>CM046670.1:98725258-100012300 GCA_025594165.1 Tamias sibiricus | reverse complement strand
TTGTATCCGATTTGCCAGGATTTTGTTGAGGATTTTTGCATCTATGTTCATTAAAAATATGGGCCTGAAGTTTTCTTTTTTGGATGTGTCTTTGCCTGGGTTTGGAATTAATATGATATTGGCCTCATAGAAAGAGTCTGGAAGAGCTCCCTCTTTTTCTATTTCTTGAAATAGTTTGAAGAGCATTGGTATTAGTTCTTCTTTGAAAGTCTTATAGAACTCAGCTGTAAACCCATAAGGTCCTGGACTTTTCCTTGTTGGTAGCTTTTTGATGACATCTTCTATTTCTTCACTTGTAATTGATCTGTTTAAATTGTGTATAGCCTCCACATCCAATTTAGGCAAATCATATGACTCTAGAAATCTGTCAATGCATTCAGTATTTTCTATTTTATTAGAGTACAAGTTTTCAAAGTAATTTCTAATTATATTCTGTATATCTGAGGTGTTTGTTGTGATATTCCCTTTTTCATCACGAATGTTAGTAATTTGAGTTTTTTCTCTTCTTCTTTTCGTTAGCATCGCTAAGGGTCTGTCAATTTTGTTTATTTTTTCAAATAACTAACTTTTAGTCTTGTCAATTCTTTGAATGGTTTCCTTAGTCTCAATTTCATTAATTTCTGCTCTGATTTTAATTATTTCCTGTCTTCTACTGTTCTTGGTGTTGGTCTGTTCTTCTTTTTCTAATGCTTTGAGGTGTGATGTTAAGTCATTTATTTGTTGGGTTTTTTTCCTCTTAAGGAATGAACTCAGTGCAATGAATTTTCCTCTTACTACTGCCTTCATAGTGTCCCAGAGATTTCTATATGATGTATCTGTGTTTTCATTTACCTCTAGGATTTTTTTGATCTCCTCTTTGATGTCTTCTTCAACCCCTTGTTCATTCAGTAGCATGTTGTTTAGCTTCCAGTTGATGGAGTAGTTTTTCTTATTCCTTGTTTTGTCGTTGATTTCCAATTTCATCCCTTTATGGTCCGATAGCATGCAGGGTAGTATCTCTATTTTTTTATATTTGCTGAGAGTTGCCTTGTGACATAATATATGGTCTATTTTGGAGAAGGAGCCATGTGTTGCTGAGAAAAATGTGTATTCGTTTACTGAGGGATGAAATATTGTATATATGTACGTTAGGTCTAAATTGTTAATTGTTTTGAGGAGGCTTAAATTTCTTTGTTTAGCTTTTGTTTGGATGATCTGTCCATTGGTGAGAGAGGTGTGTTGAAGTCCCCTAGAATAACTGTGTTGTGGTCTATTTTACTCTTGAACTTGAGAAGCGTTTGTTTGATGAATGTAGGTGCTCCATTATTTGGGGCATACAGATTTATGATTGTTATATCCTGTTGCTGGATGGTTCCCTTAAGTAATGAGTAATAGCCATCTTTGTCCCTCTTGATTAGTTTTGGTTTGAAGTCTACCTTATTTGATATGAGACTGGAAACCCCCTGCTTGCTTTCGCCGGCCATGTGAGTGATAAGACTTTTCCCAGCCTTTCACTTTCAGTCTGTTGATGTCTTTTTCTATGAGGTGTGTTTCTTGGAGACAGCAAATTGATGGGTCGTTTCTTTTAATCCATTCTGATAATCTGTGTCTTTTGATTGGCGAGTTTAGGCCATTAACATTCAGGGTTATTATTGAGATGTGATTTTTATTCCCATCCATTTTTATTTGAGTTATGTTCTTTAGCTTGATTTGGTTTCTCTTCTGGTTGGTATTTCCTTTAGTTTAATATCTCCCTTTGTTGATTTTCATTATCATCTTTCTCTTCTTCTTCATGAAAAATGTTGCCCAGGATGCTCAGAAGTGCTGGCTTTTGAGCTGCGAAATCTTTTAACTTTTGCTTGTCGTGGAAGGTTTTTATTTCATCTTTGAATCTAAAGCTTAATGTTGCTGGATATAAGATTCTTGGTTGACATCCCTTTTCTTTCAGAGCTTGAAATATGCTATTCCAGGATCTTCTTGCTTTTAAGGTCTGGGTTGAAAAATCTGAACATAGTCTGATTGGTTTCCCCCTATATGTAATCTGCTTCCTTTCTCTTGTGGCTTTTAGTATTCTCTCCTTGCTTAGTGTATTAGGCATTTTCATTATAATGTGTCTTGGTGTGGAACTGTTGAGATTTTGTTTGTTTGGTGTTCGGTATGCCTCTTGAACTTGGTTCTCCCATTCATTCCTCAAGTTTGGAAAATTTTCTGTAATTATTTCATTAAATAGATTACTCATTCCTTTGGCTTGAAACTCTGCCCCTTCCTCTACGCCAATCACTCTTAAGTTTGGTCTTTTTATGCTGTCCCATAATTCTTGGATGTTATGTTCTTGATTTCCAACAAGTTTTGCTGTATGGTCTAAATTCTTCTCTAGGATAAATATTTTGTCTTCATTGTCTGAGGTTCTTTCTTCCAAGTGGTCTATTCTGTTGGTGATGCTATCAATTGAGCTTTTATTTTGGTTTATTGCTTCTTTCATTTCTGGAATTTCTGCTTGGATTCTCTTTAGAGCCTCTATTTCCCTATTGAAGTAATCTTTTACTTCCTGTATTTGTTTTTGGAGTTCTTTGTCAAAATGATCTTTTGCCTCCTGTACTTGCTCCCTCATCTCATTTTTGAGTTCATTCTTAAGTTCCATAAAAACATTTGGCATATGTAATTTCTAAATTCCATCTCTGGCATTTGACCAACTGTGCTTGCCATGACATCTACCGATGAGGTATCTTGATTTGTTTGTGTCATTTTCTTTCCTTGTTTTTTCATGTTGCTTGTGTGTCTATTCTTCCTGCACTGTGGGACCTTGACTATTTCGATTTTACCTTAAAGCCTTATGTTGTTCCTGTAGTACAATGCTATCAGATTACCTTATAATTCCTTTACACTTTTAAAACCTAACACTTTCTATTCAGAAAATCCAAGTTTGATTGCAATGTACAGATTTGGTTAACCCAGATATTATTTCCAATTTACTCTGTTCGCTTCTGATGGGGTTTTATAGTTTCAAGTATTGGATACAGAGGTGTTATGTTTAGGAAGAAGGAAGTGTCTTGAATTGTTCTTTCTTGGAAAGTATGAAAAGAGATATCTATTGAAGTGGTTTAGTGGAAGTGGTTTAGTATCAGTAGACGAGGGAAGAAAGAGAATGGAGTTGACAATTAGGTGGAAAGACCAATTTATATATAAAGTAAGTTGGAAAAGAAAAAAAATGATAAAAGATTAGGAATTGGTGTAAGAGAGAGGAGAGATAGAATCAAGGAAATAGAGAGTAAACAATATATATCACCGCTTTGCTACCCAGTTCGATTGTGCCGGTTCTAGAAATCCCAAGTTCTGCATATAACTTTTTTTTGCCTCTGTTTAGTATGCACTGGCAGGATGTAAACATGAAAGATGAAGGAGGAAGAAAAGATGCAAGAGTGAGAAGGAAGAAAAGAAGGAAAGAAAAAAGAAGTGGAAGCAAACAAACACACTGACAATCAATGCGGAAGAAAAAAAAAAGCAGAACAAAACAAAGCCAAAAAAAAGGAAAGAGAAAAACAAACAAACAAACCACAACAACAAAAAAAAAAAAAACCTCCCTGCAATCCAACAAAACAAGCAGACCAACAGAAAAGAAAAAAAAAAAAAAAGTCGAAACCCCAAGTCTCAGACAAAACGGGCCCTGGGAAGCCCCCCTCTTTTTTCCTTTCCAGTTCAAACCAATTGTTATTGGATCACGTCTAGACAGTCTGCGATCCTGTTAGTGGAATCAAGTCTTCATCTTAGGCCAGTGGCTGAATGGTTCAGTGAAGGAGTAGCCCGGGGGATTGTGTGTGTCAGCTGATGAATGGCACCGGGAAGAGGACCCTCCAGAAGGCACCTCCTCCCCAAGCCCACCCACAGTTGCAGCTTCTTGTGGCCACTGCACTGGCCTCAGAAACGCCCTCCCCTGCTGGCCACCTGAGCCTCACCCAAGTGTGCGTTGTCTTCAGAGAGCTAGAGGGTCCCTGGATGGCTGCAGTCATTGCTCTCCGTCTCCTGCCTTTGTCTGGGTCAGCCACTGCACCTTTCAAAGATGGCGGTGCTCCCCTTCCAGTCAACAGCAGCTCCGCAGACTCCTGTGTCCTCGCCAATCGATTTCAAAGCGTTGGGTGGATGTCTCCCTGCCGGAGTGGCACCGGGAAGCCACAACTGTAACTGCCGCGTGGACAGCACTGCTTCGGACTGTGGCCCGCTCCGACTCTGCCCCTGCTTGCTGTTCGCAGGTCTCTGCGCCACTCTCTCCAGGGCCCTAATGCTGAGGGTCGTGTCCGGTGGAGTGTGGATTCGAACTGGTGTTGTCTACCCACGGTCTCCCGTGGTCCCCCAGCACCAATTCCGCCGGCTGTTATTGCTGGTTTTTATCGCTGGTTTCACGCTGGTGTGCAATGAGCGTGGCTGGGGTTGCCGTGGCAGCGCGGTCTCCCCACACTGACTTTGTTTCGCACAGCCTGTGCACCACCGAGGCGGTTTTGCAGAAGCCTCGCGGCTCCAGCTGCTGCAGACAGCTTGTCTCTTTCTCTCTCTGGTAGTGGTAATCAAACCATACAGGAGATCGGTATTTTCAGCCTATATATATATGATGAAAGGCAATTTATCTGCTTTGTTGGATTCTTTCCACGGAGCTGCCCTGAAGTGCGGCTTCCTCTAATCCGCCATCTTGGATTCTCTTACATTAGTTTTGATGCTATAATATTGATATCATAATAGCATTAAAGGCCACAAGTAGCTGTTGAACTAATTTTAGATGCTATACTATGGATATTATATTAGTACAAAGGGCCAAAAGGCCACTATTGTATTACTTATAGTTAGTATATTATTTTAGTCAGCTTTTTTATCATTGTGTCTCAAAGTCCTGACAAGAACATTTTTAGAGAATGAACATTTTAGCACTCACAGTTTCCAAGGTTTCAGTCCATAGAAGGCCAACTCCAATGCTCTTGGTCTGAGGTGAGGCAGAACATCATGACCAAAAGGTGCAGAGAAAGAAAGAAGCTCAGAATGTGGCAAACAGGAAGCAGATAGACAGCTCTGCTCAGCAGAAACAAATACACCCCAAAGGAATGCCCCCAGTTACCCACCTCCTCCAGCTACACACTACCTGGCTACAGTTCCCACCCACTTAAACCCTATCAGTGGATTAATAGACTGATTGGGTTAAGGATCTCATAACCAAACATTTCTTGTCTAAACTTTCTTACAAATGATCTTTTGAGTGACACCTCATATCTAAACCATAATATTCTGCTCCAGCCCTCAAAAGTTCATGTCCATCTCACAATGCAAAATACATTGAGTCCATTTCCAAGAGTCTAGGTGTTCTTAAGAGTTCCAGAATTCCCCAAAAGTTCAACTCCAAAGGCGCTTCTGAGACTCAAAACAAAATCACAGTGTGAACTCCTGTAAAAATCAAAAGTGATTTACATACATCAAATACATAATGGCACAGAGCAAATATTTCCATTCTACAGAGAGAAATAGAACATACAGCAAAGGGATGGGACAAAAGCAAGACCAAAATCCAGCTGGGCAAACAAGACCAGTATTTCCACACCCAGCATCTGAGGCATATGGCACTGTGATGTTCTATCCAAAGGGCTTGTGTGGCTCCACCCTTATGGCTTTGTTAGGAGCAGCCCACATTGCCTATTCTTGGCTTGCCTCTGCTCAATTCCTTGAGCTTTTCTTGGCAGATGTTCCAAGATACTGACATCTCTTAATCTCAGAGGTCTCCTGTAGCTTCAGCTTCCTTCTCACTTCTTCAATCATCAACCTCTCAGGGGCTACCTGCAGGGACTCCAACCCTGCTACACTCTGCCCAGTCTCCAAGGTTTTCCTTTGACATCTCCATAAAAGCCTCCATGACCCCCTAACTGCAGCATCTTTCAATCCTACAGAACCAGCACCACAAGGCTGATGCCAAGGTTCCCACCATCTCAAGCAGTAGCCTAGCCTCCTGGGACCATGGCTGCAGCAGCTTCTAAGTGCCTGGGCCACTAAGCATGGTGAAACAACTTCCTAGGCCCCCTTATGCAAACAGGATGGGGATGGTCTTGCCAATTCCTGAGATGCACTCAAGCCAACTTTCCTATTGTCTCTGGGTATTTAGCATCTCTTTAGTGGTTGTAATTTCTTTAACAACCACAACTTCCTTAGCCTCAGTTTGCCTGACACTTTTCTGGCAAAATTGCAAGGTATTCAAATATTTCTGCACTGATTTATGATCCTAATTATCACAGTAAACTTGGCTAAAATTTGCCAGCAATATTTGCATAACTGCCTCAATGCTGTGCTGCCTTGAAATTTCCACCACCAGATTAATTACACTATCACCTTTAAATTCAGCCCCCCAGAAAGTCTCAGAACAAAGTAAAATGTACACAACGTTTTAGCCAGAATTTAACAAGAATGGCCTCTCATCCTATTTCCAATACAGTTCTCTTCTCCTAAAATCTCATGAGTCCAGTCTTTACTGTCTATACTCCTATCAGCATTACAGACTTTTGGGTGCCCACCAGAATCCCCCATTAAGCTCCACCTACAACATTCTAAAGCTCCAGCTTGCATCTCTAATCTTTTCAAAGTTTCTTCCCCCCCAATAAAACAGTTTCAAAGGCTTCTGAACCCCATGTGACCACGTGCTGTTTTTCACAGCAATGAACCCACTCAAGATAACCACTTTGTGTTTTAGTTAGCTTTCTCTGCCACTGTGACCAAAAGACCCGACAAGAACAATTTTAGAGGAGGAACATTTTATTGTGTGCTCATAGTTTTAGAGGACTCAGTCCAAAGATGGCCTACTGCATTGTTCTTGGCCCAAGGTAAGGCAAAACATCATGGCCAAAGAGTGTGGGAGAGAAAAGCAACTTAGGACATGGCAAATAGGAAGAAGAAAGGGAACTCTGCTCACCAAGGTCAAAATATAAACCCCCAAAGGAAAGTCCCCAGTGACCCATCTCCTCCAGCCACACCCTAAGTTAACACCCACTCTAAACTAACAGCCTATGGTTTAAAACCACTTTATCCCAATGTGTGAATTAATGCACAGATTAGGTTAAGGATCTCCTGACCAAATCCTTTCACACCTCAACTTTCTTCCATTGTCTTACACATGGGATTTTGGGGATTTTCATATCGAAACCATAACAGGTATAGATTTGATATTAGTATGAAAGGCCAAAGCTTAGCCATCATATTACTTTTAGATGATCTAGTAATGGATATCATATTAAAGACAGAAGGGCAGCATATATGTTATTATGGAGAATACATTGGTATTAAAGGCCACAGGGCAGATATTATATCAGTTTTAGATAACAGTATGCCTATTATATGAGTGTTAAAGGCCACACTACAGATATTTTATTAGTATAAGATGCCATAGTATGAATACCATATTAATATTAATTGCCATATGGCCATTACCATATTACATTTCAATGATCTAGTATGGATATAATATTAGTATTAGTGGTCACAGGGAAACTATGGTGTCACATTTAGATTCTCTAGTATGGACATCATATTAGCATTAAAGACAATAAGGCAGCTATTATATTACTTTTAGATGCTATAATATGGTTATCATATTAGTATTAAAAGCCACGGGAGCTGGCACGGTGGTGCATGACTGTAATCCCAGCACTTGGGAGGCTGAGGCAGGAAGATTGCAAGTTCAAAGCCAGCCTCAGCAATGGCAAGGTACTGAGCAACTCAGTGAGACCCTGTCTCTAATAAAATACAAAAAAGGGCTGGGGATGTGGCCCAGTGGTCGAGTGCCCCTGAGTTCAATCCCCAGTACCAACAACAACAGCAACAAATAAACCATGGGGCTGATACTATATCAGTTTTAGTTGCTATATATTGATGTCATATTAGTATTAAATTCTTAAATATGGATATCATATTAATATTGAAGGCCATAGGAAAACTATTGTGTCAGTTTTAGATGATACAATAAGAATATCATATTAGTATTAAAGACCACAGCTATTTTATTAGTTTTAGATTCAATAGCATGGATATTCCATTAATATTCAAAGCCACATGGAAGCTACTGCATCATTTTAGAAGAAATAGTATGGATATTGTACTAGTATCAAAGGCCATAGGAAGCTACTATATTAACATGTTATATTAGTCTTGAAGCCAAAGTTCAGCTATTATAATAGTTTAAGATGTTATGTTATTAATATTACCTTAATTTAAAGGCCATTGTGCAGCTCTTATGTTAGATTTAGATGTTATATAATGGAAATATATACTAGTAAGAAAGCCCATAGTGCAGCTCTCCTTGGAGCTATTGTATTACTGTTGGATGCCATACTACAGAAATTATATTAATATTAAAGGCCGCAGGGCAGGTATTATATTAATTTTTGATGCTATAGTATGGATATTGTCATAATTAGAAAACCAAAAAGTAGCTATTATATTAGTTTTACATGCTACATTTTAGATATCATATATGTATAAAAGGCCAGAGGGCAGCTAATACACTAGTATAAGATGCTATAATATGGATATTAAATCAATGTTAAAAGACACTAGGCAGATATTATATTGATTTTGGATACTATAAGATTGATATTATGTTACTATTAAAGTATTATAATGTGGCTATCATATTAATGTAAATTTTTTATATATATTAATTTTAGATACTATAGTATATATATATATATTAACATCATATCCACAAGACAGATATTAGTTTTACATGGTATATTATGGGAATAAGCATAGGTCACAGAACACCTATTTTGTCAGTTTTTGATACCACAGTATGGATGTATATATTAATATTAAAGGCCACAGCACAGCTATTATATCAAATTTACATGTTAAAATATGTATATTATATCAGTATTAAAGGCCAGGGTAACCAATATATTTGTTTTATATGCTATATTATGAACATTACTTTAGTATTAAAGTCCACAGGGCAGATATTATATTAGTTTTAGATGCTTTTGTATGGATATTATATTCACATTTAAGGCCACAGGTAAGTTTTTTTTTGTTGTTGTTGTTATTTTTTTTTTTGTTGTTGTTGTATATCACAGTATGGATATAATTGAATGCAAAGATCAGCTATTGTATTAGTATTTCATGCCACAGGCCAAGTATGATATTCATTTCAGATGCCATGATATTGATATCACATTCATGTCAAGGCCTCAGTGCAGCTATTGCATTAGTTGTAGATGTTATCTTATGGGCATCATATTAGCATGAAAGGGGACATTGAAAAAATTACATTGGTTCTCGAGGCCACACTGATGATATCATATTAAATTTAAAGGCCACAGAAAAGGTATTATATTAGTTTTCCAGGCCACAGTTTGGATATTATGTTGATAATACAGAAAACAGGTCAGTTATTTAATTAGTTTTTTTTTTTTTGTGTGTGTGTGTGTGTGTGTGTGTGTGTGTACTGGGGATTGAACGCAGGAGCACTCGTCCACTGGGTCACATCCCCAGCCCTTTTTTTGCATTTTATTTAGAGACAGGGTCTCACTGAGTTGCTAAGTGCCTCGCCATTGCTGAGGCTGGCTTTGAACTCACAATCCTCCTGCCTCAGCCTCCAAAGTGCTGGGATTACAGGCGTGCACCACCCCGCCTGGCTTATTTAATTAGTTTTTGTTGCTGTAGTATCTACATCATATTAACACTAAAGTTCACAGGGCAGCTATTATATCAGTATTAGATGCTCTTCTAAAGGTGTTATATTAATGTTAAAAGACACAGGGCAATAATATATCAATTTTCAATGCTATTGTATGGATATCATGTTAGCATTAAAGTTCAAGGGGAAGCTATTAGTTTTAGATGTCATAGCATGGATATTATATTAAAATTAAAGATCACAGGGCACCTATTACATTAATTTTAAAATCTATAATATCTATATCATATAAATTACAAATGTCAGAAAAAAGCTGTTACATCAGATACTATAGTATGAATATTATAGATATGAATATTATATTAATATAAAAGGCCACACAGCAGCTGCTTAATTAGTTTTAGATTACATAATATGGATATTACATTGGTATGAAAGGCCAGAGTTTATTAGTTTTAGCATCTATAATATGGTAATATATTAATTATAATAACCACAGGGAAGTT
Source organism: Tamias sibiricus (assembly GCA_025594165.1). Taxonomy (NCBI): domain Eukaryota; kingdom Metazoa; phylum Chordata; class Mammalia; order Rodentia; family Sciuridae; genus Tamias; species Tamias sibiricus. The sequence goes on along the minus strand of CM046670.1, from coordinate 100,002,163 downwards.
ATTATATTAGTTTTGAATATAATACTGATGAAAATTTCAAGACCAGCCTCAGCAACTTAGTGAGGCCCTAAGCAACTTAGTGAGACCATTTCTCAAATTTTTTTTAAAAATGGGGATGGGGCTGGGGTTGTGGCTCAGTGGTAGAGTACCCACCTAGCATGTGTGAGGCACTGGGTTTGATCCTCAGCACCACATAAAAATAAATACATAAAATAACGATATTGTGTCCAACTACAACTAAGGAAAAGTATTTATTAAAAAAGAGGGTTGGGACTTCCGAAAAGATGGTGGACAGCAGAGAAGCGCTCTCAGGGACTGTCACTAAAAGAGGCTTAGCAGGACATTTAAATGAGTTCCTAGCAATACTCCCGCAACTGGGAGGGAGCTGAGACATCTGCACACATCTAGAAGGTGAAATACAACGAACTCCAGACCGCCGACGCATGGAGTCCAGTGTGAGCGGCCCACAAGCCGAACCAGCATTAGCAGCGCAGCTGCTGTGGTAACATTGCAGTAAGGGAAGTACGGACCATGGTCTTGAACAGTGCAGAATAAAAAGAAAGCCAGATGCGAGCAGCAGCCTCACAGACTTCTTTCACGTAAATTGCTGAACGGGACCTACACGCCTCGGAGTGACACACAGGTCCTGAGTGACACACAGGTCCAGGGTACTGCTGTTGAGACTGGGGAAAGCACCGCCATTTTGTAGGAAAGCTGCGGCTGACTGGGACAAAGAAACAAAGAAGAAAAACAGCTGCAGACATCCAAGGATCGGTCCAGGGCCCAGAGAACACCACACACCTGGGTGAGATGTGCGCAGGCAGCCATCAGGGAAAGGCCTGTCTGAGGCCAGCGCAGCAACCATGAGAGCTATAACTGGGGGCAGGCTTGGGGAATGCATGCCTTTTGGATAAACCCTTTCCTGGTGCTATTCACATACTGACACCCCCCCCTCCCCAGCCATTCTTCCTCTGTGCCAATCTGCTGCTGGCCAAAGCTGCAGACTTGACTCAACTAATTGGTGCTCTGTGACTGGGCATGATCCAGGACAACTGGATTAGAATGGAAGGGCCTCCCAGAGTTCTGTTTATTTGAGACTTGTTCCTGGGTTTGACTCTGTTTTGTTGTTGTTGTTGTTGTGTTTGTTTTTTTTGTTTGTTTTTTTTGTTTCTGTTTTTGTTTTGTTTGATAGTGTGCTTATTTGTGTGTTTGTATTCCTCTTTCTTTTCTTCCCTTTTCACTTTAGTCTCTCTGCCCTCATCTTCTCTATTTACACCCTGTCATTGTGTACTCATCAGAGGTGAAAACAAATTATACGCAGAAATTGGGGCTTCTAGAACTGGGGCTTTGAAATATACAGCAAAGCGGTGTTATATATAGTTTACTCTCTATTTTTCTTGACTCAGTTTCTCTCTCCTCTCTCTTACACTAATTCTTACTTCTCTGTTATCTCTTATTGTTTCTTTTTATTTTTTCTTTTCCATCTTTTTTTTCTTCTCTCAAAGGGTACATAGGTTTGGTTTATATATAAATTGGTCTTCCCTCTAAATTGCTCACTCCATTCTCTTTCCGCTCCCATCTGCTGATATTAAACCACTTCCATAGAATTCTATTTTCATACTTCCTAAAGAAAGAACATCTCAATAACCTCACACTTCCTTCTTCCTAAACATATCATCTCTGTGTCCAATACTAAAACTGTAAACCCCAATGCAAGCATACAGAGTAAATTGGAAACAATACCTGTGTTAACTAAATCTGTACATTGTGATCAAACTGGGATTTGCTGTAAAGAAAGTGTTAGATCTTAAAGTGTAAGGTATTTACAAGGGGATCTGACAGCATTGTACCACAGGAGAAAAATAAGGCTATAAGGTGAAATCGAAATAGGCAGGGTCCCACAGTGCTACAAGAATAGACACACAAGCATTATGAGGAATCAAAGGAAGAAAGTGGCTGAAACCAATCAACATACCCCCTCAGTAGATTCCATGGCAAGCACAGTTGGTCAAATGCCAGAGACAAAATTTAGAAATTACATATTCCAAATGTTTATGGATTTTAAGAATGAACTCAAAAATGAGATGAGAGAGCAAATACAGGTGGTAAAAGAGCATTTTGACAAAGAACTCCAAAAACAAATACAGGAAGCAAAAGATTACTTTAATAGGGAGATAGAGATTCTAAAGAGAAACAAAACAGAAATTCTGGAAATGAAAGAAGAAATAAACCAAACTAAATGCTCAACTGAAAGCATCACCAACAGATTAGATCACCTGGAAGAAAAGACCTGAGATAATGAATACAAAATATATATCCTGGAGAAAAATCTAGTTGACATGGCAAAAGTAGTAAGAAAACAAGAACAGAGCATTCAGGAATTATGGGACAGCATAAACTTAAGAGTGATTGGTGTTGAAGAAGGTGCAGAGTTTCAAACCAAAGGAATGAGTAATTTATTCAATGAAATAATAGCAGAAAAATTTTCAAACATGAGGAATGAATGGCAAAACCAAGTTCAAGAGGGTTACTGAACACCAACCGTACAAAACCACAACAAATCTACACCAAGGCACATTATAATGAAATTGCCTAATATACTAGGCAAGGAGAGAATGTTAAAAAGCCACAAGAGAAAGGAAGCATGCAGGAGCCCTGTTTGGGGAGATGGCTTGAATTGCGGTTGACTATGAGCCGTGGAGATTTGGGCATTGTCGCCTTCTGTAGTCTCACGGGACTTGTCCTGGGATCTCGAGTGACTTGGCCAAGATTGCTGATAGGGTCGGCGCCATTTTGGTGGTGTGTGCGGCGCGTGTTAGTCGTTGTTAGAGCCAGAGAGAAAAGTTATCAGAATAAAAAGCTGTTTGTCTCCAGTTTGTCTCTGAACTTCTTCCTGTGGCTTTGTTGCTCCAAGAGGCCATCACTTCAGGCAACAACAGAAGCAGATTACATATAGGGGGAAACCGATCAGACTATGCTCAGATTTTTCAACCCAGACCTTAAAAGCTAGAAGATACTGGAATAGCACGTTTCAAGCTCTGAAAAAAAAAAGGGATGTCAACCAAGAATTTTATATCCAGCAAAATTGAGCTTTAGATTCAAAGATGAAATAAAAAACCTTCCACGACAAAAAAAAGTTAAAAGATTTCACAACTCAAAAGCCAGCACTTCTGAACATCTTGGGCAAAATTTTCCACAAAGAAGAAGAGAAAAATAACAATAAAAATCAACAAAGAGAGATAGTAAACTAAAGGAATTACCAACCAGAGGAGAATCCAAATCAAGCTAAATACCATAATACAATTAAAAATGGCTGGAAACAAGAATCACATCTCAATAATAACCCTGAATGTTAATGGCCTAAACTCACCATTCAAAAGACACAGATTGTCAGATTGGATTAAAAGAAACAACCCAACAATTTGCTGTCTACAAGAAACACATCTCATAGAAAAAGACATCAAGCAATTGAAGGTGAAAGGCTGGGAAAAGTCTTATCACGCACATAGGCTGTGGAAGCAAGCAGGGGTTTCCATTCTCATATCAAATAAGGTAGACTTCAAGCCAAAGCTAATCAAAAGGGATAAAGATGGATATTTCTTACTACTTAAGGGAACCATTCATGAACAAGATATAACAATCTATATGCCCCAAATAATGGAGCACCTGCATTCATCAAACAACCCCTTCTCAAGTTCAAGAGTAAAATAGACCACAACACAGTTATTCTAGGGGACTTCAACACACCTCTCTCACCAATGAATAGATCATCCAAACAAAAGCTAAATAAAGAAATTTTAAGCCTTGTTAAAACAATTAATAACTTAGACATAACAGACATATATAGAATATTTCATCCCTCATTAAGCGAATACACTTTCTTCTCAGCAGCACATGGCTCCCTCTCCAAAATTGACCATATATTATGTCACAAGGCAACTCTCAGCAAATATAAAAAAATAGAAATACTACCTTGCATTCTATCATAGCATAATGGGATGAAATTGGAAATCAATGATAATACAAGAAATAAAAAAAAAAAAAACTACTCCAACAGCTGGAAGCTAAACAACATGCTACTGAATGAACAAGGGGTTGAAGAAGACATAAAAGAGGAGATTAAAAAAATTCCAGAGGTAAATGAGAACACAGATACATCATACAGAAATCTCTGGAACACTATGAAGGCAGTAGTAAGAGGAAAATTCATTGCACTGAATTCCTTCATTAAAAGAAGAAAAAACAAATAAATGACTTACCATCACACTTCAAAGCACTAGAAAAAGAGGAAAAGATCAACACTAAGAGCAGTAGAAGACAGGAAATAATTAAAATCAGAGCTGAAATTGAGACTAAAGAAACAATTCAAAGAAATGACAAAACCAAAAGTTGGTTCTTTCAAAAAATAAATAAAATTGACAGACCCCTAGCAATGCTAATGAAAAGAAGAAGACAAAAAACTCAAATTACTAACATCCATGATGAAAAAGGAAATATCACAACAAACACCTCAGATATACAGGAGATCATTAGAAATTACTTCAAAAACTTGTACTCTAATAAAATAGAAAATACTGAAAGCATTGACAGATTTCTAGAGTCATAGGAATTGCCCAAACTGGAACAGAAGGATATACACAATTTTAATAAATCAATTTCAAGTGAAGAAATTGAAGACACTATCAAAACACTACCAACAAGAAAAAGTCCAGGTCCTGGTGGGTTTACAGCCGAGTTCTACAAGACCTTCAAAGAAGAACTAATACCGATGCCCTTCAAATTATTTCAAGAAATAGAAAAAGAGGGAGCTCTTCCAGACACTTTCTATGAGGCCAATATCACATTAATTCCAAAGCCAGGCAAAGACAGCCAAAAAAGTAAACTTCAGGTCAATATCTCTAATGAACATAGATGCAAAAATCCTCAACAAAATTCTGGCAAATCAGATTCAAAAACATATCCAAAGATAGTGCACCACAATCAAGTGGGGTTTATCCCAGCGATGCAAGGTTGGATCAACATTCGGAAATCAATAAACATAATACATCACATCAATAGACTTAAAGTAAAAACCATATGATCATCTCAATAGACGCAGAAAAAGCATTTGACAAAACACAACACCCCTTTATGTTCAAGGCTCTAGAAAAATTAGGAATAACAGGAACATATCTCAACATTATAAAAGCCATCTATGCAAAACCTCAAGCTAACATTATCTTAAATGGAGAAAAATTGAAAGCATTCCCTCTAAAAACTGGAACAAGACAGGGATGCCCCCTCTCACCACTGCTATTTTTAACATAGTACTTGAAACTCTGGCTAGAGCAATTAGACAGACAAAAGAAATTAAAGGGATCCAGATAGGAAAAGAAGAGCTCAAATTAGCACTATTTGCTGATGACATGATAATATACCTAGAAGACCCAAAAAACTCTACCAGAAAACTTTTACAACTAGTAAATGAATTTGGCAAAGTAGCAGGATACAAAATCAATACCCATAAGTCAAAGGCATTTTTGTACATCAGTGACAAAGCCTCTGAAAGGGAAATGATGAAAACTACTCCATTTACAATAGCATAAAAAAAAGAAAAATACCTGGGAATCAACTTAACAAAGAGGTGAAGGACCTCTATAATGAAAACTATAGAACACTAAAGAAAGAAATCATAGAAGACCTCAGAAGATGGAAAGACCTACATTGTTCTTGGATAGGTAGAATTAATATTGTCAAAATGTCCATACTACCAAAAGCATTATACAGATTTAATGCAATTCCAATCAAAATCCCAATGACATTTCTCAAAGAAATAGAAAAGGCAGTCATGAAATTCATCTGGAAAAATAAGAGACCCAGAATAGCTAAAGCAATCCTGAGCAAGAAAAGTGAAGCAGGTGGCATCACCATACCAGACTTTAAATTATACTATAGTGCTAAAGTAACAAAACCAGCATGGTATTGGCACCAAAACAGACTAGTAGACCAATGGTACAGAATTGAGGACACAGAGACTAATACATATAATTTCAGCTATGTTATATTAGACAAAGTGCCAAAAATGTACAGTGGAGAAAGGATAGCCTCTTCAACAAATGGTTCTGGAAAAACTGGAAAGCCACATGGAACAAAATGAAATTAAACCTGTATCTATCACCATGCACAAAATTCAATTCAAAGTGGAACAAAGACTTAGGAATTAGACCAGAGACAATACACCTAATAGAAGAAACAGTAAGCTACAATTTCCAACATGTCAGATTAGGCTCCAAGTTCTTTAACAAGAATCCGGTAGCACAAGAATTAATACCAAGAATTAATGAATGGGATAGATTTAAGCTAAAAAGCTTCTTCTCACCAAAACAAACAATCAGTGAGGTGAATAGAGAGCCAACTAACTGGGAACAAATATTTAATACATGCGCATCAGATAGAGCACTAATTTCTAGAATATATAAAGAACACAAAAAACTTGACACCAAAAAAACAAATAATCTAATCGATAAATGGGCTAAGGAATTGAAAAGACACTTCTCAGAAGAAGATACATGATTAATCAACAAATACATGAAAAAATGCTCAACATCGCTGGCAATTAGAGAAATGCAAATCGAAACTGCTCTAAGAATTCATGTCACTCCAGTCAGAATGGCAGCTATCAAGAACACAACAACAATAAATGTTGGAGAGGATGAGGGGAAAAAGGCACACTCATACATTGCTGGTGGGACTGCAAAATGGTACAACCATTATGGAAAGCAATATGGAGATTTCTTGGGAAAATGGGAATGGAGCCACCCTATGACCCAGCCATCCCACTCCTGGGTCTATTCCCAAAGGACTTAAAAACAGCATATTACAGTGACACAGCCACTTCAATATTTATAGCAGCACAATTCACAATAGGTAGGTTGTGGAAAAAACCTAGATGTCCCTCTGTAGATGAGTGGATAAAGAAAATGTGGTATATATACACAATAGAATTTTACTCAGCAATAAAAGAGAATAAAATAATGACATTCGCTGGTAAATGGATGAAGTTGGAGAATATAATGCTAAGTGAAATCAGTCAATCTCAAAAATCCAAATACCAAATGTTTCCTCTGATATAAGGAGGCCGGTTCACAGTATTGTTGGGTCGGGGTACATAGGAGGATTAGAGGAACACTTTAATGGTCAAAGGGAAGGGTGTGGAAGGGAGGTAGCAAGGGGGAAAGGGGGCAAAAAAAAAAAGAAAAAGTGGTTGAATAAGATGGATATCGTTATTCTAAATGCATGATTGAAGTCTTGAATGCTGCAAATATACTTTTTATACAAACTGTTTTGTGCAAAAAGATGCTCTATATGTGTAGTATGAACTGTAATACATACTACTACTATAAATGAAAATTTTAAAAAAGGGTTGGGGGGGCTGGGATTGTGACTCAGCGGCAGAGCACTCGCCTGGCACGAGTGCAACCCAGGTTCGATCCTCAGCACCATGTAAAAATAAACGTATTGTTTACAACTAAAACAAATAAATAAATTTTTTTTAAAAGAGTGGCTGGGGTTGTGTCTTAGTGGTAGTGTGCTCACCTACCACGTGCAAATAAAGGCATTGTGTACAACTAATTAATAAATAAATATTTTTTAAAAGGGGGGGGGTGGCTGGCGATATGGCTCACTAGTAAAGTGGCTGGTTTAAATCTCCAGTACCCAAAAATAGTGACTGGGCAGCTTTTAGCAGCTATTATATCAGCTTTAGAAGTTATAATTTGGTATCATAACAGTATTAAAAGCTACAGGGCCACTATTGCATTAGTATATATTCCACACTATGGCTATCATACTATCATCATGTAGTTTTTTTTATTATTTTCAGATGCTACAGTATGTGTATTATTTAGTATTAAGGCCACAGTGTGACTATTATATTAATTTAGATGCTGCAGTATGATATTATATTAAATATTAAAGGTCACAGGGCAGCTACTTTAAAAGTTTAAGATGATATAATATGAATATGAATATCATATTAGTGTTATATATATATATATATATATATTATTAAAGGCCACAGGGCAGCTATTACATTAGTTTTAGAGGCCACAGTATTGATATTATATTAATGCTACAGGCTAGAGAGCAGTTATTATACTAGTTTTATAGGCTATGGTGTGAATATCATTATTGTTATAGGCCACAGGGCTGCTCTTTTATTCATTTTATATGCTATAGTATTGGTATTATATTTGTAGTAAAAGTCAAAAGTCAGGTATTACATTGGAATTAGATTCCATCATGTAGATACTACATTAGTATTAAAGGCCACAGGGCAGTTGTTATAGTAGTTTAAGGCCATGCATGCATATTATATTAGTATTGAAGACCAAAGGTCAGTTATTATATTAATTTCAGATTGTCTATTTTAGATTCCACATTATTATGAAAGACCACAGGACAGCTATTACGTTAGGTTTAGATGCTATACTATGGAGATTACATTAGCGCTGAAGTCCACTGGGCAGATAATATATAAGTTTTAGATGCTACAATGTGGATATTCCACTAATAAGAGTGTGAGTATTATAAATATAAGAGGCCACAATGTGGATATTGTATTAGTATTACAGGCAGCATGTGAACATTACATTAATATTAAAAACCATAGAGAAGTCATTATGTTGATATGAGGGCAGGGTGTGCATATTTTATTAATGTTAGAGGCTATAATTATGATATTATATTAGCATCTAAGGCCACCATATAAATATTATATTACTGTTAGAGGCCACCATAGTGATATTACATTAATATTAGAGGCCACAGTGTGGACATTAGGCTAGTATTAAAGATGATAAGGCTGAATGTAATACAGCTATGGGCACTATATTACTATCAGAGGCCACATGTGGACACCTTAGTATCAAAAGTCACTATGAATAATGCATTAGCATTAGAGGCTGCATATAAATAACACGTTAGCACTATCACACCACCATATCAGTAGTACCTTACCACCCTGTCAGGGAAGGTTGCTTGCCCTCTGGTGGCTTCTGGGACTCAGTGCAGTACAATTGCTGTTCAGAGGTGCACATGCACTTCATCCTGGTATTCTTGGGAAATAGATGAACTTCACAGCTGTATCCAGATTATTAAAGGCCATGATTTTGGAAAAATTCAAACTGAAATGAAACACAGTAACCATAATTTTTCAAAAAGTGGTGATTGAAAAAGCTTTTAGAAACTATATTCAGTGAAAATAATGTATATGCAAACTAAAATTCCCACAAAATTAACTCATAATAGCCCATAACTAAACTTTGAGAAAACAAACAAACAAACAAAAAATCCTATACAGAAACAGAAGAAAATCCATGTAAACTTAGAGAGTGGTAAGGCTGTGTGTGTGTGTGTGTGTGTGTGTGTGTGTGTGTGTGTGTGTGTGTGTTCTGTAACTGGGGATCGAATGCAGGACTGCACACGTTGGACAACCTCTCTAATACTCAGCTACATCCTCAGCCCTTGGTGATGAGTTTTAACACACAATACTAAAAGTCAATTGAAAGAAGAAAATTTTGATAGCATGGACTTTATAAAATTAAAGTTTTACTAAGTGTGGTATTGCATGCCAAGAATCCCAATTACTCAAAAGTCTGAAGCAGGAAGATTGTAAATTCAAGGCCAGCCTGGGAGATTTTGTTGTTGTTGTAGTTGTAGTTGTAGATGGACAGCATGCCTTTATTTTATTTCTTTATTTGTATGTGGTACTTAAGATTGAACCCAGTGTCTCACACATGTTAGGCAAGTGCTCTGCCACTGATCTAGAGTCCCAGCCCCAGTCTGGGAGATTTTTAAAGGGATGGCGTGAAGTTCAGTGGTAGAGCATTTGCCTGGCATATGTGAGGCCCTGGATTCAATCCCTAGCATCACATGAAAAAAATTAAATTTTATACTCTGTGAAAGAGAGAACAAAAAGACAAGCTATAGACTGAGATAAATTATTTATAATATGCAATGCGAAAAAGGACTTTAATTAGAAATACACAAAAAACTTCTTAAAAACTGAGAACTATAAACCCAAATTAAATGGGTAAATATCTGAACAGAAACCTGACCAAAGGAAATACAAAGACGGTAAATACTTATACAAAATGATGTTCAGCATTGCATATCATCAGAGAATTACAAATTAAAACAATAGTGAGGTAGCATGGCACAGCTATTAGAACTGCTGAACTCTAAGAAGTTGCAGTAACCAAAGAGCACTCTCTTTGACATTTCTGTATAAAAATAAAAACAGTCAAATAAAACCTTAAATATGGCCATGTTTTCAGAAACACCTGTTTGTTTAATTATTTATATAGTTGATTACTGGTAACTGACACTATTAGCTTGTTCTATATTTTATTATGAACACAAAATTTATTATAACACAAAAATCAAATAATTCAAGCTAATATTTAATTTAAGACAAGTGCCTGTTTTATGTTCTGTTTTGAAGGAACAACACACATTAAACTTGTTATATTTTTATGCTGTCACTAGGTCCTTCTAAAAACTGATCACTTTTGAGGAAAAAACAACATTTTTTATATTTCAACTCATTCTATTTCAATTCATGGCTGAATTTTATCAAAAGAGTGGCTTTGTAAAAATATATGTTCCAATGCAAATTGACTCACTTTGACTATGGATTACTTATCTGAAAGAAACCTTGTCTTTATTTTGTTTCTATGCATACTCTTTAGCAGTAATAAAATAAACTAATATTTTTCCCTGGACAATTAGTCAGAGAAAAGAAAACGGTAATAGCACTGGCAACCATGCTGAGTGACACGTTCTGGGCAGAAGAGTTTAAAAACACACAGGTATCCATCTTCATGATGCTCTGCAAGAAGTGGTGAGCCCAAGGAGCACAAGTGGCAGTCAGTACAAGAGTGACTTTAGATGCTTCTGTGTTCTGGGAAAATAATCTACCTTCTAAAAATCACAAGGAACTATCAGATGCCCAAATTCTTGAATGAAAAGAAAAAGGTAAACAAGTTTGGCAACTATGACTGAGGCCTTGTGAACAGAAGAGTTTAAAAAGACACCAAGGTTCATTTCCTCCATGAAATTCTGAAGGAAGGAGCACAGGTGGCAGCTCCATCCATGCCTGACTTAGATGCTGCTGCTGCTTTATGAAAAAAATAAACACTCTACTTTTTAGAAATCACAAAGTATTATTGGACGTCATGACTCTTGAATGTTTCTAAATTCAGTAGAACATCTACGTAATTTCATTATCACTCTAGCTAGTCATAAAGCTAAAGATAACTAAAGGATCTATGGAGCTGTCAATGAAGCTCAGTGGAAGAGTGTTTGCACAGCATGAAGAAGGCCCTAGGTTCAACACCCAGCACAACAAAAGAAAAAAAAATTGTGTCTTATTTGTGTAATTAAATAGCAAATGAATGATCACTGCTTATAGGAAAATATGTTGGACCTGAAACACAGTTGAGACTATCAGAATCAAACTACTCTTACAGTGGATTGCATAACTAGACTGTCATGAACAGCAGGGACACATCATAAAATATGTTCACATTAAACATACCATCAAAACAACAAAAAGGCTTTATTGACTGTTGAGAAGAAAAATGGACATAATATAGCTTACAAAATTGTTTACACATTGGAAACATGTGATACTGACATCAAAATCCTCCAGGACGTGCCAGGCACTTTGACATATGCCTGTCATCGCACCTACTTGGAAGGCTAAGGCAAGAGGATCATAAATTTGAGGCCCATCTGGGCAAGATAGCAAGACCCTATCTAAAAGTTAAATTTTAAAAAGGGCTGGGGATGTATGTAGCTAAGTGCTTATCAAGCACATAAAAGGCCCTGGGTTCAATACCCAGTGTGAAAAAAGTTCTCCAGGCAAGACATCTAATCATAGACAACCCTAACAGGAATAGAACAGGGAAGAAGCCATTATGTCAACCTCACAAAAATGATTAAAGTAAACCTGAACTTTGTTCAGCTCACAACACTAACATGTCTAACCTCTGCTTCTACTATTCAAATATGATAACCTCTTAAATATGATAAAAAGTCTATGTATTTTTCTAATGAATCCAACAGATATAAGATATACTCAACTCTGTTCTAAAAGCCAACTTATACAAAGTATATAAGTACCATTCAGATCTTCAATCATGCATTTAGGAGAATGCTATCCATCTTATATACTTTGTATACAAGCAGTTGTATGTAAAAAGATACTATACTTGTGCATGATGAATAAGTAAATAAATAATAATAAAAAAAAAATAAAAAAAAAATAAAAACTTTTCTCTTTGATAAAAAAAAAAGCCAACTTATAAGCACACAGGGGCACTGACATTAGGATAAAATGTAATTATGGCACTTCACATGAAAGACCCCTAAGAATTAATAAACATATAATCTCAAAAGAAGAAATACAAATTTCTGGACTCAAAACACAATGGTATATTTTGAAATGATACTTTGAACAGATACAAAACACCAATAGAGTTCTCCAACAAGAATTTCTGGCAATATATAAAGCATCATGCTCATCAGAAGACCCAATCCCTTGCTTGCAAGGAATAAGAGGACTAACTTTCTATAAATGTAGAACTTTAACAAGACATAGGGATATGCTTTCTAAATTGAAAAGTAGAAAAGAAAATGTCTGTTTAAAAAGTTTATTTTTAGTAAGTGTATCTTAATTACAAAAATCAGCTATTGACTTTTCTCTTACATATTGTAACAATTTGAGTCCTGAGGAAATTTTATCTGTAGTGGTTTTAAGTATCTTGCAAATAATAGTTGACACTGAAGGGCTGGGGTTGTGGCTCAGCATAGAGTGCTCACCTAGCATGTGCAATGCCCTGGGTTTGATCCTTAGCACCACATAAAAATAAATAAATAAAATAAAGGTATTGTGTCCAACTACAACTAAACAATAAATATTAAAAAAAGAGTTGACCCTGAAATTTTTTCTTAGAATGATTTCAACTAAATCTGGAAGAGGTATTGTTGTGTATGTGTATAAATTTAGATACATGATTTTTAAAAATATACCTCTGGATACCTCTGATGCTTGAGTCCTGTCAAAGACATCAAGTGTGTGTGTGTGTGTGTGTGTGTGTGTGTGTGTGTGTGTGTGTGGTATTGGGATGGAACCAGGGCCTCTCAATTACTAGGCAAGTGTTATGTCACTGAGCTGCATACTTATCTCCCAAAGACATCTTAATAAGTAGAATATAATTTAAATCATTAACATTATCATGAGAATTTTCAAACAAGACAATTCTCTCCCTGAAAAAACAAGAAAGCTAAAAGTATATTTTAAAAATATTACTGATGGAAGCATTACCTTAGATTAGGCAGAGGGAAGAGAAGGGAGGGGAGGGAGGGGATGTGGAGATGGGAAAGATAGTGGAGTAAAATAGACATTATTACTATATGTATATATGTGACTACATGACCAATATGATTCTGCAACATGTACACTTTGAAAAATAAGAAATTATATCCCATCCATGTATGATATATCACAGTGCATAAATGCACTCTACTATCACGTATAACTAAATAAAACAAATAAAAAATTAAAACAAAAAAATATTGCTGATAGGAAACAGCAGAAGTTCACAGTAAAAATTTTGTAGAAAACTAGTCAAGATATTTTATGAAGACGTAAGTCAGTGAAAAAGCTAGACTGGGGTCAGAGAAACCTGACTCTCCAACATAATGGTGCAGGCATTGACTTCCTCAACAAGATCATTAAGTTCAAAAATAAAACCAAGACTCAATAAATGGGAAGCCCTCAAATTAAAATGCTTTGTACAGCAAAAGAAATAGGAGAATGAAGAGAGAGGAGGAAATCTTTTCCATCTACTATTCCAACCAGGTATTAATTAATTAATTGATTAATATGCAGAAATATAAAGAACTCAAAACACTTAACACAAAAATTAATAGCTCAATCAAAAATGTGTGAAAGAACTAAACAGACATTTATCAAAAGAAGAAATACAAAGTTGGGCGCAGTGGCGCATGCCTGTAATCCCAGCACTTGGGAGGCTGAGGCAGGAGGATTGCGAGTTCAAAGCCAGCCTCAGCAATGGTGAGGCAGTTAGCAACTCATTGAGACCCAGTCTCTAATAAAACACAAAAAAGGACTGGGGATGTGGCCCAGTAGTTGAGTACCCCTGAATTCAATCCCTGGTACAAAGAAAAAGAAAAAGAAAAATAGTTCAACATGCCTGGCAAGCAGAGAAATGCAAATCAAAACTGCATTAAGATTTTATCTTGCCAGGCATTGTGGCACATGCCTCTAACCCCAGCACTTGGGAGGCTGTGGCAGGAGGATCAGAGTTCAAAGCCACCCTCAGCAATGACAAGGCACTTAGCAACTCAGTAAGACCCTGCCTCTAATAAAATACAAAAAAAGGGGTGGGGGCCTGGGGATGTGGCCCAGTGGTCAAGTGCCCTGAGTTCAGTTCCCAGTACCAAAAACAAAAAAAACATTTCATCTCCAGTTAGAATAGCAAACATCAAAAATACAAAAAATATCAAACTCTGGCAAGGATGTGGAGAAAGATACATTCACCTATCGTTGGTGGGACTGCAGAATTGTGCAACCACTCTGGAAAGCAGTACAGAGATTCCTCAAAAACTAGAAATAAAGCTAATGCACAATCCAGCTGTCCCTTTTTGTTTGTTTGTTTGTTTTTTGTTTTTTTGTTTTTGTTTTTTGGGTATTTATCAAAAGAACTAAAATCAGCATGCGATACTAATACAGGTATATCAGTGTTTAAGCCAGCACAATTCACAATAGTCAAGCTATGGAACCAGCCCAGGTGTCCATCAACAGAAAAATAGATAAAGTAAGCATGGTATATATACACACAACAGAGTTTTACTCAGCCATAAAGAAGCATAAAATTACTGCATTTGCTGGTAAGTGAATGGAACTGGAGAACATCATGCTAATTGAAATCAGCCAGACTCAGAAAGTCAAGGGTCAAATATTTTATCTTATATACAGAAATGAGATATAAGTAAGAAAAAATATAAAAAGGGGGAAATCCCATGAATATAGGAGGGAGGTCAGTAGAATAGAAGGGGATGTAGGAGGAGAAGGGAGGGATGGGAAAAGAGAGGAACTGCAGAATGAAACTGACCAAATGATGTATGTACATATATGACTATACCACACTGAATTCCACCTCCATGTATAGCTATGTATATTTTGTTAAACCACCAATTTAACAAAACAAAAAATAAATAGAAGGAACATCAGTAGAGAAAGGGGAGCAGGAGGATGGAGGTGGAGAGGGAAAGTAGAAATACTGGGGTGAAATTATATTCCATGCATGTCTGCATACATCAAACTGGACCCCACTATTATGTATAAGTAAAATGCACTAGTAAAAAACATTTTCAAAAGAGGGAAAGTGCACATATACTAACAATTAAACTGCAACTTTCTCAACCCAAGAAAAATGTGGTTCATGAGTTTAGTTCCATGAAAGCCATGGAATACATTTTCTTAATATTTTTAGGTGTAGCTGAGTGCGGTGGCACATGCCTGTAATCGCAGCAGCTCAGGAGGCTAAGACAGGAGGATCATGAGTTCAAAGCTAGCCTCAGCAACAGCAAGGTAGGTGCTAAACAACTGAGCAAGACCCTGTATCTCTAAATAAAATACAAAATATAGAGCTGGGGATGTCGCTCAGTGGTTGAGTGGCCCTGAGTTCAATCTTTGGTACCAAAAAGAAAAAAGAAAGCAAGAGAAAGTATTTTTAGGTGTAGATTGAAACAATACCTTTATTGTATTTATTTATATGTGGTGCTGAGGAGCAAACCCAGTGCCTCACACATGCTAGGAAAGTGCTCTAAAATGGAGCTACAGTCCCAGCCCTGGAATACATTTTTTAAAAATTATTTTTAGTTGTCAATGGACCTTTATTTTATTTATTTATTTGTTTATTTTTAAACATTTTTGAACACAATATCTTTATTTTATTTAATTATTTTTATGTGGTGCTGAGGATCAAACCCAGTGCCTCACACATGCTGGTGAGCACTCTACCGCTGAGCCACAACCCCAGCCCCTATTTTATTTATTTATATGTGGTGCTGAGAACTGAACCCAGTGCTTCACACATGCTAGGCAAGTGCTCTATCACTGAGCCACCATCCCAGCCCCTGGAATACATTTTTAATAAATTAACAAATAACACACTAAACTTAAATAAAGAAGTGGGCTATTAGCACATGTGCTATTCCATATTTCCTTTTACTATTCTAACATGGCAAAAGAAGAAGAAGAAGAAGAAGAAGAAGAAGAAGAAGAAGAAGAAGAAGAAGAAGAAGAAGAGAAGAATTAGAAAAATCAACCATTAAAACAATAAGGAGGGGCTAGGGTTATGGCTCAGCGGCAGGGTGCTCACCTTGCATGTGCGCGGCCCGGGTTCGATCCTCAGCACCATGTAAACATAAATGCATTGCATTGTGTACAACTAAAGTAAATAAATATTTTTTAAAAATAACAATAAGGAAGGGCTGTGGTTGTGGCTCAGCGGTAGAGAGCTTGCCTAGCACGTGTGCGGACTGGGTTCAATCCTCAGCACCACATAAAAATAAACTCATTGTGTACAACTAAAGTCTTATTACTCACATGGCCAGCGGAAACAAGCAGGGGTTTCCATTCTCATATCAAATAAGGTAGACTTCAAACCAAAACTAATCAAGAGGGACAAAGATGGATATTTCTTACTACTTAAGGGAACCATTCATCAACAGGATATAACAATCATAAATCTATATGCCCCAAATAATGGAGCACGTACATTCATCAAACAAACTCTTCTCAAGTTCAAGAGTAAAATAGACCATAACACAGTTATTCTAGGGGACTTCAACACACCTCTCTCACCAATGGATAGATCATCCAAACAAAAGGTAAACAAAGAAAATTTAAGCCTCCTTAAAACAATTAACAATTTAGACCTAACGGACATATATACAATATTTCATCCTTAGTAAACGAATACATTTTTTTTTCAGCAGCACATAGCTCCTTCTCCAAAATAGACCATATATTAGGTCATAAGGAAACTCTTAGCAAATATAAAAAAATAATAGAGATACTACCCTGCATTCTATCAGACCATAAAGGGATGAAATTGGAAATCAATGACAAAACAAGGATTAAGAAAAACTACTCCAACAACTGGAAGCTAAACAACATGCTGCTGAATGAACACTGGGTTGAAGAAGACATCAAAGAGGAGATTAAAAAATTCCTAGAGGTAAATGAGAACACAGATACAACGTATAGAAATCTCTGGGACACTATGAAGGCAGTAGTAAGAGGAAAATTCATTGCACTGAGTTCATTCTTTAAGAGGAAAAAAACCCAAGAAATAAATGAATTAACATCACACCTCAAAGCACTAGAAAAAGAACAGACCAACACCAAGAGCAGTAGAAGACAGGAAATAATTAAAATCAGAGCAGAAATTAATGAAATTGAGACTAAGGAAACCATTCAAAGAATTGACAAAACTAAAAGTTGGTTCTTTGATAAAATAAACAAAATTGACAGACCCTTAGCAATGATAACAAAAAGAAGAAGAGAAAAAACTCAAATTACTAACATTCATGATGAAAAAGGGAATATCACAACAAACACCTCAGATATACAGAAGATAATTAGAAATTACTTTGAAAACTTGTATTCTAATAAAACAGAAAATATTGAAAACATTAACAGATTTCTTGAGTCATATGATTTGCCTAAACCGGAAACGGAGGCTATACACCACTTAAACAGACCGATTACAAGTGAAGAAATAGAAGACATCATCAAAAAGCTACCAAACAAGGAAAAGTCCAGGACCTGATGGGTTTACAGCTGAGTTCTATAAGACTTTCAAAGAAGAACTAATACCAATGCTCTTCAAACTATTTCAAGAAATAGAAAAAGAGGGAGCTCTTCCAGACTCTTTCTATGAGGCCAATATCACATTAATTCCAAAGCCAGGCAAAGACACATCCAAAAAAGAAAACTTCAGGCCCATATCTTTAATGAACATAGATGCAAAAATCCTCAACAAAATCCTGGCAAATCGGATACAAAAACGTATCAAAAAGATACGCATGCCTGTAATCCCAGCACTGTGGGAGGCTGAGGCAGGAGGATCGTGAGTTCAAAGCCAGCCTCAGCAATGGCGAGGCACTTAGCAACTCAGTGAGACCCTGTCTCTAATAAAAATACAAAAAAGGGCTAGGGATGTAACCCAGTGGTCGAGGGCCCCTGAGATCAATCCCTGGTACCACAAAAAAAAAAAAAAAAAAAAAAAAAAAAAAAGATAGTGCACCACGATCAAGTGGGGTTTATAAAAGGGATGCAAGAACATTCGGAAATCAATAAACATAATACATCACATCAATAGACTTAAAGACAAAAATCATATGATCATCTCAATAGGCGCAGAAAAAGCATTTGACAAAATACAACACCCCTTTATGTTCAAAACACTGGAAAAACTAGGAATATCAGGAACATATCTCAACATTATAAAAGCTATTTATGCAAGGCCCCAAGCTAACATTATCTTAAATGGAAAAAAATTGAAAGCATTCCCTCTAAAAACTGGAACAAGACAGGGATGCCTCCTTTCACCACTGCTTTTTAACATAGTACTGGAAACTCTGGCCAGAGCAATTAGACAGATGAAAGAAATTAAAGGGATCAAGATAGGAAAAGAAGAGCTCAAATTAGCACTATTTACTGGTGACATGATAATCTACCTAGAAGACCCAAAAAACTCTACCAGAAAACTTTTACAACTAGTAAATGAATTTGGCAAAGTTGCAGGATACAAAATCAATACACATAAGTCAAAGGCATTTTTGTACATCAGCGACAAAGACTCTGAAAGGGAAATTATAAAAACTACCCCATTTACAGTAGCATAAAAAAAAAAATACCTGGGAATCAACCTAATGAAAGAGGTGAAAGACCTCTATAATGAAAATTATAGAACACTAAAGAAAGAAATTATAAATAAACTCAGAAGATGGAAAGACCTACCTTGCTCTTGGATAGGTAGAATTAATATTGTCAAAATGTCCATACTACCAAAAGCATTATACAGATTTAACGCAATTCCAATCAAAATCCCAATGTCATTCTTCAAAGAAATAGAAATAGCAGTCATGAAATTCATCTGGAAAAATAAGAGACCCAGAATAGCCAAAGCAATCCTGAGCAAGAAAAGTGAAGCAGGGGGCATCACCATACCAGAATTTAAATAATACTATAGAGCAATAGTAACAAAAACAGCATGGTATTGGCACCAAAACAGACTGGTGGACCAATGGTACAGAATTGAGGACACAGAGACTAATACATATAATTTCAGCTATCTTATATTAGACAAAGGCGCCAAAAATGTACAGTGGAGAAAGGATAGCCTCTTCAACAAATGGTGCTGGGAAAACTGGAAATCCATATGCAACAAATTGAAATTAAACCCTTATCTCTCACCATGCACAAAACTCAATTCAAAGTGGATCAAGGACCTAGGAATTAGACCAGAGACAATACGCCTGATAGAAGAAAAAGTAAGCTCCAATTTCCAACATGTCAGATTAGGCCCCAAGTTTCTTAATAAGAATCCTGTAGTGCAAGAATTACTACCAAGAATTAATGAATGGGATAGATTTAAACTAAAAAGCTTCTTCTCAGCAAAAGAAACAATCAGTGAGGTGAATAGATAGCCAACTAATTGGGAACAAATATTTAATACATGCACATCGGATAGAGCACTAATTTCTAGAATAAATAAAGAACTCAAAAAACTTGACACCAAAAAACAAATAACCCAATCAATAAATGGGCTAAGGAATTGAGAAGACACTTCTCAGAAGAAGATACACAATTAATCAACAAATATATGAAAAAATGTTCAACATCACTGGCAATTAGAGAAATGCAAATCAAAACTACTCTAAGATTTCACTTCACTCCAGTCAGAATGGCAGCTATCAAGAACACAAGCAACAATAAATGTTGGAGAGAGGATGTGGGGGAAAAAGGCACACTCATACATTGCTGGTGGGACTGCAAAATGGTGCAACCATTATGGAAAGCAGTATGGAGATTTCTTGGAAAACTGGGAATGGAACCACCCTATGACCCAGCCATCCCACACCTGGGTCTATTCCCAAAAGACTTAAAAACAGCATATTACAGTGACACAGCTATCTCAATGTTTGTAGCTGTGCAATTCACAATAGCTAGGTTGTGGAACCAACATAGATGTCCCTCAGTAAATGAGTGGATTAAGAAAATGTGGTATATACGCACAATGGAATTTCACTCAGCAATAAAAGAAAATAAATTAATGGCATTTGCAGGTAAATGGATGAAGTTGGAAGACATAATGCTAAGTGAAGTTAGTCAGTCTCAAAAATCCAGTACCAAATGTTTTTCTCTGATATAAGGAGGCTAGTTCATAGTATTGTTGTTTTGGGGTACATAAGAGGATTAGAGGAACACTAGAATGGTCAAAAGGAAGGGAGGGTAAAGAGGGAGCAAGCAGAGAGGGAGGGGGAGAAAAAAAAAAGAAAAAGTGGTTGAATGAGATGGATATCATTTTCCTAAATGCATGATTGAAGAACTGAATTGTATGAATATACTTTGTATACAAACAGTTGCATGTAAAAAGGTGCTAAATACACGCACTATGAGTTGTGCATATTAAAAATTATAAAAATAAAATTTAAAAAAAGCACCTCTGAAATTGAAATACTGAAGAAATACATTAACAAAATGTATACAAGTATGCATCCAGAAAACTTTGAAACATGGTTGAGAGAAATGAAAAGAAACATAAATAAATGCAGTGATTTTCCTTGCTCAGGAGCAATTCAATCATTATTTCTAGGAAGACAATTCTTTCCAGCTTGATCTTTAGAGTCAGCAAAATCCCAATCAATTCACCACCAAAGATACCTACAAACTCTAAACCTAGAAAAGGTAGCATGGGAGGGAACAAAAGTAGCTCAAGAATCTACTCATCCGTTTCTAAGCAATTAAAGTTTCAGGGATCACAGAGTGTGGCATTGGTAAAGGCATTGGAAATAGACAAGTAAAACCAGTCCAAGTGATTCTGTCAAAGGGACACAGGCAATTCAATGGAGAGAGAAAAGTCTGTACCACAAATGGCTACAGAACAATTGTGGGGGAAAAATAAACCATGTGGAATCATATGGAATATAATAAACACAATCTTTATGGTTTACCCAAAAAGCTACTCAAAATAGTCCATAAAGTTAAATTTTAAAGCCAGGCATGAGAAGCTGGGATATGGCTTAGAGGTACAACACTCGTCTCGCATGTGTGAGGCCCTGGGTTCGATCCTCAGCACCACACAAATAAAATAAAGGTATTGTAATCTATAGTTGGTAAAAGGTCTTGTTTTTTGAAGATTCTCTAAGAGTTATTTTATTTTAAAGGACCATATGCTTTGAATAACAATTTTCAGGGCATGTTTAACCTAGGTAAGAAAAGCATGGTACTGTTTAATTGTTAATAGATTGATATAAGATTGGACCAATACTTGATGTGTATAATTTTAGTATGTAGGGTTTTTGTGCTTTAAAAAATAAAAGTTTTTTAAAAAAGGTATTGTGTCCACCCAAAACTAAAAAAAAAATTTTTTCAAAAAAGCTATTAAAAAAAAAAAAAAAAAATTTTTTTAAAAGCCATGTGTGGGGTGCATGCCTGTAATCCCAGCAGCTTGGAAGGCTGAGGCAGGAGGATCATGAGTTCAAAGCCAGCCTCCCCAACAGCAAGGCACTAAGCAACTCAGTGATACCCTGTCTATAAATAAAATACTCAATAGTATTGGGGATGTGGCTCAGTGGTCAAGTACCCCTGAGTTCAATCCCTAGTACCAAAAAAGAAAAGAAAAGAAAGGAAGAAGGAAGGAAGAAAGAAGGAAGAACCCAGACTTAAATTTTGAAATGCAAAATTGTAAAAGTTATAGAAGAAAATCTACATAGCCTTGTGTCTTATAAATAGGAAGAATCAGACACAGAAATGTGCACAGGAATGACACCCTGTGGAGACGAGCTCTGCTGCCAAAGCCAGGAAACTAGACAGGCTGCAGTGAGACCATCTGGGGAATGCAGCCCACACCTCAATTCCAGAACTCTGGACTTCAGAGCTCTGAGGCAACAATCTCTGTGTGTCTAAGCTATCCACTTTGTGCCACTTTCCTAGGCAACCCTTAGGAGAATGATACAGGCACATTCTGCTTCATCCACCACCTTCTTCAGACACCTCTCTCCTCAAGCCCACCTCACATAGGGAGGGGGCAGGAGCAGGGCACTTCACAGACCATGACCACTGCCAGGTGGTCACTTTCCACCCTGTCTGGTGACTCTGGCCTCAGCTCTCAACGTCCTGGGGCCAGTGGAGG
Source organism: Tamias sibiricus (assembly GCA_025594165.1). Taxonomy (NCBI): domain Eukaryota; kingdom Metazoa; phylum Chordata; class Mammalia; order Rodentia; family Sciuridae; genus Tamias; species Tamias sibiricus. The sequence continues at coordinate 99,979,664 of CM046670.1, read as the reverse complement.
ATGAGGACAAGGAGGATGAGCAGAAAAAGAGGTCAGCTTTCCTGGAACTGGACACTGAGCCTCCCCCTTGCTATTCCTGGAGCCCAAATAGCACAGAACTAGAAAAATCCCGCCCCTTACATGTCCTCCAACCCCACCTCTCAGCCATCCACAGCTTGTAACAGCAAAGATGTCCCTTTTAATGTCAGGAGACACAGCAGAAGATTATGTTCCACCTGGTCAAGGCATCTCACCTGTGTCCACTGGACCCAAGCTGGCCCTTTAAAGGGATGAGGGTAGAATGGGATGGGGACCAAACAAGACAGAAAGGGGAGAGGGGAAGGGAGGAGCTTGTTGTCAGGACACTAAGGGTGGATATCTCTCCCCACAGGGGTTGAGTACAGGGACCTCCTGCCTCCACCCAGGACCTCTGAAAATTGCACAGGCACCCCTTATCAGGAGGCCCAGTCCCAGTCAAGGGTCAGCTCCAGGGACTTTAGCCCACTTCTCCCAGCTGGGCATGATGCAGCTTGCTGAGTCAGGATTCTGACGTTCAGGACTAGCACACTGCCTGCTCAGCACAGGAGGAAGCAAAACGCCCTCACAGCCCATGCCTCCAACTGTGTTCCTCTCTCCTTGCTGGGACTTCAGGCTCTTCTGGCTACAGAAAAGGCCACAGGCCAAGACAGGGATGGCTAGGACTCTGCATGTTTCCTGGGAGGGCTGAGGGCTGGCCCTCCCCATAGCAGCCCAAGGCACAGCAGTCACTGTCTCTGCCCTCTTGAGTCTGGGGTAGCCTTCATGGTGGGGGATGCATGAGCCCAGTCCTCCTGAGGCAGGTAGGCAGATGGTTGTTGACACGGTTGAGGTGTCAATGGCTGAGGACACGGTTTTCTCCTATCTACACTTAGTTGACTCAAGACTCACTTTACTCCTTCCTGTCTATACTGGAAGCAGCAGGGCTCTGTTACAGGAAAGGGTGTTGGATTTAGGCTGGATGTCGCAGTTTTTCAAAGAGGGGAAAAGTGGAGGCCACATTCTTGCTAGGTAAACCCTAAACCCAAGCTCATCCTAAACCAAGTCTACCCAAAATCAAGCCTAACCTAAGACAAACTTCTTCTATCCCAGCTTCCCTGATGCCCTACTTGTGTCTGCCTGCTACCCTCACACCTCCCTGGTTACAGAGAGGTGAGGTGACATGAAGCAGAATGTGAACAATGTCATCACTTCCAGCCCTGGATTCTAGAGAGACACATCTGTCCCATTATTAGGCCACTCAACAGTTCTCCTAAAGGAGATGGACTTTGCTGTCCACACCCATGGGGACATCCTGTGGGTATAATGAGGGAGAAATAGTGCCAGAATAGATCTGGAACTGCAGGGCCAGAAGAACACTTTGCACTGTGACTGAGAGTCCTGGACACACAGATTTTGGTGTATACTGTCAACTGTGAGAGTCCTGGACACAGGAACAGGAGCACTCTGTCCACTGTAACTGAGTTCTGGACACAGGGCAGGGTACACACTCTCCACTGTGACTGAGAGTCCTGGACACAAGAATGGGAGGATGCTGTCCACTGCAATAAAGTCTTGGATACAGGGCTGGGTGCACACTGTCCAACGTGAGATTTTTGACCACAGGACCAGGATCACACTATCCAATGTGACAGAATCCTGGTCCCATAGAACTGGGTATAAACTATGTACTGCGACTGACAGTCCTTACCACATAGGACTGGATGCACACTGAGTACTGTAGAGAGTCCTGACACAGGACCAAGTGGAGTCTGTCCACTTTGATTGAGATCCTGAACATATTTTGTTGGGTACACACCTCTACTGTGATTAAGAGTCCTGGGCACACAGGGCAGGGTGCACACTGTTCACTGTGATTGAGAGTCCTGAACACAGGACCAGATGCACACTAGCCACTATGCCTGAGTGTCCTGGACACCGAGGGTTGGGTGCACAGGTACAATGTGATTGAGATTCCTAAACACAGGACCAGGTGACATGGTTCACTGTAACTCAGAGTCTTGGACACAGGAATGGGAGAATGTTGTCCACTGCAGCAGTCCTGGACACAGGGCTGAGTGGAGCCTTCCACTGTAAGTAAGATTATAGGACACACAGGACTGGATGCACACTGTCCACTGTGACTGAAAATCCTGGACACAAAAGGACAGGGTGCAACCTGTCCACTGTGTCTAAGAATCCTGGACACACAGGGAAGGATGCACACTGTCCACTTTGAGAGTCCTGGACTCATGGGTGAGAATGCATACTCTCCTGTGAATGATAGTTCTGGACACACAAAGCTGGGTACACACTGTCCAATGTGACACAAAACAAAAAGGACACTGTGACAGAATCCTGGATCCAGTCTTAGGTGAAGATCATCCACTTTGACAGTCCTGGACACAGGCCTAGGTCCAGTGAGGTTCCTGGACCCACAGGCCTGATGTGGTCACACTGTTCCCTTGGAAGTCGATCCATCCTCACAGCAGCACTGTCCTGCAATTCAGTGGGCTGAGGGCACCTTCCTGAAGGGGTAGTGCCCCTTCAGTAAGAGGAGGGGTGCCTCAAAGATCTCTGGAAGCAGCATCCTGTGCAGCGACAGTTGCCACCCCCACCTCCCACCAAGGTCTCTTATCCTTCTGAACCTGAATTTCACACCTCAGGAAGTGAGGAAGGAAGAAAGAAACAGCTTTTCCTTCGGTTTCTGTTTATTCCATGACTTTTCATTCTTCTCAGCCTTCTTTTTCTCTTTGGGATCCTGTGTTAATCAGGCTAGGCCAGAACATGTGCTCACAAGACTCAACAGCCTCAGCATCTGGAATTACTAGTACCACAGGCCTCCACATCTGTTTGTTTCTAATTTTGGAAGGTCTGAATTGTTTTCTAATTTGTTCATCCTGATCCCACATGGAATCTTTCTTCATAGTTCTGATTTGTGGCCTCTTGAGCCCAATTTGATGTTTCTTCCACCACCAACTTCTCAACCTAAAGACACATTTTAAACATTACTCGTATCCCACAAATGTGTGTTTTCCCTGATATTGTTTCTTTGGTTGCCATTCATTCACTTCTCACTTCTCTTCTTCTTCTTCTTCTTCTTCTTCTTCTTCTTCTTCTTCTTCTTCTTCTTCTTCTTCTTCTTCTTCTTCTTCTTCTTCTCTCTCTCTCTCTCTCTCTCTCTCTCTCTCTCTCTCTCTCTTCTCTCTCTCTCTCTCTCTCTCTCTCTCTGGTACCAGGGATTGAACTCATGGGCACTCGACCACTAGGCCACATCCCCAGCACTTTTTTGTATAATAAACACAGGGTCTCACTGAGTTGCTAAATGCCTCACCATTGTTGAGGCTGGCTTTGAACTCGTGATCCTCCTGCCTTGGCCTCCCAAGTACCCTATCTATCTCTTCCCTGAAGAAGAAAGGCAGCATGAAAGAGAGAAACTAGACTTTTCCTCCGTTTCTTCCATGACTTTCCATTCCTCACAAACCTTCATTTTCTCCATGGTGTCTTGGCTGTGCTCCCAAAGGTCAAACACCTGCACTAAGGTCAAACCCAGCCTCAGCCTCTGAAACCACAGGTACCTCAGCCTACCTCACCTAGTGTTTCTGTTTTGGAAGGTCTAAATTTTCTTCTACCTCGTGCCTCCTGATCCTGCCTGAAAATTCTCTTTGAAATTTGATTTATGTCAATGGAACCCATTTTGAGGTATCTAGCATCACATAAACATTTTCATTTAGACTTATTTTGTTTCCTCCTTGTCATTTGCTCATCATTCATTCATTCATGTACATTGTAGTCCTGAGAATCCAACCCTGGACATTACACATTCCAGGGAAAGGCTCCACCCAGAGCTCCATGCAGAGTCCAGGGAAGTGAGCAGTTCATGGTATAGAAGTCTCCCTTTTCCACAACACCACCTAGAGCAGCAGAGAGCCTGAGGCACAAGGAATTTATTTAGCTAGCCTCTAGAGGAAGCCCAGACTTCTCATGGTTCCTATGCACATTTTATCTTTATGTGTAACTCAAATGATACTCTGACAAGTGACCAGGGAAGCTGAGGCTGGAGAATGGGTGAATGGCAGAGGCAAGTGATCCTGGGCAGCCTCAGGAGACCCTGTCTCATAAAGGGCTTACTCCAACCAGGCCACCAGTAGTCTTGCGAACACTGAGCTGCACACATGGTGCCAATCAAGATGCAAGCTGAGGCCTGCACTTGGCACCTGCTCTGCTCTTAGTGGATAAATTCACAGAAAAACATGAGTTACATGGTAACAACAGGAACAGAGGAACAGAGGGGACCAGCAATTTTGCACAGGATGCTCTGGGGTATATTATTTACTGTACTCCGCCTGAAGTGGAGACAAAATTGAGAACAAACAACAAACAAAAGGTAACTTTGGTGCTTTGGGAAGTGTGAAAGCCACCAGTGAACTCTATTGTCCTCCATCAGGAGAACTAGCTGAAATTAAAGAGACACTTGCAGAAAAGCCAGGGCTTGTGAACAAACCTGCTATGAACCTTGCTGTGGTTGACTGAGAAAAATGACACCAAGTGACCTTTCAGAACTAGATGACCTAATGAGTGAAGAGGCATTTAGAAATATGTGAAATCTGTTGATGAGTGAAAATGACACTCTAAGGACACTCATGTGGAATAGGTTAAGCATAGTTGTCTTAAGTTAGTGGGGGAGAGAAGATATAAAGAGAAATGCCTCTCAACACTGCTACTGCAGGAATATATCCCTTAACTTCCCAACAAATGCAGAAAAACACAACATGCATCTTTTACAACTCATGGTTTTTAAAGCAGGCTTTAGGCTCTGGCATTCAGAATTCATAACATTATTTGTGGTAAAAAACTACACATAAAATCATGTAATCCAATGACAATCTTGTTATAAGACTTATATAATACTAAAACTTGCTTAGATCCATCCCTGGATTTGGATCAATATACTTAAGGATCTTCCCATTGGAAAAAGCTGAGAGTGGAGGAAAGTGTTTGTTATACACTGTCAGAAGAACAATACTCTCCTAATTTTATAATTCACTGCATTTGTTGGTGCTATTTTATATGCTAAAGGAATAGCTTTGCAGCAAAATAAGAAACAAAATATTCAACTAAAAAAAAAAAAAAGCAAAAAGAGGCTGGGGCTCTGAGGTATTATGACACTGGTTTTTATCCTGTTGTCTGCAAAACAGCTATTTTATCCTCTTTTCCTTCTCTCTTCCCCTTCCTTTCCCTATTTATCTTTCTTGTGCTGCCTTTCTTGAATTGCCTTTCAATTCCTCTCAGCCCTTCTTTTTCCACAGTCCCCCAGATGTGTTCCCCAAGGATGAGCCAGAATACCTGCACTTAGGTCAAACCCCAGCTTTGGCTTCTGCAATCATGGGTATCACAGACTGCCACACCTACCTCTTTTTTATTTGGGAATCTGAATTATCTTCCTAGTTGTTCCTCCAGATCCCATAAGAACTTTCTCTTTTAAATTTGATTGTCCTCTTGGACACATTTTGATGTTTCTTCTGACACCAACCAGAGTAAACATCTCAGCTAGAAAACAATTTTGTGTTACTAGCATCCCATACATGTTTTTGTTTCTTTGGGTGTCACTCACTCCTTTGTTCATTCACTTATTTATATCACAGTTCTGGAGTCCAACCTCAGGCAACAACTCTCCAGGAAAGCCTCCAGCACTCAGCTCTACTACCCAGCCACAGGAGGCAATTACATTGAGGTACAGAAGCTTTGTGTTCTCCAACAAATGTTACCCCAGGGAATACAGCCTGAGGAATAAAGAACTTGCTTTTCTTCTTTAAACAGGAAGCAGATTTCTTTGATACCCATTTTAAGAAACTTCCTAGTGACTAGGGTGGCAGAGATGGGAGAATATGATCCTGGGAAGCCTCAGGAGACCCCATCTCAAAATAAAATATAAGAGTCTGGAGCTGTGGGTAGTGTGTGCCTGGGCTTGAAGTATAAAGGAGATGGGAGGACATTAGGACCAAGGTAGGGAGCAGGAGGAGGGAAAGCAGAGACTGGGCAGACAATCACTCACGACAACACTCAGTGATTCCTAAACATGTCAATACATGCCTCCATGTGGCCAGCCATTGCACTCTGATGTGCACCAGGGAAAGTGAAGGTGAGTTTGCAGAGAACACATGCACAGGAATGATGGCAAGTCTATAAATTGGTCAATATCCAACATCACATCCTGCAGAAATGTTGTCTAGGCCTATGACTCTTGGGGCCTACCTCTGGGGAGCATGAATCAGGAAACTCTGGTGGAATCTCTTGTCACCATGAAGATGCCCACCTCTGCCAGATCATCACTTGGGCCTGGACCCTCCTCCAGAAACACTCTGGTTATTGCTGCTGCATGGGTGGGTAAATTCTGCAAGCAAAGAAATTCCACAACCCATTGAAGGGAGGATGGAACACAGTCTACATGAGGCACATCATGGCCTCAAGTAGGGAGGCAAACACAGCATCCAGCCCAGCCAGCCCAGGCCACCTGAGCCAAGTTAATCACCCCTGTGCCTCAGCCTCCCTCTCTACACTATGGTCTCCAATTAAGGAAGGAGAGGAACTGAGCAGGAGAGATGGCCCCACTCCCTGAGGGGATGACAGCACCTGGAAGCCAGTGGCCTTGAAATTGTATCTTTTCCAAGAGATCTGTGTTGGAAAAGCTATAGGCCTGGGGATTGTGGCTCTGTAGATGATTTGGGATCATCTGGCATTAGTGGTTGAGGCTGAGTGGGACAGGTTTGGTTGGCTCTAATGGCTCAGCAATGGGTGGGTTTTGGAACAATGACCAAATCTGAGAGTAACAGCAGACATCCTTGTTTTGTTCTGATCCTACAGAAATGAGGCTTTATCTCATTTACTCAAATCTCCTTCAGTGGGAAAGAGGGTCCTTGGTCAGTTGTTCCCTGTGCAGAACTTAGCTGAGGTGCAGCTGGCTCCATTGCCCCTCACTCACTACATGGTAAGAACCTCCAGGACCCTGCTTCTCCTAAGGTCAGTGACCTCCCTTCTGTCACCCTGGCTCTTGACCACTTCAACTGAGCTTGCCCCAAAGCAACACTTCCTGTGGTCCACCCTGATCCTGATTATCAGTGCCTCACTCTCCTTGTACTTCAATGTCACCCTCAATCTCTCCTAGGAGCACAGTGGGCACCTGCCCCCAGCTTCCCTCAGTCATTCTTCACCCTTAATTCTCCTTGCACCCCAATGCTAGGGAGCACCCATTGCTTCAAGGATCACTCATAATAAGCAGGCACATCACAGACTACCTTAACCACAATCTGAAGTGGCAGAGTCTGCCAGGATCCAATGTAGAAATCAGCAAAGGGCCAATATTAACCCAAGGCCTAGCCCTTGCACTAATCCTAGCCCTGACCCTAACTGCTCAGTATCCTCAGGGCACCAGCACAAGCATGAGACATTTAGCTTCATGTGACTACTAGCAGAGGTGTGTAGGCAAAACTCAGAACTATGTCAATCATGATGTAGAAGTTGTCAGGCCAGTGAGTGGGTGAAATGTAGGACTACATTACCCACATTCCCAAAGGGAAAGAATCTCCTAGGATTACCCACAGTGAGTAGGCTAATCACAGGACTACATTACCCACAATTCTAAGTGGCAGAAACCACTAGGATCCCTAACAGATAATCAGCAAAACGCTACACCTTTGGAGCATGCTTTTAATCCCAGTGGCTTGGGAGGCTGAAGCTGGAGGATCACAAGTTCAAAGCTGGCCCTAGCAACTTAGCGAGGCCCTAAGCAACTTCACAAGTCCCTGTCTCAACAAATAAAAAAGCTTGGGGATGTTACTCAGTGCTTAAGTAACCCTGGGTTCAATCCCTAGTAGCAAAACAAACAACAACTAAACCTACCGTACCCCTAATCCTGACCCTAACAGTACTCAGAATCCTCAGGACACCAGGGTATATAGCTTTCAGCTTCCATGGGACTCCTGACAGAAGTGAGAGGGCAAAACTCAAAACTGCATTACCCATGATGCCAACTGATGGAATTCATCAGGTCTTCCGCCTCCCTGAGCAGTGAGCAGACAAAACACAGGACAACATTGTCCACATTCTCAAGGGGAAAGAATCTCCTAGGATCACCCCCAGTGATTTGGCTAAACACAGGACTACATTACCCACAATCCTAAGTGACATAAGAAGCCAGGACCCCAGCAGACAACTTTCCAAATGCTAAACCTACCATGACCATTTCCCTGACTCTAACACTACTCAGAATCCTCAAGATATCAGGGTAAGCATGTAGCTTAGAGCTTCCATGGGACTCCTGGCAGACGTGAGTAGGAAAAACTCAGAACTACATTACCCAGAACCCTAATTGGCAGAAGCAGTCAGGATCCCCAACAGACAGCTGGCAAAATGGCCTTTGTCTTAATATTAACCCTAACCCTAACACTACTGAGAATCCTCAGGTTACCAGGGTGAGCATAAGACCTTCAGCTTCCATGGGACTCTCAGGAAAGGTGAGCAGGCAAAACTCAGAACTGTTACCCACAATCCCAAAAAGCAGATGTCCCCAGGGTCCCCCTTTGGTGAGTAAGCAAAACACAGGACTACATTCCTCACAATTCTAAGTGGCAGAAACTGCTAGGATCCTCAGCAGGCAGCAGGAATGGCTAACCTTAACCCTGGCCTTTGCACTAACCCTCTCCCTAACACTGCTCAGAATCTTCAGGGTACAGGGACAAGCAGCTTCCACGTAACTGCAGGCAAAAGCATGTGGACAAACCAACAATCCTAAAGGAGATGGAAGCTCTTGGGTCCCCTACAATGAGCAGGTAAACTGTGGGACTACCTTATCCATAGTCCTAATCCTGGGACTACATTATCCACAATTCTGGCAAAAGGGAGCTTCAAGGGGGCCAGTAAAGTGGCTCCAGTTGCTCCCTGCTCACCACTGTGGGCAGTGCAGGATACTCACCACTCACGGTTCAGTGGTGACCCTGAGCCCCCTTGTGGCAGTCCCGGTGAAGCTCTGATTCTGATTATTCTAAGTCATGATTTTAGAAATGAAGCAAAAATACAGCCCACAGTCCCATGCCTTGATCAGAATGGATGGAGATAGCAAGAAGCAAAGTACGATGCCAATAGACAAAGGTTCTTTGATGTCCTAGGTATCAGCAGTAATACATAGGAAAAGTTAGACTTTGAAAACTAGTCTAAGAAAAATTTAAAGCATTTCCATTTATAATGGCATCCCCCAAAATTGGAGTTCTTAAATATGTATTTTAAAAATATTTTTAGGGCTGGGGTTGTGGCTCAGCAGTAGAGCACTCGGCCCAGGTTCGATCCTCAGCACCACGTAAAAGTGAAACGCATTGTGTACAACTAAAGCAAATAGATAAATATTTTTTTTAAAAAATATTTTTAGTTGTAGATGGACACGATACCTTTATTTTATTTGTTATTTTTATGTGGTAATGAGGATTGAACCCAGTGTCTCACATGTGCCAGACAAGCACTCTACCACTGAGCCACATCCCAGTCCTTAAATAGGTCTTAAACTACAATTGTGTTTTCAGAAAAACTTGAAAGACAACAGAAAGAAATAAAATTAAACACAAATAAGTGCACACATACTCCTTGATCAGAATTGTTAGACTCAATGTAGTTAAGATGAAATTCTCTCAAGCATGATCCGCACATTCAGTGCAATACCCAATTCCTAGATGACTCTCTAAGCCTAGAATAGATGACACTGACTGCAAGAAGACAAGCCTGAGTAACTCAATATCTGGATTTCAGAACCAGTCAGAAAACTGAAGCACTGAAGGAAATGTTTTGCTGTGAAGGAATAGATAGAGATGAATGGAAATTCATGGAAAGCACAAACACAGCCATGTACATAGAGTTCAATAGACTCATTTTCCACAGTGTTAAACTCCTTGAAAAATGTTGAAAAGATGATGCATCAAAATTCAAACATCAGGTGTAAGTATCTTTGTTGTATTTTGTTAAAAAGACAAAGGCCTTTGATTTTATTAGAGACACGGTCTCACTGAGTTGCTAAGTGCCTCTCCATTCCTGAGGCTGGCCTTGAACTCGTGATCCTCCTGCCTCAGACTCCCAAGTGCTGGGATTATAGGAGTGCATCACCACACCTGGCTATGAAGCAGTATTGATTGTGTGAAAAATAGGAATTCACATGTGTTGCTGCTGGAGGGCACAGTAGTTCACCACTTTAAGAAAGAGCTTGGCAGTTTTCCAGAGTTAAACGTGGCCTCACCATAGGACTCAACATTCATAATCCTAACAGTTGACACAACTGCCTCAAAAACAGGTCTGCAGTTCTGCTCACAATGGCCAAGTACTTAAGGAATTAGAATATGCTTCATTAGGTGAGTGCAAAACAGATCTGCCGAACATTCATGCCATGGAGGCCTCTGCTCTAGTCCACACCTGGGCCACCTAGCTTCCCCCATCACTGTGCCCCTCAGTAGAGCAAAGTAAGTTCTGTATGGAAACACCTGTAGATGCAGATGATAAACTCAGGAACAAAGACCCAGGTCTAAATCATTGCCCATAGGAACCTCCTGGGGAAGGACAGCTAGACTAGAGGCAACTGCAGTAGCCCACCCAGACTACACATGCCAGGGAGAACCTGGAGGCAGCTCCTAAGACCCATGTCTGATCATCTTGGAGGACATTGTACTGCACCCTGATTCCTCCAAGACAACTTTTGTCTCTCTCCACAGACAGCACCTGCATCCCGAGTTTGGATTCTGTTAGTTTGTTTGGTGTTGCACAGAGAGCTGTGCCACTGCCTAGTCCTGACGCATAACCTCTGAAATTCAATGTTCCAGTTATTCTACAACATAAGTTGGCACATTTAAGCTGAAACAGAGCCCATGCCATGATCTGAAAGGATGGTGCTATGGTTTGAATGTTTGACCTCCACTTTTCATGTTCCCAAAGTCCTGGAGCCCAGAAAGCCCAGGGCTGGACAAACCACCCCCCATATCTCTTCCAGCCCCTCTCTCAGCCATCCACAGTTTAGAACAGCCAAGGTGTCTCTGTTAATTTCAGTAGGGAGGGTCCCTCAGGAAGGCCTAGAAGAGGATGATCCATCCACCTGGTCAAGGCATCTCAGCTGTGTCCAGTGGGCCCAGGTTGGCCCTTTCAGGAAGTGAGGGTAGAACAGGCTGAGGGCCAAACCCCTCTTCTCAGGAAGCCTGGACAAAGCCAGAAAGGGGAGAGGGGGGAATGGAGGGGCTGGTTATCAGGGTGCTAAGTGTGGATCTCTCCCCACAGGGGTTTAATACAGGGGCACACCCCCAGACTCAAGAAGGCAGAGGCAGTGACTCCTGTGCCTTGGGCTGCTAAGGAGAGTGCCAGCCCTCAGTCCTGCAGGAAACATGCAAAGTCCCTAGCCATCGCTGTCTTCACCTGTGGCCTTTTCTGCAGTCAGCAGGGCCTGGAGTCCCAGCAAGGAGGTGCCTGTAAGGGAGGCACAGTTGGAGGCATGGGCTGTGAAAGGGCAATTTTCTTCCTCCTATGCTGAACAGGCTAGTCCTGAAAGTCAGAATCCTGACTCAGCAAGCTGCATCATGCCCATTTTGGAGAAATGGACTAAAGTCCTTGAAGCTGACCCTTGACTGGGACTGGGCCTTCTGAGAAGGAGTGCCTATGCACTCCCCATAGCAGCTCAAGGCACAGCAGTCACTGCCTCTGCCCTCTTGAGTCTGGGTGCCTTCCTGGTGGGGAAAGCATGAGCCCAGTCCTCCTGAGGCAGGTAGGCAGATGGTTGTTCCCCCAAGTCCACACACCCTGCTGCAAGCAAATCCCCTGAGCTCAGGGACTCAGCATAGTTTGTGCCTTATGTGCAACACTCCCACCTCCACCACCTCTATTAAAACAACTGTCTGAGGAAAGCTCAAGGCTTCCAGGAAAACTTACTATGTCCTAACAAACACCTGATGACAGGCCCCTGACCTCTCTTTCTCCAATCATTTACTAGAAAGGACTTACAATTGACAGTATGCATCTCTTCCAACTCAGAAGGGCCTCTCTCAGAACCTGAGAGCCATTCCCTTGAAATACAATCATCTAGCAGGATAAGGCCTCTCTGCCAGTCTCTGTGGGAAGACAGAATTCTTACACTACTGTCACAAACACAGCTGGCCTAATTGCATTTACAATGGCTGAGTCTATTTTTTACTTCACTGACTCCCAAGCTCGTAGTTTTTCCTATCCCTCCTTTTCCCTTTAAATTCCCAAATTACCCTTCACAGATTATAATGGAGCTCAGATATTTCCTCTACCATGAGTAGTTACATAATAAAATCTGTTCCCACTGCTTTACCTGATGTCTTGTTGTATTTATCTGTGACATCACTGCAAGTGGCCATTCAGGAGAGGAGAAAAAAAGAGTAAAGGAGACCACCTCCCTAAGCTCTATACTCTGCACTCAGCCCCTCCAAGCACAGCTGCAGTCCATGAGCAGGAAGGCAGAAGGACCACCTTCAACAGGTGCACGCTGCTGAGTGCTCAGTGCATAGGGTGCTACAGACTCATCTTCTGTGCACCCAAGAGATGGGCCACAGGCAGGAAACAGAAGCGGCCACAGAAACCTCTGGGAAGTGTAGTCTTTGAGACAGTTACTTTGCCAAGGACTGTCTCCATTTTAGGATTATGGCCAGTCAACAGTGGTCACTGTCAAGGTGAAGAGAACCTGCACTCAGAAGTGAGGCCCCCAGAAGCCTCTGGGTGCTTCAGGCTGCACGTCTTCCCTCCCCATGCCCCAGGGATTCTGGGTAGTACAGTCCATCCTGCCTGTGACTGCCTCCCACCTCACTGCAAAGACTCCTTGATCTGTGGGCCCCTGAGTTTTCTGGGTAATGCAGTTCTCCTATCTGTAACTACCCCCCTCACTACAGAGGCTCTGGGGAGCCGTGGGCTCCTGGGGATTCTGCATAGTGTAGTCTGGTGTTCTATCAATGCAGCCCTCACATTCACCTGGACCCTGCCACCCAGGGGACCTGGGAAATATAGTCTGTTGTTCTGCCCAACCATCCTTCCTCCCACCCTGACACCCAAGGCCCCTAGGAGCTGTGTACTCCTAAGGATGCTGGGTAGTATGCCTCAGTGCTCTACCAATGTAGCCCTCAGCAAGAGGCCTCTAAGGAGCCACAGAGGCACATTCACCTGGGCACCCCCACAGATTCTAGACAGTAGCAGTGGCAGTCCAGTGTTTTGCCCATGCAGTCCTCACCATTATGGCCTCTGGAAGTTGTTGCCCCCTGGTGATTCTAGGTAGTGTATTCTGGCATTCTACCAATGCAGCCCTCACATTCACCCAGACCCTGCCCCCCCAGGGGATGTGCAGAGTGTAGTCTGTCCTGTCCCACTAATACCACATCCCTCCCTCACCCCAAAGGCTCCTAGGAGCTGTGCAGTTCTAAGGAAGCTAGGTAGTATGCCTCAGTGCTCTACCAATGTAGCCCCCAGCACAGAGGCCTCTCGGAGCCACAGAGGCACATTCACCTGGACACACCCACAGATTCTGGACAGTAGCAGTGGTAGTCCAGTGTTCCTCCCATGCAGTCCTCACCATGATGGCCTCTGGAAGCTGCTGGCCTCTGGAGATGCTGGGTAGGTGTATGTATTCTTGTGTTCCACCAGTGCAGCCCTCACATCACCTGGAAACCCCCCCCCCCCCAGGGATTCTGGGGAATGTATTCTGTCATTCTTTCCACCAATTCCTCCCCCACCTCTTAGGCTCCTGGGTAGTACACTTCAGTGCTCTACCAATACAAACCTCACCACAGATGCCCCTGGAAATCACATTCACCTGGGCACCCCCAGGGATTCTGGACAGTGTTCTGCCCATGCAGCCCCCACTATATGGCCTCTGGAAGATTCAGGCCCCCAAGGATTCTGGATAGTGTAGTCTAGTATTCTGCCTTTTCAGCCCTCACAGCAAAGGATCTGCAGCCCCAGCAGCTCTGTTCCCCAACCATCCATGCATCCCCTCCTGCTGAAGGAAGCTGCACCCACTACAGGGACACCAGTGACTGAGGGGCAGCCTACCAGGTTTGGTCACCAGAAGCCATGCTGCCTTAAGTGGCCTGTTGTGGCCTGGTGGGATGACCCATGGCCCAGGCCACACTCCCATACCAAGGGCATAATGCTTTCCAGAGTGAGAGTTTTAAGGCAGGACACAAGGTCAGGGTTATTAAGGCTCCAGTGACACCTGTGGTCCCTGGAGGTAAGGGAGGCAGGCCTGGACACTCAGGGATCTTGCCTCTCATCTGCCTGGGGGCTAAGTTCTGAGGAAACCTACAAACCAGGGTTGTAGAGGGGAAGCTGGGTTCTGAAAAAAAAGTTCACTGACTGGAGTTCAGGGACTAAGGGAGGGGAAAGTAGACGTCTTAAGTGGGGCCAATGGGGGACACAGGTCCACATTGTTTTTGAATGAGGCACTTCATTGTATTGACTCAGCAATTCCAGTCAAACTTGCCATCAGCCAGCACCCTGAACAATCGGGCTGTTTACTCTCACCACAGTCAGTGTGGACACAGGGCTGGCACCACCAAAACGATCAGATTTGGGGTAACCAGACATCACCAGAGAGAGTGGGGAGTCTGGTCAGATATATCAGGTGATTTAACTTCCCTGGAGGAGGGGGTTGTGTCTGCTCAGATAGCAGAATGATTAGACCTCATTTGAGAAGGGTGAGGACTCTGATTACATATTGGGGTGATTGGACATCACCTGGGATGAGAAGTCTCATCAGATATCATGGTAGTTGGACTTCCCCTTGGGAGGGTGAGTAGTCATCAGATATCAGGGTGACTGGACTTCCCCTGGGAAGAGTAAGGAGTCTGATCTGATATTGAGTTGACTGTCCTTCCTCTGGGGAGGGAGAGGAGTCTGGTCAGATATTGGGATGGACATCCACTGGGGATAGAGAGGACTCTGGTCAGATATCAGGGTAATTGGACTTCACCTGTGGAGGGTGAGGAGTCTGGTCAGATATTGAGGTAATTGGATATCCCCAGGGGAGAGTGAGGAGTCTGATAATATATCAGGGTGATTAAACTTTGCCTGGGAAGTGTGAGGAGTCCAGTCAGATATTGGGATGATTGATTGGATATATCTGGGGATGGTAAAAATTCTGCTCAGATATCATGATGATTGAACATCATTTGGGAGGGTGAGGATTCTGGTCAGATATTGTGGTGATTGGACTTCAAGTGTGGTGAGATGTGTGGTCAGATATTGGGGTTATTGGACTTCCCCTGGGGAGGGTGAGGAGTCTGGTCAGATAAGGGGGTGATTGGACTTCCCCTGGGGAGGGTGAGGAGTCTCATCAGATATCAGGGTGACTGGACTTCCCTGGGAAAAGTAAGGAGTTTTGTCAGATATCACATGATTGAACATAACCTGGGGAGGGTGAGGAGTTATTGGCCAAGTATCAGGGTGACTAAACTTTCCCTGGGAAGAGTAAGGAGTTTGGTCAGATATTGCATAATTGGATATCACCTGGAGAGGGTGAGGAGTTTTTGGTCAAATATCAGGGAAATTGGACTTCCCCTGGGGAGGTTAAGGGGTCTAGTCAGATATTGGGGTGATTGGGTTTCCCCTGGGGAGGGTGAGTAGTCTCATCAGGTATTGGGGTGATCAAACATCACCTAGGTAGGGAGAGCAATATGATAAAGTATCAGGATGATGAGACATGAACTGGGGAGGGTGGAGGGTGAGAAACATGATCAGATATTAGATGATAGGTTTCAAGGGTGGGCTCTTGCTACATTTCAGTTCACAGGGACTTGTTCAGATAGCTCCAGAGCTTTCTGGATCTGAGCAAAGCTGTCAAGCAGAGTGCACTCCTCAGAGATGGACAGTCATAGAAATGACAGCTGCATGGTCAGTGGAGACTCCTCCAGAAGGTCAGATTTCAGCCAAGGCCTGGAATAAAATGATCAGTGATAAGCAGTGAATGTCAGGGTCTAAAATGTGAACCAGGTGCACAGAGGATGGACAGAAAGAGCAAAAGTCAGGGTTAGGGCCAAAAAAAGACAGGAAGGACCTAGGTAGTCTCAGAAGGCCTGAGTATGTAGGGAGAGGGCTGAGGATAGATGGGAAGAGCCAGAGTAACTGAATCTAGAAGACTAGTGCATGGAGAGCTAAGTGGCCTCAGCAGCGTCTAAGGAGAGAGTCAAAGATAGACAAAAGAGGAGGAAGGAGCTAATGTTGGGCAGGAAGGTTGATGGAATCAGGGGCCAAAGGAAGTAAGAGGGCAGGGGGTGTCACCCAGAGGCCCAGGCCATTGGGAGGGCTACAGGTGAGGTAGGGCTGGAGCAATGCACAGGCTGCGGAGCAGAATAGGGCTGTGGAATGTGACCTGGTGAGGCTGTGAGTGGTAGAACTGGGGAGGGCCAGGAACAGGGCAGGACAGGTAATGGAGTGAAGTAGGGGTGACTGGGAAAGCCCAGGAGAGAGGAGGGATGACAGGAAGACCCTGGAATGGGTGGGAAACTGGGGAGCATAGGGAGTGACCAGGGAGGACCCAGGGCATGGGGGCCAGATGAGGGGGCCTGGCACAGGGTAGTGCAGGCCAGGGCCCTCAGGAGCTGGCATGCAGACAGACCAGGTGTACTGACTGCCAATGTCTGTGTTGGGTGCCACCTCACCCAGTGCTGATAAAATTCCTGAGGAGCCCAGGGGTGTCCCAGGATCCCAGAGGCTTGGTGGGCTCAGGACAGCAACACCTAGAAGCTCCACCTGGGTGGGATGATGAGCAAGTGGGACCCTCCCAGACCAAGCTGCACCAGTCACTGGTCACCTACATGCAGGCCAAGGGGTCAAGACTCTGGTCTCCTTCCCTGGAGTTAAGTGTGGAGGAGAGCTGGTAGGGACACCTACAGGACTTGACTCCCTTGCTTCTTTACTCAGGTAGCTGTGAGGATCATCATAGGAATGACATTGCTTCTAGGACTTTTAAAATACTTTTTTTCTGAGTTACCTGCTAGACCTTTAAACACTTCAGCAAATGTCAAAGTGCTTTCCCATAGAGACTCTCTGGCTGCCTCTGTGAAAGGGCCAAGGGTATTTGCAGATCCTTTATGAATGAGGAGACCCAGTGTTTTACACTCATGATGTTGAGCACAGTCCTTAGGGTCAGTCCAGCTCAGATGTAGCATGAAAACAGCCATAAAAAAGTACTGTTTTCACTTCTATGGTTAGCTATGTAGTGCAGGAAGAGGACAGCTTTGAGAACCTCTATGATCCCAGAGGAAGCCTCCTTGTAGAAGTACCCAGCCCAACACCCCTCATAGGAGGTCTGAAGGAGCTCAGAGGCCCAAAGCCTAAAGAATCCTGCCAGAGCCAGAATCCTGAATGTACCCAGGACAGTGTCCCTACCTATCTACACTCAGAAGACTCAGGACATGGAACCCTCTGCCTGTTTACACTAAACAATAGGACATAGTGTCCTAGTGTCTATACTCAGCTACTGCAAGACAGGCCTTTCTCCTTCTATCTATACTCAGCTAAGCATGCAGTTTCCTCCTTCCTACCCTCAGCAGACTCAAAACATGGTTCCCTCCTGTCTACACTTGGCTGACTCAAAACAGTTTTCCTACCATCTGCACTCACCACCACAATCAGGATACACCGTCCATTATGACTGAGAGTCCTGGACATACAGGCTGGGTGCACATGTCCAACATGACTGAGATTCCTGAACACAAAGCTGGGTGCACATGGTCCACTGTGACTGAGAGTCCTAGACACAGGGCTGGTGCCTACAGTGCACTGTGACTGAGAATCCTGAGCAATGGACCACTCAGAATACTGTACACATAGGGCTTGGTGCACAGTTTCCACTGTGACTGAGTCCTGGATACAGAATTAAAAGGACACTGTCCACTATCACAGAATCCTGGACCCAGGGCTGGGTGGAGATCATCCACTCTGACTGACAGTCCTAGACACAGGCCTGGGTCCAGTGAGGTTCCTGGACCCACAGGCCTGAAGTGGTCACAGTTTAGAAGGTAAACAGAGTGGAGGGGTGCCTCAGAGATGTCTGGAAGCAGCATCCTGGGCAGTGACTGTTGTCCTCCTTCCTGTTGTCCTGGCCTGTTATTCTTCTGGACCTGAATTTCAGACCTCAGGTCACTACCTACCTGTGCCTGCAGTTGCCATTCTGTGTCCAGCCTCAGGATTCAGTGGTGGTTCTGTGGGGCCCCAGCCTAGACAGCATAAGTGTCCTGGAGAAGCCAGTGAAAGGACACAGGCTCTACAAGGACAGGCAATACCTGCTTCTTCAGGTGTGATGTGCACCTCCTTGTGCACCCATAGCTGGCTGATAGACATGGGTGGAAGCTGCAGGTGACCAGAGTGAGTTGAGACAGGAAAAGGAGGGCTGGAGGCCAGGCTCTCATTTTTCTCTTGAATTCACAAAAGTTTTCAGAAAGGCACTTTGGTAGAAAAAAAAAAAACATTTTACTTAGAGGTTTTGGGAGGTTTGTGACACAGCCCACACCCCTGAGTACAGCATGTGGGGTTTGCTATAATGTAATAGGAGAGATCAAATAGGACAGAGACAGGAGCCACAGCAGGCTGATTATGGACACGGTGGACCCACAAAGGGTCCCCTCAGAATCTCTGCTTTGCTAACCTCTCCAGCTTCCCTTCTGGAGTGCCTAAAGGCCCATACTGACTAGGGGCTCCAACTGTCATATATGTGCACCCCACTTGCACCAGGAAGTAGAGACAGCAGTAGGGGACTGTGGTCTCCCTGCTATCTCCTCCCTAGAAACCCTTCAGCCTTTAAATCAAAGCTCAGTCATGTGACCACACCAGAGCCATGATCTTAGATGGGAGTGTGGCTACTCCCAGCACATTGCTGATCTCTTATGAAAAAAGAGGGAGTGAGCCTTGGGATGACAAGTTGCTGTCCTGGCTACCAACCCATGAGGACTGGGACCATCTATTGATGAACTCCTGGTTCACAGGCCAGTCCTTCCTGCTCAGGGTATCATGCTCACCTATCTTAGAGATCCACCTTCCTGTCTAACTTGCTTGTACAGTAGTGGCCACAAAAACTACCCTGAGGGGCTGGGGCTGGGGCTCAGTGGCAGAGCACTTGCCTAGCAAAGTGAGGCACTGGGTTTGATACTTAGCACCACAGAAAAATAAACATATAAAATAAAGACATGTTGTCCATCCACAATTCCAAAAAAAAAAAAAATTTAAAAAGTACCCTGAACCATTCTAACAATTGGGTTTTTTTAATTTGTTCTAATTAGTTGTACATGACAATAGAATGCATTTTCATATATCAATTGGTCTTTTAATTTTTTTTTTTTTTGTATTTGTAAATGGACAGAATGCCTTTATTTTGTTTATTTTTATGTGGTGCTAAGGATCAAACCCAGTGCCTCTCACATGTGAGGCAAGTGCTCTGCCACTGAGCTACAGCCTCAGCCCTCAATTTTTTTTAAAAAAATTATTTGTTTTAGTTGTACACAATACCTTTATTTTTACGTGGTGCTGGATCAAACCCAGGCCGCGCGCACATGCTAGGCGAGCGCTCTGCCACTGAGCCACAACCCCAGCCCCCTCAATTGTTTTTTTCAACTTGTTATTTAAAAATTTATCTTGGAGCTGGGCACGGTGGCACATGCCTGTAATCCCAGCACCTGGGAGGCTGAGGCAGGAGGATCACGAGTTCAAAGCCAGCCTCAGCAATGGCGAGGCACTTAGCAACTCAGTGAGACCCTGTCTCTAATAAAATACAAAAAAGGGCTGGGGATGTGGCTCAATGGTCGAGTGCCCCTGAGTTCAATCCCCAGTACCCCCCCAAAAATTTATCTTGGGTATGTTATGGTTCAGATATGAGGTGTCCCCCCAAATCCTCATGTGTGAGGCAATGCAAGAAGTTTCAGAGGTGAACTGATTAGATCATGAAAGTTATGAGCTAATCAGTGGACTAATCCACTGAAGGATTAACTGGTTGGTAACTGTAGACAGGTTGGTTGTGGCTGGAGGAGGTAGGTCACGGGGTATGTATATTTGGGGTTATATTTTGTCCCTGGTGAGCAGAATTCTCTCTGCTTTATGTTGCCATGTCCTGAGATGCTTTCTTTCACCATAATATTCTGCCTCACCTCAGGCTCAGGACTATGAAGTTCACTAACCATGAATTGAACTTCTGAAATTATTAGCCAAAATAAACTGTTCCTCCTCTAATTTTTCCTGTAAGGTCTTTTGGTCACATTGAGGCAAAAGCTAACTGAAACAGTACAGATACTCATGTGAGCAAAGGATCATTCTCAGCCATTTGGTCCTACCCCCAGTTCATCCAGTCTCTATCATGATTGGTCAAAGCCCTTCCTTGCTTGGAAGCTCACCACTCAGTCACTATCCAGCCCCAGCTCCATTTGCAACCCACCCACCTAGGACTTGGTCCCCATTCTCTATGGGTTCAGGTCATCAGATGTGGTGTAACAGGGGAGATGTTCCCAGGATCTGAGGGTATTTGCAGTCACCACAGAAATGTGAGGGTGGGACTTTGAGTGTTGGGTCATGTTTACAGATGGAACTGATCCTTGTGACTAGGGAGGTTTCCCCAGCTCTGGTTATTTTTGTTCCAAGTTCCAACACCTGAAAGCAGCAGGTCCCAAGGAGAGAGGGTCCTGGGGGCCAGGTGTGAGGCTGCCCTGCAGATAATAAGGGTATGTTCTTGGGCAAATTTCCATCCCCACACCTGAATCTTCCAAATGCAAAATTTCTCAGGGATGGAGGAGAAGGAGGCAGAGACTGGAGGAAAATGAAGAGCTCTTGACAGATCCCCCCCTGGGCAGAAACTCAGGAGGGGTAGCTTGAGGGGGCCCCCAAGGAAGGAGTTATGGTGTTGATATTCCAGGGAATTCAATGTAACCCATCTGGAGCCAGAGAATAGGAGATGGGATGTTCAGGGCTTTGTGGGAGGGGCAACCTTGCTCCTTCTGCTGCTGTTCTCTCCTTATCCCAACCTTCATCCAGAAGAAAAACTAGGTCCCAACATAGGATGCAATGTATCTTGAATAGGAGAGGGTCAGGAGAAGGAGTGAGTTCACCAAAAAAATAAGACCAGGTGAACACTGACTTGGAAAAGACATCACAACAATGTAGTAAGTCGGTGACATTTTTGAATACTTGAAGAAAAAAATAGACTTACAAAAGTAGTCTTTACATTATCTGGGGAAAGCACTTAGAATCAACCCTGAAGAAGGTAAGCACCTTGGCCTTTTGAAGGTACTGAGAACACAAATGAAGAAAATCAAAGGTTGATGAAAAATCTGTGTAACATGGGTTTTAGTATTTAAATAATTAAATCTAAAGGAAATACCTAAAAATCCAATTACATGGACAAGTCATGAGAGACAAGGAGAATCTTAATTTCTAGAATAAGTTAAGGTTTCAGGAACACAGTTGAGTTGAGGCTGGCTGAGTTTCCATGGGAAGGATAGATTTGTCATGAGAGGAGTAGTGAAGAGCTACATATAAGGCCATAGAGGAGGTGGGAGGGTAAAAAGTGGGGCCAGGGCATGAGGTGGCAGAGGGTGACACAGTAGAAGGAAACAGGAGGTGGTGAGGGCAGCATAGGAGGAGATGAGAGGAGGTGGTAGAGGATGACACAGGAGAGAGAGAGAGATGGTGAAGGGTGACACAGGAGGAAATGAAAGGGGGCTATACATGGGGCAATGGGATGAGGTGGTAGAAAGCATCACAGGAGGAGAGAAGAAAAGGTGGGGAGAGCTACATAGAATGTAAGGAGATGGTAGATGACCACACTGGAGACCATGATAACAGGTGGTGTAGTGGAGGGCTACATAGGAGCTGTGAGAGGACATAGTGGAGGGATAACCAGGAAGAGATAGAGGAGGTGGTAGAGGGATTCTCAGGGGCCTCAAGAGAAGGTGGTGTAGGCAGAATCACTATGCCAAGAGAGGAGGTGGGTGGGAGAATACAGAAGAGATAATAGGAGTTTGTGGAGAGATACAGAAGAAGAGAAGGTGGGGAGGGCTACATAGGGGCCATGAGAGGAGGTGGTAGGAGGCTGACCAGGAAGAAGTAGAGGAGGTGGTGGGGGCTATGTAGGAGATGATAGGATGTCATGGAGAGCTGTGCAGGAAGATGAGAGGAAGTAGAGGGCTAAACTGGCACCTTGAAAGGAGAAAGTATAGGGTTGCACTGGACATGTGAATAGGTAGTGGTGTGCTACTAAGGGAAGAGGTAGTGAAGGGATACACAGAAGATGAGAGGAGGTGGTAGAGGGCTACACAGATGAGAGGAAATGGTGGAGGGCTAAAAGAGGGAGTTGAGGTGATGGAGGTTTTCACAAGAGATGAGTTAGTAGAGTTAAACAGAATGGGTGAAGAAAAGGTTGTGAAAGTACACACAAGAGGCAGTGAGAAGAGGGATGCAGAAGAGGATATAAGAAAAGCTGGTTATGGGGAGCTAAGAAGAGGAGGTGGAGGCTATGCAAGAGGCCATGAGAGAAAGTGAAAAACAGCCACACAAGGTTTTTAGAGTAATTAGTAGAGGACTACACAGTAGCCTATAAAAGATTGTGGTAAAGGGTTACACAGGGGGCTGAGAAAGGAGATGGTGGAGGTATATACAGGAGATGAGAGAAGTTGGTGAAGAAAGACACAGGAGTTGAGAGGTGTTGGTGGATGACTACAGAGAATGGGATGGGAAGAGGTGGTGTAGTGCTAAACAGAGGCCATGAGAGATCAAGGGCTACTCACAGGCCCTTGAGAGGAGGTGACAGGAGAGTACACAGGAGGGGATAAAAGGAGGTGGTGGAGGGATAAATGGGGAGAAGAGAGGAGAAAGTGGGGTCTACACAGGAAGCTGTGAGAGGAGGCAGTGCAGGGTTACACAAGTAGAGATGAAAGGTGTTGGTGGAGTGTTCCACAGGAGGAGATAAGAGGAGAAGGTTGAGAGCTACACAGGGTCAGTAAAAGGAGTCAGTGGAGGGCACACCAGAGGCCATACATGATGTGACACAGGGCTACAAGGGAATACATGAGATAAGTGGTGTAGGGCCACAGAGCAGATCACAGAAGTGGCAGTCAAGGACAACACAGTATGGAGGATGTTATCTCAGGGATGCAGAATTCTAAGTCTTGATTTGACCCTGGTCCTGACCTCTCTTGCCTATCCATAACTCTAAAACACTAACCCTCCTATTTCCTATCTCCTAGCTCTTACCTCACCTAGAAACCCTAAATCTAAGCCCACAAACCATATGTTTCTGTTTAACATCTACCCTGCAAACCATCCCAACCTATTCTGTACCCAACACCTGACCACAAACCCAGACCACAAATTTGCTCAGGCTCAACCTCAACCATAATTCCCACCCTAAACCTAATGTCCACCATATAATTTTGGTTTCCTGATTTTGACCTTGGTAGGGGCTGAGCTTCAGCCTGGCTGACCTTGAGAAGGGGATGTCTTCAGTGTGGATGGCATTTGAAGGCAGGCCTCATTCCTCCATCCAGAGATGATTGGCCACGTCTGCTTGATTCTTGGAGTGCTTTCTTCTGGACCAGGTTGGAGGCCTGCTTTGCCTGAATGTGAACTTGACCTGAAACAATAAAGACACTTTTTCCACAGTCATTGTGAATATTGCACATCAGTGTCACACCAGCCTTGTACTGGGACATTTTTATACCATGTTTATGGTATTAAAACAGATTATGAGCATTCAAATGGCTTCCCTGGGGCAAATGCTCATAAGTGGGCACAACCTTAAACC
This sequence comes from Tamias sibiricus, assembly GCA_025594165.1. Lineage (NCBI taxonomy): Eukaryota > Metazoa > Chordata > Mammalia > Rodentia > Sciuridae > Tamias > Tamias sibiricus. The sequence continues at coordinate 99,955,861 of CM046670.1, read as the reverse complement.
CCACTCCCAGCTCCACTACCACCTTCACCATCTCCAAGACAAGGAAAGAAGGATCTCAGTCCTTGAGAGGGACAGTGTTCTCTGAGGCAGTTGTTCCTTCTGGGGATGGGATGCTGTCCCAGGAGTGGCTGAAGGGTAACAAAGCAGGGTGAGGGGACATTCACCAAGCTGCACCTAACCCTTATCCTTAGCCTGGGCCCCATACCCACCTCAACCTCTATGAGCTCTGACCACAAGAATCCTCGCCTGGAATGGGTTTGAGGCCAGGCTGCACACTCCCTAGACAATGGAGTCTGGGTTTTTTCCAAGAGCATTTGCTAACTTCAATCTCATTTTCCAGCCTCCTGGGAGCCAGAAGTGGCATTCATCAGACCCTCAAGCTGTGTTCTGGCTCATCTCAGGTTCCAAACATAGCTTCTTCTCTGACCCAGAGGGATCACATGAGGCACACAGAATTTATTTATATAGCCTAAGAGGAAGCCCAGACTTCCTGGGGTGCCTGTGCATGCTTTATTTTCATGGGTAACTCAAAAGTTACTCTGGACAGTGACCAGGGAAGCTGAGAATGAAGAATGGGAGGATGGCAGGTTGCAAGTGATCCTGGGCAGCCTCATGAGACTATCTCTAAAGGTCTCACTACACCCTGGGCAACCAGTGGCTTAGAGGCAATGTGACAACCCCCTGTAGCCTTGTGGACACAGTTCTGTGAGTGGCACAGAGCATGGGAGCCTAGGCCCTGATGGCTGTGCACAGGACTCACTCTACCCTTGGTGCACAAATTTACAGAGAAACATGTGTGGATAACAACAGAAAGTGGAGTTAGAACAAAACTTGTGCACAGGAATCCCTGGCAGATGTTTACTGTAGTCCACCTGAAATTGGGACACAATTAAAAAAAAAAAAACTATGAGTTTGGTGCTTTGGAAAGTGTGAAAACTGCCAGTGAACTGTTCTCCTCTATCAGGAGAAATAACTGAAATTAAAGAGGCACTTGCAGGAAACCCAGGGCTGTGAACAAACCTTTTTATGCAGATTGTTGGCTGATGAAGATAAAACTGAGTAACCCTTCAGAACTGGATGACTTAATGAGTGAAGAGGCATTTGAAAAGTATGCAAAATCTACTGAGGAGTGAAAATGGCACCCTAAGTAAACCAGTGTGGGATAGCTCCAGCATAGTTGTCTTAAGTTAGTGGGGGACAGAAGACTTAAAGAGAAATGACTCTCAACACTGCTACTGGGGGAAGATACCCCTTAACTTCCCAATAATTGCAGATAAACACAATATGCACCTTTACAATACTTAATGATTTTAGAGTAGGCTTTAGGCCCTGGTATTCAGAATTCATAAAATCATCTATGGTAAAAATTACTTATAAAATTATATAATTCAAGGACAATCTTGATATAAGCCTATATAGTATTATAACTTGCTTATATCCAATGCTGGATTTGGGTCAATATACTTAAAGATATTCCTATTAGGAAAAACTGGGAATGGAGAAAGTTTTTTTTTTTTTTTGTACAGTGTTAGAATAATAATACTCAGTTTTATTATATACTGCATTTTCTGGTGTTATTTTTATACACTGAAGCAACAGCTTTGCAGCAAAATAAAAAACAAACAAAACATTCAACTTTAAAAAAAGCAAAAAGAGGCTGGGGCTGTGAGGTAGCAAGCCCTTGTTTTCCATCCTCATTTCCACAAAAAATATCTTGCAAATATCTAGCAGAAACTTTTATAGGTTACTATAAAGGTGCTCTTTGTCCTTCTTTCTTTCACTCTTTCCTTATTTAGCTTTCTTGAAAGGAAGAATGAAAGAGAGAAACTTGATCTCTCCCCTTCTTTTTCTTCTCAGTTTCTCCACTGGGTTGGCTGATCATAGGCCTTTACACCTGTACTCACATGACCCCCAGCCCCAGCTTCTGGATAAGCTGGAACCACAGGCTACCACACTTTATGCTGTTACTCCAGGCAACCACTCCTGCTGCTGGTACCCCAGGCTGCCACATCTGTTGCTGGTATCACAGGCTGTCACACAGACCTTTCTTCCAGTACCAATTCTAGCTCACTCTCCACTAGCAAAAACTTTTATGGGTTACTAGCATCCCATAAATGGTTTATTTTATTTTATTTTTTGGCTTTATATCATTTTCTGGTCATTATTCACCCATTCACTAATTTATATTTCAGTCCTGAGAATTTATTCCTAGGCATCACACAACCCAGGGAATGAATCTACACTGAGTTTCATCTCCAGTCATGGGAGTTACCACCTCAAGGTAGAGGAGACTCCATGTTCCCCAACAATATGAAGATTCCAGAAAGAAAGGCAGCATGAAATAGAGACACTTGTCTTTTCCTTCATGATTTCTTCCATGGATTTCCATTCTTCTCAGCCTTTCCTTTTCTCCTCAGACTCTTGGCTGTGTTTCCCAAGCTAGGCTTCTACACCTGCATTAATACACTCCCTAGTCCCACCTTCTGGAATTGCTGGTATCACAGGCTACCACCCATATTTGACTCTGATTATGGAAGGTCCAAATTATCTTCTAATTTATCCATCCTGAATATGCACAAAATTTCTCCACAAAGATTTGACTCATGTCCTCTTGAACATACTGTGATACTTCTGACACCAATCACAGTTAATCTCTCTGCTAGAAAAAAAAATCTACAGGTTATGAGCATCACATAAATATTTTTGTTGTGCCTCATTATTTTTGTTTTGTTTTGGTTTCCATTTATTCACTCATTTATATTGCATCCTGGAAATCTAATCCCAGGCATCACACATTACAAAGATAGTCTCTACCCCTGAGTCCTCTCCCAGTCCCTGGGAGGTTAGCACTTTGAGGGTACACAGGACCCAGTGTTACCCTACAATGCTAAGATCATAATAGACAATAAGAAGCATGATGAATTTGTTTATTTAACTTAAAAATTAAGCTCATATTTCTTTGATACCCATGTTTCTATTTAAAGAAATGGCCCAGTGACTAGGAAGGTTGAGGCTGGAGAATATGAGGATGGCAGATTCAAAGTGATCCTGGGCAGCAATGCCAGATTCCATATCAAAATAAAACATAAAAGAGGCAGGATCTGTGAACTATCATGCACCTCTGTTTAATCCTCATAGATTAAAAAAAATTATTTTGTTCTCTATTTTATTCCTCTTCCACACTCTCATTCCTTATTTCTTTCTTTTCTGGAGGAAAGGCAACATGAAAGAGAAAACCTCAACATCTTTTCTGTTTTTTGGTAATTTTCCATTCCTCTCATCCTTTCTTTTTCTCCTTATGGTCCCAGCTTTGTTTTCTCAGGGTAGGCTGGCACACCTGTACTTATGTATTCTCCCAGCCTCTGCTTTTGGAATTGCTGTTAATACAGGCTACTGGAACTACTCATTTTCAATTTTGGAAGGTCAAAATTATCTTCTAATTAGTTTTTGCTATATGCTTATATATACCTGTAATAATATAAAATGTGCAGTCTCTGTGTGGAATAGTTTGCTGTTTCCTCAAAGAATTAAAAATAGAATTATCATAGTACTCCACAACTCTGGTCCTAGGTATTTACCCCCCAATGAACTGAAAGGAGGTGTTCAAACAAAAAATGTGTGCATGTGCTTTCTATCTGTTGATATCATGAAAATGAGGGACAGGCTTAGAAAGAGTTCCAGGGAAAGAGCCCTAGATTTGAGTGGAAAGGGAGTGTTTCTCTCAGTTGGAACAGGTGGTGAGAGTGAGGACTGATTGCCATGGAGAAGCTCACTGATGTCCTGAATTACAAGTTATGTGGTGGTCACCTGGGAGTGGCCCTGCCTTGAGTAAAAAACACTGCAGTGTTTCATGTAGAGGTGCCAGTCTTGTAGAGCAATGAACACAGGGGAATGTGAGTGAAAGAACTGCATCACCACTGCATGGTTCCTGTAAGCTTAGCACTATCAGGAAGTCAATTGTTTTCAAACAACCATGTCAATACTATGTCAGAAACCAGATACATCAAATGTCATTAGAGAGGCTGACCCTCTAAAACCCAGTTCAGTCAAAGTTGTGACACCATTGCATTTGTAAGAAAATCTGTAATGAGGAGCAACTGTGTGGACACATTAGTATTAGAGGTTACTTTTTAAAAGTTATATCAGCAATAGTAGGCTATTGAGTGATTATTATATTAATATGAGAGAACAGTGTGGATATTATATAAGTAATAAAGGCCACTGTCTGAATGTTATTATTACCAAGTGGTCCTGGTAAGTAATGTTACTATTAGAGGTGGCTCTATGAATATTATAATAGTATTTTGGGAAACTATGCATATTATATTAGTACTTGAGGCCATAGTGAGGATATATTAGTGTTAGAAGCCACGCTGTGCACATTAAGACCAGAGGAGAGATATTATTATTTTAGGTCATAGTAAAGACCTTAAATTAGTGTCAGAGTTCTCACTGAGGATAATATGTGACAGAAGCAATGGGGTGAATATTAGTAAGAGAGGGCCTATTAAATGGGTTCCATAATTTTAATTCAGAATGAGTGTCAGAGGACAAAATGGAGCTATAGGCCACAAGGATGATATTATGTGTGTGTCAGAAGCCGCATTGGGGATATTATGTGAGTTTCAGAGGTTGCAGATATAATATTATATGAGACACAGTAGTCACAGAGAGTATGTTATTTGAGTGTCAGAGGTCACAGTGATAATATTATGTGAGTGTCAGAGGCCACAGTGAGCATATTATCAGAGGTCACATTAGGGATATTGTGTGACTGTCAGAGATCACAATAAGGATATTATTTGAGTGTCAGAGGCCAAAGTGAGCATATTATAGAAGTGTAAGAGCTCACAGTAGAAACATTTTAATATTAAAGGCCATGCAGCAACTATTATATTAATTTTGGATGCTATAGCATAGATAGCAAAATTATATTAAAGAATACAGGGCAGCTATTATATTAGTTGTAGATGCTATTATGTGGATAACACATTAATATTAAAGGCCACAGTGTATATATTATATTTAGATACTATACTATTGTTATCCCATTGATATTAAAGTCCAAAAGGCAATTATTATATTAGTTTTAGATGCAGTATTATAAAAATTACATGAATACTAAAGGTAACAGGGAAACTATAATATTAATTTTAGATGCTGTATGGATCACAAATTAATATTAAAGCATATAGGGCAGGTAAGATGTTAGATTTATATGCTATAATATTGATATAACATTAATATTGAAGGTCAAGGGACATTTATTAGTTTCAGATGCTATACTACAGATATTATAAGAGTATTAAAGTTTACAGGTCACCTTTCATATGAGCTTTAGAGACTATTATGATATTTTTATTAGTAATAAAGGCCACAGGCTATCCCTGGGATGCCTAGTGTGACAAGTCTTGGGACATTGTGGTCTAGACTGCTGAGGGTTGGAGATGGCTTGTGAAAGCTAGATTAATGGGTGAAGTCCCCCTTGTCCTCAGCAGACCCTCTGTGGGAGACCTCTGACGCTGTGACTATATCCTAGGAGAGGAGATGGACCGAGCCAGGGAGCTGCCCCGTGGGGAAATTGCAGCTCAGCCCTGCCCAGTATTATATCAGCTTTGGAAGCCAAAGATTAGATATCATATTAATTAAAAACCACATGGAAAATATTTTATTAGTTCTGGAGGACACAGTATAGGTATCATATTCAAAATGAAGGTCAAATGGCAACTGTAAAATTAGTTTTAGATACAATTATATGAATTTCATATTATTATTAAAGGCCACAGGGCAGCTATTAGTTTCAGATGTTACATACTAATATAGTAATACACAGAGCACCATTGCAATACTATGCATATCATATTAGTGTTAAAGGCCACAGGGAAATTGTTATATTAAATGCCATAATTTGGGTATGATATGAAGATTAAAGTCCATAGGGCAGCTACTCTTATTAGTTTTGGATTCTATAGTATGAATATTATATTAGTATTAAAGACCATAGGGCAGTTTTATATCAGTTTCAAATGCAATAGTATGAATATTAGTAATAATCCTACAGGGGAGCTATTATATTAATTTTAATTGCTAAAATATGGATATCATATTAATACTAAAGGTAAAAAAGAAACTATTCCATCCTTTTTAGAGGCTACACTCTAGATGTGATGTTAACATTAAGGGCCAAACAGCCACTTTGTATTAGTTTTGGATGATATAGTATTGATATTATATTAATAACAAAACCCACAGGCAGCTATTATATTATATTACTTTGAGATGGTATATTATTGATATTATACTAGTACTAAGGGCTACAAGAATCAACTCCATTAGTATAAAATATTATAGTATGGGCATAAATTACTATTAAAGGCCACACCATAGCTACTATATTAGTTTTAGATGCCATATATGCATGTAGCATTAATATTAAAAGTCATAAGACAGCTATCATATCAGTTCTGATGCTGTAATATAGCTATTACAGTAAAGGCCAGGAAACAACCATTATATCAGTTTTATGTTATAGAATTATATTATATTAATATTAAAAGTCTTATGTAATTATTATATCTATTTTAGAGGCCACAGTATGGATATTATGAGAAATTATAGGTAAAATGGCAGCATAAAATTAGTTTTAGATGCTAAGTTTGGATACCACAATAGTATTAAAGGCCATAGGGTGGTTATTATATTAGATTAAGATGCTAGAATATGTATATTATATTAGTTTTAAGGCCAGAGGGCAAATGCTATAGTATCAATGTTTTTATTGATATCAAAGTCCACTGGAAAGGTATTATATCAGTTTATGGTGCTATAGTATGGCTATTATGTGAATATTAAATGTCAAATTATAGCTATTATATTAGCTTTAGATGCTATAGTACCGATATCACACTGGTATTAAAGGCCACAGGGCGGCTATTATACTAGTTGAGGAGGCCACATTTTGGATGTTATCTTTATAATAAAGGCAAAATGGCAGTTATTAAATTAGTTTTAGAAGGTATAGTATCAGTATCATATTAGCATTACAGGTCACAAAGCACCTATTATGTTATTTTTAGAAGCTACAATATCATACTTTATTAAAGGTCATAGAGCAGCCAATATATTGGTTTTAAATACTATTTATAGATATTCTATTAGTATTTATGTTCACAAGACACTATTAATTAGTTTTGAATGCTATAGAACTATTATAAAAATAGTATTAAAGGCCATGAGACAGCAATTACATTATTCTTACATGCTGCAGTATGTGTATAATATTAGTATTGAAGGACAGAGGGCAGATATTATGTCAATTTAAGGCACTGTCCAGAGCACAGCTATCAAACTAGTTTTAGTTCCTATAGTATGGATATTATATTAGTATTAAAAGTCACAGAGAAACTGTCACATTAGTTTTAGATGATATAATAAATTATTAAGGCCACAGGGCAGCTATTATGTTAGTATTAGATGTTACACTGTTGATATTAGCATTAAAGGCCATATTACAGCTATTGTATTAGTTGAGGATGTTATAGTATGGATACTATATTAGTATTAAAGTCTACTGGGCAGCACTTATGTCAGTTTCATATGCTGTCTTATGAATATCCTATTAGTAATAAAGGCCATATGCAGCCATTGTATTAATTTCACATGCTAAGAAATCAGCTATTTCATCAGTTTCAGATGCAAAGATATGGATATTATATTAGTATGAAAGGTCATAGGGAAGTTATTACATTAGTTTAAGATACTATACTATGAATGCTATATAAGTATTAAAGCCACAGGGCAGATACTGTTTTAGTAATAGATGCTTTACTATGGAATTCATGTTAGTATTGAAGACCAGAGTTAGCTATTGTATTAGTTTTGCATATTATAATATGGAGATAATATATCTATTAAAGGGCACAGTGCAGGTTTTATATTCTCTCTATATATAGTTTTATATATATATAAATATATCTAGTATCTATATATCTAGTTTTAGATGCTAGAGTACAGATATCACATTAATATTATAGACCACAGAGCAGCTAATGAATTAGTATAATATGCTATAGTGTGGGTATTACATCAATATTAAAGGCCAAAGTGCAGATAATATATTAGTTTTAGATGATATAACAATCATGTCATATAGTATTAAATATCACAGGTAGATATTATATTAGTTTTAGATAATACAATGTGGATATCATATTAGTATTAATCACCACAGGGTGGCTAGTATATTAGTTTCAGATGCTATAGTATCAATATTATTTCAAAGTTAAAAGCCACAGGGAATGTCTTATATTAACTTTAGATGTTATATTGTTGATATTTTATTGGTGTCAAAGATCACAGGGAAGTTATTATATTATTTTTAGATGCTACTATGTGGATATTACTTGGTATTAAAGGCAACAGGCAGCTAATATGATAATTTTTGATGTTATAATACAAATATCATGTTATTATTAAAGGTCACAGGATAGCTATTATATTAGTTTTATAATTTACAGTATGGTCATTATATTAATATTTATTGCCTACAATATTAGTTTTATGTATTATGTTATGGATGTCATAGTAATGTTAAAGGCCACAGGGCAGTATTTATACCAGTTTTAGATGCTATACTGTGGATATCATATTAGGAAAAGCCATAGGACAGCTATTACATTAATTTTAAATGTTATATTATGGATACCATATTAATGCTAAAGGCTACATAGTAGCTATTACATTAGTTTTAAGTAGTATAATATGGATAAGGGGCTAATATAAAATGCCATAAGGGAGCTATATATTAGATATATTTGTCAAAGTATGGGTATAATTTAATATTAAATTCCACATTTTAGCCTTTGTACCAGTTTTAAATGCTATAATACAGAGATCATATTGATGATAAATGATTTCAGGACAACTATTATATCCATTTTTAAAAGGTATGGTGTTAACATCATATTAGTACTCAAGGCCTACAGGGCAGCTATTATATTCGTTTTACAAGATATGATATGATATTATCTTAGAATAAAAGGCCACAAGGCAGCTGTTATTTCTGTTTCAGAGGCCACATTATTAATATTATATTAATATTAAACACACAGAACACCTATTATATTAGCATTAATTGCTATAGTATGGATATCACAGTAGTATTAAAGACCACAGTGCAAGTATTATACTGGTTTTGGATACTATAGTATTAATATCATCTTAGTATTTAAGGTCACAGGGCTGCTATTATATTGGTGTTAGATACTATAGCATGATATTAATGTTAAAGGCCACAGGGAAGCTATTATATAAGTTTTATATACTTAGTATGGATATCACATTAGATTTATTGCCACAGAGCAGCTATTATATTAGTTTCAAAAGCTACAGTATTTATATATTAGTATTAAAGGTTACAGGGTAGCTATTAATTTTAGATGTTTTACTATGGATATGATATTAGTATTAAAGGCAAGTGGGCAGCTATGATAGTTTCCAGATGTTGCAGTATTGTTAGTCAATTTTATCACCTCACAAACCAAAATGTACACATTCTTAGTCAGAATGTAACAAGAATGGCTTATCCACAGGTAAGATATTATCTTAGTTTTAGATGCTACTCTATGAATATAATATTATTTTTTAAAGGCCACAAAGAGCAATTATATTAGTTTTAGATGCTATATTATGAATGTTAATATTGAAGACAACAGGACATCTGTTATATTTGCTTCAGAGGTCACAGTATGGATGTTAATATTAAGGGCCACAAGGAAGTTATTTTATCAATTTTATATATTACAGTATAGACATTACATTATTGTTAAGGCCAGAAGGATGGGTATTATATTAGATTAAGATGTTGTAGTACAGATTTTACACTGGGCTCAATGGGTAGTGCTTGCCTTGCATGCACAAGGCCCTGGGATTAATCCCCAGCATCACACACACACACAAATAATAATAATAAAGGACACAGGGTAGATATTACATTAATTTTAGATGCTCTAGTATGAATATTAAATAAATATTAAAGGTCACAGGGCAGCTCTTAAGTTAGTTTCAGATGGTGTGCTATGGATATAATATTAGTGTTAAAGGCCACAGGTCAGCTTTCATATAAGTTTTAGATGGCAGGTATGGGTATCATAATAGTATTAGAGGCAAATGGCATATATTGCATTAGTTTAAGATATAATATTATGGCATCACTTCCTCCCCAGCTCACTGATTGGTTGGTGGAGTCCCATACAGGCTCAACAGGCATATCGAGAAGTGTTATTTCTGTTCAGGGCTCATCTATCCTGTCCACAGCATGATGTTCATTTTCAGTTAATGTGAGGTATTTAGATTTTGTAAATTGAAATGTCATAAGGACTTTAAAAAGAAGCATAATCCTCACAATGTCAGGTGGACAAAATCATTCAGGAAAGCAGCGTTAAGAGCTTACAGTGGATAATTCATTTGAATTTGAAAAACATAGAAATGAACCTGTCAAATGCCAGTGAGAACTATGGAATAAAACTATTGATGCAATGAAGAGAGTTGAAGAGATCAAACAGAAGTGCCAAGTTAAATTTATAATCAACAGATTGAATAAAAATAGAGCTACACAAAGTTCAGGACATTAAAGAAGTCAAGCAAAACTTCTATCCTCTATGAGCCCCTCTTGCAGGCAAAGGAAAGCTGGAAGAAAAAGATGGTACACCAGTTACAATAGGATGTGGGCATGGAGGATGTTTCTTAAAAATATTGTTTTCTGTAACCATTTCTACGTGTACATTTGAAAATCTCCTTTGGACACAGAATTTAATTCTAAATTATTGATTTTTTATATAAAGTCACTGAAGTGAAAGGTGATTATAAATACTTTTTTCCTGTATTTCTATCTACAAAACATCAGATTATGGATGTTAGATTGCACCTCACTGTAACAGCTTCATTTATATATGTGCTTATGCAAATCATGAAGATTCTATTTGTAAATGCACAAATGGATTGTGGACAGAATAGTGGAACTATGCAGGATTTATGTAATTAACTAATTACAAAAATTCATGACCAGTAATACATAAAATAAAATTTTCTTTGTCTTAAAAAAAATGTAGGGAGCTGGGGTTGTAGCTCAGTGGTACCGCACTTACCTAGCATGTGTGAGGCACTGAGTTTGATTCTCAACACTGTGTATAAATAAATTAAATAAAGGTCCACTGACAACTAAAAATATTTTTAAAAAGATGCAATAATATGAATATTACATTAGGTTAAAGGCAACAGGGAATATTTTTATTATTTTAAATGCTAAAGTATGCATATTACATTAATATTAAAGATGATTACAGACCATAGAAAGCCTCTATTTTATTAGTTAAGTTACTATATTATGAATATCACATTAGCATTAAAGGTCACAGTGCAGTTTTTATATTAGCTTGAGATGCTGTAGTATGAATATCATGTTACTACAAAAAGCTACAGGAAGCTATCATATTAATTTTGGATAATATAACTTGGATATTATATTAATGTTAAAGGCAACAGAGCAACTATTATTTTAGGTGCTATAGCATAGATATTACAAAAATATTAAAGGCCACAGAGAAGTTACTATGTTTATTTTAGATGCTTTCATATGGCTATTAAATTAACATCAAAGGTCACAAGGTAACTAAAAGTATTAATTTTAGATGCTATGCTATGGGTATTTTGTTACTATTAAAGGCCACAGGGTACATATTACATCAGTTTTAGGTGTTATATTTTGGATATTATATTAGTAGTGCATGTGACAGGGCAGATATTAGTTTTTTGTATAGTCCTAAGATATTATATTAATATTGGCACCCACATGGCAGGTATTTACTAGTTTTATATGCAATAAGACAGACATTATTACTGTATGTATATATGTGACTACATGACCAATGTGATTCTGCAACATGTACACTTAGAAAAATGAGAACTTATATCCCATCTATGTATGATGTATCACAGTGCATAAATGCATTCTACTGTCAAAAATAATAAAAAAATGAAGTGATTATTTTAAAAAAGATAGATATCCCATTAGAATTAAAAGCCACATGGCAGCTATTATATTAACATTAGATGGAACAATATCGATATCATAATAGTATTAAAGGTCACAGGACAAATAGTAGTAATATGTGCCATAGTATGGGTAATACATTAATATTAAAATACACCGTTTTTAAAGGGCACCGTTTTTACTAGTTTTAGATGTTGTACTGTGGATGTCACAATAACATTAAAGTCATCTGTGTGATTATTTTATTTGGATGCTATGTTATGAATATTATATTAGTACTAATTGCCTTATGGCAAGTATTATATTAGTTTCAGATGCTATAGTTTTATTTTTTTATTTTTAAATTTAATTTAATTTGTTATACATGCTCTTATAGTGCAATTCCTTTTATATTACATATAAAGAGCAGTTTTCCAAGTCATTGGTTTTACAAAGTATTTTTATACCATTTGAGTTTTTATACATGCACTTAGTATATTAATGTCCAACTCCTTCTGCCATTGTTTCTATCCCCTTGCCCCTTTCCCTCCCCTCCCCCCTTTTTTCTATTTAGCATTCCTTCATTCCTCTCATCCCCCCTCCCTTGCCACTATAATTCAGTATCATCATAGCAAAGGAATCAATTGACCTTTGGTTTTCTGGGATTGGCTGACTTCACTTAGCATTATTTTCTCCAACTCCATCCATTTACCTGCGAATGCCATGATTTTATTCTCTTTTAGTGCTGAGTAGTGGTCCATTGTGTATACATACCAAAGTTTCCATATCCATTCATCTATTGATGGGCATCAGGGTTGTTTCCACTATCTAGCTATTGTGAATTGTGCTGCTATGAACATTGATGTGGCTGTGTCCCTGTGGTATGCTATTTTTAAATTCTTTGGGTATAGACCGAGGAGTGGGATAGCTGGGTCAAATGGTGGTTCCATTCCAAGTTTTTCTAGGAATCTCCATACTGCTTTCCAAATTGGCTGCACCAGCAATATAAGCATGTGCCCTTTTCCCCACATCCTCACCAACATTTATTGTTGTTCGTGTTTTTGATAGCTTCCATTCTGACTGGCATGAGATAAAATCTTAGAGTGGTTTTGATTTGCATTTCTCTAATTGCTAGAGTTATTGAACATTTTTAATGTATTTGTTGATTGATTGTATATCTTCTTTGAGAAGTGTCTGTTCAGTTCCTTAGCCCATTTGTTGATTGTTTTTTTTTTTTTTTTTTTGGTGTAAAGGTTTTTGAGAGATTTATATATCCTTGAAATTAATGTTCTGTCTGATGTGCATGTGATAAAGATTTGTTCCCAATCTGTAGGTCCTCTGTCCACTTCACTGATAGTTTCTTTTGCTGAGAAGAAGCTTTTTAGTTTGAATCCATCCCATTTATTAATATTTGGTTTTAGTTCTTGCGCTATAGGGGTCTTATTGAGGAAGTTGGGGCCTAATCCAACATGTTGGAGATTTGGGCCTACTTTTTCCTCTATTAGGTGTAAGGTCTCTGGTATAATTCCTAGGTCCTTGATCCACTTTGAGTTGAGTTTTGTTCATGGAGAGAGATAGAGGTTTAATTTCATTTTATTACATAAGGATTTCCAGTTTTCCCAACACCATTTGTTGAAGAGGCTGTCTTTTCGCCAATGTATGTTTTTTGGCACCTTTGTCTAATATAAGATAACTGTAGATGTATGGGTGAGTCTCTGTGTCTTCTATTCTGTACCATTGGTCTACTGGTCTATTTTGGTGTCAATACCATGCTGTTTTAGCTACTATTGCTTTTTAATACAATTTAAAGTCTGGAATAGTAATGCCACCAGCTTCACTCTTCTTGCTAAGAATTGCTTTGGCTATTCTGGGTCTCTTATTTTTCCAGATGAATTTCATGATTTCTTTTTCTATTTCTATGAGGAATGACATTGGGATTTTGATTGAGGTTGCACTAAAATTGTACAGTGCTTTTGGTAGAATAGTCATTTTGACAATATTAGTTCTACCTATCCATGAACAAGGTTAAATCTTTCCATCTTCTAAGATCTTTAATTTCTTTCTTTAGTGTGCTGTAGTTTTCATTGTACAGGTCTTTCACTTCTTTTGTTAGGTTGATTCCCAAGTATTTTATTTTATTTTTTGACATTATAGTAAATGGGGTGGATTTCCTAGTTTCTCTTTCTGAGGATTTGTTGCTGATGTACAGAAATGCCTTAGATTTATGGGTATTGATTTTATATCCAACCACTTTGCTGAATTCGTTTATTAGATCTAGAAGATTTCTGTTGAGTTTTTTGGATCTTCTGTGCATAGAATCATATCATCTGCAAAAAGTGATAATTTGAGTTCTTTTCCTATCTGTATCCCTTTTATTTCTTTTGTCTGTTTAATTGCATTGGCTAGGGTTTCAAGAACTATGTCAAATAATAGTGGCAAAAGAGGGCATCCCTGTCTTGTACCAGCTTTTAGAGGGAATGCTTTTAGTTTTTCTCCATTTAGGATGATGTTGGCCGGGGGCTTATCATAGAAGGCCTTTATGATGTTGAGGTATGTTCCTGTTATCCCTATTTTTTCTAGCGTTTTGAACATGAAGTGGTGTTGTATCTCGTCAAATGCTTTCTCTGCGTCAATTGAGATGATCATATGATTTGTATCTTTGAGTCTATTGATGTGGTGAATTACATTTATTGATTTCCTTATGTTGAACCAACCTTGCATTCTTGGAATGAACCCCACTTGATCGTGATGTATTATTTATTATTATTATTATTATTATTATTATTTTGTGGTACCGGGGATTGAACTCAGGGGCACTCGACCACTGGGCCACATCCCCAGCCCTTTTTTTTTTTTTTTTTTTTTTTTTTGTGGTACCAGGGATTGAACTCAGGGGCACTCGACCACTGGGCCACATCCCCAGCCCTTTTTTGTATTTTTTATTTAGAGACAGGGTCTCACTGAGTTGCTAAGTGCCTCGACATTGCTGAGGCTGGCTTTGAACTCGCGATCCTCCTGCCTCAGCCTCCCAAAGTGCTGGGATTACAGGCGTGCGCCACCACGCCCGGCTCCCAGCCCTTTTTTGTATTTTATTAGAGACAGGGTCTCACTGAGTTGCTTAGTGCCTCGCCATTGCTGAGGCTGGCTTTGAACTCGCGATCCTCCTGCCTCAGCCTCCCAAAGTGCTGGGATTACAGGCATGCGCCACCACGCCCGGCTGATGTATTATTTTTTATGTGTTTTTTTTAATTCGATTTGCCAGAATTTTATTGAGGATTTTTGCATCTATATTCATTAGTGATATTGGTCTGAAGTTTTCTTTCTTTGATTTGTCTCTGCCTGGTTTTGGAATCAGGGTGATATTGGCCTCATACAATGAGTCTGGAAGGGTTCCCTCTTTTTCTATTACATGGAATAGTTTCAAAAGTATTGGTATTAGTTCTTTTTTAAAGGTCTTGTAGAATTCAGTTGTGTATCAATCTGGACCTGGGCTTTTCTTGGTTGGTATGTTTTTGATGGCATCCTCTATTTCTTTGCTTGAGATTGATCTATTTAAATTGTGTATGTCATCCTGATTTAGTTTGGGCATATCATATATTTCTAGAAATTTGTCGATGTCTTCATTATTTTCTATTTTGTTGGAGTATAGATTTTCAAAATAATTTCTAATTATCTTCTATATTCTGTAGTGTTTGTCATGATGTTTCCTTTTTCATCACATATATTGGTAATTTGAGTTTTTTCTCTCCTTTTCTTAGTTAGCATAGCTAATGGTTTATCAATTTTATTTATTTTTTCAAAGAACCAACTTTTGGTTCTGTTGATTTTTTCAATTGTATTTTTTGTTTCAATTTCATTGATTTAGGCTCTGATTTTAATTATTTCCTGTCTTCTACTGCCTTTGGGGTTAATTTGTTCTTTTTCTAGGGCTTTGAGGTGTAATGTTAATTCATTTATTTGTTGACCTTTTCTTCTTTGATGGAATGAACTCCATGCAATGAATTTTCCTCTTAGTACTGTCTTCATAGTGTCCCAGAGATTTTGGTATGTTGTATCGGTGTTCTTATTTACCTCTAAGAACGTTTTAATCTCCTTTTTGATGTCTTCTGTAACCCATTGTTTATTCAATAGCATATTATTTAGTCTCCAGGTGTTGGAGTAGGTTTTGTTTCTTATTTTATCATTGATTTCTAGTTTCATTCCATTATGATCTGATAGTATGCAGGGTAGTATCTCTACTTTTTTATATTTCCTTAGAGTTGCTTTATGGCATAATGTATGATCTATTTTAGAGAATGATCCATGTGCTGCTGAGAGGAAAGTGTACTGACTTGTTGATGGATAATATGCTTTATATATATCAGTTAAATCTAAGCTATTGATTGTATTATTAAATTCTACAATTTCTTTGTTTAGCTTTTGTTTGGAAGATCTATCCAGTGGTGAACATGTTGTGTTAAAGTCACCTAGAATTATTGTGTTGTGATCTATTGGCTCTTGAACATGAGAAGGGTTTGTTTGATGAACATGGATGCTCCATTATTTGTTGCATATATATTTATGATAGTTATTTCTTGTTGATGTATGATTCCCTTAAGTAGTATGAAATGTCAATCATTATCTCTTTTGATTACCTTTGGCTTGAAGTCTACTTTGTTTGATACAAGGATGGAAACCCCTGTTTGCTTATGTAGTCCATGTGAGTGGTATATTTCATCCCATTCTTTCACCTTCAGTCTGTGGGGGTCTTTTCCTATGAGATGTGTCTCTTGAAGGCAGCATATTGTTGGGTCTTTTTAAAAATCCAATCTATCAGCCTATGTATTTTAATTGGTGAGTTTAGGCTGTTAACTTTCAGGGTTATTATTAAAATATGATTTGTATTACCAGTCATTTTAAATTTTATTTTATTCTATTTTTGGTATTTAGCTTGACTTGATTTCTCCTATGGTTAGTTTTCCTTTATTGTTGTTCTTCCCTTTGAAGGTTTTCATTGTTGTTTTTCAGTTCCTCCTCGTGGAATATTTTGCCAAGGATG
Organism: Tamias sibiricus; assembly: GCA_025594165.1. Taxonomy (NCBI): domain Eukaryota; kingdom Metazoa; phylum Chordata; class Mammalia; order Rodentia; family Sciuridae; genus Tamias; species Tamias sibiricus. The sequence goes on along the minus strand of CM046670.1, from coordinate 99,938,795 downwards.
TTCTGTACTGCTGGCTTTCTTGTTGTAAATTCTTTTAGCTTTTGTTTATCATGAAAGGTTTTTATTTCACCATCAATCTTATATTACAGCATTCAAAGTACCCAACGTATTGCCATATATCTGTTAGTTTCTATCTTTATATTTAAAATTTTGACACTTTAACCATAAATGATGAGATCAATTATCTTCTACCATTTAGTCAATATTTTTGTGTGGTGATTCACAGTATCTAGTGGTAGAAGGGGGGACTTATGGGTTGGCTAAAACGTTTGTGAAGTAGGATGTGAGAAGATAGAGGTATTAGATTATTTGATTAGTGAGAGGGTAACCATGGGAATTAGGGTGTTAGTAGGAGAAGCAAAAGATAGGTATCCCCTTGTAATATTCCCTGTTCCTGGGCCTGGGGCCTGTTCCCTGACCTCTAGGCAGAGGCAGAGAATACCTGTGGCTCTTGAGTGGGTGGACAGAGCTGGGAACACATGCAGGCAGGCTGAGCTGGAAGACTTGTAGGCGGGCAGAGCTGGAATGCTTGCAGGCAGGCCTAGCGGGAATGCTTGCAGGCCTGGGCTTGTTCCCCACTGTCCTCAGCAGGGATGGCGTCTCCAAGGTGAATCAGCCAAGCTGGGAAAGCATGCTGGAGGGCCTAGTTGGAATGCTTGCAAGCTGGGGCTTGTACCCCTGCTGTCCTGAGCTGGGATGGCATCTCTGAGGTGGGCAGGCTGATCTGGAACGCTTGCAGGCCAGGGCTTGTTCCCCTGCCATCCTTAGCTGGGATGGCATCTCCAAGGTGGGCGGGCCGAGCTGGGAAAGCACACCAGATGGCCTAGCTGGAACTCTTGCAGGCTGGAGCTTGTTCCCCCAGATGCTATAGTTTTGAGATCTCATTAGTATTAAAGGCCACAGGGCACCTATTTAGACCTATTTATTTAAGATAATATGCTATGGATATTATAATAGTTTTAATGGCCATAGAGCAGCTATTGTACTAGTTTTAGATGCTATATGTGGACACCATATTAGCATGAAAAATGAAATTAAAGCAATTACATTGGTCCTGGAGGCCACACTATGAATATTATATAAATGCTAAAGCCCACAGGATAGGTATTATATTAGTTTTACAGGCCACAGTATGGATATTATGTTAATAATAACAGGGAAGTTATATTAAATTTTTTTGCTATAATATCTATGTTATATTACTATTAAAGGCCACAGGACAGCTATTGCGTCAGTATTAAATGTTATACTAAATATATTATATCAGTATAAAAGCCATAGGGTATTAACATATCAGGTTTTTTGTTGTTGTTGTTGTTGTTGTTGTTATTGTATGGATATCATGTTAGTATTAAATGGCATAGGGCAGTGTTGGGGACTTAAGAACACATCAGCTGAAAGAATAGAAAAACTTAACTCTCTGGTTGCCTCCCACTCCTGATAGGAGACTTGGCCTAATCAGGAGGCGTTCCCCTGACATGTCATGAGAACTGAAACCACCCTAATGATAGGCCAGGGGCTTCGCCAATGTAATCCGCCCATGCTCCCTATGTGTTCCTATAATCTTTCTGCTGATTGGTCTATGTTTTCTATAAAAGCTGTCCAACTTCCTCAATAAACTTGAGTTCCAGCTCTGACCGGGCTCCCTGGTGCGTCCCTGATTGTCTTCCATTGTGAGGGCTGGCATGGGCCTCCAGCCGGCTTCTACTGTTCACAATCATGCCTCTGCTGGGGTGTGCTTTTCCCCTAGCCTTCTCTGCTGGCTGGAAGAAGCTAAACCCAGGTTGGGAAAAACTAAAAACCCCAGCAACTCAAAAATAACCCCCAACATTGCAGCTATTATATTTGTTTTTGATGCTTTAGTATGGATATTATATTAAAATTAAAGGACTCAAAACGCTATCATATTAGTTGTAGATTGTATAGTATGGATATTATAGTGGTGTTTAGGCACAAGTTGTATTAGTTTTAGAATCTATAATATTGGGAAAGTATTAATTATAATCACAAGAGTGTAGCTATTATATTAATTTTAGATACCATATTATGGATGTCATATTAGTACTAAGGGCACATAGCAACTATTAGTTCTAGATGTTATAATATAGATATTATAACTATAAAGGCCATTAGGCAGCTTTTTTTAGAGTGTACAGTATTGATATGAATATTAAAGGCCATAGGGCAGCTATTATATCAGTTTCAGATGCTCTAGTATGGACATCTTATTAGTATTTAAGGTCATAGGGCACCTATTATATGAGTTTTACATGCAGAAGTGTTACTAGTAAAGGCCACAGGGCTGCTATTGTATTAATTTTAGATGCTATAGTATGGCTATTATATTAGTAATGAAGTCCACAGGCTGCTATTATATCAGTTTCAGATGCAACAATATGGATATTATATTAGTGTTCAGGGACACAGGATAGCTATTATATCAGCATTAAAACTTCACTATGGATATTATGTTAGAATTAAAGACCACAGGGAAGTTATTAGTTTTAGATACTAAACTATAGATTATGAGTATAAAGGCAACATTGAAGCTCTTACTAGTTTCAGAGGCTACACTTCATTGCATTAATGTTAAAGGCCACAGGATATGTATTAGTATTCCAGGCTACACTATTGACATCATTAATAATAAAGAAAATGGGGCAGTTGTTGTATTAATCTTAGTTGCTACAATATCTATATAATATTAACATTTAAGGCCACAGGGCAGTAATATATCTGTGATACTGTACTAAAGATGTTATATTAACAGTAAAAGGTGAAGGGCACTACTATATTGATTATCAGTGCTATTGAATGGATATCATGTTAGTATTAAATGTCAGCTATTATATTACTTTTAGATGCTATAGTGTGGATATTATATTAAAATTAAAGGTCAAAGAGTGCCTATAATATTAGTTTTTTATCTATAATGCTGATATTATATTAATCATAAATGTCACAGATCAGCTCTAATATTAGTATAGGATGCTACAGCATGGGTGTTTTATTAAAATTAAATGCCACAGGGCAACTATCATATTAGTTTTAGATCTATAACAATGACATTTTATTAATCATAAATGTCACAGGACAATTATTATAATAGCTTTGGATACTCTGGTATGGATAGCATAGTCACATCAAAGGTCAAAGTGCAGCTGAAGCCAAAATTAGACAGGCAATCATTATAGATAGGTAAATTGAGTCAGATCAGATCAAGGAGGTCAATTAGAGTTAGTTCAGTAAGTTGGATAGGGATTGAAATGCTAATAACTTCAGAGCCCTTGCTCCACCCTGTTGCTAAAGTAACCTGTCCCAGGAATTGTCCCTACCTATAGGGAGTTGTAAAAGTTCTAGTTAATTTACCCTGGGCCCCCTTCCTGCTCAGATCACTCTGCTTTGGCCCCTCCAGAAAATCTGCTTCACACTTTTTGGCCATCCCACTGAGCATCTCCTGGGCCTAGTCATGTATGCAGGAAGGAGAGAGATAAGGGGAAGACAGCAGAAGAACAAAGGTAGCCTAAGACACATTAAAAAGGCAGGACACCCTCACTTCTTGGAATACCAGGATTGCGGGGGCGCCTGGCAACCCAACCAGTGTTTGACAAGGATCCACTGGGAGAATGATGTTTGCAAGGACTCATCATCTCGGGAAAATGCCAGATGTGTGCCTCTGGGCTCTGGTGCCTTTTTTGCACTATTTTCCTAATAATATATTACTCATACTATCCTCTGGTGTTGATCACTGAGGGTGAAAGGAATGCTATGGCATTTTCTAAGAATATTAATAAAACATTAGAAACCATGACCCCTTCCCTACCACAAACAGTAAATAATCTTCTGCCACTGTGTGATGTGTCTTTTTCCTGGGGTGATTGTTATAAACATGTATTGTTATATGTGAGAACAGTCACAGAGCCACCTGTTTCTCCAGTCATGAGTATGCAAAAAGCACATAGTCTCACTGTTAGTAATCAGAAACAGAATAAAATTATAGAGCTTACTAATATAGAGACCCCATGGGAAAAAAGTTCTTTTGGTGCCTGTTGTGGCATTTTCTATAAAGCCCTCTCCTTTTTCATGAAAGATATGGTGTTGAAAGAGTTAACTTTGACTTCTACTTGCTGCTGTTCAGTTCTTTATTCACATATATGGCCACCAGGTATCCCTATTTCAATTACTTAGATCCAGACTAACTCTATACATTTATCTTTTCTTGAAAAGAGTAACACAAACCTTTTTCTATAAGACCTTAATTTCTAGTTAATAAGCTTTAAGAGTCTTTTTGTGATTAAAAATAAGTTTCTCTTACTTTTAAAGTAGATATAAATCCCTTAGAGTAAAAAGTCTCCCATGAGCTAACATGCAGCCTTGCCCTGCTTCTAGATTTTATAAACAACTGCTATAAAAGAAAAAACAATAGTGCTGTGGAATCCCAGACAAAGAAAGTTGACTTTTATCAGACAGCCTAAATAGTATGCAGAGAAAACAGTTTCAGTCACGTACAGGGCCTTGAAAAGGTGCAAGTGACCTTAAAACCTTGAAATATGTATATAACAAGAAATTTAATATGTCTAAAATGTAATCTAAAAATTAAGTCTTGTCTGTAATGAAATCACCAAAGAAAGTGTAAATATTCTGTTGCCAAAAAATTGTTCTTAAAACCTATGACAAAAAAAAAGTAGAGAGAACAAGATTCCACAGCCTGACTCGCGTGTCAGTGTGTTATTTTCCCCATCGCTGCTTCTCTGCCTCCGTACTTCGCTGAGCACTGGCGTTGTACCCCCTGACTGGGGCTGGCCCCCAGCAGGTGCCTGTGATCCCGCTCTAGTAAGATTAGCTTTACTAAACAATATAACAATTATCTACAAAGAGATTGGCCATGGAAACCGCTGAAAACATTGCCCTCTTGCTAGCCTGAACATGAAGTTTAACTTAGACAAGATCTAACACGTTTACTATAATTAAGCACTAGGTGATAAATTATGCAAAGGGCATTTATGTAGAAGTATGCAGGAGCCCTGTTTGGGGATTGACTTTAATTGCAGTTGACTATGAGCCGTGGAGATTTGGCCATTGTCGCCACCCGTAGTCTCACGGGATTTGTTGCGGGATCTCGAGTGACTTGGCCGAGATTGCTGATCGGGTCAGCGCCATTTTTAGGGTGTGTTTTTTGGCGTGTGTTAGTCGTTATTAGAACCAGAGAGAAAAGTTATCAGAATAAAAAGCTGTTTGTCTCCAGTTTGCTTCTGAAGTTTTTCCCGCGGCTCCGTTGCTCCAAGCGCTTCAGGCAGCAACAGACTCAAGTCCCATGTAGAAAAAATAAAATCCAAGGAATAAAATAATTAATAGATCAACTTTACTGATTGCATATTTTAAGAGGCTTGGGATAATAGTACCTCCCAGATAAAAAGTGCATAATTTTAAAATGGGAGGATGATGAAGGCCATAAAGGAACATTTCAGCCATATGTTTTTACCTTGAATCTAACCGGTTAAAAATGTATTACAGATGGGTCCTCAAATGTACATACAGCTACAGTATGTCACTAAAAAAGGAAAAATATGACTTACATAACTACTACACAAATCAGTCTCAAACTAGTGGAGCTGTTTGTCTCCAGTTTGCTTCTGAAGTTTTTCCCGCGGGGCTCCGTTGCTCCAAGCGCTTCAGGTCTCACGGGATTTGTTTGCGGGATCAGCAACAGAAGTAGGGTGTGTTTTTGGCGTGTGTTAACTTAAGATCAACTTTACTGATTATATTAAGATCAACTATTTAGAACAATAGCAGGAGTTGTGGTGGGGGTTATTAACTCATATAATTACATTCCCTAATAGGCCTGTTCTGTACTAAGAATTCTACGGGTCTTATGTTAACCACATTCTTGGCATGTTATACTTTAAAAAATGTATAAAAACTGTATGTGAACTCAATAAACTTGTCAGCATTCTACACTGGCCTTTGAGTCTGTGTGGTTGCTGTCCATCCATCGCCGACGCTGTCTCGCCGTCAGAACCCCTTGACCAGGAAGACCCCCGACCCTGCTAGGGCTGGACCCCAGCACAGGATGCCAGCTATGGCCCCCTTTTCCCTCCTGGGAGAGGTCTATGTTTCCCCCTTTTTAAATAAACCCTGTTTTATATGCTTGCTTTGACGTGCTTCTCTAATGTTACACTTCAACCTGTGAAGAAGCAGAATTCATCACTGGTAACTTGTGGTAACACAACCATTTTATCTGTTTTAGATATTCTAGTATAGATATATTAGTATTAAATGCCCTGGGTAAACAATTATACCACTTTTAGTTGCTGGAGTATGGATATCACATTAGTATTAAAGTCAACAAGGCAGTTAATATATTACTTTTAGATAAGATTGTAGGAAGATAAAATCAGTTATTGGCCATAAAGCAGATATCATGTTAGTTTAAAGTGCTATAATGTAGATATCATGTTCATATTCAGTGCCACGGAGCACCTATTTATCTGTTATATATTCTATAATATGGACAATAAATTTTCCATATTATAATATATAAATAAAATTGACAAGGAAATTATTATATTGGTTTTACAGGCCATAGAAAGTGAAGCCAGAATTAGACAGGCACTCAGTATAGATAGGTAAATCGAGTCAGGTGGGATCAAGGAAGCCAATTTTGAGTGAGTCCTGGGAAGTTGGAGACTGTCCCCTGAGGGATTGAAATGTTAATTCCTTCAGAGCCTCCCCTCCACCCTTATCAAGAACCTGCCCCTGCCCCAACTGGTTGCTAAGGTAACCTGTCCCAGGAATTACCCCTCCCTACAGGGAATTATAATTTTGTCAATTAATGTGTCCTGGGCTGCACCATCCTGTCCTTCCCCTTTCAGCCCACATTTTCCCCACATTTTGGGCAGCTCACCCAGCATTCCTGGGCCTAGTCACCTACACAGGAAGGAGAAAGATAAAAAGGAAAAGCAGGAGAACAAAGGAAGCTTAAGATGTATAAAAAGGGCAGAACACATCATTTCTGTGGATACCAGGATACCAGCAATGACTCTTTTTCCCTCCCAGGAGAAGTCTATGTTACCCCATTTAAATAAAGCATGCCTTATATTCTTGCCTTGGCCTGCTTCTCTAATGTTCAAACTTCAACATTTGGGGGAGCAGAACTCATCAACAGCAACTGGTGGTGATAAACCAGCCTAATTCCATCTTAAGACTGGGAGCCATCCTGTCAAAAAGTTATGAAAAGTCCACTTCAGTTTTCTATGAAATGGTAGGATTTTTATTTGGCTTGAGCTTATTGTCTGGCATTCATGCCCAGGCCTTGAGCTTACTCAGGCCTGGCTTTCCCTGACCAGATAACTACGCTATCTCTCTAAAACTAATGGTGCCTCATAAACTTTTGATGTGGGGTTTGACTATTACTCCCCTTTTTCCTTGGAATGCAATGCCACGTAGGTGATTAGTTTGCTACTTGCTTTGAATTACACATGTCTGACCTTGATAGCTGTAAGTTCCCAAGAATTTTTGTAACTCTTTGAACTATAAAAACCTTGTCTTCCCTGAGAGCGGGGCTGACCCCAAGCCCAGTGTTTGGGAGGGGCAGCCCTGGCCAGCTCTCTTTGTGTGTATACAATATAAGCTTGCTTTAATCTAAAATTGGAGTTGGTGGTCTTTGCGTCTTGGATCAACAGTGGTATCATATTTGGAGGTCCCACTGAGGTCTACACTGAGGTAAGCTCCTTTTCATGCCCACCACATCTGTTTGAGGTGCATTTTTCTGTCTCTTTCAGTTTTGTGGATGATGGCTACCCATGGGCTACTTAAATGCAGTCAGTGCAGCCACCATTATTCAAGACTCGGGTGAAAATCTTCTTGGCCTAGGCAGCTGTCAATCACCTGTTCTATGCCAAAACCATTTCCTACTTTCCTGTCTAGGCCCAGAGAGCAATTGGCATGAGTACACAGTGTCCCTAGTCCCAATCTGCCTTGGATGTGTATGGAGGAGCATGGAACAACTGCGGAATTTCCGCCCTGGGCTGCTCTCAGACAAAAATCCTAAGGTTCCTTCTCTCAAACCCCCGACCACCCTAACAAGTACCTGGGGTGATCGGTAGATAAATGGTACTGAGGGAAAACCCCAATTAAATTAACTTCCGTGTGGGCCACGCAACACTCCCCAACCCCACCCCCACCCCCTCATCAATTCCCTCCTGGATGCTCTCCTTTCTTCCCTCATCAGAAACACTAGCAATTCAGTTTGTAGGACTGAGAGAAAAATATGGCATGAATATTAAGAAAACAGCTAGGTTCCCTTTGTTCACATAGTTAGCCTTCACAAACCAGTTTAAATCTCCTATTACTGTTACTGTGCTCAGATGTACTCAATATATATATTTTTTAAAAATGCTACAAGAGGGAGGCAATCTACTTTAACCAACCCCTACCATAAGTTCCTGCAGAAAAGGGTGTTTGTTATGTGCCTAATAACAAATAAATGTCCTCCTTACAATTTGGAGATTCCTTTAGTCTACAGGACAAAAATTAGGCACAAAAGGTTAAGACAGATATAATCATTTTTTCATGGATTTTTTTATAATCAGGAGTTATAGGGGCAGGGAGGAAAGCAGTAACACCATTAAGTCTGAATCCTCCCAGGGTCTCTGGCGTAAGGCAATCTGGGACACTAGTACTTTGTCAAAGGAGGCCAGAAATATCTTTGGCAAAGACAGGTGATGAGAGATGGGTTTTCTGGACTGTAATGAAGCTCAAATTTAGAGAGATGTCCCTAATATAATTGTCCATCACTCAGGTGGTGAAACCACTTTTTACCGTGATGAGTTCTTATTCCCAGAACGCTGAAGAATAATGCCGAAGAAGCACTCCGGGGCAAGCACTCTGAGGCAAGCAGAGTGGAAAGTGGACAGCTTTATTGAAAGGATAGCAAAAGACTTCCCCCAGAGGGAGAAGGGGACCCAGAAACCAGGAATCCAAAGGGAGGAGAGGCTTTCTCCCTTTTATATCTGAAATCTTTCTTTGTTCCTTTCATGTTCTCTATCTCTGTCCTGCCTGGGACATGAATGTCAAAAGATGTGACACCAGAGGGCCCATGGTGGGTGTGAGATTTATGGGAAGGGTTTAGGGCTAGTTGATTAGCATCTCCGTTTGCTGGGGGCTGTTTCATTAACATTCCATAAGATGGGCCCTAAACTTGGGAACATTAACCATCTTATCTCCCTTAGAGTTGCTCTTTGTTTTTTTTCCAGGACTCAGGCTGACTCCATTTTTCTTATGGACTCCATGCTCTTTATGAAACTCGATGTTAGACCCGATTTGCCTGACTACACTCAATACCTAGCTTTAAATCTGGCTTTAGTGGGAACTTCTCGCTCAAGTCAGTTTGTAGATTGACCATGCTGTACCCAATTTTCAGGAAATAAGTCTCACAAGCCACTCATGTAATAGCCAATGAAGCCTTTATTCTGGCTAGGGACACCAACTACATCCAGCACAAAGCAGGATAGTAGAAAATGGCACCAGCTCAAAGCAAGGGCAGGGTTTATAAAGCACAGGGTTAATACGCCCTCAGGCTCTCAGGTGGAGACGGTTTAAGGGTGGGTCAATGGGCCATCAAGGGTGGGTCAATGGGCCATCAGGTGGAGACAGTCCAAGTCCAGTTTAAGTCACCTTTGCTTATAACAACCACTAGTGTACATGCTAGGAAATTACAAATGATCAGGAAAAGTGCCTCATTTTCATGGGTTGTCAGGCATAACCTTACTGCCATGAGAAAGAAAGCCTTAACAAACCATTTACTAAGAAAAATAAGTGAAGGGGACCCCCCCAAACTTAAATAAGAACACATTTAGGGAGATTTTCGGAGGATCTAAATAAATATATTGAGATGTTTCAGAACTTATGCCAGGTGTTAGACCTCACCTGGAAAGATATTATGTCATTTCTTAGCCAACCTTTACCCTCCAATAAGGAGGAGGCCACTTTAAAGCAAAAAGCTAAAAATCTGAGGATGGACCTACATCTTGCCCATGCCCTAGCATCACAAACTAAAAACAAACCTAATTATTCACCTAGATCTCAGGCAGTTCCCTGAAATGATCCTGACTGGGACCCAAATGATGAACTGGTTGCTTGGATGATTACACATTTCCAAATGTTGTTCTTGAAGCCCTCAGGAAGATCAAGCAAAAGCCCATTAACCATTCCCAGGTCTCTGAAATTACTCAGGGCCCCAGGAAAGCCCTACTATTTTCATGGAGAAACTCAGGGAGGTAATAAAAACACACCACCCTAAATCCTGAATCCATAAAGGGACACCTACTTTTAAAGAATAGATTTACCAAAAGGTTTACTCCCCCTCTGAATTATAAACAGGTTTTGGAAGACTTTAAGACATTAAAACGGGGCCTTATTTTGAAACCCTGTAGTCAGTTTACCTATAGAGGAAGATTTAACCTGTTTGTCACTGAGAGAGGAGGAGTTACCCTAGAAATAGTCACAGACAATAATGGATCTGCTCAACAGACGGTAACTTATCTCATTAAGGAGCTTAGCAACAGCTTTGTTCTCAAAAGAAATAAAAACTAAGGTATCATAATTTTTATCCAAACCTGTCTGATTACCAGGTTAAAAAAATGGTTAAAACAATTTAGGCATTAGGTTTGTGCTCAGAAGAGCAGCCACCCCCTCCCCCTCCCGCCCAACCTCAGCCAGTGTTGGGGACGTTAACAACACGCCAGTAGATAGAAACTCTCTGGCTTTCTCCCACTTCCTGATATGGGAACATGGCCTAGCCAAGGGGTGTTCCCCTGATGTATGACAGAGGTCATACTGCCACTAGGATAGGCTAATGGCTCCGCCAATGTGATTTGCTCATGCTCCCTATGTGCCCCTATGATCTTTCTGCTGATTGGCCCATATCTTCTATAAAGGCCATCCAACTTTCTCAATAAACTGAGTGCCTTGACCAGACTCCCTGGTGTATGCCTGATTGTCTTCCACTGTGAGGGTTAAGTGTGGCTACCAGTCGACTTCTGCCTCTTTCTGATTCTGCCTCACCACTGGGGCATGTTCCCCCAGCCTTCTCTGCCGGCCAGAGAAGGCCAAACCCAGGTTTGGGGAAGCTAGAAACCCCAGCAGCCAGGACTTACATTGAAAGGCAAATTGAGGAAGGCTGCAAGCTCAGTAAGAGACTATAATCTGAGGCCCAAGAAAAAAAAAAAAAGTTAAAGTGTCCTTTACCTTAACTGAGACTAAACCAAAAAGTTGATTGTATGATACTTTACTAATAACCAGCTGGTCATTTTTTTAAGAGTCTTGCTTTTTCTTAAGATTCTGTATATTTTTTGAGTTCATGATTTTGGTTCTTTGCACCAAGTTTAATGTTTTTCTGATCAGTCCTACTTTTTTTTTTTATTCAACTATGGAGTTTTTAAACATCTGTAACATTACCTTGGAGATTCACTTACAGATAGCTACAAGGCCTTTGCTATTGTGTTATGTGTGCACACTCGTGTTATGTATTGTGTGTCTGTATGTGTGCATGTCCACATATCATGTATATGATATCAAAATTGGCGATATGTAAGAAGCGCTCATGAATTTAAAAAAACTAGATCCAAATACCTTTAATTCACATGATTTAAAACAGTTCAATTTAAATTGAGTAAACAGATGAAAGTACAGATGTCTTTAACATTAAACTTAACTCACAATCTCTCAAGGTGGTCAAAAAAAAACTAATAAAATGTTGATGTCTATAAAATGTGTAATAGCCATTGTTTCTGGGACTTTTTTTGAACAAGGAAAAAATGACTAATACTGTTCAATACACTTGTCTGATATTTTGGTAAAATAAATAAAGTAAATTTGACATGGGAATACTCATTTATGAGTAATTTTGTTTGATAGGCATCTGATTAATTTACAAGGTTACAATGCTAACTGTTAAATATACCATCAAGTACTCTTAACTCCTTGAATTCCATTGGGTAACATTACTGATGTTTTTGTAAATTGGTAAATGAAGAAAAAAGGGTTTAATGTTGCTTTGTCATCACTGAAAAAAAGGTTATTAAGAACTTAAAGTTCCAACAGGTATAATTCTATATATTTGATCATTGTGTTTTCATGAAATGGCTAACAGATGTGATTCTATACACAAAGGTTTATAGAAGATTTCTACATATACAAAGGCTCAAAAGTTTCAACCATTCCAATTAAGAATACTGTAAATAACAAACTATTTTTTATTAAAATGAAATAATTTGCCTAAATTTAAAACATTACAAGGATTGTTTCAGAATGTGAACATAAAAGGGGGATAACAGATGGGAAAAAGAAATTAGAAGGTTCTAGATATGGAAACCATATAAAAGAGAAGGAAAAGAAAATGTTTCTGGATAAGAAAGTATATGATAAAGTAATTAAGAGGGCTTAAATAAATGATAAAGAAGGTCTATATAAGTTGGTTATACATGTAAAATTTTTTTCCTAAGGTCAAATGTTAATGTACTCATACAATCCAAAGTTTAATCTATATGTTAAATGGACAAAGATTTTCTAAGATATTAATTTACCCATAACATTGTGTTTATTAAGATTTTTAAAATTTTTAAAATTTTTTTGTGCTAGTTGTTGGATTCCAGGCAGAAGGCTGCACCTCCCAGGCAGAAGGCCACACCTCCCCAGGTGCTTTGTGAAAAACTATAGCTCCCAGGATCCTCAGCGTGACCAAAAAACCTGACCAGCAAGACCCCTGTCCACTACCCCCCCCCGACCTCTGCTGGCCTATAGGACAAGGACTCACTCCTTTATGACCCCTACTCTATTTAAACCAGGACCGGACTGAGCTCGCTCTCTGTTCCTGCCGCTCTCTGTTCCTGCTCTCCGTTCCCGCGTGCTCCAGCTCCCGTTCGTTCCCCGCGGTTTGTCCCCATCCCCTCCATGTGTTTCTTTGGTAATTCAATAAACCCCTTTCCTTTTCCTATACGACAGTTCGAGCATCTGTCCCTCCTGCAAATTTCTCTAACATTTGGTGCGTTGGCCGGGAAAGGAGACGAGCGTCCAACACGTCTCTGTTTATCTGTCCACCTTCTCCACAGCATCGCTGGACTTCAGTAAGCCCCTGTCCACCCCGAGTTCCTAAACCTGTTTGGCCACTGCGTGGCAAAAATTGACCGTCGAGTGTCCGGCAATCTCGCCCGCGGCCTATACAGGGGGGGTGACACCCCACCCAAGCCTTCAGGGCGACGGTGGACCCCGGGAACTCCCCCCACCTTTGTCCGCCCGCCCACCTTTATCCACCCGCTTTAAAATTTCCAGCTGTAAGACTACGGCTCTCGGCTGTGAGTGGCTAGGAAAGTTCCCCTCCGCACTCCGGGCTTGAGCTTCCATTTTTCCGTTTGGAACGGAAAAAAAATCCGAAAACCTCCATGGAGTAAGCTCATAGCCCCCCGGCATCTTCTAAACCTGCCGTCCGGGATGGAAGGTGGTCAGATGTCCCAGGCTCGTTTCACCTGGTGACGACTGGGCGAGCAAACTTGGATCTCACTCTGATACACATTCTGGGAGGGACGCCTTCCACAATATTGTATCAGCCTCTCCCCGTTAACGGGAAATATGGGAACTTCCCTATCAGCTCCAGCCGACACGCCTCTCAACTGTCTCCTAAGAAATCGAGCACATTTAGGCTTAAAACCCCAAATTAACAAAAACAAATTAATAAAGCTATGTACAAAAATTTGGCCTTCTTACCCGCTATCCAATAAGTGGCCAGAGTCAGGATGCCTGGATTCCCGGCTTTTACGGGAACTCTCCAGCTTTTGTCAACAAAGAGATGGACAGAATTGCCATATGTCGATGCCTTCTCCCTTCTATGTTCGAATCCTTCTTTGTGCACCAGGTGCAATCCCAAGATGGTATTGCTCGCCTATAGGCTTGCAGATTCCCCCCCATCTTCCATTGACCCTGATTTCAATCCAGGATTAGAGGCTCCACCTCCCCCGTACCAGCAGCCTGGGAGGCTGCCCCAGACCATTTCCCCTCCCCCAGCTCAGGCTTTAGATTTTGAAATTGGCGGGCTTCCGAGCTTAGATCCTCCCCCTCCTTTGTCTTCATTTTTCGCCCCGCCCCCGCCTTCCGCTCCATCAGAACCCTCCTCTGTAGACCCACCTTCTCTGTCTACGTCATTTCCGGTGCCTTCACTGCCGCTACCCCCGCCCACTCAATTTCCTGTTCCCAGCTTGGCGCCACTCCCGCCGCTACCCCCGCCCTCTCAATTTCTGGTTCCCAGCTCCGCGCTACTTCTGCCATTATCCCCGCCCGCTCAGCTCCTGCCGCTCGGTTCCGAGTCATCTCCGGCCACGGCTCCCCCGCCCTCTCCAGCCATGCAGCCATTGCCGAGCGCGCTGCCTCAGTCCCAGACTCCAGTCCATACTCCCTAGGATTCTGAGACTCGTCTCTTACCAAATGCACTGCCTCAGGCTCTGGCCCCCTCCCCCGTTCTTTCCCCAATGGCTCCGGCGGCGGCACAGGGAGAGCATTGCGTAGCCTGCGTTTCTCCCCCAGTGTCTTCCGCAGAACTACTCCCGGCCCCAGCCGTTCCAACACAATCCCTCCCAGATCCGCCTAACACTCCGCTGCCCCCTGCGTTCAGTCCTCCTATGACTCGCTCAAAAAAGCAGGCAGCTCAGATAATCGCGCCGTTAAGGGAGGTAGCTGGGACAGAGGGGGTTGTAAGGGTTCATATCCCATTCTCCATGTCTGATCTTTCCCAAATTGAGTGCCGCTTGGGTTCCTTTACAACAGACCCTACGACGTACATAAAAGAATTCCAATGGGTCACCCAAGCATACAGCCTTACATTTCATGACGCATACTTTATTTTGCCAAATACTTTACTTCCTGAAGAGCGTAGGCGAGTCTGGGAGCAAGCCAGAGCATATGCAGATGAGACACACAGAATGAACCCAAATTTCCCCATTGGTCCTGAGGCGGTCCCAGACAATGACCCACACTGGGATTACAATGCCCCAGGGGACGTGGTCTTAAGGGACCAGTTTTTAACGTGTATAGTAGATGGTCTGAAACGAGCAGCTCAGAAACCTGTTAATTTTGATAAGCTACAGGACATTATTCAAAAGAGAGAAGAGACCCCCTCTGAATTTTTAGATCGGCTCACGAAGTCCCTCCAAAAATACACAAACTTAGATCCTGAGTCCCAGGGGGGCCGTCAAGTCCTTATGACATATTTCCTGTCTCAGAGCTACCCCGACATTCGAGCTAAGTTAAGGAAATTAGAATTGGGCCCTGTGACCCCCCAGACTGAGATTTTGGCCACGGCTTTTAAAGTCTATCATAACCGTGAAGAAGAAGACGCTGAACGTCGCAGGTTTCTAAAGCATGAGAAGGCTGAGCGATCAAGGTTCCAAATGTTAGCTCAGGCCTTAGGGGCCCTGATGCTCAGGCCTCAAGAAAAGGGGCATATAAGTCCACACAGGAGGAACCCCCAGGGCCTTGCTTTAGGTGCAGGAAAGATGGACACTGGGCTAGAGACTGCCCTGATCCCAGGCCCCCTAAGCACCCGTGCCCAAAGTGTTCCAAGATGGGCCATTGGGGCATTGACTGCCCCAGCTCCAGCAGGGGGGCTGGACCGGTCACCAGTCACAAACCCCAGCCTGCTTGCACTGGCCACGGAAGACTGAAGGGGCCCAGGGGCTCCTCTCCCAACCATTGACATCGCATTGAAGGAGCCCAGGGTTACTCTCCTTGTTGATGGACGCCCCGTGAATTTCCTGCTAGATACAGGAGCCACCTCCTCAGTCTTGAGGGAGTTTTGGGGCCCCACCACCATAGCACCATCCCCTATTGTCGGGGTAGAGGGAAATGCTATTTGGCCCCGCAAGACTCCTATGCTGTCTTGCTGTCTTCACCACCATCCCTTCACCCACCAGTTTCTGGTAATGCCTCAGTGTCCTGTGCCCCTATTGGGTAGGGACATATTGGCCAAATTTCAGGCCTCAATCGTGTTCTCCAATCTGCCTAGCTCAGTTATGCTTCCTGGTTCGTCTTGCTTCGTCTCGCCCCCATTTTTCTTCTTACCGTTTCAAAGGCCACTGACCCATCACCCCCTACTGATGCTGATGAGAAAACCCCATCGCCCCCTAATGATGTAAGATCCCCTCAGCCCCCTACAGAGGCAGAAACCCCCCAACCTTCTATCAACACAGAAACCTTTCATTACCCTGTCCCCGCCGATTTAGTGGACCCCAAAGTCTGGGATACTCAGACTCCCTCCCTTACGCAGTGTGACCCCATACAAATCTACCTTAAAGATCCCCAACATTTCCCCAATAAAGCCCAATATCCACTTCCAGCCGCGAGCCTCAGAGGTCTTCAACCCATCATCTCAGATCTTTTGCGGAAACGCTTTCTCAGACCCACCCATTCTCCTTATAACACCCCTATATTGGCAGTTCAGAAGTCCAATGTGTCCTATCGGCTAGTCCAAGATCTTCATCTCATCAACGAGGCTGTCAGGCCTATACACCCCGTGGTCCCAAATCCTTATACTATTCTTTCCCTAATTCCTTCCTTATCCACCCATTTCTCAGTAATTGACCTGAAGGATGCCTTCTTCACTGTACCCTTAGCCCCAGAATCTCAAGACCTCTTTGCCTTTACTTGGACAGATCCAGATACCCGATGTTCCCAACAGTTGACCTGTGTAAGCTGCCTGGTACCGAAACCCGGGAAAAAATCTCGGAGGCAGAGTTAAGCTTTCACTACTTTTACTTCTACTTTCTTAGAGCTTAGAGAGAGGGAAAGAAAGATTTTTAGAGAGAAAGATTAAAGCGAGCTTTTCTTCTTGTCTTCTTAGCTTAGAGTTAGAGTTAGAAAGATAGAGCTTCTTAGAGTTAGAGTTAGAAAGATAGAGCTTAGCTTAGAGAAAGATTAGAGCTTCTTTCTTCTCTCTTCTTTCTTCCTTCTTCTTTCTTCTGTCTTCTGTCTTCCTCAGGAGTCTCGGCCTAACTCTGACCAGTCATTACTTCTTCTATCTGGTTTCTCTTCTGTAACCGCTCTGCCTACGTTCTGGCCGCTCTGATTCTTCTGACCGACCGAGTGACTGCCCGGCTGACTGAATTCTCCGTTCTCCTAACTCGGACCGCTTTCACCCGGTTATATACCTTCAGGTTTGCGGGTGCCTACAGGTGCGTCACATACATATCAGGTGGAACTTATGGCTTCCAGCTAGCTACAACAGCCCTTCCTAATTAGGGCTCCTTCAGACCTGGACAGTCCTCCCTCAGGGTTTTCGAGACAGCCCCCATATCTTTGGTCAGACATTGGCTGCAGACCTCAAAGATCTTAAATTCCCTAATTCCATTCTCTTACAATATGTAGATGACCTCCTCCTCTGCAGCCCTTCCCTCTTCACAGCTCGTGAAGACTGTTACACCCTTTTAAATTTTCTTGCTTCTCGTGGGTATCATGTCTCCTCATCTAAGGTACAGCTTGCCCAGACCCAGGTAATATATTTAGGAGTTCAGATTTCCCATCAATCAAAGGCCATTACTGTGGACAGAAAAGCCCTCATCAAGGAGCTCCCATGTCCCAAGACAAAGGAAGAGATTCTCTCTTTCCTAGGGCTAGCAGGATATTTCCGTGCCTGGATTCCTAATTTCTCTCTTTATGCAAAGCCCCTATATGAGGCAGCTAAGGAGATTGAGGGAAAATTCCTTCCTGACAACATTCAGGCCGAGTTTAAACATTTGCAGCAGGCACTGTCACAGGCCCCAGCCCTTCACCTCCCAGACCTCCTTCAGCCATTTATACTTTATGTCCATGAAACGAAGGGTTTGGCTCTCAGTGTTCTAGGCCAATACAAGGGCACCACCTTTGCTCCAGTTGCCTACCTCTCTAAACAACTTGACCCCACCGTTCGTGGATGGGCCCCCTGCCTTAGGGCTTTGGCTGCTGCTTACCTACTTCTGCAGGAATCAAAAAAGTTGACCTTTGGTGCCCAGGTTACTGTTGCCTCTCCTCATCATTTAAAAGACTTACTAACCTATAAGAGCCTTCAAACTCTCCCACCCTGTCACGTTCTTTCTCTCCTTGTTTCCTTTTTGCATGACTCCTCAATCACCTTCCAACCCTGCTCCTCTTTACACCCAGCTTCCCTTCTCCCAGTCTCCTCAGAGCCCCCAGAACATGATTGTATAGAGACACTCGAGGCTTTAATCCCCCATCCCTCCCATATTAAAGAGGGACCACTTCCTGATCCTTCCTTAATTTGGTTCACAGATGGCAGCTCTTTCTTTAGGGATGGGCAACGTTTTGCTGGATACGCTATCGTTTTCCTATCAGAGGTTATTGAGGCAGCACCCCTACCTCCCAACACCACAAACCAACGGGCTGAATTAATAGCTGTCATTCGTGCCTTTGAATTAGCTGCTGATCAAAACCTCACCCTTTACACAGACTCAAAATATGTCTACCATATTTTGCTTTCCCATTCAGCAGTATGGAAAGAGCGAGGGCTCCTGACCACAAAAGGTTCTGCAGTGACTAATTCTAAATTAATATCAAAACTTTTGCAAGTCTCTCTCCTGCCCAAGCTAATAGGGATTTCCCATTGTCCTTCACACCAAAGTGGAGACTCTCCCATAGTTCAGGGAAACACGAAGGCTGACAGGGCAGCAAGGGAGGCAGCACTATCTTCTCCTTCTCTTCTGGCTCCAGTCCTACCTACTACCCAGACCCCCACATCCCCTTCCACACAATCAATCCTCTCCTATCTCCATTCCCTTTTCCATCCTAACCCTCAGGCCCTCAAGACTTTCACTACCTCCTTCCTCACCCTGACTCCGGAAGGCACACAGTTTCTCCATTAGCTCACCTCAGCGTGCACTGCATGTCAGCGCACCAACCCATATACTCCCCTTAAACCAGGAACATTTCCCTCTCACCAAGCTCGAGGCCAGCTTCCAGGAGCTGATTGGCAGATAGACTTCACCAACATGCCAGTTGCCCGGAGACACAAATATCTCCTGGTTTTGATAGATACCTTCTCTGGATGGGTGGAGGCCTTCCCTACTTCCAATAAAAGGGCCTCCACAGTAGCCTCCATTCTAGTCTCAGAAATCCTTCCCCGTTTCGGATTGCCCACGTCCATCCAGTCTGACAACGGGCCTGAATTTGTTTCCCAGGTTACCCAAAGTGTTTCTACTTCCCTTAATATCCCTTGGCATTTTCACATCCCATATCACCCCAAGTCCTCAGGGAAGGTAGAGAGGACTAATAGGACTCTTAAGGATGTCCTGACTAAACTCTCCCTAGAACTCCACTTAGACTGGGTCAAGTTACTCCCTCTTGCCCTTTTTAGGCTCAGAGTCCTCCCAAAAAAGCCCTCCTTACTATCCCCTTTTGAGGTTATGTTTGGGTGACCAGCCCTTCCACCCGGAGTTTCCCCAACTCAGGGACCCTTACCCAAAGATCTCTCTTCTCCTCTCTTCTCCTTCATCAGACATCAGATATGGAAGTGCCAAGATTTCATTCTGCCTGACCCAGGTAGACTCACTGCTTCATTCCCATTAATACCCGGTTCTTGGATATGTTTCTCCCCTCCCCAGGACACAGAAACAATCTCCTTTGTCTCAAAGTGGACAAGACCTTTTCACGTTGTGCTGTGCACACCCACAGCTGCTAAACTTCGTGAAACCTCAGAAAATTTGACTTCTTAGATTCATATTTCCAGACTGAAACCAGCTGATCAACCAACTGAAGATCCACAAAAAGACAACTACTTCAGTATATTTGCTCTCCCATTCCCACCGGTCCCCTAAAAATTTGTTTCTCTTGTGTTCCTGATACTGACTCAAAATAATCTTTTCTGTTTTTTCTCGTTTTGAACCTTTAACCAGTTTTTCCCAGGGACTATCAACTGTTAAAAAACCAATGAATGACTTTCCAACCAGAGACCCCTGCTGGGTCCTGCCCTTATGCTGCCACCAGACGCTCATTATGATGTGCTTCGCACTCTCCATTGGCCTCTTCACCGTAAGTCCCACCTGGTGGAACACAGGCCTATGGAAAATAATCCATCTCACCTTCTTTCCCTTTGTTGCTTCCATAATAGTGTTACCTGCAAACTCGCAAGACCCACAATTTCTACATGCTCTCCGGCTGACTCCCCCGGTGACCTCTGCAGAAGCCTGGTTTGACACCCTCACCGATTTATGGCTTCAAGGAACCTTCATCCAATTCACTCCTGCAGAGATCCATCTTTATGGTGCCTGCCTCCTGGGAATTTTTTTAACCCTCAAGCCTGACCTGCCTGCCCGCATTCCTCCCTCCCCCCCAAAACTACCCCACGTCGCCCCATTTCAGCTCTGAAGCAGCCAGATCGAAACACGATGCCCCGCTTCCTAAGAAATCAAAAAGGGGGGAATGTTGGATTCCAGGCAGAAGGCTGCGCCTCCCAGGCAGAAGGCCACACCTCCCCAGGTGCTTTGTGAAAAACTACAGCTCCCAGGATCCTCAGCGTGACCAAAAAACCTGACCAGCAAGTCCCCTGTCCACTACACCCCCCCCCCCGACCTCTGCTGGCCTATAGGACAAGGACTCACTCCAAGGGGGTTTTATGGCCCCTACTCTATTTAAACCAGGACCGGACTGAGCTCGCTCTTTGTTCCTGCCGCTCTCTGTTCCTGCTCTCCGTTCCCGCGTGCTCCAGCTCCCGTTCGTTCCCCGCGGTTTGTCCCCATCCCCTCCACGTGTTTCTTTGGTAATTCAATAAACCCCTTTCCTTTTCCTATACGACAGTTCGAGTGTCCGTCCCTCCTGCAAATTTCTCTAACACTAGTAATCTGGAAGGAATTAAGGATCATACAACTGTGGTTAAACAACAACTGTTAATTTGGGAATATTGTAATGTATTATTTCTTTAAGAGCTAAACTTGATTAATATAAAAACATCAGTGTAATTGTGGTGCTAGTACTCTTTTTTGTTCATATCTTTCAGGTATTCAAAGCCTTAAGGTAGAATCTTTAAAAGAGCATTATATCAAGCTGGTGTTCTTTGAACTAGAGTTGTATGGTAATTTTAAGCTTATAAATGTTACATATTAGAGATTTATTTATATCACTTAATGTTCTACAATTAGACCTGTTATCAATAAGATCTATAAAGTTTTATGTTACTTTTTACACTGAGGTACAATTTAAATGTATTTCTTAAGTTAATGAGAGCCTAATCTATGTAAAAGTTTGTAAAATACAAAAACATTTTGCTACTTTTCCACAAAAGGTTAAAAGCTCTCAGCCTTTCTTTAATTCTTGTTTAATTTAAGTTTGTAAAATACAAAAACATTTTGCTACTTTTCCACAAAAGGTTAAAAGCTCTCAGCCTTTCTTTAATTCTTGTTTTAAATGTAATAATGTTCATGTGAATTCAAGCAACAATATATGTAAACTGTGTAAAATGATATTTAAGAAGCAAAGATCAGCTTCAGAACTAGAACATGTAAGATTTATAAAGATTTATGAAGAGGGCTGAGATTGTGGCTCAGCAGTAGAGCACTTGCCTAGCACGTGCAAGGCCCGGGTTTGATTCTCAGCACCACATAAAAATAAAACACATTGTGTACAAATAAAGCAAATAAATAAATATTTTTTTAAAAGATTTATGAAGAGCCCCACTTTACCTGAGATAAGGTTCTATCTCCCACCTTACTACATGCCAGAATGACTCCAAAGTAGGCTTAATATTATGCTCAAAAGATTGATTTTTGTTGTTAAAATCACTAGGATCTCAAACAGGGGGTAAAATATATAACCCAGTCAAAATTCAAGATAGATATCACACAAACTAAATGTTTTTACTCTTGTTAATTTTATTTTGTGCTTTTCTTATAAACTGTCTAATGTTTGCCTGTTAATGTTTTGCAAAGGCATTGCTTTAAGAAAACACAACCTGGGTTAATTTAAGACAAGAAGTCATCATCTACAGAACAGATAGGATAATACAGACCCCAATTAATAAAAAGGGTAAATGACTAGGGTTATAGACACTAAAATAAAGTCCAGTACTCTTAATTTACAACTGGTGGGACTAATTTGCTAGGTGTTTATGATCAAGACTTAAAAACTAAAGTTAAATTAAAAGGGCCAAGAAAACTACTATTTGGCTCCTGCCCTCAGAGTCAGTCTGAATCCAGCAAGCCATGGTGCACTGACCTGTCATCCTGAGATGACACTGACCTGTCCTTCCAGAAGAGCAGGGAGATAAAGGAAGTAGGGCAAACTTGAATGGGATTCAGGGATAACAAATAGTGTTAGTGCTTTTACAAACCCTAATTAGCATAATCTTGGACCAACAGCATTGGTACTTTTTAAAAATTCTGATCAGCGTAAGTTTGGACCAATAGTGTTGACCCAAATGCTGTATAACTCTAGACTGGCACTCTCAGATGGCAACCCTTGTCAGGGCTCTTCTAGCACTGCTCACACTGTAGAAGTCTGCCACGTCCCCCTCCTATGGATGAGCAAGGACTCTCTGAGACGAAGATGGTGCAAGGCGACCCTCCCCAGGGGAGATGTGGCATATAGATAAGGTTAGGATGGCTTATGCTTATTCTCTGTATTCCTGCTATTTTTCTTTTCTTTTTTTTTTTTTTTTTTTTTTTTTTTTTTTGGTACCGGGGATTGAACTCAGAGGCACTCGACCACTGGGCCACATCCCCAGCCCCTTTTTGTATTTTATTAGAGACAGGGTCTCACTGAGTTGCTAAGTGCCTCGCCATTGCTGAGGCTGGCTTTGAACTCGAGATCCTCCTGCCTCAGCCTCCCAAGTGCTGGGATTACAGGCGTGCGCCACTGCGCCCGGCTTCCTGCTATTTTTCTTATAGTCTATGTGACTGCCAAAATTAATGTAATAGTTGTACAACCTGCAGTGGGTTAAGGCATTTGGAGCCAGATACAGAGCTATAAAGAAAAATCCCCAATTTGATCTTCCTTGCTAAAATCTGTGTGGGCTTTATGGTAAGAACTTCCTCTGTGGCTTCCTAAAGGTTTGTTACATTCCTTTATAGATAAGTTTAGTATAGAAATGTGCTTCTTCCATAGATGTTTCCCCATAAGATAAGAGACTTTAGACCTATACATTTAGTTTGTAAAAAGATTTCTTTATCCTTTACTTGAGAACGGCTATGCCTCCATTTCCTGCCTCTGGGTTTAAAACAAAACCATTACAGAAAAACAATAGGTGCCAAAGAATCTGAGCTGGGTTAAAAGTTACATAGGTTTAAAGGGTAACAGAGCTCAAAAACATGATTGATTAAGGTGCAATTCAAGGTCTGGACAGAAGGGGTCATAAATGTGAAACGGAATGGTTTTTCAAGGACCAGCCAGACACCCCTGTTTAGTATTAACCTTTCTAAATAGATAAGATTAATCAGTAGCCTATGTTTAGAAATGAATGCTTACTTCTTTAAATTGTATAACCATGACTTTCTTATGATGTAACCTCAAAGCCTTGCTGTGCTATGAAAACCATGCTGAAAAGTAAAGTTTAGATTCCGCCCCTGATTGTGTGTGTGTGTGCTGTTTCTCACCACTTTTGCCATCTCCTTCACCACCCGTTAGTGACTCCCCGAACCCCCTGCTAGAGCTGGACTTCGGCAGGAGTCCTGTTTCTATACCCACATGAATAAATCCTGCTCTCACACTCGTGCATCTTGGTCTGTGGATTTCATTCTTCACATTCACAAGACTAGAACCCAGAAAGAAGAAGAAACTGACAGTGAGATGCTGGGCTCTGCTATGGTACTGGAGGGCCTGGCCCACCATTGAGAGCTGCAACACTTCTCAGCTGTAGAGGCTGCATCTTGTGCAGACCCCTCTGCTGTAGAAGGAAGAAACTCCAGTTTCAATGGGACAGTAATTATATGAGTTTTAGATGCCATGATGTCGATACTATCTTAAAAGCTGTAGTGCAACTATTATATCAGTTTTACATGATATTAAAATTAAAGTCCTCATGGCAGTTATGGTATCAGTTTGGGGTGCTCTCATGTGGATTTTACATTAGTATTAAAGGTCACAGCCCAAATATTATGTCACTTTTATATGCTATAGAATGGATATCATATCAGCATTAAAGGTATCATCATAGTACAACAATCATATAAGATTTAGATGCTATGGCATTGATTTCATATTAGTATTAAAGTTCACAAGTAACATATTAGTTTTAGGTGCTGTAATATAGACATCATTACAGTATAAATTACCACAGGGCAGCTATTAGTTTCAGATGCTATAGTGATAATATTATTTTTCTGTTAATGACCAAAAGCACATATTAATTTTAGATGTTATACTATGGATAGTATATTGGTATAAAAGATCACAGGGAGCTCTTTTTTATTTTTAGATCCTAAGGTATGGAGGTTATTGGGCATTAAATGTGACAAGGCAGTTTGTATGTCAATTTTTTTTTTTTTTTTTTTTGCAGTGCTGGGGATTGAACCCAGGGCCTTGTGCATGCGAAGCAAACACCCTACCAACTGAGCTATATCCCCAGCCCCAAATATGTTAATTTTTGATGCTCTGATATAGATATCATGCTGTATTAAAAGTTACAGGGCAGCTATTAGTTTTGGGGCCAAAGTATAGATGTCATATTAATATTTATAACAAATGTATTAGTTTTATATGGCATGTTACAGAAGTCATATTAGTATAAAAAGGCCACAGGAAAGCTATTTTGTTAGTTTTACATGTTATACTATGGATATCACATTTGTATGGAAAGCCATAGAACAATTATTATATTAATTTTAGATACTGTAGTATAAATATCATGTTAGTATTAAAGACAACAAGGTAGATATTATACTAGTTTTAAATAATATAGTACGGATATTGTATTAATATTAAAAGTCAAAGGGGAGCTATGTTATTAGTTTTCTTGGTCACAGTGTGGTTATATTATTAATATTAAATTATACACCTCAGCAATTCTATCAGTTTTAGATGCTATAATATGAAGATTATATTAGATAGAAAGGCCACTGGAAAGTTATTATATCAATTTTACAAGATACAGTATGGTTTCATTAGTATTAAAAGACCACAAAGCGGGCTGGGGTTGTGGCTCAGCGGCAGAGCGCTCACCTCGCACGTGAGTGGCCTGGGTTCGATCCTCAGCACCACATAAACATAAACGAATTGCATTGTGTACAACTAAAGTAAATAAATAAATATTAAAAAAAAAAAAAGACCACAAGGCAGGTATTATTTCAGTTTCAGAGGCCACATTATATTAATTTTAAACACACATGACAGCCATTTTATTAGTTTCAGACTATAGTATTGATGTTAGATATAGGCTACAGCACATGTATTAATTTTATGGATTAAAATATTAAGATCATATTATACCTATGGATATTTATTACTATGAAAGGCTGCAGGGAAGGTATTACATCAGGTTTAGAAGTTTTATGTGGATATCATAATGATATTAAGGGCCAGGGCACGTTATTTTGTCAGCTTTTGATGTAATATTATGGACATTATATTATCATTAAAACCAGTTTAGATATTATATTCATATTTTATATAGTAGTATGAATATTACATTACTATTTTTTTTTCAAAAAACATTTCAGAATTTACATCTTGCACTTCAAGAAAAACAGTCCAACTGAGGAATTTATGTGCCCTAGGCAGAAAACAGCTCTGGCCACCAACACAGCCATCAAGCTAGGTTGAACAAATGACTATCTTTTACTCTCCCCTGACTGATACAAGAGTAACACCACCAGTGAGATGTCTCTTTGCCCATTGCCAAGGGGTACATTACTATTTTTGGCCACAGGGTTGGTATTACATTAGTTTTTGATGTTATAATATGGATATCCTATTAGTACTAAAAGCCATATGCCTGCTAATATATTAGTATTATTTTTATATAGTGCTGAGTATTGACCCAGTGCCTCACACATGCTAAGCAAGCGCTCTACCACTGAGCCAGAACCCCAGCCCCCAATATTAGTATTATATATACAGTATGGATATTATATTCATATTAAAGGCCACAGGATGTAGATCATATCAGTTTAATATGCTATGGTATGGACAATATATTAAAATTAAAGGCCATAGGGCAGTTTTATATCAGTTTTAAGTTCTATAATGTGAGTATCATATTAATATCAAAGAAAACAGAGCAGCTAACATATTTGTACCAGATGCTACAGTATGAATAGTCCATCCATTAAAGTCCAAAAGGCAGCTCAGCTATTATTTAGTTTTATATGGTATAGCATATCACAGCAATATTAAAGGTCACAGGTGGGTAGTCTCTTTTATTTAGATGCTATATTATAAATACCATGTTAGTGTTAATTGCCACATGGCAACTACTATGTTAGTTTCAATACTATAGCATTAACTCCTAATGTCATTAGGAGTAAGGCCACAGGGCATCTATTTATTTAATGTTAATGCCACACTACAAATATTATATTAGTATTAAAGGCCACATTATAACTAATGTATTAGTTGTAGAGGCTATGGTACAGACATAATTTTAGCATGAAAGGTGACAAGAAAGCTATTATATTAGTTTTGGAGGCCACACTCTAAATGTTATTTTAATGTTAAAGGCCACAGGACAGGAATTATTATTTTTTTCAAATCACAGTATATATATATATATATATATATATATATATATATATATATATATATATGCACACATATATATATAAAACATTAATTCTACATGTCACCAGGCAGCTATTCTATTAGTATTGGATGCAATAGTGTAGATATTATATTAATATTAAGGCCACAGGGCAACTATTAAATTAGTTTTCAATTATAAGATATGGAGATCCTGTGCAGTCATCATATTAGCTTGAGGCATTAAGTATGGATACTGTTTCACTACAAAAGGCCACAGGACATCTATTATGTTAGTTTTGGATGATATTGCATGGATATTAATACTAACAGCTACAAGGCCACTATGTTACTAATATTAGATAGTATCATATGGATATCATCATAGTATGAAAGACTCAGGGCAGCTATTATGTTAGATTTAGATGCCATATTACAAATATTACATAAATATGAATGACCACAGCAAAACTATTATAATTACATACTGTATTATGGATACTGTATGACTATCAAAGGCCATAACTTTGATACTGTCATGACAGTTTTAGATGCTATAGTACATATATTATTATTGAAGGGAAGATGCAATACTTTGTATATTTTATTAGGAATGAAGGCACAGCAAAGCTATTGTGTTAGCTTTAGATGCCACAGTATGGATATTATGTTAATAATAAAGACCAAGGGGAATTTATTTTGTTCTATTTAGATAGTATAGTAAGGACATCATGTTAGTATTAAAGGCCACAGGGCAGCCATTATATTAATTTTAGATGCTAAATATGGATATTACATTAGTATTAAAGGCCACAGGGCAGCTAATATATTGTTTATATTCTACAATATGAATATTATATTAATATTAAAGACCACGGGGCAGCTAATATGTTAGTCTCAGATGCTACAGAAATGACAGTCCATCCATTAAAATTCAAAAGATCATCTTCTTTTCTTTTTTTTGGGGGGGGGGGGCAGAGCTGGTGATTGAAGCCAGGGCCTTGTGTATGCAAGGCAGGCACTGTAACAACTGAGCTATATCCACAGACACCATTCATTAAGGGTCAAAGTGTAACTATTATTTACTTCTAAATGCTCTAGAATATCACAGGAATATTAAAGTCCATAGGAGAAGTATTATTTTAGCTTTAGATATTATATTGTGGATATCATATCAGTATTATTTGACACAAGGCAAGTATTATATTTGTTTCAGATACTATAGTATTGAAATCTCATTAGCATTAAAGGCCACACAACAACTTATTTATTTTTATTTATTTATTTATTTATTTATATCAGGGATTGTACACAGGGTGCTTTACCACTGAGCCACATCCCTGGCCCTTTTTATTTTTTTCCTTATTTTTTAATATGTATTTTTTTTAGTTGTAGGTGGATACAATACCTTTATTTTATTTTTATGTGGTGCTGAAGTTCAATCCCAGTGCCTCACATGTGCCAGGTGAGCACTCTACCACTGAGCCACAGCCCCAGCCTTTCATTTTTGTTGCCACCTGAAGTGATGGCCGCTTGGAGCAATGAAGCCGTGGGAAGAAGTTTAGAGGCAAACTGTAAATAAACAGCTTTTTATTCTAATAACTTTTCTCTCTGGCTCTAACGATGACTAACACGCGCCACACACACCACTAAAATGGCGCTGACCCGATCAGCAATCTCGGCCAAGTCACTTGAGATCCCGGGCCAAGTCCCACGAGATCCCGGGCCAAGTCCCGTGAGACTACGGAAGGCGACAATGCCCAAATCCTTATGGCCCATAGTCAACCGCAATTTAAGCCATCTCCCCAAACAGGGCTCCTACACATTTTTATTTTGAGTTAGGGTCTGGCTAAGTTGCTTGGGGCCTTTCTAAGTTGCTGAGGCCTGATTTGAATTTGTAATCTTCCTGCCTTAGCCTCCCAAGTTACTGAGATTACACTTGTGTGTCTCTGTACCCAGCTATTTATCTAATTTTAGATGTCATGCTATGAATATTGTAACTATTTTAAAAGCCACAGGAAAGCTGTTGTATTAGTTTTAGATTCTATATTACAGAGATCATATTAGCATGAAAGGCGACATTCAAGCTATTATTAGTTTCAGAGGCCACACTAATTACATTAATGTTAAAGGCCACAGCATATGTATTAGTATTCCAGGCTATTGGCATCATTTATAATAAAGGAAACAGGCTATTGGCATCATTAATAATAAAGGTATTCCAGGCTATTGGCATCATTAATAATAAAGGAAACAGGGCAGTTATTGTATTAATTTTAGTTGCTACAATATCTATATAATATTAACATTTAAGGCCATAGGGCAGCAATATATCTGTATTAGATATTGTGCTAATGATGTTATATTAACAGTAAAAGATGAAGGGCACTAATATATTAATTCTCAATGCTATTGCATGGATATCATGTTAGTATTAAGGTCAGCTATTATATTACTTTTAGATGCTTTAGTATGAATAATATATTAAAATTAAAGGTCAAAGAGTGACTATAATGTTAGTTTTTAAATCTATAATGTTGATATTATGTTAATCATAAATGTCACAGAGTAGCTACAATATTAATATAGGATGCTATAGCATGGATATTTTATTAAAATTAAATGCCACAGGGCAACTATTATATTATTTTTAGATCTATAACAATGACATTATATTAATTATAAATGTCACAGGACAATTATTATATTAGCTTTATATACTCTAGTAAGGATATCATATTCATATCAAATGTCAAAGTGCAGCTGAAGCCAAAATTAGACAGTCAGTATAGATAGGTAAATTGAATAAGATCAGATCAAGGGGGTCAATTAGAGTTAGTCCAGGAAGTTGGAGAGGGATTAAAATGCTAATGACTTCAGAGCCCTTGCTTCACCCTTATCAAAAAATATACCCTTGCTCCAACCTGTTGCTAAGGTAACCTGTCCCAAGAATTGTCCCTACCTACAAGGAGTTGTGAAAGTTGCTAGTTAATTCACCCTGGGCCCCCTTCCAGCCCAGATCACTCCACTTTGGCCCCTTCAGCACATCTGTTTCACACTTTTTGGCCATCCCACTGAGCATCTCCTGGGCCTAGTCATGTATGCAGGTAGGAGAGAGATAAGGAGAAGACAACAGAAAAACAAAGGTAGCCTAAGACATATAAAAAGGCAGGACACCCTCACTTCTTGGGATACCAGGATACCAGCTATGGTCCCCTTCTCCCTCCTGGGAGAAGTCTATGTTTCCCCTTTTTAAATAAAGCCTGTTTTTTTTTTTTTTAATTTTTAAAAAATTTATTGGTTCTTTTTAATTATACATGACAGTAGAGTCCATTTTACAGACGAGAAAACTGAGGCTCAACAGGTCTAAGTAGCATAAGTAGAGGGAGTCCATACCTCTTTATTCTAGTTTAATGCTTTCTATTCCCCCTATTCATGTAGTAGAGACAGGCATCCAGCTTGTTGAGTAATTTTTAGAAGGCTCTGAGTAAAGAGCTCCCCCTTGGCCCTTGTTGACTTGATGACTACAGAGAGACATTATACAAATAGGACAGTCTTTCACCAATTTGCTTCACCAGGCATAGACAAAAACCATATTATCAGCCAGCCACAGGCCCACAGGGATAAGAACTTGATGTACTGATGAACAAGTTGGAAAATAAGAATCCAAGTTTCTGCCAGCTGCCATCCTGTTGACCATAAAAATTAAGAAAGGAAATTATCACTTTCAAAAACCATCTATGTTCTAGAACTGATGTCCAATGCTTTATGTCTATCATGTTTTTTTAAAAATTTTTTTCCAAATTTATTTTTTATTCTAAGTTGTTAGAAATGACAGCAGAATGTATCATATTTTATATTATACTTATATAGCACAGTTTTACATATCTCTGGTTGTATACAAAGTATATTCACACCATTCGTGACTTCACACATGCACTTAGGGTAATGATATCATCTCATTCTACCAGCTTTTTTTTTTTCCTTCACCCTTTTACCCTCCCTTCCACTCCCTCCCAATTGGCCATTCTAGTGTTCCTCTAATCCTCCTATGTTTCCCATCCCAACCCTACTGTGAATCAGCTTCCTTATATCAGAGAAAACATTCTGCATTTGGCTTTTTGAGATTGGCTAAATTCACTTAGCACTATATTCTCTAACTTTATCCATTTACCTGTGAATGCCATGATTCTATTCTCTCTTATTGCTGAGTAATACTCCATTGTGTATATATACCACATTTTCTTTATCCATTCATCTAATAAATGGCATCTAGGTTGGTTCCACAGTTTAGCTATTGTGAATTGTGCTGCTATAAACATTGATGTGACTGTGTCCCTGTGTAGTATGCTGTTTTTAAGTCCTTTGGGTATAGACTGAGGAGTGGGATAGCTGGGTCATAAGGTGGTTCCATTCCAAGTTTTCCAAGGAATCTCCATATTGCTTTCCATATTGGCTGCACCTTTTTGCAGTACCACCAACAATGTATGAGGGTGCCTTTTTCTCCACATCCTCACTAACATTTATTGTTGTTTGTGTTCTTAATGGCTGCCATTCTGACTGGTGTGAGATGAAACCTTAGAGTGGTTTTGATATGCATTTCTCTAATTGCCAGAATGTTGAACATTTTTCCAAGTATTTGTTGATTGTATATCTTCTTCTGAGAAGTGTTTGTTCAGTTCCTTGGCCTATTTATTGATTGGTTATTTGTTTCTTTGGTGTTAAGATTTTTGAGTTCTTTATATATTCTAGAGATTAGTGCTCTATCTGATGTGCGTGTGGTAAAAATTTGTTCCCAATTATTAGTCTCTCTATTCACCTCAGTGATTGTTTCTTTTGCTGAGAAGAAGCTTTGTAATTTGAATATATCCCATTTATTGATTCTTGATATTAATTCTTGTGCTACAGGAGTCTTATTAAGGAACTTTGGGGCCTAATCCAACATGTTGGAGATTAGCGCTTACTTTTTCTTCTATTAGGTGTAGTGTCTCTGGTCTAATTCCTAGATCCTTGATCCACTTTGAGTTGAATTTTGTGCATGGTGAGATATAGAGGCTTAATTTCATTTTGTTGCATATGGATTTCCAGTTTTCCCAGCACCATTTGTTGAAGGGGCTATCTTTTCTCCAATGTACGTTTTTGGTGCCTTTGTCTAATATAAGATAACTGAAATTATATGTGTTAGTCTCTGTGTCCTCTATTCTGTATCATTGGTCTACCAGCCTATTTTGGTGCCAATACCATGCTGTTTTTGTTATTATTGTTCTGTAATATAATTTAAGGTCTGGTATAGTGATGCCACCTGCTTCACTCCTCTTGCTAAGGATTGCTTTAGCTATTCTGGGTCTCTTATTTTTCCAGATGAATTTCATGACTGCCTTCTGTATTTCAATGAGGAATGTTAATGGGATTTTGATTGGCATTGCATTAAATCTGTATAGTGCTTTTGGTAGTATGGTCATTTTTTGACAATATTAGTTCTGCCAATCCAAGAACAGGGTAGATCTTTCTATCTTCTAATGTCTTCCTTAATTTCTTTCTTTAGTGTTCTGTAGTTTTCATTATAGAAGTCTTTCATGTCTTTGGTTAAGTTGATTCCCAAGTATTTTATTTTTTTTGATGCTATTGTAAATGGGGTAGTTTTCCTCATTTCCCTTTCAGAGAATTGTCACTGATATATAGAAATGCCTTAGATTTATGGGTGTTGATTTTGTATCCTGCTACTTTGCTGAATTTATTTATGAGTTCTAAAAGATTTCTGGTGGAATTTTTTTTTTTTGACTTCTAGGTTTAAAATCATATCGTCAGCAAATAAGGATAATTCGAGTTCTATTTTACCTATCTGTATCCCTTTAATTTCTTTCATCTTATTGCTCTGTCCAGCATTTCAATTACTATGTTAAATAGAAGTGGTGAAAGAGGGCATCCCTGTCTTGTTCCAGTTTTCAGAAGGAATTCTTTCAATTTTTCTCCATTTAGAATAATGTTGGCCTGGGGATTACCATACATAGCTTTCACGATGTTGAGATATGTTCCTGTTATCCCTAGTTTTTCTAGTGTTTTGAACATGAAGGGGTGCTGTATTTTGTCAAATGCTTTTTTTCATCTTTTGAGATAACCATATGGTTCTTATCTTTGAGTCTGTTGAGGTGATGAATTACATTTATTGATTTCTGTATGTTGAACCATTCTTGCATCCCTGGAATGAACCCCACTTGATAGTGGTGTATTTATATATATATATATATATATATATATATATATATTTTTTTTTTTTTTTTTTTTTTTTTTTTTTGTGGTACTGGGGATTGAACTCAGGGGCACTCGACCACTGGGCCAAGTCCCCAGCCCATTTTTGTATTTTATTAGAGACAGGGTCTCACTGAGTTGCTAAGTGCCTCGCCATTGCTGAGGCTGGCTTTGAACTCGCGATCCTTCTGCCTCAGCCTCCCAAAGTGCTGGGATTACAGGTGTGGGCCACCGCACCTGGCAAAAAACTACCAGATATATTTTGATATGTTTTTTTGTATCCATTTGGCCAGAATTTTATTGAGAATTTTTGCATCTATGTTCATCTATGTTCTTTTTTTTTTTTTTTTTTTTCTTTTTTTTTTTTTTTTTTGGTACCGGGGATTGAACTCAGGGGCACTTGACCACTGGGCAACATCCCCAGCCCTTTTTTTGTGTGTTTTTATTAGAGACAAGGTCTCACTGAGTTGCTAAGTGCCTCGCCATTGCTGAGGCTGGCTTTGAACTCGTGATCCTCCTGCCTCAGCCTCCCAAAGTGCTGGGATTACAGGCGTGCGCCACCGCGCCCGGCTTGAAGTTTTCTTTTTTTGATGTGTCTTTGCCTAGTTTGGGGATCCGGGTGATATTGGCCTCATAGAATGAGTTTGGAAGTGCTCCTTCTTTTTCTATTTCCTGAAATAAATTGAAGAGTATTGGTATCAGTTCTTCTTTAACTCAGCTGTGTAACCATCTGGTCCTGGGCTTTTCTTGGTTGGTAAGCTTCTGATGGCATCTTCTATGTCATTGCTTAAAATTGGTCTATTCAAATTGTGTATATCATCCTGCTTTAATTTGGGCAGAACATACAACTCTAGAAATTTGTCGATGCCTTCGGTGTTTTGTATTTTGTTGAAGAACAAGTTTTCAAAATAATTTCGAATTATTTCCCATATTTCCGTAGTGTTTGTAGTGATATTTTCTTTTTCATTGCATATGTTAGTAATTTGAGTTTTCTCTCTCCTTCTCTTTGTTAGCCTGGCTAAGGGTCTGTCAATTTTATTTATTTTTTCAAAGAACCAACTTTTTGTTTTCTCAATTTTTTCAATTGTTTCTTTTGTTTCAATTTCATTGATTTCATCTCTGATTTTAATTATTTCCTGTCTTCTACTGCTTTTGGTGTTGGATTATTATTCTTTTTCTAGAGCTTTGAGATGTAATTTTAAGTCATTATTTGTTGACTTTTTCTTCTTTTGAGGAATGAACTCAATGCAATGAACTTTCCTCTTAGAACTGCCTTCATAGTGTCCCAGAGATTTTGATATGTTGTTTCTCTGCTCTCATTCACCTCTAAGAATTTTAAATCTCCTCTTTGATGTCATCTGCAACCCATTGTTCATTCAGTAGCATATTATTTAGTCTCCAGGTGTTGGAGTACCTTTTATTTCTTATTTTATCATTGATTTCTAATTTCCTTCCATTATGGTCTGACAGAATGCAGGGTAGTATCCCAATTTTTTATATTTGCTAAGAGTTGTTTTGTGGCATAGTGTATGGTCTATTTCAGAGAAGGATCCATGTGCTGCTGAGAATTGTATTCACTTGTTGAAGGATGAAATATTCTATATAAGTCAGTTAAGTCTAAGTTGTTTATTGTATTTTTGAGTTCTATAGTTTCTTTGTTCAGCTTTTGTTTGGAAGATCTATCCAGTGGTGAAAGGGCTGTGTTAAAGTCACCCAGAATTATTGTGTTGTGGTCAATTTGACTCTTAAACTTGAGGAGAGTTTGATGAACATGGACACTCCATTGTTTAGGGCATATATATTTATATTTGTTAAGTCTTATTGGTGTATGTTTCCCTTGAGCAGTAAATAGTGTCCTTCCTTATCCCTTTTGATTGATTTTAGCTTGAAGTCTACCTTATTTGATATGATAATGGAAACCCCTGCTTGTTTCTTCAGTCCATGTGAGTTGTAGAATTTCTCCCAACCTTTCACCCTCAGCCTATGGATGTCTTTTCCTATGAGATGAGTCTCTTGGAGGCAGCATATTGTTGGGTCTGTTTTTTTGATCCAATCTGCTAGTCTTGATTGGTGAGTTTAGGCCATTAACATTCAGAATTATTATTGAGATGTGTTTTGTATTCCCAGCCATTTTT
This sequence comes from Tamias sibiricus, assembly GCA_025594165.1. Taxonomy (NCBI): domain Eukaryota; kingdom Metazoa; phylum Chordata; class Mammalia; order Rodentia; family Sciuridae; genus Tamias; species Tamias sibiricus. The sequence continues at coordinate 99,903,714 of CM046670.1, read as the reverse complement.
GTTTATTTTTGGTATTTAACTTGACATGGTTTCTCCTCTGATTGTTTTTTCCTTTAGTGTAATACCTCCCTCTATTGATTTTCATCATTGTTTTTCTTTGCCTCTTCATGGAATATTTTGCCAAGGATGTTATGTAGTGCTGGCTTTCTACTTGTAAATTCTTTTAACTTTTGTTTATCATGGAAGGTTGTTATTTCATCCTCAAATCTAAAGCTTAATTTTGCTGGGTATAAGATTCTTGGTTGGTATCCCTTTTCTTTCAGAGCTTGGAATATGTTGTTCCATGATCTCCTAGCTTTGAGTGTCTGAGTTGAAAAATATGCTGTGATACGAATTGGTCTCCCCCTAAATGTGATCTGATTCCTCTCTTTTGCAGCCTTTAAAATTCTATCCTTGTTCTGTATGCTAGGCATTTTCATTACAATGTGTCTTGGTGTAGATCTGTTGTAATTTTGTACATTTGGTGTCCTATAAGCCTCTTGTATTTGGTTTTCCAATTTATTCTTCATGCTTGGGAAATTTTCTGATATTATCTCATTGAAGAGGTTGTGCATTCCGTTGGTTTGAAATTCTGTACCTTCCTCTATCCCAATTACTCTTAGATTTGGTCTTTTGTTGCTGTCCAATACTTCTTGAATGTTCTGTTCATGGTTTCTTACTATCTAAATGTGTGGTTAACTTTATTTTCAAGATTATATACTTTGTCTTCATTGTCTGAAATTCTTTCTTCCAGTCGATCTAGTCTGTTGGTGATGCCTTCAATTGTGTTTTATATTTGGTTAATTGTTTCCTTCATTTCAAGGATTTCTGACTTTTTTTTTTTCAGAGTTTTTCTTTTTTGAAGTAATCTTTTGCTACCTGTATTTGCTCTCTTATATCTTCATTGTAGTGGTCAATTTTTTGCCTGTATTTGCTCATTTAGGTCATTCTTTGATTCACAGATCATTTTAATTATGAATCTTCTGAACTCCTTCTCTGACATTTCATCAACTTCGCTGAGCATGAGTTCTGTCATTGTAGAATCCTGGTTTGTTTGGGGTACTTTCCTCCCTTGTTTTCTCATGTTGTCTATTTGCCTTACTTTTTTGCAGTGTAGATCTGATTTATTACAGTTTCTTTCCTATATTCTTTTTTTAAAAATATTTATTTATTTACTTTTAGTTGTACACAATGCAATGCATTTATGTTTACGTGGTGCTGAGGATCGAACCCGGGCTGTGCACGTGCAAGGCGAGCGCTCTGCCACTGAGCCACAACCCCAGCCCCTATATTCTTATAATACCCTTGAAGGTTGTCTGTGTCTCCCCTTAGTGTTGGGCTATCAGAACCTGCCATTGTCCTTAAAAGTATGCTACCTGGGGCTGGGTCCACCAGGTTGGTGTGGGTCAAACTGGTTGAGTCTGAGCTCCTGCAGTGGTATGCTGGTTGGAAGAGGCAGTCCTCTGAGCAGAGGTCAGTGAAGCTGTCCTAGACTTGCCTGAGCTCTGCGGGTGTGGGCTGGGCTGACCTGGGCCCATCTGTCCTTGGGCAGAGGATGGCAGAACTCCCCTGAGCCTGGCCAAACTCAAGGAAATGTCAGTGGGACTGACCTGGGGCTGGCCGCATTGGGATGAAGGTCAGCAGGACTGACCTAGGCCTGGTGGCCCTCCAATGAAGGTCCCTGGGACTGTCCTGGACCCACATGAACTCAAGCAGAGTTGGCGGGTCTGTCCTTGCTGGCTCCTTCTCTGGGGCGAAAGTTGGCAGGACTGGCTGGAGCCTAGTCACACACCAGTGGGGGGGGGGTCAGCAGAACTGACCTGGGGCTGGCCGCACTGGGGTGAAGGTCAGCAAGACTGACCTGGGCCTGGTGTCACTCCAATGCAGATCCCCGGGACTGTCCTCGGCCCACTGGAACTGAAGCAGAGTTGTCGGGTCTCTCCTTGCTGTCTCCTGCTCTGGGGCGGAGGTTGGCGGGCTAATTTTTTTTTTAATTCAGTGTTGTATATATAACAGTAGCATGCTTTACAATTCATAATACACATAAAGAGCACCTTTTTACATATCACTGTTAATATACAAAGTATATTCATATCTTTCATGTCTTCAAACATGCATTTAGGGTAATGATAACCCTCTCATTCTACCATCTTTTTTCCCCCTCTCTTTATACCCCCTTGCTCCCTCTCTTGCCGTCCTTCCCCATTGACCTTTATGGCATTCCTCTAATCTTCCTATGCTCCCCATCTCAACACCACTGTAAATCAGCTTCCTTATATCAGAGAAAACATTTGGTATTGGATTTTTGAGATTGGCTAACTTCACTTAGCATTATATTCTCCAATTTCATCCATTTACCTGTGAATGCCATTATTTTATTCTCTTTTATTGTTCAGTAAAATTCCATTGTGTATATATACCACATTTTCTTTATCCACTCATCTACTGAGGAGCATCTAGGTTGGTTCCACATCTAGCTATTGTGAATTGTGCTGCTATAAACATTGATGTGGCTGTGTCACTGTAGTACACAGTTTTTAAGTCCTTTGGAAATAGGCCTAGTAGAGGGATGACTGGGTCAAACACTGGTTCCATTTCCAGTTTTCCAAAGAATCTCCATACTGCTTTCCATAATGGCTTCACCATTTTGCACATCCACCAGCAATGTATGAGTGTGCCTATTTCCCCACAGCCTCTCCAACATTTATTGTTGTTTGTATTCTTAAAGCTGCCATTCCAACTGGAGTGAAATAAAATCTTAGAGTAGCTTTGATTTACATTTCTCTAATTGCCAAAGATGTTGAACATTTTTTCATGTATTTGTTGATTTATTGTATATCCTTCTGAGGAGTGTATGTTCAGTTCCTTGGCCCATTTAGTGATTGGGCTATTTTGTGTGTGTGTGTGTGTGTGTGTGTGTGTGTGTGTGTGTGTGTGTTGAGGTTTTTAAGTTCTTTATATATTCTAGAGATTAGTGCTCTGACATGCATGTGGTAAAAATTTGTTCCCAGTTAGTAGGCTCTCTATTCACCTCACTGATTGTTTCTTTTGCTGAGAAGAAACTTTTTAGTTTGATTCCACCCCATTTATTGATTCTTGATATTAATTCTTGTGCTACAGAAGTCTTATTAAGGAAGTTGGGGCCTAGTCCAACATGTTGGAGATTAGAGCTTACTTTTTCTTCTATTAGGCATAGTGTCTCTGGTCTAATTCCTAGGTCCTTGATCCACTTTGAGTTGAGTTTTTGTACATGGTGAGAGATAGAGGTTCAATTTCATTTTGTTGCATATGGATTTCCAGTTATCCCAGCACCATTTTTGAAGAAGCTATTTTTTTCCAATGTATGTTTTTGTCCCCTTTATCTAATATAAGATAGCTGTACTTGTGGGCATTAATCTCTGTGTCCTCTATTCTGTACCATTGGTCTACATGTCTATTTTGGTGCCAGTACCATGCTGTTGTTGTTACTATTGCTCTATAGTATAGTTTAAAGTCTGGTATGTGATGCCCCCTGCTTCACTCTTCTTGCTAAGGATTGCTTTAGCTAATCTGGGTCTCTAATTTTTCCAGATAAATTTCATGACTGCTTTTTCTATTTCTATAAGGAAAGTCATTGCGATTTTGAATGGCACTGTGTTGAAACTGTATAATGCTTTTGGTAATATAGTCATTTTGACAATATATATTCTGCGCATCCAAGAACAAGGTAAATCTTTCCATATTCTAATGTCTTCCTTAATTTCTTTCTTTAGTGTTCTGTAGTTTTTGTTATAGAGGTCTTTCAAGTCTTTCGTTAAGTTGATTCCCAAGCATTATATTGTTCTTGATGCTATTGTAAATGGGGTAGTTTTCCTCATTTCCCTTTCAGAGGATTTGTCACTGATATATAGAAATTCCTTAGATTTATGGGTGTTGATTTTGTATACTGCTACTTTGCCAAATTCATTTACTAGTTCTAAAAGTTTTCTGTTGGAATTTTTTGGGTCTTCTAGGTATAGAATCATATCATCAGCAAATAGTGCTAGTTTGAGTTCTTCTTTTTCCTATCTGAATCCATTTAATTTCTTTCATCTGTCTAATTGCTCTGGCCAGAGTTTCAAGTACTATGTTAAATAACAGTGGTGAAAGGGGGCATCCCTGTCTTGTTCCAGTTTTTAGAGGGAATGCTTTCAATTTTTCTCCATTTAAAATGATGCTAACCTGGGGCTTCGCATAGATAGCTTTTATAATGTTGAGGTATGTTCCTGTTATCCCTAGTTTTTCTAGTGTTTTGAACATAAAGGGAGAATTTTAGCATCTATGTTCATTAAAGATATTGGCCTGAAGTTTTCCTTTTTGGCTGTCTTTGCCTGGCTTTGGAATCAGCATAATATTGGCCTCATAGAATGAGTCTGGAAGAGCTCCCTCTTTTTCTATTTCCTGAAATAAATTGGAGAGTATTGGTATTAGTTCTTCTTTGAAGGTCTTGCAGAATTTAGCTGTATATCCATTCGGTCCTGGACTTTTTTTGGCTAGTAGCTTTTTGATGGCATCTTCTATTTCTTTACTTGAAATTGATCTGTTTAAATTGTGTATAGCCTCCAGATCCAGTTTGGGTAAATCATGTGACTCTAGAAATCTGTCAATGCCATAGATATTTTCTATTTTATTAGAGTACAAGTTTTCAAAATAATTTCTAGTTATCTTCTGTATCTCTGAGGTGTTTGTTGTGATGTTTTCTTTTTCATCGCAGATGTTAGTGATTTGAGTTTTTTCTCTCCTTCTTTTCGTTAGCATCTCTAAGGATCTGTCAATTTTATTTAATTTTTCAAAGAACCAACTTTTAGTTTTGTCAATTCTTTGAATTGTTTCTTTAGTTTCAATTTCATTAATTTCAGCTCTGATTTTAATTATTTCCTGTTTCTACTGCTTTTAGTGTTGATCTGTTCTTCTTTCTCTAGGGCTTTGAGGTGTGATGTGAAGTCATTTATTTGTCTTTTTTTCTTCTTTTAAGGAATGAACTCAATGCAATGAATTTTCCTCTTAATACTGCCTTCATAGTGTCCCAGAGATTTTGATATGAAGTATCTGTGTTCTCATTCACCTCATTTGGTGTTCGATAAGCCTCCTAAATGTGGTTTTCCCATTCATTCCTCATGGTTGGAAAATTTTATGCTATCATTTAATTGAATAAATTACTCATTCCTTTGGTTTGGAACTCTACTCCTCCTCAATCCCAATAACTCTTAAATTTGGTCTTTTTAGGCTATCCCATATTTCTTGAATGTTCTGATCATGATTTCTTACCATTTTCACTGTGTGGTCTACATTCTTTTCCAGATTATATATTTTGTCTTCATTATCTAAGGTTCTGTCTTCCAAGTGGTCTAATCTGTTAGTGATGCTTTCAATTGAACATTTAATTTGGTTTATTGCTTCTTTCATTTCCAGAATTTCTGTTTGGTTTCTTTTTAGAACCTCTATCTCCCTATTGAAGAAATCTTTTGTTTCTTGTATTTGTTTATAAAGTTCTTTGTCAAAATGATCTTTTACTACCTGTATTTGATCCCTCAAATCATCCTTGATTAAACATTTGAACTCTTGACATTTGATCTACTGTGCTTGCCATGGGATCTGCTAAGGAGGTATGTTGATTTGTTTGGGACACTGTCTTCCCTTGTTTTTTCATATTGCTTATGTGACTTCTCTTCTAGCACTGTGGAACCTTGGCCTTTTTGTTTTGACCTTAAAGCCTTATGATGCCCCTATAGTACAATGTTATCAGATCCCCATATAAACACTTTACACTCTAAAACCAGACATTTTTCTATTCATATATTCACAATTTGGTCACAATGTACAGAATTAGTGAATTCAGATATTGTCTCCAATAAACTGTTTAGGTTTGTAATGGGGTTTATAATATCTAATATTAAACACCGAGGTGATATGATTAGTGAAGGGCGAAAATCACACTGGGGATGGCCTTGCAGCCAAGGGATTTATTCACCGGCTTTTATGGCTAGTTAAGGGTAGAAAAGGAACTGGGAGAGGGGTGAGGGAGAGGGAAGTGTGCAAGCTCAGGAAGTGTTCAAGCTCTGGTGGAAGAGCGTGCAAGCTCTGAATGGAAGGTGGGAGTCTGGTCACGCTGGCTACAGTCTCTGGAGCTATTAGCTGGGGCAGCTGCCATCAGGCTGGAGATGGTGGGTAAGTGTACAGTGGCTACCTCTTCTCTGTCTCCGTCATCTCTCTTCTTGTCATCTGGCTCTCTCGTTGCCTCGCTCTTCTCATCGGCTCTTCGTCTCGTTGGCTCTCTGTTGGCATCTGGCTCGCTGGCACACCGGCACACAATCTTTGAATGGACGGGAGTTTATATAGGCATTACTGGTGGGAGGTGGGGCACCAGAGCAAACTTTAAGCCTATTGGCTCCTGCTTGTGGTGTGAGGGCAGCCTTCAAGCCTATTTACTCTTCCCTGGGGATGATGAAACATCCTGCCCAGAAAGCAGAGTGAACTTTTGACCCTCTGCCTGTGGAACAGGGTGAACTTTTGATGACCTGAAAGCCTATCGGCTCCTAAGGGCAGCCTTGAAGGCTTTTGGCTCCTGCTTGGGAATGATGAAATATCCTGCCCAGAGACCAGAGCAACCTTTTGGCCCTCTGCCTGTGGAACAGGGTAAACTTTTGACTCTTTTCCTGTGGAACAGGGTGAACTTTTGGTGACCTTTAAGCTTGCCCATCTCATCTAACAATTAGGAGGGAGAAGGTGAGCATATTGAGTTGTTATTTATTAGGAAGTGTGAAAGAGAAATCTATGGGTGTAGTTTGATAACAGCAGAAAGGAGAGGAAATAAATTGGAGTGAACTTGTTAGTGGGGAGACTGATTTATATATAAACAGAACTTATGTATATGTTGAGAGAAAAAGTGTCAAAGTAGTAGAAATTAGTGACAAAGTGAAGAAAGAGAAAGTGAGTCAAAAATAGAGAAGAAAAACTATATATAACACCTCTTTGATGTATTATTCAATTGCCCCAGTTCTCAAGTTCCTATTTCATGTATAAGACTTGTTTTCACCTATGTTGATAGTGCAAGGGTGAGGTGTAAATAGAGAGATGAAAGATAAGGTAAGAAATAAAGAAGAAGAAAGGAAAAAATAATAGTAATAAAAAATAAAGAAATAATAAAGAAGTGGGGGAAATAAGACTAACCAAAACAAGCAGTAAAGAATAAATGACACACAGAGAGAAAATGCTCTTTCATGTGCACACACACCCACACACATGCATAGAAAAGAAAACAAAAAACAACAAACAACAAAAACCCCAAAACAACAAAATACAAACAACAACAACAAAAACCCCCACAAAGTTGAATCCACAAATTAATCTCAGTCAAGATTCTTTAGGGGGAAGTTTTTCTGGATTCCTTCACAACAAGTGGATGCAGATGTTTGATGCTGATTTTTCGGTTTCTCTTGCCCCCCTCCAGTCAAGTTATCACAGAAACCACTCTGTCTATTGCAGAGGAGTTGAGGGTGGGGTTAAAGGCTGCATACCTGTTTAGCCAAGTAAGTTGGGTTGCTCGGTGCATGGCGCTGGAAGATGACGTATCAAGTATGTGTCAGCACTCCACGTCGCTCCACAGTTGCAGAGTCATGGGCCCATCATGCTAGATTCAGATATGATGAGTTCCCACGCTGGCTGATTTTGGCCCAGCTAGATGTAGGCTGCCCTCAGGGTCTGCTCAAATTCCTTGGATACGTGCAGGGTTCCACTTCTCCCTCCCCCCCCCCCTTTTTCTCCATCTTCTGTAACCCCCTTTGAAAACGGCAGTGATCAATCACCCGGGGCAGTATGGCACCTTCTAGGACCTGACCTGCGTTCCTGACTGGTGTTCTTGTGTGTGCAAACCCGCTGGGCGACTTGTGTGGAAACACACTGGGCCACTCAGCTGTCCACAACTATTTTTCTGTTCTGTTAATGCTGCCGTTTTATTTGTTCTTCCGCACCATTTCTCACTGGCACCACCACCAATATTTCTGCCGCTTGTTGTTTCCATTGCGGGGTCCGCGTGAGTCCACAGTTTAGAGACTCACCCTCCCTATAGGCTGTCTCAGCACCTCAGAGAAGCAGAAAGGCCTTGGCTCCCCCACGGCTGCAGTAAAATCGCTGGTAACACTGCCGTACTCTCACTACTGCAGCTCCGTCTATTGACAAAAGCCAAATGCCACCCTTCTCTGGTCTGCCATCTTTAATTCCTCTCTAAACCCTGTTTTATATGCTTGCCTCAGTGTGCTTCTCTAATGTTATACTTCAACATGTGAAGAAGCAGAACTTGTCACTGGTAATTGGCAGTATCACAACCATTTTATCAATTTTAGATGTTCTAGTATAGATACCATATTAGTATTAAATGCCCCGGGTAAACGATTATACCCATTTTAGTTGCTTGAGTATGGATATCACATTAGTATTAAAGTCAACAGGGCAATTAATATATTAATTTTAGATAAGATTGTAGGAATATCATATTAGTTATTGTCCATAAAGCACTATAATATAGATATCATGTTCATATTAAATGCCACAGAGCACCTATTTATCTGTTTAAATGCTATAATATGGACATAAATAAATATTAAAATTGAGCAGGAAATTATTATATTGGTTTTACAGGCCATAGAAAGGATGGTACATTAATATTTAAAGTTGCAGGACATTTATTGCTTTGGTTTTAGAGGCTATAATAAACATATCATATTAATATTAAATACTACAGGGCAGCTATTAGTTTCAGATGCTATTGATGGATATTCACATTAGTATTCAGGGCCACATCACAGCTTCTATATTACTTTTAGATAATATAGATATCATATCTGTGTTAAGGGCCACAAGGCAGCTATTATACCAGTTTTAAAAACATTTAGTATGGATATTACACTAACATTGTAGGTCACAGTGCAGCTATTATATTAGTTCATAATTCCAAAGCACAAATATTATATTAATACTGAAGTCCATAGAACAGTTATTACATTAGTTTCAAATGCTTTACTATGGATATTATATTAAAATTAAAGGCTAGTGGGCAGATAAAATATTAGTATAAGAGTCTGTAGTAAACATGTTATATTAGTATTAAGGACCAAAGTTTACCTATTATATTAGCTTAAGATGTTATTTTATTAATATTACATTAACTCCAAGGCTACAGAACAGCTCTTCTGTTTTAGATGCTATAGTATGGATATTACATTATTATTAAAGACCACAGGAGAGCTACTTTGTTATATTTAGATGGATGTCATTAGATAAAAGGCACTCGTTGGGCTGGGGTTGTAGCTTAGTGGTAGAGCACTCGCAGAGCAAGTGTGAAGCCCTGGGTTCAATCCTCAGCACCACATAAAAATAAATAAATAAAATAAAGATATTATTAAAAAATAAATATTTTTAAAAAGGTACTAGTCACATTTTGTTAATTTTATTACTTTTAGATGCTATAATACAGATGTCACATTAGTATTCAATGTCATAGGGCAGCTATTATATTAGTTTTAGACTGTATAGTATGGAAATCATATTAGTATTAAAGGCCATAGGGCAGAAATTGTATTAGTTTTAGAAGCTATAAAATGAACAATATATATTAACTATCATCACCATAGGGAAGCTATTATATTAGTATTGAATGCTGGAGTATGGATATTATATTAATATTAAAGGCCACAGTGTAGCTATTATATTAGTGGTAGACTGTATAGAATAGAGATCATGTTAGAATTAAAGGCCATAGGGCAGCACTTGTATTAGTTTTAGAATGCACAGTAGGATAATATATTAATTATAATCACCATAGGTGTTATGTTTTGAATGTGAGGTGTCTCTCAAAAGTTCATTCATGAGACAATGCATGAAGGTTCAGAGAAGAAATTATCGGATTATAAGAGCCATACCCAAATCAGTAAATTAATCACCTGATGGAATTAATTGAGTGATAACTGGACACAGGTGGGGTGTGACAGGAGGAGGCAGGGCATTGGAGGTAAGCCTTTGGGGTATTTATTTGTCACACCGGCAAGTGGAGATCTATCTATCTATCTATCTATCTATCTATCTATCTATCTATCTATCTATCTATCTATCTAGGTATCTCCTTTCTGATTATCATGAGAGCTGCCTCCCTGCACCACACTCTTCTACCATGATGTTCTGCTTCACCTTGAGCCTCAAGGAATGCAACCAGCAGTCTGTGGACTGAGACCTCTGAAACCATAAGCCCCCAAATAAAATTTCCCTCCTCTATAATTGTGCTGGTTGGGTCTTTTAGTCACAGCAGTGAAAAATCTGACTAAAACAAATTAGTACCAAGAAGTGGGGTCATTGCTGTGACTAACCTGACCATGTGGTTCAGAAGCTTTTGGAGCTTTTTGAAATTGGTGTGAGAAATTTTGAGGCACTTAACAGTGCAAACTGGAAATGGTTTAGACTGTTGTAAGTAGAACTTAATGGCCAATTCTAGTGGGAGCTCATAGACCAATGGGACCATGGACAGTGAAGGGCTTAAGAGCATTCAGAGGAGGATACTATTGCTAAATGGACTAGAGACCACTCATATTATGTTCTGGCTGAGAAGTGGTCTGCATTTTGCCTATGTCCTGAGACTTTCTGTGAGGTTGATTTTAAAAGTGATGGACATCATAACCTGGAAGAAGAAATGTCTAGGCAGCATAGCACTAAGGAAATGGCATGGGTTTTGCTGGTGGCTTTTAGCTAAGTTTATTGTGATATTCAGGAGCAGAAAGAATAGCAGAAAGATTTGAAAAACTTGGATTTGAAAGGTGGAAGTAAAACTAGGGCTAAGAAAGTTGCAGTTATTAAAAACCTTACCACTACTAAAGAAATGCTAAAGACTTTGCCCAGAGACAAAAACAAAGATGGCTTGAGGGCATCTCAGGAGCTGGCAAGACCAACCACACCCAACTCAGGCTCAAGGGAGTAAAAGTGAAAATTCTCTTGAGAAGAGACTAGTGGGGAATCCTTCTTACACAAGGGAGACTAGGAAGGTTTTTCAACATGCTCACCAACAGACACTCAGAGGCTGTTGCAGCTAGGGTTCCTGGAGGCTTTACTACTTACTGCTCGAGATGGCAACAGACATTGGCAACAATCACATGGTGCTGGATCTGCAGGAATGCAGGATGATGAAGTTACGAGGTCATGGAGTTTTCCACCAAGATTTCAAAAGAAAGGCCCGGGAGGTCAGGCAAAGTGCAGCAGAGTCAGAGTCCATGCAGGCAACCCCTGAGAGGGCAAGGTGTGGAGGTGTGAGGAGGAAGCCAAAGTTGCAGTAGAGACCCCCAAGATTTTAAATTCCAGTAATGTGGGACATCATCCTAGGAAAGCTGCAGGAATCAAGCAGAGACAAGCCAACAGAAAGCCACTTGGCTACAAACAATAAGGCCACAGGGGCAGATCTACACAAGCCATTTGGGGAGAACATGATGATGCCATGAGCTTCAGATGCCAACCACAGAACTACAGAACTTGTTTTCCCAGCTGGGTTTCAGTCTTACTTTGATCTTATCCCTTCTTTCTATGCCTTTATTTTTCTGAATAGAAATGTTTGCTCTCTACCATTATATATTGGATACTTGTAAATTGCTTTTAATTTTATGGTAGCTCACAATGCAAGATTGCCTTGATTTTGGACTTGAACTTTGAGCAATATTGGAACTGTTGAGATTATGGGTGATAGATGGGCTACCCCCTCCCCCTCCCGGAAGTTTCCATGCCCTGAGCAAAAAGTAACCTTGTTTTCCTTCCCCCAGGCAGGAAGAAACCTTGTTTCCCTTTCCCCGGGCAGGAGCCAATAGGTTTAAAGGTTGCTCTGTTCCCTGGACAGGAGCCAATAGGCTTTACCACCAATGGTTTTAATGGAAAACCTAATGGTCCAGGGGGGTATAAAAGGGCTCCCATCCATTGGGGACAGGGAGATGGAGAGAGGCGATGAGAACACAGACAATGAGAAGAAAGAGTAGACGAGACAGAAAACAACAGAGTTGGAGAAGAGGCAGCCACTGCACACTTACATACTGGCAGCTGCCCCAGCAGATAGGTCCAGAGACCGCAGCGGGTGTGACCAGACTCCCAACTTCTGTTCAGAGCTTGCACACTCTTCCACCAGAGCTTGCATGCACACTTCCCTCTCCCTGGTTCCCCTCTCCATGTTCCTTTTCTATCCTTAACCAGCCATAAAGGCTGGTTAATAAATCCCTTGGCTGCACGGCCATCCCCGGTGTGATTTTTGCCCTTCAATGGGGACTCTTGGAGAACGAACTAAATGTATTTTGCATTGTCAGATAAGTGTGAGCTTTGGGGGGACAGGGGCATAATGTTATGGTTTGGATGTGGAGTGTTTATGTGTGAGACAATGCATGAAGGTTCTGAGAAGAAATGATTGGGTTATAAGAGTCTTAACCCAATCAGTAAATTAATCACCAGATGGGATTAATTGAGTAGTAACTGAAGGCAGGTGGGTGTGGCTGGAGAAGGTGGGGCACTGAAGTCAGTCTTTGGGGGATATATTTATATCTGGCAAGTGGAGATATCTCTCTCTCTCTCTCTCTCTCTCTCTCTCTCTCTCTCTCTCTCTCTTTTCTGATCATCATGAGAGCTGCTTCTCTCCACCACACTCTTCCAACATGATGTCCTGCCTTACCTTGAACCCCAAGAAATGGATCCAGCTTTCTGTGGACTGAGAACTCTGAAACTGTGAAGCTTCAAATAAGCATTTCCTCCTTTATAATTGTACTTTTAGTCACAGAAATGAAAAAGCTGACTAAAACAAGAGGGCAGATATTTTGTTAGTTTTAGATGCTATCGAGTGGATATCATATTAGTATTAAAGGCCTCAGGGCAGCCATTATATAAGTTTATATATTACAGTTTGTATATTCCATTAATATTAAAGGCCACATGGCAGCTATTATGTTAGTTTTAGAGGCCAAAGCATGGATATTATGTTAATATTAAAGGCTACATGGCAGCTAGTACATCATTTTTTTATTCTATATTATGGATATCACATTAGTATCTTAAAAATATTTTTAAGTTGTTGATCTTTTTATTTTATTTATTTATATGTGGTGCTGAGAATAAACCCAGTGCCTCACACATGACAGGCAAGTGCAATACCACTGATCCACAGCCCCAGCCATCATATTAGTATTAAAAGCAGCCATTACATTAGTTTGTAAGCTACAGTATGAATATTATATTAAAACTAAAGCCACATGGAAGCTATTACATTAGTTTTAGAGCAAAACTATGGATATTATGTTAATATCAAAGGTCACAGGTCAGTTATTTTATTAGTTATAGAGATCAAAGAATGTCTGTAATATTAATATTGAAAGCCACAATATAACTATTATGTTAATTCTGGATGCTATAATGTGGATAAAATATTAGTAATAAAGGCCACAGGGAAGATATTAAATTAGTTTTACATGCAATACTATGGATATTACAGTAACATAAAAAGTGACAGGGCAACTATTGTATAAGTTTTAGAAAGTATAGTATGGACATTATAATAGTATTAAAAGCTACAGGAGAGTTAATTTATTAATAACTGATTCTACACTGTGGACATCAGATTGGTATTTGGCATCACAGCATAGCTATTTTATTAGTTTCACATGCTACATGTAGATAATATATTAGTATTAAGGCAATCAGACAACTATTATATTGGTATTACGTGCCTCACTGTGGATATCATATTAATAATAAGTCCACAGAGCAGCTATTACATTAATTTTAGATGCTATGTATGGATATCACGTTAGAATTAAAAGCCACAGGGCAGCTATGATATCAGTTTTTGATACTATACTATGGATATAATAACAAGCCACGGGGAAGTACTACATTAGTTGCATATGCTCTTGTATGGATATTACATTAATATTAAAGTCCACTGGACAAATATTATATCAGTTTTAGATGATATAATATACATATTAGTTTTAGATGTTATTCTATCATTTTATGATACTAATATCATATCAGTTTTAAAAGCCACAGGACAGATATTATATTAATTTTAGGTGCTAAATAAGGATGTTATATAAACATTAATATATTAGTATCAGATGCTACAGTATGGATAGTACAAATAAAAGGAAAATGGTAGCTATTATTTAGTTTTAGATGCTATATCAGGATATCAAAGTAATATTAAAGGACACAGGATAACTATTATATTAGCTTTAGATAGTATATAATAAATATTCCATTAGTATCACTTGCCACAGGCCAAGTATGATATTTATTTCAGATGCTACGGTATTGATATCACATTCATGTCAAGACCTCAGTGAAGCCATTACATTAGTTGTAGATGCTATCTTATGGGCATCATATTAGCATGAAAGGCGACATCAAAGATATTACATTGTTTCTGGAGACCACACTGTGAATATCATGTTGATGTTAAAGGTCACAGGAAATGCATTATATTAGTTTTCCAGGCCACAGTTTGGATATTATGTTAATAATAGAGGAAACACACCAGTGATTTAATTAGTTTTAGTTGCTGTAGTATCTATATCATATTAACACTAAAGGTCACAGGGCAGATATTATATCAGTATTAGATGTTCTACTAAAGGTGTTATATTAATGTTAAAAGCCACAGGGCACTAATATATCAACTTTAGTGCTATTTTATGGGTATAATGTTGGTATTAAAGAACACAGGGAAGCTATTATATTAATTTTAGATACTATAGTATGGTTATTGCATTAAAATTAAAGGTCACAGGGCACCTGTTATATTAGCTTTAAAATCTATAATACCTATATTATATAAATTGTAAATGTCACAGGAAAGCTATGCTATTAGTTTCAGATACTATAGTATGAATATCATATTAGTAATAAAGGCCACAGGACAGCCATTATATTCGATTATAGGCCACAGTGTACATATTATATTAATATTCAAGGTCACATGGCAGCTACAATGTTAGTTTTATAGGCCAAGTTATGCATATTATATTAATAGTAAATGCTACAGGGCATTTGTTATTTTAGTTTTATGGCCAAAATTTGGATACTATATAAATATTAGGGTTAGATGGCTACAGGTCATCTGTTATGTTGGTTTTAGAGGCTGTAATATGGATATCATATTAGTATTAAAGGCCACAGCACAGACAATATATTAGCCATAGAAGCTATAATAGTGATATCATAATAGTCTCTAAGGCAACAGGGCAGCTATTTTATTAGTTCCAGATGCCACAGTATTGATACTGTATTAGTATTGAAGGCAACTGAACAGCTATTATATTCATGTTAGATGCCACACTATGAATATCATATTAGTATAAAAGGCCACATCACAGCTCTTATATCAGGTTTATATGCTACAATATGAACATCATGTTGGTATTAAGTGCCACATGACAGCCATTATGTTAATTTTTGATGCTACAATACAGATATATCAGTTATGAAGGCCACAGAACACCTATTATATCAGTTTTAGATGTTACACTATGGATACTGTATTAGTATTAAAAGATACAAGGCAGCTATTATCTCATTTTAGAGGCCACCATATGGATATTATATTAATACTAAACCAATAAGGAAGCTATTATATCAGTTTTAGATGTTCTTATATGGATATTATATCAGCATTACATGCCACCTGTTGCCACCTGAAGCGAAGGCCGCTTGGAGCAGCAAAGCCGTGGGAATAAGTTCAGAGGCAGACTTGGAAACAAACAGGATCTTTATTCTGTCAGTTTCTCTCTCTGACTCTAACTCTAACATGTACCACACACCAGCAAACAACCAACAACCAAAATGGGCCCGACCCGCTCCGCGCTCGGCCCAAGTCTCTCGAGATCCCAGGCCAAGTCTCGTGAGACTACGGAAGGAGGCAATGTCCAAAACTCCATGGCCCGAAGTCAACCGCAATCATAGCCATCTCCCCAAACAGGGCTCCTGCAGCCACAGGCAGCTATCACATTGGTTTTTTTTTTTTTTTTTTTTTTTTTTTTTTGGTACCGGGGATTGAACTCAGGGGCACTCGACCACTGGGCCACTGGGCCACATCCCCAGCCCTTTTTGTATTTTATTAGAGACAGGGTCTTACTGAGTTGCTAAGTGCCTTGCCATTGCTGAGGCTGGCTTTGAACTCACAATCCTCCTGCCTCAGCCTCCCAAGTGCTGGGATTACAGGCGTGTGCCAGTATACCCAGCTCACATTGGTTTTATATGCTGTAATATGAATATCACATGAGTACTAAAGGCCATAAGGCAGCTGTTCTTTTAGTTTTAGATGCTATAGTATTGATATATTATTAAAGGCCACAGTACAGCTATTATATTAGTTTTATATGCTATATTAGTATTAAAGTTCACATAGCAGATATTACATAAGTTTTAGGTGCTATTTTATGGATGCCATATTAGTAATAAGGGCTCAGGGCAGGTAGTATATTAGTTTTAGATACTGTAGTAGAAATGCTACATTAATATTGAGGGCCAGAAGAGACCTATTTTATTTGTGTATGGATATAATATTAATATAGAAGGCTGCAGGTCAGTTATTCTATTGTTATTAGAAGTTACAGTGTGTATGTATGTATATTAATATATTAGTAATATTAAAGGGCACAAGGAAACTATTTTATTAGCATAAGATATTATAGTATGGAGGCTGGGGTTGTAGTTCAGTGGCAGAGCACTTGCCTAGCACATGTGAGACACTGGGTTTGATCCTCAGCACCACATAAAAATAAATAAATGAAACAAAGGTATTGTGTTCATCTACAACCTAGAAAAATGTTTTTAAAAATTAAAAAGATGTTATAGTATGGATTTTGCATTAATAATAAAGGCCATAGGGCAGTTATTACATTAGTGTCCATTAGTGTCTGATGTAGTATTATGGATATTACACTAATATTAAGAGTCACAGGCAGGTATTATATTCATATTTGATGGTTTATTATTCAAATTATACTAGTAATCAAAACCAATGAACAACTATTGTATCAGTTTGAGACATTATAGTATGAACATTTTTACTAATATTAAAGGCCCCAGAGTAGATATTACATTAGGGGCAGGTAGAGTTGTATGGATATTGAATTAATATCAATGGCCACCAGGCAGGTTTTATATTAGTGTTAGATGCTATAGTATAAATATCAATTAATACTGAAGCCACTGGGTACCTATTATATTAGTATTTGATTCACTAATATAAATGTTATATTAATATTAAAAGCCACAGGACATATATTAGTTTAAGATGCTATTTAGTTTAAGATGTTAAATTAATACTAAAGTTCACAGGGCATATATTATATTAGTTTAAAATGCTATAATATGGATATTAGTTTAGTATTGAAAACTCAGGGTAACTATATTATAGCTTGAGATCATATAATATGAAAAACATTTTACCACAAAAGGCTACATGGGCTATTACATTAGTTTTCAATGCTATGACAAGGATTTATATTAACATTAAAGCTATTATATTAATTTTGCATGTTATAGTATAAATATTATTGAGTATTAAAGACATAGAACAGCTATTAGTTTTACATGCTATAAAATCGATATTACATCAAATTTAAAGGCCACAGAGCAGCCATTATATTTATTTTAGATGCTATTATATAAATATTATATTACTGTTAAGGGCAGTTAAATATGAGTATGGGTATCATATTAGGATCAAAGGCCACAGAGAAACTATATTAGTTTAATATTAGTTTTAGATGCTATAATATGGATATTATATTAGTACTAAAGGCCTCAGGGCAGCTATTTTATCACTCTAAAATGATAAGAGCATGGATAGTACATTAGTATTAAATACCCTAGTACTACTATTATGTTATTTTTAGATTACACAATATGGAAAACATTCTAGTATTAGATTTCACAAGGGATTTATCATTATTTTAGATTCTATTGTGCGGGTATCATATAAGTATTAAAGGCCATGGGATAAATTATATTAGCTTTATATTTTATATTATGAATAACATATGAATACTAAATGCCACAGTGCAGTTTTTATATTAGTTTGAGATTCTGTAGGGTGGATACCATACTAAGATTAAAGGCCACATTAGTGCAATTATATTAGTTTTAGAGATGATAGTATGGCTAATATATTAATATTAAACTGCACAGGTCAGCTATCATATTAGTTTTAGATGCTACATTATAAGTATTAGTGTCAAAGGCCACAGAGCAGCTATAATTTCAGATGTACAGGCCACGATATTGATATTAGATTAATAGCCACATGCAGCTATTATATTATATTTAGATGGTATAGTACAGAAATTAGTGTTAAGGATCAGATGGTAGATGTTATATTTAGATGATCTCTTGTGTAGATATCATATTAATATTAAATGTCAGGCAACTATTATATCAGTTTCAGATGCTATAGTTTAGATATCATATTAGTTAAGGCAACAAAGCAGATATTTTATTAATGTTAGATGCTATTTTACAGATATCATATTAGTACAAAAGGCCACAGATCAGCCATTATATATTAGCTTCTGATGCTATACGATGGATATATATTAATGTTGAAGGTCACATGACAGCCATTGTATTAGTACTAGGGGCCACAGTGTATTTATTTTATTAATATTAATAGCAACAAAAAGCCATTATATTAGTTTAGATGTGATAGTATTGATTTTACATTAATAACAAAGGCTACATTGCAACTATTACATTGCTTTTGGATGCTATTTTATGGATATCAAATTTGTATTAAAGGCCACAGGGCAATGATTATGTCAGTTTTAGATGTTTTAGAATGGATATTATATTAGCATTAAACAGGACAGCTATCATATTTATTTCAGAAGCTATAATACGGTTATTATTTTATTACTAAAAGCTTTATGGCAACTATTAGGCTAATTTTTTATGTACAATATGCATATCATATTAGAGTTAAAGGCCACAAGGCAGTTATTATATTAGATTTTGATGCTATAATATGTATATCATATTAGTATTTGAGGCCAGAGGGCAGCTACTATATTAATTTTAGATTCTATAGTATAAATATCTTATTAGTATTAAAGAGCACAAGGCATATATGTTAGTTTTAGATGCTATAAGATGGATATTTTATTAGTACTAAAGTCCCCAGGGAACCAATTACATTAATTTGAGATGTTATAGTGAGGATAAAATATTAATACTAAATCTGCAGGCAGCTAATAAATTAATTTTCAATGCTATCACATGGATAATATTAGTATTAAAGGTCATGGGGCAGCTATTATGTCAGTTTTACATGATATAATGTGGACATGATATTAGTATTAAAGGCCACAATGAAGCTACTTTATCAGTATTATCTAATAATGTGGATAAGCTATTATATTGAAAGACACAGAACAAATATCAGTTTTAAATATTGTAGTAAGAATATCATATTAGCAGTAAAGGCCACACAGGATAGCTCTTACATTAGTTTTGGATGCTCTAATATAGATATCATGGCCACAAGGCAATTATCATGCCAATTTTAATTGTTAGAGTGTGAATATTTTATTAGTATTAAAGGCCACAGACAGCTTTTCTATCCGTTTTATATGTAATAGTAAGAATATTATTTCAATACTAAAAGCCACACGGGAGCTACTATATTAGTCTTAAAGGTATTATACGAATATTATATTAATATTAAATGTTGCAAGGCAGCTATTATGTTAGTTTTATATATCACAGTATCAATGTTATATTAACATTAAGAGCAGTTAATATATTGCTCTTAGATCATATATATGAATATTATATTAGTGTTAAAGACCATAAGGCAGATATTACATTAATTTTAGGTAAAATTTTATGGATATTATATTAGTACAGTGGCACTGGGCAAATATTATTTAATTTTGGATGTTATACTACAAATATCATAGTAGTATTAAAAGTAGCAGGGCTGCTATTATATTAGTTTTAGATGCTATAGTATGGATATTGTATTAATATTAAGGGCCAAGAGGGAGCTATTATATTAGCTTTAGAGCCACAGTATGGGTATAATATTAATATTAAATACACATTTTAGTTATCATACCAGTTTTATATGCTATAATATGGGTATCTTATTAAAGTTCACAAAGGAGTTATTACATCACTTTTGATTCCATAGTATGGAAGATAACATATTAGTATTAAAAGACCACAAGGCAGCTGTTATTTCCTTAAGGGACCACATGATTGTTATTATATTAATATTAAAGGCTATAGGATAGCTATTATATTAGTTTTAGTAGCTACATTATGGATATCATAATAGTATTAAAGGCCACAAATAGCTGTTAAACTAACTTTAGATGTTATACTATGGGTATTATATTAGTACAAAGGGCCAAAAGACCACTATTATATTATTTCTAGATAGTATAATATTATTTCAGTCAGCTTTTTTATCATTGTGTCTAAAAGTCCTGACAAGAACATTTTTAGAGAATGAACATTTTAGTTGGCACTCACAGTTTCCAAGGTTTTAGTCCATAGAAAGCCAACTCCATTGCTCTTGGTCTGAGTGAGGCAGAACATCATGACCAAAGGGTGCTGAGGAGGAAAGCAGCTCATAATGTGGCAAACAGGAAGCAGGTAGACAGCTCTGCTCATCAGGAACAAATACACCCCAAAGGAATATGCCAGTTACCCACCTCCTTCAGCCACACACTACCTGGCTACAGTTCCCACCCACTTAAACACTATCAGTGGATTAATGGACTGATTGGGTTAAGGCTCTTGTAATCCAATCATTTCATGTCTAAACTTTCTTGCACTTTCTCACACATGACCTTTTGAGGGACACCTCATATCTAAACCATAATATTCTGCCATAGCCCTCAAAAGTTCATACCCATCTCATAATGCAAAATACATTGAGTCCATTTCCAAGAGTCTATATGTTCTTACGTGTTCCAGCATTCCCCAAAAGTTCAACTCCAAAGTCTTCTCTGAGACTCAAAAGAAAATCACAGTGTGAACTCCTGTAAAAATCAAAAGTGAGTTACATACATTCAATACATAATGGCACAGACCAAATATTTCCATTCTACAGGGAGAAATAGGGGCATAGAGAGAAAGGATGAGACAAAAGCAAGACCAAAATCCACCTGGGCAAACAAGACCTGTATTTCCTCACCCAGCGCCTGAGGCATATGGCACCAAGATGTTCTATTCAAAGGGCTTGTGTGGCTCCACCCTTCTGGCTTTGTTAGTAGCAGTCTACATTGTTGTGGCATTTTCTATAAAGCCCTCTCCTTTTTCATGAAAGATATCATGGTGTTGAAAGAGTTAACTTTGACTTCTACTTGCTTTTCAGTTCTTTATTCACATATATGGCCACCAGGTATTGCTATTTCAATTATTTAGATCCAGACTAACTCTGTACATTTATCTTTTCTTGAAAGGAGTAACACAAATCTTTTTCTGTAAGTACTTAATTTCTAGTTAATAAGCTTTAAGAGTCTTTTTGTGATTAAAAAATAAATTTCTCTTACTTTTAAAGTAGATATAAATCCCTTAGAGCAAAAAGTATTTCATGAGCTAACATTCAGCCTTGCCTCCCTCTTTTCCCTGCTTCTATATTTTATAAACAACTGCTATAAAAGAAAAACAATAGTGCTGTGGAATCACAGACAGAGAAGGTTGACTTTTATCAGACAGCCTAAATAGTATGCAGAGAAAACAGTTTCAGTCTCGTACAGGGCCTTGAAAAGGTGCAAGTGACCTCAAAACCTTGAAATATATATATAATAAGAAATTTAATATGTCTAAAATGTAATCTAAAAATTGTCATGTCTGTAATAAAATCACCAAAGAAAGTGTAAACATTCTGTACTGCCAAAAATTATGCTTAAAACCTACAAAAAGTGAAAGTAAAGAGAAGATTCCACAGCCTGACTCGTGTGTCGGTGTGTTGTTTTCCCCATCTCTGCTTCTCTGCCTTCGTACTTCGCTGGGCGCTCAAGTTGTACCCCCTGACTGGGGCTGGCCCCCAGCACTACATGGCCTCTTCTTGGCTTGTCTCTGCTCATCTCCTTGAGCTTTCCTTGGCAGGTGTTCCATGATACTGGCATCTCTTAATCTCAGAGGTCTCCCCTGCAGCTTCAGCTTCCTTCTCACTTCTTCATTCATCAACCTCTCAGGGGATACCTGCATGGACTCCAACCCTGCTACACTCTGCCTGGTCTCCAAGGTTTTCCTTTGACATCTCCATGGAAGTCTCCATGACTCCATAACTCCAGCAACTTTCAATCCTACAGAACCAGCACCATATGAATGATGCCAAGGTTCCCACCATCTCAAGCAGTAGCCAAGCCTCCTGAATCATGGTTTCAGCAGCTTCTAAGTGTCTGAGCCACTAAGCATGGTGAAACAACTTCCTAGGCCCCCTTGTGCAAACAGGATGGGGATGGTCTTGCCAATTCCTGAGATGCCCTCAGGCCAGCTTTCCTATTGTCTCTGGGTATTTAGCATCTCTTTAGTGGTTGTAATTTCTTTAACAACCACAAATTCCTTAGCCTAAGTTTGCCTCACACTTTTCCGGCAAAACTGCAAAGTATTCAAATCTTTCTGCACTGATTTATGATCCTGATTATCACAGTAAACTTGGCTAACAGTTGCCAGCAATATTTGCATCACTGCCTGAATGCTGTGCTGCCTTGAAATTTCCACCACCAGATTAATTACACTATCACCTTTAAATTAAGGCTCCCAGAAAGTCTCAGAACAAAGTAAAATGTACACAACTTATTAGCCAGAATTTAACAAGAATGGCCTCTCATCCTATTTCCAATACATTACTCTTCTCCTGAAATCTCATGAGTCCATTATTTACTATCTATACTCCTATCATCATTACAGATTTTTGGGTTCCCACCAGAATCCCCCATTAAGCTCCACCTACAACATTCTAAAGCTCCAGCTTGCATCTCTAAACTTTTCAAAGTTTCTTACCTCCAATAAAACAGTTTCAAAGGCTTCTGAACCCCATGTGACCATGTGCTGTTATCCACAGCAATGAACCAATCAAGATACCACTTTGTGTTTTAGTTAGCTTTTTCTGCCACTGTGACCAAGAGACCTGACAAGAACAATTTTAGAGGAGGAAAAGTTTATTGGGTGCTCATAGTTTCAGAGGTCTCAGTCCATGTTGCTGCCTGAAGCGGAAACCACTTGGAGCAATGAACGCCGCAGGAAAATTCGGAGGCAGGATGAAAATGAAAAAAGGTCTTTTATTCTTCTTCTCTCTCTGGCTCCAGCAATCACTCCAAACGCTCTAACTCCAACCACCACCTTCTTCTTCTTCCCACACACACTAACCAAACTCACCCAGTTATATACATATAGCTTTAACAAGGACACGTGCTTACAGCTCGAGCTTACAGGTGCATCACGCAGTGTTCATGGGCATACAAAGATTCTTTGAATAATGTATTACTATCAGGTGGAAACTAGAACATCTTTTATGGCTCTCAGCTAACCGCAATCTTTAGCTATCTCCTTGATTATAGGCTCCTTCAAGTCCAAAGATGGCCTACTGCATTGTTCTTGGCCCAAGGTAAGGACAAACAACATGGCCACAGGGTGTGGGAGAGAAAAGAGGCTCAGGACATGGCAAATAGGAAGAAGAAAGGGGGCTCTGCTCACCAAGGACAAAGTATAAACCCCAAAGGAATGTCCCTAGTGACCCATCTCCTCCACCCTCACCCTAAATTAACAACCACCCTAAATTGACAGCCTATGGTTAAAGACCACTTAATCCCAATGTGTGAATTAATGCACTGATTAGGTTAAGGCTCTCCTAACTAAATCCTTTCACATATGAACTTTCTTCCATTGTCTTACACATGGGATTTTGGGGATTTTCATATCTAAAACATAACAGGTATAGATTTGGTATTAATACAAAAAGCCAAAGCTTAGCCATTACATTACTTTTAGATGATCTAGTATGGTTATCATAGTAAAGACAACAGGGTAGCATAGATGTTATTATGGAGACTATATTGGTATTAAAGGCCACAGGGCAGATATTATATCAGTTTTAGATAACAGTATGCCTATTATATGAGTGTTAAAGGCCACACTACAGATATTATATTAGTATAAGATGCCATAGTATAAATACCATATTAATACTAATTGCCACATGGCCACTATCATATTACATTTCAATGCTCTAGTATGGATATAATATTAGTATTAGAGGTCACAGGAAAACTATTGTGTCACATTTAGATTCTCTAATATGGATACCATATTAGCATTTAAGACAATAAGGCAGCTATTATATTAATTTTAGAGCCTAGAGGATAAATATAACATAAACTTAAATGCCACAGGGCAGCTATTATATTGCTTTTAGAATCTATAGTACAGTTATCATATTAGTATTAAAAGCCATGGGGCTGCTACTATATCAGTTTTAGGAGCTATATATTGGTATCACATTAGTATTAGTTTTAGATTCTTAAATACGGATATCATTAATATTGAAGGCCATAGAAAAACTATTGTGTCAGTTTTAGATGATACAATAAGAATTTCATATTAGTATTAAAGACCACAGCTATTTTATTAGTTTTACATGCAATAGCATGGATATTCCATTAATATTCAAAGCCACATGGAAGCCACTGTTATCCATCTTAGAACAAATAGTATGGATATTGTACTAGTATCAAAGGCCATAGGCAAGCCGGGCGCAGTGGCGCACGCCTGTAATCCCAGCACTTTGGGAGGCTGAGGCAGGAGGATCACGAGTTCAAAGCCAGCCTCAGCAATGGTGAGGCACTTAGCAACTCAGTGAGACCCTGTCTCTAAATAAAATACAAAAAAAAGGTCTGGGGATGTGACCCAGTGGTCGAGTGCCCCTGAGTTCAATCCCTGGTACCACAAAAAAAAAAAAAAAAAAAAAAAGGCCATAGGCAGCTACTATTTAACATGTTGTATTAGTCTTGAAGCCAAAGTTCAGCTATTATAATAGTTTAAGATGTTATGTTATTAATATTACCTTAATTCAAAGGCCATTGGGAAGCTCTTATGTTAGATTTAGATATTATACAATGAAATATATGCTACTAAGGAAGCCCATAGTGCAGCTCCTTGGAGCTATTATATTACTGTTGAATAACATAATACAGAAATTATATTAATATTAAAGGTCACAGGGCAGGTATTATATCAATTTTAGTTGCTATAGTATAGTATTGTCATAGTTAGAAATCCAAAAAGTAGCTATTATATTAGTTTTAGATGCTACATTTTAGATATCATATATGTATAGAAGGCCCCAGGGCAGCTAATATAGCATGGATATTAATTTAGTATAAAAGACTACAGGGCAGCTATTATGTTCATTCTGGATGCTATAGTTTGGATATTTTATTAACATTAAAGGTCACAGGAAAGCTATTATATTAATTTTAAGTGCTGTGTATAGAGAATGTAATAGTATTAAAATGTCAGGGCAGTTATTATATTAGTTGTACTTGCTATAGTATGAATAGTACATCAATATTGAAGTCACAGAGCAGCTATTATATTACTGTAGATGCTGTAGTATGGATATTATATTAATATGAAAGGCCACAAGAGAGCTATAATATCATATTTTGTAACCACAGTATGCATATATTAATACTAAATGCCTTAGGGAAGTTTTTACAGTACTGTAAGATGCTACAGCAAACATACTACATTAGTATTAAAGACCAAAGTTTAGTTATTATATTATTTTTAGATACTATATTAGTTTTAGATAGCATTACAGATATCCTAGTAGTATTGGCAGCTATTATATCAGATTTAGATGCTACATTATGGAGCATTTATCAATATTAATGGCCATAGGACAGCTATCTTATCAGTTTTAGATGCTAAAACAGGTAACCAAATTAGTACTAATGGCTACAGTACAGCTATTATATTAGTATTAGACCACAGGGGAGATGTTATATCCATTTTAGATAGAATATGTATATCTTATTTGTATTAAAGGCTACAGGGCAGCTATTATATCAGTTTTAGTATACTAAAGCAGTTTAGTATACTAAGCAGTTTTAGATGTTCTACTAATATGACATCATATTAGTATTAAAGGTGTCAGGGCAACTATTTGTTTTAGATGCTACAGTATGTATATTATTTAGTATTAAGGCCACAGTGCAGCTATTTTATTAATTTAGATGCTACAGTATGATATTATATTAATATTAAAGGTCATGGGGGTGGGTGGGCTGGGATTGTGGCTCAACAGTGGAGTGCTTGCCTAGCACCCACAAGGCCCTGGGGTTGATCCTCAGTACCACACAAAAATAAATAAATAAAATAAAGGTATTGTGTCCAACTACAACTAAAAATCAAAGATTTTTAAAAATAAATGTCACGGGGCAGCTATTTTATCAGTTTAAATTGATATAATATGAATATCATATGAGTATTATAAATATAATTAAAGGCCGCAGGGCAGCTCTTATATTACCTTTAGATATATGGATGGATATTTTATTAGTTTTAAAGGTCTCAGAGCAGCCATTATATCAGTTTTAGATGTTCTATCATGGCTATCATATTAGTATTTAAAGGCTCAGGTCAATAATTATGTCACTTTTAGATGTTCAGGTATGCGTAACATGTTAGTATTAAAGTCAACATGGCAGTTGATATATTAATTTCAATAGCATAGCATGAATGTCATTAGTTTAATGGCTACAAAGCAGATATTATACTAGCTTAATATACTATAATATAAATATTATGCTAATATTAAAGCTACAGAGCACGTTTATCAGTTTTAGATTCTATATCATGTATCTTAAATATTAAAATCCATCCAGGCACGGTGGTGCATGCCTATAATCCCAGCAGTTTGGGAGGCTGAGGCAGGAGGATCATGAGTTCAAAGCCAGCCTCAGCAATGGCGAGACACTTAGCAACTCAGTGAGACCCTGTCTCTAATAAAAACACACAAAAAAAGGGCTGGGGATGTGATCCAGTGATCGAGTGCCCCTGAGTTCAATCCCCGGCACCACAAAAAAATAAAATAAAAAAAATAAAAAATCCACCAGGGAGTTATTATATTGGTTTCACAGTCTACAGAAAGGGTGTCACACTAATAGTAAAGGTCACAGGACATCTATTACATTGGTTTTAGAGGCCATAATATGGATATCATGTTAGTATTAAAAGCTAGAGGGGAGTTATTATATTAGTTTTAGATGCCATAGTATGGATATCACATTAGATTTAAAGGCCATAGTCCAATTACTATATTTATTTTAGATAGTAAAATTTTGATATCATTAGTATTAAAGGCCTCAACTGGCTCTAATATCTGTTTTTGATGTTATAACATGGAAATCATATTAATAGTAAATGCCACAGAACACCTATTTTATCAGTTTTCCATGCCATTTTATGGAGATCACATCAGTAACAAAGGCCACAGGACAGCTATCATATTAGATTTAGAGGCCATAGTATGAATGATATATTAATAGTGAAGTCTACATGGAAGCTATTATACTAGTTTTAGATGCTATCACAAGGATATTACGTTAATATTAAAGGGCAGATGGAAGCCATAGGATGGATATAATGGATATAATATCAGTATTGGAAGGCCACAGGACAGCTTTTATATTCATTTCAGGTGCCATTGTTTTTATATTATATTAATGTTAAAGGCCAAAGGGCAGGGGCTGGGGTTGTGACTCAGTGGTACAACACTTGCCTGGCATGCATAAGACAATGGGTTTGATCCTCAGTACCACATAAAAATAAATAAATACAATAAAGGCATTGTGTCCATCTATAACTTTAAAAAATATTTTTATAGGCCACAGGACATATATTGTATTAGTTTTAGATGTTAAATTATGTATATTATGTTAATATTGAAATACAATAAGATACCTATTATATTAGTTTTAAATGCTGTACTATGGATATCATTAGTATTAAAGACCATAGGGCAGCTATTATAATATTTTAGTTAGTATTGAAGGCCATCGGAAGCTATTATATTAGTTTTAGAGTCCACAGTATGGATATTACATTAGTATGTAAGGCCACAGTGCCACTATAATATCAATTTCTGATGCTGTATTTTGGATTTTTTTTTCTTTTAAAATATTTTTATTAATTTGCTTTTAGTTGTACACAATGCGTTTTTATCCAATGCGTTTTATTTGTACGTGGTGCTGAGGATCGAACCCGGGCCGCCCACACGCTAGGCGAGCGCTCCACCGCTGAGCCACAATCCCAGCCCTGTATTTTGGATTTTATATTACAATTAAAGGTTACAAGGCAGCTATTATGTCATTTTTAGAGGATATAGTAGAGATATCACATTTGAATTAAAGAGCACAGGTCAGCTATTATATTAGCATTAGGTGCTATAGTATTCATTTTAGTATTAGGGGCAAAGGTACATGAATTAGTTTAAGATACTATATATGGATATTATACTAATATTAAAGAACTAATACTAATATTAAAGAGATCTATTATATTAGATGAGACAGTATATATGTTACATTAGTATGAAAGGCTACCAGACAGCTATTATGTTAGATTAAGATATTTTGCTATGGATATCATATTACTGTAAAAAAAAAAAGCAGTTATTATATTAGTATTAGATGCTATAGTGTGCATATTATATTAAATGCTATAGTGTGCATATTATATTATATTAGTATTAGAGACCAAAGGTCAACTATTACATTTGTTTAAGATATATTTTGGATATCATATTAATATGAAAGACCACAAGACAGTTAATATATTAGTATAAAATGCTATATTATGGGTGTTACATTGATATTAAAAGTTTCAGGGCAGCTTCTATATGTTTTATATGCTTGAGTACAGAAATTACATAAGTATTAAAGGCCACAGCTCAGGTATTATATTAGTTTTAGATGCAATGGTATGGATATTATATTAAGATTATAATATATTAAAAGACCACAAAGCAGCTATTATATTAGTATTTAATGCTATAGTATGGCCATAATATTCATATAAAGGCTACAGGGTAACTATTATAATTATTTAGATGCTTTAGTATGGATATTATAATAGTTTTAAAGCCATAGGCTGTCATTATGTTAGTTATAGAGGGTATAGTATAAATATCTTTAGTATTAAAACCACTGGGTGCCTATTGTATTAGTTTTAGATGCTATAGTATGGATATTATTATTATTATTAAAAACCATAGGGCACCTATTATATTTGAGGTACTGTAGTGCATAGCATATTAGTACTGAAGGCCACAGGAAGCTATTACATTAATTTTAGAGGCCACAGTATAGATATTTTCTTAGTATCAAAGCCCACAAAACAGCTATAATATCAGTTTTAAATGCTATATTATGGATTTTAAATTACTTATAAAGGCCAAAGGGAAGCTATTATAACAGTTTTTGATGCTATAGTATGGATGCAATATTAGTATTAACAGGTCACAGAACAGCTATTATATTAGTTTTAGAGGCCACAGTACTGATATTATATTAATGTTAAAGGCTACAGAGCAGTTATTATACTAATTTTATATGAATTGATTTGAACATCATGATTGTTATAGGCTACATGGCTGCTGTTTTATTAGTTGTATATGCTATAGAATGGGTATTATATTAGTAGTAAAGGTCAAAGGTCAGGTATTGAAATTAGATTTCATCATGTAGATATTATATTAGTATTAAAGGCCACAGGGCAGCAATTATAGTAGTTTAAGGCCATGCATGCATATTATGTTAGTATTAAAGACCAAAGGTCAGCTATTATATTAGTTTCAAATTGTATATTATAGACCACATTATTATGAAAGACCACAGGACAGCTATTACATTAGGTTTAGTTGTTGTACTATGGAGATTATATTAGCACTGAAGTCCACTGGGCAGATACTATATAAGTCTTAGATGCAACAATATGGATATTCCACTAATAAGAGTGTGAATATTATATTAATATTGGAGGCCACAGTGGGGATATTGTATTAGTATTACAGGCCACAGTGTGGATATTACATTAATATTAAAAACCACAGGACAGTCATTATATTGGTATGAGGGCATGGTGTGTATATTTTATTAATGTTAGAGGCTATGATTCTGATATTACATTAACATCTAAGGCCACCATATGAATATTATATTACTGTTAGAGGCCACAATATGGATATTACATTAATATTAGAGGCTACAATGTGGACAGTATGCTAATGTTAAAGATGTTAGGACTGAATGTAAAACAGCTATGAGCACTATATTACTATCAGTGGTCACATGTGGACACCTTAGTATCAAAAGTCATTATGGATAATGCATTAGCATTAAAGGCTGCATGTAAATAACACTGTTAGCACTATCACACCATCTTATCAGTAGTATGTTACCACCGGGTCTGGGAAAGTGGCACCCCCCGCTGGTGGCTGCTGGGGCTCAGTGCAGGACACTGCAGTTCAGAGGTGCACGCGCGCCCCCTCCTGGCATTCCTGGGAAGTACATGGACTTTAGTACAGTATCTGGATTCCTCAAGGCCATGATTTTGGAAATTCAAACTGAAATAAAACCCATTAACCATATTTTTCAAAGGATGGTTATTGAAAAAGTTTTGAAAACTATATACAGTGAAATTAATGTATATGCAAACCAAAATTCCTACAAAAATTAACTCATAATAATCTATAACTAAAACTTGAGAAAACAACAACAAAAAATTCTAGACAGAAACAGAAGAAAATCCATGTAATCTTAGAGTGGTGTGTGTGTGTGTGTGTGTGTGTGTGTGTGTGTGTGTGTGTGTGTGTTCTGGAACTTGGGATCGAATGCAGGGCCGCACACATGTTGGACAACCTCTCTAATACTCAGCTACATCCCCAGCCCTTGGTGATGAGTTTTAACACACAATATTAAGTCAATTGACAGAAGAAAATATTGATAGGATGGACTTTATAAAATTAAATTTTTACCAAGTGCAGTATTGCATGTCAAGAATCTCAATTACTCAAAAGGCTGAAGCAGGAAGATTGCAAATTCAAGGCCAGTCTGGGAGATTTTTAAAGGGATGGGTATAGCTCAGTGGTAGAGCACTTGCTTGGCATATGTGAGGCCCTGGGTTCAATCCCCAGCATCATATGGAAAAAATTAAATTTTATACTTTGTGAAAGAAAGAACAAAAAGACAAGCTATAAACTGAGATAAATAATTTATAATATGCAATTCTAAAAAAGAATTTTAGAAATGCACAAAGAATTCTTAAAAACTGAGAACAAAAAATCAAAACACAATGGGTAAATATCTGAAGAGACACCTGACCAAAGGAAATACAAAGATGATTATAACAGTTATACAAAATGATGTTCAGCATTGCATATCAGGGAATTGCAAATTAAAACAATAGTGAGGTAGCATGGCACAGCTATTAGAACCGCTAAACTTTAAGACAGAGCAGTACACAAAGAGCTGTATGATGTGGGACCCCCACACCCTCATGCATTGCTGGGATAACATGAGGCACAACCACTTTGGAATACAGTGTGCCAATTCTTTCCAAAGTGAAACAAGTCTAATCTATGACCAAACATTGTGCCTATAAATGATTTGCATTTAGACAAGTGCATGAAAAAGATGTCCAAACAAAAACAGCATGTAATTATGCACAGAAGCTCTATTGATGTTGATTAGATCATAAGTCAGAATGTCCTTATATAGCTGAATGCATAATCAACACAGAATAGAAAGGAATGAACTACCAACCTACACATAAACACAAATGTATCCTACCTGGTGTACTGTAAGTGAAATAAGTCAGGCTGAAGAGGCAACATACTGAATAGCCCACCCTTTATGACATTCTAGAAAAGACAAAATTACAATCAGATGAAATGTGCAGGATGAGGCCCAGGAGGGTCCCCAGTACAGGAACCTCTGTCCACATGGAGTAGGGAAGCACCACCTTGCCTGCACATGGATTTGTTCATCAATTCAGAAACTCCCTGAACCACTTCTTTTAGAGACTTCTGCGGAGACTTAATCATGTAGGCAGGATGGATTATTAACTCAATCTCCAGCTTCTTTACCCACAGGATGGGGTGAGGGACTGAAACTTCCAAGCTTAGTCACTGCTTGCTCTTTCTCATGACCACCCCCCAATGGAAAGAACTCCCAATGGCTAAAGCAGGAATGAATTGATCAACAAGTGACTATAAAAAAAAAAAATAATAACAGGGCTGGGGATGTGGCTCAGTGGTAGAGCGCTTGCCTAGCACATGCGCAGCCCGGGTTCGATCCTCAGCACCATGTAAACATAAATATGTTGCATTGTGTACAACTAAAGCAAATAAATAAATACTTTAAAAATAAAGGATAACAGAAAACAGTTTGAGGTAACTATCCAGATGACCACACTGGTACAAATAAATGACTGATTGGACAAATGGGGTTGACTTGAAACACTTTGTGCAGAAGCATTCCAGATAACTAAGGTAGACATGGCCATTGAGGAGGTGGAGTTAACTCCCTGCTCCTTAAGTGTGGGCCCTGCATAGTGACTTCCTCCAGAAAACACAGACAATGTGGATATGCAGAGAACAGTAACTTCACAGTGAGAAATTTGAAAGGCACTACCTCAGCCAGGTGAGCACAGACACTACTAACATGATAATTCACCCACCTTGAGGGCCTGAGATGACAGAGCAGCCCTCCACCCTCTATGACCAGCCTCCCTCAGACCCACAGCCCCAAGATAAATAAGAAGAAAACAAGAACACCTGAAAGGTACTACCCCACCTAGGTGAGCACAGTCAGTACTAACATGACATTCACCTTGAGAGCGTGATATGACAGAGCAGCTCACCACCTCTGTGACTGCTTTCCCAAGGCACACAGCCCCAGCCTAAATGTGAGGAAAATCAAGTAAACCCCCAAATAGAACAATCTTAAAAAATACCTGACAGGTCCTCCTCATGGTGCTGAGGTTATCGGAACAAGGAATTTCAGAGAAATTGTCACCCCAAAAGGAGTCTATGGAGACATGTTGACTGGAGGTCATTTGGGGTCCTGAATGGGGACCTGGAACAGGAAGAGGCAGAACTGAGAATCCAGAGGAAATACAACTTCAGTTAATTATAGCACACCAGTATTTGTTATTCATGACAAATGGTCTAAGTGTTAACACATCTGAGATAGTGCACATAAGTCAAAACAAGGGAAAAATCAGGTTGAGGCTACCTGGGAAATCTTTTCACTTTCTTTGAAATTTATGTATAAAGATAAAAGTACTCAAATAAAACCTTAAACATGGCTACATTTTCAGAAACACCTATTTGTTTAATTATTTATATAGTTAATTACTGGTAACTGACAATATTACCTAGTTCTGTATTTTATTATGAACACAAAATTTATTATAACATAAAATCAAATAATTTCAGCTAATATTTAATTCAAGACAGTGCCTCTTTTATGTTCTGTATTGAAGTAACAACACACATGTAAACTTGTTATATATTTATGCTGTCACTAGGTTCTTCTAAAGACTCGATCACTTTAGACTAGAGGAAAAAATAACATTTTAGAGATTCTATTTCAACTCATGGCTAAATTTTATCAAAAGAATGGCTTTCTAAAGATATATGTTCCAATGGCAAATTGACTCATTTGACTTTGGATTACTTATCTGAAAGAATCCTTATCTTTATTTTGTTTCTATGCATAACCTTTAGCAGCAATAAAATACAATATTTTCCCTGGACAAATAGTCAAAGAAAAGAAAAAGGTAACAGCACTGGTGATGATGATGAGAAACACCATTTGGGCAGAAGAGTTTAAAAGGACACCATTGTCCATCTTCATGATGCTCTGCAAGCAGTGGTAATCCCATAAGAACACAGGTGGCAGTCAGTCCAAAGTGACTCTAGATGCTTCTGTGTTGTGGGAAAACATTCTACCTTCTAAAAATCACAAGGAACTATCAGATGCCCAAACTCTTGAATGAAAAGAAAAAGGTAAACAAGATTGGCAACCATGACTGAGGCCTTGTGAGCAGAAGAGTTTTAAAAAGACACCAAGGTTCATGTCCTCCATGACATTCTGAAGGAAATGGTGAGACACGAGGAGCACAGGTGGCAGTTCCATTCATGCCGGAACTTAGATGCTGCTGCTTTATGAAAAAACACAAATAATTAATGAATGTCCAGACTCTTGAATGTTTCCAAATTCAGTAGAACTTTTACATAATTTTATTATCACTCTAGTCAGTCATGAAGCTAAAGAAAATTAAAGGATCTATGGAGCTATCAATTCAGTGGAAGAGTGTTTGCCCAGCATGCAGGAGGCACTGGGTTCAACCCCCAGCACCACAAAAGAAAAAAAATTGTGTCTTATTTGTGTAATTAAATAGGAAATGAATAATCACTGCCTAAGAAAATATGTTTAACCTGAAACACAGTTGAGACTGTCAGAATCAAAATACTCTTACAGTGGATTGCATAACTAGACTATCATGAACAGTGGGGACATATCATAAAGCATGTTCACATTAAACATACCATCAAAACAACACAAAGTCTTTATTGACTGTTGAGAAGAAAAATGGACATCTTTATATATGGCTTATGAAACTGTTAACACATTGGAAACATGTGATACTGACATCAAAATACTTGAGGACATGCCAAGCACTTTGACACATGCCTGTCATCCCAGCTACTTGGGAGGCTAAGGCAAGAGGATCATAAATTTGAGGCCCACCTGGGCATTATAGCAAGACCCTGTCTCAAAATTAAATTTTAAAAAGGGATGGGGATGTATGTAGCTGAGTGCTTGCCAAACACATACAATGCCCTGAGTTCAATACCCAGTGTGAAAAAAATTCTCCAGGCCAGACATCTGATCATAGAAAACTGTAGCAGGAGTAGAACAGGGAAGAAGCCATTATGTCAACCTCCCCCAAATGATTACAGTAATCATTTACTTTGTTCAGCTCACAACACTAACATATCTAACCTCTGCTTCTACTAATTAAAGTATGATAACCTTTTAAAAATGATAAAAGTCTATATACTTTTCTAATGAATCCAACAGATATGAGATATACTAAACTTTGTTCTAAAAGCCAACTTATAAGCACATAGGGGCACAAACATTAGGATAAAATGTAATTATGGCATTTCACATGAAATAACCCTAAGTACTAATAAACATATAATCTCAAAAGAAGAAATTCAAATTTCTGAACTCAAAACACAATGGTATATTTTTAAATGATACTTTGAACAGATACAAAACACTAAGAGTTCTCCAACAAGAATTCCTGGCAATATATAAAGCATCATGCTCATTAGAAGGCACAATCCCTTGCTTGCAAGGAATAAGAGAAATAAATTTATATAAATGTAGAACTTTAATAAGACAGAGGGATATGCTTTCTAAATTGAAAAGTAGAAAAGAAAATGTCTGTTTAAAAAGTTTATTTTTAGTAAATGTATCTTAATTACAAAAATCAGCTATTGATTTGTTTCTTACATATTGTAATGATTTGAGTCCTGAGGAAGTTTCATCTATAGTGGTTTTAAGTATCTTGCAATATAATAGTTGACACTGAAATTTTTTCTTAGTATAATTTCATCTAAATCTGGAAGAGGTATTGTGGTGTTTGTGTATAAATGTAAATACATGATTGTTTTAAACATACTTCTAGATACCTCTGATGCTTGAGTCCTGTCAAAGACATCGTGTGTGTGTGTGTGTGTGTGTGTGTGTGAGAGAGAGAGAGAGAGAGAGAGAGAGAGAGAGAGAGAGAGAGATGCTGGGATGGAACCCAGGGCCCCTCAATTACTAGGCAAGTGCTCTTCACTGAGCTGCATACCCATCCCCCAAAGACATCTTAATAAGCAGGAAATAATTTAAATAATTTAAGAGTATCAGGAGAATTTTCAAACAAGATGATTCTTTCAATGAAAAACCAAGAAAGCTAAAAGTATATTTTAAAATATTGCTGATGGAAAACAACAGAAGTTCACAGGATTGAGAATTCTGTAGAAAACCATAAAGAGAAGAAATTAAAAACTGAATAGGAAAAACCTATTGCACAGAACTGGAAACCTGGAAGACATAAGCCTTTCCTAGTAAATACAGGCATTGCAAAACAACTCTAAAATAAGAAAACTCAGGGCTGGGGCTGGGGCTCAGTGGTAGAACACCCACCTGGCATGAGTTAGGCACTGGGTTCGATCCTCAGCACCACATAAAAATAAAATAAAGGTATTGAACCACCTACAACAACAACAAAAATACATTAATTAAAAAAGAAAAAAGAAAATCTATCAATTAGCATAGAAAAGTTTAGACTAGTGCTTAGAGATCTCCCTCTGGAAAAGACCCTTGGGTCATTAGGGCTCACAGCTGAGTATTACCTGACCTTTAACAAATTCTGATTTTATTTCAAATGTTCATGATCTAGATAAAAGAAGTGACTTTCCTAAATTCAGTTTATGTTCCATGAAAGCCTGATATAGTCAAGATATTTCATCCGATGTTACATGTCAATATTTATACAACAGGCTAGTTTGTGCACCACTGCAAATGTACTGTCAATTACTGCACTGAACTGCAGCTGTGGGAGTGTGGTCTGGAGAAGGGCGGGGCCTGGAAACAGGGCAGGGTCTGGAGGAGAGCCAGGGTCTGGAGAAGAAACACAGCCTGGAGAAGGGGCGGGGCCTTGGGGGCGGGGTCTAGGGCACAGCCTGTGAAGGGTGTGGTCTGGAGGATGGGGTGGGGTCAGAAGGGAGGCAGGACCTGGAGGAGGGGTCTGGAGGAGGGTCGAGGCCAACAGGAGTGACCTCAGGTGGTGAGGAACAGTGGCCCTGGTGGTCACTAGCTCAGAGCCCCTTGTTCTCTAGCCTTCCATCCCCAAAACCCACCCTCCACCCAGGGGAACTGACCTTAGCTGGGCGGAGGCAGTGGCAGCCTGCCGGACCCACCACCCTCCACCTAGTGCACTAGGCACCAGCTGCTTTCCTGACTCCCAGGCAGAAGTCCCTGAGCCATCCACCACCACTGCCTGCTCTGTACCAGCCACCAGAAAGTGTGCGGAAATGGCAGGTATTCCACTGAGAGAAGCGAGGAGCCAGGCATGGTGGTGTACATCCATGATCCCAGCTACTAGGGAGTCTGAGGAAGGAAAATCCCAAGTTTGAGGCCAGTCTGGGCAATTTAACAAGATCCTGTCTCAAAAAAAGAAGTGAGGTGTCTGGGCTTGTGGCTCAGTGGTAGAGTGCTTGCCTAATGCATGTGGGGCACTGAGTTCAATTCTCAGCACCACATATAAATTAATTAATTATAGGTCTATCAACAACTAAAAATGTATTTTTTAAAAAAGAAGTAAGGATGTTGCTCAGTGTAGAGCACTTACATAGGATGCATAAAGTCCTGGGTTCAAATCCCAGTATTAAAAAAATATTTTTTAAGGAGAGGGATACACTGTTATTATAAAGCCCAATTCCTTTTATTCTACATTCATCTTTATCATCATTTTAATGCATTTTAATGTCCATGGACAATGAACTATTTTGGCAGAAGCTGTAGAGCACTTGAAAACTAAAATGTAAGGTGCTATGTATTTTAGATCAATCAATTCAAGAATAAATGACTTCTAAAATGAAGATGAAAGTCAGTGGAAAAGCTAGATTGGCATCATAGAAACCTGACTCTCCAACATATTGGTGCAGGCACTGACTTCCTCAACAAGACCCATAAGTTCAAAAAATAAAACCAAGACTCAATAAGTAGGATGCCTTCAAATTAAAATGCTCTGCACAGCAAAAGAAATAGGAGCATGAAGAGAGACCCTCAGAATGAAGAATATCTTTTCCATCTACTCTTCAAACAAGGGATTAATATCCAGAAATATAAAGAACTCAAAACACTTAACAACAGAAAAATTTAGTTCAATCAAAAATGGGTGAAAGAACTAAACAGACATTTCTCAAAAGAAGAAATACAAATGGCCAAAAAGTACATGAAAATAAGTTCAACATCCCTGGCAATCAGAAAAATGCAAATCAAAACTACATTAAGATTTCATTTCCAGTTAGAATAGCAAACATCAAGAACAAAAAATATCAAACTCTGGCAAGGATGTGGAGAAAGGTACACTAACCTGTTGTTGGTGGGACTGCAGACTAGTGCAACCACTCTGGAAAGCAGTACAGAGATTCCTCAAACCAAAAAAAAAAAAAAAAAAAAGAAAGAAAGAAAGAAAAAGAAAAGAAAAAAATAGAAATAAAGCCATCACATGATCCAGCTGTCCCATTTGGGGGGGGGTATTTATCCAAAAGAACTAAAATCAGCATGCTGCAGTAATACAGGCATATCAATGTTTAAGCTAGCATAATTCACAATAGCCAAGCTATGGAACCAGCTCAGGTTTCCATTAACAGACAAATAGATTATATACACACAACAGAGTTTTACTCAGCCATAAAGAAGAATAAAATTACCGCATCTGCTGGTAAGTGGATGGAACTGGAGAATATCATGCTAATCGAAATAAGCCAGACTCAGAAAATCAAGGTTCAAATGTTTTATCTTATATGCAGAAACTAGAGATAAATAAGAAAATATAGGGGATCCAAGATGGCGGATTAGAGGAAGCCGCACTTCAGGACAGCTCCATGGAAAGAATCCAACAAAGCAGATAAATTGCCTTTCATCATATATATATAGGCTGAAAATACCGATCTCCTGGATGGTTTGATTACCACTACCAGAGAGAGAAAGAGACAAGCTGTCTGCAGCGGCTGGAGCCGCGAGGCTTCTGCAAAACCGCCTGGGTGGTGCACAGGCCGTGCGAAACAAAGTCAGTGTGGGGAGACCGCGCTACTACTGCAACCCCAGCCAAACTCATGGCACACCAGCGTGAAACCGGCGATAAAAACCAATGATAACAGCCGGCGGGATTGGTGCTGGGGAACCACGGGAGACCGCGGGTCCACACACCAGTTCAAATCCACACTCCGCCTGACGCGACCCTCAGTAGTGGAGCCCCCGACAGAGCGGCACAGAGATCTGCGATCAGCAAACAGGGGCAGAGTGGAGCGGGCCCCAGTCCAAAGCAGCGCTGTCTGCACCACAGTCACAGGTGTGGCTTCCCGGTGCCACTTCGGCAGGGAGACATCCACCCAACAGCTTTGAAATCGATCGGCGAGGATACGGGAGTCTGCAGAGCTGCTGTTGACTGGAAGGAGAGCACGGCCATCTTTGAAAGCTGCAGGGGCTGGTCCTGACAAAGGGAGGAGACGGAGAGCGACGGTGCATTCATCCAGGGACTCTCCAGCTCTCTGAAGACAACGCACAATTGGGTGAGACTTGGGTGGTCAGCAGGGGAAGGCGTTTCTGAGGCTAGCGCAGCGGCCACAAGAGGCTGCAACTGTGGGTGGGCTTAGGGAGGGGGTGCCTTCCGGAAGGTCCCCTTCCCAGCGCCATTCATCTGCTGACACACACAATCCCCCGGGCCACTCCTTCACTGAACCGTGCAGCCACTGGCCTAAGATGCAGCCTTGATTTCACTAACAGGATCACAGACTGTGATCCAATAGCAACTGGTTTGAACTGGAAAGGAAAAAAAGAGGGGGGCTTCCCAGGGCCCGTTTTGTCTGAGACTTGGGGTTCGACTTTTTTTTTTCTTTTCCTTTTCTTTTTATTGGTTTGCTTGATTTTTTGGATTGCAGGGAGGTTTTTTGTTTGTTTGTTTGTTTGTTTGTTTTTCTTTTTCTTTTTTTGGCTTTGTTTTGTTCTGCTTTTTTTTTTTTTCCTTCTGCATTGATTGTTAGTGTGTTTGTTTGCTTCCGCTCCTTTTTTCTTCCATTCTTTTCCTACTTCTCACTCTTGTATCTTTTCTTCCTCCTTCATCTTTCATGTTTACATCCTGCCAGTGCATACTAAACAGAGGCAAAAACAAGTTATACGCAGAACTTGGGATTTCTAGAACCGGTGCAATTGAATTGATTCTCTCTCTCCTCTCTCTTACACCAATTCCTACTCTTTTATCATTTTTTTTTCTTTTCCAACTTACTATATATATAAATTGATCTTTTTACCTAATTGTCAACCCCATTCTCTTTCTTCCATCGTCTACTGATACTAAACCACTTCCACTAAACCATTTCAATAGATATCTCTTTTCATACTTTCCAAGAAAGAACAATTCTAGACACTTCCTTCTTCCTAAACATAATACCTCTGTATCCAATACTTGAAGCTATAAAACCCTATCAGAAGCATACAGAGTAAATTGGAAATAATATCTGGGTTAACAAAATCTGGACATTGTGATCAAACTTGGATTTTCTGAATAGAAAGTGTTAGGTTTTAAAAGTGTAAAGGAATTATAAAGTGATCTGATAGCATTGTACTACAGGAACAACATAAGGCTTTAAGGTAAAATTGAAATAGTCAAGGTCCCACAGTGCAGGAAGAATAGACACACAAGCAACATGAAAAAACAAGGAAAGAAAATGACACAAACAAATCAAGATACCTCATCGGTAGATGTCATGGCAAGCACAGTTGGTCAAATGCCAGAGATGGAATTTAGAAATTACATATGCCAAATGTTTATGGAACTTAAAAATGAACTCAAAAATGAGATGAGGGAGCAGGTACAGGAGGCAAAAGATCATTTTGACAAAGAACTCCAAAAACAAATACAGGAAGTAAAAGATTACTTCAATAGGGAAATAGAAGCTCTAAAGAGAATCCAAACAGAAATTCCAGAAATGAAAGAAGCAATAAACCAAAATAAAAGCTCAATTGAAAACATCTCCAACAGAATAGACCACTTGGAAGAAAGAACCTCAGACAATGAAGACAAAATATATGTCCTAGAGAAGAATTTAAACCATACAGCAAAACTTGTTAGAAATCAAGAACATAACATCCAAGAATTATGGGACAGCATAAAAAGACCAAACTTAAGAGTGATCGGCATAGAGGAAGGGGCAGGGTTTCAAGCCAAAGGAATGAGTAATCTATTTAATGAAATAATTACAGAAAATTTCCCAAGCTTGAGGAATGAAATGGAAAACCAAGTTCAAGAGGCATACCAAACACGAAACAAACAAAATCTCAACAGATCCACACCTAGACACATTATAATGAAAATGCCTAATAAACTGAGCAAGGAGAGAATACTAAAAGCCACAAGAGAAAGG
This sequence comes from Tamias sibiricus, assembly GCA_025594165.1. Taxonomy (NCBI): domain Eukaryota; kingdom Metazoa; phylum Chordata; class Mammalia; order Rodentia; family Sciuridae; genus Tamias; species Tamias sibiricus. Next base: position 99,862,418 of record CM046670.1, on the reverse strand, counting down.
AAGCAAATTACATATAGGGGGAAACCAATCAGACTATGTTCAGATTTTTCAACCCAGACCTTAAAAGCAAGAAGATTCTGGAATAGCATATTTCAAGCTCTGAAAGAAAAGGGATGTCAACCAAGAATCTTATATCCAGCAAAATTAAGCTTTAGATTCGAAGATGAAATAAAAACCTTCCACGACAAGCAAAAGTTAAAAGATTTCACAACTCGAAAGCCAGCACTTCAGAGCATCCTGGGCAACATTTTTCATGAAGAAAAAGAGAAAGATGATAACAAAAATCACCAAAGGGAGATATTAAACTAAAGGAAATACCAACCAGAAGAGAAACCAAATCAAGCTAAAGAGCATAATTCAAATAAAAGTGGATGGGAATAAAAATCACATCTCAATAACAACCCTGAATGTTAATGGCCTAAACGCGCCAATCAAAAGACACAGATTATCAGAATGGATTAAAAGAAATGACCCAACAATTTGCTGTCTCCAAGAAACACACCTCATAGAAAAAGACATCAACAGACTGAAAGTGAAAGGATGGGAAAAGTCTTTTCACTCACATGGCCTGCGGAAGCAAGCAGGGGTTTCCATTCTCATATCAAATAAGGTAGACTTCAAACCAAAATTAATCAAGAGGGACAAAGATGGATATTTCTTATTACTTAAGGGAACCATCCATCAACAGGATATAACAGTCATAAATCTGTATGCCCCAAATAATGGAGCACCTACATTCATCAAACAAACGCTTCTTAAGTTCAAGAGTAAAATAGACCACAACACAGTTATTCTAGGGGACTTCAACACACCTCTCTCACCAATGGATAGATCATCCAAATAAAAGCTAAACAAAGAAACTTTAAGCCTCCTCAAAACAATTAACAATTTAGACCTAATGGACATATATAGAATATTTCATCCCTCAGTAAATGAATACACATTTTCTCAGCAGCACATGGCTCCTTCTCCAAAATAGACCATATATTATGTCACAAGGCAACTCTCAGCAAATATAAAAAAAATAGAGATACTACCCTGCATGCTATCGGACCATAAAGGGATGAAATTAGAAATCAACGACAAAACAAGGAATAAGAAAAACTACTCCATCAACTGGAAGCTAAACAACATGCTACTGAATGAACAAGGGGTTGAAGAAGACATCAAAGAGGAGATTAAAAAATTCCTAGAGGTAAATGAGAACACAGATACATCATATAGAAATCTCTGGGACACTATGAAGGCAGTAGTAAGAGGAAAATTCATTGCACTGAGTTCATTCCTTAAGAGGAAAAAAAAAAAAAACAACAAATAAATGACTTAACATCACACCTCAAAGCATTAGAAAAAGAAGAACAGACCAACACCAAGAGCAGTAGAAGACAGGAAATAATTAAAATCAGAGCAGAAATTAATGAAATTGAGACTAAGGAAACCATTCAAAGAATTGACAAAACTAAAAGTTGGTTCTTTGAAAAAATAAACAAAATTGACAGACCCTTAGCGATGCTAACGAAAAGAAGAAGAGAAAAAACTCAAATTACTAACATTCGTGATGAAAAAGGGAATATCACAACAAACACCTCAGATATACAGAATATAATTAGAAATTACTTTGAAAACTTGTACTCTAATAAAATAGAAAATACTGAATGCATTGACAGATTTCTAGAGTCATATGATTTGCCTAAACTGGATGTGGAGGCTATACATAATTTAAACAGACCAATTACAAGCGAAGAAATAGAAGATGTCATCAAAAAGCTACCAACAAGGAAAAGTCCAGGACCTGATGGGTTTACAGCCGAGTTCTATAAGACTTTCAAAGAAGAACTAATACCAATGCTCTTCAAACTATTTCAAGAAATAGAAAAAGAGGGAGCTCTTCCAGACTCTTTCTATGAGGCCAATATTACATTAATTCCAAAGCCAGGCAAAGACACATCCAAAAAAGAAAACTTCAGGCCCATATCTTTAATGAACATAGATGCAAAAATCCTCAACAAAATCCTGGCAAATCGGATACAAAAACATATCAAAAAGATAGTGCACCACGATCAAGTGGGGTTTATCCCAGGGATGCAAGGCTGGTTCAATATTCGGAAATCAATAAACATAATACATCACATCAATAGACTTAAAGACAAAAATCATATGATCATCTCAATTGACGCAGAAAAAGCATTTGACAAAATACAACACCCCTTTATGTTCAAAACACTGGAAAAACTAGGAATATCAGGAACATATCTTAACATAATAAAAGCTATTTATGCAAGGCCCCGAGCTAACATTATCTTAAATGGAGAAAAATTGAAAGCATTCCCTCTAAAAACTGGAACAAGACAGGGATGTCCCCTTTCACCACTGCTATTTAACATAGTACTGGAAACTCTGGCCAGAGCAATTAGACAGACGAAAGAAATTAAAGGGATCAAGATAGGAAAAGAAGAGCTCAAATTAGCACTATTTGCTGATGACATGATAATCTACCTAGAAGACCCAAAAAAAAAAACTCTACCAGAAAACTTTTACAACTAGTAAACGAATTTGGCAAAGTTGCAGGATACAAAATCAATACACATAAGTCAAAGGCATTTGTGTACATCAGTGACAAAGACTCTGAAAGGGAAATGATGGAAAATACCCCATTTGCAATAGCATCAAAAAAAATAAAATACCTGGGAATCAACCTAACGAAAGAGGTGAAAGACCTCTATAATGAAAATTATAGAACACTAAAGAAAGAAATTATAGATGAACTCAGAAGATGGAAAGACCTACCTTGCTCTTGGATAGGTAGAATTAATATTGTCAAAATGTCCATACTACCAAAAGCATTATACAGATTTAATGCAATTCCAATCAAAATCCCAATGTCATTCTTCAAAGAAATAGAAATAGCAGTCATGAAATTCATCTGGAAAAATAAGAGACCCAGAATAGCCAAAGCAATCCTGAGCAAGAAAAGTGAAGCAGGGGGCATCACCATACCAGACTTTAAATTATACTATAGAGCAATAGTAACAAAAACAGCATGGTATTGGCACCAAAACAGACCGGTGGACCAATGGTACAGAATTGAGGATACAGAGACTAATACATATAATTACAGCTATCTTATATTAGACAAAGGTGCCAAAAATGTACAATGGAGAAAGGATAGCCTCTTCAACAAATGGTGCTGGGAAAACTGGAAATCCATATCCAACAAAATGAAATTAAACCTTTATCTCTCACCATGCACAAAACTCAATTCAAAGTGGATCAAGGACCTAGGAATTAGACCAGAGACAATACACCTAATAAAAGAAAAAGTAAGCTCCAATTTCCAACATGTTGGATTAGGCCCCAAGTTCCTTAATAAGAATCCTGTAGTGCAAGAATTACTACCAAGAATTAATGAATGGGATAGATTTAAACTAAGAAGCTTCTTTTCAGCAAAAGAAACAATCAGTGAGGTGAATAGAGAGCCAACTAATTGGGAACAAATATTTAATACATGCACATCAGATAGAGCACTAATCTCTAGAATATATAAAGAACTCAAAAAACTTTACACTAAAAAAACAAATAACCCAATCAATAAATGGGCTAAGGAATTGAGAAGACACCTCTCAGAAGAAGATACACGATTAATCAACAAATACATGAAAAAATGTTCAACATCGCTAGCAATTAGAGAAATGCAAATCAAAACTACTCTAAGATTTCACTTCACTCCAGTCAGAATGGCAGCCATCAAGAACACAAGCAACAATAAATGTTGGAGAGGATGTGGGGAAAAAGGTACACTCATACATTGCTGGTGGGACTGCAAAATGGTGCAACCGTTATGGAAAACAGTATGGAGATTTCTTGGAAAACTGGGAATGGAACCATCCTATGACCCAGCCATCCCACTCTTGGGTCTATTCCCAAATGACTTAAAAACAGCATATTACAGTGACACAGCTATCTCAATGTTTGTAGCTGCACAATTCACAATAGCTAGGTTGTGGAACCAACCTAGATGTCCCTCAGTAAATGAGTGGATTAAGAAAATGTGGTATATACGCACAATGGAATTTTACTCAGCAATAAAAGAAAACAAATTAATGGCATTTGCAGGTAAATGGATGAAGTTGGAAGACATAATGCTAAGTGAAGTTAGTCAGTCTCAAAAATCCAAATACCAAATGTGCTCTCTTATATAAGGAGGCTATTTCAAAGTATTGTTGGATGGGGGTACATAGGAGGATTAGAGGAACACTAGAATGGTCAAGGGAAGGGAGGGTAAGGGAGGGAGCAAGAGGGGGGGGGGGAGAAAAAAAAAAGGTGGTTGAATGAGACGAATAACATTTTCCTTAATGCATGATTGAAGACCTGAATTGTACGAATGAATATACTTTGTATACAAACAGTTGTATGTAAAAAGATACTAAATATATGCACTATGAGTTGTACATATTAAAAATTATAAAAATAAAATTATATATAAAAAAGAAAATATAAAAAGGGGAGATTCCATGAAGAAAGAAGGGAGGTCAGTGGAATAGAAGGGGATGTAGGCGGATAGAGGAGGGATGGGAAAAGGGAGGAACAGCAGAATAAAATTGACCAAATGATGTATGTACATATATGGCTGTACCAGTGAATTCCACCTCCATGTATATCTATAAATCACCAATTTAACAAAAGATAAATAGAAGGAAGACCAATAGAGAAAGGGGAGCAGGAGGAAAGAGGTAGAGGTAGAAAGTAGAAATACTGGGTGAAATTACATTCCATACATGTCTGCATACATCAAAATGGACCCCACTATTATGAATAAGTAAAATGTCCTAATAAAAAACATTTTCAAAAGATGAAAATTGCACATATACTAACAATTAAACTGCAACTTTCTCAACCAAAGAAAAATGTGGCTCATGCGTTTAGTTCTGTGAAAGCCATGGAATACATTTTCTTAATATTTTTAGGTGTAGATCAACACAATACCTTTATTTTATTTATTTATATGTGGTGCTGAGGATCAAACCCAGTGCCTCACACATGATAGGCAAGCACTCTAAAATGGAGCTACAGCCCCAGCCCTGGAACTTTTTTTTAATTTTATTTTCTTAGTTGTCAATGGACCTTTATTTTATTTATTTATATGCGATGCTGAGAACTGAACCCAGTGCCTCACACATGCTAGGCAAGTGCTCAACCACTGAGTCACCACCCCAGCCCCTGGAATACATTTTTAATAAAAATTTTTTTTTACAAATAATATACTAAACTTAAAGTAGAGGGCTGTTAACACATGTGCTTTTCCATATTTCCATATTTTCTTCTACTACTTTAACACTGCAAAAACTAATCATTAAAATAATAAGGAAAACAAGTAATAGAGTCCCTCCTGGGCTTAGGACCCTCTTTCAGCATTCCTCCTTCATCCCATTCAGGTTCCCCAGAAACCACCAGGGGTAAATGTATTAAGATGATAAGGGGCCCAGGGTTGTGGCTCACTGGTAGAGGGCTCGCCTAGCATGTGCAAAGCCCTGGGTTCAATCCTCAGCACCATGTAAAAATAAAAAATAAAAATAAAATAAAGGTATTTTGTCCAACTACAACTAAAAAAATTTTTAAATTGTGGCAAAATATACATAAGGTAAATTGAAAAAAAAAATGATGATGAAGGTCACAGCCTAAGGCAGGAGCCTGCTGCACAGCCAGCCTGAATGAAATAATGAAGGAGAGAGCAGGGCACAGAGCCAGGATGCTGCACTCAGCTCTAAGTCCCAAGATGGGGGTGGCTCTCTCCTCACCAACACCACATTTTCCACACCTGCTGCCCATCATTCCATAAGCTTCTAGGGCATCTCCCTCAGCTGCTCTGAGAAGAAGGGAGCTCCAAGCATCCCTAGAGACATAACCCACAGTGTCTCCAGGCCAGGTGTCTCTCTGAGACTGCTCTGAAAAGAAGGGAGCTCCTGACATCACTAGAGACATGACCCACAGTGTCTCCTAGCCGGGAGTCTCCCTGAGGCTGCTCTGAGGAGAAGGGAGCTCCAGGCATCCCTAGAGACATGACCCACACTGTCCCCAAGGCAGGGCTCTCCCTGAGGCAGCTCTGAGGAGAAGGAAGTTCTGGGCATCCCTAGAGACATGACTCACACTATCCCAAGCCAGGAGTCTCCCCGAGGCTGCTCTGAGCAGAAGGGAGGTCTGGGCTGATAGATAGGCTTGGGCCAACAGGCCACCTCACCCATGGAAATTTCCATTAGGAGCAACCTGGTTTCATTTTCCCCAGGCAGGAACCAATCAGCTTAAAGGTTGCTATGTTCCCCAGGAAGGAGCCAATTGGCTTAAAGGTTGCCCTGTTTACTGGGAAAAGAGACAATAGAGTTAAAGGTCGCTCAGGCACACCCCCCACCAGAAATCACTACTTAAGTCCCTGCCTGCTTGGATCTCAGACACAACAGCTCGTCCCTGAGGAGAGAAAGCAGCTGCTGCAACAGCTCCATACTTACCATCTCCAGCCCAACGGCAGCTGCTCCAGCCGACAGTTCCAGCCTCCAGCTGAAGGCAGCTGCCCCAGCCAACAGCTCCAGAGACCACAGCCAGCACGACTAGGCACCGACCCTCTGATCAGAGCTTGCACACTTCCCTCTCCCTGACTCCTCTCTCCCCGTACTTCTTCTACCTCCAACCAGCCATAAAGGCTGGTGAATAAATCTCTTGGCTGCACGGTTGTCTCTAGTGTGATTTTTGCCCTTCATTGGTGCCGAAACCTGGGACCCTCCAGAACCGTCACAGTGGCCATCCTATTTAGGGGGCTTCATCTACAAGTCAGTCCCTGTTAATGTGGGCACTGGGATCATTTGCTGGTCAGAAGTTACCTTAGTGTGGCTGCACTACTAAAGAAACCTTCCTTCCCAGACAAATGGAGACAACCCTAGACATAATTTCTATCTTCACACCAACCTCAGTGGACACGATCAAGAGTTAGTCCCATTAATCCTTTTTTCTTGATGTGTCTTCCCATTAGCTCCTTTGCTTCTGTTTAGTTTTGTACAAATTAACTGTCACTCTTTGCTTTCTCATCTACTTCGGAAGTAGTTTAAAGAAGACCCTAAAGTAATTTAAAAAAAAATTTTTTTTTTTAGTTGTAGATGGACACAATACATTTATTTATTTATTTATTTAATGTGGTGCTGAGGATTGAGCCAAATGCCTCAAACATGTGAGGCAGGCACTTTACCACTGAGCCACAACCCTAGCCCCTTTTTAAAGTAATTTAAAGAACACTTGTGAACTTGCCTGCATTTCACTGTTCATTGCTGGCTACTACCTAACACCTGCACCCCAGGTCTGCACTCCACCAGGCCAAGTGCTGCTGTAGCCAGGGGCCAGGTGGCAGAGGTGCAGACATGTGCAGCTGCAGGAGTTCCCCCTCCCCTCCAACTTCACTCATGTGCCCAACAGCAGATGGCCAGAAACAGGCCACTGCAGAGGTCACTGGGAAATGTGGACTTTGAAACAAAGTGACTTAGCCAGAGACTGCCCCATTTTAGGATCATGATTTTTAAGAAAAGAAGATAAGGCTGTGCACAGTGGCACATACCTGTAATCCCAGTGGCTCTAGAGGCTGAAGAAGGAATATCACAAGTTCAAGGATAGCCTCAACAATTTAGTGAGACCCTCAGCAACTTAGCAAGACCCTGTCTCAAAATAAAAAGGGTTGTTTTGAGGGCGGGGGTTGTGGCTCAGCGGCAGAGCGCTCGCCTCCCACGTGCGCGGCCCGGGTTCGATCCTCAGCACCACGTAAACATAAATGCATTGCATTGTGTACAATTAAAGTAAATAAATAAATATTTTTTAAAAAAGGGTTGTTTTGAGGCTCAGTTGTTATGCACCCCTGTGTTCAATATTTGGTGCAAAAAAAAAAAAAAAAAAAAAAACCATTAAATCCCAACCCCATGGTGGGCACTGTCAACATGAGGAGAACCTGACTTCATATCAAACCCCCTGGTAGCCTCTGGGAACTGCAAGCTTCACCCCCTGCCCTGGGGCATCCTAAATAATTCCTTCTACATAATTCAGCTCTCATTATGGATGCCTCTGGGAGATGAAGGCTACACATTTGTTCAGAATTCCCAGAGATTCTGACTGTATAGTTTGGTGTTCTGCCCATACAGCCCTTGCCACGGAGGACTATGGGACTGTGTGTAACATGCTGGTGTGGGCACCCTGGAGGACCCTGGCAGTGTCATCTTGTGTTCTGCCCACACAGTCCTTGCCACAGAGGACCTGAGAGCTCTGTGCCACATGCTGGTCCAGGCACTCTGGAGAACCCTGGCACTGTAGTCTGGTGTTTTGCCCATGCAGCCCTCACCCCAGAAGCCTGTGGAGGCTGCAAGTAGCACATACCCCCAGGATTCTGGCTAGTGTAGTCCATTGTTCTACAGGCTACACATCTGCATCACATGGGAAACCCTAGGGATTCTGGGAAGTGTAGTCTGGTGTTCTGCCCATATAGACACAGAGGCTGCTAGGAGCTGCAGGTCCCCAAGGATCAGGGACATTGTAGTTTGGTGCTATGTTGGTGAAGACCACGCAGGCAAATTGGAGCTCTGAGCCCCCAAGAATTCTGAGTATTGTAGTCCATTCTACTCAGGCAGCTCTGACCTCAGAGGTCTCTGAGAGCTGTGGTCCATTGATTATTCTGGGTAATGCAACCCCATCCTATCTAAGTGGACCCCACCATCAAGGCTCCTGGGATCTGCCTGGATACCCCAGATGAAGCTGGGTACTCAATACAAAGCTTATCCATGCAGCCCTCAACAGGAAGGTGTCTGGGAGCTCCAGGCCCCAAGGGATTCTGGGTAGTGTAGTCTGGACTTCTGCCTGCACAGCCCTCATTGTGGAGGTCTCTGGGAGTTACAGGCTGCACATTCACCTGGATAACACCTCTACCCAGTGATTCTGGGTAGTAAAGTACTCTGCACTACTGTTCTTATAACAGAGGATCCTTAGAGCTAAACCCCTGCGGGTTGTGAGTAATGTAGCCCACTGTTTTGGCCACTCACTGAAGAGGACTCTGGGAGCTAAAGTCCCCCCTTAGGGTTTGGGTAATGCAGTTCAATGGTTTTTCCAACTCACCACAGAGTGTTCTGAGAGCTGTAGATCCTGAGGATTGTGGGTAATGTAGTGCAGTGTTTTTGCTCAATTACCACAAAGGATTCTGGGAACTGAAGCCCCTGAGATTTCTGGATAATGTAGGATAGTGTTTTGCCTGCACAGCCTTGCTGGGAGGACCATAGGAGCTGCCGACCCCATGCTCTCCCTGGTATCCTGGAGATTCAACCAATACAACCCTCACCACAGAAACCTCTGTGAGTTACAGGGTTATAGGGTATACAGGCATCGCCAGGGATTCTGAGCACTGAGTCTGATATTCTTCCCTTCCCAGCATCCCTGAGGATTCTGGGCAGTGTAGCCCAGGATTCTGCTGCTCAGAACTCACCCTGAAAGCTTTGGGCTGTGTGCTTGCCCTCGTACAATGATGATTCTGGATAGAGTATCCAGGAGACTGCCTGCCCAGCCAAGGATTCTCCACAAAGGCCTCTAGTACACTGAGGATTCTTAGTAGAGTATCCAGGAGACTGCCTGCCCAGCCAAGGAGTCTCCATAAAGGTCTGTGGAAACTGCAGGACACACAGTTGCCAGGAGCCCCCATGAATAGTAGTAGTAGCCATGTAGTTCTCACCAGAAGCTTCTGGGAACTGTGGGCCCCTGAGGATTCTGGGTAATCATTCTGCCCACATGACCTTCAGTGTATGGCCCCTAGGAGCTGCAGGCCACATGCTAGCTCTGGTATCCTGAGGATTATGGGCACCCTAGCCAAGAAACTGCCCATACAGCCACCACTACTGTGGGACTTGCCAGACGGCCCACCCACTGGGAACAGACTCATCCAGCACCCCCCAGCACCCTCAGGTTCCTTCTAGAACATTGTAGTCATGTAATGGAAAGAAGTCTTTAATACAGCCACAGCTGAAAATAATCGTGATTCTTCAACATCAAATACCCAATTAATACACATATTTCTCCAGCTATTTCAAATGAAATTTTAGACAAAAAAAATCAGGTTCAAATAGGAGCATGCAGTGCATTTGATTAATAATGACAAGTAAAGTCCTCCTTTACTTGTCACCTACTTATTGACAAAGGTGGTTAATTTATACTGTAGCTCTTCAAGTCTGTGTTTTGCTTCTTTGTTTTATCTTGTAATGCCTGGGATTGAGCCCAGGTCCTCATGCATGCCAGGCATCACTACCCCTGACCTATAACCCACCCACAAGGTTTTTCTCGTAACCAACAAAAATACAATATTTACACTTAATGTAACTTTGAATTTTAACACATCAACTTCTCAATATTTCTCAAGTACTTAAACCTATAAGAAAAATTAGCCATTAAAACATGAATAAGAGCAAGCAATGAGGTGTACATTAGCCCTTCCCTTCAGGCCCCAGTGAGACTCCAGGTGCTGGGCCCTTCCTACACCATCTTGAGGGGACATCTGTGTTTCTCCTGTGTCCTTGGATTTTTCACCCAAAATACACTTAAGCCACACAAAACACACTGAAGTGTCATAATGATGAGCAGCCAAAGCCTCAGTAAGGAATACTGTTGTAAAAGAAGTTCTTCTAAAATATGACCTGGGAAAGTAAAGAACATGGCAGAATTTCTTCCTCAGCACAACAGGCAGTGCATAGGAAGCTTCTTCCTTGTGTTTTCCTCACATGGACCTCTGTCATCCTGAATCCACAGTGGAATCTCCACGGGTAGGTGTCAAGGAGAAGGAAGCTGTGGGTCCTCACCATAGACATATCCCCTAGGCATCCCCAGGTCAAGGTGTCTTCCCATAGAGGGTCCCCAGGATAAGGAAGCTCTGCTCCTCACCTTAGACGAAGCCCCCAGGCATCCCCAGGCCAAGGTGTCTCCCCAAGAGAGTACCCAGGATAAGGAAGCTCTGCTCCTCACCTTAGACGAAGCCCCCAGGCATCCCCAGGCCAAGGTGTCTTCCCATAGAGGGTCCCCAGGATAAGGAAGCTCTGCTCCTCACCTTAGACGAAGCCCCCAGGCATCCCCAGGCCAAAGTGTCTTCCCATAGAGGGTCCCCAGGATAATGGAAGCTCTGGTCCCCATCTTAGACAGAGCCTCCAGACATCCCCAGGCCATAGTGTCTCCCCAAGAGGGTCCCCAGGAGGAGAAAGCTCTGCTGCTGATCTTAGACAGACACCCTCAGACATCTGCAGCTGTGGCATCTCCTAGGAGGATCCTGAAGAGAGCGAAGTTCTGATCCCTACTGTAGGCATGGCCCTCAGGAATCCCCAGGCCATGGCATCTCCCCGGGGTAAATCCCAAAGAGAAGAAAGCTTGCAGAGGACACAGAACATGGACACCCAAAAGCAGGGGTTTCAAGGTGGTGGTCAAAGAAAGTTGTTCTGAATACCCTCTGCTGTCCACCCTGGACAGCACAGGACATTGGGTGCTCACTATTCAGAGCTATCCCGAACCCCCTTGTGCCAATCACAGTGAGGCTCTGAAATTCTTAGTTCTGATTACTCCAGGTCATGATTTTGGAAATCAAAAAGAAATAGAGGGCTGGGGTTGTGGCTCAGCGGTAAGAGTGCTCACCTAGCACATGTGCGACCTGGGTTCAATCCTCAGCACCATGTAAAAATAAATAAAGGCATTGTACACAACTAAATAAATAAGTAAATATTTAAAAAAAAGAAAAAAATAGAGTCCACCATCCTATGTCTTGATCAAAATAGGAGATAGTAAGAAGCAAAGTACACGGTCCATAGACAAAATCCATTGATTTTCTAGATATCAACAACAATGTATAAAAACAGTGGAATTTGAAACTGGACTAAGAAAAGTTTAAAATCATTAACATTTAAAATAGCACCACCCAAAATTGAAACATTTACATATAAGTCTGAAAGTATAATCATAAATTCATAAAATCTTGAAACACAATAGAAAGAAATCAAATGAAATACAAATAAATGCAGAGATACTCCTTGTTCAGGTCTCAATATAGTTAAAACAAATTTTTCTCAAAGTTGATCTGCAGATTCAGTTCAGTTGCACCGACTGCAGAAGGACAAATTTCAAGAAGGCACACAACCGGATCCCAGAACCTGTCAAAGTACTCCATAGACTTGCATTTAAAGTGTGAAACTGTAAAATTCTAGAAGATGTGCATGACCACATATTTCATGATGAGGTTTTAAATATAGCCCTCAAGCAAATCCATGAAAGAAAAGTTGGTAATGTGTACTGTATTAAATTACTCTGTGAAAATCATATTAAGGAAACAAAACAACTGGGCAAAACATTTGGAAAGTATGTATCTAAAACAAAACTTGTGTCCAAAATATAGCAAGAAACTCAACAATAAGATAATTGGTAAAGATTAAACAAACAACTTGCAAGAAAGAAACAAGATGGCAAAGAAGCATAGAAATGATTCTTAGTATCACCTACCATGAGGAAAGCACAAACTAAAACCCTGAGGTATACTGCACACCTATTGAGCTGCTAAGGTCTTTCCTTAAGTGCAGTACCCACTGTGAGGAGAGTATGCAGCCATAGGCACTCTGGTGTGGTAATGGTGCATAATAGTTCACCACTTTCAAAAAACTGGCTATTTTTTCCAAAGTTAGACATGGTATCACCACATGATACTAAGAATATAGACAACTGCCTCAAAAATGTAAATCTAGGTAACAGCATGTGATTACATATTAGTTCTATTCACAATGGCCCAATACCTTAAGGCATCAGGATGTACTTCAACATGCAAAAGAATAGCAGAACTGCAGTGTATCCATGCCATGGGGACCTTGAGGTCTCTGAGCTCCCCAGGCCTATGCTCTGGGCCATAACTGGACCACCTGGCTTGCCCTTAACCTTTGTGCCTCACAGTGGGAAAAGTGGGTTCTGCATGGGAACACCTGTAGATGCAGACATTGACTCAGGAGAATGTAAAGAGCCCATGTCTACATCCTGGCTCCTCGGAGCCTCCTTGGGAAGGACAGCAGGACTGGATACAACTGAAGGTAGCTGTTTCTCTTCAGGTACTGTAGGGTCCTGGACACAGCTGAGGTCACCTCAATCCTTGCACAGGTCCTGTGGGTCCTGGACAGAGCTGAGCTCACCTCAATTTCTCTGCATGTCTCTTGGGCCTGGGTGTAGCTGGAGTCACCACATCCTCTCTGCAGATCTCAGTGCAGCCTCTCGGTGACACTGCAGGCCCACAGGGGACAGGATCTTGTTGCCTTGTCCTCTGTGGGTCTTGCACCAAGCAAGATGTCATGTCATGGAGAAAGCTTCAGGGATCAAAGACTGGCCCTGCCTCACAGAGCAAGCTGGGGCACCTGTAACCTAAGAACAGCCACCTCCTTCTAGGGGACCAATATCCCAATTTGCGGCAACAGTCCTGGACAAAGCATAGGAGCTGAGCCCCTACTGTTCATGTGTTATATCAGCAGGTTCCAGAGCAGCTGACCCTTTTGAATGCCAAGGGAGGGTGCAAAGAGTCACAGGAGTCCTGACACTCCACTTGGAGTGCTGGGTTTGGGGTGGGAAAGTACAGCTTATTCTCTAATTCAGCAACTTGGCCTAAGGTGTGGTATCAGGGATATTCAGTGCTTCTCAGAGCATGAGGCAGGCCCTCCCGCTTATGGGTAGAGAACCACAGGAAATGAATCTGGAATCCCAAAGGTGAACTTCTATGTTCATTGCAACACTATCCACTAGAGTATGCAGAAAAATCTCTGGGGGTGATGAAGAAAATGTGGCCTATGTACACAATGGAGTACAATTCTGCCTTACAAAAGGAAATCCTGCCACACGAGATGATGAGCCATAGGACCTTTGTTCAGTGAGGTGAAACAAACACAAACACTGTGTGATCTCCTTGCTTGTGAGTCCAGTGGAGGTGGAGCAGAATGGGTGCCCTGCGCTGGGGTGGGCAAATGAGGCGATGTGGCTCAGGGGTGCAAGGTTTCCATTATGAGATGACAGTTCTCATGAGCTAATGCAGAGCATGGCTCTATAAGTAAAATTCTGGTGATCACATGGAATTTGCTAGGGAAGCAAATCTGAAGTGTCCACATCACACATACAATGGTAGCGATATGTAAGGCAATGGGTGTGTTGAGCAGCTCGACTGTGGGGATGAACGCATTGTGAAAATGTGCTTCACACCATCAACCATGAAACTTATGTGTACACAGCTTGACTAGTGATGGATGTACTGTGCAAATGTATACCAAATTGTGGTGATGAATGTGCTGTACAGATGTGTCCCATGTCATCACCCATGAACCTTGAGCATGAAAAATTTCCATTTGCCAATTATACATCAATAAAGCTGATGGAGAAAAGCACCATTGCCCCACTTTGCATGTTGAACTGGCCAATTTTGCCTTCGGTCAGCTCCTCTAAGGATGAAGTGGGGCCAGGGATGTGGAGGGAGAGAAGTCGAGGTGAAGCCTCCATTCAATATTTATTGAACATCTACCATCAATGATACATCATCAAACAGTTGCTGCCTGAGGTGGAGAATAATCCTGAAACTGGCAGAGCAGGAAATGGAGCCTGTTTTTGGAAACTTTCTTCTAATCCCACTCTACTCTGCAACCATACCTCATTCCATCAGTTCCCCTCAGAGCCTGTACACAGCACAGAAATGCACACAAAGAGACACACATGAACACATGTGCACAATTATGCACATGCATATTCACATATGCACAAACTCACAGATGTGCACATGTGAGCACAGGTACACAGTGGACATGTGCTGCATGTGCCCACAGTTGCATGCACACACACACACATTCACAAGCATGGTGGTCATGCCGACTATAACCAGAGTTGTAGTGAGTATGTAGTGGGAATGTGTGAGTAAAACATGTGAAGGTTCAAAGATCATCAGGTGCCTGTGACTTTGGTGACTTCATGTGGCAGCCACTGTACCTTGTCCCCCAGTGTCTGTCATTAATTGCACTATTTACTGTTTTGCCATTTCAATCTTTGCTCAGAATTCTTCTTCCACAAAATATTCTGAATAGTCATTCTTGCATGTTCCAGCTTCAAAAATAGGACATCCAAGTGCAGCAGAAATAAGCAGCCCCACTGAATGAGAGGAATAAGTGGGAATACTTCACATGAGGCACCTGCAGCACTGCAGGGGTGCAGTTCAGAAAAGACCCTAGTGGGGCAGATGCTGCATTTAGCTATGGGCATCAAATCAGGAACCAGCTTTGGGGTCGGGGGGAAGTGCTGATCCTGACAGCTGTAATTGTATCAGCCTGCCCTCACTGGGGTCTCAGCCTGGAGAGGGGCGAGGCTATTCCTGAGAGCTGGAATCGTACTGTCTCATGCTCTGAGTGAGATTCAAAATCTTCCAATGAGCCCCACCACAGTATCACTTCCAGATACCTTTACCCAGAATCTCAGAAGCAGCAGAGAGTATTACTCTGACCTTGGGGAGGTAACTAGGATACATCTAAAGGACTTCAGTTGTCGGGAAAAGATGAAACTGAAGGACAGTATGGAAATAACCCAAAACCAGAAATGAGAAGGTCATAATGGGAAACACCTGGGATTTTCTGAGTAGTTTCATGAGATTTCACGAGTTCCAAGTGCTGGGACACCTTCCCTCATCTCACAGGAAGGGAGAGGGGAAAACTGGTCTGTATCATCTAAGACCACACAGAAACTGGCACACCTGGGTGGAGTAAGGTCAGGAACATGTCTAAGCACTTTCTTACAGAACCAGTAATGGTCAAGAGGCCACATAGCTCCCTTCACCTCTTAGGGTTCCCTGTATCTTATACACTTTTGTCAATAAGTTTTGCTAATTAGTCAAGAATGAAGACAGGGCTAGAGATTTAAGTCAGCATTTCTGTGGCAGCATCACAGGTGTGGTAGCATCTCCCAAGCATGTGACCATCCAAGGAGTTGGCTAAAAGTCTTGATTGCCAGCTCTCTTTGGCTGACATACTCATTCAACAGCTCTCTCTCATGAATGTGCTTGTTAATGGACTATACTAATGTTTAATACTTAGTCTATTAAAAAGTAAGGAGCCACCTCACAGCTCTTCTGGGTGCAACAGGATGAATTTCCAGCATCGTACATCTTATGGTTTAGTGTGAGACAATGCAAGAAAGCTCAGAGGTGAGATGACTGGGTTGTGAGAGTCAACCTCATCAGTGCACTGTTCCACTTGAATGGATTAACTGAGTGGTAACTGTAGGCAGGTGTGGTGGGGCTGGAGGAGGTGGGTCCCTGGGGGTTTATATTTAGTCCCTGCTGAGCAAAACTCTCTTGGCTTCCTGATTGCCACTTCCTGAGCTGCTTTCCTCTGATGTGCCCTTCTGCCAGGCTGTCCTGCCTCATCTGAGAAACAGAGCTATGTCGTCAGTCATCTAGGGACTGAGACCTCTGAAACTGTGAGCTCCAAATAAACTTTTCCTCCTCTGCATTGTTTTTGTCAGGTCTTTTGGTCATAGCAGTGAGAAAAAATGACAAAAACAGTACATGAAATCCTAACATTGAAAGATGCATTCACCCTCAAGTTGGGCAGCTCTATGGAAATGACCTCAAAGATGGTATTCTGAAAAACAAGCAGGCTTGGTGTGAGATTCCTCAGCTGTTTTCCCTCTCCTTTGACTTACATAGTTCTTTTTCTTATATGTTGGGATTGGGAATACAAACTTGTATGAAAAGCTAAAGAGGCACAGTGTAGAATGATTGGCTTAACAGAAATTGTTGTTTATATATTATAAAATTGTTGAGCAGGGTAATTATTGAGGGTAAGTTTTGAGACAATAACATGGTATTTTAAATCTTGGCTTCCCTATGACCACATTCCATTACCCAGTTCACTAGGTCATGCAGGGGGTCAGATTCACTTGACATTATGAAGCGTCCACATTCTTAGACACTTATTATGATATTAGTTCTAAGGGACACAGTGGCCCACGAGAGAAGAACTGTCTGTATAATAGGGTACACTGGATACGTCGGGGCATGCTACGCAGTGATGAACTCAGTGCCTCCCTTGCTTCTCTTTGTTCCTGTTCTTTTTAAGTCTGTGTCAGGGTTCCTTTCAGAAAAGCACTGGCAATGCAATATTCTCCCACAACTCCACAAACCAAAGTTTGTTAAATTTAAACATCAAAGGCAGTTAAAGATTTTTTTATAAGTGTTTGCTTCAAATCTTACATTTAAGATAAAATGAGAGTAACTAGACTTTTGTGTTGCAGAGGAATTCTTCAAATTTTGCATAATTATATTTTTTATATTCCTTCAGATAGCCTTAAAATGTCATATAAAGCAAATACATGCATTTGAAATGCAAATGCAAAACTGAAGGAAGAGAGCTTTCTAAATCTGTAGCACATTTGCTTTCTTCCTAAGGATCGTGCATTTTAACACACCAAACACAGCACAAGCAAACTGGACAATCAGCCTTCCCTACATGGGAAGGGCTGCTGCAGTTGAGTAGGCTGGCTCAAGGTCACCACCCACATCTTAGCTCCACAGGGCACTCACTGCACTGGAGCTCTTCAACTACAGTGGACTTCTGTGCCATAGTGAGGACCGTGCTTACTTGTTAAGTAAATGAACACTGGCACAGCAATCCAACTTTCACTGACCACTTGGGGAGAGGGGCCGAGCATGAACCTGCCAAGAGTGACAGCCAGAGACCACCATGCCCAGCAGGGCTGTGGGAGGAAGGAGCAGGTGTCTCGAGTGTTGTCCTGTGCCTTGGAGCAGCAGGGCACCTTAGGGTACCTGGTTCAAGAGCAGCTCTTCTTCTCTTCTGAACTCACTCTCAAAGTAGCCCCAACCCACTCATGAGGGAGGAGACCTCACAGCCTAATCACCTCTTGGAGGTCCAACCCCTTAATACTGTCACATGGGTTTTGGAGGAGACCCATCTTCAGACCACAGCAGAAGCCATTAGTGAGAAGAGATATGTGATCTTGGCATGGCTTTTTGGAGATAAAGGAGGCTCAGACAGGTTCTGGGACATAGAGCAAGGCAGTGCTAAGAGCTAGGCGCCTGGGTCTTGGGAAAGAGAGATGGCACAGAGCACAGGGGAGGTGAGCCCTGGTCAGAGGCAGAGGCAGCTTCTACATGCCAAAAGGGAAGAGTCTGCTCCCAGGATGCAGAGGAAGTTTATAAGCTCCAAGCTGTGTGTCTGCCTGTAAATACTGCCTGTGTCTGTTTTAGGACAACCCCACTTATGTTTCCTTCTGACTAGTTGCAATGTTTTTGCTCTGAACATAGTTTGGTTTTAAAACCTCATTTACAGAACCAGTTTTACATGGTAGCTTCTGAGGTGGCTCCTTCAGAAGAAGAGCAGGGAGGGGACTCTGTGACAGTCAGTGGACAAGATGAGGACCAGCAGGTGTGGGTGGGAGTTTCTGTCTCTCACTGGCCAGTAACTGTAAAGGTCATTGCCCTCACAGGGCCTCAGTTTGCTCACCTGTGAATTAGTAATCTTGAAAGCTTTCCAACATCTTACAGATTCTCTGTGACTTCTGGAGTTGTACCAAGTGGACCTTGAGGAGAAAGAAAATACACTGACAACCATCACCTGACTTTTTAAATCAGAGATTTTTAAAGCTGCTCCTACCTGAAGAGCACCCTCCTTTGAGTTCCCAGACCTCTTGGTTTGAGGTCACCATTACCTCACGACATCCATTTGCAAAAGCAGGTACCAGTTCTGTCTCTCAACACCAACAATTTACAAGGAAGCTGTGTCTATCAAGTGTCTCCCTGCAGAGGCAGGGGAAGCCCCTTGGAGGGTGCCACAGACTGACTCTAGAATTAGCTCTCTGGCAATTTCACATGAAACCACAGGACACCTCTTCTCCTCTCCTCTGTGGTGTTCTCTAGAATCTGTGTTTATGTTTACAGTAGATGTGTAGCCAGCCTCTCTCATCCTGAACAAGCAGATGTGTAGCAGAGGCACCCAGGACTGGACACCCTGGTGTACACGACTTACCTTTCCTAAGTATAAGTACTACCGTGCTCCCACTGCCCTGGAGGTGCACGGCCTGACTTCTATGGGCACATGGAAGCCTGCAGATTCCTTCCCTGCTTCTGCCTAAGGTATGTGCAAGTAAGACCCTTATCTTACCATGTAGAGAAACTCAGGCAATTAATTGACTCCAGGCAGTGGAAGGTGCTTTGAAGCCTGTGACTTACTAATAACAATGGCATTCATTGTCTTTATTCTTGTTTTGTAACTTACTCTTAAACAAAAAAAAAAAAAAAAAAAAAAGGCTTTCTGATTAGAATGATGATTTGTTAGAATAGGAATGAGCTTTCTACCTAATGATGAAGTATTGGCAGATGCAAGCTCTCATTTAACATTATATACTTTACATTTATATTTTAAAAATATGAACATTAAAAATGAGCTTATGAAGAACATACAAAACATACAAAAATATCAGATAAGGGCTGGGGGCCTAGTGGTGGAGTGCTTGCCTGGCATGTGTGGGGCACTGGGTTACATTCTCAGCACTGCATAAAAATGAAAGAATAAAATAAAGGTCCATCAACATCTAAATTTTTTTTAAAAAATCAGATAAGTACCCTAGAATTGGAGTTGTGCAGTGTGCAGAGGACTGAGTGCTGCAGCTGGCCACATTGGGAAAGTCAGCCTCACTATGCTGCATCCCTGAAACCAGCCAGGGCTACAGGCCAGTGCCTTTCACACAAGGCCCATCCAAGCCCTCACAATGTGTTCTGAGCTGCCAGGGACCATCTAGTCCTAAAAAGCAGGTGCTGCTCTTACTGCAGCTAAGAGTAGAAAGCTACTTATAGGTATGTATGAATCACTGGAATCTCAGCCAAAGCAGTCAGGAGCTAGCGTGTCAAAACAGGGCAGCACATACATGTGAGTGCACACAGGAACACAACTGCATGTGAACACAGGCATGCACACATGCACACACCCTGCACAAAACATGTGAATAGCCTTTGTGCAAGAGGAGCTGTGTTACACAGTAATTAGTGGTGAATTTCAAAGAAAGATGCAGAGGTTTTGGACAGACAGCTGTAGGAAAACCCAGCACAAGACCAAACCAGATGCCTCAATTCAGCCCATGAATGACTCTTCAGGTAAATCACCAGTCCCTCATGTCCAGAAACTTCCAACACCTGGATCCTGACCTCAGGGTTACCCCCATCATGGAGGAAGTACCCTAAGCTGCCCAAATTCAGGCCAGAGTGAAAATGCCAGATGGCACTAACAGTGACAGGTGACTCCAGTTTTTCTGATACAGTCTCCTCAGAGGTGGATGTCATCAGGATGTCAGGGCATACAGCATCCCCATTTATCAAAGCCTGAGAGATTTTTCCAGGACTTGGTGCAAAAATTTGAAGATCCCTGCACATGGACCATTTGTGGCCCTACTCATGCCCTGTTCCCTGTAATGGTGCTCCAGGAGGAGCAGGACAGTAGGGAGGATCTGCATTCCTTCTGGACCACCATGCACTGGACAGCTGTGTGTGCATTTAGCCTTGAGTTTCTCCTAGGAGAGGAGAGGACTGAACTCTGGAATTTCTAGCTATGACCCTCTGCAGTCCTGGTCAAGTGGATCTCTGCCTGCTAACCAGATGCCCTCATAGTGTTCTCTCTTGGTGCTTCATGCAGTCCTTTCAGGGGCTGGTGTGAACTCAGGGGCACCTTCGACACACTCCCCCTGCACTGATGCTACAGTCCTGACTTACCAAGTAGGCTAAGGAGAAGACAGAGGCTCTGAGTCCTGACAGCACCTGACAGCATCGCCCTGATGAGCCCCAGCCCACACCTGCTGTTTACCTCCAGGTGTGTCTGAGACGCTATACTCAGAAGCTAAGGAAAGACCTCACAGGTTGTGAGTGACACTGACTCTTACTTCCTTCCCTAAGTTGAAAAGTGGACTCCCTTCAAAAGCCGAAGGCAGCTGGCAATGCTTTCCAACAACCTTCTGATCAAGATGTGGGCTGTACTAAGGCCAGTTTGAGTGTTCTGCTTTCTCTTCCATTCAAACTTCACAGCTCAAGACTGATATAAACCTCTCAGAGAAAAAACAAAGCCAGTTGAACATTTGCCTGTTCCCTTTACCTGTTTCTTGGTTTGTTTTATATGATGTAGACTTTAAGTTCTATTTACGATTCAGGTAGATTGGCCACCAAATAGAAACCATGAAGCAGAAGGGCAAAATAAACTCATGATCAGGTTCATAGCACCACTCACTGCTTCACTAACTCTGCTTTATTCCCTTCCTTCTCTGCCAGCCTCCCTTCAGATGTTATCCACCCATCATCAACATCCATTCATCCATTATCATCTGTCAATCATCTATTATTATCTATCATCCACCCATCATCTATCATCCATCCATCCATCATCAGTCCATCAAT
The DNA here is from genome assembly GCA_025594165.1 of Tamias sibiricus. Lineage (NCBI taxonomy): Eukaryota > Metazoa > Chordata > Mammalia > Rodentia > Sciuridae > Tamias > Tamias sibiricus. Next base: position 99,840,928 of record CM046670.1, on the reverse strand, counting down.
CCATCCATCTATCAATCATCATTATCTGTCCATCCATTATCATCTATCATCCATCCATCATCTAACATCATCCATCCATCCATCCATTATCATCTATCATCAGTCCATCCATCATCATCTAACATCATCCATTTATCCATCCATCCATCCATCATCTATCTCTTTCCTTATTGGACACCTGGCCCCCCTGGAACTGAAGCCCTATAATGGCAGGGAGCTGTGTGAAACCCTCGTACTTAGTGCAGTGTTGGGCTCCTTGACACATGCATGTAGTGAATTCTGTTGCCCTCAGTGACAGCCCTGACAAAAGTCACTATTGCTCAGGTGCACTATTGTTTCGATACCACAAGGTGAACAGCAAGGATTTGGGTTTCATTAATTCTATGATTTCTTGTTCTGGCATGTATGCAATTAAAAGTCCTACTTAAGCTCAAATCGAGCACCTCACAGGGTCTACTAAAGCCAAGACCCAGGTTTCTCTCTCTCTCTCTGAGCCTCTAGTTGATTCTCAATTTCTAAATAAATTAATATTCTATTTTCACTCAAAGGTGAATCATTACTAATGGCTTAATGTAGTCTCTAGAGAGCATTCCAATGTTAGTGACTATTTTGAAGGAGATAACCCAAAGATGACAGAGTCTGAGGCACAGCTGCACAGGTGATAAGGGAGGTGGGCACACTTGCTGGTGCTTCTGTGACTTGTTCCCAACAGCTGCTCCCTGCTACTCCCAAGGCCAGGCCTACAAGCTACAGGCTGAGACAATCAATTTCCTACTTGCTCAATATTCAATCTGGAACATGTAAACATTATATAAATGTATATAATTCATCAGTGAACGCAAAATGTTCAAACAGCTAGCTAGTTACTGTGTGTAACTCTTGCTTCTTGAAATTTCAAGAGGTAACTGAAAGGCATGGCCACTGTTATTAGGTGGCCACGGGTGCCACGTGGCTGCATTTCTACAGCACCCTGGGGGTAGTCGAGTTCTTCAAGAAAACACGGAACTGAGGCACTTACTCTCTTCAGGAAGGCCTGTCTGTGGGGACTGGCATAGATTACACATAGCTGTTGCAAGGCTGAAGAGAAACCATCTGGCTTGGGCAGTGCAGCAGAAGCAGACAGGCTCCCTCACCTGCCCACCAGCCAATCACACAAAGCCCCAGACATCAAGGCTATCCCTCCCTGAGAGAGCTCAGGAGAAAGGTTAAAACTGCCTTCATTTTTATCTCAGTGTCGGACTTCCAGTGACAATATTAGTAAAACGTCAAGTCTTTTTAAAGCAAAAGACTGATGAAACAGTAGACGACAAAGTGCTAAATATTCATCTGACTTTCACTGCAGCTCATCTCCAGAAGGCCCAAGGGCCACCTAGGCCAATTCTGGGGATGCTCCCTCTACTTCTGCTGGTAACCCAGGAAGCGACATTCCAGAGGAAAGGCAGAAACACAGACTGGAGGGATTATGGATTACAATGAGCACCTTCTCCCTTCAGGAAAGTCTGACATTATTCAAACTCACAGATGGAGATGAGATGCAAAACATACTTTATTTCTTTAATACAGAGTATAAAATATTGCACTCTGGTTGCATATCTCCAGGAAGTCTGTGGCATAGTGTTTTAGGGTACCATGGGCAGCAGCAAGCATGAACCTTGGCCACTGGGTGGGTCAGAGTCCAACAGCCTGCAGTGACTGCTTACACACATGCGGAATGAGGGAACTGAGTAGCGCATACACACCTGGGGCAGTGCTAGTCTGTGCACACAGAGGGAGAGGGAAATGAGTACAGTTACCTTCCTTGCTCTATAGTCATGTTCTCCCTCCCAACTTTTCATCCCATATGTGCATGCACATTCTTTCATGGACAAATGAAAGCCTCTTGCAGCAGTCCCTGTGGCTCAGCCTTGTGGAAGGTAAGTAGATGGAGCAGCAGCTGAACTCTCAGATGCTCAGCAATCTGGGAAATTCGAGGCTAAGACAGGGTGTCTCCCTGCAGCCACACACCTGCACATGCCGCTGAGGAATGCATCCGGAGGGAGCAAGGCAGCCAGCTTGCTTCCTCTGCACTGACACTACCTGCTTCCCACTCCTCAGGCCTCTCCTCTGGCATCTGCTTCCAGGATTCACTCCAACTGAACTCCTCTCTTTCCCATGCCACCACTGACAGTGCAGATGATTCTGGAAGATGTTGGGGGCTTCAAGTAGAAAACAATTGGTTTCATATTTTTCATCCATTTTATGAAAGGTGAGTGTGACCTCAGCTGCCAGTTACAGAAAGGCATAAAGGGTTTAGTTAAAGCATTCACATATAAAATTAGTGGGAAATCTGAAAATGAGAGATGTGGGTGTATGAAAGATCTCCCCTTTGACGTCGTTTAAAACTAAATGAAATATTGTGAACAGCAAAACAGCAGCACCACAGAGCAATGACCAGGGCACAGGTCCTCCAGCAGGGTTCTGCTTCTCAACAGTGCAGAGGGCAGACCCCAGGAACTCTTGCCTAGAACCACGTGGAAACAAGCCACAGGGCTGAGCACCCTGCAGAGTGGCCAGCACTCCACTGCAGTCACCAGACAAGCAAGGAGAAAATGACTTACAATGGAACTGATACACTGACAGCCACACAAAGTAATGTGAAATTGCCCAGAGAGTAACAGCTGAAACTCAGAGATCTGCTCTCATGATGAAACAGTCACAGACCATTTTTAAGCAAATACATGAATATATCAAAATGTTGTTATGAAATGTTATCATTGAGAAACCCATTTATTCCCATACTCTTCCCTTGAGTGCTTTTGTTTTTGAAGAGATATATTTTGAAAAAACGTGGTAAGCTTTCAAAGAGTTGACTAGGTGACAAATTCTCTTCTGTTTCTCATGGACAGAAGATTCCCTTGAAAGGTTCTGAACCTGTGATCCCTTTTCCCTGAGTGCATTAAGTCAGGGCCCCAGCAGCTCCCATGAACATGCAGATCCCAGAGTCTCCCCACTATCAGATCCCATCCCTGCCTGCAAAACATGCTCTCTGCAGAGCGAACTGTGCCAAATCCAGGTGAGTCCATGGTGTGTGGAGCGTGCACTAGACCGGACCCCAGGCCACGAAGAGCTTCTATTCCACGGGCCACATGCGTGTGGGCCAGTTGTCTCTCCTCTGCAGATGAGAATGAGGGCACATCTTGCATTCTGCCTGGGAATGCCACTTCAGACCCAACAAGAGGACAAGACTTTTTGCCAACTCTCAGGAAACAGTCCGGGGGACAATAAAGGGCTTTACTTTGCTTCCGTGTATCTTCAACTGCATCCTTCTACATGGCTACCATCTAGCAGGAAGAAGTGGTATTGACAGAGTGACCCTATTGTCCTGGAAGCATTCTAAATATGCTTTCTGACTCATGGAGGAAGACCATCAGTCATGCCATTTGGGAAAATTCAGTTGGTAGTGAGTGGTGCTTTGCAGTTCGCAGTGAAGCATTGTAGACCAAGTGTGTCGTTGTTAGCCACAGCATTGAAGCAGAAAGCTTCCTGGTGGTTACAGAACTTTACACGGCACCAGCCAGTCAAAAAGAATAAGTAACATGCCACTCATGCTTGAATTTCACGTTTTTCTCCTTTTCGTTTAAAAAGAAATTAAGATATTGTCAAAACGCATTATAGCATCTCTTTGTCACCAAGTCAGTCAAAAAGATGCCCTGGACAAGTCTCCTGTTACCTTTCCACCTCCTCCTCAGCATGCCAACCCTTCTGTGGTCAGCAAGCTTTGTCAGCAGGGTGCTCCATTCCCAGAAAAGCAGCAGTCATGTGTCCTTGAGGCACACTGCACAAATGGCCCAGGGTTTCAAGTCATCCACAACATCAAGGGGTCCTCTTGTCACCAGGACGTTCATTTTCCTGAGCAGTAAAGAGAACAAACATGGTCAGCTCCTGTCTGCTGCAGAATGCTTGCTGCAAAGCCTGGCCCTGCTGTCCTGGGTTTGTGACATCTCTTCATTTCAAAGCATCTCCTTTTTGTGTTTTAAAGTTTGAAAATAAATTGGTAAGACTTCTGTTACCTGGGTTCTCTGTCAGAACAAATCTCCATGAACAAATCTCTGCAGGCCTTTTTCTGGACATCTGAAAGTCCTCTCTGCTTCCTACTACTCCTGGTACAGTGACGATGACTGGTCTAAATGTTGACAAGGCCATGCTGACGTTAACCTAAGCTCAGGCCTGGGGAACAAAACAGAGAGCAAGGCAGGAGTTCCCCCCTCATGTTCAAAGGCAAACAACTCCACGCTTTTCAAGGAGCAGTATCTCGAAGGTGCTGCCCAGGAGACAAGGAAGGTGGCCTTATAGCCCTCAGCCACTTTCATCCACACTATGCTCCTGTAGGGCTTCCTAGAGGAGCAAAGGAAGGAGCAGAGACAGGGTGACCCTGTCCATGTGTTGGGTGACACTGTATCTTTCCAATGCAAGATCTAATTCTTCCCACGGGCTCGCAGTGGGCTTCCATGGGTTGCCCTTCTTTATCAAAGAGAAATGTGGAGGGGTCTGTGAAGGTCTGAAAGTTTTTGTCTTGATATTAAACAATGTTTATCTATAATCATCCCAAAGGGCAAGTTATTATTCTACCAGTTTCTAAAATAACCAGTAAGTTATATTTTTTGTGCAAAAGATATAGAGAGTTAGAAAGACTGAAATTTTGACAAGTATTCAATTTGATGAGTTTAAGAACAGAAGGTAACTAAGAGCCATGGAATCGAAGAGTAATTCTCATTAACTGTACTCGGAGACACAGGAACTCTGAGAGCACCAGGACTGCCCCTGTGTCCAGATGTAATGGTCCATTAATCGACGGGCCCTAGTGGTTAGTGTGCAGACTCTGTGAGTCATGTTTCAGTTCTGATATTTTTAAATCTCACAAGCAAACATTTTTACCCATGGGACAAGAATGTATAAATGTTTAGTTCTGGATGGAATATTTTAATTAAGATTTATAAACCTCTGTCTGCCAGGGTGAGGGGAGCCTCTGTGTAAGATACATTTGTATTATTTACTTATAAAGCCTAACTTTCATCTCAATTATCCTAAATTGTTCATGAAATCCTGACATGAATCTTTAAGAACTGCAGCACGAGTGTTCTGGCAAACTACAGGAAAGGCGGAGCCAAGCTCCTGGCTACCACATCTTACAGAGCTCAGGGAACTGTTCCAGAGGAGTCACTTGTATGGAGAAAGCAGGGGCCACCTCAAAGCCCTTGTGCACACCCTGTCAGTGGGCCTCAGGCCTTGGCCCCCTGGACACTGCTTCTCAGAGGAAACAAGCCTGGTGGCAGCATGAAGGGGGTGTGGTGCTGTGCAGTCAGCCACCTGTGAGCTGGAGGAGGCCCACTCTGCCCCCAGCCTCCAGGCAGCACTGCACTTTCCAGGAGCACAGCCTGCCCATGCATCTGGGGAAGCCAATCTGTGAGATAAGTGTTGTGCTGGCGAGGGCCATCACCATCACTAGACAGAATCAGGACAGCCTTCTCTTCGCTATTCCCCAAATGCCCAGGGACTGAGAGGATGATCAACACACCTCTGCCTGCTCCCTTTGTTTCACAGACCAACAAGGCCTGGACTAAAGCACAGGAAGCACACGGCCATGGAGACAAGCCCCTGGACACTCAGTGCCAGGTCACATGCCCCAGGACAGCACCTGCTTTCCACATCTAGGTGCCCACAGCAGCACCATGGCCTGTCCCTGCTACCATCTGTTCACTTCAGATCCAAACAACTACTCATGGAAAGTACAAATTACTTCTTTAAATTTGCTTGCCTATATACATTCTATAGGGATTGAGTTTAGTGTAAAATGACTCCTCCGTGTTCAAGAAAACAATGGATTCACCTCTTCTTGCTATTTGCACCCCTGTACTAAGGCCACTCAGAGAAATTTTGGGGATTTTTTCCTGTCTTCAATACAGAAGAGCTGAGTGCAAGCATTTCTGTGGCAGCCATCCACAACTCCACAGGCCAATGTTGTGCCTTCAATTCGTATCTCAATGGCAAACAAAATAATGATTTTTTAAAAGAATTTATAGCAAGCTGCTTCTTATTGAAGGGTGACAGAAAAAGAGATGTTACCATGTCTACATTCTTGGTTCTCAAAGAAAACCCTGAAAATGGACTTTTCTTCGCTATTCCCCAAATGCCACAGAGACTGAGTGCAATGGAAAATCAACACACCTCCGAGCCCCTCCAGCTGAAGAACTGAAGGTCAGACCTGTACTAATGGTATTCAAAGGAAATAAGTTTACTCTGTTTTATCATCAGAGGCAAATAAACTACAGAATCACAGCAGTTCGGAATGTGATACATTACTTACTAGAATCAGCAGTTTAAACTCTGATGCAATCTAGTCCAATTCCTCCAGTTCAAAAAACAGAAGCCCTCAAAAAATTTTAAATAGAATTTAACCAAATAAGGATTTATTCTTGCTAAACCAATGCCAAACTGCTGCCAAGATCCCTTGGAGAGTTCTTACCAATGTAAAGGCCTTCAGGAAGAAGCATGGAAGGTGAGAGAGCAGCACCTACCTGGGCTGCAAGTGCACAGTACTTCAAGAAGTTTCACGGCAAGTTTGGCCCAGTGCACATACGCACTAGGGCTCTGAGGCTACTTTCAAAGCAGGGGATGATGATTCAGAGGAGTAAAAGTGCTCCCCAAGAATCTTTTAACTCAGTGTGACCTTTCCAGGCAATCAAATGCAGCACTGGTCTGCCGGCACCTGCATCTCTGGCCCTTTGGCTCTGGCTGCAGTGATTCTACCAGGAGCCTCTGCATCTCCATTTCTTGGGGCCCTTACCAATGAAGGGACTATATTCTAAGCATAACTTGTAATTGGATAACATTCAACTTGGTCTTACTCAGCAAGCAGGAACACACACTCCCGCCACTCTCCCCCAAGCTTTTTGGGCACGTACCTGGGGTCTTGGTGTCCTTGAACGCAGGCCTTCAAGCAGGCCCCTGGCTGGAGGTCTCCTTGGCCTTCTTGCAGGTGTACAGCCACTTAATGATGCGGGCATTCCTCTCGACCACGGAGGTGGTGCTGGGCACCTGCTCTACGAGCTCCTCCTCCTGTAGCCCATCGTTGCCCTCGTTGCTGTGCCGGGAGAAGCCGCTGTCGGAAGTGGCCACACTTACGCTACGCACCTTGAGGGCGCCACGGTCAGTTCCTGCGGAGAAGTTGTCCTTCCCAAGGGCCTCTACCACCTCGGGATCCAGGCCGCAGTACAGGAAGAAGGTGTCAAACTCCGCCTTGGCCGTGGAGTAGCGGGAGCTGAGGTCTGACTGGGAGCGCTGAAGCCCCCGACGTCTGGCCACCAGCAGCTCCTTACCAGCTCGTGCAGCCTGGCCCTCCGGAGGCGCCGCTGAAGGCAGGGCGGGGGCCCGGGGCTCAGGGCCTGCTGCAGGGACGGGGGGCGCGGTCGCAGCCGCCGGGCTGGGCTTGGTAGGTGCGGCCTCCTTGCCGCCCGCCTGGCTCTCCTCCCCCGCTCCGGGCGTTTCCAAGGGCTCCGGCGCCTTGTCTTTGCTCGGTCCCTGGAAAAGTTTCTTCACCAGGCCTCCCCTGGGGCCGTCGGCACCCGGCCCTCGGACGAACTCGCATTTCTGCCGGTAGATGACCAGTGAGTCAGGCCTCAGCGGCTTCCGCGTGATAGCCCTGCGCGCCACCGGCGCGGGGACGCGGGCGGCAGCGGCGGGGTCGCAGCGCTGCCCCGCGGACGCCCCAGGGCTGCGGCCCTCGGAAGGGGAGTCCAGATGGGCCCCCGGCAGGCCTCGAACGTACTTGGCGCGGTCAGCAGCGAGCCTCTCCACCGCGCTCCTGCGCGCTGGCCGCGCCGCGTGCGGGTCCCGCAACGCCTCGGAGCCGGGCGGAGGCGGCCGTTCGCCTGCATACGCGTCCTGGGCAGGCTGAGCGCGCATCCTCGCGGGGCACAGACCCGCCGGGCTCGCGTCCGCTCGGGTTTCGGCGCCGGTGGGTCCCAGGCCAGTTCCGAAGTCCGCTCGGGGTGAGGAGTGGCGCCGCAGGGCCGGGCCGCCCAGGTCCGGAATTGGGGCGAGTCCGAGTCCGTTCGGGCAGGTGAATCACCCCAGTTCCCGCCCGCTGGCTCCTCCCACCTGCCCGCCACCCTGCCCCAGGCCTTCGCCACCCCCGCCAGGTGTCCCCGCCCCATCTCCTGCCGAGTCCCCGCCCCTGTCGGTCCCCACCTCCTCACCTCCCGGCGGTGTCCCCGCCCTCACCTCTAGCCGGGTGTTCCTGTCCTTTGGGTCCTCAGCCTCCGCACCTCCCCTCAGTGTCCCCGCCCTCGTTCTTCCCTAGACTCCGCATCTCTGACTCAGGCCTCTCGCCGGTCTTCTACCCTTGCAGGCAACTGGGAGCGCCAGGCCGTACCCCGGGGCTGGGATGGGAGGGGCCGAGCCCTTTCAGAGCCAGGCTTCTGCCACTTCCTTCCAGTCCCCAGAGTCCCTGGGGGCACTGGCGGAGAGGGGCGTTTCTAGAGAAGGGGAGGGCAGAGGGGAACGGCTCCTGGAGGCTGGTGCCTTGTGTCTTTTGATTTCTTAAAGTGATCTCAGCGTGCTTGGAATCTTGACTGTTTTCCTTAGTCCCTACCTGAACACATAGTATCAGAAAAGAAGAGGATATAAAAGGAAAGAAAACCTTGGAGGTCAGGGTCAGTCTGTTTGGAGGAACCCAGGGCCTTTGGGAAGAGCTGGACCAAATGCATAATCCAGACGATGGTGAAACTGAGGGCAATGCATCGACCTAGGAGTTGTGAGAGTGTAAGAAAATGTTTCCAAAATTCCATTCTTTCCAGACATTGGACAAAGGACTAAAAATATCTGCCAGACAAGTGAAATACACGTTATCTCCTAGGAGGGCGTGACTCTGGGATGCTCCAAGCACGTGGCTGTGGTGCGCTCTGCTTTGTTACTGAAACCTGCTTTTAGCGCCAGAGGGCACCAGAAGTGGACAGAGCCACCTGGCTGGGGGTGGGAGTGGGGGAGCAGCAGAGTGTGTCCATTGAAGACATTCTTATTTGATTAATTTTATTTATGTCTACAAGCTCCCACCTCTTATTGGATGATATACTGGAATAATGGAACTGAAGTAGTAAGATACTGACTGTCTAAATAGTTCTTGCTGCTTGACTTGAAGTATCAACTTTGAGAACATTTCCTTCTTGGTATTCCCCTTGAAAGACGTGAAGGCAAGACAGAGTGCAAATGGACTGAATGATCCCATAACTCAACTCAGGGAATTTGTCCCAGGGAGCTCACAGTACACGTGTGTGCAGCAGGAGGGTACCCACTGCAGAGGGGCCTGCAGTCAACCTGCAGGTGGTAGCAGGAGGGCGGCTGGGTGATGAGTAGCACTGTTTATGATTCAAGAGGAACTGAAGGAGCGCGGGGAGAGTATTATGGTGTTTGTGTGTGCACCAGAAGAGGCAGCATTGTTAGAGGTGCAATGGTTAATTTGTGGATCAACTTACCTGAGTGATGGTGCTCAGAGCTGTGGTCAGACTCGTTCCGGGTGCTTCTTTGAGTGAAGCAGATTGCCCTCCCTAATGTGGATGGGCCTCATCCAGTCATAGAACGAAGGCTGGCCTCCTCTTGAGCAAGAGGAAATTCTCCAGCAGTTCTTCAGACTGGAACTGCCACCCTGGCTTTCCCTGGATCTCCGGTCTGTTGGCCACCCTGTGGACTTTGGACTCATCAGTCTTCACAGCTTCATGGCCAGTTCCTTAAGAAAGGTCTCCTTTTATGTGTGATACCCATATGTTATTGATTCTTTTTGTCTGGAGAACCTTGATCAACACAGCTGGTTAGGAATAGAAGACCGAAAGGACGAGAGGCTGACATAGCTAGGTGTGCAGAGACTGGTGACCACAGGATGTGGAAGGCAGAATGGAGCAAAGAGCGTGGCAGGCTTTACTGATGTGACATGGGGACTGAAACTGTCCCAAATTAAGTCATTATGAAGGGGTGGGCATTTAAGAGGAGAGAATCAACTCATTTGGGACATCTTTGCTTTAGGCTTTTGTACTGTGTTCTAATTAATCAGTATTTAACTCAGGTTGTGGTTCTGAGTGAAATAGAGATGCCTGGGCAGAGCCACTGAAAAGAATTAGCATCTATGGAATGGAAGGAAAGCCAAGATCAAGAAGAGGGCTTAAAGAAAGAAGCAAGAGAGACAGACTCCCATGCAAGACCAGTGGTACAACCAGCTGTGTGTGCTGGGGGTGGGACAGAAAAGCAGTCTAGGCCAGGGAGGGTCATGGAGTTCAGCCACTGTGGCATCTGGGAAGGGGAGAAGGGATCAGCCTGCCAAGCAGGCATCTGGAGGCTCTGCTGCAGAGAACACCCTTCGGGGTGGTGCTGAGTGGCTGGTGTAGAGCTTGCTATGCCCAGTTGATGAGAAAGTAGAAAGTGAAGAACTGGAAGGTGACAAAGGCAGAGACATTGTCCAAGGCTTGATGGTGGAAAATTGGACAGTAACCTGAACAGGTGGCCCAAAGAGGAGCTACCTTGGTTGCTGAGAGGAGCTCATGTTGCCAGCACAAGGCAAGGACGCTTGTTGATCCACAGGGGGAAAGGAAATGACTGGTTGGCTGACGCACATCTGGAGTGGAAGGGATGAGACCTAGACACCAAAAGAGGACCACTGGTTATGGCAGGAAGATAGTGCAGTGAAGAGGTTTTTGTGTGTAAGAAAAGGAAGCAAAACACAAATAACCTCTTCCCATTACCATGCACTGTCTGGGGTAGTAGTCACAGATGCCATGGGAAGAAACTCCAAGTGTAGGGGTTTTTAAAGAAAAAAGATACTGAGTCTGGTGAATATGAGAAATACCTGACTTTTCAGATAAACATTTAACTGCAGTCAAGATGTAACTGCATTTTGTAGGCTTAAGGGTGAACTGGTTCCTAAACGCAGTAATTCAGTTAGTCAAGAAAAAAAACAAAAAAAAAAACAAACCTTCAAACCTAGGATGAACTGTTGGCCCTTTACTTGCTGCCTCACAGCAAGTCCACGGGTAAAGTCTAGCTGGCCGGTTTGAGTAATCTGTCTAGGCCCACAGGACGTTCTGTCAAAGGGGAAACATGTAAAGTTTCCAGAGGCATATTTGTCTTTCTCATTCTTTCTTTCTCTGTTATTTAAGAAGAATGAGGTATGAGTATAAGATGCCCGTGCACTGTTTACTAAGCTTTCTGCCTTCAGTTGGAGCTGATGTTGGTGGTACCTGGACAGTTCATATCAAAGACGTAAGCTGCTGGGATAAAGCTTCCCACAGATGAGGAAGGTCACATCCCCCACTGAGGCACACAGAGAAGGGTCATGTTGAATGCTCTTTAGGAGCAGAGATGAGGAAAGTCTAGAAGCTGAGGCACTGGCAACATTTGACACATGAGCTTCTGCTGCCTACCTGGACCACAGCAAGCTGGAAATCAGAATTCTCAGCCCAATGTGCAAACCTATGTTAAAATGAAATGATAGTTTTCCATCACAATCAATGAAATGTCAGTAGAAGTTGAACAAAATGCCCTCCCACAGTTGGATGACCACGAATGCTAGAGGTGGGCCACACTGTGTGAGTCTCTCACAAACACTGTGCTGAGAATCATGGTGCCTGTTGGGGGAAATGGCTTGGTATCTGCCTGGTGTATAGATGAGAAGTTACAGGCACATCTCATTCCTATGTATACAGCTTGGTCCTTTCATTTTGTAAAGAAAAGCAAAAATGTAATATCTATATATGTGTGTGTATGTGTATGCATGTGTATCCACATGTGTGGGTGTATGTGTATTAATAAGTACACACACACACACTGACCATGGTACCTTGTATGCATAAAGTATATGGTAGGAGGCACAGGTCCTACCTCACACAAGCCACATTACTAGGCATCAATGCATAGCTTTTTGTCACTGTGGTTAAAACACCTGAAAAGAACAACTTAGAGGAGGAAGAGATTGTTTGGCTCATGGTTATTCAGCCCACTCCCTAGCTCCAGGCCTGAGGTGAGGCAGAACGTGATGTCAGAAAGGCAAGGCAGAGGGAATCAGCTTGGAACATGACAACAGGAAGCATGTAGAGGGTTTTTTATTCACCAGGGGCAAAATGTACACCCCAAAGTCATGCCTCCAATGAACTACGTCCTCTAGCCACACACTACCTACCTACAGTTACTGCCCAACAACTCTCATAATCATTTTATACCTAAACATTCTTACATTGTCTCACACATAGACTTTTGAGGGACACTTTATATATAAAGCATAACATTCTGTCCCTGACTCCCAGAAGCTAATGTCTATCTCACAATGCAAAACACATTTAGTCCATTTTCAAGAGTCCCCATAATCTTAACAGTTCCAGCATTGCCCAAAAATACAAGTCCAAAATTTCACCTGAGACTCAGGGAACCCATAGATGTTTCTCCCTGTAAAGATCAACAAGTTAGATATATCCAGTATATAAAGACACAGAGTAAACATTTCCATTTCCAAGGGGAGAAATAGAGGCATAGAAAGAAGGGATAGAACCAAAACAAGACCAAAATCCAGCTAGACAAACAAGTTCGTAGCTCCACCCCCAGCATCTAGGGTACATGGATCATGAAGTTCTCTTCAAATAGCAGGTGTAACTCCAGCTCTATAGCATTACTGATTGAAGCCCACATGGCCTCTCTCTTGGCTTGTCTCTGTTCAATTTCTGCAGCTGTCCTCAGCAGATGTTCCATAGTACTGGCATCTCTTGATCTTAGGGTGTTTCCATTGCTGCTTCAGCTTCTTAATGTCTTCCTTCATTGTTCTTTCAGGAGATTCTGACCCTGCTACACTTTGGCTGGCCTTCCTTTGAAATCTCAATGACCCCCTAACTCCAACAGCATACAGTCCTACAGAACCAGCACCACATGGTTGACACCAATTCAAGCAACAACCAGGCTTCCTGGGACCTTGGCAACAGTGGCCTCTGAGTATGTGGGTGGCTGAGCACAGTGAAACAACTTCCTAGGTACTCCTGTTCAAGCAGGGTGTCTCCTTGCTGTCTTCTCAAAGGAATTTTTACTTTTATGCCCTTGACCTGAGATGAGTGTGGTCTTGCCAATTTCTGAAATGCCCTTAAGCCATCTTTCCTATTATTTCCAAGTAAAGTACTTAGCATCTCTTTAATGACTGTAATCTCTTTTAACAACTACTCCTTCCTTAGACCTGGTTTTACTTTCAGTTGTTTGGCCAAACTGAAAGTTTTTCAAGTATTTCTACTCTGCTTTCTGCTCATGATTATCATAGTAAACTCGGCTCAAATCCACAATCAATACCTGTGCCACCATCTGAATGCTCTGCTGCCTTGAAATTTATTTTGCCATATATCAGTTAGTCCATTACCTTCAAATTCAGCCTCACAAAATGTTTCAGGACATGGGCAAAATGTAGTCAACTTCTTAGCCAGAACCTAACACAAATGGCCTGTAGTCCAATTTCCAATAGGGTCCTTCTCCTCTTAAACCTCATGAGCCCAGTCTTTACTTTCTACAATCCTATCTGCCTTCTGTTTTTCTGAATTCCCACCAGAATTACTCACTAAACTCCATCTCTAGCATTCTGAATCTTTTCCAGCTTGCATCTCTAAAAAAACAAAAAACAAACAAACAAAAAAAAAAACTCCTTCTGAACCACATGGTTGTCAGATTAATCACAGCAGCAATCCCACTTCTTAGTACCAATTCCTGTTTTAGTCAGCTTTTTCATTATTGTGATCAAAAAATCTGAAAACAAATCTTAGGTCTTAGAGGAGGAAAAGTTTATTTGGTTCATTGTTTTAGGGGTTCAGCCCATAGTCTATGAACTCCATAGCTAAGCCATAGTTGAGACAACACCATGGTGAAAGTGCTTGGTGATGGGAATTAGCTCCAGACATGGTAACCAGGAAACAGGGGGGTGGGGGGAGAGAATGACCTTTACTCACCAAGAACAGAATGTAAATGTCAAATTAACACCCCAGGGATCCACGTCCTCCAGTCATCCCCTACCTGCCCTCAGTTACTGCCTAGTTAATCTAAACCAGTGGATTAATCCAGTGATTAGGTTATACCTCTCATGGTCTAATCATTTCACCTCTGAACATTCTTGCATTGCTTTACACATGAGCTTCTGGGGGACACCTCATATATAAACCACAATATTAGGATATACAGGTCTGCCCCACATAGACCACATCACCTAGGCATAGATGTGGGGTCCTCTCTAATGCATGCCACCTTGCTGTAAACCCTTCCACCCTTCCAAGCTGAAGCCCCAGCTGTGCTGGTGGAGTTGTATCCCCCATCATGCCAACACACCCTTCTTGAAAACTGAGCCCCTCCACCTGCCCTGCCCCTCACCTCTGTCCTTTCCTCCTCACTTGTGCTTTCTCTCCACCTGAAGCTGCCTAGATCCTATTCACAGGAAACTAATAGTTTGCCCAGTACCGTTAGGTCTTTTAACTTTGTATAGTATTTTTCTACCACATTACATAGACTCCTCCATTCCAGAACCTTCATTTTGCCACACTTGAATCTCTACTGAGCAGCAGAGTACCTGGCATGTGATGGGTAACAAACAGAAGTTCATCAATTGGTTTGTATTCCAATTTTCTTGATCAATTATTGGCATGTCTACTTTTCAGCTACCTCTTTAATACTATCTTATTAAAACACATCACCATGTTCTGATGATAAATGTGCTTTCTTGCTCTGGTTTCACCCCACACCCAAAAGTTAATAACACAGGGTAGGCCCAGTCCATCCCGTCAACTGGCAGACCCATGTCGAGATCAGGCTCCAGCCCAGGCCCACCCCCATGGACCTGCACAGGAGCCCATGGGAGCCCAAGCCTAACCCACCTTCATCTTGGGACACTGCAGCCACTGCCATAGCCCTCCCCATGCAGTAACCTCCACCTTGCGACAACAGACAGGGTCTAGGAGCAGCTGCATCTCAGAACAGGCAGCCCAAAGCCATTGTAAGGCCTATCCTTTCAGCCACATCTCTGAAAGAGGTTGCATCCATCTTGGCACCCCGCCACTGCTATCTTGAGTTACCTCCGCTATTGCCGCCACCACCTATAGTTGCAGTAGCACCCATCATGGGTCACCAGCAGGGTCTGGAAGCCCAACAGCAAGGTGAGGTACAGATAATCTGCACAGATACTATAAATTATAGGGTAGAAACTGAAATACCTCAAAGACACGTAGACAACATGAAAAAACAAGGGAAAAAAGTGCCGCAAACAAACCAGGAAACTACAATAACAGAACCTATGGACAGTGCAATCAATGAAATGTCAGAGAAGGAGTTCAAAATGTACATAATTAGAATGATCTGTGAATTAAAGAATGACTTAAATGAGCAAATACAGGCAACAATTGATCACTCCAACAAAGAGATAAGAGAGTAAATACAGGCAACCATTGGTCACACCAACAAAGAAATAAGGGAGTAAATACAGGTAGCAAAAGATTACTTCAAGAAAAAGTTAGATATTCTAGAAAAAAACTCAGAAATCTTTGCAATGAAAGAAACAATAAACCAAATAAAAAACTCAATAGAAAACATTACCAACAAACTAGATCATCTGGAAGACAGAACATGAGATAATGAAGACAAAGTATACAATCTGGAAAATAAAGTTGACCACACAGTGAAGATGGTAAAAAAACCATGAACAGAACACTCAAGAATTATGGAACGCATCAAAGACCAAATATAAGAATTATTAGGATAGAGGAAGACACAGAGAGTCAAACCAAAGGAATGCACAATGTCTTCAGTGAGATAATTTCAGAAAATTTCCCAAACACAAAGAATGAATTGGAAAATTGAATAAAAGAGGATTACAGGACACCAAATGTACACAATTACAACAGATCTACTCCAAGGCACATTATAATGAAAATGCCTAGCGTACAGACTAAGGATAGAATCTTAAAATCCATGAAAGAGAGGAATCAGATCACATGTGGGGGAGACCAATTTGTATCAGCAGATTTTTCAACCCAGATCCTCAAAGCCAGGAGATCCTGAAACAACATATACCAAGCTCTGGAAAAAAAGTAGATGCCAACCAAGAATCTTATATCCAGCAAAATTAAGCTTCAGATTTGATGATAAAATAAAAACCTTCCATTATAAACAAAAGTTAAAAGAATTTTTTTACAGTGAGAAAGCCAGCAGTACAGAGCATCCTCAGCAAAATATCTCAGGAGGAGGAAATGAAAATAACAGTGAAAATCAGCAAAGGAAGGAACTACACTAAAGGAAAGGCCAATCAAAGGAGAAACCAAGTTGAGTTAAAACCAAAAATAAACCAATATGCCCAGGAATACAAATCATATTTCAATAATAACCCTGAATGTGAATGGACTAAACTCATCAATTAAAGACACAGACTGAAAGATCGGATAAAAAAAAACTAAACAAAGAAACTATAGAACTCAGTAATACAACTATATGTTGCCTCCAAGAGACTCATCCCACAGGAAAAGACATCCACAGACTGAAGGTGAAAGGGTGGGAAAAATATACCTCTTACATGGACCATGTACATAAGCAGGGGTTTACATCCTCCTATTAGATAAAGTGGACTTTAAATCAAAGCTAGTGAAAAGGGATAAAGAAGGATATTTCATACTGCTTAAGGGATTCATAAATCAACAAGACATGACAATCATAAATATCTATGCCTCAAACAATGGGGCATGTATGTCAAACAAACCCTTCTCAAATACAAGAACCAAATAGACCACAACACAATAATACTGGGTGACTTTAGTACACTTCTCTCACCACTGGATAGATCTTCCAAACAAAAACTAAACAAAGAAACTATAAAACTCAATAACACAATAATTTGGACTTAACAGACATATACAGAATATTCCATCCATCAATGAGCAAATACACTTTATTCTCATCAGCACATGGATCCTTCTCCAAAATAGACCATATGTTGTGCCACAAAGCAAGTTTTAGAAAATACAAAAAAATAGAGATATTACCCTGCCTTCTATTAGACCATAATGGAATGAAATTAGAAATCAAGGATAAAATTAAAAAGAGAAGCTACTCCAACACCTGGAGACTAAAAAAAATATGCTATTGAATGGTGAATGGATAACAGAAAACATCAGGGAGAAGATAAAAATATTCTTAGAGGTAAACAAGAACTCCAATACAACTTAACAAATCTCTGGGACACTATGATGGCAGTGCTAAGAGGAAAGTTCATTGCATAGAGTTTGTTCATTGAAAGAAGGAAAAGTCAACAAATAAATGACCGGACATTACATCTCAAAGCCCTAGAAAAATAAGAACAAACCAACACCAAAAGTAGTAGAAGACAGGAAATAATTAAAATCAGTGCCGAAATCAATGAAATTGAAACTAAAGAAAGAATTAAAAAAATTGGCAAAGCAAAAAGCTCGATCTTTGAAAAACTAAATGAAATTGACAAACCCTTAGGCACTCTAACAAAAAGAAGGAGGGAGACAACTCAAATTACTAAAATTTGTGATGAAAAAGGAAATATCATGGTAGACATTATTGAAATACAGAAGACAATTAGAAACTATTTTAAAAATTTATACTTCAGTAAAATAGAAAACCTCAAAGACACTGACACATTTCTAGAGGCATATGATCAACCCAAACTGAGTCAAGAGGACATACACAATTTAAATAGATCAAATTCAAACAAGGTAATAGAAGACACCATCAAAAACCTATGAACCAAGAAAAGCCCAGGACCAGAAGGATTCACAGCTAAGTTCTACAAAACCTACAAAGAAGAATTAATAGCAATACTTCTCAAATTATTCCATGAAATAGAAAAGGAAGGACCCCTTCCAAACTAATTCTATGAACCTAGTATCATCCTGATACCAAAACCAGGCAGAGACACATCAAGGAAAGAAAATTTCAGATCATTGGGCTGGGGTTGTGGCTCAGCGGCAGAGCGCTCGCCTTGCACGTGCGCGGCCCGGGTTTGATCCTCAGCACCATATAAACATAAAATGCATTGCATTGTGTGCAACTAAAGCAAATAAGTAAATATTTTTTTTAAAAAAAGAAAATTTCAGACCAATATCCCTGATGAACATTGATGCAAAAATTCTCCATAAATTTCTGGCAAATTGCATACAAAAACGTATTTAAAAATAGTGCACCATGACCAAGTGGGGTCATTCCAGGGATGAAATGTTGGTTCAACATACAGAAATCAATAAATATAGTTCATCACATCAATAGACTTAAAGATAAGAATCATATGATTATATCAATTGATGCAGAGAAGGCATTTGACAATATACAGCACTCTTTTATGTATAGAACACTAGCAAAACTAACAATAGTAGGAACATTCCTTAACATTGTGAAAGCTATCAATGCTAAACCCAAGACCAACATCATTCTAAATGGAGAAAAATTGGAAGCATTCCCTCTAAAACCTGGAACAAGACAGGGATACCCTCTTTCACCACTTCTATTCAACATGGTCCTTGAAACTCTAGCCAAAGCAATTAGACAGATAAAATAAATTAAAGGGATACAGATAGGAAAAGAAGAACTCAAACTATCATTATTTGCTGATGACATGATTCTATACTTACAGGATCAAAAAAAACACCACCAGAAAACTTCTGGAATTAATTAATGAATTCAACAAAGTAACAGGATTTAAAAATCAATACCCATAAATCAAATGTATTTCTTCTTTATTTTTTTATTTTTATTTTTTTAAATTTATTTAGTGGTACCGGGGATTGAACTCGGGGGCACTTGACCAGTGGCCCACATCCCTAGCCCTTTTTTGTATTTTTATTAGAGACAGGGTCTCACTGAGTTGCTAAGTGCCTCGCCATTGCTGAGGTTGGCTTTGAACTCGCGATCCTCCTGCCTCAGCTTCCCAAAGTGCTGGGATTACAGGCGTGCGCCACCACGCCCGGCTAATCAAATGTATTTCTATACATCAGTGATGAATCCTCTGAAAGAAAAATTACCCCATTCACAATAGCCTCCAAAAAAAAAAAAAAAAAAAAACAACAACTTGGGAATCAACTTAAGAGGGGGAAGATCTCTACAATGAAAACTACAAAACACTAAAGAAAGAAATTGTAGAAGACCTAAGAAGATGGAAAGATCTCCCATGCTCTTAGATAGGCAAAATTAATATTGTCAAACTGACCATACTACCCAAAGTGTTATACAGATTCTATGTGATTCCAATCAAAATCCCAATGCCATTCCTTACAGAAATACAAAAAGCAATGATGAAATTCATGTGGAAAAATAAGAGACCCAGAATAGCCAAAGCAATCCTTAGCAAGAAGAGTGAAGCAGGAGGCATCACAATACCAGATCTTAAACTATACCACAAAGCTATAGTAACAAAAACAGCATGGTATTGGCACCAAAATGGACATGTAGACCAATGGTACAGAATAGAAGACACAGAGACAAACCCACATAAATATAGTTAACTCATATTAGACAAAGGCACCAAAAATATACATTGAAGATAGCCTCTTCAACAAATGATGCTGGCAAAACTGGAAATTCATATGCAGCAAAATGAAATTCATATGCAGCAAAATGAAACCCCTGTCTCTCACCATACACAAAACTCAAAGTGGATCAAGGACCTAGGAATTAGTCCAGAGACCCTGTGCCTAATAGAGGAAAAAGTAGGCCCAAATCTTCATCATGTTGGATTAGGCCCTGACTTCCTTAATAAACAACACTCCTAAAGCACAAGGAAAAAAAAAATCAAGAATTAATAAATGGGATGGGCTTAAACTATAAAGCTTCTTCTCAGCAAAAGAAACAATCAATGAGGTGAAAAGAGAGCCTACATTTTGGGAGAAAATTTTTGCCACACACACATCAAATAGAGCACTAAGCTCCAGGACATATAAAGAACTCAAAAACTTAACACTAAAAACAAACAAACAAACAAAAATAAAAATAACCCAATCAATAAATGGCTAAGGAGCTTAACAGATACTTCTCAGAAGAAGATATACATTTGATCAACAAATATATGAAAAAAATGTTCAACATCTCTAGTAATTAGAGAAATGCAAATCAAAACTAAGATTTCATCTCACTCCACTCAGAATGGCAGTTATCAAGAATACAGACAACAATAAATGTTGATCAGGATGTGGGGGGAAAGGCACACTCATACATTGCTGGTAGGACTGCAAATTGGTGCAACCACTCTGGAAAGCAGTATGGAGAGTCCTCAGAAAATTTGGA
This sequence comes from Tamias sibiricus, assembly GCA_025594165.1. Lineage (NCBI taxonomy): Eukaryota > Metazoa > Chordata > Mammalia > Rodentia > Sciuridae > Tamias > Tamias sibiricus. The sequence goes on along the minus strand of CM046670.1, from coordinate 99,820,609 downwards.
ACAGAACCACCATTTGACCCAGCTATCCCACTCCCCAGTCTATACCCAAAGGACTTAAAATCAGTATACTACAGTAACACAGCCACACCAATGTTCACAGACGTTCAATTCACAATGGTTAAACTATGGAACCAACCTAGATGCCCTTCAGTAGATGAATGGATAAAGAAATCGTGGTTCATATACACAATGGAATATTACTCAGCATTAAAAGAGAATAAAATTATGGCATTTTCAGGTAAATGGATGGAGTTGGAGAATATCATACTAAGTGTAGTAAGCCAATCCCAAAAAACCAATGACTGAATGTTCCTCTGATAAGTGGATGCTGATCCATAATGGGGAGGGGGGAGGCATGGGAAAAATGGAGGAACTTTGGGCAAAGGGGAGGGATGGGAGAAAGGGTGCATGGGGGCAGGAAAGATGGTAGAATGAGATGGACATCATTACCCTATGTACATGTATGACTGCAAAATATGGTGTGACACTACATTATGTACAACCATAGAAGTGTAAAGTTGTGCTGCAATTGTGTACAATGAATCAAAATGCATCCTACTGTCATATATACCTAATTAAAATAAATAAATAAATTTTAAAAATAAAAAAAGTTAATAACAGCATTTGTATTCTTGTTCATAAATTTGACATCTGTTTCCACATGTAGATAATGGCAAATTCCTGAATCTAATGTAAAAGCTAAGTTAAAAATTTAACTTCCAAAATTATTGAATTCTAGTCCTCAAAGAATGAGCTTTTCCATGCACGTGAAGGGATTTGGAGCATGACCTTGCTATTTGATGGCTTTGTTGTGTTGTACCTGTGTTAATGCAAAGCTGTGATATGAGTTTGCTAGTGAAGAATGAAGTCAGTATTTATTATAGCAAATTGCATAAACATTAAAGTAATTTTCTCAACAGTGTGTGAACCCAAATATAAGTTATTTTCTCTATCAATCAAAAGCCACTTTCCTTTTCAACAGAATCACTGCACAAAAGCGTTAGTCACTGTCTTCCCTGAACTAGGGCAGGCTGATTGTCAGAGGCAGAAGTCCAATTGTCATTTGGGGAGCATTTATCCTTCTCTTCCTGGGACAACCCCAGCTGTGCTGTCACCCTGATGAAGGTGCTCATACTGCTCTCTGTTCTCAGAAGCACCTCAGTTTGGATGTGTGGCCACCCTAGTCATATGCTCATGCTAACCAGTTGTGTGACTAATTAACACATGATTAATATAATTAACTCCATGTGCAGCCTAATTAACATATGAGCTCCATTTCCCATCTCTAAAGGAGGCAACTGACCTGTGCAATGCCTCGGGTCTGGCTGGCTCTTTGTGACGGGTTAGAAGGGCACTGGCAGGTTTGAAGGTACTGCTTCCCAACATTCCAGGTGTAAAGAAGTCTGCAGAAAGACTTCCTTGGAACCAAACCAAATCCAAGTGCTGCTGTCTGCTCAAACTATATGCTGCTGCTCCTAAACTCTGCATGACTCGTCTCCCTTATGCAGGCTTGTCCATTACACCAAGGCTCTCATAAACTTCATCCTGTATAGATCTTTAAATTAGATCGATTTCACCTCTTTGGTGGAAATAAGCTGGTGAAAGAGGTAGACAGTGGAGGAAGAGCAGGAAGAATAAATCAGAATCATCAGCCAAGTTGTTAAGTGGGTAGCTGAAGACCCCTTTGATGGCCAAGGGCAATTGGAGGGCTCCATAGAAGGAGGTTGGCTGTGAGTATCCAGAACATGACTCCCAGCCCAGGTTTCCAGCATCTGCCCTCAAAAACAGACACGAAGGGTCTATTACTATTTTCAACATTCTGAAACTCCAGTCGGAAATTATTTGCCTTCAACATTTACAGCTTTCTTAGCAAAGTGAGAGCACAGATTTCTGTGCTTTTAGCCAGTTGCGTAACTCCATCGTGATAGTGGTGGAACCTGAGACAGCCAGACCTGAATGCCCAGTGAAGATGCCTTGCCAAAAGAAGGCACTGCTCTTGTTCTGTGTGCTTTGGCAAGAGGATTCTAACCACGTAGACTTCGTGAACAGGATGAAAGTCTTTGCTAGCTTACATGAGAGTGCCCTGCACTCAGAGTGATGCAGAGCTGGGCACCATCTGGAGCATGAGGAGACCGCACAGGCAGATGCAGTGTCGGTTGTGATATGCCACCCATGACAGTACTTGAGTGGTCTTTTACTCACTACTGAGCCATGGAGGACTTAGGTCTCCCCTTGGGAATGATCCCGGCATTCCCAAGTATAGACTGCCCAAGGCGTGAGATCTCTGCCCTTGCTCTACCAATGAGGTTGGTTCCCATAGCTCCAGAGTTGGGTGTAACCTATCTAAAAGCCCACCCACTACCTTATTTGGCAAAGACTATTCTGTAGAAAACCTTTTGATGTTTTCCCCATATATAAATAAACCAAATGTGGGCGTGCTCTCTCTCTTTCTAGTATGGAAGCTGGACCCCTAAGGTCATAAAGCCGTCCCACTCTCACTTTTCAAAGCTACTTCTGTGTAGTGCGGTTTCTTCACTGCCTTTTCTTTTCTTAGCTTTATTTTGCAGCCAACCCGAATCATGCAGAGGAAATCCAAATTCCACAACCCGGGCAGGACGTGGGCGAGAGTCGGCAGCAGCCACTCTCTCCCCGTGTGTTCCGTAGCCACCACTCACAGGAGCGGGGGGGGGGGGGGGGGGGCACTGCTCAGCTTTGATGCTCTTCCCTCCTGTGAGTGTCACAGCCTACCCTTTTGCAGTGTCAGCCACAGCACTTGCTTCTTGTCCCAGAGTTTTTTTTTTTTTTTTTTTTTTTTTTTTGTGGTACCGGGGATTGAACTCAGGGGCACTCGACCACTGGGTCACATCCCCAGACCTTTTTTGTATTTTATTTATTTAGAGATAGGGTCTCACTGAGTTGCTAAGTGCCTCGCCATTGCTGAGGCTGGCTTTGAACTCACGATCCTCCTGCCTCAGCCTCCCAAAGTGCTGGGATTACAGGCGTGAGCCACCGCGCCCGGCTTTGTCCCAGAGTTTTAAACTGCGAATTGCAGAGGGTCCTTGGGTTTTGCTAAGTATTTTCTTATGATGCAGGCACTATGTACAAAATCTTTTCATTTATTTGTTTGTTTATCTCTTGTTTGGTTTTGTGCAGTGCGGAGGACTGAGGCCAGGGTGTCCTAGGCAAGCGCTCTACTGCCCTACAACATGCTGGTTGCCTGCTCTACCAGCAGTGGCAGCTGGTGTTTCTTATGTAGTGAATCTGACAGTGGAAGGGGGCAGGGGTGTGGGAAACATGGATGGACCATTCCACCCAGTGGGCATGGTGTGGGCTTGCAGGCATCATGGTGGAGGCTGGACCACATAGGAAACAGGGTATCCCAAGGCACCTCCTGAAGGGAGTTGCAAGGTAATTGAACTGGATGCCACACAGAGCCTAGGGACTGACTGCCTTGGGTCCTGGAGCAGCCTGGATTTTATTTAGAGACAGGATCTCACTGAGTTGCTTAGTACCCCGCTATTGCTAATGCTGGCTTTGAACTTGAGATCCTCCTGCTTCAGCCTCCCAAGCCGTTGGGATTACAGATGTGTGCCACCACACCCAGCAAGCTCTTAAGGGGCTCTTGCTGAGCTTTGGGAGGAGTGCCGCCCACCTCGTGGCTGCAGAAATACACTGTAGGAGACTCTCGTGGGGATGCCAAGTGGGCAGGCCCTGCTTGAGATGAGCTTGGCAAATCTCCTCTTAAGCTGCTCTGTTTGTCCGTGATTGAGGTTGCATATGAGACTTTTGAAGAACTGGGAGCATCTACACTAACAAGCTCCACTTAATTTTTCTTGCTTCCTGGACAGCATGTGTGCGCTGCTTACCTGCACTCAGCAGTTGAACAGCTCCTGCAGGTCTGACCCTGGGCCTGCTCGGGAGGGCAAGGCCATTCTGTTGAATGCCTCTGGATGTCAAAATAGCAGTGTGGGATGCAGTGCTCATTAAACTCTGGCTGGGTCAGAGCTGTGCAGCTGAAGGTGCAGCTCATGACAGGCCCTAGAGGTCCACGCCCTTTCCTCTGACTGTGGTTCATCTGTTTGAATACGTCTGTTTCCTCACACGGCTTCACGACAAGTGGAGAAACTGGTCAGCATTGCTTTCCCAAAGCCATCAACCAGCAAGAGAACTACTCTCAATTCCTTAACATCTCCTCTCACTATGTGATCACAGCTCTGGATCTCTTCAGTCACCTTTGTCTGGATTCTCATTTTATGACCACTCTAGGAAAGCTCTGGGGTCATCAGAAAGCAAGGGACAACGGGGAAGTAGACCCGTGGCACAGACAGGCTGCAGTGCTCAAGCGAACCAGGCAGGGTGGCAAAGTGACAGACTGTTCTTCCTTAACAAGAACTCCTTGTGCCCAGGCTTTGGTTCAATGTTTCAAGTGTTGACATTTTAATGTGAGCAAAAAGAAACATGGTGTCAAACTGCAATCATGTGCTCACAATCCCCCCCACACCCCAAGAGCTTGGAGACATTGTCCTGTCAGTCTCAACTTTACAGGAGCAGTTGGCAGTTGACACATTGCCTGGACTTGTCCTGGCCAGGCAGGTGGGTGCTGGAGCCCATCAGCCCACCTCAGGAGCCTCACTGTTTTGCTTGGGTCTTAGTCAGACAAGGAAGGAAGGGACACTGGGATAAGGGCAGTTGTGTGGCATACGTGTGCTGGTGGCCAGTGACAGATGGCTGTGTGCATGTGTCAGCCATGAGCAACAGGCTTCCCTCTCTGAATCAAAACCTAGACATTTCCTAAGCCAGTCACTAAGAATAAGTTGTTAATTAAACAGAGGCTAATTAATAAATCACCTATGTCAAAGTACATTTGCAGAAATAATTGCAAAATTTGATAACTTATTTTGCCCTTTAAGGAGAAAGTTTATTGATTTTAAAGTCCTAGGTGTTGGGAGGACTTGGAGAAGTAGCCACCTGGACACATTGGCTCTAGTTCCTGTCCCTGAAGGCAGCTCTGATTCAGGGGGCTTGAGAAAGGACATTGGTTTTGAAGCCAGAAGTTCTGAGGCCCATTCCTGGCTCTGCTGCTTACTAGCCATGTGGCCAGACCAAAGAAATGCCTTCTCCCCAGTACAGAGCCCTTCCTCAGATGTACACTTCACAGGAGTCAGGAAGGGCACATGTGGGATCTGTAATGGAGTAGGCAGTTGCTTTGCATTCCTGAACGCATGGCCTTTCCCTCAATTCCAAAACCATGGGTCTCCAGCTAGTGAGTGTGTTTGGAAGTCACAGAGGGTAGGCCCACTGTCCCCACCATCTCTAGATGCTGTGGGGGACTTGTGGAGTGCACAACTTGCCCGCAAGATGCTTCCCAGGAAGTTGGTGGAAATGTGCTGAGAGCTTGCTCTTCCAGCTGCATGGCAGACCCTAACTTTGTCCTCAGGGGTCCCTATGTTGTACTTGAGTGCCTTGGGCTCCAGCGGAACATGTGTCATGGGTGTGAGAGCTGCGCTGACCAATCAGAACTGGATTTTCTAAGACGCGGGTGAGATGACAAACCTCCCTGTTACACTTGGACTTCTAAGAACCCTGGTGGCTGCACAGGACAGGTCATCTGCAAGCTTCCTGCAGTCCTCACTTCTCCCCACTCCTCTGTCCCTCCCCCTGTGACCTTGCAGTGCCTCTCACTCAGGAGTGGGGTTTGGATGCCTGCGGGTCCGAGTGGTGCTGTGGCCGGCAGAAGGCTGGCAGACCTGGAGCAAGAGGGGTCGAGAAGCCCTGTGTTCCTGCTTCCCCTCACTTCTCTGAGGCCCTTCTTGCAAGAGACACCAAGGCAGTGTGGAGTCCTTCAATTATTTTTCTATTATAATGATGCTATTAACAGGCAGATAGTAGGAGAGAAGGAGTACAAATATATAAACACGTGAGTGGCTATCTGTGACTTCCAGCACAAGCCTGAGTCATCCTTAAAGTAAAGGGGGACAGCATAGCACCATGTCCCTCAGTGCCTTTGCTGTTTCCAAATACCTAGCCAGGCCCAGGGAACAAGCAGGCGAGTCTGCGGCAGAATGTCCAGATATGTCTTGCCTCCAAGCACAGTTTTTTCTCTCACGTGTGCTGGGACAAGGTCAGATTAGTGTTATCCAGAGAGTTGCTTTCTTGCCAGCATGCCAAGTTCCGGGGTGCTGGGCACACGATGGTACAGAGTGAGCTGAGCTGTTGCTGCTGCTGCCACTTAACCTGCTAGCCCCTCCCCACGGTAGGTACCAGAGCAGCACGGAGGGGTCTCTGTCTCATATTCTTCTCCAGGGGCTTCCTTGGCCTCTTGGCAACCTACCCCACTGCCCTAGCACACAGGGACATGAAGTGGACACTGGGCTCTTTATCTGTGCTCCTGTCTCACCCCCGCCCTGGGCTGCACCTCCTCCCTTGGCTTGACTTTCCAGCTGCCCTCCAAAGTGCAGAAGGTCGCCTCTCTTGACTCTGGTGCTGGTTGTCATGGCTCAGCTTCTCTCAGGTCTCCGGCAAGGACCTAGGGCACTGCTCTCTCCTGCTGGTGGCAGCCCCCTAGCCCCCTCCAGGCACTCAGAACCAGGTCATCCTTTCTGCTCCAAGGCTCCGGCTGCCCCCCGTTCTGCAGTGCCTGGGTGTGAAATGATGCTAGTGCCCCTCGCCCTTCAAATCCACCCACCAAATTTTCAAATTCAAGACTGGTGAGCAGAAGTGAACTGGCCCTTGCTCTGCCACCATCCAGCTGTGGGACCAGCACATCCCATAGCAGCTCTGTCTTCTGATAGTGACAGATCCAGAACTGGACTGTCATCACAGGGAGAGAGCACTGTCAGGAGGTGAGGGGTACTGTGTCTGCTTCACTTTGTAAGGTTCACGGATATATTCATGTAATTTTGAAGATCTTCATTGAAGGAATAGAACATACATATGGGATAGGACAGTTTTATCTTCTTGGAGGATATGAGCCTGCAGTTAAAAGTTTAGATTACAGAGCTATTTTTGGTAGATAGAAAAATCATTTCAAAATCACAAGACCTCTTATCTTCAAAAGAAAATCGGGCATCACAGGGAGTCGCTATCGTGGGCTAGGAAGATGGGGGCGTTCTGCCTGGTCTACGTAGATTTCATTGTTTAGTAAAGTAAGTTGGTGGAACGAGTCCGTCTGAATCTGGCACTGCTATACCCAAGGACTACACGGAGCCATCTGGATGTTTAGCAAATGCCACTTGCTCTTCTGCACAGCATGGCCCAAGCAGAGCCCTGCTGAGGACTGCGCAGAGACCATCCAACCCTGGAAACTCTGACCCAAAGCCTGCAGTGACCCTCGGTGTTGATTTCCTCTAAATCAGTAGCTTACCTCGGGAGGCTTTCAAAGGTACCAGTGCTCGGTCCTGCAAACAGAGTGAAGCGTGTGAATGGGGAGGTCCTACTGCTGTTTACCAGCTGTAGCTGCTTGGGGCTGGGCTACGGTCTGTTTCACTCTGAGTCTGCAAATAAGGGCCTGTGCTGGCTGAGGTCAGGGTTCCTGTCTGCACCTTTCCCTGAGGATCCAGGTTTCTCTTTCCCCACAGAGTCTTCCAATATTTCTGGCAGTGGGTCCTACTGTATCTTCTAGGCATTTGTAGAACTCAAAGTGTGGTTCACGTTGTGAGGATCCATGCTGTCTCAACACGTGGGTCACAGTACAGACACCCTGGCTTCGTTGAAATCAGCCTCTTGAGGCAGACTGCAATGTTAGCCGCCGGAAAGGGATTGCAGCCTGGAACGGCAGCGCCGTGGGAAGGAGTCCGGAGACAGGATGGAGACGAAAAAATTCTTTAATCTTTCTGTCTCTGTCTCTTGTAATTTCTAACACTACATACACACTCTCACAAGAAACCAAGGCACCTACTCTTACAAGAAACTACAATGTATCTATACAATAGCGATAACCCTGTCCTTTCTCTCTCTGGTCTCATCCCATGCGCCCCGAGCAGGAATGGTGCTTGCTCGATCTGCTGAGTCACTCCTCAAATCTCTCTTGAGATCCTGGGCCAAGTCCCGTGAGACTACGGAAGGCCACAATGCCCAAAAATGTCTATGGCCCAATTGGGAGGAGATGCTGCGGCTTTAAGGCGACAAGCCTTTTGGTGACATAGCATATCAAATTCTTTAAACAAATCAGCTGCCCTAAGTTCTATCAAGTAACACAGTGAGTTCTCTAAACAAATACCCGCAAGTCCCATGAACCCAAACGCAATCTTAGCTATCTCCCCAAACAGGGTCAAACTAAAAAATAGAATTATTAGATTGGAAAAATAAGTTGATTTCTGCACTGCAATATGATCAAATACAAAAAGATAATATAGGAGACTTAGGAAGGTGATTATCAAAATTTGCAGAGGTAGAGCATCTAGCTATAGCCCAGTCATTATCATTGAAGCATAAATATTCAATCTGTGACGATGAATAGGGAGTAATAATAGTAGCAGGGTGAATGCCAAATATTTTAGTAGAAGTTTTAAGTCCTTGAAGAATAAGTTTAGCCACCATGGAGGTATATGACTCAATTATGCTTTTAGGAGAGACAGGCAAATGTAATCCATAATAAAGGCCCTTGTTGCCAAAATACTCCTGTCGGTGTATATTGTGAAGAAATAATAATCAATATCAGCGGTTGAGTTAAATCAAATCTGTCACAATGAGCTCCTTCGATGGCTTTTTCTACTACCTTTAAAGCTTTCCTAGCAACAGGAGTCAATGTTCGCGGTGAGGATGGATCAGGGTCCCCTCGAAGATATCAAATAAAGGTTTTAATTGGCCAGTAGTGAGGTTTTAGTGTAGGGCGAAGCCAATTAATGTCTCCCAGTAGTTTTTGGAAATCATTGAGGGTGGTTAAATGTTCTTTATTTATTAAAATTTTTTGGGGTCTAACGAACGTAGTATCCATGATTTTAAAATCCTAAATAATAATATGGGAGATCTGGTTTGAACTTTTTCTTCTGCTATATATAAAATCCATATTTTTAAAAATTTTCTACCATGTCACTGAATATATTAAATAAGATTTTTTGATTAGGGTGGGCCAGTAAAATATCATCCATGTAATGTAGACACATGAGGTTTGGATATTTATTTTTAATGGGTTGGATAGCCTTGTCCACATATATTTGGCATATGGTGGGGCTATTAGCCATTCCCTGCGGCAAAACCTTCCATTGATATATCTCTGATCAGGGCCATTATTGTTAATAGAAGGAACTGAAAAAGCAAACCTGGGGGCATCCAGAGATGTAGGGAATAGAAAAGAAGCAATCCTTTATATCAAGACTAATAACATGGAAATTTTTTTGGAATAGCTATAGGATTCAGAAGTCCAGGTTGAGTAGGCCCATGACTTGCATGGTTTTTATTAATTTGTCTAAGATCATGTAATAATCGCCATTTTCCTGATTTTTTCTTTGATCACAAATATGGGGGAATTCCAGGGGAGAGGTCGAATGTTCTATATGTCCTGCTTTTAATTGTTCCTTAACTAGTAGGTGGGCCGCTTGTAATTTCTCTTTAGATAGGGCCACTGAGGGACCCACACTGGCTTATCAAAAGCCATGGTATTTTCAAAATTATTTTTCTCAGTGGCCCCAAAGAAAAAAATGTCTTTTTCCTATATGATAAATGATTTCTTTTAGGTTTAAGCTTACCCTGTACTTTTTGATGATTTCTTTTAGGGTTAAGATTACCCTGTATGTTTTTACATTTAACACCTGCAGTTTGGTTGCAAGGTGTACTCCCATTTGTTGTAAAATATCTCTTCCCCATAAAGTAACCGGTAGATTAGGTAAAACATAAGGCTGAAATGTGCCTTTTATGTCCTTCATCATCCTCCCATTTTTAAAATTACTGCACTTTTTTCTGGGAGGTTATTATATCCCAAGCCTCTTAAACTGCTGGTTTGAAGCTTTTTGTAGAGGCCAGTGTTTGGGCCATTGACGTAAATTAATGATGGAAGAATCAGCTCCAGTATCTATAAGACCCTCCATTTCTATTCCTTGGATTCTTATTTTACACATAGGCCTCCTTGTACAGTCCCCCACCCCCGAACCCAGCAAACCATGGGTTTCGAATCAGTGGAACAAAATCCTCTATTGTTCCTATTTAGAGGCATATTCATTTTAAATGAATTATGTAAATTTGGAAGGAGGAGCAGCTGAGCAATTCTATCTCCCTGATTAATAGAACTTATACTTTGGGGTGAGCTAAGCATTATTTTTATTTCCCCTTTATAGTCTGAGTTTATTACGCTGGGGTCACTTGCAAACCTAATAAGCTTTCAGGACTTTGCCCGATAATAAATCCTACAGTCCCCCCTGAGGGAAGAGGTCCCCCTGACTCCTGTGGGAATCAGTTGAACCCCCATTTCAGGTGTTAACACTATTCGGGAGGTGAACAGAGGTCTAATCCTGCATTTCCCTCCTGTTCCTCTGGCGAGAGAGTGGGATGGGTAATAGGGATTGTGTCGGGTGTGTCGGGGAAGCATCTGAGTGGATGCTTGAGGATACTCCTCCTCCAATGCCTCGTACATTTGTGGGCCCCGGGGCATTGGGCCCCGTGCCCTGTTTTTTGAATTCCTGAACAAAGGATTTCCATGGATGTCAAATTTTGAATAGCATTTATTGGCCCAATGATTTCCTTTCTTACACCTGGGGCAACAACCTGGAGTACGGTATGAATTTGGTCTTATTTCTCTTTGGGGATTTTGCCTAGAATAGCCCCCTGATTGATTATGATAATTTTGCCTAGAATATCCTGATTGATTTATAATGTCTATGTTGAGCCCTTGTAAAATTTTGAGGGGCAGCATCTCTCACAGCTGCTGCAATCACATTCCCTGTGACAAAGGCATCATTTACATCTTTACATAGTTGTATATATATGGAAAGATCCTTTTTATTTTTCCATGGCCTGATGACTTCCTGGCAATATTTATTAGCATTTTCGTACGCTAATTGAATAACTAATGGCATAACTTGATCAATGTCTCCAAAAAACTCTACCTGCAGTTCTCAAAAGTCTATCAGCAAATTCAGCATATGGTTCATTAGGTCCTTGAATTACTTTGGACAAGCTACCTTGTAGATCCCCAGGTCCTTGTACAGTTTTCCATGCCTTTAAGGCAGCTGCATTTATCTGAGCATATACTCCTGGGGTATAATGTTTTTGATCCTGTACGTCTGCGAATTGCCCTTCTCCTGTGAGCATTTCTATATTATGGTCTCCAAAACCCTGCATCTGCATTTCTTTTAGCTGTTTCTATACAAAGTTCCTGAAATTGCGATCGCCAAACCAAGTATTGTCCCCCACTTAATGTTGCTTTACATAGACGTTTCCAGTCTGCGGGGGTTAAGCTAAAGGTGTTAAGGGACTCCAGTATACTCAACGTGAAAGGAGCTTGGGGTCCATAAGTCATTACTGCCTCTTTGAGATTTTTTTTTTTTGAAATCTACTGGCTGGTGGTGGCCCCTCTGTCCATTTTCATATTCAAATACTGGCAGTTCCCAATGTATCTGTGAGTTACCCTCGAGAGCACATAAGCGCCTCAGAAAGACTTTTATTTCTATTTCTAGGATATGCCAACGTCTAGTGATACCCTTCATATTTTCTGTAATCGATTTCACCCATGGGGGAGTAGAGGACACAAGTTCCTCCACTTGATGATCCCTTATCTATGGTCTTCCTTAATTTCCTTTTATTCATTTTCTCAAAATCACCTTTAGTTAATTCCTCCTCACTACTACTACTCTCATTGGTCCTAACTGACTCAGTAACATCCTGAGTCCCCAGGTTCAATTGAGACCATGTATCCTTGAAATATCTCTAATAAATCTTGAATAGCTTTAGCAGCTCGGATCTTTGTAATTTTGGGGACACTTCTAATATTCTCCTTACTGGTCTTAGTTGACTCAGCGGAATCTACGCTTTTATGATTGCCTTCACTGTTTTCTAAATCCTCCTCACTAACGACAGACTCATCCATATCAAAGAATTCATCAAGAGCCTCGTACACTTGGGTCTTAGTTATTTTCGAACCCATTTTAACCGCTCTGACTAGAGACTCCTGCGAGGTTTCTCAGTTCTTACCTGCCGTGCTGAATTCCCCGTACGGGCCACCAACTGTTAGCCACCGGAAAGGGATTGCAGCCTGGAACGGCAGCGCCTTGGGAAGGAGTCCGGAGACAGGATGGAGACGAAAAAAATTCTTTAATCTTTCTGTCTCTGTCTCTTGTAATTTCTAACACTACATACACACTCTCACAAGAAACCAAGGCACCTACTCTTACAAAGAAACTACAATGTATCTATGTGTCTGTCCTTTCTCTCTCTGGTCTCATCCCAAATCAGGTGTTGGGACATTGGTTTTGACTTGCAGATGGGAAAATACTTTTCTCCTGAGCTTAACCTGTTTTATAACTACAGCAGCCTCCCACACACGGAAAACTTCCAGCGCTTGGGTTGCCCAGTGCTGCTGGAAACAGGTCCTCACTCTCCCAAGGGAGCAAACTTCTTGCTGAGATGCTACAGGATGAGGCACCAGGGTGAAAGTGGAGGAAGCCACTCCAGCTGGAGGTGGCACGTGTCCCCTCCCTGATGCTGGAGAAGGGACTGCTGGTATGAGCCCAGCACGAGGCCTGGCTGCAGGGTTCTGCTCACCCCTCTGTGTGCCTGGGTTCCCTGCCCTGGACAGGGGAGCGTGCAGAGCTGCAGCAGGTGTTGTTAGGAGGGTTCTTCATGCCACCAGCAAACCATTCACACAATACATGGAGAATCTGGCTGTGAATCACATGTGATCTTTCTGCATTTGTGATGGGGGAAACAGCATAAATGTGTGCTGCTTGTCAGAAAAGTTGTTTGCAGGGAGCATTTCAGGCAGGTCAAAAAAGCCTCAGTGCCAACATCACTTGGACCTGGAAGACAAGGGCTTCACAGAGGTCTCACCATCAGGTTAGACCTGCTGCTTTGAAACTTGTGTGATATCTAGGTGGCCTGCATCTCTAGATCCAAGAAACTATGCTGTTTTGTTGCTGTGGTAACTTAGGGACTCTGGAAAACCCAATAGACACCTGTAACCTGCCATACTCCTCGACACCCCAGACTCAGACAGATGGAAGTACAACCAGAATCCAAAGGATACCCAGAGTGTTACTGTTGATTCTAATAAAAGTGGGTTTGGTTCCTAGTGAGCATACCCTTTTTCTCCTCTGGAGTTGTGTTTGCAGTCCCCAGAGGTCACAAGATGAGACATACTGATGGACTGGCTTGTTGGTCTCCTTGGGCTGGCTCTGCCATCATGGGGCCAGAAGCAAAAAAGTCCCCCAACATTGAGCAGGAACACCAGGGCCACACCAGCCTTGCAGGGACTGTGAAGGCCTCTGTGCTTCCAAGTCCTGACTAGTGTCACTGATGACTCACCAGCGTGGCCACAGAGGAGGAGCAGGCTGCACAATGCTCGCCCTGAGCTGGGCAGCTTTGCATGGGCCAGGACTCCCATGAAGGGTGTGAGGTTCGACTCTCCAGTGATGTCTGATGTCCATGACTAGGAATAATCTTATTTTAATTTTTTAAAAATTTTAATTTGTTATATATGACAACAGAATGCATTACAATTTGTATTACACATGTAGAGCACAATTTTTCATATCTCTGGTTATACACAAAGTAGAGTCACATCATTCCTGTCTTCCTACATGTATTTAGAGTAATGATGACCATCGCATTCCACTGTCTTTCCTACACCCCTGCCCCCTTTCCTACCCCCCGCCCCTCCTTTCCCCTCCCTCCCCTTTTCCCCTTTGCCCTATCTAGAGTTCATCAAATCCAGCCCTGACCACCCCCAGCACATTATGAATCAGCATCCTTAAATCAGAGAAAACATTCAGCATTTGTTTTTTGGGGATTGGCTAACTTCACTTAGTATTATATTCTCCAACTCCATCCATTTACCTGCAAATGCCATAATTTCATTCTCTTTTAATGCTGAATAATATTCCATTGTGTATATAAACCACGATTTCTTCATCCATTCATCTACTGAAAGGCATCTAGGTTGGTTCCACACTTTAGCTATTGTGAATTGTGCTGCTATAAACATTGATGTGGCTGTGTCCTTGTAGTATGCTGTTTTGAAGTCCTTTGGGTATAGACCGAGGAGTGGGATAGCTGGGTCAAATCGTGGTTCCATTCCCAGTTTTCCAAGGATTCTCCAAACTGCTTTCCATATTGGCTGCACCAATTTGCAGTCCCACCAACAATGTATGAGTGTGCCTTTTCCCCAACATCCTCGCCAATGCTTATTGTTGTTTGTATTCTTAATAGCTGCCATTCTAACCAGAGTGAGATGAAATCTTAGTTTTGATTTGCATTTCTCTAATTAATAGAGATGTTGAACATTTTTCATATATTTGTTGATTGATTGTATATCTTCTTCTGAGAAGTGTCTGTTCAGCTCCTTGGTCCATTAATTGACTGGGTTATTTGTTTGTTTGTTTTGGCATTAAGATTTTTGAGTTATTTATATATCCTAGAGATTAGTAACATACCATAGGCTGGGCAAGCACATTTTTAAATTATAGAGCCAATCTAGCAATAAAAACTTTTAGAAAGAAAATATCTCCCAAATGATGAGTGACAATGCTGCCAATAAGTTAATCAGGAAACTTACCTGGTACGATCTGAGAAGAGCCTCAATAAAACTGAACTATTAGGAATATTAAGGAGTTTGCATTCTTTGGTTTATTAATTGCATTTTAAAATATTGATGCCAATGGAAGGACCTGTTTGCTTCAGATATTCTGCATCTGAAGCACTGCGCATTTCCAGCAGCGGTTCTGCACCTGTGCTCTCCAGGCCCACCCTGCTGTGGCATCTCCTTTCCCCCTCTCCTGTGTGGACTCCCTGTCTGCCTCTTTGTTTTTTTCTTTGTCGTTTGTCTTGGTACCAGAAATTGAACCCAAGAGTACTTAACCACTGAGCCACATCCCCTGCCCTTTTTATTTTTTATTTTAAGGCAGAGTCTCACTAAGTTTCTTAGGGCCTCGCTAAATTGCTGAGGCTGGCCTTGAACTTGTGATTCTCCTGCCTCAGCCTCCAAAGCAGCTGAAATTACAGGCCTGTGCCACCACTCCAGGCTGGTAATCTTGTTTTTGACTCTGGCACATGTATAATTAATTGAATTGACTAAACAAACCTAAATAGAACAAACACACATTAAATTAGCAGACACATCAAAGGGGAAACAATCTGTGTTTTAGTTTGCCATACACATTTCCCAGAATGAAATGCGTCAGACCTCTGTCTGTACACTGGCTCTTTCCACAGGCCTCCAGGGCCAGCTCTGCTATGCCCAGAAGACAGCCAGTGGGCAGCCTTCCCCAAGAGGGCGTGCTTGGCTGCCAATTGGCCTCCTGACCCCACCCATTGCTCTGCTGGCTCTGCGCCCTGGACTTGGTGCAAAGCCTTCTTGACTTTGACTTCCGGCTGGCTGTGCACTGAAGAGGCCCAAGTAGATGCCCAGGAAGAAGAGAGGGCCTGGAGCCCGGGCCACTTCTGCACTCTTGCTGAACGCTCCTCAGATCCACCTTGCCCTCTGCCTGTGTGCTTTGCTTTGATCTACCACCAGCACACCCTGTCCCCAGTTCCTGCAGGCTGTGCCACCTCTTCCACCCTGACTCCAAGGATCCAGATGTGCTCAGCTCTGGCCTTATGGGTCCCTGGAAATAACCAGCTACTCCCCCTGTCTCTGACCAGTCAGCCGTTGTTCCTCCTCCCCCCACCCCCCATGATGCACTCCTGCACAGTGGGCTTTGCTTCACTCCATCCTCCCAGTCATACCCACTGCCGCAACACGTGACTGAATCAGTCAGAGTCGCTCCAGGTGAATTGGGCTGGCTACTGAATAACTACACAGAGACAGAAAACACCCATTTGGGGGTTCAGTGAAGGCTCCTCAATCTCAGCTTTCACAAAAGAGGCAAGAAAGGCAGGCAAAAGAGTGAGCATGCCTGAAACCATCCTATTTATTGAGGGGAAGACATTCAAGAAAGTTCAAATAAGGCAAGGGATTGGGCTTCAGGGGATTGCTTGGTGATATCTTGTGGTCAGCAGATTGAGTGACATCTTGGAAAGCCACACCATCTCAGGTGCTGTGTGGGATCATGGGCAGAGTGAGGAAAAAGGACACATACGTTGCACAGTCCAGTCAGAGCAGCACTGTCAGCCCAGTCCCCTCATGTACTCAAATGCGCGTAGCTCACACACACACAGCCCGTGGCTGGCTCGTGACATCCCACCTGTCCTCTGACTGCTTGTGCCCAGCTCCAGTGACCCTTAAATCCCTGTGTAAAGCCTCAAAACTGTACACAGAGCAAGAAAGAAACCCTTTGTTTCAAGCTAAAGTAGTAACACTACATGATTTACTATCTTGCAAGGTGGGATATGAATTCTGAAAATGAAATTCCTCTGGCCATAAACCTGCTACTTTACTTAGTGCTTGGCTTTCCAAAATGTTTAAAAAATTGGACATGGGGGTTCAAATGCTGTTATGGGTTTTGTTAGTTACGGTCTTTGGATAGTACAGGAAGCAAATCGGAATTTGATTTGTGAAAGGACATTAAACTAGATTTTCTTTTTTCCCCCATGATAAATGCAAAGAAAATTTGGAAACCACTGTGTTTCCTGCAGATTTTGCTGCCTTGGGAATCCTCACCCTACTGGAATATCCAGAGGTGATGGAATTTTCTATTCCATATTTTCATGTATTTTAGAACAATGACTTTTCACTTTTAGTGAACTGCCCCCTTAAATATGACTGATGATGTTGAATATTACAATAAATTTGAAAAGAGCTACACATCACCAAATCAAGCTTCTATTCCATGGCTGAAATCTGGTTTCATAGTTTCCCCACTGAAGCAATGAAATGTCAAGAGGAGGCACTACTTCTGCATCCAGATAAACACCTTCTGTTGCCCAGGAGGGTTTCTGATTTGGAATCCACATCAGTGGTGATGCTTGGCAACATCACTGGCTTTTTAGAGTCAGAGATCAATGACCCTTCTCCATAGGGTGGGGACACGCAGCCATCTGAGGCAAACTGTAGCCATGTGGGGAAGTCACATGCACACATCATCTGTGGCTCCGGAGAGTAAAAATCTAATCAGCAGGCTCATGCTGGAGGGAGGCCAGCTCAATTGACAGGAGGGACACTCATCCTGAACTCACAGACTGTGCTATCTTCCCCTGAAGGTGCAGATGAGACATGTAACTTGGTGACCTTGAGTGAGTTCTAAGGAAACTCCCACTCCAGTTACTGATCTTCACATTCTGTATTTTGTGAAATAAAAAGTCACGTAGCACTTGTGCACGCCTTCTGCTGATGCTGGCTTTATGGGGTTTGCTGTATGGAAACCCTATGTGAAGCCTCCTGCAGGTCTTAGTACCAGGAAAACCTCTGTGTCTGGATAGAAGCCATCCAACTGCAGAACAAACGCTCAGTTTGCAGTTCAGAGATCTAACACAGGGAAATTTCCCAACTTTAAGAAAAGCTATTTACTTGGACCTGAATGTGGCAGGTTGCAGGTGTCTGGAGCCATGCAGGGTGGTATGCAGTGTGTCATCTAAGGCGATGTCCTCCTAAAGGTGACTAAGCCCTGTGGGCTCTTCATTATTTCATGTTAGAGTGCACCCCAGTTCCCAGGATGATTCTTAAAATCAATTCAAAGCAGCTATTTCCTTAATTCCAGATGGGCTGTCTCTTTAGGCATCAGCAGCATTGATGTGGATTCCAAATCAGAAACCCTCCTGGGCAACAGAAGGTGTTTATCTGGGTGCAGAAGTAGTGCCTCCTCTTGACATGACAAAGAGCAGTGCTTGATAAATACCCTTTGAGTTGAAGGGTCACAGTATATCCTCTTAGTTGAAATGAGAATGAGATATTTTTAGTCCTTATTATGATCTCAGAAAAGAATTTCTTCATTAAATTCTTCATGTCCCATCCAGCAAGGGTCAGAGCCAGTCTGATGCATGATCAGGCTCAAGAAGATCATCATAACCCGTACCAATCCTGTGGGAACTGCAACTAGTTGGCAACGTGGACAAGCTTCCATTCAACACACAGGAGATCTCCTTTCAGGAATGGTTGGTCGTAATTGCTGCAAACTGAAGGCAACCAAGATGTGCTTCAGCAGTGGAATAGACAACTCTGGTACCTCCAGGCAGTGGAATATGATTCAGCAATTAAGAAGTGAGCCATCAAGACATGAGGAGACCAAATGCATGTGTTCAGTGAAAGAAGCCAGTCTGAAGAGGTTGCACATAGTGTGGTTCCAACTATATGGTTTTCTGAAAATGACAGTAAAGTGATCTGTGGTTGCCAGGACTGGGGGCAGGGAGAGAGGGGGCTGGAGACTGGGGCTTTTGTGCAGTGGCACTGCTCTGTGAGATCACAATGTGACGGTGGACCCACGATGTCATACAGACTCCAGCCGGTAGAAAGTGCAAGCTAGCCCTACCAGAGTTCAGGGAATAAGAGAAAAACACCTTCCATTTACCATTCTTTACCATTTGCTTCCTGAATGGGGATGGAAGAATGCTCTAAACATACAGGATTGATTAGCTTTTTCAGGCTCATTTCAGAATGTTGCTTAAATAATAATTCCTCATCCCTTACAATTGAGCAGTGGTGCAAACGGTTATGCAGTCCCCATCCACCTCCCTGCATGCCCTGGGGCTAAGTTCAGCCAGCAGAGCACAAGACCACAGGCCCACCCAAGCCCCTTGGACCACTCAGGGTTCAGCATTCTCCAGAGCCATTTGAAATTCCAGCAGTACGACTGATTCTGGACTCAATCTGTGTTTTTCTTTGAGAAGCAAAGGTTTTGTGACACCAGGAGGTCTTCACCCTCTGCTCCAAACACGTTTGGGACCGGGCTCAGATGCCTGCTGCAGTGGCACGGAGCTCCCACTGAGGTCCGGCCACAGGTTGGTGCAGTGCCCACTCTGCTTCCAATGAGTCAAGAGGGGAGAGTTAGAATCCACCTCAGAGGGCCAGGTCTTCACTTACAAGACCTTGCTTCCTGTCTTCCATGGGCTGAGGTATTTTGGGACTAGCATGTGCCTATTTAAAAAAAATGGACTTGATAATTTAGCAAGCATTGTCCAGAGGCATTCTGGCCCACAAGTGAACATTCAGCTATGCTCACATGCAATTGGATGCGTCCACAGTCTTCAGGAGCCTCAAGGTGCTGCCCATTGCCACAGAAGAGCCTAGGCTATGTCTACCTCTAAAGTCGTTTTAACAGCAAAACCTTTTCTTCTTGAATAAATTACAGTTTACAAGAAAGCTCAAACATTATAAAAGATAAGTGACCAATTTATATAATGTAGTTGTTTTAAAGGAAATAAACAAAATGAGTGATGACTGCAGTTCTGTCTGGCTGCTTCCAGTTCTCTTCCCCATTTTCCTTAATGCTATGCTGCTGGTATACCCTGAGGAGAGCAGATGGGCAGTTCCAAAGGGCACATCCTGACTTGTATCTCAAGATGTCCTTTAGAATTTCCTGCTATTCCTCTTGGAAAATTCTAAATAAGTTTGTTATGTCCGAAAACTAAATGACTACGAAGATCTAGCACTTCTCACTGACCTTAGTATGAACACATCAGTCAGAAAAGAAGCACACTTGTGTGGCCAGCTGGCTGGTGATACCCAGATGCACAGGCCTGAGCAGAAGCCTGTTCACACCTGACTGCACCTGCAGTGTGCCTGTCAGCAGGGCGCATCCTGTGAGAGTCCGTGGCAGCTGCAGGCACGAGTCATTCCCCACTGTGAACTGTGTCCTGTTCAGGGGCACAGAGGGGTGCCTAGAGCTCCTCTCAAGGTATGCAGGGAGACAAATGCGGGTGGTGCATGTCATTATTTCATTGATGACACATTTACAATGCACTTTCCTTGACCTTAAATGCATTGTTAAGGCTTTTAAGTCTGGATGTTGCAGGCTGAGTTACTAGAGAAATAACCAGCTCACGTTTGTGCTGTGCACTCTGGATATGTGAGGGGGGAGAGAAGCACTATTTTCCCCATTGGCTATTCATTTCTGAAGGCCAAGGCAGATTTCCGTAGATCAGGAATCTAACACTGGCACGTGTGCAGGCACGCGCGTGCGAGCGCACACACACACACACACACACACACTCTCACACACACAAACTCACTATAGGCTTTAGGGGCCACAGGGAGAAAGAAACCATTTGCCTGGACAACTTGCAACAAGGTCTTTTCCGGGGAAAATAATCTAGAATTATCTATGGGGTTAAGCCGGACTAACAGTCCACCCCCCTCAAAGTGAAGAGCCCGCACTTGGCAGC
This sequence comes from Tamias sibiricus, assembly GCA_025594165.1. Lineage (NCBI taxonomy): Eukaryota > Metazoa > Chordata > Mammalia > Rodentia > Sciuridae > Tamias > Tamias sibiricus. Next base: position 99,800,209 of record CM046670.1, on the reverse strand, counting down.
CGCAGCAGGAGGGAACCAGGAGGGACAAAGGGCTGGTCACATGAGCCCAGAGCTGCCCCTCAGTGGAGGGGCATTTTCCACATCTTGACCTGGGGGAGTTCTGCAGAAACAAGAGGGCTTATGGAGAGAAGGAAGCATGGCCTCCCTGCATCTGAATGCCACGGAGCAGCTAATGGCTGTACCATGGCTGTTCTGGGTCCTGAGACATCAAAAGAAAGCTCATTGCTAATGTAGTGATCCTCTTCAGAGGAGCAGAAGAGACTTCATCACAGCAAGTGCAGTTTATCAATTGTGAGATGCATTAAAACATGTGCCCAAGAACAAGAAGCCACAGTCCTTATGCTACTTTAACTGAATTCAAATAGGAAATTTATAGGATCTGAAGTTCCTTGGAATTTCCTGAACTCATTTGAAAATTGCTGGCTCAGATGACCTCAGTGGCAGTCTCTAGACAGTTCCCTTCCTTTGCCTGAGAACCTACCTATTTGGAAGGGGACTTGGGGGTGGAGAGCAAGCAAGGACTAGGTCGGGGTGGCATTGAATTGTGAAATTCATACCACCAGAGGGCGCCAGGTGACCGTAGGAAGCGCAGGTAGCAGCGGCTGGGGCCCACAACCGCGCTTACTTTCTTCACAAGCACCGTGATTGCTAGAGATGTTGAACATTTTTTTTTTTTCGTATATTTGTTGTCCAATTGTTTTTATTCTTTTAAGAAATGTCTGTTTAGTTCTTTTTCCCATTTATTAATCGGGTTATTTGTTTTTTGTTGTTGCTGTTGTCAGTCTTGTTTAGTTCTTCATGTATTCTGGATATTAATGTCCAATCTGTGGAGCAGGTGGCAAAGGTCTTCTCCCATGCTGTAGGTTCTCTCTTCAAGCTCTTACTTGTTTCTTTTGCTGTGTGGAAGATTTTTTGATTTGATGCCTTCCCATTTATTGGTTTTTAGTTTTATTTCTTGTACTGTAGGAGTCTTGTTAAGGAGGTCAGCTCCTGTGCCAACATGATGCAGTGTTGGGCCTGGATTTTCTTCTAGCAGGTGCAGGGTTTCTGGTCTAACTCTGAGGTCTTTGACCCACTTTGATTTGACTTTTGTGCAGGGTGAGAGACAGAGGTCAACTTCCATTCTTCTTCTTGTGGATTTCCAGTTTTCCCAGCACCATTTGTTAAAAGGCAGTCTTTTCTCCAAGTGTTTTTGGCACCTCTGCCTAATATCAGGTAATTGTGTTTGTGTGGGCTTTTTTCTACGTCACAGCACCTCTGGAATCACGTGCATGACACAGCAGTGAGGAATAAGAGACAAGGTGTGTGCTTAGCCTTGGACACTGGCAGTCATGATTAGTCAGCCTTCACAGAGGAACCCACAGCAAGAGGGGATGCTCAGTATGAGAGAGAAGCTGGTGTATAGAATAAAAAATCTGGCCACAAAAAAACTTCTGACCCTCTTTGTTCTTCCAAAACAGGGCACCAGCAGAACATGTGACCTTCTCCCTTCCTTTCTGTAACCAAGGAGCCCATTCCTCCCAGGCCCAGTGAGGTGCTGAGCAGGAGTAGAAGGTCAAATGTCAGGTCATATTTTTCTTGTATAAGAAGTTAAAGAATACCAACAAAGACATAAGAACCCCCAAATAACAAATTATTTTGCACAGTGCAATATCTTAATTTGTGTAGAGAAACAGGATGCAATTAATCCCAAATAAAATGTGGTCACAAACTTGAGATATTGAAGAATAATTAATGTTTCTTAAAAAAATCAAAATCTAATCTGTACTTCTTGAGTGTGATTATTACCACAAAAACTTGGCATAATGTGTTTAAAACAAATCAGAAGCAAAATAATTATGTCCCATCACCTCTTTCAAGAATCTGGAAGCTGAAGATATTCAGATGGGGCTATATGGGCACCTAAGTGGTGCCTACCAGGCATGAGGCCCTGGGTTCCATCCCCAATACACACTAATAAATAAATAAAATAATAAATAAATAAACCCCAATGATTGGGTTACTGAATATTTTTAAACCCTCTCCCAAACGTTGACATTTTTAGGTGAAAGCTTTCCAAGTCAAAGATGGCAGACAAACGGCTTTTCCCTCCCCTCCCAAGAACCACATCATGTGTTCTGACCATCAGCAGGTGGGAGAGTGACAAGCAGGGCTAGAAGGTGACTTTGTAACTAATGATGCAGAGTAAGGGGCCTCCCTGGCACAGGGATGCAAGGGCAGGCAGTGCAGGAGCACCCGAACCTGAGTGGGCATTCCTGCCTGCCCCTTGGACAGTCTGACCTCACAGTCCCTCCTCACCCATCCCGTTAGCCACCCCAGCCCGCAGCAGAGCTCCATACCCACAGTCAAGCAACCTGCCTTCCCCTGAGGAGGAGTGCCCTGCTCCACAGGAGTGAGCCACCCAGACCAAAGACATCACTCACCTGTATCTGGGAAATCCACCCGAGACAGGACCGTGAGAGAAGCCTCAAACCCATAAGGCAGATGCCACCCTCTATTACTGTGTCACTGCCAACTCAGCCACCAAGAGGACACCAAATGTTTAAGGGAACAAGGCTGAGGTGGACCCACTAGGAGAACCAACAGCCTCAGAAATAAGCATGCTTTGCATCACAGTTCACCGAAGGACACAAGTGCACCACTTAGATGGGTTTTTTTTTTTTTTTTTTTTTTTTTGGTACTGGGGATTGAACTCAGGGGCACTCAACCACTGAGCCACATCCTCAGCCCTATTTTGTATTTTATTTAGAGACAGGGTCTCACTGAGTTGCTGAGTGCCTTGCCATTGCTGAGGCTGGCTTTGAACTCGTGATCCTCCTGCCTCAGCCTCCCAAAGTGCTGGGATTACAGGCGTGCGCCACCGTGCCTGGCTGCTTAGATGTTTTAATTGTTAGGATGCACCATTCTGAGAGTCCAAGGTCATGCAGTGGATTTAAAATAAGCAGGTCCACGTGTTCAAGAGTTTTTGAAAAATCAAAAGAACAGAATTGATTCAAAATCTGGCAGAAACCAAGGAAGAAGCAAGCAGTGGGAGATTTTGTAATTACATAATAATAGCAGGCCATTCCACTTTCATCACAGTAGCGAAACATTGTGTTTTTCTTATAATAGCAAGACATTGCACTTTTATTGGGCTTTAGGGGTTGTGAAACATATTGAGATACCTTATTTTGTTTTATTTTTAAGCAACTCTATAATTATAAATCTGAAAAATAAAATTGTTAAGAAATCTAAGTCCAAATAAATGAACTACTTGCTTGATGCCTTGTGGAGAAAGGACCAGGACTAGGTCACCTGGACCCAGAGCTCAGCCTCAGTTACGCCAGAGCCAAGGAGACACAGCCATGGGGGTTCCTACGGCAGAGGCAGAAGGAAGCGAGTGGCTGAAAGGGTGACAGGTAGGCAGAGGCGAAGCAGGCAGCAACATAAATACAAGGCTTGTCCATGTGGGAAGAAGTCCCGGAGCCGTGTAGCTGGAGAACACCACATGGACAGTCTCCAGCTAGCCCCAGGGAACATCCCGGCACTGAGTCCAAGAAAGATGAACTTGGAATCTTCCAGATGTGAAGGAAAGTCTTGAAGGTGTGGCCTGAAGACCTTGCAGGGTCATGCTCAGAAGCCAAAGTGAATTCACACCACATATAGTCACATGCGCCACACACAGCCAGGGGAAGGCCCGCTTCTGAGGACACTTCTGGAGACCAGCAAGCGGGCCACACACACAAACACACACACACACTCCACACTCTCACACGAACACACCCATACACTCACATGCACACTCACACACTCATGCACATTCTTGTGTGAACAAGCACACACCTGTACACATTCACACTCTCTCATATAAACATGCACTCACATGCACACATAGTCATGTACTTGTACACGCATTCACACTCTCACATGACCACATGCTCATACATTCACACACAAACTCATACACATATTCACACATACCCTCAGATGAATGTGCACACACTCATACACACATGCATGTGTGCACACACAAGCATGTGGTATATAGGCAGCCTGGCACGGGTGGTGTGTGCCTGGCCTCTCCTGGGGCCTCACCTTCTTTCCTGGTGCTGCACGTCATCCCATGCTAGAGACCTTGTGCTGGTGAGCCCAGCCCAGCCCTGTAGGACGTCTGTGGCCTGTGCCCAGATGATCTCTGTTTTAGTCAGCTGCTATGTTGCTGTGACTAAAGGACCAGAACAACTATAGAGGAGGAAAGTTCATGTGAGGGCACATGGTTTCAGAGGTCTCAGTCCATAGGAGTCTGGCTCCATTTCTCAAGGCTTGAGATGATGCTGAACATCATGGTGGCAGAGGGAAGCAACTCACATCACAGTGACCAGGAAGCAGAGAGACTCCATTCTCCAGATACAAATATAGTCCCAAAGCTATGCCCTAATTCTCACCTCCTCCAGCCATACCCCTACCGCTTCAGTTACCACTCAGTTGATCCCTATCAGGGGATTAAATCACTGATTTGGTTAAGACTCTTACAACCCAATCATTTCTTCTCTGAACCTTCTTGCCTTGTCTCACACATGAGCTTTTGGGGGACACTTCATATCCAAACCATGACAATCTCCCTTTCCTTTCTGCCTGTAGCCCCAGGAAGTGAGAGAACAGCTGTACGAGAGAAAGGAAGTGTGCAGTGCACAAATGGAGGAGGTGCTTGGGAGTGGCCTCCCTACTCAGGTCCCTGCATGCATGAATATTAACGTCGTGAGGACAGAGGAATGGCTCCCCTCAGCAAGCTCAGAGACCGCGAGCATGGCCTTCTGCCTGTGCATGCCATGGAGGCCGTGATAGGCCCAACTAGCACCTCTTGCTTAGACTGTGCACCTCGTGCCAGAGAAGGCATGGGTCCTCACACAGTGCCCCCAGCAGCTGCCTGTCTCGACCCAGCTGATGGCTGCAGAGGACTTACCATGCCTGGCACCTCCTGCCTTCAAACACTTTAAGGCCTCCTGGCCAGAGGCTGGCTCTGCCTCCAGCATGGAGAGCCCAGCTTTTCTTTCCCTGGGCCTGGCACTTGTCACCATGCTGCCCCAGGCACCCTCCAGAGCTGTGCTCAGACATCCCACCATTGTCCCACTGCTGCAAACTCTTCACCACATGGAACAAAAGCCTCTTGATCTTTCAGATGATCTGTTTGGGAAATGTGTAGAAATAAAACAAGCTGAAATTCTGGACCCCTCTAGAAAGCTTTTAGCAGAGTCCTGGTGTCCAGGGCAGGTTGGATCATCAAAGTCCATGGTTTCAAATATGTGTACACTTAAGAAGCCCCAGTTGGATAAGAAAGAAGTTGAGGCTCCCTGACTCCTCTGAAGATCAGATCAGCACCCTCAGCCTCTGGCTGCCTATTTCTCCCATTGGTAAAAGTTAGATATTTAGGAAGAATGTCTGGAGCCCATGCTCTAGGGTCTGGACCTGTGATAGTTCCACACAAAAGCTGTGGAGTGGAGCCACCGGGCTTTGGTGCTGGCTGAGTTCAGATCCTTGTTGACACCAAACCTTAATGCAGGAGCCCTGTTTGGGGAGATGGCTATGATTGCGGTTGACTTCGGGCCATGGAGTTTTGGACATTGCCACCTTCCACAGTCTCACGAGACTTGGCCCGGGATCTCGAGAGACTTGGGTCGAGCGCGGAGCGGGTCGGGGCCATTTTGGTTGTTGGTTGTTTGCTGGTGTGTGGGTACGTGTTAGAGCTGTTAGAGCCAGAGAGAGAAACTGACAGAATAAAGATCCTGTTTGTTTCCAGTCTGCCTCTGAACTTATTCCCGCGGCTTTGCTGCTCCAAGCGGCCATCGCTTCAGGCGGCGACACCTTAGCAGATCCCCCTGGCCACCTTCCAGGGCAGCACAGCTTTGCAAGTTCTCTGAACTGTCCTGAGGCAGCACAAGGCAAGGCTGCAGCCTGTGTGCAGGCATGGCCGCCCTGGAAGCCAAGTGAAGACTCTGGCACCACCATTGCTCTCAGAACTGTGTTTAGGTTTTATAGATTTTTGCTAGATCTTGTTATGTAAGCCCTATGTACCGAAAGCTCTTAATTAAAGATTTTTAAATGTTGAGTAAAGTGTTCTCTGGCCAGCTTGTAATACACATAATAATCCTGTCATGTAATTTATTTTCTTTAAAAACAAGCCTCTTATACAAATTGCCCATGGAACTTTTATTTAGAATTTAAGGTCATTTGGAGCTTAGTGTCATGTAAATAGCTTCTTCAGAACACTGGGGTCTTGGGGGTGTGCATTCTGTCGAGCCACAGTGGAGTTGGGACTTACAGAGGTTGGACCAGCAAGCCTCTTGCCTGACTTCACGAGAGTCAGCACACTCCTTTCTGGGCCATCACCTCCGAGCACACAGGGGTGGAGAATACAGACATATCTTCACCTTGATGTTTGGAGCTGACAGAGGCCTTGGGCACCCAATGCAAGGGGAGGGGCTCAGACTCTCCTGCAGGGTTCTGGCTCAGGGAGGAGGGTGGTGGAGAAGCTGCGTCCTCCCAGTGCCCTCAGCTTGCCCATGTTTGGAAAAAGAATCTCACCAGGAGGTGGCTGGACTCCCTGTGCATAGTGGACGGAGGAAAAACCTGAGGAAAAACCCTCACTTGGCCCCAGTCCCTAGGAGCCTGAATGTCAATTTCCTTGTAGTTAAATAAAAATCACAGTATCCATCTCCCCATCTGCTGTATGGCACTGTGCTTCGAAGGGAGCTCAATGTCCATTGCACTGCGGCTCAGGCCCGGCAAAGCCACAGTGAGCTAAACCTCGAGGGTCACACGCAGTTCTGCAAAGCTGAGGGAAGCACACCACAGGAATCAGGAGCTCTGGATGCAGAAGCAGGCAAGTCAGGATGGGTCTTGTGGCCTAGGAGGCTGCACCTGTCACCAAACATCAGCGCCCTCTGCTCACCTGCAGGATTGCTGCTCGTGAATTCACTAACAGCTTATAGAATCAGAGTACATGAAACAAACAAGAAAGCATAGCATAATATAGGACAAAACAGTATAGGGGGAAGCCCAGGCCCTTTCCTGAGTGACTCCATGTGTGTAGAACAGCAGTCCTCAGTCTGCGCCTGCCCCGAGTGATTCCATGGTCTGTAGAACACCAGATTTTAGGCTGTCTGTGCCCTGAGTGCCTCTATCATATATAGAACAGCAGTTCTCAGACTGTGCCTAATAATAATAATAATAATCTGAGTTATTCCATTTTTTCAAAAAGAGATTTTCCATGAGCTGCTTCATTTTGAGTGCATGTGCCAAGGTGGGATGATTCTACACCTGTTTGTACAATTAAACAACCACCATCTGCCCAGCACCACCAAAAGGCAGAACTTGATAAGTAACCTATACCCATGAATTTGTCAAATTAAGTCAAGAAGTATCTGGACTTGTGGACATCCTATATCCTATCAGGAACACCAGACACCACAGCTCATCAGCCTCACCAGAGGCAGCCCCTGCACCTAAGAGCCATAAAAGGAGGAGCCCTCCCAAACTGGACATGGTGGCACCCTGGCCCCATCAGACACCTGGTCGTTGATCTCAAGATGTGCCCAGAGAAGCTGACACAGTGAAGAATCTCCAGGTTCCCGTCCCATCAGGCTTCAGCAGGGGGCTTCTCCTGCCTGTGGTGACCAAGCACAGCCACTCCAAGCTGACACTCTGAGACTGAAACTGGACCATTTAGACTGCAGAACTGGGTTGCTATGACTCTTATCTGACCGCCTACAGCAACTCTTTGAATCTGCTCGTCTCTCTCTCTCTGCTCCTGGCTCAGTGTCCTGTGACCACGTGGTTGCTGTAGTTCTTTCTTAGTCTTTCTGTGATTTATTTATAGATCATTGTATAAAGTGTGGTGTGTGACTTGAGAGTTATAGATACTGGACATTAAAATTGGGTTAAAGAACCTGTGATTGCCCAGTTTATGACTACCAGGTGATGGCAAGCATTTGGAAAACTGCCACCACTGGAAATGGTGCAGCCTACGAATTCACTGTTATTCTGTAAGTTCTGTGTTCATGTGGACAGTCGTGAATGTGTTTGGTCTGTTAATGGCACAGCTCACACTCTCAACACAGTGAGTCCTGAGCAGGACCGGGCTGTGGTGAGCTCCCACCCTCACGTAGACATAGGCTGCTCTGCAAATGCATCAGGCTGTCCAAGCTGGGGAAGCAGCAGGGAAGCCCAAGCTGCAGCTCATCCAGCTTTGCTCGCATACTGGCAGGAAAGTATGAGGGATGATACACACTCTGCAAATTATTTCACACTTTCCAAAGACTCACTGTCCCTGTCAAGGAAGGGGAGCCACAATGTACCCCAGGTCTGCCAGGACTGGGCCTAAGCAAGGAGAAGAGCATTCCAGTTGAATAACTCAGGAATAGAAATGTGCCTTCGTCACAAGTATTTAAAAGTATTATTAGTTTTTGTTGCTTCTCATAACATAAAGCTCACATAATCTAATTCTGCAGGATGTGTTATGGCCAAAAAAAATGTTATTCAGCTTTTATTGGGAGTCCTATGGGGAGTGGGCAGACTGGGTGTTGGAGCTGCCGGGCACTTCAGTTGTGGCTGGGGCAGAACCCTGGAGTCTAGGCTTCTGGGAGACCTCCCCAAGAGCACCAGCAACTACTTCTAGTGGAGTGTCACGAGAGAGGCAGATTGTCTTCCATGGAGAAGTCACAATTCTCTGGGCATAAGTTGGATTCTTCTTCTGATGGCTGACTGAGCTTCTGAGAGCCTGGGGTCGAGCTCTGACAGACCCGCCAGGTCCTCAGATGGGCCATTGTCCCCATGCAGCTCTAAGGCAGGGAGGTGCAGGACCCTGATTCTCAGAGCACAAGAAAGTGGGGTCCACTGCACTAAGTTGGGGGGGATTTGTCCCAGTCAATGTGATTTGTCATGTCAAAATGTGAATGACTGGAAGAGGTAAAAGGTGGAAGAGAGTGCTTTGTTCTAATAGTTTAGCTTACTCTGAAATTGAAAATCACCCAGCCAGGCACAATGGCTCACACCTGTAATTCCAGAAACTTGGGAGGCTGAGGCAGAAGGATTGTAAGTTCAAGGCCAGCCTTAGCAATTTTAGTGAGGCTTTGAACAATGTAGTGAGACACTGTCTCAAAATAAAAAAATAAATAAATAAATCTAGGGATGTGACTCAGTGGTTAAGCAACCCTGGGTTCAATCCCTGGCACCCCTCCCTCTAAAAAAAAGAAAGAAAATGAAAATCACCCAGATGGTAAAAGAAAAAAGACAGTTTAAACTGGGAGTGAGCTACAACAGTGAGACTGGAGATCAGCCACGTGTGTGCACAAGAGAGCCAGGGCCTCCATTCCTGGAGTGGAGGGAGCAGTCCCAGGACCAAGACACAGGGTCTTCTAGGCCAGACCGGCAGGATGCATTGAGAGAGAAACCTGATTACATAAAAGTGTGAGATAAAATCAATCCAAGACAGAAGCCACGGGTATTATTTTGTGAATAGTTTGGGTTTGGGAATCTGAAAGTGCCCTTGGGGACCTGTGGGTTGGGGCTGTTCCACCTGCCTGCTGTGAGCACCCACGGCCACAGCCACAGCCAGCTGCACAGCACAGGTGCCCACCCAGGTCAAACCAACAGGGGATCCACACTGTTGTGAAGACCTGTGTCTGTACTGAGCATTGTCCCTGACAGTGCTGGGTGACCACTGTCTTCATGATATCTGTGCTGTGCCAGGTGTTGTGGGCAAGCAAGAGATAGTTGCTTGCTCACAACAGGACCCACAGAGGTCAGGACCCACAGAGGTCACATGTGAGTGCTTGGCCACTTCACACAGGGACCTGGGAAGTCACTGTGGCTTCTGAAGGATGGCTGAAACCCAGGACCAGCATCCCGTGATGCTCACTGGGGATATTTGCTTCTACTGGTGTTGAACAAATCTGTACAACTGGTTTAAAGAAACAAATTGGTCAGGTGTGTGTGTGTGTGTGTGTGTGTGTGTGTGTGTACACAAAGCTTTATGATAGTCTTTATATTTTATATATATATATATATATATACATATATATATATTTGTGAACAAAACTTTATTTTTTACTTATTTATTTTTATGTGGTGCTGAGAATCAAACTCAGTGCATCACACATGATAGGCAAGCACTGTACCACTGAGCCCCAGCCCCAGCCCTATGATAGTCTTTGACTTAGTATTTAGAGACTTCTCTTGGCAAGTGCGTTGCTACAGGAAGACATTAAGCACAAAGATTTGTATGGCAGTGTCTCACATAGCTGCAAAAATTGGAAATAAGTCATTTGCACACTAATGAAAAATGGTTCAGCACAAGGTGGAATATGGAATATTACATGATATTATTTATGAAGATTTTTTAATGTGGGGGATAGATAGTTTTAAAATGTTACTTAAAGGTTATAGTACACAGCATAATCTCACATTTTAATTCATAAAAAACTTGGAGGAAATGCCATTTTTCTTTATGTGCATATATATTTCCAAACCAGCTGGGAAAGTACTATGTTCCTGTATGTAGGAAGATTATGCAGTGATGTCCGACACTCCATGGTCTTTATGATGAATGAAGTTTGCTTTCCTGATACTTTCTTTAATAATTAAGTCAATTAACAAGACATTTCAGTTGTGCTAAAATAATTGGTAAACTGTAAGTCTATAGTTTGCTAAAGTAGGCACCAGGGAAAAATAGAAAGAGTTTTTATGGTCATTTTAAAATAATATGTGTTCATGCCAGAATTCAAGAGCAATTACATGAAGAGTTTGTTTTTTTAAGAATATTTATAAGTGGTCTACAGAGAAATGTTTTATTTTTATATCCTTAGAGTACAGTACACATGTCAAATATAATTGAAATAACAGTAAGCTAGCTGTTTTGCAAATAAATTGTATCTGAATGTGGGTTTCGTATCACTAGCTTATAAGATTTTAAAGCAAAAATAAAAGTTTAAATTTCTCTAAAATATCCACATTTCCCCTTGGAGTCATTTGTATCCCAAGAGTTTAACCATTGTGGAATCTTGAAGAATTAAGAGCTCTCTTTCTCTTGACTATCCCAAAAATACTCACAGGCATGCTAACCCACCTCACTCCAGTGCACAGTACTTTGGGGCTGAGAAAGAAAGAGCCTTAAGAAACCTAGGCAGTCACCATAATGGACAGTACCCGCAACGGTTGCTGGTAGCAGCCCCAGGCTCCTGTGCAAAATGCAAGTCAGGACTTCTGCTTGGGCGATTCTGCCTCTAGAGGGTGGCCTCTGGAGCAAGGCTGAGGGTGGCGCACAGACTGGCCTCACAGGACCTTCCAGTTGGACATGTGAGAGCCATGGAGAAGCCAGGTGGGCCTCAAAGTGAAATTTGTTCTTTGTACGACTTCTCCACTCCCATCAGACCCCAGATTCCACGCCTATGTTGCTGCCTGAAGCAATTGCCGCTTGGAACAATGAAGCCGCGGGAAGAAGTTCAGAGGCAAACTGGAAACCAACAGGCTTTTTATTCTGATAACTTCTCTCTCCGGCTCTAACAACGACTCTAACACGCACCACCAAAAAAACCCACAAACAAAATGGCGCCCACCCGATCCGATCTCTGCTCAAGTCTCGCGAGATCCTGGGCCAAGTCCCATGAGACCACGGAAGGTGGCAATGTCCAAATATCTCTATGGCCCGCAGCCAACCGCAATGTCAGCCATCTCTCCAATCAGGGCTCCTACATGCCTATGTGCCACTTAGGGGGAAAATCCTCAAATCTTCACTGACCCAGTTACCTGCATGAATCCATAGCACAGGTGCCTCCAGGGCAAGAAGAATCGCATCACAAGAGGGCAGGGTCTTGAGTAGGCGACTGGCCAAAGAGACACAGAAGGGCCAACAAACACAAGACAGCTGGGCCTCACTGACCGTGGACACACGCAGGGCGGAGCCACCAGTCCACCACCTCCCGCAGTAGACTAGCCAACGGGACAGAAAAGCCAGCAGAAGGCTGCAGAGAGCAGGCCCCTGCACAGTTTGGCAGGAGGGTCCAGGGTGCAGGACCCGGGGAAACAGGCCGCGGAAGACTTCACGTTCAGGTCAGAAGGCGGTGTTCGCATGTCTGTTTCACCACAGCCAAGTGGAAGCAACCCAGTGTCCACGGAAAGATGAATAGGAAAAGACACTGCTGCTCACAGGAATATTGCCCAGCCTTGAAAAGAAGAAAGTCCTGCTGCCCGCCACAACATGTGTGGTGAGCTTCAGGGGTGTCAAGCCAAATGAAGTAAGCAGCCATGAAAGGAAAATGCCATTTGAGGTCACTCATATGGAGTGTTTCAAGAAGTCAAAAATCGCAGAAGCAGGTGCAGAAGCCAGTGGTTGCTAGGGGTTGGGTCAGGGAGGAGGGAATTTGTATTGATGGGCATCAAGTTCTGGAGCTCTGTGTGCAACAATGTCAACATCCTTAGCACTGGTGACATGGTTGTAACTATAGTAAAAAATCAGATTAAAATAAAATAAAAGTGTAAAAAGCACATATGTTGTATACCTAACCTTTGGGCATGAGTACCAGGACTAGCAGAAGCTTTCCAATGTCGGTTTGAACAAATCACAGCATTACCCAGGGCTCTCCAATGCCTGACCTGGACCCATGTCAGTCTTCTTTCTGTTCTGTCTGCACCTGTTTCTACCAGCCTCCTCCCCAGCCCCCTTCCCATTCCTGGCCACTACAGCAGCTGCTCTTCCAGGAACAGGGTGAACAGGCTTGAGGGTCCCAGTCTGGCTGCAGCCAGCACACTCAAGGTTGGTAAAATGTCAGAGAACTAATATGGGGGGAACTCGAGTGTCATTGCAACTGTAACAGAAGGAAAAGGGGACATGGCCTTGCTTCTTCAACAAGGGCACTAACCAGGAAAGAAGACATCCACGGAATGCCCGCCCATGCCCTGAAATGCTTTCCCTAATTCCTGGGAAGAACAAGGCATCATCCAGGTGGAGGCTTGCTGTGCTGGCGGCTGCTGAGGGGGGTGCCCAGATTCCACCTGGGGCTTTTCTTTACACTCTGGAGCCCCCTAGAAGTTTGAACACCTCTGAGAGGCTAAAGGCCTCTTGCTCACACCAGGGAGCAACATGGCGATGTGTCTTTTCAGGGGCGGTCACTGTTGGTGTCTGCTCATCCAGAGGCTTGGACTTTGCTCTCATGCCTTCGAAATCCTGGTGTTTTCTACTCACTCCTGGGCACTCAGGAGGGGAGGCCACAGCCCTCCTTGCAAGCTATGCAGCTCCTGTGCCTTGCAGCGCGGTGGGCCCCAGAGGTCCAGCCTCCCACACACTCAGTTTCCTGCAGAAGTCCCTGGCACCCTGGGGCTCTCGGCCGGCATGTGTGCCAGCAGAGGTCCGTGGAGAACTGGCCTGGGATGTGCACTCCAAGCTTGAGCCCTTCCGGAGCTCCTGCAGCCGCTCCCATTTCTCCTTCTGAGATGTTGTTTTCCTTTCAGAAACACCCGACTCTCAGTGTTTTCTAGCTTTCGGGGAAACAGAGAGAGATGGTTATTTTAGATTTTTTTTTTTTTAACCTTCCAGTTTCTGTGGACTCCACCCTCTATGGCCTGTGCATGTCCCCATAGCCAATAAGGGACCTTGAGCCCAAGGTGAAGGTCAGTTTACAGCAAGGTCACCAAGCCTCAAGACACAGCTCGCCAGCTGTGCTGAACAGCAGAACACCTTCAAGGACTGCAAGGGGGCTTCGGGCTGTAGCTGTGTGGGGCAGGAGGGATCCAGAGAATGGCACTTGTCAGAGATGCACATCGCTCTGCTCACACACCGACAGTCGAGGTGAAGAGGAAGAAGTCTTTGGGGCTTCTGGGGACACTCTGTGAGTGTGCATCCACAGCCAACCTGCCTCGCAGCCACCTGCCCCTGCAACCTCACACTCCTGTAGCACACCATCACTCACAGATCTGCAGGCCACGTGAACAGAGCTTTAACAGTGCAGAGGCTATGACCTGAGGAAGCATCAGATCTGAGGATCACTTTCTTTTTTTGCTAACTTTCTCTCTGGCCGAACAAAACATTTATTTGTATTGCCCCATGTACTCTTTATATGTATAAATAACATTTACATCATGTTAATTGTTGCTTAGAAAAAATACACTGGTATGGAAATTATTTCACTTTTTATTATAAGCATTGTAACATGTTGTGCCTGAGCAGTAGTTTATTGTGATCACTGCACAGCGTTCTGAAGAGTGACTGTGCAGGACCTGAATTTGCAGCTGCACCAGCTGCTTGGGCTTGTCACTGTGATTCATGCACTGAACACTATTGCAATTCCATCTCCTCCTAGATCATTTCTCCAGGTAAATCCCACATGTCGACAAAAAGAAGTAACATCCAAGATGGTTGTGAGGTTTTAGGGACTGTCATGAATTTGGCAGGCCTGAACTACATGGGCTGACGGGGTGTGTGCTGGTTTCCTCTGTCTCTCCACATTCTTGGGCACAGATGCTCCCTCCCCCTCTCCCAACTCCCCAGGAATACAAGTGCAGGGTGTTCTTGTCTCACACCTTAGTGAAGGAGGGCCCTGTGGCCTTGTCTCACACTCAGCTCTTCAGCTCGGGCTCTGCCCCCCTTGTGAGCAAGAGCTCTTGCAAGACATAACCAGAAAATTGGCTTTGCACTGGTTTGATCTGACAGCCCTAAAAATGAACAGTGGCACGCTTGTCAGAGCCATGAGCTGGGCACCCAGAATCTTCGATGGGCTGGGGTCTGGCATCACTCTCTGCAGCTGAACCAAGGAGTGTTTGCCTGCCAGGCCTGAGTCCCTCTGCATCTGCCCCAAATGGCATCCATGGCACACCTAAACTTGGGGTTCGTGCCGCAGTTCTCACAGTGGCCCAAAAGGGCACAAGCTCCCATAGTCTGCCTCTTGGTCCCCATGCAGACCCGTGTGTGCTTTCCCTTCTGTGGGGAGTCTCCTAGTCTCAGAGAGGTCTAGTCTTCTGTGGGAATAGGAGAGGCAGACAGGAAGTCAACTCCAACAACCTGCAGCATTGGAATGCAGGTGTGGCCTGAGACAGGAGCTGAAACCACCCCGATCTACACCTGATCCTCTGAGGTCCAGGCTCTGGTTCCATGTCCTGTGGGCCTCCTTCCGGCAGTGCTCCTCTCCACACCAGATCCCCCTTGGAGGTGCCCTGTTGCTCCGGGTCCTCGTTTCCACTGTCTGCAGAACAACCCCATCAAGCCTGCCTGGTGTCCACACGGACCCTGATGAGCGCCCTCCGCCTTTATACCACTCTGGCCTCGGTGGGTCTGGCTGACCCTCCCCCGTAACTCCTTCCCTGGGTCCATTTCATGGTACTTCACTGTGCCCCCAGCCTTTCTGCTCTGCACATCCAGAGCTCGCCCCAGGATCGGGTCTCCTCCTCTCTCTGGGTGCTGCAGTCCCTGTGCACACACCTGCCCCAGAGGCCTGCAGACCCTGTCTGCTTCCGAGTTACCCCAGGGCATCCCACAGGTGCTGGGGATGTCCCGTGACCAGAGGAGCACTGCCGCAGTCCCTGGCTCAGACAGACTCCACACCAGAAGAGGCTCCCACCTGGAGCGCCGCCCTGCCCTTCTCTCCTGGCAGCTTTGCTCCCCTCCCTTGGGAAGGCGCGGATCTCCGGGTGGTCTCTCCCCAGCCGAACTTCATTCTTCCACCAAGAACCCTGTGAAAACCCCGCCTCTCCTCTCTCCTCTCCTTCTTCCCTCCTCCCCTCCACCTCTTGCCTCCCTCCTTCCTTCTACCTCTATTCCCTCATCCTTTCCTTCTTCCCTCTTTCCTGTGCTGGGCACCGAACCCTGGGCCTCTGGCATGTGAGGTGAGTTCCCTCCTCTAAGTTGCACTGGCTCTGCTTCTGGCACGTGCACAGGTCCCACATCTTGTGTGGAGGGTCTTAGGCTGCAGGAGGGCACCTGGCCAGAGGGAGCAGTGGTGTTTGATTAGCTGGGGGGAGGGAGGGTGTTATGGCAAAAGGGAGAATTCTTCCAGATCTTCAAACCTCTCAAGATCAGGCTAGAAAGGGCACTTGTGTTGTGGGGAGTGACTGAGGAGAGAAAGAGCCAGGAGATGAGTGGATGGGCAGTGGGTGGGCAGTGAGCAGATAGACAGTGGGCCAGGGAGTACAGCTGGGGACACAGTAGAGGGAACAGTGAGCCCCAGTCTCCAGGAGAGGTCCACATCTCGCCCTCACGACAGCAATGGTTGTTTTTTCTCTGTGTTTCATGTACTCTGGAATTAGTTAGATGTTTTAGAATGAGTCCTTAACTTCTACCAGTGGACACCAACTCTTCATCACGTGTGGGTTCTGCTGGGCTGGCACAGTGAGTCGGGATTCTGAGCTCACTCTTTCCCCAGCCTGGTCCCCTGCATTCCCATAGCTTAGAGTCTATTTTAAGTTGTATCCTTTCCCACGTTCTTTGTTTCTTTTAGATAACGTGCATGTAATTATGAAAATAAATTCAGACCAAGGCTGCCTTTCTGGAGGTTGGTGCAGAGCAGAACGGCCAAGGTCTGGAGAGGGTGGCATGCCACCTCTCCCAGTGCATATTCTGTGGGAACAAGGCAATGTGATCCTTTTAGAATAAATAGGGGAGATGTGCAAAACTCAAAGGGCAAGGCTGCCTGTGGGTGGCTGGTTCTGTCCTCAAACGTGCACCCATGCACACTTGTCTTGTACATGGAGACTTTTTCCAAAGGATTGAGCAGCATGAGCTCTCCTGGTGCAGCAGTATGGAGGCCTAGAGGAGAGCCACACCCCCTGCCCACCTGCACAGTCCCAAGGGGAGACAGACAGTAGTGTTAGTATTTTTAAAGCAAAGCTGAGTTGGCACACAAATGAAGGATGCAGTGGTAAAACAAACAAACAAAAACCAACCAACCAACCAAACAAACAAACAAAAAACCAGGAAAGATGATGCCTAAGCCCATTGAATGTTGCTATGGTTGGAAGTCCCCTCTAAGTGCAGGGATGCTATGGTTGAAGGTGAGGTGTTCCCCAAGTTCCCATATTAATGCAGAGATGCTCAGAGATGAGGGATTGGTTTGTGGACCTATAACCTAATCAGTCCATCCTTGTGTGAATGCACTGACTAGGTAGTAACCATTCACAAGGCAGGAGCATGTGGGTTACTGGGGGCATGTCCTGAAAGGGTGCATTTTCCCTGTGATCTTGTTCCTCCTCCCCTCTGCTTCCTGACCCATCCATCTCCTGAAGAGCTGTCCTCCCTGGGCCCTTCCTCCATGATGTGCTGCCTCACCTTGGGTGCAGAGCAGTGGAGTTGTCTATTTACGGATTGAGGTCTCTGAAATCGTGAAGCCTATGTAAACTTTTTCTATCTAAGTGGTTCTTGTTGGGCATTTTGGTGACTGCAACACAAAAGCTGACTAGAACAGATGTAGATGTTCTCTGCCTGGAAGGTTGCACTGGACTTGAAATGCAGGAGAGAAAGCCACATCTGCCCCAGTGAACAGACTAGTAGGACAGCCCCCAATGAATGTTGAGGCTCAGCATGGTATGAATAAGAAACCAAGTCCATGCAACGGGAAATAGAGGACGCTGTCCTGAGAGCTGTGCCCTGAATCACACATTCAGGCCTAGACCCCAGACACTCCTGAGATATTACAAGGTGAAGCATTTCTGGGCTGCTGAGGCCCCAGGAGATAGGCAGGAAACAATATCCTCTGGGTTTCTGAAACTTTAAGCCAAGACACAAATGCAGGGCCTGGGAAATTGATCCATTTCCCATGAAAATGTCAGGAACAAAGAAGGCTGCACCATGAGCAGGAGACAACAAAGCAAGAGCAGAGACTCAGATTGGAAGGGCTCCAGGACTGAGGTGTTTGACACCACCACAGAAGTGAAGGAGAATCTGGGAGCACAAACAAGAACAGAGACTCCATGGAAGCCACTGAAAAGAAACAAGCAGCACATCTACAAATGAAGAAAGTAACACTGCATTCCCACATTCGGGAATGAATCAGAAAGCTGGAATAGACCTCTAAAAATTCTCCAAAACACAGCCCAGTAAGACAAAGAGAAAACAGTAAAGTGTGAGAAATGGGAGGTCTACTGAGCTGTGGCTGAGGGTCAGAAGTCCGAAGAGATGAAAGACACAGAGTGTAGGAGCCCTGTTTGGGGAGATGGCTAAGATTGCGGTTCACTAAGGGCCATGGAGATGTTTGGGCATTGCCGCCTTTTACTGCTTAGACTGTTTTCAGGACCGCAGAAGTGGCAGCTCTGGGTCCAGGAAGCCCACAGCCACGGGAGCTCTCACTGCAGCACACTGGTCTGCGTGAACACCTCTGTCAGCTGTCCCCAAGAGCGGTCCATGCAGATTCTTGCTGTTTGTGTGTGGCATCCTCTCTTCACTGCCAGAGACACATGGCCACTTTTTCTGACCGTGGGACCACAGTGCACCTTCTGGCTCCACCACTGCCATCCAAACATCAGCTGTGCATCTTTTTTTTTTTTTTTTTGAAGTTGTTGTATATATAACAATAGCATGCATTACAATTCATATTACATATATAGAGCAACTTTTACATAACACTGTTTGAATACAAAGTGTATTCATACTATTCATGTCTTCAATCATCCATCTCATTCTACCATCTTCTTTTTTTTTTTTTTTTTTTTTGCATAGTCAGTCTTCTCTGTGCTTGCTTTTAGGGTCTGTCTTTGGTGATCTGGGAGGTGCATAATGACCAGAAGGTAGCAATGTCCAATTGAAGGCTCCTCTATAGGCTTCCTATGTCTGTAGGCTGGGGAGGTGCTTTAACCCTGCAAGATAGCAATGTCCAGCCGGGCGCGGTGGCACATGCCTGTAATCCCAGCACTTTGGGAGGCTGAGGCAGGAGGACCACGAGTTCAAAGCCAGCTTCAGCAATGGCGAGGCACTTAGCAACTCAGTGAGACCCTGTCTCTAATAAAAACACAAAAAAGGGCTGGGGATGTGGCCCAGTGGTCAAGTGCCCCTGAGTTCAATCCCCGGTACCACAAAAAAAAAAAAAAAAAAAAAAAGATAGCAATGTCCAACTAATGGCACCTCTGACCAAGCTTTCCCTCTCCCTCTCCTGCTGGAATAGTAAAAAGACCGCACATTGTCAGCCCAGTGTTTATATCTCTAAGCATCTCTTTCATATTTGTCATCTTTATTTGTATACAATAATTTATTGAATTTTACATTTTAGTTAAATGATATTTTCCTTATCTAAGTCTGACCTGATGTTGAACCAACACTACATTTTAGAGTTTAATTATGATAGTATTCACTTATATATGCTATCTCTAAAAATTTCCATTTTAAAATGTGCTTTCTTTTCTAATTTCTTGCTCTTTTTTCATATTTTAATTCTCTTATACTTCTTTTAACTTATTGAGCATGCCAGGTCTACTCTGCACTGTGCTCCTGTGTCTGAGGAATGTGGTGCCTGATTCTGACTTCCACTCCTTCTTGGCTCCTACCAGGAGGCCTTGCTTCCTGCAGTACCCAGTGTGGGATGCTTCAGGATCCCATTTGCAGCAATGTCTTCAAGAGAAACTGTGGGTCTGCTTCTACCCCACCCCTGGGGCCTCACTCACAGCACTCTGAAATCAACTCTTCTGGAGCATGATGGTGCAGACCTGTAACCCTAGCTACCAGGAGGCTGAGGGAAGAAGATTGCAAGTTGGAGGCAACCACGGGCAACTTAGTAAGACTTTGGCTCAAAATAAAAACTAAAAATTGCTGGGGATGTAGTTCAGTGGCAAACTGCTTCTGAATTCAACCCCCAGTAACACAAAAATAAATAAATAAATATATAAAAATCAACTTAGTTTGAAATCCTTTTGGGACTTATAAGCAGCATGCACTTGTGACATGAAAGGACGTGTGAAATGGCTGGTTTGAGCCCCACTATCAGGGAAGGATTCCCTCATCAAATTGAAAACTTTTCCAGAAAGAGCTTCCAGCAGCAGCAGGTAGGCACAGATACCCCCCCCCCACCCCACATCCCCTGCCGCATCCTGTGCTATTGGCTGTTTGGCCAACTGCAGCTGCTCAGAAGCCACAGCAGGGTCTCTTACCCCTAGCACCTGGCTTTGGCAGCAATTTGGAAAGAGAAAATCCTCTGGGTTTCCCACTTTTAGCTTTTGACTATGAGAATTCCTTATTTTCTTAAGACCATATAATCCATTTTAAATGATTTTTGAAATCAGTTTTGCTCTTATTTACCTCTGCTTTTTAGCAAGAGGATCAGGAGGGCTGTGTGTACCCACAGTGCAGAGACAAACAGAGTGATCCTGGAGGGCTCACCCATGCAGACAGCAAGCTGGTCTTGCCTGAGCACTGGGGCCTGTCTCAGGCTTGCGTCCTTCCCAAGGACCTAGGCCTTGACAGGGCAGAGGGCCCCTGCTGCACTGGCTGCACCCATCTCCCTGCAGGCCCCTCCTCCCCTCACCAGGGACCCAGGCAACTCTAGGCCTTCCCTCTGTCTTCACAGCATATTCATGCCTCACCCACTCACATGGCTTCAAATAGTACATGAATACTACAAGTTCCAAATTTGAATCTTACGCCTCCAAACTCCAGCTCTGGAATCAAAATGCCTGCCCCACATTAGTCTTCACACCAGCACCTCCTAGTTGGCAGTCCAAAGTTACATTTCTGATGTGCAGTTCCGGAGCTTGGCCTCCTTCATTCTCCCCCTCACTAAATGGCAAATATCTTGCAGACTACAGCTGAGGTGTGGCTGTCTCCCTCTCTCCCGCCCATGAACACAGTATTTTGTTTACATTCATGGTAGACTCAGAACCCAACTGATTTTCACCATCTCCATCCTTCTGTTCTTACAGTCCATTTTCAAAGATGAACCAGGAAAATCCTCCTAAAAGATAAATCAGGTGACAGCACAACTATGCTCAAAACCTCAATGGTTATCTCACTCCAGGAAAACTCAAGATCCTCCCAAGGCCTCAAAGGTGGCCCACATGTCCCTGCTGCCTCCCCTGACTTGCCCTCCACACAGGGGCTTCTGCCGATTCTGGATTTGAGTTGATTCCAAGCCAGGATGGGTGTCACTGAGGAATTCATCAGAGCAGCAGGCCCTCCTGGAGTAACGCCATCTTCCATAATTTAAGTTTCTCCATGAAATTTGATATGATGCAATTGTGCTATTATATTTGCTTATGTTGCGTTTTTCCCCAGAAGACTTAAGCTTCATGTATAAATTTGTCTCCTTTGTTCACTTTTATATTCCCAGTACTGAAAATAGTACTTCACACACAGTACATAATAAATATCTAAATGTTGGGGGGGGGTAGATAAATGATGGATGGTAGATGGATTAGTGCAGAGATGGATAGTGGGTGGCTTATGGGTGGATTGATGGGTGGTGGGTGGATTGGGAAAATGCCACATGCCAGCTCTAGGTCAGTGGTGCAGGACTATAAAATGTACCTGGATTTCTAGGGCCACCAGTGACTGGTTTCTCTGGTTTCCTCCTTTCTGAACTTCCTGTCTGTCCCCCTACTTTTTGTTATTCAAGAAGAAATTCTGATAAGCTCAGTGCAGTGTCTTCTTGTTTGCAGCTACTTCTGCTATTTCAGTAGTAAAGCTGCTTAAACATGGGTTCGCATCACGTTAGGAGAAGACCTTCCAGCAGGAGTGTGCCTGAGAGATGAGCAAGACCTGGCAGCACAAGGAGAGGAAGGGTGAGGCAGGCGGGATAACAGACATGCCTTCCCATCCTGGGTGCAGCACCAACCGCAGGAGGCCATACAGGCCCCCTTGTGTTTCCCTATACACCACCTTCTGGCGTGAGATGTGGCACTCGATATTAGAGACCATTAATGAAAGGCAGTGCTTACGTTGTCTTCAATTTGCTTTTTATCTTGTTCTTGTTTTTTAACAGGCATTTCTCTTTCCTGAATCTCCTTAGCAGAATAGCCAAGTTATCGCGGTCTCTTCCAAAGTGCAACCCTGGAGCATTTTGCAGATTGCTGGGCTGTGGGGTCAGAAAGCTGAACTATTTCCCTAGAAACTGAAAGTCTCACCCCCAGAGCCCTGGGCCTACAGACTGGCTTAATCCCAGCAACCCCCATCCTGTCTGACCCTCTGACCCTGTATGTGCAGGGACCACCAGTGGGTGTTTACATCTTCTGCTGGAAAGCAGCTCTGTTTAGACAGGCTCTGAGGCAGGGCTGGCTCAGACTGCAGCTGCACTGGACTTAGAGAAATGCCCACAGTGGGACTCCTGGTCATGCATTACGCCCAGGTGACCCCTGAGCACTGAAGAGGTGGTCTGGGGTTCTAGCTACAGCCTCTGCTTCCTCCTGTGTGAGGGCAGGCAGCCTCTGAGTAGAGGGCAAGGCATTGCTGGTCTGGTGGGCTTCAAGGCTGTGCAGGGACCTGGAAGTTTGCAGGCCTGCTGGAGGGAGAATGTGTGTCCTCAGAGTGTAGCCTTCGGCCTGTCCTGCGTGAGGAAGATCTGGTAAAGGGCTGTTGTGCTAGCTGCCTGCCCACTGCCCTCCTCCCCCACTGCAACCTGTGAGGTCCCCACCATGCCCCCATGACCACAGGCCTACCTCCTCCCTCACAAGGGCACAGTGTGGGAGACCTGGCTCATTGGTGGCTCAAACAGATTTCTATTTATCTTTAAATAACTGTTCTCATTCATAAATGTGCCCATCATTTACACTGCTTAGACTTCAGTTTTAGCCGGCTGTTAGTTGGAATCTATGCTTTCCTTTCTTTCCCTCCTATCTTGTCTACATTTTTAAAATAAAATGAAATTGCACTGACTTACAATTTTGTACTTTGGTTTTTAAATTCAGCCACATAGAACATCTTTTCAAACTAGAAATTACTCTTAATCTTTAACAGATAAGCTTTACTGTGGCCATCCTGTGTGAGGACTGTGCCAGGACACCTGGCAACTCCAGCACTTCTGATCTGAGACTGATCACTGGTCGGCTGCAGCTGTCAGCTAGTCCTTGGCAGAAACAGGGTTTACTTTTTAATTGTCCAAACTAAAGCCAGTAGTTTCCAAAGTGAGGTGGGTTATTTTGAAATTTATTGTTACATACAAATGGGTAATGAATATCTTTGGCACTAAAGTGGGTAATCTGTGCAATGCCTAGAGAGCTTTGCACCTTTCAGAGCTCTCCTAAGTTCTTGAAGTACTGAACACAAAATCAAGCAAGCTTTCTTGAGATTGCAGCAAAAGCCTTAAAAGTTGCATGGGTTCACTTACTGATTCTCCTAGTAGAATTTACCCCCAGGATTTATTTCTTCCTCTCAGTGTCTAAAACCACTGTAATGGCCTTTTTTTTTTTTTTTCCTCTTTCAGAAATTTATTGTGCTTCCCCTCCATCAGGACATCTTCATTCAGTTTGCCTTGAATAAAATAGGTGCTCCAAAAGTACCTGTGGACCAATGACCAGAGTCAACCCTGGGTGTCTCCTCCATCTGACCAGTGACAGAGGGAAACTCTGGGAGACCAGTCAAGTGGTTCAGCAGCCTGGAGGGCCTTCCTCCATGGCCCAGTGAGGTCTCTGAGCCTCCCAGCCAGGTGCAGGGCAGTGGACTGGGAGCCTCCTCCTTCAGGGAGGACAGTCTGCCTCACCCCAGGTGGAGGAAGAGAACCTCAGAGCAGATCCCAGCAGGACTGCAGGCTTAGTGCAGTCTGGTTGCAGGGAGGTGCCTGAGCTTCATGCTGAGGGGAAGCGGACCTCTGTGGCTAGTGAGCTGCTCAGCACCACACACCCAGGAAGCAAACTGTGAGGCAAAGGAAAGAGCTTCCCAGTTCAGCCCGACTTGTTCCTAGGGCCCACACAAGCTCACTTGGAAAAAGTGACTAAGCCATTGTATCAGGGCATTTTCTGATGCGAAGAAAGGTAGTATTTGCTAATTTATTCATCTCTTCATATGCTCAGCACTGTTCAAAGTGCTTTGGGCAGTCACCAAAGGTGGGGAAACCAAGGCACGAAGCAGCTAGGGTAAGCTGTTCAGGCCAAGGGTGTGGAGGCAGCTCCTGCTTGCAGTCTTCACCACCATGCTGCACACTCTGCATAGGATGGGTATTTACTGACTGCTGCGCTGCATGCTCTGCATGGGGCAGGTACTTACTGCCCAGAAGAAAGAGAAGGCTCTGCTTTCTGAATGTTAGAGTGCTGTGACCAACACTCCTTTCCCAAAAGAAAAGTTATCAAGAGAAGCATAACAAATTGATTCAATTGTTGTTCTCCACAGGAGCCCTCAGAACAAAGATCCAAAGACCCAGAGAAAACCCCAGTTTCATGCTTAGGTTCAATGAAGAGTGGATAGCTGTGCAGAAGGGTGACTGCACAAAAGGCTCCTACCCGATGGTAGGAGCTGAGGGAACCCAGTCAGTCCATCTCTTCAGGCTCTGCTTGGCCTCTGGTACAGCATCCCTCCCTCCAGATCCAGGGCGGGACCACTGGAGCGGGGACTCATGATCTATCAATTTCTGATATAAAAAAATTTCTTTATGGCCAGTTTCAAGAAGGAAATTCAGAGAATGGGGAAAGATTAGAGTGATATTTTGAGGCTTAATGGCTGGATTTGGAGGAAAATGGTTCTAGTTTCTATGACCTGTCCCAAGGAAGAAATTCTAGTTTCTGTGCCTGGGGAGTGTGGGAAGCAGGAGGATGGGCGACGGCATAGTGCTTCTGAGGCTTTCATCTGGGGCATTGTTTTCTGAGCCCCAACACCACCAATGATCCCCATAATTCCTGGGAATGACCATAGTTATCCCCCATCCCTGGGTAGCAGCTAGTTTCCTGCAAAACAACTTCAGTGGGGATTTACAGTTGACAACTCTGTGCTAGGTAAATCAGACCTCTTCGTCTTTCCGGCACTTGTGAGAAGCAGCCTTTCCAAGGAGGCAGCCTTCTTCCCTTGGGGCCAGCACCGTGTCTGGGGCAAACATGGGTGAGCGTGTGGTCCAGGCGACCACAGGAAAGAGCAAGTGCCTCTGCCTTGGCCACACAGCCCCAAGTGGCGCTGCTGCTCTCCTTGTCCACCAGCTCATTTAACCCTCCAAACTGCGGTCCACCATGACCCAATTTGACTGAGGCTCAGAAGTTCAGTGATTGACCAGGTTCCTGTCCGCATGCTCCCGGCAGTCACCAACTGTCCTGAGACAGTTTGGCTAGATGGGATGTTTGCTGATGTCTGAGAGTGAACCCAGAGGAACCATGCCACACCGACCACAGGGTGCTGAACACTCAGTGGTGCCCACAATGAAATCAGTGCAGAGAGTGTGGTCTCACAGGTCAGCTGTTTATTCATAGAGAGAAGTATCTTGCATGTTGGATTAACGTTTTTCAAGAAAGAAGCATTTTAAAACCTATATTGAACCATGCTTAACTGGACAGTAGACCCTGTCAGTATAGAAATATTTTATATATGTGTGTGTGTGTGTGTGTGTGTGTGTGTGTAATTGTAATTGTCAAAGGAGAAAATAACAAAACTTTAATTCATGGTTACATAGTTGGCTGGAAAAATGCCAGTTTGGCCACGAAGCTTCCCTTCCCACCAATCAAAATATGAATCAGTTTTTGATGTAACTATGATTTTGTCTCCAGCTTGAAAATTCAAGTCTCCGGGCTGTTGCCCTTCAAAAGAATACAGCGCTGTCACTTCTATTGGCCGATTTGAACCGCCTGAAACAAGAAAAGGCATTCCGATCATTCTTGCCCTGGAGGGGGAAGCAGCATGTGCAGGTGGGACTGAAGCTGATCACTTGAGGGTTAGGGTCTGCCAACTGGCATACAGTCTGTGGAACATGCGCGCCATGAAACTTGAGGTCTTTTTCTTTGATAAAAACAAGTGTGTGGCAGTAACATTTCCCAAATCCACATAAGTCACAACTACACACTATTACATACATAATGAAATGTTTAGGAAATGTATATGGCTATAATTGTTTGAATTTTGACCCACAAAATATCATTATTCATACTTTGCCCATTTTAAAGGAATAGTCATTGCCATGGACTGAATGTTCCCCCAAATTCCTATGTTTAAGTCCTACCCCACCCCAGGTGGTAATCATGAATGGGATTACTGCTTCATAATGGGCTCCCGAGAGGTCCCAGTCTCTGCCAGCAATGAGGGCATGGTGAGGAGTGTTCCTCATGAGCTGGGGTGGAGCTGGCACCACATATGTCTCTCCACACCTTGGTCTTGGATTCCCCTGCAGAACTGTGGGGAGGGAGCTGCCCAGGGGGCATGATGGAACGCTGTGGCTATCAGGGGGTGCTGCTGGGAGGATGCCCACTGGGATCTTCTGTGGCCACCCAGGGTGCTGGGAGGGCAGTACAGTGTCCATCAAGAGATGAATGGATAACAAGAATGTGGTATGTGTATACAATGGAGTTTTATTCAGCCATAAAGAAGAATGACATTGTGTTGGTTGCAGGGAGTGGAAGGACCTGGAGGGCAGCAGCATTTTAAGTGAAACAAAGCAGACTCAGAATGCCAAGTGTCATGTGTTTTCTGTCACATGTGGAAGCTAGAGTGAAAAAAAGGGGAAAAGGAATATTGTGAGAACAGAAGGGAGAGCAGGAAGGCTGGAAAGGGGCTGGGAGGGAGGAGGGAGGAAAGGGGAGTCCTGAGGGTGTCACTGATGAAGTCACCTCATGTTTGTGTGCAGATGTGTCACATGAAACCCAGCCCCACTAGGAAAGAGACTCTGCACGCTGTGTCTATATGATACCAATCTGGGTACCTGATCCCTTGACACAGTATTTACATGAAATGGCTAATTCCTCACAGCATTAGTTCTGTGGTATATGGCTTTGTGGCCTTAGTTGCCTTAGTTATTATAGGATAATAGGGCTCTTAGACCTCACTATTCATTTGTGATCCACTCACTTTTATAAATAATTACTTAATTCTTTCAAGGAAAATTTCTAAAGATTATTTTAAATAAGACAGGTTGAAGGGTTATTTTTACTATGGAATATCTTAAGTTTTATGAAATAGTTCCCTATTAATAATAGCAAAATATTTGAACTGAAAAAAATTCTTAAAAATGTAAAACTCATGGGGCCCAAACCCACATAGACTGCAATAGTAATTGCTGGAATGCAAAAATCACCATATGTGCCCTTTTCTTACTAGGTGCCCGAAGCCCTCTGTGGGCAGCAGCTGGCCCTAACCAGTTGTGACTGCAGGTGGTGGGCAGTACTCCTCAGGAGCTCAGGCACCCTCATCTTCTCAGATTAGGAGCCAGTAAGAGCACACAAGTGCAATGGTTTTCATGAAGCACTTTTTTTTTATTTATTTATTTTTAAATATTTATTTATTTGCTGTAGTTGTACACAATGGGTTTATTTGTACGTGGTGCTGAGGATCGAACCCGGGCCGCGCACGTGCTAGGCGAGCGCTCTACCGCTGAGCCACAATCCCAGCCCTCATGAAGCACTTTTGAAATGAATATGGATATCTTATAAACCACAGGAGATGGTATATGCTCCTGAGATTTCCCCAATCTATCAGATTGATTAGAAAGTTTGATTATAAGATGTATATGAGTCACTCTTTTTTAAAAATACCTTTATTTTATTTATTTTTATGTGGGGCTGAGGATTGAACCCAGTGCCTCACATGTCCTAGGCAAGCAGTCTACCACTGAGCTACAACCTCAGCCTACGAGGCACTCTTAATAATTTTTTTGTTACTTACCAACTGGCTCATGATAGCTGGAAAGCTCAGGATACAGTTTATATTCATTCCTGTTACCTGCAACAAACAAACAAACGAACAAAGGTGGGGGGTTAGAAAGGTAATGAGTGTGTATTGTATAATAAAGCACACAGAGGCCAGACCCTGCTCCTGTCCCACAGTCATCTGAAGACACTGCACATGTAGGAACACCATGGTTCAGTCATGGCTAAATCAAGAGGTATACCTGAACAAACCCACCAGATACACCAAGTTCAGGTCCTGGTACCTGTCCATTTCCAGAAGTAGCCATTGAAAAGTGAAGTGAACAAGACTGTCAGCCCAAGCCACTTCTGCACATCCCCTGGCTTACCCCAGCCCTCACTTCAACCTTCAAATCACATTTCAACCTTGATGCCATATGTCTCAAAATGTTATAGTAATGTGTTAAATTATACTTTTATGTAGCATTTCCTACATAAATGTGTATGTAAATTTATTTTTTAAATTTTAAGTAAGCACAGCTTCTATTAAATAGATTCTTGTAGATTGAATTATCATTATAATCACTATTTGTAGATGATTGATCAAAATATTAAGCATATTCTGAAGTTTGTTAGCTTATTAAACATAAAAGTAAAATTGCAGTAAAAAGCATCTGAATAGATGAATGAGGCTTTAAAATCCGTTCATGTGCACAGGGTCACTGCTTCTTATTGTTGGAATGACACCACCTCAACATCGATTCATGGTTCAGTATACTTTTCTATAGGTACAGGTGCTCAGAGAGGTGGTTCTTTTTGTTTTTGAAGATGGGGCCTCACTATGTTGTCCAGGTTGGCCTTAAACTCCTGGGCTCCATAATCCTCTTGCCTCAGCCTCCCAGGTGCTGGGACCACAGGTGCCACCACCCCCAACAGGAAAAGTGGTTTTTATAAAAAACTAGAGAAGACTAGAAGGAGGGAATTTATAGCAATGTAACTGAATTATTTTATAGTCCTACTCAGAAGCCAAAAAATGATTTAAAAAGCTCACATTTATCAATCATCAAAACAACAGATCTGTAAGATAATAAAGTGTTATAACTTTTGTTTACGTAATGAAGTTATGTGATTTTTAAAAATAATTACTACATAATGAGACTATTAATTACTATTTTCATCATAAAATGTAGATAAATATTCAGTCAGGTCTTTCCTCAATTTTACTGAATGTAAAGAAAACAGCAATCACTCCGGGGCCGCTGCTGTCCGCCAGGACCATTCACTCAGGTCTCTGGCATCACGTCCATATTTCAAATTGGCCTGCTCTTAGGGCTGCAGGCAACGTCACTTGGTAAGAATCAGCAGGCTTGGGGGTTTGCTTTTCCTCTTCACATACAGAAAACAGGGCAGAAAATGAGAGGGAGTCTGTATGCCATGCCTCAGTTGCTGGCTTGGAGGAAGAACTCCAGGACTTGGGGTCTGGAAACTGCCCTGAGAGGCGCCTGAGCCCACAGGTCCTGGCTGGCATCTCTGTGTATCCTGAAGACAGGAACACACCTGGGAGCTCAGGCATGTAAGACAGTCACAAACGCTGGTGGGCAGGAGCAGGACAGATAAGCTACTACAAGCGATCTGCTTTAAGAAACTGACTAGAGATAATTTGGGGTAGATGACCAGATATCAGACCTGCAAAATGTGTGCCCTTTGTGATTTCCTGCACCCTGATCTGGAAATGGAAAAGTGTATTCCAGTCACAGGAAGGGCACGGATCCAGGAAGGCCCTCTGGGAGACACATCACCACAGCAAGGCAGATGGTAACACAGGTCTCCAGGTGATTAATTTATGATTAGCTTACAAAACTGTGGCATGAACATGAGTTCGTGGTATGATTTCAACTAGAACTGCGAAATGGCAGAGGAGGTAATGCTTGGTAAATGATCTTAAGATACAGGAAGAATGAGTATCTAGGAATCAGAAATAAAAATAGTACAAAGAATCCTGGAGAATGCAATTGTTTATCTGACATAGGAAGACCTTCATAACCATGATTAAAACATAAATTCATAGAAACTAGATGGTAGGCAAACTTTTACATAAAATTAAAGCTCTCAATCGGTAAAATATATAAAAAGCAAAATCAAAAGAACATAATAAATGTAAAAAAAAAAACTATTGCACCTCAATGACAAAGCCACTGATACATAATTTTCAAAAATTGAGAAGGCATCAAATACTCCGATAGAAAAAAAATGGACCAAGAAAATGAAAAGACTGCTCATATAAAATGAACTCCCAAACACTGGCAATTACATGAAAAGATGGTTGACTTCACAAAGATGGGGATGAAAACTTCCAGTCTTGACTTTCAAAGACTTGGGAATGCTCCAGAGCCAAGAGCTGTAGGAAGGAATGTGCGAGGAAGGTTATGAAGGTAATGTTATACTGGGAATGTCGTGGTGGGTGTGTATGTGGTGGCAAGTGTGTGGGGGAGAGAGAGGCAGGGGGGAGTGAGTGGGAGAATGCAGGTGGGGGGAGCACGTGGGGCGTGTGCCCACATATCCTGGGGAATGTTTGGGAAGGGGAAGGCGTCTGGTAGAATGCTCATAGTGGAGCGTGTTTCAGGTGGACTGTGTGTGACGGGGAAGGTATATGACATGGAATGAGCGTGATCAGGTGTGGTTGTGGTGGGGAATGCCAAGAACCCATGTGAGGGAGCTGGGCTGAAAACTGAAGAAAACAGATATGAACAGGACTGAGGAGTCCGAGCTTCCTATCCTCTGACGAGCTTTAGTACGTGTGTTTTTCTATTCCTCTTCCCACTAGTAGTAGTTACATTTTCACATGCAATCTCTCTCCTTCTATACTGAAATTCACTAAAGGCAGAATCTTAAGAGTTGTGCTTCCAAACACTGCAGTATAGGGCCTCTTATATAATAATTGTCTGTTACATGAAAGAGCACCAAATTTAGTATATTTCTATTTACAGCTAACTTGTATATATGAAAAACAGAAGTCCCAGAGTGACTATCATAAAAATGACTGATAGGTAAAGACCCAAATTGGATGTTTTATAAACTTCATCTATTTTAAAAACCACCACAGGAGGTCCTGAGATCCCAGGAATGGTGGTAAAAATAATACTCAGAAACACAGGTGTGAGGGGCTGGGATTGTGGCTCAGTGGTACAGCGCTTGATTAGCAATGTGTGAAGCACTGGGTTCGATCCTCAGCACCACATAAAAATAAAATAAATAAAATAAAGGTATTGTGCCAATCTACAACTAAAAAAAAATTAAAAAAAAAAATAGGTGTGAGGGCTGGGGGTGCCACATATAAATAAAATAAGTAAATAAATAAAAGTCCATCAACTAAAACACTATTTAAAAAGAAAAGAAACATGGACCTCAGCACGAGAAAGTACAGCCGAGTGGGCTCCTGTGCTTGGATCAGCAGCATAGCCATTTCAGAAGAAAAGACAAAAAAAAAAAAAAAATAAAATAAAAAAATAAATAAATAAAGATAAATAAATAAAAAAAGGTAAAGCTTGAAAGCTACATCTCTTTGTAGCTTTAAGAAAGCATCTGATGAGTGAGAACAGAAGTTTTCAAAATCACATGGCTGAGAACTTAGGATACAGAGACTGAGCGTTTCCTTTTTTCTCAATACCCCATTAGTTCTTGTATTTGTAAAGTGTAACAATGTTGCTTGAAGTCTTAACAAACTACTTATTAATTACTTAATTATAATGTACTTAAATTGCAACAAGAGTGTGTACTTGGAGAGCTGGAACTCGGCTGGGCTGTTGCAGATGAGCCCTGTGGTCTTGAGGACGGCTTTGGAGGCAACTCCTTAGCCTGTGGGAATGAGAAGAGAGACATAATTATTCCATCCAGTTCACGCTGGGCAGCACCGACTGCCTTGGCGTCTAACGCGTCTCAGCAGCACCGTTCGTCCCCAGGCACTGACTGAGGAGGCGCACTAGGAGCTGGCGGGGACCTCTGGTACTGGGCTGGGAGGGGGCTGGGTGCTGCTGGGTGGGCCTGGGGAGGGCAGTGACTCACGCACTGTGTGGCAGGGGCCAGGCTGTCAGAAAGGCTGCCGTGGGTCATGGTGAAACACCTACAGAGCCTGGGGACGTGGGCCTGGCACGGGGTTAGCTGGCAATCCTCCGTCTGGGGAAGTCTGGCCCTGAGATGGCACGTCAGGGTCACCTGACACCTTCACACTGACTGCCATGCAAGTGAAGTCACACGGGCAGTGAGGGGTCCTGGGGCCTGACACCAGGGACAGAAGGTGCGACAGAGGGGATTCCCAGGACGCCAAGAGACCGCGAGCGAAGGCTCAGAACCTTGCGCAGCTCCCTGGCGGCTCTCCTGGCGTTGCTGCGCTGCGCCTCGCTCTCGTACTTCTCGGTGAAGGAGTCAAGAATCGCATAAAGACCTTCTGCTTGGGCAGGTCGGGGCACGTCCCCAAACAAGATGTCACAGGCGCGAATGTCCTGGCAGTAGAATCTGAGAAGAACACGCCATTAAGAACCTCGTCTCTTCGGCAGTCGTGCGCTGTGGCTCCCGTGGGCCACCTTCCCCGCGCCCGTCCTGTCCCGCGCTGCCCTTGTCCCTGACTCGCCTGCAGAGGCAACTGCCATGAACATTCTGACGCGCACCCGTCCTCCGCGGGCACAGAAAGCACACAGACACCTACTCACGCATCTCCCACACACATCTACATGGAAACAGTTACAGAAATAACAAAAGCGTACAGTTTTATAGGTTTTCTCTTTAAGATAGTTTCTTCAAAAATGGTACTTATATACATGGCTGTGTGATTTCTTTAAAATGTTTAAAATGTTCATTTTATCAAATTAAGTAAAGATTTGTCTTATATGTTTGGGAGCCTGCAGTTCATTAAGGAGAGTATCTGTCTTAGTTGAGCTTTAGTGGAAATGTCAGCCAAAGGCCTGGAACTGGAAGCTGCTGAAGCATTCTTACGCCCTGTTTCTCAGACTACTGAATCCTGAAGTGAGAACTCTGGTCCGCAGGACGAATGCCCTGTGCCCTCACTCTCCCCACCACCACTCCTTTCCAGTGTCTCCCAGCTGCTTGAATGTGAGGTGTGCCACCGAGTTCTCTCTTCCCCATGGTGGCGGGTCTGTTCCTGTCCTGGGGAAGTTCTGCCAACCAGCACTGCCTAGGTCACAAACCTGTGGTACTGGCCTTCCTGGGGTTCTGGAAGTAGTCTTCCCTCAGTCTCAGCCTCCATCCTAACTGGGCCAAACTGGGACAATATCTAGGAGCGGCTGGGAAAACTATCCAGAGGTCAGTTAGAGAGCAGCCTTCACCCATAAGTACTCCCAAATCCTTTTTAAAAACCAAACTGTATTTCTAATCAATATTGGTCTCCATTTGATAAGGAGGAAGGCAAAGGCAGAGTGTAATAACAGGACATCTCTCACTGTGAGACACATTTCATTTGACCTGCAAGTTTAAGGCTAAGCCCTCCCTGGACCTTTGCAAACATAGTTCAAGTGGGGTCTCTGGCCAGCAGAGTGCTATGTGGTGACCACCAGGTGCTCACAGTCTTTAGGGTGCTAGTGAAAAGATACCATGCTGCAATATTCCTTGACAGGACAAAGGACAAGCATGCCTAGGAGAGTGTTGGAGGCAGAAAGGCAAATGTAAACCATGACAGTGCTGGAGCGATGCAGAGTTTTCTTCTGTTTCTTTTCTAAATTTTCTATAAGTATATATTACTTTAATATTGAATGTTTGAATATGAAATGTATGTTTAGAGCCACATCTCATTATATTTAAGAAAACATACATAGGTATTCTGTAAACTAAAGAGCTATATCAGTTTTGAAGTATCATCTTCTCGTCACCCTCTAAGTCAGTTACAATCTGCAGTGTGCACTTACTTCCTGTTAGTTTCTTTCCTTTCAATCAGACAGCTCCCTTCTAGAGAGATGCCTGCGAAGAGTCCCCTGGACTTGCAGTATGTGAAGACAGCTGCAGAGCTTCTCAGGGCCACATTTCCTTCCAGGTTCCTGAAAAGCGTGGAGGCCTGAGATGACAGAGAGTACAGGCAAGGAGCTCCCCTGGGGCACTCACTCCAGGGGGTCTCACAGGGTCACTTCCTGTTGGCTGCAAGACAGCTCTGAGGTGTCCTAGAAGGAAAGTAAGGCCACAAGAACAGACAGGAGCCCTGCTCTGCAAAGAATGCATGGAGAGCTGACATCTTCCACACATGGAAATAGCTCCAGAGAGCTGAAGAGCTGGGTTCAGTGGCGCACACCTGTAAGCCCAGTTGCTTCAGAGGCTGAGACAGGAGGATTGCAATTTCAAGGCCAATCTCAGCAACTTAGTGAGGTGAGACCTTGCCTCAAAATTAAAAAAAAAAAAAAAAAAATTAAAAAGGGCTGGGGATATTCGATTCTAAGTGGGAAAAGAAAGAGAGAAAGAAAGCTGAAGAGCTTGAATTCAACTAGCATCAGATCATTTTCATTAAAATACATGCCTTTCAGATGGTTTTTCTGTGTGACTTTCTTAAATGTGCAATTTTTCTACACTGTTCAATTAACCCCAGAATAGCACTTCATCAACAGAGAAGGAAAATATGCAACTTCAGTGTTGTGAATATACCCACCTTTGGTACTCAGGACTCAGAAAGAGGCTTCCCTCTTCTAACCCTGTGGCCCTTTACCACCCGCCATACCTTCCTCAGAGCTCATGGTGAGCATTGTTCTGTGCTGGCTATTTCGTAGTTTTTTTTTCTTGTTTTGCAATGAACTTGATGATCATCTCTGGCAGATGCAGAAATCATAAGTTTGTCCATTTTAATTCAAATTTCCTCTCAATGCAAAAAAAATGTAGTTTTTAAGTCTTTACCATCTTTGACATCTATTCTAAAACCACTTATAAACCTCACCTTCCCAAGGGCCCAACAGCCACAGTACAGTTCCCTCCAAGTGTCAGATTCCCGCCTTTCGCAAAAGCTTCAACAGCTCTGTCATAGTTCAGAATTATCACCAGATCCGATACCTAAAATGTGAAACCAATTTATTTTAAAAGTTACAGCTAAATATCATTTAGAATAAGGTCGATTAAAACTCAAATAAACACAATGTAATGTAGTAAAATTTTGTGCAAACAGAGAACAGGTATGAAGGAAGCCAGTGTTCTGAGCTGAGACACCCACAGTGCACAGGTGGCACCCCAAGCCCTCCGGCCCCGAGCATTGGACCTGTGCTCCAGGGGCACCTGGATCTATTCCTTGCTCATGCTAGCACCCAGGTGCCGGAAGCTGCAAGCTGCCACTCCTGACACCAGGACGGGCCAAGTGGGACAGGAGGGAGGGATCAACATGCCCTGTGATCTCCTCCACTGCTCTGCTAGGAGAGCCAAACTGGAATGGTGTGTCTATGAGGTGTCTCCCAAGAGCTCACACTTGAGCTGGTGCGGGAGTGCTCAGAGGTGAACCTATTAGAACTCTCCTCTAATCAGTGCACTAATCCAGAGGTGGATTAACTGGGTGGTAACTGCAGGCAGGCTGGGTGGGGCTGGAGGAGGTAGGTCACTGGGCGTGTCTTTTATTTGTCCCTGGTGAACTTAGCTCTCCCTCTCTGCTTCCTGGTGGTCCTGAGCTGTTTTCTTCCACCACACTCTTGCCACATGATATCCTTCCTCACTTGGGCCCAGAGCTATGGAGTTGGCGTTTATGGACGGAGATCTCTGAAACAGTGAGCCCAAATAAAGTTTTCTTCCTTTAAGTGTTCTTGTCAGGTCTTTTGTCACAGCAGTGAAAAAGCTGACTAAAACACAAACCCAGGAACCTAGGAAGCTGCGGTGGCAGGGCCGGGCAGCACTCAGACAGTGCTCCTGGGGAGGTTGCATGCCCACCCCCAGGGATGCACAGTCGTCACTTGGCCACAGAAGTTCACAGTGCTGGAGTAAGCGGATTTCCATTGGCAATGCCCACTACTGGGACTTTGTTTTCCTCTAAGTAGAAGGAAAACCTGGGATGAGAGTCAACTGACTGCTCACTGCTAGTCCTGCTATGCTGGAGCTCAAGATTAGAAAAGTTAATGCCCCCTCAAAGGAACCAGGACCCTCCAGGTCCTCCACAGCCCAGCACATGGGTACCTCAACTTCAACCTCTAGCTCCCCTCTTCCCAGGACCCACCTCACCAATAGCCACATGCACCGGGCAGCTGGAGGCAGTGTGATCTTGGGGGAACTACTGAGCCACTCGAATCCCTGGTTTCCTCTACATAACATGGGCATGATCACAGTAGCTGCATTTGTAAGGCCATTCGAGGATGAGTGAGGATCATGGTGAAGCCTGGAGTAGTCTCCACACCTCACAAAGCACAGAGGCCAAACCAACTTTAACAGATGCCTTGACTTACTCACTCCTCAATCTCTGAATGTTTTCAAACAAATGCTTTTGTTGGCCTACAGAAAAATCATGTTATTACCAAAGGAGATTGTACTTGAAAGGGCCAGCTTGGGTTCCTGGTACAAGCAGGCTGCTGACCCGCGTGAAAGGCTTCCCTGTGGCACCTGCCTGCCACTACTTTCACTTCACATACAGACGATCCCAAGGATTGGGATGTTGAATGACTTGGAGCAACCTGTGTTTCCTCTCAAAGCTAAACCCTTTGGCAGTGATCACAGCCTGTGCCTCACAGGTACTTGCAGATGACAAGATGGCCTGGGTCTTTCACAGTGTGCAGCATCCACACCTGAAACGTGTGCACCTGCCCGGGACCTTGCAGCTGCTCTAGTTGCCCTGTCCTGCTCAGGATGTCTCAGTTAAGCACAGAAAAGCTCTGAGAGGCAACTAAGGAAAAACATCCATCTCTAATCTATCCGTCTCTGTTCAGTTCCTTTGAAATGGGGGTAAAATGATCCCGTGTTCTTTCATGATACCACTAATGAAGCAGAGAACCAGGTCACAGCTCCACAGAGAGCTCGAGCAGCACGTGAGCACCAGCAGCCCAGGCTTGTTTCTGCATCACAGAGTGAGGAGCAGAACAGGTCCCCGCAGGGCCACCAGGCAGGGAAACACTGCCACAGGGCAAGAAGCCATGGAGAATCCCGTAGGTATTTCTTTGGTATTAATTAATAAGATGCCAGTTTGTCAACAAAATAAATCCATAAATCTAAGGATTAAAAACAACGACCACCAGCAGGAAAACTTGGAGGGTGTCTTCTGACGCCAACTCTTCTCTACAGCTGCTGTTCTGAAGCCCGGTGGGGACCAGCACCACCTCCCTCTGCCCCTGCCACTGTCTTCCAGCTAAGAATCTGGCTTCATCTGTGAGGATTGGGGCTACCAACTTGGGCACCAGGCAAGGCCTGGGGTTCCTGCATGGCCCTGTGGGAAGCTTCCTGCCCACCTGCACAGCTGAGCTGCCCTCCTCTCCCACTTTCTGAGCTGCTCATGGACAGGTTGGAGCCCCAGTGTGGGCCCCAGGGTTGTCTTGTTCCCAGCATGTGGCCAGTTTCACTGCAGAACAAACCTGGGGCCTCTCCCAACACCTTTCACTCCTTCCACGACAGGTCCTTCACACACTGGCCTCTAACAACATCCATCCTTGGCTAGAGCCCAGTGGCCTTCCTTCCTAGGAAGGCAGAAGAGCAAATCCAAGCTCTCCCTGGAAGAAGCTAAGTTGTTTCTTCAAACTCCAGTGAAAGCAAGATTGCTCAGAGTTGCTGATGCAGTGTGAACTCTGACTTTGGTACAAAAACCAACTGGGTAGGTCCCATGACAGGTCCCACAACAGGTCACTTTGGGCCTCCGTGGCATTATTTCCTTCACTTCTCAGAATCATCCCTCTTTACCAATCTCTCCTACCACAAGAACTTTCCCCAACCAAACTGCCCCTTATTCCAGATGTGGGCAGCCATTTATTCATTTAGAGGGCTACTCAGTACACTCACTGTCCAAGGGAACAAGGAGTCGGGATCAACTCCCACCCTGCAGAATCTGAGGTCCAAACATGTCGACTGTGTCTGTGGCTCTGGTGAAGCGTGGCGTTCCTGGCGTGCACGGACCAGGATGAGGCTGTGGGTGGTGGAGGTTCGATAGTTACTGCTCAGGGAGCACCAGGCAAGGTGCCTTTGCTGAAGCCACACCTGCCATATCCCTAGTTGTCAGTTATACACTCAGACAGCGAGACACGAAAAGAACCACATTAATATTTCAGTCTTTCTTCACTAGGACTCTCAACATTAAGTCCTGGTGCTCTGAGGGTTGGTTCAGGAAGATTCAATACTTTCCCCAATATTCTAAGGCTAAAAGAAGAGCTGAAACTGAACCTCTCAGGTGGATTCTCCACCCCGTCTATGGTACATCTGCCAATCAAATGCCCTCTGAAGATGGAGGGTCTTGGAGCAGCAGGAAGCTGGCTCAACACATACTTAAAAGGGGGAATGCTTCCAGAGTCATGCAAAGAGTCCCTGCAAACAAACAATAATTTGCAAAAGTAATTTAAAAAGCACTCCCCATCTGTGGAAACTGCCCCATAGGCAAGCAAAGGCAACGAAGTGATACATACTCAGGAACTCTGTCTAGACTTGGCTGTGGTGACCCAGCTGGTGACACTGGTGCCACATATGCAGCCCACATTTGGCTGGTGGGCCACCCTAGAGGACGGTGGCTTGACAACACAGCCCTGGCCCCAGCTTGCTGTTGCAGGAGCTCCATTCCAGGTCAGTGTCTGCAGCCCCTCCTCAGGCCCCTCTACCTGTCATGGATTGATGTGAGGTATCCCCCAAAAGCTCACGTGTGAGAGAATTCAAGAAGCATTAGAGGAGAAATGAATGGCTTTTGAGAGTCTTAACCCAATCAGCAAATTAATCCCCTGATAGGACTAATTGAGTGGAACTGAAGTGATGGGCTGTGGCTGGAGGAGGTGGGAATTGGGAGCACGGCTTTAGTGTCTATATTGGTATCTGGCAAGTGGAGACCTCTCTCTCTGCTTTCTGATCATCATGTGAGCTGCTTCCCTCTCCCACACTCTCCTGCCATGATGTCCTGCCTCCCCTTGAGCCCCAAGGAATGGAGCTGGCTGTCTATGGACTAAGACCCCTGAAACCATGAACCCCCAAATAAACTTTTCCTTCTCTTCAGTTGTGCTGGTCAGGACCTTTCCATGGCAGTGAAAGAGCTGATTAAAGCACAACCTGCGCGGCGGAAGCTTACCCAGCAGCAGCAGGGCCCACCCTGCTTGGCCTGGCTTACCTGCAGTCACGAGTTCTACCCAGAAGACAAAAAGCTGTGGCTGCCCAGAGCTGTGTGAGTCACCCTGGTGAAGCAGGCCACTGTCCCAGCCTCCAGCTCTGGAGCAATGGCATGGAGATTTTGCCAAGAGAGGTGCAGACTTCAAGAATACACTCCAAAGTTCCCTGGGGAGGCAAGCTGGACTGCAGCAGAGCAGGCAAAGCTCAGGGTGCTACGGCAAGACGAGGGCTCTGGAGACACAGCAAGAGCAGCTGGAGCTCCATGAGAACAGTGCACCAATTTGTGGAGGGTGAAGCCATCAGCAGCCAACACCCGATAAGGATAGACTTTGCAATCAAAAATTCTATATATGACAAGCCGAATAACAATACAAATGGCAGCTTACGCCATTCCAAGTGCTTTTCATGTATAAACCCATTATTCACTCACCAATTTAAAGCCAGAGGAAGGCTTTTTTCACCTGTTTTACAGATGGAAAAATTAGGGTGCAGAGTGGCCTCCCAGTATTACAGAGCTGGAGGGAGCTGGGCCCAAATTTGAGCCATGGACTCTCTCTCTCAGCCTTTGCTCCTACAACTCAGCCACTAAACCACATTGCCTTTTGATAATAAAGTGTGTTGCCTTATAAAATGTTTATTAAAGGGGCTAGGGTTGTGGCTCAGAAGCAGAGCGCTCACATAGCATGTGCATGGCCCCGGGTTCGATCCTCAGCACCACGTAAAAATAAAAAACCGCATTGTGTACAACTAAAGGAAATAAATAAATATTTTTAAAAAATGTTTATTAAAATCTTTCTTCTTTATTTGCTGAATGATTGGACTATTTTCTACTCATAGATAGTTTTCTAGGCTATTATGGTTAAAAATGTATAATTTACAAAGAATCATCATAAAAAGTCTCATTTTTGGCCTAGTCTGTTGAAGCTTACTGTAGTTACTATTACTTAGTGTCTCATCATTTTTTAAGTAAATGCTATTTGACAAGATGCTTAAAGCACCCCCACTGCCACACATGGAGTCAGAGGTGGTGGAGGGTGGGAGTCAGGATGTGCGCAGAGGTCTGGGAATGTGATCTGTGAAGCAGAGTCCTCCCACAGAGGAAGACAATGGAGGGCTTTGTGTCGGCTGCATGGGATGCAAAATTTCTGTCCTGTAGAGCAGAACTAAAACAGGTTGTTTTTATACACTGTAGGTTTATGTGGCAGTGAGTGTAGAAGGGCATAGGAAGGAGAAATAAGAGGTAGCAGAAACAGTTTCTCCCACTGTGGCTAAAAAATCTGAAACTACAGCAACAGAGCCAAATCCTGAAAGACGGCTCAAGACAAACTGACTGAAATGTGAATAGACATGAGTGCAGCACATCAGGAGGTCTGATTTACCAACAATTTAGCAGTAAAGCAACAGATGAAACCTGACAGTGTGGATGAGATGAGCCCCATGTAGCAGACTTGTAAACAGGGACACCCCAGTGTGTAATTCCTAGTCACTTGATAGCCACCATGATTATTAGGAGAAACGTCATACACAGAAATAACATGACACTAGGATGCACTTCCAGAATTCGAAGGAAACCGCATTTGAATTTGAATTTGAAGTCACCACAGATGGTGACTCCCTGCGTGGAGCTCGCCCACCTAGGGAGTAAGCAGTTTTGCAGTCAGCGACACACAACTGCCAATGCCAACAACCATTTGTCATACCCTCCTCCCAGTGAAAGGAAAGAAAGCTTCACAGGGGAGTCAGGAGAAGGTGGGGTGTGCTCAGGGTATGCACGCACAGGTATGCACAAGGCCTCTGGTTAGATTCCCAGAACAGAAAAAGGAGAATGAAGGCGGGGGGGATGAGAATAAGAGGAAACCATTCCCCAGACATTAGAATAGCAGCCCTAGGAAACCTCTGGCTTTCCCATGCTGACACTCAGGGGCCTCAGGGACATACACGCTACCCACTCACCTCAATTCCTATTTCAAATCCCCCGCCAAGCCCAGCTATCCCAATGGCTGAAGGTGCAGACCATGCTGATAAAACAAAAACAAAAGCATGTCTTAATATTAAACACCCCTGACATGAACGATTATGGAAATATAATAAAGTGCAAATGATGTTTTTTTAAAATTACTTAGATATTTTCTCTGTGTATTTTAAAATGTTCTTTAAAAAGCATATGCAGTCTTCTAAAAGCTGAAGGTACTTCAAAGGTGTTAGATGATTTCTATGGGTCTGATATTCACAGACTCATGTCCTTAAGCTCCCGCCAACATGCATAACCCCAAACTACTGTGCTGTCTGCTACCTTCAGCTGCCAACATTTGTATCATTTAACCTCAGCTCTAGTCTTTGGTTACAATTTCATCATAAACAAAAGGTATCAGAGGATTCAAGAGTTCATTTTCACTCCTGGGATGAACTAATGCTGAATTCTTTACATTGTCAATTCTCAGGGCAGAAGCTCTTGTGCCTAGTAGAGCCCAAGAAATAGACAACAAGTTCAAGTTCATTAGAATCCTAAAAAGGGAAGTTTCTTTACACTTGGAAACCAAGTGCAATAATTCCATGTGCCATGATACAGTCTATTTTAGGATTTTTGTGTATTTTCCTCAATATAAAAAGTTATGTTAAGTGAGTCTAGAAACTGGTGGGGGTGGGAAAGCACGAGAAAGGCCTTCCCAGGCCCACTCTCTGCCTCAGCAGGCTGATTAAAGAAGTCAGTCTGATAATGCCAGAGTCACTTTTCACTTCTGCTAGGAGCTACCCTGGCTCACAGGCCCCTGGGAGGAAAACTCTTCCTGCCTCGCTGCAGTTTTTAAATCTCCTCCTGGTGTGCAGCCACTGCTTAGGATGGAGAGGAACTGAGGCGCTGGAATGGTGCATTGGAGCTGAGAGGACCCCGGGGCTGGGTGCAGGTTGGTCCTCCGCCAGCTCTACCCAGGGGGGCCTTCCAGCTACAAGAGCTTCCTGCAGACACCAGTCCCACCTGTGGCCACATCGCTCAGCTTTACCATTGGTAAGTCTTCCCGTGAACATTGGGTAATGCTTTTTGTTTTCAATTTTTGAAGATTAGGCTTTTAAAGATTATTTTAATGTTTGTGACAATAAACTTTTTAATCAACAACTGAACTGTTTTGATCTACATGTTTCTTTGAACTTTCACATGAAGGGTTTGCAGAGGGAAGGTGCTTGATGGACATGATACAGGGGCTTGCCGACTAGGTCTCACAGTGCAGCCCCAAATCACAGCCACCTGCAGAGCTATGAAGCTGAGCCACACTCCAGGAGAGCCTCAGTTTCCCAGGGGGCAGTGTGGAGGAAACAGTGAGTCCCACTGTCTGAAATTTAAAGGATGTGTGTTCCATGAACACTCATATTTATTATAAGTGTAAATTACTATGTTATAAAACATCTATTAGCAGAGCAGTGTGTTCCTACATGGACGGCAAATGTCAAAGTGCAATAGAAGCACTTTGGTGTTCACAACACCTGCATACATTGTAAAAACTGCTATAAGTGTTGGTTCTTGGGATTCCTGGCAAATATACTTTGACTTCCTCTCTGAGAGGTAAAGTAGATTCATCCCAGGAAGTAACAGCCAGTTCTACTGCCTGGGTATGTTCTGCCTTGACGGTTCTGCAAATGCTGCAGATGTCACCACCTCCCACAGAACCACAGGTGCTTGCATACAGTCCTCTTTGCCATAGCAACTTCAGACAACATGAGAGAACAACATCCACAAAGGTGGGGAAGTGTGTTCACAGCCAATGACAGACAGCAGACGCTGCTGTATTTACGGGCCACGTGGAAGACCTGCAGAACGAACTTGAAGCAGGCCTGTCCTCTGAGTCCCACTTGTCACCTCCTGGGCTTCCTTCCCAACAGTCAGGCTGTCATGTCCAGCTCCTTCCGTGCCCTCCACAGAAGCATCCTTAT
The DNA here is from genome assembly GCA_025594165.1 of Tamias sibiricus. Lineage (NCBI taxonomy): Eukaryota > Metazoa > Chordata > Mammalia > Rodentia > Sciuridae > Tamias > Tamias sibiricus. The sequence goes on along the minus strand of CM046670.1, from coordinate 99,757,357 downwards.
GGAAAGAGGACAAAAAGGAATCGTGGTGCTGTACAAAGGTTGACTTACTTCCATCTGGAAGGCGGGCCAGGACGATCCCACTGCCTCCCCTGGCAGTCACCAGGAACCCAGCTTTGATCACAGAGAGAATGGCAAGGCCTTTGGCTTTGGCAATCACGTGGGCTACAAGAAGAAAAGCAAACAGAAAACCAAAGCGTGAGCAAAGGTGGTGTGGGGCAGAACTTACCTTAACACAATGTAGAAAAGTTCACCTTTCGTTAATGTGAAAATGGTGATTCAAGAATACCAATCAAGTGATTTTGCTCCTTTAAGAAATTGTTTAGCATTGTAAAATGATCTGCTATAGTATTCAAGTACTACCACTTTACTAGTATGCTGAGACTATAACTTAATTTCTAAAATACTGGTTTATTCACATTTCAGAGAATTTTGTATAAAATGAGGGTGACTAATGTGGGATCCACTGAACACAGAGCCTCAGTGTTCTGAGAATCTACACAATGGCACAGCTTCCTTCCAAACCAACAAAGAGGCCCAAAGATACCCATGAAGTAGCTCCAAAGCTCCTGGAGTCATTATATGTTGCCTCTTTTTAGAAGCAGCAAATACAACAGTATACTTTTTAATGAACAGGGTTCACATGCCAACTATGTCTTTCCAGATTGTCCACCCAAATCCAGGGACACCAAGTGCCAGCACAGGGGATCTCTGAATGGTTAGCCATTCAGCTTTTCATTGATAGCCTGGGATGTACAGCAAGGCAGAATTGTGCCACACAATATCCAGGGGCCATGAGCCACACTGATATCTTAGGCTGGGAAATACTATCCACCCAAGCTCACGGGTGTGGACCCCGTGGGCCAAGAGGCTTCCCGTCCCCTGCTGCAGTACACTGCTGCTGCACTCGGGGGTTTTGCTTGAATTTCCTCTAAGCCTAAAACCAGTGCTTCTCCCACGTACCTATGTGTGTGGCTCCCTGAGGACCTCCTGGGAAACGCAGGTCCCTGAGGCCTGGGAGACTCCTCATGAGTGCCAGGGAGACCCAGCAGCTCGGCCATTTGCACCTAGTGAGCAGCAGAGTTCCAGCAGCTCTACCTTCTCAGGTGGGAGAACCAGCCAGGCTGAAGTTACAAAAACTGATATCACTATTAATGTTATTAGGCCAACAAGCATTTTAAAGCTCATTGAAAGCTGTTAAATAACTTCAGAAAGCCTAAAGAAAACCTAACTGTTCAACACGTGACACAGTCATGTACTGGGGTTAATAATTAGTCTGCCACATGCCCAAGCCAAATGCCTGTGGATCTTTTCCGTAGAAGAGAATTATTCCATGCAACACCTTGGGAGTAACTGGCGACCCACAGGTAGGAGTTCCAAACACTCACCTGAGCACACAACAGTCCCATGAATGTGTTATAAACACACATCCCTGGACCCACTGCTCAGAGTCTGGTCCAGTGGGTCAGGGTTCAGGGCCTGAGTTTTAATGACCAAGGCATAGTGATACACAGCTGTGTTGGGAATTATTGATAAATGTCTCTGTAAACCACTACAGAATCGAAATATCTTGGATGAAAGAGAAAAGCACAAAATTAAAACTTGCTTTTAATTTAACTTACTCATTAGCTAGTGAGTTTGCAAGATTTGCTTACACAGCACTTAGAGTGGGGCAAAGACAGGAGAACCAAGAAGGCTTGGTGAAGGCTCTGGCCCAGCACCTCCTTCGTGGCTGGAGGGAAGACCCTGCCCCTGGCTCAGGCCAGCTGCTGCCCTGCCCAGGAGCTCCAGGACACTGCCGGGATCAGCCCTGAGAATAAAGGTGGCCCAGGTGTTTGCTGGTCTGTGTGGGATCAGCAGCCTGGAGAAATGCTGAGGAACACAGAAGAGCAACGTAGAAAAACATTCAGAGATTCACCCACCAGGAATGATCTTATCAGGTCCATTTCTAGAAGTTATTTCCGTGAATTCTCTTAGGATTCTAGCAGCCTTCTTTGCTTCTGATTTCAGATTGGATGGTATAGGGTTATTCACTGAAAACAAATTTTAAAAAAGATATTTTAATGAAAGAAATCTACATTAAGTATTAACAAATCATATTGTCCCAAGGAAATGGCTTGGTGGTCCTCAATTATTGACTACTTTGTCTCTTTCCTATGACATCAAATCTACTGATTAGAAAACTCTCAGCTCTCAAAATCTCAGAAATCATAACAGTGGGATTCTAAGGATATTAGAATCTGGCCCACCAGCCTACTTTGTGTCTCCTCCACATCATCAATGTACCTTACAACTATCAAAAAGATTCAGAATTTAAAAATCAGGAAAAGGCCCGTTTCATACCTGGGTGTCTTAGTGTAAAGTTAACATGTTTGGCCACTCTCATCAGAATGCTGAACAGGCTACCTGCAGACTTTCCTAGAGCTGAAATCCTGGGGGCCTAGGAACTGGCTCCACTGCGCTCACCAAGGTCTCCCTGGGCTGTGGGCACACACACTAACAGCACTCATGGTCCCAGGGGTCTGCGGTATGTGGGAGATAGCCCCTTGCTTGTCACTGGACCACAGGTCAGAGGAGCCCAGGAAGTCCTGCAGATCTGATGTGCGCCATGTAAGTGTGGCAGCTGGGATCCCTCATCTAGCTGTCTGCAAGGTGCACACCTGGGAAGGTGAAGACACCCCTGCCCATCATGTCTCTGGTACGACTTGCATGCCCAAGGACGCTCAGACAGACAGGGTGATCCAAAAGCCCAGGGGAAGAGTCCTTTTACATATATATATGCAGACGCAATACCTTTATTTTATTTATGTGGTGCTGAGGATCGAACCCAGGGCCTCACAAATGCGAGATTAGCCTTGTACCGCTGAGCCATAGCCCCAGCCCCAGAGAGACTCCTTGATCCAGCAAAACACTGGTATTTCTCATGAAGTAACATGATGTGTTTGACCATCTGGCGTGCTTGCTGTATGCAACACATTTTAAAACTGGAAACTGAGTTGGGTCATACTGGAGCTTCATTCTGTTAAGAAGTCAATTTGGTTTTCTGGGCCAACACAAGAGCATCAACAAGACTCCAGCAGTGCAGCCTCAAGTTTGTGAATCGTCAGTGAGATTAGTTTGGGTAGAGGAATTTTTTTTTTTTGGGGGGGAGCAGGTACCAGTGATTGAAATTAGGGGCACTCGACAACTGAGCCACATCCCCAGCCCTACTTTGTATTTTATTTAGAGACAGGGTCTCACTGAGTTGCTTAGCACCTCACAGTTGCTGAGGCTGGTTTTGAACTCATGATCCTCCCACCTCAGCCTTCCGAGCTGCTGGGATTACAGGTGTGCCCCATCGTGCCTGGCTTAGAGGAATGTTTTCATAATTTGTGCAAGCAGAATAAACTGCACATGGTGTGATGTGTCCTTCTCCCTCTTCGGCATCATGACACCTGTATGCTTTCTCCCACCATTACTTCAGAATGGCTGATATACTGGCTATTGCTGCAGGCTCTTCCAATCACCTCTGAGATGCACCTTCCAGAATGGAATTCACCTGTGTTTTCAGGGCAGCTCAAGGAGTGTGTATTGTGCTTCTCTCCTGCAGCCAATCCTTCCTCAGCTTTGCAGTCAGTCAGACAACCTCCCCCAGCCACAGGCAAGAGCCACTCCAATCTCTGTGACATGTGGCAGTTTTGTCTGTGCAGAATGTCACACAGATGGAGTGCAGCGCATCTCCTTCTCTGCCTGCTGACCTCACTCACCGCAGGACTGATGTGACCTGTGGTGTCATGATGTGGATCAGAAGTTCACCCTCCTCCCAGTCAGAGGGCACCTGACCTGTGGGAACTCCTCCTCCCACCCTCCCTTCACCAGGGCTTTCCCAGTTTTGGGCTATTCCAAATGAAACTGGTAAATATTCCCGTGAAAGTCTGTGGACAGATGTTGTGCTTCTCTTATACCAAAATTTAGGCAAAGGATCCCTGTCTACATGGCCAGTGCTGCCAAGGTGGCTATCTGAGATCATCTACATGTCCACCAGAAACGTGGGAGAGTTCTAGCACTCCACATCCCCACCAAGCCTTGGCATGGCCAATCTTGTGAATGAATTATTTCCATGAATTTCACTGTGGACTGTTTTAATTTCCCACATGACTGATGGTGTTGAACACTTCCTTATGCTTATTTTAGTATCTTGTAGCAAGTGCTAAAATCTTTGCTCATTTTAAAAAGTGGATAGTTTTCTATTTTATTTAGTTGTAAAAGATCTTTGCATACCATGGATTTTGTCCCTCTTCAGATATATATCTTTAATATTTTTCATTTTTTATTATTAGGGGTGGGATGTTATTTTTTAAAACCCATCCATAGCTTCCTCCCCAACATGGTACTTGAGCGACATATCTGCAGATCATTTGATTTTTCCTAAGCCTGTTGTTGAGGGTCTGTTCAACTGTTCATCATAGCCTGTTCCTCCCTTTGTTCTCTTTGGATATTTTCCCTTGCTGTGTCTTCAAGTTCACTGCTTTGTTTCTTTACTAAGTCTGCTATTCGGCCACCAGCAAGCTTTTTACTTCATACCGTGCTTGCAGCCCCAAGTGTCCCCTTGTTTCCCCTGATTCCTATCCTCATGACATATGCTGCCATCAGGTCTGGAAGCACTTTTCACCCTGTGTGGCGATTGTGTGTCTCTCTGCTTTCTGGGTCTGCCTTGATGGACTCCCTCCTAGTCATGGCTTCTGCCTTCTTGTTTGTGCCTGATAGATGGGCTTGGGCAGATGGGCCACCCCCCCACCCCCATGGAAATTTCCATGTCCTGAGCAAACTTGTTTTTTCTAAACAACCTTGTTTCATTTTCTCTGGAAAGGATGTTTCATTTTCCCCAGGCAGGAGCCAATAGGCTTAAAGGTCGCCCTGTTCCACAGGCAAAGAGCCGATAGTGTTAAAGGACGCTCTGGTACACCCCCCACCAGAAACCCCTATTTAAGCTCCCATCCATCTGGAGCTCACACACAACAGCTCGTCCCTGCTGAGAGGAGGCAGCCACTGCACCAGCCTTAGACCCACCGGCTCCAGCCCAATGGCAACTGCCCCAGCCAACAGCTCCAGTATCCGGCCCGATGGCAGCTGCCTTAGCTGACAGCTCCAGAGACCACAGCTGGCGCAACCAGGCCCCCACCTTCCGTTCAGAGCTCGCACACTCCCCTCTCCCTGACTCCTCTCTCCTAGCACCTCTTTGACCTCCGACCAGCCATAAGCCTGGTGAATAAATCTCTTGACTGCATGGTTGTCACCGGTGTGATTTTTGCCCTTCAGTGCCCATCACTACTGAAGTGTGATGGTTGCTAGGCACTGGGCTGTCACCATGGTGAGTGTCTAGATTTTGTTGTCTCCTTTCAAATGTGTGGGTGGGTGTGCAGGAGGCAATGCAAGTTTCCAGGCTGGCTTCACTCTTTGTGCAGAACAGTCTCAGGACTGTCTTGGCTCACAGCTCAGGTGAGGCCTCCTGAGTGCCCTGGGGTGTAAGAGCTCTAATAAGGAGATAGCTAAGATAGCGGCTAGCTGAGAGCCATAAGAGGTGTTTCAGTATTTTCACCTGATATTCATGCATTTATCTAAGAATCTTTCTATGCCCGTGAAAACTATGTGACGCACCTGTAAGTTTGAGCTGTTGACACGTGTATACTTGTTAAGGCAAAAAGTATTTAACTGGGTGAGGTTGGCTTGAGAGGGTGGTTGGAGTTGGAGAGGTTGTTGGAGCCGGAGAGAGAAGTTAGAAGAAGCAAGAATAAAGAGCCTATTCATTTTCCAGTCTGCTTCCGAATTCTTTCCCGCAGTATCGTTGCTGCAGGCGGCAACACTGGGGTGCCGCTCTCTCCATGCTGCCCAGTTGGAATGGGTCCCTACCTGCTGAGTTCTGAGGCCTGCTCACTTGGAAGCTTCACACCAGTTCTTTGCCCTGTCTTGAAAGTTCCACCTACACATAAAATGCTTATTCTTCACTTGAAGACACAGAGAATCCCTTTGCAGATCTCTGAAGAGCTCCTGCTCTGGTAATGTGCACTGTGAACTCCAGCAGCCTGGTCCCTCCCACCCAGTCCCTGCCTTTTCCAGCAGGACCCATCTCTGTGGTTTGGAGGTGGCAAAGTGGGCAGTGTGGGGTTCTCCTTGCATCGTCCCCTCCTCTCCTGGATCTCAGACACATCCCACACGTGGAGACAAAGGCCAGGTGTGCCAGGTGCCAGCTGTGTGTCCTAGCCTCTCCGTCCTGGTGAGAACTCAGTGTACACTTCCTGGGTCCTCAGAGTGGGCAGTCAAGCCCATCTCTCCATTGCTGTTGTGTGCTTTCATACTTCATGTCTGCCCACAGGCGATACAGTCTTGTTTCTTACTGACTCCTACACTAAGAGGACTCACCTTTTTCTGGAGCCTGGAGTCTGTTTCCCATCTGTCTTTTGTGATGATCTTTTCTATTTTTTCCTTTAATTAAGTCAAATCTATTTTTTAAGTACCACAAGTTTCTTTTAACTAAACATACTAATTCTCAGATTCACATGGAAAGAGAAAGAAGCAAGAGGAGCTGGGGAAAACTGTACAAGGAGAATAGTGAGAACCAGTTCCAGCCAAAGCTGGGGTGTGTGAAGAGGCCCCATCTCAGCACCCTGCAATGGACACAAGCCCAGGCAGAACCAGCTTCACCAGGAAGAAAACCCAGAAGTGACCCAGATACATGCAAAAATGTGTATGACAAAGACAAGAGCCTCAGGTCAATGTCAAAGTGACAGTAGACAAAGATCTTTGGGGAAAAAACCCAAAGTTATAGTCCAAGTGCATTAAAAAGCTAAAAGTCCAAAAATGTGAATGAGGAAAGAGGCCCCTGCTGCTAATCTCACCAGTGCTTGGTCCCCTTCCCAGGTGCACTTGGAGGGTTCCTGCACTGCACATGCTGTCACAGCCAGCTTCATGTTCTTGATTACTACCCAACATAGACTCTTAAGTTAGAATTGCTCAGGAAAACATCCAAAAATCTCAAGGTACTCTACCACTGACCCACATGCCCAGTCTTTTAAGTTTTTATGTTATCAACATGCTTTCCAAAAATACTAGCCATGTTTACAGTTTACATGTACAGTTTACAGTTTACAGTTGCTGGGTGTTGCCATCGAAGTGTCTAGGAGACATGTCGGGAAGACAGCGATAGGATGGGGCACTTTTATTTGAAATTATCTGAACATCAAGGCACACCACATGACAAGGCATTCTGAGATAACCAGTCCTCTGCATTAAGATGAAGTAAAACCAGTTTACAATGTCATAACTTACACACAAAACAAGTCAAAATAAAAATAGTGTCTTTTTGGAGGAACTCCACAAACAAGGTACAACAATAAAGGGGGACTACAGATAAAAAGCTAAAAAGATTTGCCCACAGACACTTAAAAGATGAAAACGTAAGCCACAGAGTGGAAGTCGCTCTTACACTCTCTATGCTCTATCTGGAGCATAGAGAAACTTCTGAGACTCAATGAGAGATAGCATAGAAGGTGGGCAAGGCATCCAGGCAACTGATTTTCAGGAGAAGGAGAATCTGTGGTCAGTAAGTGGATGAAAGCTGATCAGATGGACCAGGAAGTAGGGAAAAGCAAAGTGAGGCAGATGAGCCTCCATTTCTCACCCGTCAAAGTGAAAAGCTACAGGTCTGCCAGGAAGTGAGTGCAGGGGCAGTTGGCCGTGGAGGGAGAGCCAGCTTTTGGAACAGGAGACCTGAGCTCCTGAGGCAGCACCTCTCCCAGGGCGTATCTGAGGGAGCTTGCGTGGGGGAGGGTGGCCCCAGACACAGGTCCACTGGACTCTGCAAACGAGAACTACTTGTAGAAAGGATCTCGATCACCCAAGAGGGATCACAGGAGAGAGCAGGGGGTACTGGAAAGGGCTGCTGGCAGGGAGCTCCAGGAGCCACCAGCAGCAGGAAGCATGCTTCCAGCAGCTTCTCATGGGTCCTGGCAGAACTGTCCTATTTAGGAGGTGACATTGAGATAGGGAAAGCCTGAAATGCTTGATGCCACTGTTTTGCCTACAGTGGTGAAAATGAGGGTGACACACACAGGAAGATGTTCAGAAGCACCCAAGTGTCACTGGACAGGGGCAAGGAGGTCCCTCCAAGGGGGCAGCATGACCTCAACCCAGCCCAGGTGGGTTCTTGATTTACACCCCTGAAAAAATACCAGGACCCAAAGAAAACAAGTCACAAACCAATATTCAAGGACAGCAGAGGTGTACACATCCAAGGACAGGGTGCAATGCCCTTACCTCCCAGAGACGGGAGGACAGGAAGGGACCAGGTGGAGCTCTGACTACATACAGGATTATCCTGGGAAGGAAAGTGCAGGTTCTCAGGAGAGCATCTGTGAGTCTAGTCCCAGGATGATCACCTGATGCCTGGGTTCAGAATGTTTCCCCTGGTTAAGCAGCCATGAGCCAGCCATAGTCACATCGTGAAGTCTGAATGCAGGATGTTTAAATCGACTGTTAGGGTTGATCTGGTATGAGAATATGCCAGAGGTCTTGCTCATGTAATGAGAGACAGGCTTGGCTGGTCATGCTGGTGGACCTGGGCCTCCATCTGGAAAGGGCTTCTCTGTCCCCCTCCCACAATCCACACAGCACAGGAGGAGTCTTAAGGAAGCCATTCAAAACCCACATCCACTTGATGGTGCCTGCTAACATTTTCCTCTTATTAATGCTCTTGTTATGCAGTCTGGATTCAGAAAGTCTTAAGAAACTGAGAAGGAAGAAAACTCCAGGTGAACCCTTGGGCCTATAAACCACATCTGATTGAGGTGGATTTCAGTCATGATTTGAGATAACTTACTAAAGATGGAAAACTGTTTATTTGGCATTCCACAAATGACCAGGAAAAAAAAAATTGAATAAAGGGCATTTCCAGTTCCAAGTTTCCACCTGTACTTGTGCAGCACACAGACTTTAAACTCTGGTGAGTACATGCTGGCTTCCTTCCACTTTGATTGCAGGAGGGAAGGTATTGAGTTGGTGTGAATCAGCAAGACAAGCAAGCATGTGAGTAGAAAACTGCTGAGGTTGACGTGTCTATTCACAAGGTGCATGCGCTGGCTGCAACATGTACTTGTCTGCAACACACCTGTTCCCTGACTTGGCTCCTATGGAAAGCAAGGACATACAACCTTGGTTTTCACAGAATGAGAATTCCACCAGAGGGTTTGCCAAGCTGGTTGTGGGGCAGTGCAGCTCTGTGTCCACTCATGTTTCCTGCCAGAGGGTGGGCCATGCCCAGAGACGGTGGTGTGTACATTCCACACAAGGACAGTCAAGAAGGCTGTGTTCCACCCCTTGCTGGATGAGGAAGGAAGGGTTGAGACCTTAACCATTACAGCAGGACCAGCCTACCCACAACACCCCAATTGAGGGAGAGGGGATTCCTGCTGGAGTGAGCAGTGGGAACCACAGGGTTATTTATTATGCAGCTAACCATACCCTAATTCCATTAAAGAATATTCTGATCTCCCCAAGGTATTTGCTGGAAAATTATTTTGAACTTCAATTTTCTACTTTGGGACTAGATTTGACTGGTCTTTATCTGCATACTAGTCACTTAGGAGATGGAAAAATGGGTAAAATACATAAACAATTAACCTATATGTCAATGTTTTATCTCTGATTACTCAATACTCACAATACATTATATGGAAGTCCTTCTGAAAAAAAAAAAGTATAACCATGGTTTTCCTTTTCATTAAATGCTAAATGGATTGTTTGTTACCTTTAGTCTAACAAGTTCTTCTATTAGCATGCACACTTTAAAACAACTTAACATGGCAGGGTTTTATCCTGCACTCCTCTAGGATCCTACTCTGCTGCCTGCCCCTTCAAGGCACTTGGGTGTACACTTGAGGGGGATATCCTCACAGGGGATCCAGGAGCATAACCATGCACAAGAGCATTAGGCAGAGGTGGAGGAAGAAGCTGGACACTGTGGAGCCAAGTTGAATTCAGAGGAGTCCCAGACTTTAAGTCACATGGACCAGGAAAATCCTGTTCTGTTAAGGCCCATTTAAGCCAAATTTTCTGATAAGTGTAACTAAAGCAGAGTAAATAATACATAAATTGTATCCACAAGGACTTTCTACTTTGGATGCTCTCAACTGAGCTGTATTAGACCAGTCACACAAGAAAATTTTACAGTCAACATTTGCTGTGCAATGTCCTGCCTGGGGGAAGGTCAGGCCAGTGCTGTGAACCTGGGCAAGAGAGCTGCTGTGATCACATGGGCTCAGAAGCTGCCATCCATGGAGTGCTTCCCCACATGCACACAGCTATGGATGGACAGGCTGTTCACAAGCTCACCCACAGTAAGGACTCCTCAGCATGTCTGAACTTCAGAAAATACCAAGGGTTCTATCAAACTTCCAATAAAACCACTTTGCCTGATCCTAGGTATGCACAGTGAATTTCTCTGTCATAACTAAAATACATAGATAAAAAATTTATATATAAACCTCACTTTTTGTCCTCAGCCCTTAACTTACTTTCCCTTCTTCTCTGCTATGGAGGAATAGAGTACATCTGACCAGGAAGTTGATATCATATTCCCTCAAACTGCTAGAATCAGGATGCATCTGAACAGTCATGAAATCTGAAGCTTTTGAATTCCAAAACCAAGCAAATTGTCTACTAATGCTTGAGTTTTCTCCTAAGGGTTGCCACCAAACCTCAAGCTAAGAAATTCTTAGATGTGCAGCATTCTATAAAATGGTGATTGAAATATTTGAAATTTTCTGTATAGAGACTTTTTATTGAAGAATATGAAGTGCTGGGAAGAAACTTTCACTGTGAAAACCTCAACAGCCTAAATGAGCTTAAGATCTGGAAATAATTTTACATATTGACCAGAGGTCAATAACTCAGGACTATGGCCCCTGGGGGCCAATAGTGACATCTGAATCCTAATTATAATAAACTGCTACAGGGTGAGAAAGCTGGCCACTGGTTCCAACCCAGAACTCTTCCCAGGGTCAGGAACAGCAGCCAGCAACAAAAGGGTCCTTCCCTCACTGTCAACCAGGGTCAGGGATCCCAAACTTTCATTTCTTCAGTAAGTATCTATCATGCGATTTTCTTCAACGCACCCTAAATTATGAAGGGAAACCTATAGGAAAAGTGAGCTTATAAACAGTTTTCTAAATTTCCATTAATTATATACTAATCAAATTATTAAATCTTATAATTTACATGAAATGGGAGTTAACTTGCTAAACTGACAAAATTGCAAATCCAAGATCAAATAAACTAGAATGTGTCTAAGGACATACAGAATTTAGAACAAACTGATTAAATCTTAGCCAAAATAAACTTTATCTGTGCAATCTCCAAAGAAGTTTTAAATTGTTACCTCTCTCAGTAAACACAACTCTGAACACTGCGGCCTGACAATTACTGCCTTTGTGTCTTACACCCATGCCTATATTTCTGGGGCTTTGGTTGAACTACTTTCTTTGTCTTAAAGGAGACAAAGCTTGTCAGTTCTAGAAATCAAAACCTGGGTCCCTGGTCAGATCACCAACCTCTCTAATTCAAATTCTTCCTGTGCCCTGGCCTCTTTCCCAGCCCTCTGACTGCAGGCTGTGGATGGAGGACAAGAGCTAGGGATGATGGGTGGGAAAATGCTTGGCTTTCACTGGCTCCACTTCTCAGCTCAGGCAAGACCTTGAAGGACCTGACAGGCCATTCTGGTCTGATTGTTTGGTATAAAAAGTGGACTCTTCCCAGAGAAAATAAAAATATTCAATGTGCTTAGGTCTTAAATGGCAGAGAAGTATGTCTTGTCATGATACCATCTTCAAATAAGCTGACGAGTACAAGGATTCAGGACCAGCCCTCAGTGGTCACATCACACAATAGTTCTTTTTGACCCCGATCAACTTTATTTTTAAACACCAATTTCTTATTTCTGAATATTGACATATCTCCTGAAACAAAGATTTCCTAAACAGAATAAAGGTACCAAAGCACTTAAAAATTATTTTTAATCTTACAAATGAATAGTATTGACTTGTTTTACAGAAATTTTGCTTAAATTGAACAGTAATAAACATATACCCAATTCTTAATTTAAATATAGTGACAGGATGGAGATCATCCCCCTTATTATTTTAACCTCCAACATAGCAATTTGCAAGCAATCAGACTGCTCAGGCATTTCAATAATAGGCCAGTGCAGCAGGGTAAACAGCACCTTAAACCTACTATTCTCTGAATGGTGTGTGCAAACTTTCTGACTAACTCATGTTTAATCCAAACATTTCCTCACATCTCAATAAAACACTGAGGTGAACAAGAATGCAGGAAGGACACACCCTGTAAGAAGAGCCAAGCCAAGCCTTCTCTGCTAGGGTGGAAACCTCTGGCCTTTGTGTCATTCTTCAGTTTGGCTGCAGCAAGGCAGTGGTGGTGACAATGGGATATTTGCTGGAGTTAAAATGATTTCCAGTCAGAAGTGAAATCCTATTTCCTCACTATTATCAACCAACTCAGAGTAGTTCCATACTTTAAAAAAAGAAAAGCCATCACCATTGGGAGATCCCCCAGCGACGCCATGCTCAGCGCTGGGGACCTGCACCTTAGTGGTGGCGCACCTGTTCCTGGTCCCAGGGCCAGGTGAGGCCTAGTACCCATCCCTGCTTTCCGCAGTATCCCACAACAGGACCGTTCAGGGTTTTGCAGCCAAGGCGCTGACTCCTGCCCGACGCCTTTCATAAAAACAAGTTGGAACGAGAAGATAGGTAATGGATTAGATATTTTAAAATAACACAGTGAATTTTTGTCCTCAAAATCCGATACGTAGTAAGTTTTCCTACGAACTGGAGCGAACGTAGCTAAATTTGAATGAAAACCTCTGTGGCCAAGAATTGTAGGAACTATTAATCCCAATCTTGGACGATTTGTGAAACGATCCAGTGTGAACAGCGACATGATCTTTTTCTGGTCCTCTTTCACCAACAGCAATGCCTTCTTAAAAGTGGAAGGGTGGTCACAATAAACAAAGCGTCCCTTCCCAACTCCAGGTGCGGCTCACCTGCGCCCCAACACCTTACTCACTTGTGCCGGCAAGCTGCTCCGCTCCGCGCCCCTCGAGCTCCGCACACCTGCCCAGGAAGAGGAAGGGCGGCCACCTCCCGGTTCCGCCTCCCAGGGCGGGGACCGGCTCCAGTGAGGGGCACACCTGACACAGGCAAGGGAACAAATGTATGCCGCCCCGCCTTTGCCAAGTGCCACGCACCTAAACATTTTCGCGGGGTACAACAATACAGCTGCGCTCGATCTCCTCACTCCACGGAGTTTCGAAAACATTCCATTACTTTAAATAGGGAAAACCCAACCGACGCCCCAGAAGCGGGCAGAGCCGCTCGGGACAGCTCAGATAGCAGCCTGGCGGGCAGGGGCGGGGTTCCCCACGCCCAGCGAGGCTCCTCCACCTGGACCCAGAAGGACGGCCCGGAGGATGCTGGAGGCCACACTCTCCGGGAGGGCCCTGCTTATCCCCTCTGCCAGCTGGTATCTCAGTGCTCGGGCTGCGCCCCTATGGCACGCTCAGGTGAACAGCACCAGGGCACAAGACGCTGCAGGGTTCCTGCCTGGCGGAGGCAGGAGACCGGTCCAATCAGGCTCCGCCTACCCCAACCAGCCCCGATAGGAGGTGGGGCGAGACCCGGCTCACCAGGCCCCGCCCCTTATGCCCCGCCCCGACTGAAGGTGACGGGAGACGGTTCTCACGAGGCCCCGCCCCGACCACGCCACGCTCCTCCCACCCTAGCCCGACCAGAGGTGAGGAGAGACCGGTGTCGCCATACCCGTCCCGCCCACCACGCCACCGCCCCTCCAGCCCAGCCCCTCCCCAAGGTGGGGAAGCCCTGACCCCACCAAGCCCCAACCCCTCCTTCCGGCCCTGCCCCTCCTGGAAGGGATTTGCGGAACGGTTCTCCTAGGCCCCACCCCTGTCCAGGCTTTAGACTGCCCCATCTGCGGCCCCTAGCGCCGGCGGCGGACTGCGCAGGCGCGCGGTCCTGGGCTCGCGATGCGCACGCGCTGCGTCAGGACGCACGCCGACGCGGCCGCGGGGCGCGAGTGTCTGCGTTTGAAGATGGCGGAGAATGGCCTCAAGTCTGTGCTGTTCGTGTGTCTGGGTAAGGGTTTTCCTCCTTGCAGCGGCGGGGTGTGCCGTGTGGCTCTGGGCTGCGTCGCTAACCAGGAGCAGTGGGCCGGCGGGAGGCCGGGCCGGTACCCTCGCCTCTAATTCCCGGATCCTGTGTCCCGTCACCTGCCATCTGCCCCCCTGCGAGAGTCCTGACATCTGTAGCAGGCTTTCTAAACCGGATGCTTTTCGTAGCGCCTGCTAGAATCTTTGGTTGTCCTCCATTGTGCCCAGGGGGACCCAAAGCTGTAAGTGTTCTCTGTGGGGCTCTGCACCAGAAACTATGCTGGTTCGCTTGCTGGTGCCCTTGGCTTGCACTCACAGTGGATCTCAGCTAATGAGAGGTGCAGCCCTTCATTCCAGGTTCTGGGTTCTTCAGGTTCAGGTCTCTCTCTAACCTTGGTCTCCAGACTGTCAGTGTCCCAGTTTCACATGAAAGTGAAGTTTTACAAATTATTACTCGAAGTACCTTCCAGATCAGAATTGTTGTCATTCCTACAATATCAGCTCTTCTTACTCCCTCTTACTTGAAATATAATTCACTTTCCTGTTAGTTTGCAGTGTCCTTCCTTAGTGCCTCCACACTAAGGGGGATAAATTACCAGGATGCCAGTTACTTGATGTTTTCTACCTGGTTTGCTTTGCTTCTGCTCCTCTTTAGGATAGAACTCTCCCAGGCCCAGCCTGACCTGACCTCCCTTACATTTTCTCACTACATGTTGGTGGGCATGGCTTTCCAGCACCCTTGCTACCTACACTGGAGACCCTACTGTGCCTCGACTGTATGAATCTTTTACTGGACACTATGTTGTATTTTGTATGGAACCCTTATGCTTTTGTAAAGTCAAACTCAAATACTGCCTTCTTTGCTTTCTCAGACTGTTAGTTGCTTCCTTTGATTCCTTACTCCACAAATAATTATTTGACATCCTTTTGAGATCCCAGCCAGAGCTAACATTCTTGTGGGCAATAACTGTGGCTTTTTTCTTTTTTCCCCCCAGTTTCAGGACAATACAGTATAACATTTTCTATAAGGGGTGGACAAGGTAAAAGGTTCCCTTCATTACATGTCAACAGTAGGTGGACATCATTTGATTTTTAAGGAAATCAACAAATTAAACAGTAGTTTATTTCAACTTGGGTACCTAATGGTGTCCCCTTACTAGGCTTATCTTTGCTTAATATTGTTGCTTATGTGGGTGTGTGATGCACAATGGTGACTGAAAATGGGGAAGTATATGCTCACGTACATTTGTCTTTTTTTTTTTCCTTGTTTTTTTTTTTTTTAATATTTATTTGCTTTAGTTGTACACAATACGTTTTATTTTTACGTGGTGCTGAGGATCGAACCCGGGCCACACACATGCTAGGCGAGTGCTCTGCCGCTGAGCCACAACCCCAGCCCCTGTGCATTTGTCTTTAATATGGTTTGGCAATTTTTTTAGTGCTTCCTATGTGCCAGGCATTGGTGATGCATAGAGTAGTGACCCACAGACAAGCCCCATCCCACGCTCTCTCATCATCAGTCAGGCATCGTGGATGGGCTCATTCTTTGGTACGAGATGTTAAGAAAAATGAAACAGGAACATTCAGGTGTATGGTCAGGAAGCCTTCACCTGAAGGTGAGCTCTGAGCAGAGACTTGAAGGAGTCAGGAGACATGCCCATCCTGGGCCCACAGAACACCTGGTATGATTTCTAGGTGAGAGTGCTAGCCATATTCCAGAACAGGGAAGTCATAGCGGCTGGGCCCAGAGACCTGGTGTTCTTCTCAGCCAGGAGTCCTCTTGTGTGTGAGACACAGCACATCACTTGAGTGACTGTTTACTTGGCTCCATGGATATCTTAAGTAGTGCCATTCTAGATGCATGGGAAGGTTATTTCTTATATTGTATCAGATGCTTTAGAGCAGGAGTCTGTAAACTCTAAAGTGCCACGGTGAATACTTAAGCTTCATGGGCCCTGCCAGATAGCACATAAACTTGGCTGTGTACCAGTAGAACTGTTCATAGATACCAATGTTGGAACCCTACATGTAAATTCTCACATACCACAAAATTTTCTGGTTTTGCATTTTTTTTCATTTGTTCAAATCTGTAAAATCATTCTTAGCCTGTGAGCCCTCATTCTCAGTCCCTGTGTTGAGGTGCAGATCTTGGGAGCCTACGTGAGGAGGTGGTCTCTGTGAATGAGACAACTGGTGAGAACTTTCTGGCAGAGGTGGGAGGGACGAGACTAGTTCCAGATGTAGTGCTGAGATAGCCTAGAGGAGGAGCTGAACTGGGAGGAGGACGCCTCTGTTGGTGCCCAGCTGGTGTGGCTGGCCAGAGACCATGCTGGCTTTCGAGTTTCCAGAACTTGTCCTGGAGGCAGCAACTGGGGTTCTGTGCTTTACTGGTAACTTTTCTGTGCTGCATTTTCTGGTTTATTTTTATTTATTTATATTTTGGTGGTGCTGGGGCTTGAGCCTAGAGCCTCAAAATGCTAGGCAAGTGCTCTACCACTGAGCAATACCCCCAGCCCCTAAACAGTATATTAGTGATTAGTATATTAGTATATTATATGTATAGTATATTAGTATGTGATTAGTATATTATTATGTGATGTCAGCTTTTGAAATCTAGAGGGCAACTTACTAGCATTTGGATCTCTTTTCTGTTGATATTGTAGGCAGTATGACTTTACTTCTAAGAAGTCTCTTAGTTTTTATTAATTATAGTCTTTACATGTTTCGTTTAAATAGACCTATTGGGGGAAACATAAGTGTGGATGGATGTGTTTGTAAGTCATTAAATAGTTCAAATTTTTGTATTGTGGGAAAATTAATCTGTACAGATAATGAAAATCATGAGTAAAGGGGTGGTCCTAGTCTTTTTATTGTGTCTTTAGATGCTGAGATACTGGGCATCTGTTATCATTTGTAGAGTTTGAAAATAACAATAGTTGTCCTAGTTTGGTGAGAGGGTTTGCTATTGAAGTATTGTCAGGTCGGTGGTAACAAGGGAAGTGATAGCACATTCTGAGGAAGCTTTTCAGAAATTAAATAATGCTGATGGCAATACTAGTCTAAAAAATCAAACCAAAATTTGGAGCGTGGAAAGGAAAAGCTTCACAGTGTAGAATAGCACATGGAGGCCCATCCATGGTGAACTCCTGCCTTCTTTCCTTTCCTGCCTTACAGAAAAGCTTTTAAACTACTATGCACAACCACATGTGTGTGGAAGAGCATGAGTCTTATGGAGGGGCTGAGGATGTGGTGCTCAGGGTGGTGAGCTGGCTTGTGGACCGGGGGCATCTGTGTGTTTCACCACATTTTGGAAGATCCCAATTTAACATGTTTAACAGAAGCCAGGGTGAATTGTGTTCTCTAGCTTCATCTCTTCTGATGGTTTCTCTTTCCTCCCTTCATTTTCTATTAGTACCTCCTTAAATCAGTTACTAATGTCAGGGCTTACACGATACCCCACAATATGGTGCTTTGTCTTGATGAGTAGTTTTGAAAAAGTCTCTCTGATCTTCTCTTACCTTCCTGTGTCTTGCTTCCTGAAGTGAAGCAAGTCATGGAAACCAGAATTCCGGTAAGACATGTTATTGAAACTAGAATTCTTTTCCCCAAAGAAGCCGTCAGACCTACTCTCCCTTCTCACTTGAAGACATTCCTTCCAGTGTGTCCTGTCCCAGACTTGGGAGGAAGGGGTGCTACATCAGAGACTATGAAGAGCCTGAAGAGATGGCATGACTGGGTTCCCTGTCTCCTGCCATCAGATAGTAGCCCTTTGTGCAGTCACTCTTCTGTACAGCTGTCCACTGTTCATCTAACCTAAGCATAAAACTAGACAAGTTTTTCCTGAGTCTTTGGGTCTTCCTTCTGAAGTCTTCATTGTCACATAAAACTTTAAATTTTTAAATCTGTTATGCTTTTATCTTGTTGACCTATGTTGTTACAGAAGTTCAGGCTGCAGCCTTTAGGATAAGTGAGGAAAGGAGTCAAACCTTCCTGCCTTGCTGTCTTTCCTTTGCTTTCTCATACTCACCTCATAGACGGTCTCTCTGCCTTCAGTCCTGTGGTCATACAGCATTTTCTTAACCCTGCCAGCTGTTCTAACTTGTAGGAATAGTCTGTTGTCTTAAATAGCTCTTTCTTGCCCCGTGCTTGGCTGGCAGCCACTGCTGTCTGTACCTAAAGTACCACAGCCACCCTTTAGTCCTGCAGCCCTGACTCAAATGGCTCTCCTGCCCTTCCTATTGGACCCTCTTCCCATAAACATCAGCTTGGTCTCCTTTCTGTCTGGTTTTCTTATGTCCTGCCTGTGTTTTGTAGCATTTTTATTTTCTGTGCTTTCATAGTATAGTGCTTGTTTATTAGCATTTCTTTCATATTTTTTATAACACTGTGTCTCCTCTAAGTATGTGACTTTGTACATGATCTGTTTTGAGAGGAGAGCTGCTGCATTTTGTCATTTTCCCTGTGCAGTTCAGGAATTTGTTCCTTGTCCTGGCTCCTGGGAGGTCACCTGTAATCACCTTGGGATTTTCTGTGAGTGGTAGAGTGTCTGTTACTACTCATGGTGGCCCCACAGTTATGCTGAGGAGCCGCTGAACTCAGCGCCATGTGCTTTGTGAACCACATGTGTCAGGGGAGGGCCTGGAGGTTCAGCCTGTTATCCCTACATAATTAAACTACAGTAGTAGTACTCTTAAAAGTACTGGCACTCATGGGCAGGAGGGCAAGGGTCCCTGAAGAGATGGAAGCTTCCTGTTTAGAACCATCCTAGAATAGTGCTATGTATCTTCCTCTGGCTGGTTCCAATCTGTATTCTCTTATAATGAAACTGTCATCAGTGTAGCACTTCCTGAGTTTTATGAGTCTTCCTAGAGAATCATCACACTTAAGGGAGCCTCAGACTTATAGCCAGCTGGCCTGGAGTGAGGGTGATCCTGGAGTCCCTGACCTGGCTGCTCATGTCAGTCAGGTGGCTGGGAGTGTTGCACCCTGAACCTCAAGCTCGGTAACTCTTGATGGCAGAGTCCTTTTGGCACAGGGCTTTGCAGCAATTGCTGAGTAAAGGTTTGTATTTACTCATTGTTCATGCCTTAATATATTGTTTATTTGCAATTTTATGAAACATTTTTATGTTGTCTGTATTTGAAAATACGTACTTTCAATTTTGTTGTATTTTGTTTTAAATTAAGCTAATTACAACCTACTTTGTTGATTTCTTGACCTATTTTTGGGTCATTAGTTGCAACCTGTAAAACTGATTTTGGTTAAAATTGCTTTCTGTTGTCTTTGTACTGGGCAGTTGGTGTTAGATCACTGAACCTGGTGATCAGCATTCTCTGCCAGGGTTCCCCTGCACTGCAGTTTTGGCTTTTGCTCTTCTGCAAGGAAGATGCAGACACCTTGCAACAGGTATGTGAGCCTTTGTGTCACAGCTAACACACTCTTTATGTCCTCTCCCTTCTTTTTAAGGTAACATTTGCCGGTCACCCATTGCAGAAGCAGTTTTCAGAAAACTTGTAACTGATCAGAATGATTCAGACAACGTAAGTACCATTCAATACCTTAAAGAGGCCAACCTGAACACCTCTGGGCAGGAAAGTGCCGAAACATTCTCTTTCTTCTCATGCAGTGGAGGATAGACAGTGCAGCCACATCTACCTATGAAGTGGGGAACCCCCCGGACTACCGTGGGCAGAGTTGCATGAGGAAGCATGACATCCCCATGAACCACGTTGCCCGGCAGGTACTGTATTAGAACTTGATTGTGTTCTGTGTTACAGTGGACCATTGACAGCAGTGCTGTTTCCGACTGGAACGTGGGCCGGGCCCCGGACCTGAGAGCTGAGAACTGCCTAAGAAATCATGGCATTAGCACAGCCCATAAGGCAAGACAGGTAGAAGAGATCTTGCTTAATTTCTGCACAGAGGTGGGAAGGCCTGTGTGTTCCCAGCTGTGTGTATTTGGAGTGAACCAACTTGCTACATGTGCAGTTCTGAAAGATTTGCATGACCTTGGGATTACTTACTAAGAAGCACATAAAATTACTTCAGTTGCTGAGAGCAGTGGCTGCTAGATGGCTGCCAGCAAGAGCTGTGGTCTCCATTCTCTTACCTTCTGAGTTTTAGACATTTTAGGCCTTGTGATTGTTCACTTACATTACCAAGTTTGTTGCTAGAACACAGTCACATAGTATATACAAAAGCATATTTCAACTATAAGTGCCTTACTGAAATATAGGGTAACACTGATATTATTATGGGTACCTAATTACAGGATGTCATGCTGGACTGAAGTGTGAAGTTTACTGAGGTTTAACAAACTTCAAATGAAGGTAGCTTTGTGTTTATATTATAAATCAGAAAATACAGTTGTGTTTCTGAAAGTTCTTTATTTAAACATGTTATTTTCACTGGGCAGAAGATAAAACATTTTATATCATATGTTCATTCCGATCTTTTCAGGCTTTTGCATACCTTGTTAGTTTCATTTGCATTTTTTAAGGTTATAGATTTATTTTAGTAGTCCTTCAGCATTATGAGCCATCTGTTTACAGGTCAGATGCCTTTTCATGCACTAGGTATGTAACAAAAGTGGATGTGGATGGGTTATTATATGCCCTAAAAAGCAAAGCTGAAAACTTTAGGAGCAGTTTTGATTACCAGCTTTGGAAATAGCATTTCTGGAGTCTGATACTGCTTTTCTTCCTGTTGTTCTCAAGGACATTTTGTGGCTGGTTGTGGTGATACATGCCTGTAAGCAGTGTCACACCAGGTCTTTTGTATTCCTCCTAACCAGTGGCACTCTCCAACCAAGTGCTGGTTTGGATAGTATAGTTGTTTTTTCATTAAAAATAAAAAAGTTTTAAATCATAACATAATTAATTTATTTAAACTTTTTGTTTTAATAACGGTGACAAATATTGGTAGATAATAATCCCTGTAAACAAGTTGCTTGGAGGTAGGGCTGAATAGGTTTTGGGAGTTCCCAGGCTCTTCTACTGACCATGAGCTCCGGTCAGTGTTGGTACATCAGCAGGTGAGACTGCTGTCTTGTGTGAGCAGCCTGTGAGACCAGCCGGCTTGTTGAGTGCCATCTGGTGGCATTGCTGCCACAGCTGCAGAGTTGAGCACATTCAGGTCTTGGGGCCACAAAGCTGAGAGGTTGCAGGAGCACTCCTGACTTGAAGAGGTGTCTGGGTGGGTGAGGGTCTTCTAGTTGTTTTTGGTAGTAGAGTTAATTTACCCCAAGCCATTTCATGTCTATTTGCAAACACAAATCTTCTTCTAGATATTTCCTAGGAAACATTAAGTTATAGCTGTTGCTGTTCTTTCTCAGTTATTTAACATCTAAAACTCATGTGTGGTTTCACTTAGCAAGTTGCTAAGCATTTCTTTTTTTAGGGCAAATTAATTACAATCCAAATTGTTCATCCAAAATTAATAATATTTAAACATTAAATCCTTGGACATTTCTCACATAAGTGATTTGAAAAAAATAATGTAGTGCTTAGTATTATTTTTGTTCTAATATTTTGAAATAAGTTAGTGTCTTGGTAGTGTTAATACAATGCAGTCCTTTGTAATTATTGATCTGCTACACTAAAAATTGATGGAAGTGCATATGAAGTCATTTTTAACAGAATAATGAAGAATAAGCATATTATTATTATTTTGCTATATTCATTATCTATATTGATTGCTATATTGATTATTGCTGTGCCTACTAGGTTTTCATTGTCTCCTATATAATTTCATTAAATGACATCTTAGAGGATTTTTTTCAACAAGGAAGATTATTATTCTAGGCCTTATTTCCACTTTTATTCTGCAGCATGTTGATGATCCTTTGTTTTTTTATTCTCTTATTATTTATAATAATCACAATTTATAAAATAAGTTTACACTTCCATTGTAAGTGGTTTACATTTGTAATTGGTGGTGTTGGGTTAGAATCAGGAGGTCCTGAACGACAGTCCCCCTGTGTCATGTTTAAGTTGTGGGTGTTTGGTCAGGGTAAAGTTCACGATTTGATTACTTCTGGTGAACCTCCTCTCACCTCCCTGCTGGAAATTTATCCTCCTCCCTCTACAGAACCCCATCCTTAGTGTTTTCTGAGGCGTCTGTGCCTCCTGCCTGATTGGGTAGCTCCACAAGGACAAGGCCTGTGGCTTCAGCTGGAGTCTGTAGCAGGGCCTGGGACACTCAGTGCCCTTGGACTGAGAAACAGTGATGGAGAGCTGAGTTCCCACAGACTGCATCTGGTTTCTAGGGGATGAAGCTGACTGCCTAGTGATCACCATAGGGAGTCTTAGGATATAAAATTTTCTTGCGAGTGTTAATACAACTTGGGAAGTAGGAAGTAGGTTAACTGTATTTTAACTTAAAAGTGTCCTGAATTGTTTAATTACATTGTTAATTAGCAAGTTTCAGAAACATAGTGTTTGGTTCTGTTTTATTTTTTTCCTCTTCTCTATTTTTGAACGGTATAAGTCTAAACAACTGTATTTGGACTTCTTGCTCAATTTTAGGTGACCAAAGAAGATTTTGCCACATTTGACTATATACTGTGTATGGATGAAAGCAATCTGAGGTAATCCATTTTGGTGGTTTTTTTTTCTTTTCTTTTCTGGAGGGGAGCTACCAGGGATTGAATACATTTTCAAAGAGTAATCCTATTCCATTTTCAGTGTGGTAATAGGCCAACTAGTTTGTTGTCCAAAATGACTTATTATGTTAAGTTTCTGATACATAGTGCTGTTATAATGTGCATAATTATTTAAATAAAATAAATGGAAATTGTAGGAAATTCAGAGAATAATCTGGAATTTCTCCTGGATCTCTTTACAAAGAGAAACATAGAAGGGAAAGTCCATTTGGCATGATAGAGCTGGACAGTAATAGGTCTGGGGTCTGTGATTGTAGGAGATGTGTTGATTCCTATGATCGATTTCCTTACTGCAACAATTCACGAGCTAGGAGTGTTTATTATTTCTTGCCTTGTTCCTCCATTAACACTGCCCACACCCAAAGCAAGACTGGCAAAGCAGAAGACCTTTTACTGGATTTAAGATTGAGCTAAAACTAATGGGCTGAGGTATTATATAGCAGCAGCTATAAAACCTCAAGCTCACATGCCTGTAGGTCCCAGCACTTCTGCAGGAAGTTTCTGTTATTGTCAGAGAGGAAACTGAGGAATGGCGAGCTTTAGTTACTACCTCAGGTGCACAGCGGAGGTGGTAGATGTGGGAAGCTTAGGCTGTAGCCTCCATTACCACAGCTTCCTTGCACATCATTATGCTCTCACCCTGTCTATACCCAACCCCCTGGTGTTTATTATTGCTGCTGTCAGTGTAACCACAAGCATTTATTAACTTGCATCACTACTCATTTAAAAATAATCCATGTTTTTGATGAAGAAAAATTATCTGTGCTTTTAATTACTTATAGGAATGAACCAGTAACCATTTTAACAATTTTGCTTATGTTTTTGTATGTATAGGCCCTTCATTAAAATTCAGTTTTTCTTTCTTTTTTTCAGTTGGTAATTTGTTCTGTCCTCACTTTTTAAAAAATATCACAGCTTATAGGTATTATAGAAAGTATCCTGTCAGGAGACTGGACACTCTGTCACTGAGTGTACCATGTTGCCTAGAGGCTGCCAGTTGGGTCCCTTCTGGGTGAAGCTTCCCTGGTGCTCTGGCCTTTGTGTCCCAGCCAAATTTCACTTCTTTGTGGATCTTCTGTTGTCCTGCAGCCTGGGCCTGATCGTCCACTGACTGTGAGGCCCTGCAGGTCTAGGGCCTGCACCTGATTTCATCACAAAGACTCTGGGCAGGGATGTTCTTATTGGTCCTGCTCCGAGATTCATCACAGGGGCTCAGGCGGAATTTGTCAAGACACGTGGGAAAATGATAAAAATGTAGCAGTGTGAAAGCTAGGAGTGAAGACACCAGGAAGAGTGGTGTGGGCATAAGTAGTGAGGTGAGAGCCGTGGACGTGCATGTCTGGCCACCACAGGAAGAAACTTTGGCTCTTGGAGTTGCTTCATGTCATCTTGTTTCTCTCTGAAATATCTTTCTGATTAATGGTCTCAGTGTATTTCACAAGAGAACACAGAGCTGCTGTCTGATGGTGAGGTGCACTTCCATGTGAAGGAAGTAGTGGGACATGCTGTTGCTGCTCACTCCCTGCCCAGGAGATAGAGCTGTGGCACACAGCTGCACAGAGGGCCTGCGCCTCAGTGCAGGATTCGGTTTCACTGCAAATCAGGTCACTTTTGCTGGATTTTGATATGGGTGTTTCATAAACCCCTAGCAGATGTCCCTGTTTAACTTGAAACCATAGATCAGAAAACTAAGTTCATATTTCGATTTTGCAGAGATTTGAATAGAAAAAGTAATCAAGTTAAAAACTGCAAAGCTAAAATTGAACTGCTTGGAAGCTATGATCCCCAGAAACAACTCATTATTGAAGATCCCTATTACGTAAGTACGGTGCACACGGTAGGGCCAATGTAAAGATCTGCAAGTCCAGGCCTGTGGTGTTAAGTGACAGGCTGAGGTCCCTCGAGGACACTTTGGGTGCTGGTGTTGCCAGCTGTGCTTCTTCCCATCTTGCAGGGGAACGATGCTGACTTTGAGGTGGTGTACCAGCAGTGTCTCAGGTGCTGCAAAGCCTTCCTGGAGAAGGCCCACTAGGACCACCGTGCCCACCGCCAGCTGGGGACTTTCCCTACCTACATTCTGCATCCTCATCCTGTGCTCCGGTGTGCTGCCACTCGTTTGCCCCAGGCCCCACCTGCCCCTTCAGCTGACCTGTTGTCTCTGACTTGACAGATCACCACTGTAGGTGGAAACCAGCTGTGTCTGCAGAAGAATCAATAAAAATGTTGGACTCAAGACAATTTGTGGGGTGCAGTGAGAGTTCTTAGACTAATGGAGCCTTCGCTTTGCCCTGAGTACAGGCTAGTGGAGTGATCAGGGAGAGCAACAGCACCACACCGTCAAGTACA
The DNA here is from genome assembly GCA_025594165.1 of Tamias sibiricus. NCBI lineage: Eukaryota > Metazoa > Chordata > Mammalia > Rodentia > Sciuridae > Tamias > Tamias sibiricus. Next base: position 99,732,137 of record CM046670.1, on the reverse strand, counting down.
CACAACATGAAGGCCCAGATTAGCCTCTGTGCCCAGTGAGGTTGGGTGGCCTGGTCTCCCTGCAGTGATTGTGTGGTTGGCCAATGCCTACAGGGCAGCCATGCTCATCTGTGTACCCAGAGTCACAGTGACCCTGTCCATAGCAGCTCTCCACGGCTGCAGCAAGTGTTTTAGCTCACACACGCACAGTGCACATGATAGGAGACAGACCAGTGGGAAGAATCTTTAGCACCTTTAGTACTTGTTGGTTTTTTTGTCTGACTTATTTCACAAGGTTGGCTTATTTGCTCTCATTTGAGCCACTCTATGTCCAAAAATTTAATTACATCGGAAAGGACACTCGTATGCTACGTATCCTATGGTTGGTTGAGGGGTGTGTTTGTTTTATATGCACAGGTAACCCAAATGTAAATTGGCTTAGGTATGAAAAAATAAACAGTCAGTTATGTTGGTGTCGTTAAGTATTGATATGTTAATAAATGTTTCATGAGTGTTTTAAAGCTATAGGCAAATACAGGTAATTTTACTACAATCTCAAATTCACATGGATATATGTCAGAAAAGATTGTTTTCAAAATAAACTGGTTAGTTATAAAAATGCAACAGATAAATCTGGTGTCTAGCCTGCTTTTTTATTGACCAGAGAGGAATGCTTGAGAAACTGTCTGTCTTGTCCCTTTCAGATGGTCTGTGGTGTGTATGTGCATATTTACCCTCAGTACTATATGGAAGTAAAATGATGAAAATAATAAGCTGCTTCACTTGCACTGCCATCTAGGTATGAAAGACTTCCGGGGCCCTGGGGTGGAGGCATCCTCAACTTAGGCTGTCCTTGTGGAGGAGGTGCCTGGGCTGGTCTGCCGCTCATCCGATGAGCAGCAGTTTGCTTCATCCTGTCCTGATCCTGCATTTGAAGCGGGTGACCTCTAACCTGTAGAGGACTTTTAGTTAAAAAATCAGTCCTTGTTGAAAGGCAAGTGGAACACCAACCTAAGAACAGGGAGAGTTGTGGGAGGGACATCTGAGTGAGGGTCCTTGTGGAATTTCTGGGACATACAGAAAACTCCAGAGGTTATTTTAGGGATATGATAATGGTGTCCCCAAGCTAAAGAACTAGAAAGAAAAGGTCAGGTGATCAGTTGGGAAACTGAATTAAGTAAATACTCAGGGTTGTTCCCTGTCATTAATTGCTTTGTAATCCCATTGCCAGGAGTATTTCTTACTCCTTTGTGTCCCTATAAGTTAAAAAATTGTGTAGTTCTCTCTGATGTTCACATGTGCATCTTAAATACAGACTCAAAACTGTAGAATGATGCTGTGTCCCTGCAGCTGCCCCAGATGTCATCTGCTCGCAGTGTGGTCAGGGACTCTCTGCTTTGCGAATTCAAGGTAACTTTTTAATTAGATCCAGGTCTGTGCAAAATATATCCAACCCTAACTGCTCACAAGTCTTAAGGTTCCTTTACCTGGGAAATAGTGGATACAGCTTATTTGGAATACTGAGCTAGCAAAGAGACCAAGCTACCTCAAGAGATTATGTCACTGATGCATAGTAACCTCTGCTATTAGAAAATGCTAATTGCCCTTTACAGGGATCCTTAGCTGTTGAGTTCCATTCACTTATGCCTTTTAAGTTCTGTGGCCTTCTGCCAGTGTACGGATCTCTTGACAGGTATGTAAGCCACAAATGCCCAGTGATGAACCCAAGAGAGGTAAAGGACCACTCCAAAAACTGTTCATTATAACAACAGTTCATTTATTATTTGTTTATTTACAGTATTTACATATTGCACAATAGCAAGAGTGCTGTTTTACATTTATCATATAAGGACAAATGGAATTGGCCTGGATATATTCACAAATTTATACTCCACTGTCTTCAAAACACGACTGAAGTTTTTTATTTACTTTTTTTTTTTTTTTTAATTTTTCATGCAGGTCAAATAATATTCTGGGAGTTTAATTGTAATACAAAATATTGAATCATACTGTATGCTATATGAAAATATAGTTTAAGATTCTGCCTATGTTTCTAAAGTAGTTTCTAAAGTAATTTTTTTGTGATTTCATCTAATCTGGAAAATGAAATATTCTCTCATAGTACTGCACATCAAATGTGAAGTGTTCTCTTGTTTTTTAAGATACAGTGGCAAGGATCTCTGTTAGGTACACTGATTTTACTGCAAACAGTGTCAATAGCTTAAAAAAATGCAAAGGAATTTTGGAAGAGTCTGTCTGCAAAAATAAACCTCTGTCCACAGGGAGTGGGTGTGGAGAGCTGTCCGGCTGGTCTCCAAGGCACTGCTCTGGTCCTGCTGTGTGGCTCCTTCCAGCTGAAAGCAAATTCATCTGGTGTCACATGGCTGCACCCACTTCAGTATCAAACGCTAAAGGACCTGTAGCCTCAGCTATGTAATAGCACATTTAGAAACATGGAGTCTCTGTGTGTGTGCGCATATATCTGTGTGTTCCAAAAAGCAGTGTCATTTATTCTGGAAAATAACTCAGTTCTGCAGTTAACATGCCCACTGCACCAAAGGATGAAAACTACCCACACATGGGATCTCTGATTGGCATTAGCACAGGAGTGTTGAGCTGCCTGGCCCTGTGTGTGGTCATAGCCTCACGCTCATTCCATGAGGTCTGCGGCTGGTGGCAGCTCTGGGAGATGGTTGGCCAGCTTTCTACCTCTGTGTTCACAGGTGAGCAAAGGAAGCGCTGCGGTTTCTGGCACTCCGTGTTAGAGTATTGATTACCCTTCGTTTTTAAAAGGGGTACACCTGCAAGATTAAGAGGCTGTAGACTGCAGGCGAAAGCAGGTATTTACATATGTCTGCTTAGAACTACACTTTAAGCATAGCCCTGAGCTCAGGCATTTCATCCAACTACCTGTAAGTCCAATAATGAGGAGTGTTTGATGTAGGGAATATAGTTTCTCTGTGGTCTGAGGTCGGTGAGCTCCAGAGAAGGGGCCCAGGGTTTGACCCCTGCTCCTGGCCAATATAGAGACCTGCTCTCCTGGACTCTGGGCTAGAGCTGGGAGTGGGGTCTTGTCCTGCAGCCTGTATGTGAGGATGGAGAAGAGGCCACTGGGCACAGTAGAGGGACTTGGCATGGCCACTCGGCAGAACATTTGCTTAGGGTTCCCAGCATATCATCCCCACCATGGGTGTCATGGGACATGTGCTCTGTCCCTGAGGGTCTCACTGATGTCCCAAACCAAGCTGCAAAGCACAGAGAAGCCCACCTGTGTCTACCCTGGTGACCCAGCCAGTTAGGAATTAGCTATTGCAATTTGAAACTTTTTGGAAGAATTTAATCTTTAAAACATAAAAGTCATGATGACATCAGTCAGTAGAAATACCACTGTTTTAATTTACTCATTTTTTGGCCAAAATGAACCTGGCTACATTTGTGACAACCGTGACAGTGCAGCAAGCAGATGGCCCTGGGCCTGGAAACATGTAAGCATGTGCTTTCGTCCTGCAATTGACAGTGCAGGTGGGGAAGTAAGCCAGGGACAGCAGGCCATGCCAGGGCCATGTGGGTCAGCAGGATGTCTTTCCCTGCCTACTTTCCTATCGTGTGACCCCTCTGCAGGCCAGAGCTGAGCCACACAAGCCTAGTGTCCCTAATGGTCTGGTGAATGTCTACCTGTGGTTGGCCAAGGAGGCAGCAACATGTAGCTGGGGCTCTATAGATGGGCGAGGGCACCTTTGCCCTCCCCACTTGAAAGTAAGTGAATGGCAACTTTCAAGGGTGTGTGGCTAACCTCTAAACAGTGATGGCAGGCTAAAGGCCCTGTCTTCTCCACATCTTCCCATGAGAGACTTGGAGGCTATGACTGTTCATGGAATGAAAGAAAGTATTCTGCCTGCCACAAGGCAGCTGGTGGGCTTAGGATGTGGAGAGAAACAGGAAGCTGCACTTCCTGGCTTTGACAGGCTTCAAAACACTTCCACCAAATAGTGAGCCAGTGAGTCTCCGCAACCCTCTGCACCCACACACCTGTCCCCAATGCTGCTCTTCTTTCCAGGGGTACTTGCTCCTGATAGGGATGAGAGGATGTAAAGATGGTGAGGATATGCCATTAAGCCCCCATGGGCACTAGCTCAGCACACAGCAGAGTCCAGAGTCTGCCTCTACTGCCTTTGCACACTGGGCACGTGTGAAAGAACCATGCTCATACACTGCTGAGACTAGCTGGTGTACCACACTACTACTACTACAGCCACCTGCTGCTGATGTGGGATTAGTGATGGTTCTGTGGCATCTGTGTCAGGAAAGTAAAGCCGTACCTCCCAGCCACTGCTGGCTTCCTGGCCAATAGCTGATGCTACTTGTTACACAGCATTCCTTAAGAAGCCAACCTAAAACTCTTGAGAATGCATTTACATGTCTGCCACTACAGCTTATGAAAACCATTGATGAGAACAGTTAGAGAATGACTATTCTATTGAAGCCTCTTGGTACAAAAAGACTCCAAACCTTTACCCGATACAGCATAAAATTCATGTGGACACCTGGTCACATATGCACAGGCCCCTGCTTGGGATGGATTGACTCACAATGTCTTTACCTTTACCCTGGTGTAATAGTGAGATACAGATCTCACTTCAGATTTTGATTTCTGATTTTTTTCTTGGGCTGATGTGTCCTGCAATTTCCTTGTGAGGCAGCAGCAGCCTCTAGTCACAGCTTCAAGCCCGCACATTGTCTAGGTTGCGTGTACTAAATGCATGTTTGACTGATGATGGATTTGTTTCGACGTAGCCCATTTTAAGTCAAGTAGCACTGGTACTCACTTTTCAGTGGCAGTGAATGAATAGAAGCCTGAAAGGAAATGGACATGGTTCTAAGTGAGTGCCCTAGTTCAGACACACATCTACACCAAGTCAGCCACCAGCCTGGTCCTAGCTTTTGAAGTTCAGGCTGGATGGCTGTAGGCTTCTTGGACGGCCAGCAGGGGGCACCTGCTCCTTATGGTAGCCTTCTGAACTATTCTGAGTGTTAAGTTCTCTTCAAGGCTAACTCCACCAAAGGATGAGTGTTCTGAGTTCCTTGTGTCCCAAACTGGATTCTGACCCTCAGGGAGTGGCCAACGCAGCTGTGGGGAGCTTACCTTATCCCTCCATGCACATTGGGCTGACAGCCAGCCGAGTGAGAAGCCTGGCACATCTTTTATAGTCTACAGCAAAAATAAACCACAGACTCTTGTCAGTTATCTGAACAACACTAAAAGAAACAGTAGATTTTTCAATTTTTGGAAGTATATAAACTACTATAGCCATTTCTTTAAATATTTTGAATTCCCTGGAAACAACACAGACTCTGTCATCTGCAATCATGGCTTCTAAGTTGTTGATTTAATAATTCATGGTTCTTCAAGCATCACAAGCAGAAATCAGTGCTCATGGAAATGCAGTAGTGTTGCTTACAAGAGGACAGAATCTTAGTATGCCCTTGCATGACTAAACTTTTAGGTCATGTGCAAACTGAGTCCCACCTGAGCTGACCATGCTGCAAAGACTTGTGTGTTAATGTCCTAAAGAAAGTGGGTCACAGTAGTGGACACAGACCCAGATTGGACAGCAATAACAGCCAATAAGCTAATTTTCCTTTTTTTTTTTTTTTTTTTTTTTTTTTTTTTGAGGAGGGGTGCTGGGGATTGAATTAGGTGAATTCTGAGTTTCTAAGTGCAGACTGGTGTTCCCCATTAATCTATTCCACCAGGTGCTACCTCAGAGAATCCATGGAAGGGTTCTGTGACCACAGCCATAAGGGAATTTTCTCAGGATAAATTCTGTGGAAAGCTAAAGTTGTTTATAAATTATTAATATTTCTTTCTCAGAAGAAACAAAATCCAACTTAAAAATGGAAGTGCTGATACTGAACTGAGAATCTGAATGAATGGGTAAATTGACAATAATAGGTATGCACAGTATGTTAGACAAAGAACTTACTCCACCTCTAAGAGTACACCTTCTAAATATTTAGAGCTCAAACCTTTTGTTCCAAGCAGGGAAACTATCTACCCAGTGGCAGCTGGTCACCAGCATTCCTGCTTCATCACTTTTCTTCCACACCTTTTGGAATCTGTTTTCCATAAGCAGATTATGTACCATAAGTATAGTGGATTCTGACCTCAAGGATGGTCTAATTGGCAAACTGCAAATACTTCCACTTGTAATTTGTCTAGAGATCCCAGTTGGTGCCCATGCTACTTAATCCAGATGTATCTAATCCTGTCCCTCAGACCATAGCGCACAGGGCTCATCTAGGGATCTAGTTAAATGTCGATTCCATTCCTTACATCTGGAAGGGACCTTGTTCTGCATTCTAGCAGGCTCTCATGGACCACAGGCTCTGAGATCTTTTTCACTTCCAGCTTGCCAGGATTCCAGGGAGATGCTTTTATGCAGCCTAAAGCAGCCTAGAAGTGGTCAACTTAGCTCTCCAGTTCTTTATATGCTGAGAAGAAGTGAAGGCAGCCACACATCTCAGTGCACACACCTGTTGCCTTCCACCTTTGGGGACTCAGGGTGAACTGTGACTAGGAGTTTTGGTGTCTTGCAATCAAATGGAGGTGGCAAACATGAGCATAGCATGGCATCCTGGAAGAGACTTTGCAGAGAGTGACACATGATACCTGAACCCTAGTCTTGCTGATATCTACTGACAGCAAATGAGCAATTTAAAACTATCTCTATCTGTAAATGAAAGGATTTGCATTGTGGCTCCAAGGTCACTTCCACATTTAAAATTCATGACCCTACTCTTTATAAGACAATACTGAACTTAAAATATGCACACATTAAACAATAAAAAGTTCTGTGACCCCAGGAAGCAAGTGAGTGATTCTGAAACAAGAAAGCAGGGATGGAGTGGGAATAATGGTGCCCCAGTCCATGTGCTATGAGCTGAGATGGAGTTGTGTGGTGCTTAAGAAATGCTCCCTGTAAACTAGGAACATTGCTCATGGAGAAAGGTGCTAGACAGGCTATCTGACTGGCTGAGATCCACAGGTGTGATGTGAATGGTCCTAGCAAAGTTGTTGGCGATGAGGCAGCTCTGTAAGCAATGCACATTACCACCAGAGCAGCTCTGCTACCCCACAAGGAAAGCAACCTCTTGTGACCTGGCTCTGTTTGGAAGGCAGGACAGGTGCCCTAGTCTCTGGCAGGCTGTTGGCCTCTGGTAGTCTCTGAAAGCAGTCTGCATGGTTTTTCTCCTGTCAGACTTGAATGAAGTGAAAGTTGTGGTCCCAATTAAAAATGGCTTTATGAAGAGCACAAGGAGCCACTTTTGGGGAAATAAAATATGGTCTGTTATGGCCAAACACCTGGAAACATGCCAAGGAGAAAGGAAAGAAGCCCTAGGGGACAGCCGCGACTGAGAAATGGACAGATGAGTACAAACGACATTTCTCTGTTGGAGAAGAAGGCAGTCCGAAGTGCAGAATTCTGAAACAACTGAAAGATTCTTGGGTGATGAGGTTATCACTAATGTAAAAATTAGTCTCTGGTCACAGCAGTGGACAAGATCAAGAAATGGGATCTGAAGGTTTCAGGCAAACCTGAATGTAAACCCCAGACCTCAGCACAGGCAGCTGGTACTTCAGCAACTCATGCTTAACCTATCTGATAGTCACATTTAAGCAGAACAAATATACACACCACACCAGAATTCATAAACAAAATGAGAAAGTGAATCAAAGCGTTCAGCCGACTCCAAGCATGGACTAATTCCAGTGAATTATCATTAATTCCAGAGACTACGTAAATTCTGTTCAGTGTAGCACTGCCTGACGCAGAGGTTAGCTATCTCCTCTGATCTCTGGGAATGGTGGACTAACTCATAGCCAGGGAAGACTCAGCCCCAGTGCATTTCAGAAGGTAGGCCGCTCACTTACATGCAGGGATGGTGCAGTCTCGGGTGTTGTGGTAAAGTCTGTGGAAGTGTTTGCTGCACTTCGGACTGAAATAAAGAGGACCTGGAACAGGAAGAAGAAAGCCATGAAGACACAGAGAACAGAGGAGAAGGGAGGGAAGCAGGGTGGGGGCCTTACCTGTGAGGTGCTTCAGGAACTTGTCCTTCATCCTTAGGTCTCGGGGGACAATTTCTGCATGAGGAGAAAATGTTACAATGGCTGAAGGAAGCATGTTTATGTGATCCCCAGTTAAAGTCAAGAAACCCGTGGACCTGAATTAGCCACATCATCATGCATAGGAGCACCCTGGATCCTCATGTACAATGAAATGAAGACTATGTCAGGGACAGGTTTTTCTTCAAATAGTGTTACCTGCTCATAAAGTTCCAGTGATATCTGTCTACCCTCTATGACTAGAATAGAAATAGGGGCCACAGAGTTGCAGAGTAAAGAAGGCTTCTTGTTTCTTAAGTGGTTAGTTGCTAGGAATAAATCACTTTTAGACACTTCATTTTAAGTTAAATCCCACAACATTTCAAAGTGCTAGAAAGAAAACCCTGTCTTTCAAACAAAAGCTGAGTGATAGAACCATTACATTTTTCTGGACATATATTTAGAAAAAAGGGTTAAATGCCTAAACCACCTGCCAGGAAGGCATGAATGGAAGGGCACAACAGCCTGGCTGTAAGATAGCTCAGGCTTCCCAGGAGAAGGCTCCCAAGCCAGCCCACACCCCTGCTCTGCACTGGCACCTGCTTCCAGCATTGTTGCCCTGCTATTCTTTGATTCCAGCCTTTGCTTTCTAACAGTCCTCTGGTCACTCTCCATACCCTGAGTGGGCTAGGAACTTTGCTGTGATGTATGTGATGCTGCACTTCATTTCACAGGAAGTACTGCTTTGTTCCTTCCACAGGGATAGTTGCACTGGAGCCTTCCCCGTGCAAGGGGGAGACTAGTGTCAGTCTTCATTTACTCCTTACCTGAGTCAATCCACATAAACTGACCTTATCATATTTGACCTAATTGTGTCATGAAAACATTAAAAGCTTGCATGCTTTCCTGGGAAATTCCCTGTGGAGCAGCTGCTCTGAGAAGGCCAATGCATAGGAGAAAGCTCTGGACCATTTCTTCTCAGCTGAAATGCTGTGCTTAGAATACTTCCACTTCCAAAATAACAGATGCCAGTTCTGTGCACATTCCTGACCTAGGCAACAGCTCCACATCTTATAAGCAAACTAAGGGGCAGTTATCCGCAAGCCTCAGGCACAGACTTCCTGTTTCCTTAAAATATAAAACCAATCAACTTGATTAATCTTTTAAAATGTGCTTCTTGATTATGTTTCCAAGCAAATTGAATCTAGTGTGTCAGACATGGAAGCTAGACAGTTGGGAGCAGTCCCCAGTCCACACTGCTCCTCTCTGTGCACACTGCCTACCCAGGGCACTCACCCCATCTCTGTCCCTCAGATCCACACAGCCAGGACACTCTCCCTTCTCTGCTCCTTGGGGTCCACGCTGGCGGGACACTCACCCACTCTCTGCTCCTCGGAGTCAGTCCCATAGTCGGAGGCCTCCCTGCGGCCCAGGGCGAAGTCCGGCTCGCTGAGGACCTGCAGCCTCTTGGACTCCCCAGAGTGGTATTTCTTCAGCTCCTGGACCAGCTCCACCAGGAGCCGCAACAACGTCTGCCGGTCCTCGGGCCCCCGGGGCTGCACGCGCGCCCGGCCGGGCCCCGCCGCTCCCAGCACCAGCAGCAGCCCCAGGAGCAGGGGCCGCCCGGGCGCGCGCATCGTCCCGGGTCGCAGGGCCGTGGCGGCCGCGAGGACCGAGGGCGGCGTGGGAGGGAGGGTCTGCAAATCACCCGGACCCGCGCAGGGCGCGACCGCGGCGGACGCTGGCGCCTCGGGGCCGCGCGCCCTCAACTTTCCCCGCACGCGGTGTCCGCCAGGGCCCGGCGCCCGCGCAACTTTCTTCAGCCCCCGGGCGCCTCGCCACCTCCGCGAGGAAGCCGCCGCCCGCAGCGGCCCGCCCGGCCTCGGGTCGCCCGCGTCCCACGCCGCCGCGGCCGCGCCCGAGAGCCCTCAGCCGCGCGAGGCCGGCCCGCACCTGCCCGCGACGCCCGCCGCCGACTGCGCCCGGCCGGGTCCCCCGCGCCCCGCGTCCGCCCGCGTCGTGGGCGTCCGTCCCGCGTCCGCCCGGCCGCGCCGCTACTCCATGGCCCGCGGCGCCCGAGCGCAGGGTACGCCGACCGCCGCTCGGAGGGGACCGCGGCCGCCTGCTGCCCGCGCCGAGCCCTTGGGCCGCCGCGCTCTTATCCCCGCGGCCGCCGACGTCAGGCGGGTCCCCAGGGCCCGCGCGGCTTTAATGAGGGCCGCGAGCGCTCCCAGCCGGCGCGGATATTCGTCAGACCCCCCCGGCCCGCTCCCCCGCCCCGGCCCTCCCCCGCGTCTCCCCGCCCCTTCCTCCCAGTCTCCGCGTCCTCTCCGCGCTCCCTCGCCCCCGCCTCCCTGTCCCCTCTCCGCAGTCTATTCCCCGTTCCTGTCACTCGTGACAGGATGGGAAGAAACGCCTTTACCAGGAACTCGGATCTGTTTTTGTCTGAATGCAGATCTGGGCTGTTGAAAGGAGATGCTGACTGCTCGCTATCTAATAAGTCAGTCAGCGTCTGTCCGTTTGGAAGGAATCTGCTGGAGTGGCCAGAGCCGCTTTCGGGACCCGAGCTGTCTACACCGCCCAAGTCGGGTCCCCGAGCCGAAGAAGGCGACGCTCAAGGCGATGCGATGGTCCCCTTGGGCCGCCCTGAACGGCAGGACCCCGCGCCCTTCCCTTGCCTCGGAGCGGAGCCCGCCGCCTGCGCCCCGAAGCTAGACCCTCGGCTGCGGGTCGCTTGCTCACGGGCACTTCCTCCAGGGCTGCGTCTTTAAGAAAGTTCGATTCTTTGGATGCAGCCAGGCACTTTTGTGAGGGTTCGGTTCGACAGTTTACTTCCTTGATTTTTTTTTCTTGTAAAATGTATTATCAATCAATTGCGCACTTTCCCATTTTATTGGTGCTTTCTGGGCAAGAGCTGGACGTCTTCCAAGTCGGCGATCTGATTGGGAAAGGTGTTCTAATACAGTCCCAGAAAGGGAGAGAGTGGGCGAGGATTAAAAGCCTCCACCATTAACCGGCAGCTGCACGGGCGGCGGCGCGAAGATGCTGCCAGGGTGCAGGTGCGCACGTGCGCGCAGACCCGCGCCTCCACAGGAGGCTAATGCCACTGTCCCCCAGCGACCTCAAGAATGGCTCAGTTCTGCAGTCACCGGCTCACTTCCCTACATCCTTTGGGGGAAAGAAAATGTGTGTTAGGGTAGAGGTGGGCGATACTAAAGCTGGACGCTTGGGCACGTCTATGTCTATCTGCTCTCTAAAAACAAATGGTTTGACTTCCCAGGAAGGCTTTTGTTGTTTTGTTTTGGGTTGCAAGCAAAATGACTGACATGCTAACGTTTCTGCTGAAATTCACTCAGGAAAAAGTTTCATGTCAAATATATTAGTCATATGAAATGAGATGATTTTCCTTTCTCCCTTTCCCCTTTCCATGAATAGGAAGAAATTTAAGTTCCTCTAGCAAGAGCGACGCCTGCTGCCCAATGCTACTGGCTGGGTGAGCGTCCAGGGTAGCCCAGCGGCTGCGGGTGTTCACACAGCTGGTGAACACCATAGTGGGAGTTGATGAAGCTTCTGGCTGCTGTTGCTGCTGTTGCTCCAGCTTAAGCACGTGTTATTTTAGACTTACCTAAATAGTATTTAAAATAGTATTCACAGAATGAAAAGCTACACTTCTAAAAAGGACATCAGTGGGATCTACTCCCCACAAATTCTACTAACGAGGAAGCTTCCACTAACGTTACCCTTCTTCTTTTGCACTTTTTAATGGGACCAGTGGATTCCTTGAATGGCTGCTTCCTGCTGCCCACTGTATGGACACTGCTTCAGCTTCACTTACTAGACACCTACACAGTACAGAGCTAGCAGCTGGCTGGCATTTGGATCCATGAAACCTGACAGTTAAGGATTAGAAAATCCAGGTGTTCTTTTGTTCACTTGTGTCAAGTTCTTTGCTAAAGTCACCCTGGTGCCGCTCATTTTATATAAACAGATTTATAGACTTTAAAAAACATAATTAGAAGGGTATACTGATTTATTAGTCTTTACTAGACTTTTCAATTTGCAGTGTTGCTGGGATGAACTCTGTGGAGTTCTCCAGCTTCCAGAAATATGGGTATTTTGCTCAATGTAAGTGCAGTCTGATCTGCTGAACTCCCTGCTGTGAGAATAGGGAAGGCAGGTATGGACCAGCTCACCAGAGACAGGAAGTTGTGTCACAAGTCGCTTGGTCTCTCCACTTCTGTTTGTGTAAAACAAGGAGGCTAGATGTTGTCCCTAGTGTAAAACTACATGATCTTCTGATTGTTACAAAAATACGTGGAAAAAATGCAGTGTTTCCTACAAAAATCTCAAGGTGATTCACTTGAAGTCATCATTATGAGCTTATCCATCTATTTTCAGGCAATGTATTTATATTAAATAATGTAATTCTCTCCTTTAGTAAGTGAACAAATGTCTACTGTCAAGGATCCAAAAAGCTGAAGGATAGGAGAGAAAATTAGCAACAAACTCTATTCTGAAATTACTGGAAAAAATTATTTGCTAGAATTGAGTTAGTTGTTGTGAGCACCCCACCTTTATTCAAGATGTTTGGCTCATGAGAGGAACATCATTTGCTCAGTTTTAAACAGGGAGAGGAAACCTGCAGCATCCCAGCCACAATCACTCTTGTCCTGTCATAAAATTAATTAAATTAATTTAATTTTAGATGGATATTAACCATCTACAAAGACTTCTGACAGTTATTTTTAATAGGTTTTAAAACTATTATGTCACTCATTTAACAACCTAATATCTCATTATAAAGAAAAGCAATCACCTTGCATAAAATATACTATCATGTGTTATAATAAATATTATATATAATGCTCTCTTCTTAAAAGACACTGCCCTGGAAATAATTCTGCATTTTTGCATCTCTGAGCTGTGGTGTCTGGGGTCTGGCCTCCTCCTGAGATGCACTTGAGGCATCTTTCCTCTTGTCCTGGTGCAAAGCCCATATCTTCTTGTTCTTGGAAGTAATGACAAACCCTCCTTGGCCATACCTGTAAAACTCCCCAGGCTGTGATTTTTTTTTTCTTCAAATCTTTCTGTTCTGCTATTCTTTGCTTCTATCATTGTAAATTTGGCTAAAGGTAGCCAGTAATACCCATGCCACAGTCCAAATGCTGTGCTGACTTGAAATATCCTCTGCCAGACAAGCTAGTCCGTGACCTTTAAGCCTGACCTCCCACAAAGTCCTAGGTCACAGAAAAAAATGCAACCAGATTCTTTGCCAGGGCCTAACAAGGGTGGCCTCTAGTCCAGTCTCCAATTTCCTTTCCATCAGAAACCTTGGCAGTATCACCTTTGCTGTCCACATTGCTACTGGCACTGCTCTTCAAAGACTCCACCGGATCTGCCTGTTAGACTCTACTGTGGCATTCCAAGTCTTCCCAGATTCCAATGGTCTGTCCACATCAGAGCTGCAGTCACAGCAACCACCTACTTCTTGGTACCAATTTTCTAAGCATCCTTCAACTCAGCCAAGTTGACACTAAAATCAACCATCACAGAAACCTCTGCTATGAAAACCAGTGTTGTAGAAATATAAGTAGAATGTGGACACCATTTTAGGAGAATCTTAGCATTCAGGAAGGATCTGACCACCATACTGTCATTCACATGATGCCTTCCTGGACCTACCTTGGAGGACCTTATAGAAATGGGCATTTGAAATGCTCTAGATGATGGGTAGGAATTGCTTATGTTGGTCCAGGGACTGTGCATGCTGGACAGAGAGAAGTGAATAGGTATGCTCCCAAGGGGGACTGGGACCCAGGAGTCCAGCTGCAATGATAGGCTGAGGGGGGCACAGCTGGGCAGCTCTCCAGAGTGCAGTGTGGACGAGGGGAGAAGCCCAGAGCCACTAATTCCCAACCCTGGCCCAGCTGGGTGGCATTTCCTCTGGACCCCCTTTCTTCACATCTATCAGGGAAACAACATGAGGACCCACTGCACTTGGGACAATGAACCAGTTTTGTGAACATTGAGATTCGTTAACTTTGTAGTGCGTGTGCAAAAGGTTTACAAACCAGCTAATTGGCAGTAACAGTGGCCAAGTCTTTCAGCGTGTACTGTCTCATGGTGTATCTCTCCCTCCCCCGATGTCATTTCTAACAATGCATCTTGAAAGACAGCATCTTCCAAATCCTGTGGAGTGTCTGGGGCATCGGAATCTGTGACGTGCTTGCAGCTGCATTGAAACTATAGTTAGCAAGTGGACTGAAATATCCTGAATTAGTAAGTTTTCATGTGACCAGTCAGCAATCAGGATGGTGACTGAGATCAGTCAATGGAGACTCAGAACAGTGAGCAAGGGTCCAGGCTAGCGGCTGCAGGTCCAGGCCAGTGGGTGAGGGCTCAGAGTAGGGGCTTATCCAGAAGGTCACTGATGTCATTGGGAGGCTCTGCTCCAAAGGCCCTACCTCCTAATACCTTCACATTGAGTATTGGGTTTCGACATGTGCATTGGGGGAGACATAAGCATTCAGACCATAGCAGTATCTGTCCATAGGGGCAGATTTCTGGTCCTGGTAGAACTCAGGCTTTAAACAGACTTGAGAGACAGCAGCAGGTCTATACCCCCACCAGAGGGCAAATCCACACTGAGGATCTCACTCCAACATCCCATTTCCATCACTTGAGCCCTCAGGTACTCATGATGTTGGTGAGTGTTTCTGCCCTCAAGTTAGTTGTGTGTTCAAGAACACTAGACAGAACATGATGCATGTGTGTTGAGGCTTGGTTTATGGAGAAGGAGGAGAGAAAACCATGTGTAAGGAGTATGGAAGTGCAAAAGATTATGGCATGTTTGGAAACTCCAACTTCCAGAGTCCTTTGCTGGAGCAGAGTGTGATGAAGGAAATGAGTGAGAAGAGGCCATTCTAAATGTTATTCTAAGTTCTTTGAAACTTACACATGGTGAGGTTTGAGCAGGGGATTAACACAGTCAGATTTATTCTTTGGGGGTAGCTAAGGAAAAAATACCAAAAGGACTTATGAAAAGTGGCAATTAGGTCAGTGAGGAATCTTCACTCATCCATTCATTCACCTATCCATCTGTCCATCCTCCACCCTCTATCCATCCGTCCACTATCTACCCATCCATCCATCCATCCATCCATCCATCTACAATTTACCTATTCATCCATCCACTCATCCATCATTCACTCACCCATGCATCCATCCTCCATTGTCCCTCCACCCATTCATCCATTCAATCATCCATTTTCCAAACATCCATCTGTCCATTCACTCACCCATTCATCCATCCTCCATCATGCATTCATCCACTCATCCATCCACCATCCAGGTATCTGATCCTTCTTTGTGTCACTGAACAGAGAAAGTGCCATATGTGTTGCTGTAGATATAAGGGGGAGCACAAAACCAGGTGTGGTGATGAGGATGGAAAGCAGAGAAAAATCTGGGCTTCCTAGGAAGATAATCTCTCTATATATTGTTTCATCCTGACAATGGCATTCCTAGAGAAGTACACTTAATTTCACTTAAAAGTATAGTGGGAAAAAGGAATGCAAATTTGAAGTAGGAACTATTTATAATCACAATAAAGTAAGCCATTCACTCACTCAGAAAACACTGGTCCTGGACCACCAAGGGCAGCATAGTCCCTATAGGTCAGCCACACTGCACTGAGTAAACATAGTTCCCATGAATTGGCCTTTCAAATATGGAACTTAAGCCTACTTAGAAAAATAAATAGGAAATTTTTTATACCTTTATTTTATTCATATTTATTTTTTTATGTGGTGCTGAGGATCGAACCCAGCGCCTCGCACATGGTAGGCGAGTGCGCTACCACTGAGCCACAAACCCAGGCCCAAATAGGAAATTTAATAACGAGAAATGCAATACAAAAGTAGCTTTAATAAAAGCAGAACACCCTAATTCATCTTTGTCTGGGTACTGAGGAGGACAGTTCTTCAGTCAGGACATTTTACTGCTACATAAATGGATGGATGCCCAGGTGGATGGTACTGGCTTCTCAGAGGGGACCAGTGCTGAGAATCAAGTGTGTTCCCAACTGTGCACAGGTGGACAGGCAGTGGGATTGGCACAGCTCTGGGCATTGTACAGAGGTCTGGTCCATGGGGACACATGATGTCCACTGGCTCTGTGCTTTTGCCTTTAAGAAGCCGTTGCTGTGAGCATGCTGCTTGTTCTCCTTGGTATTAACTTTGGGGTGACCCTGCCTCTGATCTGCTGTCTTCCATTGGCTGTTGTCAGTGTTGGAGCAGATCTCCTTAGAGGCTTCAGATGTGTTTGTGTCTGTAGTCCATGCACCTCTCTGCCACAAGCTCTGGAAACTCACTTTTTTATGTGGAAAATCCTTTCCTCAATCCGTCCCTTAGCATAATTCAGACTTTCCTGGACATGTCTCTGAGGTGTTTCTTCGTTCCTGGATTAAGGGTAAAATTCCAGAGGAAGCAACAAGCCAACTTATGAATACAGGGAGAAGCTTGAGTCAGAGCAGTCAGTGGGGGCAACGGGGTTCACCCTGCATTGTCGCTGCACCCAAGACCAGTCCCTTTGGCTCCTGGCCTAATGGCTTCATGTGCCCACGTGAGGTGTACCCATTCCTTTGTAGACTGCAGAGTCTTTTAAAGTGTATTTAATGTTCTTTATAAACTCTGTAGTAGGCAGCATTGTTCTGCACGCTGTTCATGACTTTGAACAAATGCACCCGGCCTTCCTCTCTGTGCCTCGTTCTGGGGACTGTTCCTAGACAGCAGTCTTGAAGTGAGGGAGAGGCCTGCCCCGAGTGCTGCAGGTGCCCCCCTCCAAGTCAGTGGTGCTGTGCAGTGAGTGGCTGTGTCTGTGGTGTCCAGTATGTGGGGCCCGCCTTTCTCAGGACCAGGTCTGCTGGGCTCCCGGCATCTGCTGCGGCATGGTCAAAACTCCACAAAGTGCATCCAGTGTGTTTCAGACCATTCCCCTCCTCATGTGCAGGTTGGAGAGCTACTGTGTTTTTACATCACAGCCTGAGGCATCAGTCTCTGTCGTACCTTTGGCCTTGTAGGCTTGACTTTCAATTTTGCACTGTCTGCACTGGCACGTGGGGTCACACTCTGTCACTGGTTGAGCTGAGGGCTCCCCTTAGAGGATCTGTAGGTGTTCAGGAGAGGTCCATTTGGAATACTCCCTGTTGTCCTGTCTGTGGACAGGTGACCACAGTCACAGGTTGTCTATCTTCTGTCTTCCTCAGGAGTCTCGGCCTAACTCTGACCAGTCATTACTTCTTCTATCTGGTTTCTCTTCTGTAACCGCTCTGCCTACGTTCTGGCCGCTCTGATTCTTCTGACCGACCGAGTGACTGCCCGGCTGACTGAATTCTCCGTTCTCCTAACTCGGACCGCTTTCACCCGGTTATATACCTTCAGGTTTGCGGGTGCCTACAGGTGCGTCACATACATATCAGGTGGAACCCATGGCTTCCAGCTAGCTACAACAGCCCTTCCTAATTAGGGCTCCTTCATATTCCTTCCCTTTAGTTTAAAAAGGTGCTTTTGTTCTATTTTCTCTATTTTATTTTCTGTATTTTCTTTTATTTTCTTGTCCCTACCTAGCTTTTCACCTTTTATTTTTGAAAGGGTGGATATTTGAGCCCTTTTTGAGAAGGTGCTGTGGCTTTAAGGAAGCCTAATGCTGAGGAGCAGCTAACGCACTTAGTTAAGCACAATTGCATAAGCGGCTTTGACTTTTTTTTTTTTTTTCCTCTTCTTTATTTTTCTTTATGGCTTTCTTGCCAAAGCTCAATGGCTTTTTTTCTGCATGGTTTTTACCATGCTATTTAATTCTCTATTTTCTTTTAAGCTCATGGCTTTTTTCTTTATACTAAAGCTCAAGGCTTTTTCTCTATATTTTTTATGGCTTTTGGCCGGCTACTCTGCTTCGGCTTTTGGCCGGCTCGCTTCGGCTTTTCGCTGGCTACTCTGCTTCAGCTTAATTCTTAACTGGCCTCAACTGAGTCAGAGGCTATGCTCTCTTGTTTACTACTCTTTTTGCTGGTCTCAACTGAGTCTGAGGCTATGCTTTTTCGTTGCTCTCCTTATTTCTTAGCTTTTCTTCTCTGCCTGCCGAGCCCCGGAAGGACCACCATTTGTAAGCTGCCTGGTACCGAAAACCGGGAGGAAAAACTCTCGGAGGCAGAGTTAAGCTTCTACTACTTTTACTTCTACTTTCTTAGAGAGAGAGGGAAAGAAAGATTTTAGCTTAGAGAAAGATTTCTTCTTGTCTTCTTAGCTTAGAGTCTCTTCTTAGCTTAGTAGAGTCTTAGCTTAGAGTAGAGAGAAAGATTAAAGAAAGCTTTTAGAGCTTAGAGCTTAGCTTAGAGAAAGATTAGAGCTTCTTTCTTCTGTCTTCTGTCTTCTGTCTTCCTCAGGAGCCTCGGCCTAACTCTGACCAGTCATTACTTCTTCTATCTGGTTTCTCTTCTGTCTTCTATCTGGTTTCTCTTCTGTAACCGCTCTGCCTACGTTCTGACCGCTGATTCTTCTGACCGACCGAGTGACTGCCCGGCTGACTGAATGAATTCGTTCTCCTAACTCGGACCGCTTTCACCCGGTTATATACCTTCAGGTTTGTGGGTGCCTACAGGTGCATCACATACATATCAGGTGGAACCCATGGCTTCCAGCTAGCTACAACAGCCCTTCCTAATTAGGGCTCCTTCTTCGCTGGCTACTCTGCTTCAGCTTAATTCTTAACTGGCCTCAACTGAGTCAGAGGCTATGCTCTCTTGTTTACTACTCTTTTTGCTGGTCTCAACTGAGTCTGAGGCTATGCTTTTTCGTTGCTCTCCTTATTTCTTAGCTTTTCTTCTCTGCCTGCCGAGCCCCGGACGGACCACCATTTGTAAGCTGCCTGGTACCGAAAACCGGGAGGAAAAACTCTCGGAGGCAGAGTTAAGCTTCTACTACTTTTACTTCTACTTTCTTAGAGAGAGAGGGAAAGAAAGATTTTAGCTTAGAGAAAGATTTCTTCTTGTCTTCTTAGCTTAGAGTCTCTTCTTAGCTTAGAGTAGAGTCTTAGCTTAGAGTAGAGAGAAAGATTAAAGAAAGCTTTTAGAGCTTAGAGCTTAGCTTAGAGAAAGATTAGAGCTTCTTTCTTCTGTCTTCTGTCTTCTGTCTTCCTCAGGAGCCTCGGCCTAACTCTGACCAGTCATTACTTCTTCTATCTGGTTTCTCTTCTGTCTTCTATCTGGTTTCTCTTCTGTAACCGCTCTGCCTACGTTCTGACCGCTGATTCTTCTGACCGACCGAGTGACTGCCCGGCTGACTGAATGAATTCGTTCTCCTAACTCGGACCGCTTTCACCCGGTTATATACCTTCAGGTTTGTGGGTGCCTACAGGTGCATCACATACATATCAGGTGGAACCCATGGCTTCCAGCTAGCTACAACAGACCTTCCTAATTAGGGCTCCTTCAACAGGTCATTACCAAGCCCGCACTGTTGTCCCTTGCATGGGCCCTCGGGTGCTCTTAGGAGCCTGTCGGCTTGCTTTCTGAACTGAGAAGCTGGGTCTGGGGTTGGCCATGAGCTCGTTCGCTAGCTCCCCTGATTACTGAGCAGCACTGTGAAGCTGAATGTTGTAAGTATGCATCTTGCTGATGTATGGTGTTGTGTTTTTTTTCAAATGCGATTGTCACTACATATTTTTTAAAATGTACTTTAGAAAATCATCAGGCTAGGGATAATAATGGTCAGTTCTAGCAGTTCTGTGTTTAAAGTTTGAACAGTATCTTGCACAAGTGAGTTTTTGACAGATGGCAATGGGTGATTATTGTTTCCCCACATGGAAATATTTGAATTTGAGAAGGGATCCAATCTTTAAAAGGGACATTTTATTGTATAGCCTGTATCTTTACATAACTGTATAATAAGACAAATATATTGTAATTGCCTAGCACATTTTGATAATTGACTCTATGTTGCATTTATGTTTCAAAACAACAATGGGTGTGCAGGGCAGAAGGTAAGTGCCACCTGCAAGGTTCAGAATCTCAAAGGCTGGCTTTGTTCCATATGCCCTGGCTCGGACCCCAGTAACTGTAATGCTCCTAGATGTGCCTCCTGTACAGGTGGGCTGGGGGACACCTGCTCACTCTTGCTCCTGTGCAGGCCTGGCTGGTGAGGTGTTGGCAGTAGGCAGGTTAGAGAAGCTTTTTTGGCTGAAAGTAGTTGACAGTTCTCCCTTCCTATGATTGTGTGCTTGCCCAGACTTTGATGTGCATTCTTAATGACTGTTTCCATGTACATACCACAGTATGAAAAAATTCCATTTTTATTGTCAGTAGGTTGAAATCACAGAGTGATAGAAAATAGTGAAAGCAAATTTATGTCAACTTCAAGTCATAGCTTTCATTGGGCCCAGGTTTTCTTTGATATGTACAAGAAGTGAAAGCCTCTACAGCTTTGACTTTTATTTGAACTCTTATGATTAGCAGATTTGTGAAAGAATAGTCCCGAATGTAGGGGTATGGTAATTATAACTTCCTCCATTTTAAAAATGTGTTCAGTGTTGAGAAAACTGCTATATGTCAATGTCTACTCTACAACATGCAAGAACAATCGGTTGCAAAGTGAGACATGGAACCCACAACCCTGCTGCCCCATGTTCTTAGCAATTCCCTCTGCAGAAGGCACAATTCCCTGCAAACTGTCTTCCTGAGCTGGCCAAGGGTGTGCTTCTGATTACTTACTTAAATATATCCCGAGGATATTGGTAAAACTTAAGTTGAAATGAATCTTAAATGTGCTAATGAGGTTTGGTATTTGAAAAACCTGTGGGTAATTTATTTTTAAAGCAAATAAGGACTTCGTAAGGAAAATCACTATCCATTATTGTTATTTTTTTGATCAGTCTAAATTCATGTCACCATGTAGAAATGGATTTTTAAAATGATGTGTGAATGCTTTATAATTATTTTGATTATTTCTGTCTTTATTTTACCATAATTATTATTTATTTTAATTTAATTTAATTTGTTATACATGCTTTTAGAGTGCAATTCTTTTCATATTACATATAAAGAGCACAGTTTTCCAAGTCATTGGTTTTACACAAAGTATTTTCACACCATTTGAGCTTTTATACATGCACTTAGTATATTGATGTCCAACTCCTCCTGCTATTATTTCTATCCCCTTGCCCCCTCCATTCCCCTCCCTCCCCTTTGTTTTATTTAACATTCCTTCATTCCTCTCATCCCCCCTCCCTTGCCACTATAATTCAGTATCATCATAGCAAAGGAATCAATTGACCTTTGGTTTTCTGGGATTGGCTGACTTCACTTAGCATTATTTTCTCCAACTCCATCCATTTACCTGCAAATGCCATGATTTTATTCTCTTTTAGTGCTGAGTAGTGTTCCATTGTGTATATATACCAAAGTTTCCCTACCCATTCATCTATTGATGGGCATCGGGGTTGGTTCCACAATCTAGCTATTGTGAATTGTGCTGCTATAAACATTGATGTGGCTGTGTCCTTGTAGTATGCTGTTTTGAAGTCCTTTGGGTATAGACCGAGGAGTGGGATCGCTGGGTCAAATGGTGGTTCCATTACAAGATATCTAGGAATCTCCATTCTGCTTTCCAGATTGGCTGCACCAATTTGCAACCCCACCAGCAATGTATGAGTGTGCAACTTTTCCCCACAACCTCGCCAGCATTCATTTTTGTTTGTGTTTTTGATAGCTGCCATTCTGACTGGAGTGAGATGAAATCTTAAAGTAGTTTTGATTTGCATTTCTCTAATTGCTAGAGATATTGAATATTTTTTCATGTATTTGTTGATTGATTGTATATCATCTTCTGAGAAGTGTCTGTTCAGTTCCTTAGCCCATTTATTGACTGGGTTGTTTGTTTTTTTTTTTTTTTTTTTTTTTTGGTGTAAAGGTTTTTGAGAGCTTTATATATCCTTGAAGTTAATGTTCTGTCTGATGTGCATGTGGCAAAGATTTGCTCCCATTCTGTAGGTTTTCTGTACACCTCACTGATTGTTTTTTTTTTTTTTTTTTTCTTTTTCTGAGAAGAAGCTTTTTAGTTTGAATCCATCCCATTTATTAATGCTTGGTTTTAGTTCTTGCACTATAGGGGTCTTATTGAGGAAGTTGGGGCCTAATCCAACATGTTGGAAATTTGGGCCTACTTTTTCCTCTATTAGGTGTAAGGTCTCTGGTTTAATTCCTAGGTCCTTGATCCACTTTGAGTTGAGTTTTGTGCATGGAGAGAGATAGAGGTTTAATTTCATTATATTACATAAGGATTTCCAGTTTTCCCAACACCATTTGTTGAAGAGGCTGTCTTTTCTCCAATGTATGTTTTTTGGCACCTTTGTCTAGTATAAGATAACTGTAGATGTATGGGTGAGTCTCTGTGTCTTCTATTCTGTACCAGTGGTCTACTGGTCTATTTTGGTGTCAATTCCATGCTGTTTTAGTTACTATTGCTTTGTAATACAATTTAAGGTCTGGAACAGTAATGCCACTAGCTTCACTCTTCTTGCTAAGAATTGCTTTGGCTATTCTGGGTCTCTTATTTTTCCGGATGAATTTCATGATTTCTTTTTCTATTTCTATGAGGAATGATATTGGGATTTTGATTGGGATTACATTGAAATCGTATAGTGCTTTTGGTAGAATAGTCATTTTGACAATATTAGTTCTACCTATCCATGAACAAGGTAGATCTTTCCATCTTCTAAGATCTTCTTTGATTTCTTTTTTTAGTGTGCTGTAGTTTTCATTGTACAGGTCTTTCACTTCTTTTGTTAGGTTGATTCCCAAGTATTTTTTTTTTTTTTTTAGGTTATAGTAAATGGGGTAGTTTTCCTAGTTTCTCTTTCTGAAGATTTGTCACTGATGTACAGAAATGCCTTAGATTTATGGGTATTGATTTTATATCCAGCCACTTTGTTGAATTCATTTATTAGATCTAGAAGATTTCTGGTAGAGTTTTTTTGGATCTTCTATGTATAGAATCATATCATCTGCAAATAGTGATAATTTGAGTTCTTCTTTTCCTATCCATATCCCTTTTATTTCTTTAGTCTGTCTAATTGCACTAGCTTGGGTTTCAAGAACTATGTTGAATAATAGTGGCAAAAGAGAGCACCCCTGTCTTGTACCAGTTTTAAGAGGGAATGTTTTCAGTTTCTCTCCATTTAGGATGATGTTGGCCTGGGGCTTAGCATAGATGGCCTTTATGATGTTGAGGTATGTTCCTGTTATCCCTATTTTTTCTAGCGTTTTGAACCTGAAGGGGTGCTATATCTTGTCAAATGCTTTCTCTGCATCAATTGAGATGATCATATCATTTTTATCTTTGAGTCTATTGATGTGGTGAATTACATTTACTGATTTCCTTATGTTGAACCAACCTTGCATTCCTGGAATGAACCCCATTTGATTGTGATGTACTATTTTTTTTATATGTTTTTGTATTCAATTTGCCAGAATTTTATTGAGGATTTTTGCATCTGTATTCATTAGTGATATTGGTCTGAAGTTTTCTTTCTTTGATTTGTCTCTTCCTGGTTTTGGAATCAGGGTGATATTGGCCTCATAGAAAGATTCTGGAAGGCTTCCCTCTTTTCTATTTCATGGAATAGTTTGAGAAGTATTGGTGTTAATTCTTCTTTAAAGGTCTTGTAGAACTCGGTTGTGTATCCATCTGGATCTGGGCTTTTCTTGGTTGGTAGGTTTTTGATGGCGTCCTCTATTTCTTTGCTTGAAATTGATCTATTTAAATTGTGTATGTCATCCTGAATTAGTTTGGGCATATCATATGTTTCTAGAAATTTGTTGATGTCTTTATTATTTTCTATTTTGTTGGAGTATAGATTTTCAAAATAATTTCTAATTATCTTCTGTATTTCTGTAGTGTCCGTTGTGATGTTTCCTTTTTCATCATAGATATTGGTAATTTGAGTTTTTTCTCTCCTTTCCTTAGTTAGCATAGCTAATGGTTTATCAATTTTATTTATTTTTTCAAAGAACCAACTTTTGGTTCTGTTGATTTTTTCAATTATATTTTTTGTTTCAATTTCATTGATTTAGGCTCTGATTTTAATTATTTCCTGTCTTTTACTGCTTTTGGGGTTAATTTGTTCTTTTTCTAGGGCTTTGAGGTGTAATGTTAATTCATTCATTTGTTGACCTTTACTTCTTTGAAGGAACGAACTCTATGCAATGACTTTTCCTCTTAGTACTGCCTTCATAATTCCAGAGATTTCAATATGTTGTATCGGTGTTCTCATTTACCTCTAAGAATTTTTAATCTCCTTTTTGATGTCTTCTGTAACCCATTATTCATTCAGTAGCATATTATTTAGCCTCCAGGTGTTAGAGTAGGTTTTGTTTCTTATTTTATCATTGCTTTCTAATTTCATTCCATTATGATTTGATAGGATGCAGGGTAGTATCTCTACTTTTTTTATATTTGCTTAGAGTTGTTTTATGGCATAACATATGGACTATTTTAGAGAATGATCCTTGTGCTGCTAAGAAGAAAGTGTACTGACTTGTTGATGGATAATATACTCTATATATACCAGTTAAATCTAAGCTATTGATTGTATTATTGAGTTCTACAATGTCTTTGTTTAGCTTTTGTTTGGAAGATCTACCCAGTGGTGAAAGTGGTGTGTTAAAGTCACCTAGAATTATTGTGTTGTGGTCTTTTATTGTGTTGGCTCTTGAACTTGAGAAGAGTTTGTTTGATGAACATGAATGCTCTGTTATTTGGGGCATATATATTTATGACAGTTATTTCTTGTTGATGTATGATTTCCTTAAGTAGTATGAAATGTCCATCCTTATCTCTTTTGATTAACTTTGGCTTGAAGTCTACTTTGTTTGATATGAGGCTGGAAACCCCTGCTTGCTTATGTGGTTCGTGTGAGTGGTATATTTCATCCCATCCTTTTACCTTCATTCTGTGGGGGTCTTTTCCAATGAGATGTGTCTCTTGAAGGCAGCATATTGTTGGGTCTTTTTTTTAAATCCAATCTATCAGCCTATGTCTTTTAATTGATGAGTTTAGGGTGTTAATGTTCAGAGTTATTATTGAGATATGATTTGTATTACCAATCATTTTAAATTTTATTTTATTTTTGGTATTTAGCTTGATTTGATTTCTCCTATGATTAGTTTTCCTTTATTGTAGTTCTTCCCTTTGAAGGTTTTCATTGTTGTTTTTCAATTCCTCCTCGTGGAATATTTTGCCAAGAATGTTCTGTAGTGCTGGCTTTCTTATTGTAAGTTCTTTCAGCTTTTGTTTATCATGGAAGGTTTTTATTTCATCATCAAATCTAAAGCTTAATTTTTCTGGATATAAGATTCTTGGTTGGCATCCCTTATCTTTTAGAGCCTGGTATATGTTGTTGTAGGCTCTCCTTGCTTTGAGGGTCTGGGTTGAAAATCTGCTGTGATGCAAATTGGTTTTCCTTTATAGGTTATCTGATTTTTCTCTCTTTAAAATTCTATCCTTATTTTGTATGCTAGGCATTTTCATTATAATGTGCCTTGTTGTAGATCTCTTGTAATTTTGTACATTTGGTGTCCTATATGCTTCTTGTATTTGGTTTTCAAATTCGTTCTTCTTGTTTGGAAAATTTTCTAATATTATTTCATTAAAGATATTTTGCATTCCTTTGGATTGATTCTCTGCACATTCCTCAATTCCAATAAATCTTAAATTCGGTCTTTTGATGATATCCCATAATTCTTGGATATTTTGTTCATGGTTTCTGACCGTCTTCACTGTGTGATCAACTTTATTTTCCATATTATATATTTTGTCCTCATTGTCTGAGGTCCTTTCTTCCAAGTGATCCAATCTATTGGTGATACTATCTATTGAGTTTTTTAAAATGGCCTATTGTTTCTTTCATTTCAAGTATTTCTGTTTGTTTTTTTTTTTTTTTTTTCCCTCAGACTCTCTATCTCTTTCTTGAAGTAATCTTTTACTACCTATATTTCTTCTCTTATCTCTTTGTTGGTGTGATTTATGGTTGCCTGTATATGCTCTCTTATCTCTTTGTTGGAGAGATCAATTTGTGCCTGTATCTGATCACTTAGGTCATTTTTTAAATCCCAAATCATTTTAATTATGTATATTTGGAACTCCTTTTCCAACATTTCACATACTGTGCTTTGTATGGATTCTATTGCTGTAGTATCTTGGTTTGTTTGGGGCATTTTCCTCCCTTGTTTTTTCATGATATCTATGTGTTTTCCTCTCTTGCAGTGTAAGACTGAGATATTACTGTTTCTGTCCTATTGTCTTACATCTTTCCTTCAGGTTACCCGATGCATAACTTTTAAGGGAAAGATCAATATTACAGCATTCAAAGTACCCAACATATTGCCATATATCCGTTAGTTTCTATCTTTATATTTACAATTTTGACACTTTAACCATAATGATGAGATGAATTATCTTCTACCATTTAGTCAGTATTTTTGTGTGGTTGTTCACAGTATCTAATGGTAGAAGGGGGGACTTATGGGTTGGCTAAAACGTTTGTGAGGTAGGATGTGAGAAGATAGAGGTATTAGATTATTTGATTAGTGGGAGGGTAATCATGGGAATTAGGGTGTTAGTAGGAAAAGCAAAAGATAGGTTTCCCCGTGTAATATTCACTGTTCCTGGGCCCGGGGCCTGTTCTCTGACTTGTAGGCAGAGGCGGGGACTACCTGTGGCTCTGGAGTGGGTGGGCAGAGTTGGGAACGCTGGCAGGTGGGCCTACCTGGAACGCTTGCAGGCCAGGGCTTGTTCCCCTGCCTTCTGGAGAGGGAATGGTGTCTCCGTGGTGAGCGGGACGAGCTGGGAAAGCACGCGGATGGTCTGAGCTGGAGTGCTCACTGGCGGGCCTAGCTGGAACGCTCACAGGCCAGGGCTTGTTCCCCTGCTGTCCCGAGTGGGGATGGCATCTCCGAGTGCTCACCGGTGGGCCAAGCTGGAATGCTTGCAGGCTGGGGCTTCCATAATCATTTTAATATTAATATTTAAGACTTTCTGGGTGTAGAGAACAGAGATGCTTCTGGTGCTGTGGAAGTGGCTTCCCCAGGCCTCAGTGGAACCAGGCAGTGCCAGGCACTGAGCTTGAGGACAGCTGGGGAGAATGCGCCATCCCCTTCTGCCGTTCAGGAAAGCTTCATTTCTCCTCCTCGCCCACCATCACTGCTTTCTCTGAGACCATCCTGGGGTTGAGGAGAGACCACCCCACACTGTGCAGCTGCCCTCTCCTGGGTATGCACTTCTCTTCTGGGGCACGTGGGCACAGTGGTCAGGTCAGGCCAGGAGCTTGCCCAGATCTCGCCCTGCACCTGCAAGGGCCTAGAGACCACCACAGGAGGTGCTGCTGCGATGCGCTCAGGGCTCCCAGTGCACCTATCCACACGCTTGGAGAATCAAGTCCACCCCTCAGCAAGTCCCCAGGCACCCGGCATCCACACAGAAGGTGAGAAGCACTAACTCAGGCCATGGTAAAGAGGCCAGGCTGCTTGAAAACCACTGACTTGTGGTATGAAGAGCAGCAGCTCCTGAATCTACCACCTCTCCTCTCTCCCCACCCACGTCCAGTGCAGCTACTCTTCTGTCTTGCTTTCCGCTGTCCTGTTACATGTCACAAATCCTCATACACATTAGATGACGTCACCTGTCCTTCCGCTCTCCATGCCCACACCCCTCTCACTTTCTGCTTCTGGGGTTATGTTTTCCTTCTGAGGGTTGACAATGCACACATCACATCCGAACCACCAATAAGCCTCCAATGCAGACCAGTCAGTACAAACTCTGGAACCGAGTGACTGAGCAGTGACTCAGAAATGGCTCACAATCACATGTAAAGTGCACACCATGGCCAGGCGGTGCAAGACGCTGGAGCTCCGGTCATCCTGGGAGCCGCACCTGGCCCCAGGCTGGGCTGCCCTCCCCCCATGGCTCTCCAGCCGCAGCAGCAGCAGCAGCCTCGTGTCCACAGAGCGCGCCGACTCTTCCTGACTGCAGACTTGCTGCTGCCCATCCCCGTTGCTCCTCCACCAGGCATGTCGGTCCTGCGGATGGGCAGTCTCAGGCTCGCGGAGGAACCACACATGGCCCTCACGAGAGCACTTCCCATGGCCTGAGAACTGGGCTCTGGACAGGAGGAGCATGTGGGTGGGGCTGTGTGAGGTGTGGAGCAGGATCGTGCACGGACGCTGGCTGGTCAGGTGGGACAGCAGTGCTCTGCTTCAGCATCGGGATGATCAGGAGAGACTTACAATGGCTGGGAATGGACCTGGGAAGCCCCAGGGTGAGTGGAACAGCCCTGGAAGTCCCCTCCACTTCCAGGGAGAGGGCAGTGCAGAAGAGATGAGCTCTGGTGGAAGGACAAGAGGCTCCCTGGTTCTCCAAGCAGGGGACAGGGACACAACAGCATGCTTCCCTCCCTTGACACTCAGGAACTCCCTCCAGCCTGGATGCAGGAGGCAGAAAGGTAGAGGCCGCCAGCCAGCCAAGCTGAAGGCAGAGGCATGGCTGGCCCCTCCTCTTCTCAGTGACGGAAACCCAGCCTAGGGCCGGAGCCCTGGTCAGCCTCACACATTCAAGGTTCAAGCAGAAGCCACCTGGGAACCATGAAGACAAGAGCTGAGCCCAGGACGCATGAGCAGAGAGCCTGGAACTCTGAGGCCATGTGGCCCCTGCTTCAGAGCTGGTTGCTTGCCTTGCACAGCTCACCTCCTGAGAAAGGCAGTTCTCTGGTTGGTCAAACCATAGCAAGCAGGTTTCTTGGTACCTATTACCAAACTCGACCCTAGTACATTACTTTAGCCTGTCAGCGAACCAGTCCATTGCCCACCAGCTGTGACCCAGGGCTGCCTGCAAGCCTGGCTCTAGGCCACTGCCTGTGCAATGAATGCTTTCATCTCTTGTGTCTGCCAGGAGCAGAGCCAGCTCCATCTTACAGGCAGTGGGATGTTTTCCTGCTTGACAGTCTCTGTGTGAAAGTCTTCATTTGTTTCTCTTGCTGTCCTGTTAGTTGACATGACTAGGACTGCTGCTCGGGGCAGAGCTAGGGACTGAGCTAGTGTACCGAGCCTTGGCATCAGTCTGGCATGAGGTCCTGACCTCACCTGATCTAGGAGACTGCTTCCCGTCAACAGGGCCTGCCTATTGTCACACTTGGGAAAATTGATATGAGTTTCATTGCCTAAAAACATGTTGAAAGGATTTACCTGTTCTCAGCCCTCAGAGAATTCAAACCCTGAAGTCACAGGAGCAGAGCCGAGGCCAAGACTGGCTCTGAAGGGCTCTGTGCTCCTACCTCTCTTCTAATTTCTCATGCACACAAGGTGAAGGGTGCCTATTGTAAGGAGGGCAAAGGTGGATAGCTACAGGGGTGACCTCCCTTAAGACAGGTCAGGGGTCGGGGCCAGAGCAGAGCTGGCGCACCTGAGGAACACCCCGGGTGCTGACCTACATGTGATATGGTGAGTTTGCAGATCATGGCAACACATCCATGCTCTCTTACATGTATTGCATATTCTCTGTCAGTTTATTTCTTAACACAGTTTTCACAAATGCTTCTGTCCAATAAGGATCAGACTTCCTGAGGGAGGGAACACGATACAGGTGAGAGCCATGTCATAGATTGTCAGGATACATTGACTCAGCAAGTACATGGAGCTGATGCTCCAACAGGCCCTAGCTGGCTGGCGTTGCTACGGCAACCACCCCACTCACTCATGCTTCCTTTAAAGGAAACTTTTGTTCCAGTTGGAATCTGGTTGCTCTGCTGACCATGAGACTTTGATCTGGGCACTCTGTAGCCAGCTCTTCTTCTGCTCCACATTTCCCCTTCCGGTTCTGCCCCCCTTGTTTTACAGTATCGACAGTTACTTATTGTACTGTATCAATGGCTAACTTTGCCAAGGAGCATCTGAGAGAGCAGTGCTTCTCTTTGTATTTCATGGAATGACACCAGGAGGGTAGAGGACACGCTGCAGCTAGAGGGCCACACCACTGGCTTTCCATAGGACAGGTCAGGTGCCCACTTCTCCTTTGGGGTTGGGAGTGTGTAGCTGGAAGCCTGCTTCTCCCCTTCCCCACTCAGGAAAAATGGGCGTGGACAGATGGGTGCAGACAGCTCCAGTCTTCTCCAACCCTCTCCCTCCCCAGCCTACATCTTATACTTTTTTAACAGAGCCAAACTCACCTATTTTGCCTGAGGATTTCTGCTCACTGTTCTTTGCTCATCCAGAGATGGGTGCTTCTTCTCGGCATGTTCTCTGGGACCTGATGGGAGGCCCGTGCTGCATGAAGCTGGCCACTTGGCTGAAGCGCACACCTCTGTGATGTGCGAGGGCTCCCTCCTCCTGCGGTTGACCATCTCTTTTTAAATAGTAAAATGGAAGCACATCAACTACTCTAAAACTGCCTTGCTGTCATCTGTGGGCTTGATTTGGGATTGAACCCTTGGAGGTCACTTCTCAGGGGCCAGGACAGGGCACCAGTTCCAGGACTCTGAAGGCATTATGCTCTCAGCAACACATGAGCCCCCACAAAGATAAGGAGAGAATGGGAGCTTTCCCTAAAGGGAGTTAGAAAGAGCCAATGCTAGTCTTCAGGATGATGCGCAAGATGCACAACAGCACCATTGTCACCTGTAGGTACAAGCAGCACCAAAGTCAGCTCAAGCAGGAGCGACTTCAGACCCCCACCGAGATGTTCAGAGCCCCACCCAGCAAAGTCCCTCTGTTGAGTCTGCAGGACTGTTGGGACAGTGTGAGTGTGTCTGCCTCTGCTTAGGCATGCACACCCTGACGTGTGCAGGCTGGGAGGAACATGGGGCTGCACAGTGGGCAGCTCCCCGAGGGCCAGTGAGGTCCCCGCACACCAGGTCAAGCAGCCTTCTGCAGCCCCACATGTGTGGGGAGCCGGCAGCTGGTCTGAATTAGAATCCTGCTAGTCCAAGAACTCTGCATCCAGGAATATGGCATACAAAAGACCTGCGATGCGTTCTGGGGAAGACACAAGGAGTGGTGTGGCAGGACAGGCGTCCAGGCACTTCCGGCTGGCCTCGGAGGGAAGCAAGCCTAGGGCTCACCAGAGTCTTGGGATGGCCCTTCTCCTGCCGCCTGGCTGCGTGGGCATCCTGGCTCCTGTGTGGATTTCCACATGGCCAGCCATACCGTACCCTGATGAGAGCACAACCCAGATCTTGTGCTTGTGAATGTCTGTAGTTCAATTCAGATGGAAAGAAGAGGCTTCAGGAGGGAACTATACACTTAGGGCTGTGCTGGGCACTAGGCCTTGTCAGCCAGGGGCTTTTTACCATCTGTTGATGCTGGGAGAGTCGTGGTGTAAAAGGCAGCATTTGATGCAGCTCAGATAGGCATAGCAGTTCTGTTCCAAGTGAATCTAAAGAAAACACGGACATCACAAAGGCCAGCAAGACGAAAGTGATGGGGGCATCGAGGGAAGGGATCCTAACTTCCCTTCCTAGGCAGGTGGCCAAGCCCAGGGCTGCTATCCCTCTGGTCTGCAGTGCTGGGATTGAACCTGTTTCTCCCCAAAAATCTCTGGCAACAACTATTGCTCCTGGGAGGGGTGTCCAGAGGCTCAGCCTCCTGTGCAGGGAGGAAGGCTATCTCTATTTATAACCTCCAGGAGGTTCTGTTCCCAAATTCAAAACACACTGAGGCTTTTTAGCCCAGGCCCCACTGGGAAGACCACACACTGCTGTGCCGGCCTCCACAGCCTCTCCCTCCATCCTCGTGGAATCTCCTTGTGAGAGGAGGTTTTGCTGGTGCAGGGGCAGCTCCCTCCAAATTGCTACCTGTGTCATGCCGGAGGTGTTTGCTTGATCCTAAGTTCATTCACTTAACACTCACTTGATATTTCCCCCTTGGGTTTTATGAAAAGGATGTGTCTGAAGTGAGGAGGAGAGAAAGAAGGAACAACAATTTGTTACTATTATTTTTTTGCACATAAAACTGAGGATATCCAGTGCTCTCTATAGTGAATCTTATGAGTTTCTGCAATGGGAGGCTCATGCAGGGGTGACCTGCATGGCAGAGGCTTCTGGCAGTGCTGCCACTGCTCAGCACTCAGGGCAGGCACCTGGGGTGTGGGTCCATGCAGAACAAGGTCGAGTACCCGCCCTGATGCTCCACAGGGTTGTGCTGCTGGGTCGGCAGAGTGCAGCAGGCCTGGGTGCACGCTGACCTGCCTGTGACCAGCTTCCTTGCAGACCTTGAGCATCATGAGACCTGGGCAGACCTGCCCTCAGTAGGCTTTTCCAATGGCTGAACAATTACACCTAGGACATCAAAAGGGGTTCCTGAGTCAGTGAATCGGTGCCTCGCTGTCAACCCAGAGTGCAGACTGCAGACAGGTCCTGGGGAAGACCAGAACTGCTCACACAGGGGTACAGGCTCCACTCTACAGAGAAAACTGCTGGACAGGGGACGATGGTCCTCCCAAAGGCCAGTCAGATGGAAACAGCTGCTGTTCCCAGGAGCAAGGTTTTTGATGGGGCCACCAGCAAGTTCAAAAGACTCTTACATCTGCAGAAAGGACCAGACAGTGTTGCTCATATGAACACTGTACCAGGCTTAGCCCTGGTACCTGGGCACATGCCTGTTATGTTATCCAATACAGCTCAAATGGAATTTTTTATTCACCAGTAAAGAGGTATTACAGGACAGCAATGGGGGCCGCTGGGTGGGTCCCTTCCTTCTGCCCCACCTGGGTATAAAAGTGTCATAGGTGATGTGGATGGGCTGAAGAAGTTGTGGCTGCTCCCTACCCACTCTTCAGGGCCAGCATGGCCAGAACCATGGAAGAAAGCTCAGTTTAAATTCCCGGATGAGGAGAATGCACAGTCAAGTCAGCAAGAACGCACTGGGACGTGAGCCCAGGGTGGGAGTGGCGTTGGAGACCAGGGTTCCTCAGCCGGGGCTCCGTACCAGTCACGCTGGACCCAGGCTGGGCTCTGCCCCATGTGGCCCCTGCTCGCACCGTGAAATCAGGGCTCCCTCAGGCTCCTGTGTGTTCTGCACACATTCGGGAGTGTGGTGACCGTGACCTCCGCTCACTTGAGAAAGTGCTTGTGCCGTGTGGTCAGAGCTGCGACTCCCCATGAGACAGTCCAGGATGGATTCTTGTGCCTTCACCGTGATAGAACAGAGCCACAGCCTTTTCCTGCTGGCTGTGGCAGGGCTCTGTGGCAGCTCAGATTCACGTCTCTGGGCCCTCACCTGTGCCGGCCAGGCCACCTGAGGTCTGTGTGAAGAACTGAAGAACACAGGAAGGAAGCAGGAGTGCTCTGACTGCTCCCATTGTGCCCTGGGCTACTCCTCAAGCTCCTGCATGTTGCCGCCTGAAGCGCTTGGAGCAACGGAGCCGCGGGAAAAACTTCAGAAGCAAACTGGAGACAAACAGCTTTTTATTCTGATAACTTTTCTCTCTGGTTCTAACAACGACTAACACACGCCAAAACACACCCTAAAATGGCGCTGACCCGATCAGCAATTTCGGCCAAGTCACTCGAGATCCCGCAACAAGTCCCGTGAGACTACGGGTGGCGACAAAGGCCAAATCTCCACGGCTCATAGTCAACCGCAATTCAGGTCAATCCCCAAACAGGGCTCCTGCACCTGCAGTCCCTGCTATCTCTAGCTGATGATCCACCCCTGCCCCACCTAGCATCTCAGCAGACTCTGACGTCTCCAGTGAGTTTTGGTCCTAAGTGAGAACTGCTGTGAAGAGGTTGCTGAGCCAGAGAGACGTTGCCCCACACCCTCCTCAGCTCCTCGGGAGGCTTGTCTGTCATTGGCAAAAAGTTTTCCTATTTTTGTGAAGCAATGTTTTTGGCGTGTTACCCTCTAGGATCCAAGTTTCCCAACTTGCTGGCTTTGTTTTGCAGAGGTAAACCTTCAAGCTTGCTAACACAAAACTTAGATTCAAGTTATGGTTGTAATAGTGATAAGAAAACAAAAAAAAAAAAAAAAAAAAAAAAAAAAAAAAAAGACTGGAAAACCTGATTTTAAGCTTGCCTTTGGAGCAGAGCAACAGCCAGAGTCTGTAGGATCTGGAGTCAACCAAAAGGCAGAGGCTGTTTCAGGAAGCAGGAATAACCAACCCTGGCTCCCGCCCACCTGCAGGAGGCGAGCTAGCAGCTGCACCACAGCACCAGGACTCCTGTGCTGCTCAACACACCCCGAGTGTAAATCACAGCTAGTGTCTGTGGCAATAGAGGGGACGGGCTGCTGAGAATCTGGCTCCCTTATATGTCCATGTTTAATGAACGCTGATTAGACAAGCCTCATGCCACGGCATTCTGCTCATAATGCAAGACATCTGTCGAGCATGTGCAAGGGCCAGGAAGCCTGGGGCTCACAGGAGTCTTCTTTCCTCAGCACCAAGACATTAGAACAAGCCTCTGGGCCCTCATGTCCAAAGGAACCTGTGGTTTTCATCGAGAAGGATGTCCTTAGCTTCCATTCCTCCTCCCGGCCCGTGCTCCTTCTCTGGTACCCAAATAAAGGCAGAATCCATGATCGGTTTTGCATGGCAGCCCGCTGGCCACCGGCTTGGCCTCTGGCCAAATCACTTATACACCACCAGCACAAGAGTTTTTCATCTTCTGTGGTGGCTTAGCAAGTGACAGGGAAAAGCACCCAGATATAAACAGTGGCACCAGGGCCGCGGGCGGGCTGGAGTGAGGCCAGCACCCCACCCCCACCACTGCTTGACGTGATGGACTTTGCTCTATGGGCCCTCACCCTCCCTCTGCCCTGGACAAGTGCAGCTCGTGCTGCCCATGCTCCTCGTCAGAGGGCAAGTAAAACGTGGGCTTCACTCTGCGTGGGACCTGGCACCCTAACCCTGGCAAGGCAGCTTCAGAGGGCCCTGGGTTGGGCTGAGCGTTAGTCAAAGGCAGGCAAGGCAATTCCCCCACGGTGTTTGGAAGCTCCCACCCGGGCGATGAAGGAGGAGAGCTCAGGGGAAGACTCAACGCTTTCCACTGGTGAGGCCGGGGCACAGTGTCCAGGATAGTCCTGTGGGACTCATGAATCAGCAGAGCAGAGACTGGGAAGCCAGCTGGGCTCTGCGGCTTCTCGGGAGGTGCGCTGGGAGCTGCTGGGAGGTGTGCCACACTGCTTTGCATCTTCTGAATCCCATCCATGGGATTCTAAAAAGTCTTATCTATTTATTTATTTTAATAAAAGAAAGAAGAAAGAATTTGCAAGCCCTGGGATAACAGGAACCCTGACTCTTTTCCATGAATGTGAGTCTACACTGTATGATCATATGAAATGAGGACATAGGAGCAGAGAGCAGTTCCCGGTTCCTGTCTCTGTGCTTAGCCAGGGAAGCTGCATCTGTGTCCTGGGCCACAGGGTCTCTGTGTCATTGAATAGTGTAGAGCTGAGTCTACCCTCTTGATTCCTCTCTTCAGCTCCAGTGCTTTCACAGTGAGGTTCCACACTGAGGTTCTCGCATTGGCCACAGCCAAACTTAGTCCACTGGTCACATGTGCAAGAATGAATTCCACCTGCTTTTGCAGGCACCCTCTCAGAAGAGGATCCGGGAAGAGGTGCTGTGGAAGTCACCATCTTTGGAAGGTCAGACCATGTGAGGTCAAGTTGCAATAGACAGTTGAGACTGTGCCTCTCCTAAATGATACCCTCTATTAAATCTGTCATTTTGGAATACTGTACATTGCTGAGAAAGGCTGGGGGAGGGCCAAATGTGACTGTGAGGAGGATGGAGAGGGAAAATGTATGAAAGATAAAACACTTCCACATCCAAGCCCTGAGATCAGATTCTCCTCCAGTCTCCTGGAAGGACATAGGCAGAATGCTCTGTCCTGCACTGCAGATGTGAGCTGTTGCCCCACACCCAGCAGCAGAATTGTCTGCAGCAGCTGCTAAGCGCTGAGCCGTTATGGATGGTGGTCCGTCTCACATGTCCTCACAGCTCTGGCTGACAGCACAGTGCTAGACACATGGCTCATAGATACTGGGTGATTCACTACTAGGCACCTCGTGGAGGCTCCACACAACCCGGACATTACATGGAGTGGCAGTCTCTGGCCAGGATGTGGGTAGTAAAGCACATACATGAGGCAAAACCATTTTTTATAGAGAATCTTTAAACAGATAAGGTAAAAAGAAAAGTGTCACTCAATTGGCACATGCCAGTATATGTTCTGCTGATCTGGGAAGTGTGCTCTGTCTGTGAGGTGCCTGATGTGCGTATGTGGGTCTGGCCCGCCGTGGTCACGGAGGTGGAGCCGTGAGGTTGTGGAGCGCGCCAGGTTCTGAACTGGCCAGGGGGAGGCCAATCGCTTGCTCTCTGCAGACCTTGAGCTTTACATCTGTGAAGTGGAAAAGTGTGTACAAGTCCTGCCGGCCTCGTGAACCACAGGAAAGTCCATAGTGGCGGTCGCCTCATTCTCACACTTCTGGCCTCTGAGGTCTGGCCCAACAGGGGATATTTTTATGTTCCACATAGATTGAAGCCCTGGATGGCAAAGGGTGTTCTTGGGAAGATGGGGTGGGAGAGGCTGGAGGAGGACAGAGGTTGCTGAATACACAGCCTCACACACTCACCAGCCCCAGTGTCCTTGTCCCTAGTGTGGATGAAGTTACTTGCAAGTGCAAAGTGCTCACCAAGGAGTCTGGAGATGTGTCTGCCTCCAACTCAACCCAGCCTGGCACTACGCGTCCAGGCTGAAAACTATGTCAGAAAGGAAATTTTAAAATGTACTGAGCATCTAAGATAATGCCAAGTTTTAGACACTGCAGTGATTGCTTTGAGTCTGAGTGATGAGATCATTGGGAAGCTGCCCACCATCATGCCCACAGCCAGCAGGGAGCAGTGGTGTGGGAAGCAGCTTTCGAATACAGGCCACACCAAGACCATTCCCAGAGCTGCACAGCACACAGGCTGCAGCTGCTGCCACACACGCTGCTTCTGAGAAAGCCGGAGGAAGGAAAGGCAGGCAGCCTCCCCTGGTTTGATCTTGAATCCCTTGAAGCAGAAAGGACAGGAAACGTGTTCGGCCTTGGGAAATTGGTAAGAAGCTGGAGAACTCAGAGTTGAGGCACTAGCGTCACACACCATTTTGAAGGGGCTTCTCCTGAAGAAAGGACCCTTGTGACCTCTCGTAAGCCATGAACGGGCTGCAAGCCCAGGGCCTGTGCTCAGCTGTCGCCATAGATGTGCTGGACTCCCAGGAGGGGCTTCTGCTTCCGAGCCTCGGGGTGAGCAGGCTCCTCGTGCTCCATGGCTGGCCGCCGTGAGCTGGTTTGCAAGCCCACAGTGCCAGGTGCTTCATGACTCTTTCCCGGCATTTCAGCCAGGCTTCTCAGGTTCCTGTCCACAATCTGCCCTCATTGTTTCGAGGAAGGACCTTGTGCGGCAGCTTCTCAGGTGAGTGCCCTGGTGGCAGCGACAGGAAAGGTGTCCGCCTGGTGCTTTTTCTGGTGGAGTGGTGCTCTGGCTGCTCTCAGG
Source organism: Tamias sibiricus (assembly GCA_025594165.1). NCBI lineage: Eukaryota > Metazoa > Chordata > Mammalia > Rodentia > Sciuridae > Tamias > Tamias sibiricus. The sequence continues at coordinate 99,694,478 of CM046670.1, read as the reverse complement.
CTGCTCCCAGGCTGCGGCAGGACGGACACACAGGTTTTGAGAACTGAAGCCCTAAGAAGTTGAAGAGCGCTTACGGAGTACTGGGGCATGTGGACTCTGTGGGGGAGGAGTCTGGCCGTGGGACTTTCAAAGCACAGGTGCCACCTGCACAGACTCCCATCAGCAGAGCTGGAAGGAAGGAGCCTCTGACTCCAGAGCTGAGGGGGGCTGTGTGAAGCAGGTGTGGTGTCACCATGGGGGTTCCCCAGGGCCCACGTTTGGTCTGTGAATTCTCTCTGGATCTTAAAAGGAAGGGGAGAAGAGAAATGTATTCAGAGCAGAGTGAGAAACACGTGGAGGAGGTGCAGGCTGCAGGATGGTGCCCTCCCGCCAGACCAGAGCCCGTGCTGGGAAGCACTTCCGCCCAGCAGCCTTGGGGTCCGTGTGGATTTGTCAGCGGGTGTGACCCTCATGCTCCACAAGTCTCGCGGCTTGGCACTCGGTACCTAGAGCAAGCTTCTGAGAGTGGTGCACATGGGCCCCACGCATCTGGGAAACTCTGAGATGCCTGGGCCCTGCGGGTCTGCAGACCCCCAGGGCCACACAACAGTGAGAGGCCTGGAAAATCTGGAGCGCTTGGGAATCCAAGGGGTGGATATGGAAGTCACACTCTGGTCGCCTGCCTGGTGGAGTCATAGGGTCACGCCCAAGGCCAAGGTGAGCAGGGATGGGGAGAGAGCCCTGTGCAGAGCTGGTTGGCAGGCAGGGTGCTTCCAGCTCTGAGGACTCCCTCATGACTGTACCCCACAGCTCAGCATCTCCAGATGTACCAAGTCCATGAATCGCAGATTCAGACCTAGAAGCCAGAAATCTTATTTTCCACAACCTTGGGATGCGTTTGGCTGAAGCTGAGACCATCGTTGTTCTTGTGAGATCCAATGGAGACAGGGTGTGTTCCAGAAGAGGGTGGAGTGTGGGCGGGGCTTGGCTGGCCACCTCTGCAGGTCTGCTGGAGCCCTCACTGAGGTGCGGCTTAGAGGGGTCCTGGGGCCCAGTTCCAGCTCTCACGACTCCAAAGCAAACCACGTCTGTTTGCTTTTGTTTAATTTTCCAAGTTTTATATAGCATTCCCATAAATAAAACATTGTGCTTTGAGAGTGAGAGGGCATAAAAACAAATACAGCTTAGCAAAGAGCAGTACCTAATATTCTAGTCTCCAGAGTTGTTCTTCAGCAACCCTGCATTTTACATTAAAAAATGATCCTCAGATGCTAAAGTGATACCAAAATAAGCATTTCACTTTTTTAAAAAAATTTATTCGTGAAATGTGAACAATATCTTGTGCAAACCTTCTGCTACGTGGTGATCAGCAAGTGGCCGGTGCTCCCCAGCCTGGACGGTGCGCCATCTGTGCGGTGGCAGGGATCTCTCACACTGGCTGTGACCGGTGAGATGGAGACTCCACTCTCCCCCACTACACCTGTTGGTGCTGCGTGCCCCTGAGATGGGTCCTGACTTGTCATGTCTTAATGTTTGTAGGTTAGGGACCAAGGACTTTTTATATGGGTTCTGTTCTTTCCCTGGGATATTTTCAGGCTCTGCAAGAGCAACTTCAGGGCAACCACATGAAAACATGCAGACATTTCCAGGCATTTTGATTTAGCACCACTGGTTTTCACAGCAGCATCATAGTCCCTACCTACGTGCTGATTCAGTAATGGACATGGGAGAAAATTTTGGTTGTCTGCAAAAAGATGCTTGGAGACATTATTGCAGATTTATCTGTTTTTGAAAGAAGGGGAAAGATTAAGGCTGGATAAATGCATTAGAGAGAAAACAGGGATCCTAATGGCCAGAATGAAGGTTCAGGGAGTTACCTGGGTCATCTACAAAGGCATGTCATTCCCGAGGGCAAGCAGAGGTCTTTGAATTCAACAACTCAAACACAATCATCCCCTGGAGTGAAAGGTAGTAAAAGTTGAGAGGTGGGCTTCACAGATCCTAAACAGATACATAATCTGGGGAAAGTACCAGCAAGGAGACATTCGGATATGAATTAAAGTAGAGGTGGGCAAACAGAGGAAGAGAGGGTCAGTGCAATCTGTTAGATAAGTAGCATCCTGTGAGACCTGTTGGGCAGATCAGGACCCTTAGGGGAGGGCCTTGAGGATTACCAGTGAGCACCAGTGGTCTCAGTGCAGAGATGGGTGGGTGAGTCAGGTGGGGCTCTGGCCTGGGGCACTCAGCTGGCCTCTCAATCAATAGTGGATGGCTGCAGGTTTGGCTAGTGAGATCTGCACAATGGAGGACTGGGTGATTTTCCCCGTGGTCTTCACTTGCCTGGACAGCCCAGCCTCATTGGCATGGAGCCTTGAGGCAATCCAGTCACATCCAGGAACAGGAACAGGTGAACAGGCGAGGTTCAAATGGGCCATGCATTTCAAAACACATTGTCAGACTATGTTAAAGTGAGGCTTGCCATATGCTGTCTCCAAGACACTTTCTTGAAATATAATGCAATGTACATTTAAAGTAAAGGAATGGAAAAAACACACCAGAAAACCAGGTAAGACGGTGATGCGGCAACATTAGTACCAGACAGTGTAGACCAGAGGCCAGGTCATCACCACAGCCTGAGAGGGGCTTGGTCACTGTTTGGGCCTGGAGTGCTGAAAGCATGGTCCCTGGGCAGCAGTGTTCAGGGGTGACTGAAGATGAGGGCTCTGCTTTTGTCAAGGGATTATCCATTGAGGGTTCACAACTGAATGGACCTGGGAGCGGGGAAGCAGGAGGAGGTGTGCAGCAGCATCCTCCTCTGCTTCCTGGCCTCCACAAGGAGAGCAGCCATGCTTGGCCACAGGTCATGGGGCCATGTGATGAAGGACTAAAGCCTCTGAAACCAGAAGCCAAATGACCCTTTCCCTCTTTAAGCTGATTTCCTCAGGTATGTTGTCACAGAGACAGAATGTTAACTAATACAATGTTTCACAATAGTAAAAGGGCCAAAGGAAAAGATGATTATTAACAACCATCTAGTTAAATTCAGAGCCTCAACACAAATGGTGTAAACATAGTGCAATGAAAGGGAGAATTAGACAAAGCCAAAATTTCAGCAGATATTTTTAACCTTCTTTCCTCAGTAATTGATGGAACTAAACAAAAAAAAAGTCTAATACAATTCCCAAACACTTGGAAATGAACAATACACTCCAGAACAACTCATGGGTAAAGGATGGAAATACTAGGAAGTTAGAACTTATTTTTGATCCATGAAAATAAACACAGCAATACTAGTGTTTAGGGGAAATTCACAGCTTTAAATGTTGACTTTAGTCAAAGAATGCAAAACTTAAACTTGTTCTGTATTTTCACCTAAGAATCTAGAAACCAACCCCAAATTAATAGAAAGAAGGAAATAGTAAAAAACTGAAATAAGCAAAATTTTTTTAAAAAAATCAAAGATAACTTGAAAAGCTGCTTGTTTTTTAAGAATAGTAAAATTTATGAATCCTCACAAATTATCAGTATGAAAAATGAAACAGGAGACATCAATGTAATTTTTACATAATTCAGAAAGATTATAAAGAGATATCATGAACAAAGTTAATCCAATAAATTTGATGACTTAGAGGAAGTGGAGAAGTTCTTTGGCAAGATAAGCTTGCCAAGATTGACGAAAGAAAGTAAGGCACTGACGAGTCCACATCAATGGCTTTGCACTTCTCTGCCAAGCTCCTCAGAACGCCTAGCCATGGTGGCACGTGGAGCCTGGAGACTGGTGGGAGAAAAGCAGGAAACAAAGGCTTTCAGAGTGCAGAGACGGGGCATCGTGTTCTCTGTGTCCACACAGCCCTCCTCACAGCACAGCAAGGGCACTTCAAGAAAGAAGCACAGCACTGCTCACAGCATGAGCTCGAGGGTCTCACTGGACAAGAGGAGGAGAATGAACCATGGCTGGGGTGGTAGGTGCCAGGAAGGCAAGGTCGGCTAGCATCCGAAGAGCATCCGTGTAAGCCTGTCAGCAGGTGAAGGAGGAGATGCCTAGGATTATTTCAGTAAACACAAAGGATATCTGACCAATTAAGCAGTCATTCCTGTCAGCAAGTACAAAGGATACAAAAGAACTTTCTTGGTGGGGCAACGGTGTCCATGAGCACTATACACATAGAACATTAAAGCAGGGCAGAGTGAAATACTCTCACCGAGGAGGCCAGAATCGCGCTTGGAGCTGCCAGCCAGAGAACGCGAGATGAGAAGGAAACAAGAAAGGCAGCTGATGGCAAAGGAAGAAACCCGTGGCTCTGCTCACGGTGGCAAGCTGCACAGAAAGTCCACAGGAGAAAACGCACAGCTGCGGGGGTCCACAGCAGTGCAGCCAGGCCACAGTACAAAGCAGACATGGAGATGGATCACATTTCTTCACAGCTGTGTGGTCGAGTGTAGAGTGAGATGACATCATGGAATCAAGAAGAGATGTCTCTCCTTATTCTACAGAGCAGTGCCATCTTTTACAGCAGTGGTCGAGACAGGAAAAGAGAAATTGAAGAACTATGTAAAAGGAGATATGTACTTTTTGAAATTCTTAATTTTATTAAGAATTCAAATATCCAAAAATTTTTAGAATCAATACTGAAGGGCAAAAATCACACCGGACACAACTGTGTAGCCAAGAGATTTATTCACCAGCCTTTATGGCTGGTCAGTGGTAGAAGAAGTACGGGGAGAGAGGAGTCAGGGAGAGGGAGGTGTGCAAGCTCTGGACGGAGGGTCGGTGCCTGGTCGTGCTGGTTGTGGTCTCTGGAGCTGTCGGCTGGGGCAGCTGCCATCGGGCTGGAGGCTGGAGCTGTCGGCTGGAGCAGCTGCCGTCAGGCTGGAGATGGTGAGTCTGGAGCTGTTGCAGCAGCTGCTTCCTCTCCTCAGGGACGAGCTGTTGTGTCTGAGCTCCAAGCAGGCAGGGACTTAAGTAGGGATTTTTGGTGGGGTGGGGGTGTGCCTGAGCGACCTTTAACGCTATTGGCTCTTTTCCCAGTAAACAGGGCAACCTTTAAGCCAATTGGCTCCTGCCTGGGGAACAGAGCGACCTTTAAGCTGATTGGTTTCTGCCTGGGGAACATAACAAACTTTAAGCTAATTGGCTCCTGCCTGGGGAAAATGAAACCAGGTTGCTCCTAATGGAAAATTCCATGGGGGAGGTGGCCTGTTGGCCCAAGCCTATCTATCAAATACAACTAACCAAAATCTCAACAGGCTAAAACTTGAAAAAAACCTACAAGAAATTCTAAAATTTATGTAGAAATGCAAAGGACCCAGAATTGCCAGAGAATTTTTGACAAGGACAAATGAAGTTGAAGCACCTAACTGGTCTCAGACTTGCCCTAGGGCCACCCGCACAAAGGTGATGGGAGCCACAGGGATGCTCTTTTTTTGCAGGAGCACAGCCAGGCGGTGCTCTGGGTGCTCTGCAGGAGAGATAGATGCAGGAGCCCTGTTTGGGGAGATGGCTAAGATTGCGGTTGACTATGGGCCATGGACATGTTTGGGCATTGCCGCCTTCCGTAGTCTCATGGGACTTGGCCCAGGATCTTGAGAGGCTTGAGCCGTCCGTGACTTAGCAGATCGGGCCAGCGCCATTTCTGCTCGGGCGCGTGAGATGAGACCTGAGAGAGAACGGACGGGGTTAATGCTATTGTGTATATATATTGTAATTTTTTGTAAGAGTACGTGCCTTGGTTTCTTGTGAGAATGTGTATATGTGGTGTTAGAAATTACAAGAGACAGAAAGAGAAAGATAAAAGAATTTTTTCATTTCCATCCTGTCTCCGGGCTTCTTCCCGCAGCGCCGCCATTCTGGGCTGCAATCCCTTTCTGGCGGCAACAGATAGAGATGCCACCTGTGCCCAGAATCCAAAGGGACAGGACATAGCAGAAGTCACAGCCAAGGCAGAGATGGGGCCAGAGGGACCTGGGGGCAGATTCCTGCCTGGGTAGGTGTGGTCAATGAGGTTGACAAAGGAACTTGTCTATGCTTTCCCCAACTCAGGTGTGTCTGCCCCTCACTCAGGTGTGTCTCCCCTCACTCAGGTGTGTCCTCCCCTAATTCAGGTGTGACCTTCCCTCACTCAGGTGTGTCCTCCTCTAATTCAGGTGTGTCCTCCCCTAACTCAGGTGTGTCCGCCCCTCACTCAGGTGTGACCTTCCCTCACACAGGTGTGACCTTCCCTCACTCAGGTGTGTCTGCTCCTCACTCAGGTGTGTCTGCTCCTCACTCAGGTGTGTCCTCGCCTCACTCAGGTGTGTCCTTTCCTCACTCAGGTGTGACCTCCCCTCACTCAGGTGTGACCTCCCCTCACTCAGGTGTGTCCTTTCCTCACTCAGGTGTGTCCTTTCCTCATTCAGGTGTGACCTTCCCCTCACTCAGGTGTGTCCTCCCCTAACTCAGGTGTGTCCTCCCCTCACTCAGGTGTGTCCTCCCCTCACTCAGGTGTGTCCTTTCCTCATTCAGGTGTGACCTTCCCCTCACTCAGGTGTGTTCTTTCCTCATTCAGGTGTGACCTTCCCCTCACTCAGGTGTGACCTTCCCCTCAGGTGTGTCCTTTCCTCATTCAGGTGTGACCTTCCCCTCACTCAGGTGTGTCCTCCCCTCACTCAGGTGTGACCTTCCCCTCACTCAGGTGTGTCCTTCCCTCACTCAGGTGTGACCTTCCCCTCACTCAGGTGTGTCCTTCCCTCACTCAGGTGTGTCCTCCCCTCACTCAGGTGTGTCCTCCCCTCACTCAGGTGTGACCTTCCCCTCAGGTGTGTTATTTCCTCATTCAGGTGTGACCTTCCCCTCACTCAGGTGTGTCCTTCCCTCACTCAGGTGTGACCTTCCCCTCACTCAGGTGTGTCCTCCCCTCACTCAGGTGTGTCCTCGCCTCACTCAGGTGTGACCTTCCCCTCAGGTGTGTTATTTCCTCATTCAGGTGTGACCTTCCCCTCACTCAGGTGTGTCCTTCCCTCTCTCAGGTGTGACCTTCCCCTCACTCAGGTGTGTCCTCACCTCAGGTGTGACCTTCCCCTCACTCAGGTGTGTCCTCACCTCACTCAGATGTGACCTTCCCCTCACTCAGGTGTGACCTTCCCTTCACTCAGGTGTGTCCTCACCTAACTCAGGTGTGCCCTTCTCTTTCTTTTGTCAGCCCAGAGCCTTCTCTTCTTGGTGGTGTCCTTTGTTTTTTCATTCACAATTTGTTGTAAGTGTCTTTTAATTTCCAAATTTAACAAATAAGGAAAAGGTTTAAACTGCCTCTTCACAGGGAAAGGACTATACAAAGTTAAAATTAAGCCCTCACATATTTAGGAATGTACCTGCTTTGGGTGCAAAGTCTGTAGCCCCCAGCTGTCTCAGCGTGATGCCAGCGCTGCACTGCAGGCCAGCATTCTCTTACCCAGAGCAGGGGCAAGTATGCTCATCACCAGCCCTGCCCAGTGACTGCACAGAGCCCGGGCTGCTGCTCCACTGATACACAGCACAGGACTGATGCTCCACCTGGATGTGGTTCAAGATCTGCAGCGTGCACATTGAGATTTACATAAAATTAGGCAGTTTCTCATTTTCTTTTCCATGATGCAAACTGGGCATCTCAATCTTCCGGTAGCAGCCCCTGCAGCAGGTGCTTGCTGGGCTCTAAGTGGGCTGGTGTGAGGCTTGGCGAAGCTGCACGTGGACCTCAGCAAGGTAGGGCTGGTTTCCCTGGAGCTCTTCCCAGCCATGCTCTCTGCTCTCTAGAGGAGTGGGACTTGTAGTTTTCCTTTTCGTCTGGTCCTGTGAGCCACAGCATGGACTACTCTGGGGCAGAGAACCTTGGAGTCTCTGACTTGACTGTAAATGGAAACCTAGCCATGGAGGTGACTACTTAGAGGGTGTCACGCCAGCTGCCTGACCCTCAGGGAGCCAGCCGGTCACTACAAATGGGGAAGCAGGCAGCATGTTTCCACATCTGGGAGCTCAGAGTCCTTATTAGCCGCTGAAGCAAAGCCTGTTCCTAACTCTGAAGCCAACTGGATCCAGGCAGAGAGAAGGCGGTGCCCCAGAATGGGTGTGCCCACACAGCCACAGCCACACGCTGCATGCAGACGCCTCAGTTATGTAGGCCTCCTGCCCTGGGTGGTCCCACAGGTGGAACTGCCCAGCGCTGTCATCATCTCAGGGCTCTCCAGCACAGGGGCAGGGTTTGTGGCACTAGTACAATGACAAGCTTGCCCAGCCATGCTGGGCTCAGTGCTCCTCCTGTCACTAAGTCATTAAGTGAGTTTCCCATCAATCAGGTGTTAAGTGCCTCTTTCAACTGAAACAGACCAGCAGAAACTTCTGGAAGAATTATGGAAATTTTTGATAGGAAAGTTAAGAACAAAACTTACAATAAAAACAATTCAAAATTGAAGAGTTTTTAACTAAGGAAAAAATCATTGATATCCCAAGGGAGATTGGAGACATGAGCACAACCCTCAGATGAGCTGTCATTGGACAGGAACATCTGGACGAGCTCAGTGAACTCTTGGAAGTTAAAAACACATGTAACTGGCAGGTGAGACTCAGGAATTAAGAGTTGGGAAAATTGTTGAAGAAGTCTTTTGGAATTTAGTGCTAAAAGACAGAGTTAGAAAATGTGAAAAGAAAGATACAAAACTTAGACCCCCTGTCCTAGGGAGTCATTTTGTCAGCACGTGAGGATTTCCGAAGGTGAGAACCGAGGACACAGAGACACACTCCAGCCCCGCCTTCCTCAGGCTCGCTGTCTGGAGACCTGCCTGTGCTGGACAGATCCTGCAGAAGGATGGGCTACCACATGACCTTCCATGTCTGGCTTCTGTCACCCGGCTCTTGGGGTCATCCATGCCATAGCACGTTCTGGTGTGTGTACCACAGCAGGGTACCACATTATATCTTCATCAGGAATGTGCTGGGTTCCTCTCCTCCATGCTCTGTCAGAACCTGCTCTTTTGTTTTCTTGTTTAAAGCCATTCTTGTGGGCATGAACTGAACTCTCAGTGAGGTTTATATTTACATTTCCTGAAGCACCTTCTCATGTGTAGTTGGCCATCTGTTCTTCTTCAGAGAAATGTCTAGCCAGGTCTTTTCATGTTTAGATTGGGCCATTTGTTGTGGTTTAGTTGTAGGAGTTTTCTATATGCTTCAGATATTAAGCCTTTATCAATATACAATTTGCAAGTGTTTTCACCCATTCTGTAGATTGTCAGCACATTTTTGATAAATCTCTTTGATGTTCAAAACCTTTTAATTTTCATGAAGTCAAATTTATCTTCTAAAAAGTTTTGCTGCTTGTTAGTTCTGTGTCAAATCTAAGACTCCACTGCCAAATCAGGGAAGGTTTGCCTCTGTGCCTTTCCTAGGGGTGTTGCAGCTTGAGTCGTAGGTGGGATCCAGCTTTGTTCCCTGTGCCCCTGCACTTGCTCCAGAGCCTCCTGTTGGAGAGGCAGTTCCTTCCTCCCTGGGTCTTGGCTTTGGTTCTGGACTCCAGGCTCCTTCCCAGGGATTCACGTCCGTCTCTGTTGTCAGCACTGGGGATTGAGTGCAGGCTCATGCGTGCCAGGCAAGTGCTCTGCCACTGAGCCACATGTCAAGCCCTGTGTCCACTTTTGATTACTGTAGGTTTGTAGTCAGTTTTTAAATAAGGAACTGTGAGTCCTCCTTCTTTGATTCAGCAGTTTAGGGTGCTTTTCAGTTCCATAAGAATCGAGGATCAACTCATTTTTACAATAAATAAATAAATAATACAGAAAGAAAGGGGAAAAAAACACCATTGAAATTTTGATAGGAATTGCATTGAATCTGCAAATCACTTGAGATGTACTGCCATATTAACAATATTAAGTCTTCCTTTCCATGGACATGGGATATCTTTCTATTTATTTAGATATTCTTTAATTTATTTATATAATAATACTTTGAGCACACAAGTATCTCAGTTCATTTGTTAAACTTGTTTCACAGTATTTTGTTATTCTGGCTGATGTTGTAAATGGAGTTGCTTCCTTAATTTCTTCTTTGGATCATTGATGGCTGGTGTGCAGAAGCACAACTGATTTGTGTGTTGATTTAGTTTTTTTGTACAAGGGATTGAACCCAGGGGTGCTCAACCACTAAGCCACATCCCCAGCCATTTAAAAAAATATTTTATTTAGATACAGGGTCTTGCTAAGTTGCTTAGGGTCTTGCTAAGTTGCTGAGGCTGGTTTTGAACTCACGATCCTCCTGCCTCAGCTTCATAAGCCATTGGGAGTGCCTGGCTCTGTGTTGACCTGATCCGTACCTTGCAACCATGCTGGGTCTATCAGTTCCCATGTGTTTTAATGTGGTGGGTGTGTGTTCTGCATGTAGACATGTCATCCACAGATACAGTTTCACTCCCTCCTTTCCAACTTAGATATGAGAGCCTTTCTCCTCCTCCTCCTCCCCCTCCTCCTCTGCCTCCTCTTCTTCCTCCCCCTCTGCTTCTTCTTCTTCTTCTTCATCATCATCTTCTTCTTCCTATGCTCTGCTGAGACTTGCAGCACAGTGTTGAACAATGGCATGAAGCTGTCCATCCTTATCATGCTATGGCTTTGGGAGAAGCTTTGTCTCTCACCCCTAAGTTTGATGCTAGCAGTGTGTTTTCCATTTGCCCTGATCATACTAAAGGAGTCCCTTTCACTCCTCGCTTAATGGATGCTTTTTATCACCATAAGGCATTGGATTTTATACTACTTCTGCATCTATTGAGATGATCTCCATGTGCTCCATTTTGTCTATGTGGTATGTCACGGTGACTAGTGTTCTTATGTCAAGTTACCTGCATGCTACTGAAGTAAATCTCACAAAGTCTAATTTTTTTATGGTGTATAAACCTTTTAATGTGCGATTGGATTCAATGTGATAAAGGGAAATACTGGTGTTTAGAAATGTTGGTGTGCTTGCTGTGTCCCTGAGATTGGACTTTATCTGATGGATTCAGGTCAAGGCCCAGAGCTGGAGTTTCTTGGATAAGCGTTGGTTGCACACTTGCTGGTTGGGTTTACATGGAAGTGGGGTAAGTATGCATTGGGCTTCCGGGGTTTTGAGTTCTATTTGACTTACTCACCAAGGTTGGTCAGCAGCCTGCATGTGCAGACACACGAGCCTCAAGGGGAAGATGAGCAGAGCATGTGTTACCGTGGGGTGGCCCTTCTGGGGACCCATGAACACAGGGAATGGGGCTGAGCATGAGCTCATGAGGCTGATCACAGCTAACTTGGCATTGAGTGGCTGCTCTTCAGTCGGACCTTCCAGAGAGCTATTCGCCATGCTTCTGCTGCAGATGTCCCAGGCACAGCCGTCTCTGACTGACACTGCCTCTGCCACTCAGCCAGGCCTCTCACTGTCAGTTTCTCCTTGTCACTCAGGTCACAAAAGCTGTGGTTGCTAATGGTTATGTCTCCCAGGAGGGCGCTCAGGAGGAAGAGCTCCTTCAACAGCCCTGGTTTTTCTGCAGGACATCAGGTGGCCGCTGCACGTCCTGCCAGCACGTTCCCTCCAGTCGCAGAGACAGGCTGGCGGAAGCAAATGTGAGTCCTGTACACTTGACCTTCAGGAGAAGAGACTCTTTAAAACATGGTGACAGGTGTGTATGAACTTGCATCCCGCTGCTTCACACTCGCGTCTGTCTTCTTTCCCCAGATGCTCCTGAGGATACCCCAGATAAAATTCTTATTTCACATTTTTGAAAGTTATCTTTTCCAGTAAAGATGAAAATCCAAGATAATTTTAATTTCCTTTCACTTTATGTAATTATCTGTGAACATTTGTTTTATGATAGTACATATGACTCTTGCTTTTAAATATAACTTGACAATTAAAATTAAGTGGAGGCCCATGAAGCTGTCCCTTCCTTGCCACAGGGAACTGCGGCTCCCAGGAGCCTGCCCACCCGTGAGCGCTATGGCTGGGTCCTCCCTTCCTCGGCTGGCTCCTCCCTCCTCTGGTCTTCTGGTTTTGTCCTTGCCCCTCACTTCTTGCTCATTGCCCCTCATCTCTCCTGTTCTTTCTCTCCTACGTGTAGCTTTCAGTAGTATCTGAGTCTCACTGTCACCCAGGTGGCCTGATTTCACATCTGCCTTTAGCCATATCCTGCAGTTTATGTGCGCCTGCGGGCTGACTGTGCACCACAAGTTCTGCAGCGCCCTGGAGGCTTGGACCGGTCACCTGATCAGTCAAGGACAGCAGTGCTTCCCTTCACAGAACCAGGCACCCTTCACGAGCGTCTTGCAAAGAGTGGAGCCACAGTGGCTGCGCCTCGGTGACCGCAGAGTGGGAGGGTCAGCTGGATGGGGACTTAGGAGCTGTCTCGTCCCACTGTGAGGCTGAACGCAACGCCGGGCTGCTGGGGGCTGGTGTGGAGCCAGAGGGGGCGAGGCTCCCCCACCCTCCCAGGAGGGCGCTCAGGAGGAAGAGCTCCTTCAACAGCCCTGGTTTTTCTGCAGGACATCAGGTGGCCGCTGCACGTCCTGCCAGCACGTTCCCTCCAGTCGCAGAGACAGGCTGGCGAAAGCAAATGTGAGTCCTGTACACTTGACCTTCAGGAGCCACTTGATGCCTAGGAGATCTCCCCTGTGCCTTCTCAAGTTGTTCTTCGAACAAAGAATTCACAGGAGTGAGTGAGTCCAAGCCGCAGTGGCCAGAGGCCAGACAGAGAGCTGGGAGGGCCCTGTGCTGGGCCGGGCCGTCCTCTGCCCTCAGCTCCCACGCGGCTCCCTGAGGGCCAGGCGTGACCTCCTCATTATTTTGTCAGGTGCAATTTACCAAAGCCATAAAAACACACCACCCCTGTGTCTTGAAACAGACCTGAGCTCATTCATAAAAATGTGCTCTGGGAAGTGGAGGCTGTATTTTGGAATTAAGTATTCAGACTGCGAAGCCCACATCTAACTAGGGGGATTCTCTTTCCAAGACTGCCTGAGGGAAAGAAGTTACTTGATTAGTCAAGGATAGAATTGCAACTTTTTTTTTTTTAATTGAAAAAGACTTTATTTGGATTCCATCAGGTGGATGGTGGATGGAGCCAGGGAAGAGGATGGAAGGAGACCGGCTGAGCTGCCCGCCAGCCCTTGTCACTGGCCATTTCCGAAGGGTTTGAACAGATGAAAACACAGGGAGATGAACTGTAGCGGATGCTTCCTCCTTGTCCTTTGGTGATTCAGAAGTGATTCGGACTTTGCTTTAGCCTGGATGTTGTTGAGAGAGAGAAACGTGTTTATCTGCAGGGACAGCACAACACAGCTAGGGACATCCTGTCCCCAGAAACACAGACACCCACCAGCTTACTTAAAATCCATTCTTCACATAAAATAATGTGTTAAATGTGAGACTTTAGAACTACTACTTGTTTTTTTTGGTACCAGGGATTGAAGTCAGGGGCACTCGACCACTGGGCCACATCCCCATCCCTTTTTTTTTTTTTTTTTTTTTGTATTTAATTAGAGAGAGGGTCTCACTGAATTGCTAAAGTGCCTCGCCATTGCTGAGGCTGGCTTTGAACTCACGATCCTCCTGCCTCAGCCTCCCAAGTACTGGGATTACAGGCGTGCGCCACCGCGTCCGGCTCTTAGAACTACTACTTTTAGTAATTATTTGAAACTTGGTTGGAATTTTAAAAATCATTTAGGTTTTAATTGAGAGAAAGTCACCTGGCTCTGGTGTACAGGGTGCTGTTGGTATTTGTGCGAGTTCTGGGCACAGTTGGGCTTGTTTGCAGCCTTCACATGCCTGCCCTTCTTCTGAGAACTTGGGGTGCTCAGCCAGTGTGGGGGGCGACAGTGTTGCAGCTTGGCTCCACACTGGGGTAGACCTGGATCTGCCTCTCTTCCCGCCTACCTGAGACCAGCGCCTTTGCCCTGCCCAGCCTGGTGCCACCCCCTGTCCTCTGCCCAGGAGGGGACTCAGGCTCCATGAAGTGAGCTCATGCAGCCTTGTCCTCTGAGCCCATCCTGCCTCACATGTGGTTAAGGTCCTCAGGGTGCTGACCGACTTTCAGCACCAAGGTATCGGGCTCTTGGGCCCTGGCTCCTCACCAGTACTGGTAGCCTGGTATCTTTGATAATAGATGTCCTGACCATGGGAGGTGACATCTCTGTGGTCTTTTCTTTTCTTTAAATATATTTTTTAGTTGTGGATGGGCCTTTATGTTTATTTATTTATTTATGGTGCCGAGAATTGAACCCAGTGCTTCACATAAGCTCAGCAGGTGCTCTACCCTGGAGCTACAAACACTACCCCACTATGGTCTTAATTTGCAGTTTCCTGATTAGTGGTGCAGAGTAACTTTTTGGTTGCTTAAAGACCATCTTACATCTTGTTTTGAGGAATTTCTACTGAGGTTAGTTGCTGCTTTCAAATTGGATTGCTTGTTTTGTAGCTATTAGTTTTGAGTTCCCTATACGCAGTTGCTTTCTGCTGAAGTAAGGAAACCTGATCTTTGGAAGAGTAACTACTGCCTTAGGTTTTTGGTAAGTTGTATATTTTAGAGTTCAAGTCAATGTAATAACCAAACATTAAAGCATTACTAATTTGTAACTAGTAACTAGCTTTAAATCATTGAAACAGTTTTAAAATGAATAATGGTGTACAAAAATGTTTTCTCACATTCATAAGAAAAAAATTAATTTTCAGAATATACAAAAAAGTATAATAAGAAAAATACAAGCGAATCACCAAAAATTTCAAAAACAAAATAAGTGGACTCTTAGAAGTAAGAAAAAATATGTAAGATTTATAGAAATTAAATAAATCAAAGTCAAAATTTTGATGTTGCCAAATGAACACGGCTTGGCATTCCAACAGCAGGCTGGCAAGACCCAGTGCTGGAGGAGGCAGGAAACGTCTCTCCCACGTGGGTGGGGAGGGGCTCAGGGGTATCGTCAGAGGATGTGAGGGAAGTGTTGAGCAGTCTCACCCGCGCCTAGGCCTTGGACCCATAAGCCCATTTTCCACGTGTCTGCATGCTCACACAGCTGCTCCGTCTGTCAGTTTTACGGTGAAAACTGTACAAAATCCTTAGTTTCCAGACATGGAGGAAAAAGTGGAAACATGATGGTGCCCCTTGAGATGAGATGAACAACTCATAGAAACATCATGAAAACCATTTAAAGCTACATGCAAGTGCTCATTAAGTTGCTGATAAAAGTCAGAGAAAACTGTGGAGCAAATTTCCATGACTTCAGAGGGTTTCTGCAGGATGTGGGGATGATCCTGGTTTAAGGCTGGGCTATGCAGTAAAGAGCCCATAGGTGAGTCCAGTCCCACCCTAGTGGGGATGGTCCTGGTCTAGGGCTAGGCCCTAAAGTGGAGAGTCCAGAATCCAAATAGAAAAATGCTAGTAAAACTGGGGCTAATGATGGTGTGGCTGTTAAAGGTACTGCAGTCACTAAAGAGATTCTAAGAACTTTACCCAAAAACTATAGGGAAGATGGCTGGAAGGCATCTCAGGAACTGGAAAGAGCACACTCATCTTAGGCTCAAGGGCATAGCAATGAAACCTTCTTTGAGAAGAGACTACAGCGGCACCCTACTTTCACAGGGGAGCCTAACAAAGTTTCACCATGGCCAGCTGCTTAGGCACTCAGTCTAAGTGCCTAAGACTGAGGCTGCTACAGTCATGAGCTCAGGAGACTTGGCTACTGCTTGAGATGGTGGCAGACCTTGGCATCAATCACTTGCTCTGATTCTGCAGGACTGCAGGAGGCTGAAGTTAAGGAGTCACAGAAATGTCCACCAAATTTTCAAAGAAAGATCTGGGAAGCCAGGCAAAATGTAACAGAGTCAGAGCCCCTGAAGGCTTCCCTGGAGAGGGTGATGCATGAAGATGTGAGAAGGAAGCTGTGAGGACAGAGGAGACCCCGAAGATTCAGAGATGCCAGGAACATGTGACCTCTGCCAAGGAAGGCTGCAGGAATCAAGCAGAGACAAGCAACGAGGGAGGCAGTGCAGGCTGCAAACAGCAAGCCGCAGGAGTGGAGCTGCACAGCACATAGAGAACATCACGATGCCACATGCCCCAGACTCTGGGTGTAGACCTACAGAACTTGTTTGCCCAGTTGCAACCTGGTCTTGCTTTGGTCCCCTCCCTTCACTCTATGCTCCTATTTCTCCTCTGTGGAATGGAAATGTTTACACTGCCATTGCATATTGGATATATGTGACTTGATTTTTGTTTTTATAGGGCTCACATTGCAAGTTTGCCTTGAGTTTCAGACGAGATCCTTGACTTGGACTTTTGGGCAATGCTGGAACTGGGATTCAAGCTATGGGGACTCTTGCTAATGGATGAAGTATATTTTTCATTGTAAAATGGGCATGAGCTTTTAGGGGACAGAGATGAAATATTATGGATTAGATGCATGGTGACTCCAAAATCTCATGTGTGAGATAACACAAGAGTTTTTAGAGGTGAAATGATTAGATTATAAGGGTGTAACATTATAATTAGTGGATTAATCCATTAATATGGATTAGCTAGGCTGTAACTGTAGGCAGATAGGGTGTGGTTGGAGAAGGTAGTCACTGGTGTGCCTTTGGGGTCTATATTTTGTCCCTGGTGAGCAAAGCTCTCCCTCTCTCTGCTTCCTGATGTCCATTTCCTGAGTTGCTTCCCTTGGCCACACCCTTCTGTCACGATGCTCTAGGTGGCAACCGATCATGGACTGAAGCTCTGGTACTGTGGCCAAAGTAAACTTTTCCTACTCTAGATCATTCTTGCTGGGTATTTTGGTTGCAGGGATGAAAATCTGACTAAAGCAATGATGCATGTGATGGACAGCACTTGGCTCCAGTGTGCTTTTTGAAGCCAGTCTTAGCACCTTGGTCTTCGGAGCTCCCACCAGAATCACCCATTGAGCTCCGTTTACAAAATTCTAGAGCTGTCCCAGCTTATATCTCTCAACTTTTCAAAATTCCTCCCACAAACTCCAAAAGTCTCCAAAAGCTTCTGAATCACATGGTCAGGTTAGTGGCAGCAACACCCCATGACTGGGTCCAGTTTCTGTTTGGGTCAGCTTTTCGTCTTTGTGACCAAAATACCTGACAAGAACAACTTATACAAGGAACAGTTTATTTGGCTCACAGCTTCAGAGGTTCAATCCACGGTTGGACGATTCCCTAGCTCTGGGCCTGAGGTGAGGCAGAACATCATGGCAGAAGGGCATGGTGGAGGGAAGCAGCTCAGGACAGAAAGCAGAGAGCTCCACTCACCAGGGACAAAATCTAAATCCCAGAGGCACACCCCAGTGACCGACTTCTCCCAGCCACACCCCACCTGCCTGCAGTTACCACGGGGTTGATTCATATCAGCGGACTAATCCACTGGCTAGGGCACCCTCTCACAATCTGATCACTTACCTTGAAGGTTCTTGCACTGCCTTACACATGAGCTTTTGGGGACACCTCACATTTAACCGTAGCAATCCTATCTCCCAGTGGACACATTGTGACCAGGCGTGTTCCTGGTGTGGGCTGCTTCTGCAGGCAGTTCTTTGGGCTTATCTATGTTGAAGTGATTCATTTGATCTGCAGAGTGCGAGACTGGAACTTCCTGTTGCAGATTTTATGGAGTCTAATCGGCATCGCGCCGAGCTGCCCCTCTGGGAGTGTGGAGCCCTGGCGTGTGGAGCCCTCCGTGGAATGGCTCTCCCAGACACCTGGGCCTTGCTCGAAAGCTGGAGCTCGACATTGGGAGGAAAGTGGTGTTTTGGTGCTGGTGAGCAATGCCTGCCTGTTGTGGGGCAACAAACTGCATGATGTCCCTCTCCTTGGACCGGCAGGGTGACCACGCACTGCTTCCCTGCACAGGACAGTTGGCTTGCACCATTTCCTTATGTTTCTGGCCTGTGGTTGGGCCACTGGTGATCCCTGTAAAGACCATTCCTGTTCTCCACAGTGTCTGCTTCATCCCCAGGACGGTCTGCCCTGTGTTCTGATGCCATGTGACGGTGCCCAGCAGCCCTGTGTGCAGCACTGCTGGGCAGCTCCCTGCCCTGGTGCCTCTGTGAAGCTGTGCTCTTGATGAGCCCTCCCCAGAGCCGGCTTGCCACCACTGGCTCCCTCCCAACCACTCTGATAAACAATTACCTCTACCCACAGCTGTGTCCCGGCTCCGCGTCTGCCAGGGCAGGACATGGCGTCCTGGCTGCTGTGGAGTGCACAGATGTCGGAGCGATGGGGACAGAGGGTGATGCTCTCCAGCCCATACCCTTGCTTCTAGCCTGGAGGCTCCTGGAGCGTAGAGCCTGGGCTCCTCTGCTGGGGAGGGCTCTCAGGTACAGCAAAGCTGGGCCTCTCCTTGAAGCCCTGCAGACAGAAGGGGCTGGGCAGCGCAACACTCCCCTGGGCTGCAGCCACTCCTCACTGGTGGCCGCATGAGGAGGGCCCTTGGGGACACCGGGGAAAAGTCCAGGCAGGTCTGGCTACCTGTCTTCTCCCAGTCCACACCTTTCTGATGTCCTAGAGGTAACTTGGAGAGGGGAAGGCAATTGGACTCTGTTAAAATTCTTTTTATATTTAGGACAATGGCCTGACATTACTTGCCAAATGTCTGTTTATTTGACTGAACTTAAACCCTTTAAATACTTGCTGTGTGGAGCTCTAGTGTGTGTGTGTTTGAGGGGTGTAGTCACACTTTTAAATCACAGATAGAGGTACGACTTTCACTAATTGTTTAAATTACCACAAATTACTTCGCTAAGCTGATTCTCCAAGTCTAAAATTTGGGGTTTAGTTTATAATCTAGAAAGACCACAGACTATGTGACTAATTTTAACTAGGGCATTCCTTTTGGCAAATACATTAGCCTCTCCAGACCTTTAATTAAATTTCAAATGCAGGCCATTTAGAGGAGTAGCCGGGAGAAGGCCCGAAGCTGGCTCCGCCCGCAGGCTGCAGGAGCAGCTGGCCCAGTGCTGTTCCCGTGCGCCTTTGTGGGTCTATGGGAAGGCAAGGGGGCTCCTTCCAAGCCTGTGGCCACTCCAGGTAGACCTGGGGTTCCCACAATGGTGGCTTACTCCTGGGGGACGTGTGCACTGTCCAGGGTATCTTGGCAGGAAACACCTGGGGCAGCACTGTCGCCCAGTGGGTGGAGCCCAGAGGAAGTGGACGGCCGGTGCACAGCATCCCTCCCACTGCCAGGCCTCCTCCAGCCCCAGACCTCAGCTGTGCAGAGCTGGGGCCTAGAGCTGTGCTGGTCTAGAGAGGCGTCCTCTGCCCCGGGGACCCTCCTGCCTGTGTTTCACTGAGCAATGGATGCCCTTGAATTTGTCCCTGATGCAGGTCGGGAGTCTCCCTGGGTCCAGGACCGTCCAGTCCAGTGTTCCAGTAGGCATGTTTGTCCACAAATGCTCACTATACATACAATAAGGATGCCTTAGTTGTTCTGAGAAACCACGTGGTATTTGTTCTGAAATCCAAGTGCCACTCTGGGCAGTGACAGACCCATGGGGTTCACAGGCATGAGGAAAGGCTGTTTCATGATAGCTTCTCGGTGTGGGGCTTCACCAACTTCTTCCAAAAAGCAGTTTTCCCAAGGATTTAAAGGACTGTATAATTAGCATCACGGAAATTTTGAGCTATAATAAATTTCAGGGATCATCCAGAATGCAGGACACTCAGTCAGACCTTCCAGACATTTCAGATGCCTGAAAAGGAGAGGCATGCAGGCTACCTACAGCTCTATGTGCTAGCTACCTACAGCTCTGCACGTTAGCTACCTACAGCTCTGCACGTTAGCTACCTACAGCTCTACACGTTAGCTACCTACAGCTCTGCACAGTAGCCACCTACATCTCTGCACACTGGCTACCTACAGCTCTACACACTAGCTACCTACAGCTCTACACACTAGCTACCTACAGTTCTACATGCTAGCTACCTACAGTTCTACATGCTAGCTACCTACAGCTCTACATGCTAGCTACCTACAGTTCTACATGTTAGCTACCTACAGCTCTACACACTAGCTACCTACAGCTCTACACACTAGCTACCTACAGTTCTACATGCTAGCTACCTAGAGCTCTACATGCTAGCTACCTACAGCTCTACATGTTAGCTACCTACAGCTCTACACACTAGCTACCTACAGCTCTACATGCTAGCTACCTACAGCTCTACACACTAGCTACCCCCTACAGCTCTACATGTTAGCTACCTACAGCTCTACACACTAGCTACATACAACTCTGCACACTAGCTACCTAGAGCTCTACATGTTAGCTACCTACAGCTCTACACACTAAATACCTACAGCTCTGCATGCTAGCTATCTACAGCTCTACACACTAGCTATCTATAGCTCTACATGCTATCTACCTACAGTTCTACACACTAGCTACCTACAGCTCTGCATGCTAGCTACCTACAGCTCTACATGCTAGCTACCTACAGCTCTACATGTTATCTACCTACAGTTCTACACACTAGCTACCTACAGTTCTGCATGCTAGCTACCTAGAGCTCTGCATGCTGGCTACCTACAGCTCTGCACATTGGCTACCTACAGCTCTGCATACTGGTTACCTACAGCTCTACATACTAGCTACCTACAGCTCTACATGCTACCTACCTACAGCTCTTCATGCTAGTTACCTACAGCTCTACATGCTAGTTACCTACAGCTCAACATGCTAGCTACCTACAGCTCTTCATGCTAGTTACCTACAGCTCTACATTCTAGCTCCCTACAGCTATGCATGCTAGTTACCTACAGCTTTGCACACTGGCTACCTACAGCTCTACACTCTAGCTACCTACAGCTCTACATACTAGTTACCTTCAGCTCTTCAGGCTAGCTACCTACAGCTCTACATGTAGGTTACCTACAGCTCTACATATTGGTCACCTGCAGCTCTACGCGCTAACTACCTACAGCTCCACACATTTGTTAGATACAGTTCTACACACTGCTTACCCACAGCTTTACATGCTAGTTACCTATAGTTTCACACATTGTATTTAAGTTTTTGCCTCTTTGTCCTACTAGAATTCATCTTCAGGAAGCCAAGAGAAAGCTTTCTTTTTCCCAGCTGACTCCTTTGAGAACCACATGAGGACCTTTTGGGGAACCTCTGTGGCTCTTTGTATATGTGGTGCCAGGAAACCTGGATATTCAAAGGCTGGGCATGAAGTTACGTTCTCCCTCACGCTGCGTGCAAAGTCAACCCAAAATGGCTCAAATATCTAAACGTGAGAGTGAAGCTCTGACTCTTAAATGAAGGCCTAGAGACAGCTTCACAGCATTGATTCGACAATGATTTCTTGGCAATGACATCAAACTCACAAAAGAAGACCAGAAAAATTTGCCTTCATCAAGATTAAGAACTTTTGTGCCTCAAAGGGTAATATCAACAGCAAGATAGCACCCATAGAGGGGGAGAAAATATTTGAAAGTCAAATATTCCAGAATTTATTATAAAGACTATATAAAAAAACTCTTACAGCTCAACAACAAAAAGCAAACAACCTAATTAAGGACTGGACAGGGCACTTGAGTGGACACGTCTCCTGAGACAGAGGATGACCTGCAGCTTCACGGAGAAATGCTCAGGACCACCGATAGAGGAAATGCCACTGAAGCCACAGCAGGCACCCCTTTGCACCCAGCAGGCCACAGGCAATCAGGGCCCTTGAGCACTGTGGTGAGGCTGCTGCAGAAAAAAGTACGAGGGACCTCAAGTTGTGACGCATTCACCCGTGCCTGAGTGGCTCCTCTTCTGGGTGCCCAGAAAGAACTACAGGCAGGGACTCAGCAGCTCTGTGCACACCCGCCAGGGCAGCACCATGAGCAGCCAGGGAAGTGCCCAACGCCTTCAGGGACAGAGTGCCAAAGCTGTAACCCTGGCACCCTGGGGGGAGCCTCAAGACAGCATGCCAAGTGTGCAGGCCAGGCGCAGCCTGCCACACGATCGCACGTGTGTTAGCAGGTCCACAGAGAGTAGGCTCAGAGGCTGCCGCTGCTGTGGGGACGGGTCCCTGTCTGGGAAGACGTTCTGGGGCAGGCGGTGCTGAGACAGCAGTGCACGTGTGTTGCCCTGACCTGGGCCACCCAAAGCAGTTAAAATGATAGATTTTATGTAACGTGTGTGTATCACAATAAAATGAGGACTTTCCAGCAAATGCTAGCATTTTCTAAAGTATTTTCAATATTGCACCATACATTAAATATTTTCAAAAGCTGCGATATAATTTGATGTTGAACATTTTGATAAATTTCTCTGCATTTGTCTCCTATAATTTCTGTAATATTTATATAGGAAAAAGCCAGAGCTTGGCATAGACTGTCGACTGTTTTTACACAAACAATTTCACATATTAAAGAGAAAAATGAATCCACTTGAGGCTGGCGGTGGGGAGGAGAGACAGCTGACAGCACTTCACCTCTGCAGGAGGAGTCACAGGCTCCCAGAGAAGCCCCAGCCTCGGGCAGAGCTGGAGACGTTGGACGAGGTCAGGAGATGGACGTGGTGGGTGGTTTTTGTTCTAGCTTCGGGGGTAATAAATTCTTTTCTTCTCCATCTTCATCCCCTGCTCAACCCAGCGTCATTCCTTTCAACTGAATTGGTAACTTAACGGAGGTCACGGAACTTCTGCTCATGCCTGGCACTGGGAGCTAGCAGCGACAGTTTGTGAGGTTAAGAGCAGAGACTTGACCTCTCTCCACAGTGCAGTTTATACCTTCAGCCTTCCCTTGTGGTGATCTCATGGGCACACACCGGAAATGATGCCTTTTGATGACAGAGAAGACAGATATATTTCACCTATTTATTGATTGATTGATGCTGGGGATTGAACTTGGGTGCTCTACCACTGAGCTCCATCCCAGCCCTTTTTATTTTTTTTAATTTTGAAACAGGGTCTCCCTAATTTTCCCTGGCTGAACTCTAACTTGCAATCCTCCTGCCTCAACCTCCCAAGTCCCTGGGATTACAGGTGTGCCCACAGTGCCTGACTTAAATATGTATTTTAAAGGTACAAGATACTGAATTTAAATTTCAACACCCTAAAACCCTGAGATTTATTTTCCAGAGGCTGGTTTGGCCAGTTGATTAGTAATTTGCCCAAGTTGGTAATTCTGTTTCATGATTTCACATTTTCTCTTTAAAGGGATGAGGAGAGACTTTTATAATGACTGGTTGCTAACCTTTTCCTCTGCCTCCACCCCCCACTGACATTTGGAGAGCTGATCATTAATCTGGGCGTTGCTGGACCGGGCGTGCAGGAATAAAGTGAGCAGGAGAGATGCTGGTCATCGAGAGACAGAAACAACTGATGTTACCGGTGCAGGGCCGCAACCTAGAACAAGAGGGGCATCAGTGAGAAGATCTGAGTCCTCAATCAGTAGCTCACTTGTTTCCCAGACAGTGTAGAAACAGAAATGTGCTGGGCTGTGGGAAGCATGGCTGCAAGGAATCTTGCTGAGGAGGCAAGGCCCACAGGCATAGGAGCTGGCAGAAATGCAGCCTCCAGGGCACAGCTGGAGGTCTCCTGGGCCCCACCCAAGGCTCACTGCAAGCAGTACCATGCACAGTAGTGTCACACTGTGCAGGAGTGATCAAGAGACATAGCAGTGGAGGGCAGCTGTGTGGTTATGATGAGGACCACTTGCAGCCACTTTTAACCCTGAAGAGTTCCTTGTCCCAGGGTCACCCATGTGCCTTCTGGGTAGAGCACACTGACCTGAAGAGGGGGTGATGTACCATCTGGTGACATTGCCTGTCCGTGTGAGCGCAGCTCCTCAGAACAGGTTGTGATGTAAACAGCTGTGTGACATTCATTAGCTCCATCAATACATCAGACCGTAACAAACATCATTTGAGCCCTGATCAATGAGATCACAATCTTAATTCATCATAGAGACAAGCCACAAATAGAAAGAGTCGAGGTGACCAACTCACATAGGCCTCTGGGACTGTCACCCTCTGCCTGGCCTTTCAGAAGCCCTGTGAGTCTGTCTTGAGAAGCTTCTGAAGCCTGAGAATGTGTGGGCTGGGCCCTGAGCTGCGCTAGGCACGACTGATCCTCTCCTTTGCAGAGCAGCAAGTTGGTGAGAGGTGACAGGCTCTTGGCCTAGAGCCCATTTCTTCTCTAGAGGAGGCACACTCACACTCTGCACAACATCTCCCAAGTCCAAAGTGCCAGTGTGCCAGTTCCTGGTGTTGGAGCCTGGCATGCTCGTTTGTGAGAAACTGAGAATTGTAAGAACTGCCCAAGCATGGAGGTAAAGGAAAGAGTATAATTTGCCATTTTGAGTGAGATCAGCAGTGTGGTACCTGAGCCAAGGGCAGTGCAGGAGAGAGGGGCTCAGCCTGCACTGGGAGCCGGCAGGGGCAGCAGTGGGAGAGTGGCTAGGGTGATAACTGCACCAGGCTCCCAGGCTGTAAAAGCAGGGATGGTGGGTTTTCTGTCAGATTGGATGTGGGTGCAGACCACCCAAGCCCAGCCTGGCAACCTGAGGGCTGGCACCAGTGGGCCAGGCTGCAGACTGGGAGGGTGTAGCTGGGGCCTGTGACTTTGGGTGACTGGAGACACAAGAGGAGAGGCACACAGAGCTCAGGGCAGAGCTTGAGGCCAGGGTGGCTCCAGGATCACCAGCTGTGGCCCTGAAGCCAGGCTGCAGTGAGTCTGGGACAGAGGAGCCCAAGGAGGAAGTAGAGTCCAAACCCAGGACAGCCAATGCAGGGGGTGGGGCAGCCCAGTGTGAGGAGGAGAGGTTTTAAGAAGAACATGGGGCCGGGCGCGGTGGCGCATGCCTGTAATCCCAGCACTTTGGGAGGCTGAGGCAGGAGGATTGCGAGTTCAAAGCCAGCCTCAGCAATGGCGAGGCACTTAGCAACTCAGTGAGACCCTGTCTCTAATAAAAATACAAAAAAGGGCTGGGGATGTGGCCCAGTGGTCAATTGCCCCTGAGTTCAATCCCCAGTACCAAAAAAAAAAAAAAAAAAAAAAAAAAAAGAAGAACATGGGGTCCTGCAACCCCAGGGCTCGGGCAGGGCTACATCATCAGAGATGGACCTGGCACCACCAGGCAGGTCCTTGGAGCACGGTCACCTGCTGACAGACGTGCAGATGGGCTGTGGACAGCAAGGTCTGCAGTGCCAGCCCAAACATTCTAGAAAACCCACTTCCCTGTGTTGAGTAGGCCCATGTGACAGTCCCACAGTGACATCTATGGCCATCCTGCCATCCCTATCAGGTGGCAGGACGTGGCACCTCAGGAGCCCGTCCTCTGTCCTGCTTTCCTCCTCTTCTACTGCCCTCCACAGGCCTCCAGCTCCAGGTCGAGGCCTCGGTGGATTTGTCCAGTGTGCTGGGAGAACCCAGGAAAGAGGATGGTGGGCAGAGCTGGGGCACAGCACCTGTCCCCTAGTTCCCTGCTCTGGAGCGTCTCCCTCTGACTCTCCTGGGGTCTAAGGAGGCAAGACCTCCTCCCACTGCGCTCAGTCTGAGGAAAGAAGACGGAGGCCACAGAGCCACGTCTGACTGGGCTTAAGCTAAGACAGAGAAGCAGGGTCAGGACTTCCGTACCACTGACCCAGCTCACAAGAGCAGACAGTTTTAGAAAACTGGCGTCTAGTCTAGAGCAAGCGAGGAGAGTCTGTTTGCTTGGGCCATCGCCTTTGTGCACATTATCTCGAAATACTGAGTCTGTTTATTTCTCTGTCCCATCCCCTTCCATTTCTCCCTGCTTTATGAAGGCTGTGTGTTGCTATGAGGCAGGAAGAGTGACCTCATTGCTCCCCACTAGGAGGAAGAGGGGCCCATGGAGGTGGACAGGGGAACCGCAGCTCCTTGAGGACAGTCCTGACCTGCCATGGGGGTTTGGTGCCTCTTGCTAGCTGAGCCAACTCAGCAGGAGCAGCGCCTGTGGCCCCGAGGGCCTCACTGGCAGAGGCTAAGTGCCTTTGGGGCAAGTTGGCTGGGACAGCATTAGAAAAGAAGCTCACGCTTTTCACACAACAGAAGAGGCCACGTGGCCAGTGTGTAAGATAACAGGAAGCCCTGGCCACGCCAGGCCCTCTTGAGACCCTGGGAACCAGGACCACAGAGGAGACACTGGGTTTGCATCCCCTGCAAGAATCTGAGTTTGCAAACCTGTCTAGAGGAGGCACGCAGTGTGGAGTGCGGATCTGTGAGGAGTGCAGAAGCCCAAGGGCTTTCCTGGTGGGGAAAAATGCACAGGTAGTGGTTATGATCCTCCAGCTAAGAGCTTAGTTTTCTCCTAAATCCGTCGCTGGTCATGGGGAGACAGGGTGGGTGGGGTAAGCTGGGGGTGCAGGGCAGCAGCCCGTCCAGTCCTGCTGCAGCTTCACGTGGGCTCCACTACAAGTCAGAGGAAGCAAAACAAGTGTGGAAAGACAAAGGGAGGTGTGTGGCACCTAAAAGTAAAGACTTTTAGAAGTACAAAACTCACAAAAATCAAATATTCTAGGAAACAGTTTCACAAAATGGAAAACTTTTTTTAAAAAGTTTTTTAAAAACATAAATTTAAAAAAATGGGAATTAACAGTAATTTGAAAAATGGGTATTTAGCAATGAATATAAACAATATGAAAATTAAAATAATAGAAATTTCACTTAGCAATAAATATACTAAAATAGTTAAATACTATCAAATTCATATTTTTGGCATCTAAATTGGTCAGGTGTCGGCGATTTACTGTGGTTCGCCCTAACGGATGCTCCTGGCTTGCAGAGCTCCTCACCGCTGCAGGGAGCCTCGCTGGGTCTCCTGCCAGGAGGAACCCATCAGGGGCTTCTTAGGATCTGGCAGATGCTGGAGAAGTCCTGCTTGCTTTCCACCCAGGTCATCCTCACAGGAGACTCCTCCTGGGTCTCCTTGCTTCACTTCCTGCTGTCTTGGGTTCGAGTTCTGACCACAGAACACCAGGCCTGGGCACATTGGGGCAGCAATGGCTTCCCCTGCAGAGTGTCTGCCTGGGCCCCCGTGCTGTGTCCACTCTGATTCTCAGCCATTTGACCAGCCAGTGCAGGGGCTGGACTTGGTCTTCCAGAATCTGCTGGCACTTCCCTCTTCACCACCTGTGGACCTTGGAGCATACCATGAACGTGCTGTCACAGAGAGCAGCTAGGTCGCTGCAGATGCTGAGGAGATGACAGAAGGGCCACTGTCTTCATGCATGGTCCCTGCAGCATGCAATGCTTCAGCCTGCAAGCTGCACATGTGAGTATGGGCCCAGGTTGCAACAGGGAAGCCTCCTGCCATGATAGTGCTGCACATGCACCAAGCTCAGCGCACACACAGCACTTAGAGTAGGAGAAGAGACCAATGCGAGAGGTCCTGGTGCCAGCAACTGTGTGCTCTTGTCTGTGGCTACCATGAAGCTTCATGAAATACCTTATAATACTTATAAGCTGAAAATGTTACTTACACCCCAAATCTCTGTTCTGGTACTTTTCCTGTCCTGCATTTTATGTTTTTGTTACATTTACATCTTTGTACATTGTGTAGTCATTAAGAAGTTAATTTATTTGTATCCCTTTTATTTCTTTCACCTGTCTAATTGCTGTGGCTAGAGTTTCAAGGACGATGTTGAATAGAAGTGGTGAAAGAAGGCATCCTTTCTTGTTCCAGTTTTTAGAGGGAATGCTTTCAGTTTTTCTCCATTTAGAATCATGTTGGCCTTGAGTTTAGCATATATAGCTTTTAGGTTGTTGAAGTATGTTCCTATTATCCCTAGTTTTTCTAGTGTTTTGAACATGAAGGGGTGCTGTATTTTGTTGAATGTTTTTTCTGCATCTATTGAAATAATCATATGATTCTTGTCATTTTAAAAATTTATTTATTTATTCTAATTTGTTATATATGACAGCAGAATGCATTTCAATTCATAGCACACATACAGAGCAAAAATTTTCATGTCTCTGGTTGTACACAAAAGAGTGTCACACCATTTGTGTCTTCATACATGTACTTAGGGTAATGACGTCCACCTCATTCCACAGTCTTTCCTACCCCCCTGCTCCCTCCCTTCCCTTCCCTCCCCTTTGCCCTATCTAAAGTTCCTCTATTCCTCCGTTCTCCCCCCACCCCCTCCGCCGCCATCCCCATTACGGATCAGCATCCTCATATCAGAGAAAACATTCAGCATTTGTTTTGGGGGGATTGGCTTACTTCACTTAGCATGATATTCTCCAACTCCATCCATTTACCTGCAAATGCCATGATTTTATTCTCTTTTAATGCTGAGTAATACTCCATTGTGTATATAAACCACAGTTTTCTTTATCCATTCATCTACTGAAGGGCATCTAGGTTGGTTCCACAATTTAGCTATTGTGAATTGTGCTGCTATAAACATTGATGTGGCTGCATTACTATAGTATGCTGTATTTAGGTTCTTTGGGTATAAACTGAGGAGTGGGATAGCTAAGTCAAATGGTGCTTCCATTCCCAATTTTCTAAGGAATCTCCATACTTCTTTCCATATTGGCTGCACCAATTTGCAGTCCCACCAGCAATGTATGAGTGTACCTTTCCCCCACATCCTCACCAACACTTGTTGCTATTTGTGTTCTTAATAGCTGCCATTCTGACTGGAGTGAGATGAAATCTTAGAGTAGTTTTGATTTGCATTTCTCTAATTGCTAGAGATGTTGAACATTTTTTTCATATATTTGTTTGATGGATTGTATATCATCTTCTGAGAAGTGTCTGTTCAGTTCCTTGGCCCATTTATTGATTGGGTTATTTGTGTTTTTGGTGTTCCTATTTTTGAGTTATTTATATATCCTAGAGATTAGTGCTCTATCTGATGTAAGTGTAGTAAAAATTTGCTCCCATTCTGTAGGCTCTCTATTCACCTCACTGATGTTCTTTTGTTGGGACGAAGCATTTGAGTTTGAATCCATCCCATCTATTGATTCTTGATTTTATTTCCTGTGCTATAGGAGTCTTATTAAGGAAGTCAGGGCCTAATCTGACATGATGGAGATTTTGGCCTACTTTTTCTTCTGTTAGGCACAGGATCTCTTGTTTAATTCTGAGGTCCTTGATCCACTTTGAGTTGAGTTTTGTACATGGTGAGAGTTAGGAGCTTAATTTCATTTCGTTGCATATGGATTTCAGTTTTCCCAGTACTATTTGTTGAAGAGGCTATCCTTTCTCCAATAAATGTTTTTTTGTGCCTTTGTCTAATATGCAATAACTTTATGTGGGTTCGTATCTGTGTCTTCTATTCTGTAACATTGGTCTACAAATTTATTTTGGTGCCAATACCATGCTGTTTTTGTTACTATTGCTCTGTAGTATAATTTAAGGTCTGGTATAGTGATGCCACCTGCTTCACTCTTCTTGCTAAGGATTGCTTTAGCTATTCTGGGTCTCTTATTTTTCCAGATGAATTTCATGACTGCTTTTTCTATTTCTATTAGGAATGTCATTGGGGTTTTGATTGGAATTGCATTAAATCTGTATAGTGCTTTTTGTAGTATAGTCATTTTGACAATGTTGGTTCTGCCTATCCAAGAACAAGGGAGATCTTTCCATCTTCTAAAGTCTTCATTAATTTCTTTCTTTAGCATTCTGTAATTTTCATTCTAGAAGTCTTTTACCTCTTTTGTTAAGTTGATTCCCATTTCTTTTAGACTATTGTAAATGGGGTAGTTTTTCTAGTTTCTCTTTCAGAGGATTTGTCACTGATGTACAGAAATGCCTTTGATTTATGGGTGTTGATTTTATATCCTGTTACTTTGCTGAATTCATTTATTAGTTCTAGAAGTTTTCTGGTGGAATTTTTTTATCTTCTAGGTATAAAATCATATTGTCAACAAATAGTGATAATTTGAGTTCTTCTTTTCCCATCCATATCCCTTTAATTTTCTTCATCTGTCTAATTGCTCTGGCTAGAGTTTCAGGACTATGTTAAATAGTAGTGGTGAAAGAGGGCCTCCTTGTCTTGTTCCAGTTTTAGAAGAAATGCTTTCAACTTTTCTCCATTTAGAATGATGTTGGCCTTGGGTTTAGCATCGATAGCTTTTACAATGTTGAGATATGTTCCTGTTATCCCTAGATTTTCTAGTATTTTGAACATGAAGCAATGCTATATTTTGTCAAATGCTTTTTCTGCATCTATTGAGATGATCATATGATTCTTATTTTTAAGTCTAGTGATATGATGAATTATATTTATTGATTTCCATATGTTGAACCAACCTTGCATCCCTGGAATGAACCCCACTTGATCATGGTGCACTATCTTTTTATGTTTTTGTATTCAATTTGCCAGAATTTTATTGAGAATTTTTGCATCTCTGTTCATTATAGATATTGGTCTTAAGTATTCTTTCTTTGATGTGTCTTTGTCTGATTTTGGTATCAGGGTGATATTAGCCTCATAAAATAATTTTGGAAATAAGGTTCCCTTCTTTTCTAATTCATGGAATACTCTGAGGAGTATTGGTGTTAATTCTTCTTTGAAGGTCTTGTAGAACTTGGCTGAGAATCCATCTGGTCCTGGGCTTTTCTTGATTGGTAGACTTTTAATGGTGTTTTCTATTTCATAATTTGTAATTGATATGTTTAAATTATGTATGTCCTTCTGATTCAGTTTGGGTAGGACATATGTCTCTAGAAATTTGTAGATGTCTTGGACATTTTCTATTTTATTGGAGTGTAAATTTTCAAAATAGTTTCTAATTATCTTCTATATTTCAGTCATATCCACTGTGATATTTTCTTTTTCATCATGTATTTTACTAATTTGAGTTGTGTCCCCTTTTTTCTTCATTAGTGTAGCTAAGAGTTTATCAATTTTATTTATGTTTTCAAAGAACCAACTTTTTGTTTTGTCAATATTTTCAATCATTTCTTTTGTTTCAATTTTGCCCATGACATGATCCTATATTTAGAAGAGTAAAAGAATTCCACCAGATAACTTCTAAAACTCATAAATAAATTCAGCAAAGTAGCAGGTTATAAAATCAACACCCATAAATCAAATGCATTTCTATAATATGTGACAAATATACTGAAAGAGAAATTTAAAAACTACTCTATTCACAATAGTTTAAAAAAATACTTGGGAATCAACTTAACAAAAGAGGTGAAAGACCTCTACAATGAAATTTGCAGAATGCTAAATAAAGAAATTAAAGAAGACTTTAGAAGATGGAAAGACCTCTCATACTGTTGGATAGGCAGAATTAATATTGTCAAAATGACCATACTACAAAAAGCACTATACAAATAATGCAATTACAATTACAATCCCAATGATATTCTTCATAGAACAAGAAAAAACAATCATGAGATTCATTTGGAAAAACAAAAAACCCATAATAGCCAAAGCAATCCTTAGCAAGAAGAGTGAAGCAGGAGACATCACAAAACCAGAATTTAAACTATACTACAGAGCCATAGTAACAAAACTGGCATGGTATTGACACCAAAAAAGACATAGACCAATGATACAAAATAGAAGACACAGAGACAATAATATAGTTATCTCATACTAGACAAAGGTGCCAAAAACATTAACTGGAGAAAATATAGCCTATTCAATAAATGGTGCGGGGAAAATTGGAAATCCACATACAACAAAATGAAGTTAAAACCCTATCCCTCCCCCTGCACGAAACTCAACTCAGAGTGGATCAAAGACTTCAGCACTAGACCAGAGGCCCTGTGCCTAATAGTAGAAAAAGTAGGCCCAAATCTTTACCATGTCGGTTTATGATCTGACTTCCTTAAAAAGACTTCTAAAGTGCAAAAAATAAAATCAAGAATTAATAAATGAGATGGATTCAAACTCAAAAGCTTCCTCTTGGCAAAGGAAATAATCAGTAACATGAAGAGAGAGCCCACCGAATGGGAAAAAAATCTTTACCACATGCACCTCAGATGAGCATTAATCTCCAGGATACATAAAGAACTCAAGAAACTTAACACCAAAAAAAAAAAAAAAAAAAAAAAATCAATAAATGGGCTAAGGAGCTGAACAGACACTTCTCAGAAGAAGAAATACAATTGACTGACAAATATATGAAAAAATGTTCGACATCTCTAGCAATTAGAGAAATGCAAATTGAAACTACTCTGAGATTTCATCTCACTCCAGTCAGAATTGCAATTATCAATAATACAAACAACAATAAATGTTGGCAAGGATGTGGGGAAAAAGTACACTCATACATTGCTGGTGGGACTGCAAATTGGTGCAACCACTCTGGAAAGCAGTATGGAGATTCCTCAGAAAACTTGGAATGGAACCACTATTTGATCCAGCTATCCCACTCCTCGGTCTATACCCAAAGGACTTAAAACCAGCATATTATAGTGATGCAGCCACATCAATGTTTATAGCAGGTCAACTCACAAAAGCTAAACTATGGAACTAACCTAGGTGTCCTTCAGCAGATGAATAGATAAAGAAATTGTGGTATATATACACAATAGAATATTACTTATCCATAAAGAAGAATGAAATTATGGTATTTGCTGGTAAATGGATGGACTTGGAGGATAGCATGCTAAGTGAAATAAGCCAATCCCCCAAAGCCAAAAGCTAAATGTTTTCTCTGATATGTGGATGCTAATTCACAATGGGGGGGTGGCACTAGGGAAGAATAGTTACTTTAGATTAGGTAAAGGGGAGTGAAGGGAGGGGAGGGGGTAAGGGGGTAGGAAGGATAGTAGAATGAATCAGACATTATTACCCTATGTACATATATAACTGGTGGGATTCTACATCATGTATAACTGAATAATGAGAAATCATACTCCATTATATATAATGTTTCAAAGTGCATTCTATTGTCATGCATAAATAAGTGAAACAAATAAAAAAATTTTGAAAAAAGAATCTAGCTGTGCTTACTTTAATAGTCTTGTCTTCTTCATGCTAAGCTGTGATTTCCACACCACTATTTCAGTACTAGAACATTCTGAATTTGACTGTGTGTCACTTTACTGGTGAGTTTATGCTTTTATGTTTTCATGTTAACTGACACTCTTCTGTCCCAGCTTGAGGTACTCTGTTTAGCACTTTATGTGTGACAGGTCTGGGTGGTTTTGTATGTCTGGGAAAGTCCTTATTTATCTTGCATTTCTAAAGTACAGATTTACTGGGTTAAACATTCTTTGTAATTCTTTTTCTTTTCATTTGAACTGTCCTGCCTGTGTGGTTTCCCTAAGAAATCTGCTAGTAGTTTTATAGTAGTTCCCTTTTATGTGATGAACCTCTTCTTTTTTTGCTTTTAACATTTTTTTCCTAGAATTGGTTCTCAACAGCCCGATTATTGCATGTCTTGGTGAATTCCTTGGGTTAAAGTTTTTTTGGAAACTAGATGTTCATAACTTTCCCCAGATTTGGGAAGTTTGCAGCTATTATTTATCCAACTTTCTGCCCCCTTCTGTTTAAACTCCTAGTGAGATTGTTTTTGTTTGCCTCTTGATGGTGTCCCATGGACCCCACAGGCCTCATCCATTTGTTTTCGTTCATCCTTGTGAATCTCTGGTGTCTTCAGAGGACATCTCTTCAAGTCGTGTCTCTCGTTCTTTCTTCTGCCCTACGTGGTGCCCTGGAGCACTGCTTTGCACTTTTAACCCCTGTCATATTCTTCAGCTCCAAAATGTCTGGGTTTTCTGAAAATGTATTTTATCTCTTTATTGAGCTTCTTTATTTATTTGCATATTATTCTGATTTCATTAAGTGGCTTATCTATGTGTCATAGTTTCCTGAACTTTTGGGGTAATTTTGTTGAACTCTTGCTGGGCCACCTGTGGCTCTCCAGTTCTGTAGGTAGGCTTGGTGTCCTGAGGAGGTGTCATGTTTCCCTTGCCCTTCCTGACCCTGTGGCCTGGCAGAGGGGTTGACACATTTGAAGCCACACTGCCATTTTGCATCTAGAAGGTACAGGACTGAGTGCACAGTATGGCTTCAGGTATTTGCATAATCACTATTTTGCCATTTTCAGAATTTGGTTTTCAGAATTCTCCAAAGATAGCATTCTTAAGAGTGATGCTTGAGCATTCACCTAACTGCAGAGGAGTGGCAGCCTTCAAAGAAACAAAGGAATCCACAGAAACTAAGCTTGGGGGTCATCAGGAAGAGGCACAGGCTGTGGATCCGACCTGGGATAGTCCCCAGGTCTCGTGCTCAGAGGTGGGCTCCTGGGAAATGGTCAGGTTACGAGGCCTCTGACCCCATCAGTGCACTAATCCATTGACTGCTGAGTGGATGACAGGGAGGGGCACTGAGTTAGAGGATGCAGATCACTGGTGTCCTGCCCTGGAAGGGTCTCCCCACCGCCCCTTCCCATCTCTCTGCCTCTCTACTCCCACTGTCATGAGCTGGGCAACTCTACTCTGCCATGCCCTTCCACCATGACATTTCTGCCTTGGAGCCAGCTGAGCATGGGCTGAATTCTTGGGGATTGTGAACCAAAGTAAATCTCTCCTTCTTCAGGTTGTATTTTGGTCACAGAAAGCTACCATGTAAAGACTTTCTCTCTACCGTAGATCGCGAGAGCTTGAGGTGGATGTGGGGTATCTGAAGAGTTTGCCTGAATGTCGCCCTCAACCTCCTGGATGGATTTCTGTGGAGACAGGCAACGCTATCTGCAAAGGTACTTGATGCCTTCTGAGGTTCTTGGCCAACCTGTACCCTGGTAGTTGTCCTGTGAATACCTATTTATTTTTTCTTTACTCCTGTTTGAATAACAATACATAAGCCTGCTGGTATCTCTCTTAATTTAATAATCAGTGTGTGGCTCAACTGTTGTTCCTTTTGCATCTCTGAGAAATAGGTGACAGCATGTTTTGTTCATGATGTTTTGTGACCAAAGAACAGACGAGGAATGGAATGCATCAGAATCATGAGTGATGCCTGCAGCAGCATCAGACTAAGGCTCAGACGCTGCAAAGCAAAGCTGGCCCAGCGCTGGCCCATTGAGGGCGGCGTGCCTGCCGCACCATGTTGTCCCGGGTTCAGCCTGGCGGTGGGCACCATGGTGCTGTGAAAAGCCTCTGCCAACCACAGCACAGCAACGGTGGCCAGGTCGCTGATAAAGCGTGGTTCTCTGGGAGCAGAGCATCCTGAAAAGGCCAAACCACAGGAAGAGGCACCACAGACAGCTCTGGACTGAGGTTCTCCTGGTATCAAGAGTAGTGATGGCTGCTGAGTGTGCTGGTGGGAGGCCGCCAGTGCTGGGGACATGCCCTGGAGGCAGGATGCACAGACAGCAGGACAGAGGAACAGTTAAAGGAACAAGCCAATAAGTGGACTGATTGAGGACTGGCAAGGGGAAATTCTGATTGCACCTGTTCCCAGGGCCGTGCCCAGGGATGCAGCCATGGGCAGCACACGCAGGCCATCAGGCTGGTTCTGGATTGGTAAGCCCCACAGGGTGACCTGCTTTCAAAGCACGTTGCCCTCTGTGGCTGACTAAGGCTTTCTCTTCCTCTGGGAATAGCCCGACTCTTGCTCCCCTTGGAGGCCCAGCCATGCCTGTCTTCTCCTTCTCCTTCTCCTTCTCCCACACGTCCAAGAGCCAGTTTCTAGGTTCTGCAGACAGCTTCCCTGCCACGCCTTGCTGGGGACAGATGCCCTGGGAGCCTGTTTTCCTGGTGCAGAGGCCCATGTTAGGAGAAGCCTCCCCTCCTCCACGTGCACTGCCTCCAGCTGTTGGCTCCGGTTTCGACCTTGCAGCCAAGGAGAT
This sequence comes from Tamias sibiricus, assembly GCA_025594165.1. Lineage (NCBI taxonomy): Eukaryota > Metazoa > Chordata > Mammalia > Rodentia > Sciuridae > Tamias > Tamias sibiricus. The sequence goes on along the minus strand of CM046670.1, from coordinate 99,658,768 downwards.
CGGCGCTTCTCCGGCCATGTTCTTCCTCCGGTCCATCTGCAGCCAGTCTCAGCTGGTGTCCTTTGCTCTGCGGTGCCTCAAGGACTCCTCATGGACAGAGCCAGCAGTTTATAGGAGCACTCGCAGTCGCCGGACAGGCACAGAGGAGAGGGGAGAGGCACTGTGTCTGCTGGGCTCCTCCACCTCAGCTGGTTCTGAGTTCCAGAGCCACAGCCCTGTGTCTGCGGGCTCCTCCACCTCAGCTGATCCTGAGTTCCAGAGCCACAGCCCACCCTCCACTCGCTCCCGGAGCCTCGATCATGCTCTCACACAGCCGTCCACCCTGCTCGACGCATTTTGAGGTCTCATTTAATTATAAACCCTAACAAATCAAACCATGTGTTTTTTGCATTGTGAGGACCACACAGTCACTGAAGCTGGGGAAGAGGCAGTTTTCCGTGGATCCTGTCCAAACTGCAGCATCCTGCTGTCCAAAAGCACAGTTTTGAAGGCTGAGGCTAGGTGCGTTACTGCTGTGTTGGCCGGGATTTCATTAAGTGAGGGGGGTTTGTAGTATTCTCAGACCAAGAAAATTTTATTAGGTCAAATTATTTTTAGGTAAATCCATGAAATCTCTCCAATTTGTTCTATGTCCAAATATCTTGACACTCTGAAATTTTGTTTTCCTTTTCAAAATTGCCTTTCTGTTTCTCTCTGATATCATTTGAAATAAAAATGAATTTTTTCATGTGGGGCCAAAGACAGTGGGGACCCTGGATATGGCTGTGGAGGAGGAGCTCTCTGGGTGGCCTCCTTCTCCCTGTGCTGCCGCCCTGGGCCCTGGAGGCCTTCCTGACCGGCACATGGTGCCTGCGAACTGCACAGACGGGTGCCACGGTGGCAGTCTAACGTACCTGCTCCCTCCCAGCGGGCAGGTGGCAGGCATTTCCCTAGAGAATGGCCGATGTCCGGAGTTCCAGCCTCTGTGTGCTCAGCCACCACCACAAGCCTGATGCACAGTGACCATCAAGCTGCGGGTCCCAGATGCTATACACCCGCTCCTCAGCACTGCATTCACGACACATTTGTCACGAGCCCGCCACTCCAGGTCAGCCCCACAGCCCAGGACTGGGCCCTTTCCTGGAGACCCAGGCTCCAGGCCCACCTCCTGGGTCCCAGGCAGCAGGTCTGCCTCCATGAATCCAGAGGCTAGGCTGGCAGCCACAGGTGGAGATCAGGCCCATCTCCGCAGACCCTGGAGGCCCCACTCCCTGCACTGGCCAGCCCCGGTGGGTGCCAGGTATGTTCAGGGCTTTAAGTGCAACACACACACAGTCCACATATCCTGTTTCCAGCCTCCTAAGCCATAGCTCCCTGAGGAAAAAAAATTCTTGTTCAAAAGAGACTGGCTTGTTTTCAAGCTTGTGAAAGCCAGCCAGAGGGCTCTGGCTAAGTTTAGACAGCTAAAAATAAAGTGAAAAGTTGGATTTTAAAATTATTATTATTATTATTTGAAAATGTACTTTTGCAATGTACATATATAGTAGTACAAAATCAGATTAATAGAATTTCATTGTTATCATGAAAATAAGTCTGGCTTCAGCTTGAGTGAAATAAAGAACTTCTGTCATGCTGCCTGTTTTTCCTCTTAAAAACCAAATGTGCATGATTCTGTTGGAGGAATGAAGAGTGTAATCGTGCACTTTGCCCGCCAGCCTGAGTCTGTCTGTTATTCCTTCTGGCAGATTGGTTTAGCTTCACTTTGCCCCTAATGTACATCTTCAGCACAGCACCTCAGAATGGCATATTTCTGATGTAGGTAAGAATTTATCTAAGGACAGAAACTTTCTTTTTTTTTTTTTATAATATACATTACGAGTGCTTACAATTGTTTTTATACCTTTATTTTATTTATGTGGTGCTGAGGATTGGACCGAGGGCCTCACACACGCGAGACAAGTGCTCTACTGCTGAGCCACGGCCCCAACCCTGGGGCATCGACTTCCTCTTAGGTAACATAACTTTAAAATAGACACTACATATGTGAAGGATGAGGAATGATTCTGAAAAGGGGTAACTGCAGTCTCCTCTTTTCTGCACTTGTGGAGAAACATCAGCTTTTACAGCAGCTAGACAGCTGGGAGGTAGATATTCCCTATTGCTGTTAAAACCACAATGTAAATTCTCTGAATCTCTCTAAATAGGAAAACTATTCTCAGAAACTTGACTAAGGAAACATTGACAATATTATACAATGGGTTCTGTATGAGTATGCTATACAACAAACTCCCAGGGATTCTAAAAAGTTTGTGGACACCCCAGGGAGGGCTGGTTTCTAGTGCTCTTCCCTGCAGAGACATCAGTGCGAACAACTGAATTCGCAACACCTTCAGAAGTGGACTTTGTCAAAACTGTAACAGGAGACAGACACAGTCACTGTTTTAACAAAGGGATTGGTTCAGCAGCAGCAAACAATGTCTGCAAAAACACAAGCGCCCGACCTCAGAGCATTCAAATAGCAAAGCAAGTGTTGACTGAACCAAGGGAGAAACAGAAACGCGGTCACAGTCGGGACTTCAGCACCCACTTCCAACAACGAGATCTTCCAAACAGCGTCAACACACACTTGAGGCTGAATGGATCCAGAGACACTCGCACATTCTGTCTAGTGGCAGCACCTGCCTCTTCCCCAGCACATGAGAATGCTCTCCAGGATAGCGCATCCATTAGGCCACAAAATCTAATAGGACTGAAATTGTTGCAAGTACCTTTCCTTATTGTGATGTTATGAAATTAGAAATCAATAACAGGAAGAAAACTGGAAAATTCACCAACTTGAGGAAATTGAATTACACACTCTTGAACATTCTGGGTCAAAAAAGAAATCAAATGAAAATTTAAAAATATTGAGGCAAATAGAAATGAAAACAGCAGTCTGAATTGTGGAAAAAGAAATTTTAAGAAGGCAGTTTTTTGTTTCTGTTTTTTGGTATTAGGGATTGAACCCAGGGGTGTTTAGTCACGGAGCCACATCCCCAGCCCAACTGTTGCTGAGTTGCTAAAGGCCTCATTAAGTTGCTGAGGCTGGCTTTGAACTTGCAATCCTCCTGTCTCAGCCTCCCAACTTGCTGGGATTATAGGTGTGTGCCACTGTGCCCAACAAGAAGGCAGTTTTTTTTTTTTTTTTTTTTTTGGTACTGGGGATTAAACTCAGGGGCACTCGACCACTGGGCCACATCCCCACCCCTTTTTTGTATTTTTTAGAAACAGGGTCTCACTGAGTTGCTAAGTGCCTCACCATTGCTGAGGCTGGCTTTGAACTTGCAATCCTCCTGCCTTAGCCTCCCAAGTGTTGGGAAGAAGGCAGTTCTTAATGCTAAATTCCTACATGAAGAAAAAAATTAAAGATCTGAAATAAACACCCTAATTAAATACCTCAAAGAATCAGAAAATTTAGTAGAAAGAATTGAAGAAATGATAGAAATTAAAGCATAATTAAGTGAAATAGAGACTAGAAAATCAATAGAAATGACCAATACTAAGGGCTGTTTTTTTTTTTAAATAAATAAATCTTTAGCAAGCCTAAGAAAATGGAGAAAACTTCAAATAAATTAATTTACAAATCAAAGAGGAGACATTTCGGCCAACTCATTGAAATATAAAGTATAATAGGAACAATTATGTGCCATGAAGTTGGATGACCTAGAGAAAGGGCTAGACTCTAGAACTAAGAAGGGAACCACGGAGACACTGGAAATCTGCACAGACTACACCCAATCAAGGAGGTTGAACAATCTTCCATCGCAGAAAAGCCCAGACCTGATGGCTTTACTGGTGAAACTAACCAAATATTTAAAGAAGAATCAGCACCAACTGCTCTAAACTCTTTCAAAACATTAAAGGGCGGTGAGACCAACACACTCATGCTGAATCCAGCTTTGTCTGTTACCAATGCTAGACAAGGATGCTCTCAGAAGGGAAGATGAAAACCCATATCCCTGGTGAACGCAGATGTGAAGATCCTCCGCAGAAGGCTAGCAACTGAATTTCACAGCTTACTGAAAGGGTCACTCACATGGTCAGGTGGGATTTACCCCATGATGGGTCAACACAGAGAAGTCAAAAAATACAATGCACCACATCCATGCAATGAAGGATGAATTACACAAGTGTTTCACTAGCACAGGAAACATTTCCTGCAATATTCAAAACGGCTTTCCATCACCCACACTCTCAACCAATCAGATGCAGAGGAAGTGCTCACCAAGACTGTGGTGAGCCCACAGCTGACGGGCACGGCTCAGGGCTGAAGACCTCCACCCAGACCAGGAGCAAGACAGGCACCCATGCCTGCGCTTCTGCTCACAGTCCCGTTGGTGGGCGGCTTGAAGAAGGAGCCAGCAGACCAATCTTTTTAACAGCACCATCATGAACCTTGGGAATGACTTTAACCAAAGCCACGAAAGATCCACACACTGAAGACCACAGACCACTAATTAGGGTGAGATGATACAAAGGAATGGGAGTATATCAAGTGCTCCTGGCTTAGAAGGACTGATGTTAAAAGAGCAGGCTACTCCAGTGATCTACGGATTCAAGGCAGTCACCATTAGAATTGCAAGGCCATTTTCCACAGAAATAAAAAATTTAAAAACTCATATAAAACCAAAAACCCTCCAAGTTGCCCAAACCATTTTGAAAAAGAATGAAGCTGGAGGCATTGTGCTTCCTAACTTAAAAGTTCACCACAGACTCAGGCATCAAAGCAGTGTGGAGTTAGCATAAAGACACACGTGTGGACCTACGGAAGACAGTAGGAGTCTAGAACTAAATCTATGGTCAATGGATGGTCACCACAGCTGCCGAGGACACATAGTGGGCAAAGAAAGCCTTCAACAAGCAGAGCCAGGAGAACTGGAAATGCTGGGCGCTAGATACATCCTATACAAAATGGACCAGAAACGGACAAACCATGGGTAAGGCAGGGAGAAAGCCTGAGCTGCTGTGTGTGTGCTTTTGGAGATGACACTGAACACACAGGCAGGAGACGAGGAAAGGGGCGATGTGATTGCGTGAAGCTAGAACTTCTACCCAGGAAGGGAGCAAGCATCGGGCGGAGGAGCTGTGGCACAGGCGGGAGAAAACACCACGCCATGTGGTGACCTCAGGAGATCTGGCTCGGGGCCAGGGCCTCCACAGACCGCACTCAACTGGGACATGCAGATGGCCAGTTGAAGCAGCACTGCTGCCGGTGTGGGGGACACGCAACTCAAAGCCACAGTATGGACACGCTGGCGAGGACGTGAAGGGGGCCTTGCACACTGGGGTAGGGTGTGTGGCAAGCAGCGTGGAGGCTTCTGAAGAGGCGGACCCAGAAGTCCCTCCTCTGCACAGATTGTCAAGGGGGTAAGACCCCCATGGGAGAGGTATGCACACCCCACGTCCACTGCGGCTTCTTCACTACACCCTGGATTTGGAAGACAAACTAAGGATCAGTCAGTGTGAATAGCTACAGAAAAGGTGATGGCACACATATATACACACCACACACACCACACACACACCACACAGAGGAATGTCATGCCACCTTAAAAAGAAGGGATCCCTCCTGGGATTGAACTTGGGTGAGCTTGGAGCACATTATGCCAGACACAGAGCAGTGTCTCGTGATCTCACCTGCATGTGGCATCTGACAAAAGCTGAGCTCATCAAGGCAGAGTGATCGGTGGTCACCAGGGCCTGGGGGTGTGGTGGGAGATGCGGGCCACAGGGACAGGGCTTATTTGTGCCCACAGAGGTTCTAGGCTCTGATGCCAGGTGTCAGGACTGCAGGGACACCACACTGCACACTCGGTGCTGCCTAGGCCTGTCTAAGCCGTGCATCTTCAGCGTCTGCCTGCAACAGGAAGGTGACTCTGAGCTGTGCAGGTGTTCACCACCTTGATTGTGGTAGAGTTTCACAGCATATGCTTACATCAAATTATCATGATGTGCACCTTAAACACACTCACTTTTGCCAATCACACCACAATAAAGCTGGAGAAAGTGGCCTTGTTTTAAGTAAACAAATAAATCATGAAACAGATGTGAGTATACAGCCCTGGTCCTGAGGTGCTGATCCTTGGTCCTAAGGTGCTCAGCCCTGGTCTTGGGATGCTCAGCATGAACATTCAGGAAACTTGGTGTTTCTTTTTTTTTTTTTTTTTTTAGTTGTAGGTGGACACAACACCTTTATTTTATTTATGTGGTGCTGAGGATCGAACCCAGGGCCCCACACATGTGAGACAAGTGCTCTACTGCTGAGCCATAGCCTCAGCCCCAGGAACTTGGTGTTTCTAAGTGTCTCCATGGCTTTCAGGTTGGCCATATTCATAAGATACAGCAACTTCTGCAATTTCCAAACTAGCAGCTTTTAGAAGACTGCCCATTTCAGCTGGCCTGTGCCTCAGTCTGAAACCCAGAGGATGTCTCAATTAATTAATTCAACCAGAATAAAAAAGTGCAGGGGATGAGACAGTCCATCTGTGAGCCTGGCTTGTGTCTTCACAGGCTACGGGCAGGTCACTGTGCCTCAGGAGCACCAGCAAGGGAACTGCAGCTGCAGGCTCCGGAAGCAGCACAGTGGGGTTGAGCCAACCTGGTGGCTAGATCCACATGAGCTTCTCCCACTAGTCCTCGCTGCTGTCCAGACACACATGGATTAGAACTCAGCATGTCTGTGAAGCCAGTTATCACCCTCATTCCAAAACCAGACAAAGAGACATCGAGAAAAGAAAAGAACAGGTCAATATCCTTGGTGAACATCCATGCAAAAGTTCTGCATGGACAAACTGCATACAAAAACACATTAAAAAGACAGTGCACCTGATCATGTGGAGTTTATCCCAGGGATACAAGGCTGGTCCAAAATACAAAAATCAATAAGTGTAATTCACCACACAAATAGAGTTAAAGACAAGAATCACACGATTACCTCAATAGATGCAGAAAAAGCATTTGACAAGATACAGTACCCATTCATGTTTAAAACACTAGAAAAACTAGGGAAAGAAGGAATATACCTCAACATTGTAAAGGCTATATATGACAAACCCAAGGCCAACATCATTCCAAATGGAGAAAAAAACTGAAAGTCTTTGCTCTAAAAACAGGAAGAAGACAAGAAAGCATACTCTCACCACTCCTACTCATCACAATCTTTGAAACCCTAGCCAGAACAATCAGGTAAGAGAAGGAAATTAAATGGCTACGAACAGGAAGAGAAAAGCTCAAACTATCTCTGCTGATGACATGATCCTATATTTAGCAGACACCAAAAACTCTACCAGAAGACTTCTAGAGTTGACAAACAAATTTAATAAGGTAGCAAGATACACAATCAACATATATACTTTCTATATTCCAATAATGAATCTGCTGAAAAAGAAATTAGGAAAAACTATCCCATTTACAATAACCTCAAAAAATCTGGAATTAATCTAATGGAGGAGATGAAAGACCTCTATAATGAAAACTACAGAACACTGAATAAAGAAATTTAAGATGACCTCAGAAATGGAACGATAGCCCATGTCCTTGGATATGCAGAATTAATATTGTCCAAAGGCCATACTACCCAAAGCATTATACAGATTGAATGCAATCCCTATCAAAATGTCAATGATGTACTTCATAGAACTAGAAAAAAAGTTCTAAAATTCATTAGGAAGAATAAAAGACCCAGAATAGCCAAAGCAATACTGAACAATAAAAGTGATGCTGGAGGCATCACAATACCCAATCTCAAATATAGATCTACAGAGCTATAGTAACAAAAACAGCATGGTACTGGCATCAAAATAGACATGACGACCAATGGAGTAGAATAGAAGATACAGACAAACCCACACAAATATACAGTTACCTGATACTAGACAAATGTTTCAAACACCTATATTGGAGAAAAGACAGCCTTTTAAACAAATGGTGCTGGGAAAACCGGAATTCCTTATGTAGAAGAGTGGAACTAGATGCCTATCTCTCACTCTATATGGAAGTCAAGTCAAATCTGGTCAGAGACCTAGAAATTAGACCAGAGACTTGGCAGATTCCAAAGGAAAACCAGGGTCGGCACTCCAGCGTGCTGGCACAGAGACCAACTTCCTTCACAAGACTTCTGAAGCTCAAGAAACAAAGCCAGAGTCAGTACACGGCATGCCATCAAACGTGAAAGGTTCTGCTCAGCAAAGGAAACAATGAAGAGCATGAAGTGAGAGCCCACAGGATGGGAGACAATCTTTGCCACCTGCTCCTCAGATGGGTATTAATATCCAGAATATTTGAAGAACTCAAAAACCTAACACCAAAAAAATAATAATTACCCAATTAATAAATGGGAAAGGAACTAAACAGATGTTTCTCAAAATAAGAGATAGGAATGGCTGAGAAATACATGAAAAGATGTTCAACATCTCTAGCAATCAAGGAAATGCAAATCAAAACCACAATTGAGATTTCATCTCACTCCAGTCAGAATGGCAATATTCAAGAATACAAAAAATAATAAGCATTGGCATGGATGTGGGAAAAAGGTTCACTCATACGTTGTTGGTGGACTACTCTGGAAAACATGGAGATTCCTCAGAAAACTAGGAATAGAACCTCCGTAGGACCCAGCTATCCCATGCCTCAATATTTATCCAAAAGGTCTAAAATCAGCATATTACAGTGATGCAGCCACATTACTGTTTATAGCAGCTCAATTCACAATTGCCATGCTATAGAGCCAACCTAGGTGCCTTTCAAGAGATGAATGGATAAAGAAAATGTGGTACATATACACAATGGAGTATTTCTCAGTCACAAAAAAGAATGAATTACATGATTTGCTGGATGGACAGGAGACTATAATGCTAAGTGAAAGAAGCCAGACTCAGAAAGTCAAAGGTCACCTATATGTAGAAGCTAGTCTAAAATAAAGAAAAAAGAGAAAGAAAAGAAAAAGGGTGGGAAAATTCCATCAAAATAGAAGGAAGATCAGTGGAGTAGAGAAGAAAAACATTGAGGGGAGGGAGGAGGGATGAAGTAGGGGGAAAGCAGTGGAATGAATTCAACCTAACTTTCCTTTATACATATAGGAATATACTACAGAGAAACACGTCATCATGTGCATCCACAAGACACTAAGTTTTATAAAGCTCTAAGTAAATAGCCAAAACACCAGTAGACTAGAGGGAAGGGAACTGGGGGAGGGAGAAGGGGAGAGGAAGGGAATAGTGAGGATTGAATTAGAGCTGATTATATTCCTTGCTTTTATAATTATGTCAAGATGAATCCTATAGTCATATATAACTGAAGAGAACCAATAAATATAGAAAAAACAAATAAAATGCAAGCTATCTCTGAATGTGATTTCCATAGGTATAGTGGATGACAAGCAATGGCAGAGAGGTGAGGGAGATGAGGTCCACAGTGCCTGGGGGAGTCTGACCCTGAGACAGAAGAGGAAGCTGCAGGACCGGCTGAGGTTGGGGTTCAATCCATCAGAAATGCCCACAGTCACAGCAGAGGGCCTTGAAGACAGGGCTAGAGAGGGCTGGACCATGCTGTTGGCCCTGGGGGCAGGGGCGGGCAGACCCCGGGTTCAGGAGAGGCCACCCGGCCTCACGCCAAGGGCAGACTTGGGTGGCTGGCAGCACTGAGGTGTGCTGGGCGCGTCCTGTACCTGGCTGCTGCCTTCCTCGAGGAACAGCGTGGCCGTAGCCTTCTCCACTGCATCTCCCTCTCTTCTGGTTTTCCTGCTGGACACTGTCCTGCCCGAGCGAGCAGCCTGAGCCACAGCACTCAGCAGCAACTGACCCAAGTCCACACTGTGGCTGTAATCAAAATACTTAAACTCTGGTCTCCAAGTTACTAAACATTCCTTTCTGACTCACACTTACACCCTCAGCAATCTAACTGAACTCTTCTGCCAGTAAAAGTCACATCATCTATGCCAGGTAAGGCTAGCTCTTCATACTCACTTACAAGGGACAAAAGTCAAGAATCATTCTTCACACAATACCTAGCAAGAAGCTGCTGTGCAAATTTCCACTTGGGTATGGAGTGTCTTGTCCTTTTACACACCGACTATGGAGTTGCACAACTTGAAATGGAAGACCTCACAGAGAGGTGGCCGCTTTCTGGGCAAACCCATGAGTGCCCACACTGCTTCCACTCAGCCTGACGGACCACTGGGGCCTGGTAGCTCTGTGAAGAGGCTGGTTAGTCCAGCAGGGCTGGTGGCAGCCATGACCAAGCCACCACAGTAATCAGGGGACTGCAGGGAAGTGGACCAAGATGAAGGCCCTGAACTGAGGCAGAGGCATGGTGGTACCTGGGTCCTAACCAGGGAGCCTCAGGCAGTGCGCCCCTGAGTGACCACCTCCCTCCTCCTCTACAGGGGCCTGCTGTGGCTTCTGAAGGCTGGTGGTGTCACGCTCCTAACACCTGTTTCTTCTCATTCTTCTTTTTATGCAAGGAGTGGTAGAACTCGAGGGTACAAAACTGGGCAGAATCTCTGTCAGAGTGAATTGCGACGCAGGGCAGATTTGGGGATTCACTATTTAATGGAGGTAAGGTCACACAACAGATCACTGTGCAGGTCCCTCTGACTCCAGGCTGTTTGGGTGTCCTGGAGCGTGGGCAGTGGTGACACAGCTCCTCCCGGAGCTGCCAGGGCTGTCCCCCAGATCTCCTGGGTGCCCGTGCCCTTTGGAGCATTGGCTACCAGTGACTGACTTTGGATCTCCTATAAGACAAACTGGCAAATTTGAGTATGATCACAAAACTGGGAAATTTCCTGTACAGATGCCAGTGGGGCGTGGCGTAAGGTGTGTCTCGTAGAGCACCTGGACACCCGCGCCTCCTGTCTTTGTTGTCCTGCCCCAGTCCGTGAGCCGCAGAGTAGCCAGAGACAGTCTTACAGGAGGACTCAGCCCCTGCTTAGTCGAGGGTCTGTGAGCATCTAGAATCTCTTCTTGGAATCCTTGGAGGGATCATTTGTAGAGTGTGTGGTTTTCTGTTGTAATTGAGAATAACTTTTAAAATGCTGTTTCCTTATCTTTGGAAATTCCTGAAAGCCCAACTTTTCTATCATGCTGTCTTCATGCTTTCCAAAAGAGAATCAAGAATGGGTGTTGAGTGAAAAGTGGAGGGAGTTTGTACTTAACATTGCCGAACACACTCAGAAGTGGTACAGTGGTCATCCAGCCAGATGCTCGTGGTTGTGGGTGTCTCAGTCCGTCTTCCCCTCCCGTACCAGAATACTGCAGATTGGTGATTTATAAGCAGGGAAGTTTATCTGCTCACGACTTTGGAGCTTGGGAAGTCTGAGAGCATGGAGACCCTCTGTGCTGGCCACAGTAGGGTGGAAGGGCAGGTGAGCTTGTGAGAGAGCCAGGGGAGGCAGAGATGTTCTGTCAGGAGTCTGGTGACAAGGGCATGGGTCAGCTCCACCCTCCCAGGTCCCTGCTCCACATGTCAGAGGTAAGGGGCTTTCAGTATGACTCAGAGAGGACCTCAGACCAAGCAGAAAGGATACAGAGTTCATTTCTAGAATCCCCTTGCTCTTTCCTCACCTGGAGACAGTGATGGGCATCTGGAGTTCTGGTGCAAAGGGGAAGAGCGTGTGCTCTGGTACTTCAGGTCCAGGTGCTAGGTGCCCATCAAGGGCTCTTTCTGAACAAAGGCTCATCCAGGGTCAACAGCAGCTCTCAGGAGTGCTCCCACAAGGTAGCTGTCCTCCTGTGCCTGGAAGAGGTGTGCAGGCGGCCTCCAGCTCCCCCAGGATGAGCTGCATGGGGCCAGACGGATCCCAAGGACCAAGCAGTCCACAGGGGCCAGTCGCCTGGGAAGCACGCAGAAGAGGAGGAGTAAAAGCAAAACACAGAGGGAGGGAGGGGAGAAGGAAGGAAGGAGGAAGAAGGAAAAAAGAAGATAACAGTCTCTACTGGCTTGGTCCAGGGAGGGTCAGGAGATATGGGCCCCAAATTTTTAGGATTTCGCTCTAAAGAAAAACCAACAAAAATGCAGGAGCATTTGTAACTCACAGGTGCTTGGAAGAGTCGATAATGAATGAGGAAGGGTAGACATAAACATGTTACCCAGAAAGCCTGCCCCTGGATCCTGCCACACCTGGTACATTGCATGCTAAGTGCTTGTAGGACCAGGAGTCCAGTGAACCCTGACCTCCTCCTGAACCTTCCTCCACTCTGCTGCGCCCGGAAGGACACACTTCCACTGCTCACTGCTGGAGTGCAACCTTCAGACCCATGTGCATGCCAGATGCAACACCAACCTCATGCCTCTCACAGGAACCACCCCACTGGGCGCCTGCCTCCTGCCTCCTGCCTCCTGCCTCCACCCACCTCTCACCTGCCCCACACAGGAACCACCTCCCCTGGGCACCTGCCCCCTTCCTCCACCCACCTCTCACCTGTCCACACAGGAACCACCTCCCCTGGGCACCTGCCCCCTTCCTCCACCCACCTCTCACCTGTCCCACACAGGAACCACCTCCCCTGGGCACCTGCCCCCTTCCTCCACCCACCTCTCACCTGTCCACACAGGAACCACCTCCCCTGGGCACCTGCCCCCTTCCTCCACCCACCTCTCACCTGTCCCACACAGGAACCACCTCCCCTGGGCACCTGCCTCCTTCCTCCATCCACCTCTCACCTGCCCCACACAGGAACCACCTCCCCTGGGCACCTGCCTCCTTCCTCCATCCACCTCTCACCTGCCCCACACAGGAACCACCTCCCCTGGGCACCTGCCTCCCTTCTCCATTCACCTCCCTCCTGCCCCTCACAGGAATCTGCTTCTGAAGGTTTTCTGTTTTTGTGGAGTCTGGACACAGTCTTTGGCCTGTCTCTTGCCCCCTCATCTGTTGCCAAGCCTGCCTGCTCCGGGCCTGCCACAGTGGGCTACAGCCAGGAGCTGCAGCAGCCTCCCTCCTAGGATGTCTCCTGAGGGGGGCCCCGGGCCCCTGCTGGGCCTGCCCAGTGGCTCAGTGTCTGTGATTTACCCGACATCCTGGAATCTGATCGCAGCTCGCTGCCTGTCATCAGAATGCCATTGCCCTCCCTTCCAGCTTTGCATCTTGAAGAAGGATGTAAGTAAACAAAAGGAGAAGTCCCAAGCACACCTTCTGAGACACCACAGGCCGCTTCACTTAAGGATGCCACCAGGGAAACCACAGGACGCTCCACACCCAGAGGCTGCACCCAGGCTCTCACCAAAGAGTGTCTACTTGGCTGCTCACACCAGACTGGTTGTGAGCATGTGCACACTGATAGATGGGCTCCCCTCCACCCAGAGTTTTCCACATCCTGAGAGAAGCAACCTTGTTTCATTCTCCCAGCAGGATGTTTCTTCCCCGGGAAGGATCAAGAACCAATAGGCTTAAAGGTCGCCCTGTTCTATGGGCAAAGAGCCAATGGCGTTGGGATTGCTCTGGTGCACCTCCCACCAGAAATCCCCATATAGGGCCCTGTTTGAGAGACTCAGAACACACACACACACACAGACACACACATCAGCTTGTCGCTGCTGATAGGAGGAAGCCACTCAGACACATCAGCTCGATCCTGCGGAGAGGAGGAAGCCACTGCGAGAGGAGGAAGCCACTGCGACAGCTCCAGACCCATCGCCTTCAGCCAACAGCAGCTGCCCCAGCCGACAGCTCCAACCTCCAGCCAGACAGCAGCTGCTTTAGCCAATAGCTCCAGAGATCCCGGCCGGTGCAACCAAGCACCCACCTTCTGTCCAGAGCTTGCACACTCCCCTCTCCCTGACTCCCCTCTCCCACCAGAGCTTGCACACTCCCCTCTCCCTGACTCCCCTCTCCCACCAGAGCTTGCACACTCCCTTCTCCCTGACTCCCCTCTCCCAGCACCTCTCCGACCTTCGACCAGAGCACCTCTTCTCCGGTTTTGCTACCAGCCACAAAGGCTGTTGAATAAATCTCTTGGCTGCACGGCTGTGCCCGGTGTGATGTTTTGCCCTTCACAGACCATCTTTTGTGTCTGGCTCTGGGCTGCCCTTGGAGCAGGACTTCCCCACTGTGCATGCAGTGGTGCCTGTTCTTCTCCATGGAGTGCCATCCCGCCGAATGTTTATGTCCCATTCTGTCCATTCCACTGCTGAGGGACGTCTGGTGGCTCTGTGTGCTGGGCTGAGGGGTTCTGCGCCTGTGGATATTGTGTGCAGGCACCCTGGTGCACACCCGGGGGAGTCGCGAGGCAGGAGGCCCACAGCGTCCGGAGCCTGGGAACCCTGCACCTACTGCTCTGCATGCACTTTGGTGCGTGTGTCCCCACATCTCCTCGCATTCTGCTCCCAAGCTTCTGCCTGGCTTCTCTGTCTCCTGATGGGCACAAGTCTCGATTTCCACATGGTTCCTCTAGCAAGCCTTTCCTTATGGTCCATGCCTTTGTGTCTGGTGATGACTTCTCCTCTCAGCATGGAGGTGCTTTCTGAGGCCATCTCCTGGGGTCCTCTCACCCTTGCCCTTTAGACAGCAGCCTGCTCCGAGTGTCGGCGTCTGCCTGAAGTGGGCCTTGCGTCTCTGGGTCCTGAGTGTGGACCTGTCATGCTGGGCCATACGCTGGTGCTCCAGAACCTTCAGCCAGAGCTTGGGGTCCAGTGCCGGCAGTGTGGGCTCCTCCCTCCTGCCCTCCGTTGGCCTCTCCAGGTCTGGATCCCAGCAGCGTGGAGGAGTCTGGCACCAGGTGAGACAGGTCCTGCCCTCAGCTGCTCCAGGTGGGCCTCCTCTGTCTGGCTTCTCACCTCCACGTGGATTTCAGAATTAAGGATGAGAAAAGCACCCATGCTCAGGGCCTGTGGGTGGATGAGCCGTGGAACCTTCACGCTTACCTGGGACCGCCGACTGTCCCCGGGGAGCCTCTGGGTCTAGAACCCACCAGTTCCATCAGCTCCCTGGTCCATGGCCCTGCACTCTACTTTGCAGCTGCGCCGTGTGGGACTCTGGACACTTTGTTTGTTTCTGACTGGTGGGACTCTTGCCGAGGTAGCAAGCAACCTTACAGTTTGAGCTTTCTGGGGCTTGGGTTCCTGCCATCACGGTAGGACACACGGGCACACAGGCCTCTGCTCTGCCGGGACCCCGCCTCCTGACCCGTGCTTCCCTGTCCCAGTGGCCTCTTCCTGTGGTGCCCCGCAAGGTGCACTTCCTTCTGCTTTCCTGTTGTGTTGGCCCCAGTCCCTGGGTCCCCCGTGTGCTCCACAGCTTGTGCCAAATGATGGACGAGTATTAATAGGCGTTTGTCAAAAGGTCGGCCAAGGCAGAGCTGTGGAAGGACTTCCCCACGGTCCCCGAGAGCCCTGTGGGCCCACACAGGTCCTGCCGGCCCCACTGCCACTCATGGGAGGACCTCTGACCTCCTTCACTGGGCCTTTTCCTTGTGCTCGAGCATTTCCGTGTTTCTTCTCTGAGTGAAAGAGTTAGAACGACCGTTTGAATCTTCCAGTTGTGTCTGGAATGAACTCAGACACTGAAGGCCTTGCACCTGTGTGTGCTTCCCTGGTGTGAGTTCTACATTCATCACCCTCTACAGGTGTATTTCATTTTTATAAAGAAATATATAATTCCAAACACTTTGCATTTTTTGTGGATAATAATAATTGCTGGAACCAAGAGGGCAATTTGTGTTGATGAAATAACCTCTTAATAATATAATTTTAATCATAAATTTATACAAATGATGCTCATAACAGCTCAAGTCACCTCCAGCCCATTTAAAAAGTTAGTGGTGGACTTGAGTTTCAGGGACTTTCAGTTTGTTAGCTTTTCACCCATAGTACCTAAGTCACACATTTGTTTTCGATGATACGAACGTGACCAATGCAGACATCTGAGAGCAGGGAGTTCCACGACCCTCACCGAGACTCTGGGAGACCCGAGCACAGAAGGCCCTCCTTCATCCTAGTGGCTTTTCCTAGGGCGCGAAGGATTGTGTCTTCGAATGCTTCTCCCTGTTAATGCTTTTACTCATTTCTGTAATTTCTGAGTTCTGCCATGAATTCTTTTTTTTTTTTTAATTTCTGGGGAAAATAATGCAATTAAAGAAACAAGTCATTTTGCCAAATGTTTAAAAGATGCAGGATGCAGCCGCTATCCTTAGATATTTTTATGCCCAGAAATTAACGTGTGCCTCAAGATGACAAACGGCGCTATTTCTGTCATCCCAGAAGCTCCTTTTCCGTTTCTGAGTCAGCGGCTGTCTAGCCCAGGGCTTTAGTGGCTTCCTGCTCCTCCTGTGCCACGGGGCCTTTCCACTGAGGATCAGATGGTCCTGTCATAACTGGCTGGTCTGGCTGAGTTTCTAGGTTTCTGGACATTCGCAGCGCGACCAAAGCACTATTCAGTTTAAACTCAGACCATACTGCTCCAGACTCTGGTGGTCCAAGCCTCAGTGAGAAGATTGCTCTTTTCAGTGCTGATTCACTCAGCAGATGGAGCCGAGGGCCCAGCGTGTGCCAGGCGCTGGTCTGAGTGCGAGGATGCGAGGGCGAAAGCCAGAGTGGGCTGCGGGCACGGTGCGTCCTGTCCACCAGGAGACTTGCTGTAAAAGGAGTCGCAGGGCGGGCCCACAGGCCAGGGGCAGAGGGGAGGAGAGAGCTGGGCAGGCCGCGCCCCAGCAGGGCCCAGCTGGGGTGAATGTGGAGGGGCGACAGCAGAACCACACCCCGCCAGCCCTTCCCGCCCCTCTGAAGGCTCAACCCACCCCTTCCTCCCAAGGCTGGAGGACAGGTGGCCCTGCCTCAGTGAGCTGGAGCAGCACGAGGCCGTGGCCACAGCAGGCGCGAATCCCTCAGGGCTGGCAGAGCTTCACGGTGGCGGGTGAGTGGGAGGACCAACGCCCTGAGCACCAGTCCCTGGGAGGCCGCAGAGCTGGGGGCTGCCCACCATGGCCGTGAGAGCCCCCCCCTGGGCCGGAAGCTGGTTCCAGATGCCCCTCAGTGAAGTGGAATGAGGTGCTCACCCTGCTGGGCTGCTCTGACGATTGAGAAAGTGCTCGCGACGCCTGGCCCATGTCCCTGGTGGCAATAATAGCAGTAATGCTCCTGCCACTAGTCCTGTGACATGACACGAAGCCTCCCTGTTCCATGCTCTTCTCATTCTATACCACAGCGGTTGTGGACCAACGGACAGAGGCTTTGGGATCAACACCTACGCCCTGCTTGTTGACTGTGCAACCTTGCATGATTCTTTGACCTCCCTGGCTCAGTGTCCCCACCTGTGAAATGGGGTGACTAGGACTTACCTGAGGAACCAGGTGAGGTTGTGCAGGTGCTGGGTGGCATGGAGGAACGACTTAGTAAGTGCCAGGTTGTAGGAACGACTCACGAGCACCATAGTGGGGCTTCAGACGCGGCAATGCAGGTGTCCACGAGCTAGGCTGTGCCTTGAGGTGGGGATGGAAGCCACCTTCACACCCTGCGGCTGGACTCACGTGGGTCTCCCGCCTCTCTGCTTTTGAATGGACATGTCTCATAACAGTGGCAGGTGGCAGGTGGCCCTGGTCCACCAAGACCAATGACCTTTACAGCTTGAGAGATGTTGGATGGATCCAAGTACTATCTAAAGTAATGTCACACTGTTGGTTATAGAAATAGTCTTACGAGGCTGGGAATAGTGATCCAGGGATGTTCCTGAGAGCCTTCAAGGAGTCGAGACGGAGAGGAGGAGACAGAGGGAGGAACAGAGACCTGCAGGGAGAGAGACAGAGACAGACAGAGACATCCAGAGAACAGAGGCAGAAAGACAGAGATTGACAGACGCACAGAGACAGAGACAGGGACAGAGAGAGGGAGAAGGAGACAGACAGACACAGAGAACGCCTTGACCAAAAATGTGATTTCCCAGCTTGTGTTAAAATTCAAAATCAGAAAACAGTGCAGTGTCATCTGGTGGGTTTTAGATGCTGGGGGTAAATGTAAGCCCCAGGAAAGGCCTGCTCTGTCCTTGCCTGAGCAAGCGCAGAGCCACCACACTCTTACTTAGCTGTTGCCTAGGGACAGAGGTGACAATGGTGGAGGTGACCAGGACTTCCTGTCAGCCTGTCTGTGAGAAGCAGCAAGTGCATGGGCCTGGCCGGTGGAGGGTAGAGAGCTGAGTAGTCTCTGCATGCAGAAGACTCAGCCTCCGGGGCCAGCAGGAGCCCCCAGAGCCTTGGGCAGAGGAGCCCGGCTCTGCACCTGTGTCCTGTGAGTGGATTGGTGAGGCCTCAGAGACTCAGGCTCTGCTGCTGTTCTCCAGGCACTTTTGTTGAAGGCTAGTTGTGCAAGAGCCAGGGCTGTAAGAGCGGACCCAAAGCCACAGCAGGGCGGGCGGGACAGGCGGCGGCCTCACTTTCTCCCAGGCTCCACGTGTTCCACTCCTGGGAGCCTCACAGCAAGGAGGTGGTGGCATGCCCATAGCAACGTGAGTCTCGTAAGGATAAGCAGGGAGAAGGGCGGTGGCAGAGCTGCTCCTCAGTCTGAGGTCTTCCAAGGCCAGATCCAGCCCCATGGCTCTCAACCATGACAGGCAGTGGTGACAGGGAACTCTGGGTGACACCAGGGGCTGGTGTTCCCAGAGAATGAGACTAAGTTACAGAGGAGCTTGTGGGCCCCAAAGACAACTTCAGAATGGGGGGCCTTGCTGTGCCAGGAGCCTGACAGGCCAAGCAGTGGGGACGTCCCCCAGCTCTCACAGGAGCACTCAGGGCCTGCGTGGTGCTGAGAGAGGAGAGCTCCGACCAGTGACTCGTGGGGACTGTGGGTGCCATCAGGCCCAGGTGCAGTGATGATCTGGCTTCCACATATCTCCTGCCCTCTCCCAGCCACCGTGACTCTATGATTGACAGAGGGAGGAGCTGGCCAGCACTTTGGGTCAGCTGGGTGCCCTCCTGCGGAGCAGACAGCCCAGAGGACACCAGCACCACACAGCATCAATCACAGATGCAGACACAAGACCCCTCTGCAATCCCAGGGAGCAGACAGGCGGGCATCAGCCAGGTCTCAGAGTGACAAGTCCCTTTTGCCCACGAAGTGAGGCCGTCTCTCCAGTCCAGGACCCTCCAGCTGAGACTTAGTGTTGAACCAAGTCCTGTAATCCCACTTGCTTCCCGGGAGGGGCCACTTCAGAGCCGAGTCCTGACCCTCAGCCCTTCCCAACTGCCCAGAGCCGGACCCTGTGGCCAGTTCTTTATCTCCTCCTCCTGGTACAACCACGGTTCCCAAGGTGCGTCCTCACTTGCAGAACCACGCACACTGGCTCTTTGCTGAGGGGTGCTCCTGGGTGTTCGCAGCGCTGAGCTCAGGTTCTCCTTGGCTCTGTGGGCTGGGCATGGCATGATGGGTGTGTTCGGAGCTTATGCGGCTCTTCTTTTCTACAGTGTCGATGGAAGCGTGTGTCTGTGGTTCTGGGAATGGTCCTGGTCACCAGGTGGGCAGAGGGTCGAGCTGCATCTTGCTGCTGAGCAAGGTGCCACTCTGGGCTCCTGCACTGCTCGAACAGTCAAGCTGGGCACAGCAGCACGGGCAGAATGAAGGCACCACAGCTCGGGAGCTGACACAGCCAGGGACATCAGTCAGCCCCCGCGCTTCAGGCCTCAGAGGGTCTCCCAGACCGCAGAGTGTCGCCCTGTGTGAGAGCGGCACAGCTGGGGTGAGGGTGGAGAGGCTGCACCTGGCTCGCGAGCACTGCCCGACCGGCTGTGCTCTAGGCGGTGCGTGGGGGTGGGCGTGGCTATGAGTGGCAGCAGCTGACCTGTCCTCAGCGGCCACTCGCCCGCATCAGCACTCCCTGCGGCTCGCTCCCCACAGCCCAGACACTACGTGGGGCCACGTGCCTGAGGGCCACCAGCACGACGACCATGTGGCGTTGGCGTCCTGTTATTCTCCAGATGACCGCCCCACAGCGCCTCACCGCGCAGATGGCCAGAGGGTCTGAAGACAGAGCGTGCAGGCAGGGGGGGGCGGGCAGCAGAGCCAAGCTCAGCCCCCACCTAAGTGAGGACTGTGCATCCGAGCTGCAGCTCCGCCAGACAGAATTCAAGCTTCTAAAGTGCGCAGTGTGGATTCTGCAGCAAGCCAGCTCGTGGGGTGCGTGGACAGGCACAGCTGCAGGTCGACTGCACTCCGCGCGTGTCCCTAATGGACGGCGGTGCACCACGTGCTGAGCCTGGCGCTTCTAAAGGGAACCCTCTTCCAATTATTGAAACTGTCTTG
This sequence comes from Tamias sibiricus, assembly GCA_025594165.1. Taxonomy (NCBI): domain Eukaryota; kingdom Metazoa; phylum Chordata; class Mammalia; order Rodentia; family Sciuridae; genus Tamias; species Tamias sibiricus. The sequence goes on along the minus strand of CM046670.1, from coordinate 99,638,533 downwards.
ATGACACTAGAAATTAAATCTTTTCAAGTTCTTGTAAATGAGTGATTTCTAAAAATAGAATTCTTGCTGAGTTTATGAAATCTTCATTTCTTTTTAAACTCTGACAGTTTTGTAAAACTTTCTTCTCAAACCTCCCAAGCTTTACACTTATGAATGGGAGCGTGCTCCTGGGGTCTCGATCAGCCGTGTGGAAGGAGACGTGTGCAGGCGCTCGGGGACGCTGTGGAGCACAGCCCAGACACAGGTGCCTTCCTGGAGACCAGCACAAGGGAGAGGCCGAGAAGACGTGGGAGAGGACCAGAGTCGCGACGTCCGCGCAGCGTCGCAGCTCGTGGAGGCCCGGCAGAGGCCAGGCGGCTCCTGAGAGTGCTCATGCCGAGCTGTGCCAGCGTCGGGGCCGCTGCTGTGAGCCGGCAGTGCTCCTGGACTGGAGCGCGTGCCGCTGGGCTGCCCAGCACGGGCCCCGCCCGCTGCAGGCTGGCAGGAGACTGAGCTGTCGGCACCAGGAAGAGCGGGCAGGCCCCCTTCCCGGGGAGCTGCAGTCTCAGAGGGACAGAGGATGCTCACACCAGCCCCTTGCAATGTGCAGCACTGGTACACACTCCTGCACGTGTGTTCTCTTTAATGGAAAGTTAGAAACAGACTTCAAACTTAGCACGTGTCCCAACTCACAGGACCAAGGACGGCTGGGCGTCCTCTGCTGGACTCACGGCTTCCTAGAGAAGTGCCTGTGTGGCTGGCTGTGAGGCTCTGTGGGATGATGGCAGGGAGCCCCCAGGAGGCCAGCATGCTGCGCTCAGAGCAAGGCAGGGCCACCCCACGCCACTTCCACAGCATACGTTGGCTCTGTGCTCTCGCCCCGGGCGTCTGTCCCCTCTGCTCACGAGAGCAGCGGCTGCACAGCAGGGCAGCTGGTTTGAAGGGTCAAGCTGGAAGCGCCCTGCAAAGTGGGCCAGGGTGGCCTCTGAGTCACCAGGTAGGAGCTGCTTGCTGGCCTGAGAGGTGTCACTCTGGGCTCTGCGGTCCTCTTCTTGGGTGGGTGGTTTGGGCTGCTGTGGCACTTGAGGACCCAGCATGTGGAGCTCCTGTGACGTGGGGCCTGGCCCTTGCTCATTCATCAGCAACTATTGGCCAAACACCACTGCCTTGGAAGCCCATCACAAGAGAGAGGGTGCCCTTGTCCTTCTGCCTCCTCCCCCACCCATGTCCACACACACCCAGTCTCCTAGTTTCCCGACTTTGCCTTTCCCAATTGTGACTTCCCTGCCTGGACCCAGGTCAGCATCAGACCCCATTCACTCAAGTCCCCTGAGCAGACCCTGCTCCGCCCTCTGCTCTGCTCCGGCTGGGCTGTCCCTGGCACACCTGGGCATCCTGGGCTTCCTGTCTGATCATACATAAGTCTTCTCTCACCAGGGCCTCCGTGACCCTTGCCCTAGAGCAACTCCTGCCTCCCGCTGCACCGGGGGGCCCCCGCACAGCTCTCCACCGCCCTCGGGTACAGTCGGCACCACTAGCTTCTGTCCTCCCTCGTGGGCTCTTCTACAAAGATGCATGCATCTGCACACACGCTTTTCAGGAGCAGTCCTCTCTCCTGAATGCTCTCTCCTTGTGGCCTGGCTGCCCTCTGCACCTCCTCAAGTCCTCACCCAGCTTCCCTGTCAGCACACCGTCTGGAGCCCCTGGTCCTGGGTGGTGCCTGTCCTCAGAGCTTCCAGATGCTTCCCTTGGGGCAGTGCAGGGGTGGGGGGATCTGATCATGTGCTGGGCTTGGTGGCCTTGCTCTTGCTACCTGATTTTGTTCTGCCTCAGTTGTGAGAGCCTTGGGGGCAGCAGGGACTGTGTTCCAAGACCTTCACATGCTGCTCCTATTTATGCAATAAACAATACATTTGTCATGAATGAGCAATTTGCTGTGGCCAAGAAGAGAAGTGTATCCTGAGGGAAGGAGCTAGGACACGTGCGGGGCAGGGCACAGAGGGAGCCACGGCCTGCAGCAAGAGATCAGCAGGAAGAGGACACGGAGAAGGGCTGAGCCCGGAGCCGGATTTGCGCAGGGTGCATGGTGCTGTGCACGCTGCAGGGGAATGGCGGGGCATGGTCAGGACTGGGGAGCAGGCAGAGGAACTGCACTAGAGAGGAAGGAGCAAACCTGCAGGTGGAACTCCAAAGCTGTGGCTGCGGAAGACTCAGAGACCAGGTCTTGGGAAACCGTGGGGCGTTCAGGAAGAACTCCGCGGTGGCCTTGGGTCTGTCCCCAAGCGCTGTGTGGACGGGAAGCAGAGCACTCAGGGCAGGCTGCGGGCAGCTCCTGAAGGGCGCCCTGCTCCAGGCCAGAGGCGGCCAGAATTGGCTTCAGTGGCCCCATGTTTGGGACCATCTCTGGCACTAAGTGGCAGGCGCACTGTCCAGGTGGCCACTTAGTAATGCTGGCGTCAGTCTTAACCTCTGACAAAAACCGTGAATAGACGGATTCAAAATAAATGGAACTTGGAGAGAGATGAGGCTGACAGTGCAGCACGAGGAGCTCACTGCGCAGGGTGTGAAGTCAGGGAATACCTGAGGACTTTGTCCTCCACCCTGGAGAGGGGATTTCCCGCTCCTTGGAAGAGAAAGCACTAGAAGTTCAACCAACGCCGAGGTGAGAGGTGAGCTGAGCAGGACTCAGGGCGATTTGATCCTGTCTCCCGCTTGCCCCTGGGCAGGACCTGAGCTCCTGTGGACTCCACCTGTCTCTGGATGGATGATCTTCATTCCCCTCCCCCAGGAACTCTGGGTTTTCTGCTTCCTGCATTTGCAACCTTCATGCTGGATTTATCCATCCACAGCTTTTTGCTTTTTTTCTTTGTTGTTGTTTTAATCATATACAGGAGTTAAAATTGTATATGCTCTGTCAGCCACCCCAGCACTGTGGGAAGTGCCTTACATTCGTGGAGAGAATCTCTGGAGAGCTAGCTGAGAGGTTTAGATTTTAAACTCCCAGTCCTGAGTGGCTCCAGTGATGTCCGTGAGACCCTGACTCATGGATCTGGCTGGCGTGGGGATACTTCAGTGACTCCTAGTGGGTCTGAGAGGGCCTGGAACCAGAGGACGTGTCTTTGACTTCCAGTCTTATGTTTCCATTAGAATGCTGAATTCTAGTTAAAACACAGCTGCTCCCTATTAAAACAAATGACGCGTAGCGCAGGCCCCAGGATCTGTGTGAACCTTTAACGTCTGATCTAAAACTGAGGCAAACCGTGAGACTCACTCACGGCACTTGCTTTTGAATCTGGAAACATGCTGCAGTGTTAAGGTAAGAGATCCGAAGCATAGCATTCACAAACTACTTCTAGACCATGTGTGCCCAGACACATTATAAAATCGTGCTCCAGATGTGCCCCGTCCCTGAACTGTAACATGCTGGAGAATCAGCCTCTTGAAGCCAAGTCACTTGGTTCACTGTGAAACAGAATTCATAAGACCAAAGAAAATTTCCAGCTTTGCCTCGAGGCACACTGGCATAATACTTGGACGTGGGTTGTGGGGTGCGCTTGGACGTGGGTTATGGGGTGGTGTCCAGGGCCCGTGCAGGAGAGGCGAGGAAGGGTGGCCTGTATTGTGGACAAAGGCGTACTGTGAGATCACAGCTTTCAACAGAGGCTCCATCTAATTTGCCACGGAGAATGCTTGTGCCTTCTACTTCAGAAAATCTGAAAACACTCAGTGGTGCTTGCTCTGGGTGGGCTCCTCCTCTGCTCCTCTTTGGACACAGAGGTGATAGACAGGATCCTGTCACACAGAGCATGGTGGTGGGGCTCATTAAAGTTCACTTGAATGAGGTGTCCATGTGACAGGCGTGCCCGTGGGCACCATCCACCTGCCCTCACAGGTGGGGCTGGGGCTGGTGAAGGGCCTGACTTACTGACAAGGGAGCCAAGGTCCCAGGAATTGGTGGGCTTTGCCTCATGTTTACCCTCCTCTGCCCTCCTGGACCTGCAGAGCCTGGTGGTCCTTTAAGGTCCTTTGGTCTTGTTTTAATTGTACTGACCTTGTGTCCCTAGCACAGTTACATACTGCCAGAAGGGGCGTCTGTGCCTACAATACCTCTGCTTGCTTGGAAGGAACACCATAAAGATAAAGAGGGAACATCGATGGACCTGTGTCCTCTGCCTTGTCTATGTCTGCATCATTTCAGAGGAGACGAAGGCAGGTGTGTGTGGGATGGCAGCCCTGCTGCCCCTGTATCCAAGGACCCGTCTCAGACCTGGCGTAGTTGGGAGCCGCAGCACCTGTCCGTTGGAGGGCCTCACTGCTGGCATTTCTGCATGCACCGAGTCCTGTGCTGACCTCAGAAGACACAGTGTCTGTGTCTGGCCACACTTACGTGAGGTTTGTGCTTCTACTCTTTGGAGCTTTGGAGCATACATCTGATCACTGTTATCCTAGGAAGAACTCAAAATGTTTTAATTTAGCCAGTTCATCCCCTATCCCCAGGCTAAATTTCCTGCAAAAGTACATGGAGTGGGATACTGTTACTGCTTCTATTTTATCTGCAAAATTGAACTGCAGTTAATAAAAGATGAGAATTGATAATTTTCAAGTTTTTAACTGTAAATGTTTAAAGTCTCAGAAAATCAAAGACATTATGTCAGGGAAGGCTGAGTACTGTAGCACTGCTCAGATCTCAGTGGCTTAGCAAACTCAGTGCATTTCTTCAGGGTCTAACTGCAAGATGTGGGGCAGATGGATCTTTACCCTGTGCAGACTTTCTGGAATTTGGGGTCCTTCCCTTGGGCTCACATCCTTCAAGGGTCCTCCACACCCAGGTTTAAACTATATTAAAAAAACACAACAACTGAGATACCAGAGGAGGCCTCAGACCAGTCTAAGACCTCTACCCACACTTAATGTGGGGGCATGTCACAGCAAGTTAGGCGGGGACATCAGGTCATGTCCTAGGAAAGAAAAGCTACCAGAGAGTATCTGTTCTCTGGAGCAGGCCGCACGGACACTGAGGTTCGCTCTTGAGCCACACCGGGTCTTCTCCCACCAGGAGAGACAAAATCAGCCTCTACACTGCTCATAGAAAAATCACATTTTCTGGGTTCATTTCCTGGGGTTGCAGCAATACCATCCAACCTCACCAGGTGTGTTGTCCTGAGTGGAATGGGCAACTGGCCACCTTCCCTCTGGTTACATGGACACCGGCCGGTCTTTACCTGCTGTTGCTGAGGGCTGGGGCCCCACAAGCTTACAGTTGGCCCTCTGCTCTCCCAAGGCCATTTCCAGGTACACTGTTGGGACTCTCAGTGTGGAGGGTCTTGGACACCTGAAAACATGCCAACCTCCTGAGCACTCTGAGCCATGCAGAGAGCGGCAAAGCGTGTTCTCTTCATTTACCTTCACAAAGTTTGAGAATATCCCTTTAAATTCAAATGAAAAAGAAAGAGCAGAATCAAAACTTTCACAGTCTTAAATCATAGGTTATCAGTGTAAATTAAAATCTCGATCTTGAATATAAAATGTGCATAAATTCTCATCACTGGGCTGCCTCTTTAATGAGTTGCTTTAGCAGGAAGTCAAGGAATTTTTAAAGGAACCTAAGAATTAAAGCTAATACAATATTTTCATCCAGTTCAAGCATCATAGAAGAGTAACGACCCAACCAGAGCTTCTGAGGTTCAGCTAGACACTGTCTGGGCTTTGCACCATAAGTGAAAGTTGGACGTGAATTGGTTACTAATTTACCTTTTTTTGAAAATTGGTAAGTGTCTTTTGCTGTGTTTTTAGATCACAGCAAAGCCAGGCAGACAGCATAAGAGGTGCCACAACCTCCTCCCCCGCACAATTGACACCTGACATTAGTACAATCCATGGAGAAGCATGGAGCAATCACTGTAGCCCACAGCTTGTGCGGGTCCCCCTGGTTTGTATTCAGTATTCCTTCTCTGCCCCAGGGCCCCATCCAGGACCCTACACAACATTTAGTCATTGGGTCTCCAAGGGCTTCTCTTGGCTGTGGCAATTTCTGACTTGTTATGAACAATTTTTCTTTTTTTTCCATTTGCCACCTAGGTCAGTAATAGCTAAGGATCATCGGAGAATCACATGTTAGTCATCTTTCTGTCACTGTGACAAAATGCCTGAGAAAACCAGCTTAGAGGAGGTAGGATTTATTTTGGCTCATGGTTGCTGAGGTTTCCATCTGGGGTCACTTGGCTCCATTGTCTCTGAGCCTGGGTTGAGGAAGCACATGGTGAAGAGGACAAGGCTGCACCCTCATAGTGGCCAGGAAGCAAGCTAACAAACAACCAAGGGCAGAATCAACACCCTCTTCCAGGCCATGTCCCTACTTCCTCCAATAAGGTCCACCTCATCCAGTTTCCACCATTTCCAAAGGCACCACTAACTGGGGACCAGGCCTTCAACACCTGAGCCTTTGAGTGATATGCAAGATCCAAACCAAAACATTGTGTGTCATGTCCCCAAAGGCTTAAGCCTTATCATAGTGTCAAATGCTTTCAGTCTATCTCCAGAAGTTCCCAAAGTCTTCACGGTGCCAGCATTGCTGAAAAGTCCAAATCCAAAGTCCCCTCTGAGACTGAAGGCAAGCTCTTAGTTGAGAGTTCCCACCACCCACTGACTCCTGCACTCTGCATACCTGAGTAACCAGCACCATGGGTCGATGTGAAGGCCTGCTACCAGTGGCCTGCCACCCGAGGCCCACTGGCTCCATGGCTGCTGAGGTCTCTGCACACATGGGAAACTGCAAAGGATGAAACAAATCTAGGGGAACCAACTTCCTAGGTGGCCTATGAAAGAAGAGCACTCCAGTGTTCTCTTTTCAAAGCAAATTCTTTCAAATTAATTTACAATTCTACATCCTTGAGTGTTCAATGGATGGAATCTGGCCAATTCCTGAGGTGCCTTCAAGGCATCTTTCCTAGCGTCTCAATGCAATGCACTTGGCTTCCTTTTAATGGTTCTAATCTCTTCAGTAACCCCATCTTCCCTGGCCACAATTCCATGCATTTCTTTTCCTGCAAAAGTGCAAATTTTTCAAACCTTTCTATTCTGCTCCCAGTTTTCACTATAAATCTGGCTAAAAGCATCCAGCAATAATCCATGCCTTAGTCTGAATGCTGTGCTGTCTAGAGACTTCCCCAGGCAAATTAGTCCATCATCTTTAAACTTAGCCTCATACAAAGTCTGAGGACATGGACAAGATGTGCACAAATCCTTTGCCAGAATGTAGCGAGGATGGCCTCTACTCTGATTCTTATAGTGTCCTCACTCCCAACTGAAACTTCATGAGCACTGCTTTTACTTTCCATAGATTTATCAGTGCTCTGGTCTTCTCTGAGTTCACACCAGAATTCACCTCTGCAACTCCACTTCCAGCATTCTAGGGCTTCTTCTAGCCTGCGTCTTCAAACCTTTCCAAACTCCTGCAAATCAATTCCAAAGGCTTCCAAACCATATTGTCAGGTGCAGTCATAGCAATAACTCGACTCTTAGTACCGATTTTTTTGGTGTGTGTTGGTCAGCTTTCCATTGCATTGACAAAATACTTGAGAAAATCAGCTTAAGGGAGAAATGGTTTATTTTGACTCACAGTTTCAGAGGTTTCAGTCCATGATTGGAACATGGCTGTGTTGTTTCTAGCCGGTGGTGAGGCAGCATATCATGGTGGGAGTGTGTGGCAGAGAAAGGTTGCTCATCTCAAGGCAGCCATAAAGCATAAGGAGAGAGAAGAAGAGCCCAGGATCCCAGTATCTCCCTGAGGGCACACCCACGACCTACGACAGGTCCCATCACCTCCCACAGTTTCCACCAGCTCCCAGTAGCACCCCCAGCTGGGGTCTAAGCCTTGAACACATGAGTCTTTGGGGGACATTTCAGATCCAAGCCACAACAAATACACTCCAGAATTTGGAGAAGTGGGTCTGTTCTTTGGTTAAGAACAAATCTAACATCACCCACAATACGTGATCAACACCTCAGGCCAAGATCACAGTATCAGGGCAAAGCCACATACTCCCATTATGAGGCTGTAAACTCAACATTCTCATTGGAGACCTATTCTCTTCTAAATGCTGTCAATCCTGCACAGAGACTTACTGTGCCCTCCCTCATAAGCCACGCGGAAGGCACACTGGCAGAAAGAGCACCTGTGGCCGCGGTCTCACCAGGAGTATCTGCCAAGCACTGGCAAGTGTGCTGGGGCCTCTGCAGGACAGAAAGCAGACAAGTAAAATGGCCCAGTTTAGGAAGAAAGGTAATGAGGACGCAAGCAGATCTACATCCTAGGTGTGTCCTAGGGATCTGCCCACCTGGATTGAGAAGGCTGGTTTTCTCCAGCCACTGATGAAGCACTGGTATTTCTGGAAGATCTGTTCTTCTCACAGAGGACTCTCCAGATGCTGCATGTGTAGTGTGTGGGGAAGGAGGACCAGCTGCCTCTGGGTTTGGCTCCATGTTTAAGGACAGCAAGCCTTCGTGGACACTCTGCAGGTCTGCGCTCATGTGCCATGAGTCTGCTATGGCACAACTGCCTGAGGCAGGACTTAGCTCTTCCCGCCCCTTGAGAGGAAGCAGTCAAGGAGGAGAGGGTTTGGGGAAGTTGGCAAGTCACTGGGGAGCACCTATGACATCCTTCTCATTCCTTTCCCTAAATAGAACCAGGCACCACATCTTGCCCACCGAAATTTCTAAACACTACAGAACTCCACCCCTGCACCCAGTTCCTACTGCCTTGGCAGAGGCTTACTCCACCTCTGCTAATACCCCACATCCTACCTCAACCTGATGTGTGGCTGCTGACATTTCTCTGATGCCTCTTGTGAGCTCACTAAAGGCTGAGGTGCCCTTATAACGTCCATGACCTGAAATTAATGACCGCTATAGTCAATAAAGTAAAACCCAGACTTCAGCAAGTGATTTCTCCAACCTTGATCTACAAAACCACTGTCCATGACCCTCATCTCTACCACCCGGGACTGCTTCCACACCTCTCGGGACCTCCATCCCTCCTGTGCACAGCCACCATCTGCCCCACCCAGGACCTCCATCCTCACCACCAGGGCCTCCATCCACATGCATTCACATAGTCTGTGATTGTCTCTGGTCCCCTCTAAACCCAGCTCCTGTGACCTCCTGTCCCCATGACCCAGTTGAGTGGCCATGCTCATGCTGCCCTCAGTGCCTGCCTGTCTTCGGCACCCCACTGTTCACATGCCTGGCAAGTCACCTCAGTTGGGCATTTGAGCATCCTTATTTGTCATGAGGAAACACTTAATGCCAGGTGCACAAAATACAAGAGTTGCCTTTCTGTGGATTTGCTGAGATGAACTGAAGGAAGGTCAGTGCACCCTGTGAATTCCAGAAAACGCAGGCACTGGTGTAAGGTGGGTTCCTGATCTTTTCTGCCCAACCAGGCCTGTGCTACTGGGAAGTATGAACTGAGACACCCCCACTGGGCTGGCCTCTGGAGGGACCCGCAGTCCCAGCTTTCTCCCTGACCTCTCTTCACTTCTCACGGCTCACAGAGGTGGTCAGTGCTCATGTATGAAACGAGGCTCTGTGAACAGAGTGGTGCTGGCGTGCTGCCATGCCTGATGTCCAGGCCCTGGGTCGAGGTGGACGGGGCAGTCGTGCAGCCATGCTCCTGCGTGTCTTCATGACGCTGCTTCTCGTGGCCGTGGCGATGCGCAGAGCCCAAGCCATGGGGCTGCACGTGCAGGCTTAGGGGCCACCAGACCTGGCTGTGGCCACTCCACCACCTGAGCGAGCTGGGCTCTGAATGTGCTGTCCCTCACCACTGAGTCACCTGGCTTGCTCCGTCTCAGTGCATAGCTGAAAACGCAGACAAATAAAATAATTCCTATTCATGACTGCTGTGGGACTCGGTGCCAGCCAGTGCTGCTTACATGTTAAGAAAGACCCTGTTCCTTCCAAATGTCATGTGCTCTGGGACACACGGGCTCCTCTGAAGGCCAGACCGCAGCGTGTCCCAGCATGGGTGTGTCGGTGACGGTGAGCAGATGCTGCAGGTCCCACATCATGGGGGTGACGAGGGGTGGCGAGAGGAGGGTGCGCATCTTCATCTGGCCGCTCTGTTCTAAAGATCAGCCCAGATGTGCCCAGGGCAGTCTCCCAGCACCAGGGCAGGCTGAGCTCACCTGGGCCTCTCAGCCTCTGCCCTGGAGAGGCGGAGGCACCTGGAACAGGGACGGGGCGGACATCTCTCCTGGGTTGGGAGTTGTGCCTTTCAGAGCAGAGTCAGCATGTGTGTCGAACGTGACTGTCATGAGGAACATCAGGACAGTGAGTTTTCTGTCTGTCTGAACCACCCATCCACCAATTAGACACCATCCAGGGGTGTTATTAGAGAAAACGTTAACCAAGTCACACAGAAGCCGTTTTCCAAAGCACTGGACTTCATGATGCATGATGCTCTAAAAACTGAAGCTTATCCTTTCTTCTAAATGGAATAGAATCAGCCTCTTGACACAGACGCTTCCAGGTCACTGGGACCATGAAACGCAGGGTGATTTCCAATGGCCAAGATGCCTGCGTTCCAGGCAATGGCTCGAGGGTCCCTTTGCAGTCACTCATCCACGTGCCCGCTCCTCACTTGCTGAGCACGGCTGACCACCAGAACCCGTGAGTGCCTCCAGCTCAGCTGGGCACGTGCCACCCGGGCCCTCAAGGGGCTCTACTGGAAAAGGCATGGAAAGAAATGAGTGTAGGAGCCTATAATCAGGGAGATAGCTAAAGACTGCGGTTAGCTGAGAGCCATAAAAGATGTTCTAGTTCCACCTGATGTTAATGCATTATCCAAAAAATCTCTGTATGCCCGTGAACACTGCGTGACGCACCTGTAAGCTCGAGCTGTGAGCACGTGTCCTTGTTAAAGCTGTATGTACATAACCGGGTGAGGTTGGTTAGTGTGTGAGGGAAGAAGAAGAAGAAGGTGGTGGTTGGAGTTAGAGCGTTTGGAGTGATTGCTGGAGCCGGAGAGAGAAGAAGAATAAAAGACCTTTTTTCATTTTCATCCTGCCTCCGAGTTTTCCTGCGGCGTTCGTTGCTCCAGGCGGTTTCCGCTTCAGGCAGCAGCAAATGACCTCTCAGGGCAGGGCAGGAGGTCCTCCACTCGGTCTGTACTGCTGGAGCCCAGGGCTGGAGACCGCGTCAGGAAAGCAGCTGGGGCGGCCTGCGGGTCTGCCCGGCCGCCCCCCCTGCTGTCCAGGGTGAGGTGGGCCTCAGAGGGAGCCTGCTCCTCCCTCGCAGGTCAGGAGCCTCACCGTAGCGCACAAGCACCCACGTTTACACCACCATGGCCACACTGAGAGGCCCACCCGGGGCCTTGGTCACAGCCAGGACCTCCTGTGACAGGGGGACGTGGCTGCTCCAGCCAGGCTGCTCACTGTGGAGACAGCAAGAGGAGGGTCTCAGGTGGGCCTGAGGCCGCAGGCCCTTCGAAACTGGGCTGGCACAGCCGGAAGAGGAGCTGCGTCCCAGGTGTCTCCCCAGGACTGCCCTTTCAGCGTGCGTCCTGACCGCGGGCTGGCCACTGCAGAGTGCTCACAGGGGCACGTGGTGTGAGCTGTCCACTGTGGGGCGGTGCTGGCCGCAGCTTGCCAGCAGGAGTCTGCGTCCCACCTGCCCACGCCTCTCCTGGAGGCAAGCCTGCTCCCCCGAGTGCTGCCGTCTTCCTGGCCCCAACCCAAGCAGCCGTTTCTCCTTTCAGGTCAGGTCTCCCCTCAGGCCAGCGAGGGACGGAGCTGCAGGCTCTGGCTGTGCTTGGATTGCTGTCCTTCTGCTCCTCGTTGCTTCGACACAGTCCAGTGTGGAGGCTGGAGCTCCACTGAACCTGTTCAGAGTGCGCAGTGGGGCCTTGAGGAAGCGGCCAAGGGCTTGTCCTCCACGGGCAGGATGGAGGCCCTTGTGAGAGGCCCTCCTTGCCCTTCTCCACGCTAGGACACTCTCCTCCTCTCTGCAGGAGCAGCAGCGGGCGACACCCAGGAAGCTGGCAGCAGCCTCCCCGGGCAGCAGCTGGTGACCCCCTGGGTGTCGGGCTGCTGCTCCGAGCCTGGCCTGGCCAGCTCGCGGCTGTGCTTAGGCACGCTTAACCTCTTGAGTCCCCTGGGCAGAGGAGACTCCGGCCTCGGCCGAGCACTCAGGGTGGACAGGGCTGCGCCAGCCGGGTGCTCTGGCCTTCCACCTGGACACCGCTGGGGCTCTGCAGCAGCTGCCCAGGCCCCGTCTGAACACTCCCCAGACGACCGACTCACCAGGGAGAGTCCGGGGCCAGGCTCAGCGTCTCCGAGAGTTCCTTGGTTTGTGACGTGATACGTGACCCTGAGATCCCCACTCACTTTCCCAGTGACTGCTCACTTCCACAGAGAAGAGAGAAGCCCTCCCACATGGCAGCCTTCACCTGCGAGGCCAGGGTCAGGCTGCCTGGCTTGGGCTTCCAGATCCTTCCTCCTTCTGTTGCCCCCTTCCTGCCCTTCAGCAAGGGCAGCTCCAGGCCTGCTCTGGTCATCACAGGGAGGCCAGGACCAACGGCCCTTACAGCCAGAGTGGGCTCCAGCAGAGGCGGGCTCCGGGCCTCCCCTGGCTGCCTCAGAGCTGCACCCGGCACTGGGCTTCCTGTTCACCTGCCTCTGGCCAGGCCGGCGCCTGCTGCCACCTGTGGGAGCCCAGAACACACACCACCTGGTCGAACTCACTGCCACACACCTGTGCCAGCAAGGGAGACCCTCAACCGCCAAAAGTCACAGATGAATTCGAGCCAATTCCTAAAAGCTGGAGGCAGAGAGACAATGTCAGAGATTCGCTGGAGATTTGAAAGCACGACTTTAAGCTACAGGGAGGTGACACAGTGATCAAATTGGCAAACACTGAAAGTGGCCTCGGCCCCAGCGCTGTCCTCTGGGGTGCTATGACCCCACCAAATGCACAGCCCGCCTGTCACCCACAGCTTTCCATCTGGAGTCCCCGCCCCTTCCCCGGCCTGGGCACGAGTGTCTTCTGTTTGATGGTTCTTGGGCTGCCCGTTGCCCAGCAGGTTCTGACAGTGAGATCACTGCGATCGCAGATCTGAGCTGGACACCACACTGGCATTCTGCCCCCTGCTCCGCTTTACTGAGTGAACCTGTGCTGGATGTTGGCGTCCAGCGAAGCTGGAATCTCCATCAGGCTGTGGAAAGAGGCAGGTTGGGTCCACACCCCTCAGGTCAAGAGAAAGACAAGGAGTGCCTGACTACCTGTCCACCTGCAGACGCAAACTCGGCTATGGAAACCAGGGGCAGAGTCGTGTCCACCAGGGCATGGGGCTCCTGGGAGGCCTCCTCCAGTGGATGGGATCCTGGACTCCAGGCCCTGGAGCTGCGCCTCCCAGGCCACCTGGCCGGGTGCCCAGGCCACTGCTTCCTTTGCGTTCTGTCAGGACTCTGTGCCTCCCTCCTCTGCTTCCTAGCCCTGCGGAGCCTCAGTCAGGGGAGCGGGGGGCACCAGCCCTCAGCGCCCCCATCCTCCAGTCGGGAAGCTCTTCTTCCAGGACCCCATGGAAGTTTGCAGGATTCCAGCACAAGTTAACTCTGTTCTTTCCAGTCCACGCCATATCCTGCAGAAATATCCGTGCAGTTGCCACCAGGTCTAGTTTCAGTTGCCACAGAGCTGATTCTTGTTTCCTGTGATCATCAGACTGAGGAAGCACTCGGTGGGCAGAGAGAAAGCTCGGACCCTTCACACCTCCTCCTGTCTCCTGCTCATCTAAGGACGAGAACCAAGTTACAGTGGAGGCTGCTACAGGTGCAGGGACAGCCAGGTCAGGGTCACCAGAGATGGGAGGAGGGGAGGCAGGACCCGAGAGCACACGGGTCTGCAGGCTGCTGAGTCAGGAGGAGAAACGACCCTGGAGCGAGGGGGCAGGAGGACATAATGGAGTAAAAGGCTCCCAGTCAGACTCTGATGGAGCGACTCTAATAGCAGATGGGAAACAGAAATCTGTTTCCGTGAAAAGGCCCTAGCGTCTGCCCGAGAGCCACAAATGGACGTGACCAGGGCCCCAGTAAACAGGATCCCCACGCGTGGTGACCATGGATACAAGGGGCACCGGGACCATTGTTTTCCCCAGCTTTTATTTTTAAAAATCTGAGGTACAGCTGCTGATGACAAGATCTTGCAGCAGGAAGGGAACGTTTTGTCCTGCAGTGGGCTTGGTCTGCGCGTCTCCAGTGGCAGTGGATGACCCCCAGCGCCACGGGTTCCGTGTGAAAGACTCCATGGCCCAGCTGGGCGTGTTTGTTCTAAGGCTGGATTTCTGCATTGTTTAAGTGGAGAGAGGATGAAGTAGAACATATAACAACCTATACTTTTCCTTTATCTGGCTTTGAGTACAAGATGCCTCACCCCGTGTTACTCCTTTATGGGGGAGTGGGTACTGGGGATTGAACTTGAAGGGCAAAACATCACACCTGATTAAATCTCTTGGCTGAACGGCTGTCCCCAGTGTGATGTTTTGCGCTTCAGAACTCAGGGGCACTTGGCCACTGAGCCACATCCCCAGCCCTATTTTGTATTTTATTTAGATACAGGGTCTCTCTCAGTTGTTCAGCACTTTTGCTGAGGCTGGCTTTGAACTTGCCATCCTTCTGCCTCAGCCTCCAGAGCCACTGGATTACAGGCACGTACCACTGTGGCTCCCCGTGTCACTCTCTATGAAGACTGCACCCTGAAATCCCCATGCCGGCTCCCGTGTCACTCTATGAAGACTGCACCCTGAAATCCCCATGCTGGCTCCCCGTGTCACTCTCTATGAAGATTGCACCCTGAAATCCCCATGCTGGCTCCCGTGTCACTCTATGAAGACTGCACCCTGAAATCCCCATGCCGGCTCCCGTGTCACTCTATGAAGACTGCACCCTGAAATCCCCATGCCGGCTCCCGTGTCACTCTATGAAGACTGCACCCTGAAATCCCCATGCCGGCTCCCGTGTCACTCTATGAAGACTGCACCCTGAAATCCCCATGCCGGCTCCCATGTCACTCTATGAAGACTGCACCCTGAAATCCCCATGCCGGCTCCCCGTGTCACTCTATGAAGACTGCACCCTGAAATCCCTATGCCGGCTCCCATGTCACTCTCTATGAAGACTGCACCCTGAAATCCCCATGCTGGCTCCCGTGTCACTCTCTATGAAGACTGCACCCTGAAATCCCCATGCCGGCTCCCGTGTCACTCTCTATGAAGACTGCACCCTGAAATCCCCATGCTGGCTCCCCCTGTCACTCTCTATGAAGACTGCACCCTGAAATCCCCATGCTGGCTCCCGTGTCACTCTATGAAGACTGCACCCTGAAATCCCCATGCTGGCTCCCGTGTCACTCTCTATGAAGACTGCACCCTGAAATCCCCATGCCGGCTCCCGTGTCACTCTATGAAGACTGCATCCTGAAATCCCCATGCTGGCTCCCGTGTCACTCTCTATGAAGACTGCACCCTGAAATCCCCATGCTGGCTCCCCCTGTCACTCTCTATGAAGACTGCACCCTGAAATCCCCATGCCGGCTCCCCGTGTCACTCTATGAAGACTGCACCCTGAAATCCCCATGCTGGCTCCCCCTGTCACTCTCTATGAAGACTGCACCCTGAAATCCCCATGCCGGCTCCCCGTGTCACTCTATGAAGACTGCACCCTGAAATCCCCATGCCGGCTCCCGTGTCACTCTCTATGAAGACTGCACCCTGAAATCCCCATGCTGGCTCCCCCTGTCACTCTCTATGAAGACTGCACCCTGAAATCCCCATGCCGGCTCCCCGTGTCACTCTATGAAGACTGCACCCTGAAATCCCCATGCCGGCTCCCGTGTCACTCTCTATGAAGACTGCACCCTGAAATCCCCATGCTGGCTCCCCGTGTCACTCTATGAAGACTGCACCCTGAAATCCCCATGCTGGCTCCCGTGTCACTCTATGAAGACTGCACCCTGAAATCCCCATGCCGGCTCCCGTGTCACTCTCTATGAAGACTGCACCCTGAAATCCCCATGCTGGCTCCCCCTGTCACTCTCTATGAAGACTGCACCCTGAAATCCCCATGCTGGCTCCCGTGTCACTCTATGAAGACTGCACCCTGAAATCCCCATGCTGGCTCCCGTGTCACTCTCTATGAAGACTGCACCCTGAAATCCCCATGCCGGCTCCCGTGTCACTCTATGAAGACTGCACCCTGAAATCCCCATGCTGGCTCCCGTGTCACTCTCTATGAAGACTGCACCCTGAAATCCCCATGCTGGCTCCCCCTGTCACTCTCTATGAAGACTGCACCCTGAAATCCCCATGCCGGCTCCCCGTGTCACTCTATGAAGACTGCACCCTGAAATCCCCATGCTGGCTCCCCCTGTCACTCTCTATGAAGACTGCACCCTGAAATCCCCATGCCGGCTCCCCGTGTCACTCTATGAAGACTGCACCCTGAAATCCCCATGCCGGCTCCCGTGTCACTCTCTATGAAGACTGCACCCTGAAATCCCCATGCTGGCTCCCCCTGTCACTCTCTATGAAGACTGCACCCTGAAATCCCCATGCCGGCTCCCCGTGTCACTCTATGAAGACTGCACCCTGAAATCCCCATGCCGGCTCCCGTGTCACTCTCTATGAAGACTGCACCCTGAAATCCCCATGCTGGCTCCCCGTGTCACTCTATGAAGACTGCACCCTGAAATCCCCATGCTGGCTCCCGTGTCACTCTATGAAGACTGCACCCTGAAATCCCCATGCCGGCCCCCGTGTCACTCTCTATGAAGACTGCACCCTGAAATCCCCCATGGGGCTCCCCGTGTCACTCTATGAAGACTGCACCCTGAAATCCCCATGCTGGCTCCCCCTGTCACTCTCTATGCTGCACCCTGAAATCCCCATGCCGGCTCCCCGTGTCACTCTATGAAGATGCACCCAAATCCCCATGCCGGCTCCCGTGTCACTCTCTATGAAGACTGCACCCTGAAATCCCCATGCTGGCTCCCCGTGTCACTCTATGAAGACTGCACCCTGAAATCCCCATGCTGGCTCCCGTGTCACTCTATGAAGACTGCACCCTGAAATCCCCATGCCGGCTCCCCGTGTCACTCTCTATGAAGACTGCACCCTGAAATCCCCATGCCGGCTCCCCGTGTCACTCTATGAAGACTGCACCCTGAAATCCCCATGCTGGCTCCCCCTGTCACTCTCTATGAAGACTGCACCCTGAAATCCCCATGCCGGCTCCCGTGTCACTCTATGAAGACTGCACCCTGAAATCCCCATGCTGGCTCCCCCTGTCACTCTCTATGAAGACTGCACCCTGAAATCCCCATGCCGGCTCCCCGTGTCACTCTATGAAGACTGCACCCTGAAATCCCTATGCCGGCTCCCGTGTCACTCTCTATGAAGACTGCACCCTGAAATCCCCATGCTGGCTCCCCGTGTCACTCTATGAAGACTGCACCCTGAAATCCCCATGCTGGCTCCCGTGTCACTCTATGAAGACTGCACCCTGAAATCCCCGTGCCGAGGTACCTCAGCAGGGCACCGTGAGCTGGAGAGCCTCGCGGGCTCAGGACCTTGCAGCCTGACAGTGAGGAAAGACACAGAAGCCGACCAGAGGACAGGCAGGACGGAGCCCGATGTCGGAGAGCCCAGAAATGTTCCGTGGGAGATCCCCAAGTGGACACCCGCCACCAGCCCCCGCCCCTGAGGACATCACTGAAAGTCCTGATGCTACCAGGTGGGAACTAGATGGAAGGCTTTGCTGTTGCCTGGTTTGGCAGGAATTTTCTTTCCGTAGGAGTCAGGCACGGAAGGCTTTGGGGGGTCATTGGCGTGGGACTCAGTACCTCCTGCTTCCAGCCCAGCTCCAAAGTGGGGAGAACTGGGGCGAGCACCAGCCCTCTGGAGGCTGGGTCCCAGCTTCTCCTGCACTTGAGGAGCCCCTGCGCCCTCAGGGAGAGACACAGCTGTCCACTCGCTCATGGGCCCGATGAAGCGGAGCCACCTCTGGAGCCTCGGGGCCACACACTCGGGGCACGGCTGCACACACTTGAGATACGGGAGCATCTGGAACCGTCCCCTCAGTCAAGTGGGCAGAAGCGCTAGACACAGACTCTGAGCCCGCGGACAGCCTGACAACACCTCCTACCTTTCAGGAACACGACACTTGAAGCGAATGACAAGGAGGCCAGTGAGCCCGACTGGGCAAGCAGAGCTTCACGTGTGCACAGACTGCGCCCGTCTCTGTCGTGGACGCCACCCTGGACCAGGGGTTGCCCTCCCTTCCTGAGAGAAGGAGGCGTTTCCCGCAGAGGGTGTGGGCTGGACCTGGGCCCTCACCTGCATCCGCCCCCTCTGCTCCTGGGCTCCGGTGCTTTGGCCAGAGCCCCCAGTCCTGCAGATGCTTGCCCCGTCCAGGCCTCAGGGGCATGGAGCAGGGGGTGTGCTACGCTGGTGCCTTTTGCTGAAGCTTTCACAGCAAAGGATGTGGGGCCAGGCTCATTTGGGGCTGCTCCCCGTCTTAAAAGTGGGGCACCTGCTGCTCGGCTGCAGCCAGCACCATGCGGGCAGGTGAGGTGACCTGAAATGGGGTCCTTGCACATGGAGTCAGGATACAATGGGACCATGGGCCTTACCCAGTGACTGGCACTACAAGAGCCTGGGAAACAATTCACTAGTTGTCAAAGGAACACAGAATTAGATGCATAAGGTGTCTTTTTATCAATCAAACCCGCACTTGAAACAAGATGATAATGCTCCGTGCAAGGCCTTTACATACACTGGTAGTAGAAATAGAAGTTGATGTGAACTTCCCAGAAACCTTTGGAGATGGATTTTAAAACTTAAAATTTGTAGATCATGTAACTAAGTAGAATTTCCTAATCACACTTCTAAGAAATTTGTCTTCAGGTAATAATCAGAGATGAAGACACAGAATTAAAATGTAACTAGGTGGGGTGAGGCGTGGAGGTGGCTTGGGCCTCTGGCACGTGTGTTGAGACTCTCTTCCTGGTAGCTTCTCATGTCGTGGGTGAACTTAGAAGCACGGCATTGACATGGTGTGACACTATGGATGGTGCCGTGAGCTCAAGACACTCCGATGTGGAGACCTAAAGTGAGTACTTGTGGTAAGAGCAAGCCTGAGCAACATTGGGACCGAGGCCCGTGTGCCGGCGGCACCGTGGCCACAGCTCTCTGGCCCTCGCACAGGGTCCGCGCGGTGCTTTGCAAGCCGTCCAACGTCTCAGGAGAACACAAACGTGCTCCGAGCACCAGCTCTCCACCTGGAGGGTCTCGCCGGCATCCAGTTCTGTCCTGCAGGCTGGGGGCCAAGAGCTGTGGCAAGACCTCTGCAGAGGGGCTGGTGACTCCAGCCTGTCCCCACTCAGCGTGAGACACGTTTACAGGAGTCAGCAGGACTGGCTCCACTCCTCACACCGGAGCTAAGACACCTTCTGAAGCGACCAGCCTTCAGTGCAGAAAACAGACCCAAGCAAACTCCACGAGAAAACGCACTCACGCTCCTGCGTGCCCCACAGCTCCGAGTTCAGACGCGCGGGGGAGTGCGGCAGGTCTGAGTGCACGCACGTCCTCCCGGTGGAGAGCACCCACAGTGACACACTGGGAAAATGCTCACGAGGGACCCAGACAGAGGATCGCTGCCCGCGGCTGTCAGGGGTGTCTGCGCACCAGCAGCTCAGCCGGCAGCCCTCAGATGCCTCAGCTGGGCAGAAGAGGACGAGAGGCTTCTGACGGCTCAGCCTCGGGCATCACCACAGGAATCACAGCTCAGCCAAGTGCGCTTCCTCTGAGAAGGTCACCCACTCAGCAGCTGTCCAGCAGGGCGGCGTCGCACTGCTGGTGGGACTGGAGAGTGGGGAGGCCCGTTGGCGGGAAGTCCCGCGGCTCTAGCGAGCAGCTCTCCCCCACCCACAGGGAACGCTCAGGCCTCAGGAGCAGCTGCCCGGCACAGCTGCAGGGCACGCCGGTTCCCGCGGCTCTCCCACAGGACAGCCCAGTGCAGGGCGGGAGCACGTGGGGTCCGACCTCACACTGATCCCCAAGGCTGTGGGGCGTGTGACAGGGAGCAAGGGGGGAGGGTTGTGAAGACAAGGATGTCCCTGTTGCTGATGATGAGAGTCACCAAGCGTCACATCAGGCATGCCCTAACCCTCCCCTGTGCGGGCTGAGCATCCCTAGTCCAGAAACCCTGAATCCGAACAGCTCTACAATCCGCTTGCCTTTTGGGTTTTCAGATGGGGACACTCAGCCATTGACGTCTAAGGGGATATTCCTCAGGGCTCGGTCCTGTCCTCCTCGAGGGCCGTCCTCCAGGGATGTCCTGACTCCCCTCTCCTCAGTCGCCAGGCAGCAGGAGGGTCAGCTGCACCTGCTGGTGCTGGCTCTGGGCGGCCCCGCGACCTCTGTACCAGAACCAGCCACCTTCAGTCCGTGCTGAAGATGATCCTCAGAAATCGTTTGGTTGAAAACAGCAACTAGTCCTTGGAAAAGCATGAATTTCAATTCCAAATCTATTATCCAAAGCTAACACTGTTCAAATTTCATCATAGGACTAAAATTGCTCCAAACAAAATGTTATACCTGAAAGTTCCCACCCGCACCATTGTCAATCCCAGATACAGATGCACCAGGTCCCCCGAGGCTGGCAGACCTGCAGTGATCGAGTTCACCCGCACCATCGTCAATGACAGACACAGAAGCCTAGGGTCCCCGAGGCTGGCAGGCCTGCAGTGACCGAGGCCTGTGCTCTCCAGGCTCCCTGGGCACAGCGCTAGGGGCTGCCTCCAGACTGTTCTCAAGCAGGTGTGCACCTGGGACCAGACCTCTCAGGGTGCCTGTTGTTGGGAGGAGGGTGTCGTGGGGACAAAGATCTGCAGAGCCACCCGAGTGCTCTCAGAGCAGCTGTACCTTGCTGTCATTTGGAACTTGGACCAGCAGCAGGCTTTGGGGAGGGGTCCTCATGTTCCTGACGTTCTCAACACCCCAGAATGGAAGGCACGATGCTGGGCAGGTCTGCAGCCAGTCTGTCCTGGAGACAGCACGCTGCTGGCGGTGCTGGGCGGTGACATCTGCAGCCTGAGGTGTGTGTGAGGGCTCCAGTGCAAGGGGAGCTGTTGTCACCAGTCACCTCTGTGTGTCCTTCCAGCCCTTCCCAGGGGTGAAAGTGCATTCCAAATGCTCAGGCATTCTCATAGAGCTGCCTCCAGAGGGCTAGGCGGCCACTGCGGCCGTGTGATGAGCACACCTCCCCGCAGGTGAGGTTGGTCTTCTGAAGCTCAGCGCTTCCACGCAGCCTGAGTCGCGGTCAGGGCTGTGGCCTACAGATGAGTAGCTACCCTCTGCCTCGGAGTCAGGCCAGATGCCTTGCTGCGGAGAAACCACAGTGTGGAATAGCCACACAGCTGTGGGGTCTGCAGCAATCCAGACACACTCAGGCTTCCTGGGCGCTGCCCTGGCTCTGCACAGACTGTGGGCATGGCTTCCAGCTGGCCCTTCACTAGCAATCCCTTCTAGTAGGAAGGCACAGTCTATTAATGGGTCTGCCCTGGACATTAATACAATTTCTGCTGTATAATTTCCTTCCCATTGTTCTTTCAGACAACTTAATATTTCATATTGATAATTAGCAAATTCTTGTTAATGCTAATATTAAACCTTTCATCTATTTTTGCAATATCCTTTTTCGGTAAATAAAATAGCTGCAATTTCTTCTAAATGTCACCACATTTATTCCATAGACAGAAGATTGCTGCATCACTCTGAAGCTCTACCAACTTTCCCGCTGCATCGATTTTCCAAGTCACAGCTCAGCTCCACTGATTGTCCAGCCTGTTCCACTGTGAGCCCCCACTGTACATGTAGAAGAAAGACCCTACTATGCACGTGGAAGGGACCCCCCACTGTACACTTGGAAGGGAGCCCCTACTGTGTGCATGGAAGGGAGACTCTACTGTGTGTGGAAGGGAGCCCCCACTGTGTGAGTGGAAGGGATCCCCACTGTGTGCATGGAAGGGACCCCCACTGTGCATGTGGAGGAGAGCCCCCACTGCGCACCTGGGGGAGAGCCCCCACTGTGCACCTGGAAGGGAGCTCCCACTGTGCACCTGGAAGGGAGCTCCCACTGTGCGCATGGAAGGTAGCCCTCACTGTGCATGTGGAGGGGAGCCCCCACTGTGCACCTGGAAGGGAGCTCCCACTGTGCGTGGGTGTCTTCCTGAGCTCCTACTGTGTGTGGCAGGAGGAGGATGGTCGGCCTGGGCAGAAAGCTCTGGGTTTCACAGTTTGGGCCAGATTTAAGACTAAGAGGGGAAAAGGAACCAACATTTACCTGGAGCTACTCCCACCCGGGATTCCTCACAATTTCTGTGAATGGATTCCTCACAATTTCTGTGAATGGATTTGCCTTTCACCAGCTCTGCAGGGGAGGAACCGCGAGCTGGGGATGTGAAGTTGGTTGCTGGCTCTGCCGTCCCTGTTGGGCCTCCCACACATCTCTCGTTTCTCCCTGGGAGAACTCATGGTGCTGGTGACCCCTCACTAGTAAGTCGAGTCTCGGAGGCCGTGGCAGGAGAGCCTGCTGGTTCTCCGGCTCAGGGGTTCTACCCAGAGGCAGCCGCGCCCCAGGGCAGTCTCAAGGTCTGCAGGTTTCTCAGGGGTCCTGGCTGGGCGTCGAGCGGGTGGAGGCTGGTGCTGCTGGGCACTGCAATGGTGCGGGTGGCCGCCAAGGCAGGAGCATGTGGCCGGGCTCTCAGGAGCCAGATGAGAAGCCTCCTGTGACCTCCGCATCAGGGTGCAGGCCCCCACATGCCCTCCTCGCCACGTCCACCTCGAGACTGTCCGCTCTGCACGAGACCCTGCTGTGGCCATAGAACTGGTTGCTTCCTTCCCTTCAGGCGTGGCGCGGACTTGTTCACCTAAAGACTCGGTCTTGAATTTGTTTTCAAAGGCTTAGTCCACACCATTCCCTGCTGACGAAGAGTTCTGTCCTTCACACCGTCTCCTGCCTGCGCGCACAGGGCCCCACACGTCCGGGCCTTTCTCCAGCTTCGCGTCACCTCCTGGGCACTGAGCAGCCACGGGTGTTTGACCCGAGCTGAGGCTCCCAGCTCACATGTCGGCTGGGACAGCTCTGCTCCGTGGGAGCCCCGCAGGGGCACGCACTCGGCACTCTAGTCCTGCTCCTGGACTGCGCTGCCCTGGGGACGAGTGTTGCTGGATTAGGGGCGTTTCCCTTGCTTGCACGGGCCCAGCGCCCAGGGGCCCTCTCCTCCCTCCTGCTGAGCAGGGTCTCCCTGACCTCCAGCCACCGCACATGAGGACAGGCTGTGCGCACCGCGGCCTGAGTCGGACACGTGCACGCCCTGAGCAACAGTGATCAGATAACTTGCAGATCTCTTGAACATGGCGTTTGGCTAGCTGCCTATAAGGCCACGGAGTGGAGGTGACACACGGGGGCCACAGAGGAGCACAGCCACCTGCTGTCTCCATCAGCCCCACCTCGCAGAGCCGGAGCGTGGGTCGGCCACCCACCACAGTTTCCAAGACCCCTGGCTTCCCGTGAGACCCGCTCTGACTGTGAGGGAAGCGCTTCCCCAGGGCCTGGCGCCTCTGGGCCAGCCCTGACCCCACCCCGTCCCCCAGACCCCGTGGGATGGCAGAGCCAAGTTCACTGTGGACGGGACAGGAGTGCAGAGCTGCTGTAGGGGCACTCTGAGCCAGGCGGCGCAGGGGGGTGGCTTCCGGGGAGAAGCCTGGGGCGCGGGCCACTGTGGCCAGCACCTGCGAGCTGCTTTGGGTCTGGCAGCAAGCATGGCGCAAGACAGACTTCCCTGAGGGTGACAGGTGGCAGTGAAGGCCAGCAAGGTGGGGTCAGCAGGAGCCTTGCCTGACTCGGATCCCTGCTGGAAAGCGGGCCAAGCTCCTCCAGCTCAACATCCTACAAGGATGACCCACAGAGTGCTTAACTAAACCTGGTGGTCAGTCTCATGTGTCCACTTGCAGGTGACTAGACCCTTCATTCGATCAGTCAGCTTGGTGTTACAGATGTGGTAAATATCCACCTCCAGCGGACTTTAAGTACAGGGATGACCCTTGATGCTGTGGTGGGCCTCACCCAATCAGTTGAGGCCTTATGAGCAAAAAGCGTGGTTTCCTTGAAGAGAAGGTGCAGGGAAGCCCCTTCCCAGAGCCCAGCTGCTGGCCTGCCCAAGAAGTTCAATACATATGGAAGCCACTGAAGCACAGGCTGCCATCTCCTGGGCAACCCACAGAGTCCCTGGCAGCAGCGGCACAGGCTTTGCAATCTTCCCTGGGTGGGTTTAGCTTCACTTGCTCTGGGACCCTGAGGAAACCACTCAGCTTCTGGGCTCCTCGGCCAAGCAGCCTCACAGCAAGCCCTGCCTGGGAGGAAAGACAGAGGGTCACCCGGCCCCCTCACCCCCACAGTCTCGCCCTGCTCCCGCTCCTGGCCTGTGCTTCTCAACTGCCCTGGGGGTGCTCGACACCACGCTTGCCTGCTGGGGCTGCCACCCGAGCCCTCCCAGCCTAGCCTGGGTATTTCCCCAGGCAAAGTTGCCCTGAGGACAGAGGGACAGTCTCCAGCGCCCCAGGCTGGGATTCCAGCACTGGTTTGGCCTGCTGGCCGCTGCAAAGGGTCTGTTTCATGCAGGTGCCCAGACCACAGCGGCCGCAACCCGTGTGGGCAGCCGGCTCCCGGTCAGCTCCCCGCTCTTACACCTGGCCAGGAGGGCGAGCAGCAGGAGGAAATGGACCTGGAGCAGTGCTCCCCACAGTGGGGGTCACCCTGCTCCCCCTGTGGGGTCACCCTGCTCCCCACAGTGGGGGTCACCCTGCTCCCCCTGTGGCGTCACCCTGCTCCCCCTGTGGGGGTCACCCTGCTCCCCCTGTGGCGTCACCCTGCTCCCCCTGTGGGGGTCACCCTGCTCCCCTGTGGCGTCACCCTGCTCCCCCTGTGGGGGTCACCCTGCTCCCCCTGTGGCGTCACCCTGCTCCCCTGTGGCGTCACCCTGCTCCCCCTGTGGGGGTCACTGCCCTCCTCATTCTGCCACTGCTCCCTGGCTGACGTCTGACGTTTTCAAGGCAAGGAGCTCAGTTACTGGGGGAATGAATTTTTGAGTGTGACTTAGCCTTGGACCAAGTCTGTGACCGTCCAAGGGGAGGAACCCGCTCTGGGCGCAAAGGCACCTGGATGGGGAGTCCACTCAGCTGCGCCAGCTCGGCGTCCGTGCGGGGTCTACCAGCTGTCCTCCTCCTGCCTCCTGCAGGCTCCTGAGGCCACCTGTGCTGCACGCCCAGATGCAGAGGCTGACACTGGGAACAAGAGCAAGGGTCCTCTTCTGTGTTCTATCTGATTAAAGAATTCTCTTACCAGCGTCGACTCTTCCTGTTGCAGTGGAACAGGCTTTCTGCGAGCAATATGGATTCTTCCTCATGCAAAACCGGCAGCCATCCACTGTCACTGCTGTGCTGAGCTAGTCAGAGTCATGCCGCTTCCAGAGTGTGGTTAGGGATGAAGACGGCATCTTCCGGAAGACAGGAGGCACCGGCTGCTGCACACTGAGCTCCAGCTGACGGCACAGCACCGGCCACCAGGACACGGGCTGCACCGTGGGTCAGCTCCTGACACCAGAGCTGACTGCTCGGGCATATCACTCTCCTGAGGCACTCCAGGACTGAGGAGGAGCTCATCACAAAGACAAGACACGTGGCGAAGGTTGGCCTTGTCCCAGGACAATCTGACCATTCTCAAGTCTCAGGCCAAGAGGGGCATCGAGCATGCAGCCACAGTATGGGTCCCAGGCACGCACGGTGAGCACGTCTATGCCAGTGCCCTGAGCAGAGGGCTCGAAGGGCCAGGCTGTGGCCTGCATCTCAGGGACCCCCTAACGCTGGATGTGCCGCACACCAGACCCCAGGTGCTGGGGGTCAGCGTGCCCTCTCACCCTGACGGCCCAGTTAGCCATTTCACTTCCTCAAGGGATGGACAAGCACTATCTGGAGCTAAATGGGATTTCTCAGCATTTTATCATCTAAAATTCTTCTCTACATACACAAGTTTTAGTTTCACTTGTCAATGTTAAAAACAACTTTGGTTTTTTTAATTTTATTTTATTTTTATTTTTGGTACCGGGGATTGAACTCAGCGGCACTAGACCACTAGGCCACATCCCCAGCCCTTTTTTGTATTTTATTAGAGACAGGGTCTCACTGAGTTGCTAAGTGCCTCGCCATTGCTGAGGCTGGCTTTGAACCCTTGATCCTCCTGCCTCAGCCTCCCAAAGTGCTGGGATTACAGGCATGCGCCACCACGCCCGGCTAACTTTGGTTTTTAAAAACAAAAATTTAAAAAGCAACAGCTTAGTTCTTTATCAGCCTAACACCTCTAGCCATTTGCTGAACCCTTAAAAAGTGAATATGTGTTTGATGAAATGCAAAAGTGGTGAAAAGTCAATGTGATTGACAAGACAGGTCCTCTGTGGGAAACCAAGAGGCTGGAGCAGAGACGGGGAGTGTCTGAGGCCAGGTGCGTCAAAAGGGCCTGTGGCCCTGTGCCTCGGCATCCAGGGGACTGGCAAATGGTGGTCGAAACCCACACAGCTGTGACAAAGGATTTTCTTGGAAATCAGACAGCCATAGTCGATTGGCATTTCCTCAGCACATTAAAATTTCATGATCAGTTAGCAATAACCGATAGCTTGCTGTTTGTTAATAAGCTGACTGCTAGGCCCTTCTCCATGGAACTGGACACCAAACTGACCAGACAGCTGCTTGTGGCCACCCAGTGCTGGACATCAGGCCTGGGTCTCATCCCATGACCAGGCTGATGGTAGGCCCTGCCTTTCTCTCCGTCTTCAGTCCTCTTGTGGGTCTGTGCCCACACGTGGTGCCCAGGGCCCCAGCTGTGCTGCAGGGCAGCCACTCCACGGAACGCCCTGGCTGGGATCCTGCAGCTGAGAGGCTGTGAGAGGCCTTGGGGCAGGGCCGGCCGAGGACCCCACGTGCTGGCTCACAGTCCACCCACATGCACGAGACCCAGGCTCATGCCCCACCCCATCTCCACCGTTGCCACAGCCCCCAGCCCACGCAGGGGCAGAACTACTGGGGTGATAGGTGGATGGGGCCTGAGTCTGTCCTATGTCCTGCTGCCAGGGCTTGACCTCCTGAGGGTCCAGCTGAGGACGATGGCAGGTTTCTACTTAGGTAAAGTCATGACTTTCGCCACACCTAGGGCAAGAAGCTTGGGCCTTTCACATGGTCACAGCCAGCCGGTCAGGTCAGCACGCCCATCGCGAGTGAAAATCAAAGTGATTCGAGGGGGAGTGCGGGTTGCCACTGTCTCCTGAGCACAGGAACACAGGGTGTTGCAGGGGCCCAAGCCACAGGAAGACCTCGTCGCAACAGACGGTGGGAGACAGAAGGAGCTGCAGGGTTCCTGCCCCCTGTCCCCCGTCCCTGCTACTCTCTTCTCAGGCCTGCTGTCCTGGGCATGCCAGTGTCGGCCTTTTCTGGTAGTGGCCAGTCAGAATGCTCCAGGAGGTGTGCTGGAAGAGGAAATCCCGCCGGATGTAGGGAGCCAGGAAGGAGGAGGGCATGTGGCCTTTCTCAGGAACTGAGCTGGAGAAAGGAAG
Source organism: Tamias sibiricus (assembly GCA_025594165.1). Lineage (NCBI taxonomy): Eukaryota > Metazoa > Chordata > Mammalia > Rodentia > Sciuridae > Tamias > Tamias sibiricus. Next base: position 99,610,843 of record CM046670.1, on the reverse strand, counting down.
AGGGGCATGGTCAGAGAGGAGCCCAGGGATGAGGGTGGTGGCTCAGGGTGGTGTTGGCATTTCTGTGCATCTGGGCTGCCCTGTGGGCAGCAGCCAGCTTCCACCAGCAGAGGCAGGCTCTGACCAGGCATGGCTTGCAGGCGGGCTCAGGGTGAGGAACCCCACAATGGCATTAGAGGCTACTTCTCCACCATGGCATTGGTGAGACAGACTCCGAGAAGGGTTCTGCAGTGCTGAGGGCCTGTGTTCTCAGGGGGTCAGCTGGTGAGGGGAAAGAACCAAGTAGCCGATAGAGCAGGGGAGGAGGAGGAGGAGAAAAGTGGGTCTCGGGCTCCACCACCTGGGTGACGGCTTGCCATAGAGGCCTGGGATGCAGAGGAGGGGGTGTGGGTGGTTAATCTGAATTGTCGGCTTGATTGGGTTAAGAAATGCCAAGGTTTAAGAGGCTCAAGGGTGTGTCAATGAGGGTGTCTAGAAATGATTGGCACGTGGGATAGCCAACTGAAATGGATACCCTCCCTAGGCATGGGCAGCACTGTCCAATAGGATGGAGGCTTGGATGGAATAAAAGCTGGAAGGACAAGGAAGCAGCAGCAGATGCAGCCCGATTCTCCTGACCGGCTCTTGATTGCTGCTGTGATCTTTGAACACTGGACTTCTGATTCTGCACTCTTCCAAAACGGACTCTGCCGGCGACTCTCCAGAAGCCTTCGACCTCTCGCCAGGGTAGCGCTGTTGGCCCCTCTTGTTCTGAGGCTGCAGCTCTTGGACTGTGCACCTACTGCTCCTCCCAGCTCTCTAGCCTGCAGATGGCCATCGTGGACCGTCCAGCTTCTGGTCGCGGAAGCCAACCCAATAACTCCCCTTTTATAATCACACTTCCGTTGTGTTCCTCTGGAGGCCCCTGGCTAACTCTGGGGGTCTGGAGGGCAGAGATGAGCTCAGTTGTGGGCATTCCAGCTCCTTCTGTACGGCCAGCAATGCCCAGGAGCATTGAGGGCAGGCGTGAAGGTCAGGAGGGACTTGGCTTCTATCTGATACTTACTAGAGAGTTTATGTCCACAGAACTTGAGGTGCTCCTCTCTCGTGAGATCCAGAGTCCAATTCTTCAACAGTGAGAGTGCTTCTTGGCTTATGGAACTGGAAGTCAAGGAGCATACACAGTCCAGAGACACCTCAGGGCTCGGCACAGAAGACCTGCAGGCTCTGGTCGGGTCTGAGTGGGTCCCTGACCCTCTGAACCAACAGTGGGCGCTGCAGCTACCCGCAGGTGGGGAGCCGGGCATGGCCTGAGGAAGGCAGCGGACACAGAGGTGGAGGCGCTCTCCGGGAAGGGGCTGTGGGTGGGCTTTGGTTCTTTGGCTGGTCAGTTGGTTTGCGTCCACTGGAGTCCAGGACACACTCTTGCTCCTTGATGTGCTTTCTGCTGAGGTCAGGCTGGCTTCAAGGTTGAGACGGTCCACCAGGTGTGCCATCCTGCCCCCAGGCCTTCATTTTGATCTCACTTGTTTCTTGACTGCCGTGTGGAGGGTGGATGTGGATGGTGTTGATGTGTGCTCAGGGACTCCTGGCGCTGTGGGGTCTGAAGCGTGCCCCAAAGGCCCCGTGCAAAAGGCTTGGTTCCCAGTCTGTGGCTGACTGGGGGGTGGGGCCTGGTGGGAGGAATAGTTCACGGGGGTGTCCTGAAGGGAATGTCGGGACCCCGCGCTCTCTGTGCTTTCTGACCTCCGTGAGGTAAGCAGATTCTCTGTCACGTGCTCTGCCGTGAGGTACGACTGTGCCACAGGCCCAGAAGCAACAAGGCAAGGACCATGGACTAGAACCTCTGAAACTGTGAGCCAGAGTAAACCTTTCCTTGATCAAGTTGATCATCTCGGGTCACAGTGATGAAAGCTGACTGCACACATGTCTTCTGCCCTCTAAGTTTCTGGCTTGGGTATTTACAAAGATATATCAGCAAAATTGTTTTTTGAAATTAAAAACAAGATTAGAATCTATAGTAAACAAGACCAGGGAACTATAAGGTCTTTATATCTACTTTTATCTCAGCCAAATCCTAATGTGGGCTGGTGCATAAGAGGATTACAGTGATAAGAAAAGAGTGGCAGACAACAAAAAATTAAGATGGAGATAGAGATCAAGATAGAGATGGAGACCAGGTGGGCTTGGGCATGAGGATCGGGCTGGGGATGAGGTAGAGATGGAGATGGAGGTAGAGAGAGATGGAGACCGGGTGGGCTTGGGCATGAGGATGGGCTGGGGATGTAGTGTGGAGGGAGGTAGAGAGAGATGGAAGGAGGGTAGAGGTAGGGATAGTGATGGGGTGAGGATGGCATGGAATGGGAAGGGGAAGGAACAGCTTGGGAGTTGAATGGGATCGGGTGATTGTGGATGGGGTGAGGATGGGGAGGTAGTGGAGACGGGATGACGTGGGGTAAGACACTCCACAGCACTCTCCTGGGAGTCTCTGCCCTGGGTCAGTTTTCCAGTGAGTAGGACCCTCAAACAGTAGCTTGACCCATGAGAAAAGCCAGGGAATCAACTTCATCCCATTGAACACAACATGTTTAGGCTTCCTGCTGTCGGAAAGGATGTACAAAGAGACAGAGCAAAGGAGAACGCGGAGTGGGAGGAGTGGACACTCTCCTCTCCCCAGAGGCCCCAGCTGTTGGTCAGATCGGCACATCTACTCCTCTCCAGGAAGTGATGTCACTAACTGTAAGACCCAGGGCGTGTCCCTCCTCAGTTCCTGTAAGGCTCTGCTGGATGTGAGCTCTGGTAAGCCAAACCACAGGGAAGGGGATGTGTTGGGAAATAGCAGGAAGAAATGCATTCCTTTTCATCCCTTCAGGGCATAATTACCACTGCGAGCTTTCTAGAAAAGGATCAGAGGTGGCCAACAGACCTGTGGAGTAATGGGCACTCAGGAGCACAGGCCGGCGACCACTCCGTCTGCTCTTAGACGTGAGGGCCCTGGGCAGCCTTGGGTGGCCAGTGAGTGCCTCACCTGACCAGTCCTGGCACCCACTCTTCATTACTGCCTGTATGGCTGCTGTCACGAGCTGCTGCTGCACTTGCACTGCACATGTTATTGAGGTGCGTGGGCTCCTGGGCATCCTCAAAATGAGGTGAGGGTGATGCTGGACGCCGCAGCTTTAGGTCAAGGCCAGAGCTTCATGCACAGCTTCAGTGTGCTTTGAGAGCACCACAGGACCATGCCTCGGCATTTCCTGGGTACTGGCCCAGACCCTCCTCATGTGCTCCATGGTGCTGTGACCTTTGCAGCCTTATCTTTTGTTGCGTTTTTTCTGATGAGTCTCAACTGAAAGTCAAAGCTTATAATCACTTTTAGAAGGAAATGTGTTTTCTGGGGATGGACTTTGCATGGAGGTGTGATCCGGTGTAACTGCATATGTAATTCAGTCCCTGTTGACCTCACGTGACTGACAGCCATCAGGACGCTACACATATCACCACCTACTAGTAACAGCAATGCACAGTGGTAGATTGTGCCCTCCAATATTCCAGAGTCTGCAGGTGGGTGTCAGATTCATGGGCTCCAGACCACATGACTTGTTTTCCTTTGCAGAGGTAGAGGTAGGGACACAGTCCTTGATGTTTAAACAGCATGAGCCTTGCTCCTCTGAGCAATGGTGATGCTTAACTGCCTTAGAGGATAGACGCCCCAGCAGGGGCCCGGCATGGAGGGAGGCGCCCAGAGCCCCTGTGTGACACCTCCCAGCGTGTTCTCAGCATGTGGAGAGTGGAAGATTGGGTTATGAGAGGCGGTTCCTTCCTGGAGGATGGTGGTGTTCCTGTTCTGATCAGGTACACAGTTTCCATTTCATTGAAAGGATCTACTAGGACTTTCCACCTGTCACTTGGCAAAGGTGAGTGGGGGACAAAGTGCTGCTGAGGACAGGCCACCCTGCTTACTGCCCTCACTGTGGCCTTCCCCTCCTCTGCAGTGCTGGGACCCAGTTCGTCCTGCTTCTCACATCACAGGTGCTTGGACTGCATTTGGCATTTAGAACATCTTTGCTCAATGAAGGAGCCTGTGAATGGCGAATCTGCCCCGACCCAGCTGCCATTCAGTGCAGGTTTCATGATGGTCCAGTAAACCCACGAGTTGCTACTGAGTGATTTTAAGGTTCCCCTATGTGTTCCTGGAAAGTGCTTTCAGTGAAGAAAGAAATGTCATATTGGTATTCTCTATTTCCCCAAACACCCACAAAGGAGCCCACAGAAGAGTGTCCACAGCATCTGTCCTGTGGCTGCTGAGTCTGGGTCCAGGTCATTGTCCAAAGGTGATTTGCTTCTGGCTCTGACTGCCAGCAGAGTGCAAGGTGATGGCCACCTATGTAGACCTCAGCCCTGTGTGCTTGTGGATGTTCATGGCTGAGAAACCTCCTCCCTGTAGAATGTTCTTCCACGTAGGATTATTTTTATTAGGATTGGAAGTTCAAAACAGTTTTATTCTGTCCTTGGCATTTGGGTTATAAGAGGTGTAACCTAATCAATGGATTAATCCACTGATAGGGATTCACTGGGTGGTAACTGTAGGCAGTAGGGTGTGGTTGGAGGAGGTGGGTCACTGGGGATGTGCCTTTGGTGTTGACATTTTGTCCACGTGAGCAGAGCTCTCTCTGCTTCCTGGCTGCCATGCCCTGAGCTGCTTTCCTGGAGTTGGCCATCTGTGGAATGAGGCCTCTGAAACCGGGAGCCTAATACATTTTTCTTCCACTTGTTCTTGTTGGGCATTTTGGTCACAGCAAGGAAAAATTAACTGAAACAATTAAGAACAATACGGTCTGAGAATGGCATGTTGCTAGAAAGTCATTGCTTCAAGGGTCCTTTAAAGACTGCATTGCACCTCATAGAAAGTCTTCAGCTACTTAGGGTGTGAAGCTGTCACACTGTCTCTTCAATAATGTCAGATGTGTGGTTTTTACAGAGAATTGCCAGGGCCATCTGGTTTCAGGGGAAGGTGGAGGATCACGGCCTCACTGTCCCTGCTCCTCCCTCTAACATGACTAGATACCTTGGAAACAATGCCACAGAGAACCACGGAGGCCGCGGGCTGGTGGGAATAAGCCCAGGCCAGGCCAGACCCCCAGGACCTGAGAACAACCTGAGCTCGGCTCCAGACAGATGCGCAGCTCAGACCAGTCAAAGGCCAAACAACCATGAAAACTGGCCTCCCTGGCTGAGGTGCCGCAGCCCAGCTCCCGGGGCCAGTGGGAAGAAGCCCCTCCCTGCGTGGTGCTGGCCCCTCCAGTGGCACATAGAGCCCAGGCACCACTTCTTGCCTGTGTGGCACAGGGCAGAGCAGCAGTCCATGGAAACCTGTGTGGTCAGGGATGTGGTCCTGGTCGGACACAGGGTCCCGGGCATGTTATCCACCCAGCCTGTGAGGAGCAAGCCCAGAGGAGAACGTGGTCACCCATGGCCCAAATCCCACACAATCCCAGGCAGTGAGAGCCAAGCAGGGAAGAGTCGTGTCCAATGGCCATGGAGTGAAAGCCCACGGAAGCAGCCAGAACCAGCTCCCAAGTGCAGATGGGGCATTTCCCCCTGCAGAAGCGGCTGATCAGGGCTGCTCACCTAACCCCATGACCCCCAAGCTGCAGTGGGAACCAGGAGCAGGAGGTGCAGGACTGAGTGGCAGGGCAGTGTTAGGGCCCACACGGATGCCCTGGAGGACACCAGAAGTGGCAGAGCGAAGCTCCTCAGCTGGCCACAGGTCTCCTGACAGGAGCAGAGATGGGAACGTCAGGCGGGTACCAGGTGCAGTGGTCACGTGGGGAGAAGGGACCAGAAGCAAGCTTGCGGAAAAGGTGACTGAATGTGGCATTCCTCTCAGGCCGTGTGGCTTGCTCAGAGGCGGTGTCTGAGGAAGGGCCTCTGTGACTGCCTGGTTCTGGTCACCATCACAGCGGCACAGAGCCTGAGAGCCTTCTCCAGTCCTGTCTCAGCACCAGGCAGGGTTCCCCACACAGCTAAGTGTGGAGCTGAATAAGAAAGACAGACCACCAAGAACGCGGGCCAGCGTGCTTCTCATCCGAGGCAACACGTCTCCACGGCCACCACATGCTGGTCCTGGTGGCCTGGTGGCCTGGCATCCAGGAGCACCCACACCAGAAGGAGAGTCTGGAGCACTTTCTGCCGACCCTGGCATCCTCTGCCAAGTCCACCAATGGCCTGCCTGGGGGACAGGGCAGAGGCAGGTGGTCCTGCCACAGCCCTCCGTCCATTGTCCCTGAATACTGCAAAACAAAGAGAAAGTCCATCTTGATAAACCACCAGACACCCCTTAATCCACAAGAAGCACGCTGTCAAACGGGGCTGGGGAGCGGGGGCTGAGGGGAGGTTCAGACCCAACCCAGGGAAGATGCCAAAGGGGAAATGCTGAACCTGAGGCCTGTAGAACCCGAGGCCAGCGGAGCCCGAGGCCAGCAGAACCCTAGGTCAGCAGAACCCTAGGTCAGCGGAACCTGAGGCCAGCGGAGCCCGAGGCCTGCACGGCCAGGCTCCAGCCGCTGGCCTGTGCCTCTGCCCGAGCTTCAGTGGAAGGAATGGGGGAGAAGCAAGGCCACTGGCTCCGGTGGACGCAGTCCAGAGGGGACAGGCAGAGTGCGCGCCTGGGAGAGCCAGCTTGGCCACGCTGGCGGAGGGAAGCCACCAGGCTCGGGCGCCCGCGCAGGACCGCCAGCCTCTGCGTCCAGGCTCTGGAGAGCCCGAGGGCTGCAGGCCCCAGCCGGCCCCAGCTCGCCCCGCAGGCGCGGAGCAGGCCTGCGCCACCACCGGAGGGCGACGGGAAGCCGCGGAGTGGAAGTCAAGGCGGGCGAAACGGAGACCGCGGAAGGGGCCGAGGAGCGTCGGGGGCCGCCGGGCTGCTCCAGGCTCGCCGTGGAGGGCCCCGCCAGCTTCCGCCGCCACTGCGGACCCTGCCGGCGCTTCCCTTCGCGTGCCTCGGTTCCTGCGGGACGGCCCTCCGTGGAGTTCCCAGCCTGACCTAGGTCGCAGGCTTAGTGCAGGGTGGAGGAGCCAGGGCCTCCTGGCCCTGCGGCGTGGCGGGCGGGGCGGCAGCGCCAGGTGCCGCGTTCCCTTCTCTGCGAGGGTCCCGTTCTCACTCACTCCTGTCCTGGACGTGGGCCGCCACCTGCCCCTTAGCCAGGGGCTTTGTGTCTGGCACCTGCGCTCGTGCGGGAAGGAGCCTGGGATGCCAGACCCAGGCACTGCCCCAAAGCGAAGACCAGGCAGGTTACTCGTGCGCTCCGGCTCGGTTCTTCACGGACAGCATGTTCTCAGCAGTGGTGCCCAGCTTAGTCACCCACAGGCACGGTGTGCAGCCGGTTGCCTGAAGGGTTGGGAGGACTCTGTGGAGGAGGGCTGTCAGGTCAGAGGAGAGCCCGGACAGGCCTCCTGTGCCTGCGTGGTGAGGCTGGTCAGGAGCCAGGAGCTCCCTGCAGGTGCCCTGCACTGACGGGAGGGTCTCATGCCAGCTCTCGGTCATAAAGACAAGAAAACCCACTCACTAACCGAGGAATTGTTGGTCTTTTTCACAACCTGCCAGAGTGTGTGGTTTGCTGATGTGTGCATCTCACGACACTCACCACGATTCACTCCTGCTTCAGTCTGCTCAGCCTCTGGCCGCGGCCCTTCTCTGTCTGTCCCCCAGCGCCTTCCTGAGCTGCCCCTAACTACCAGTGTTCCTCGAACCACTCTCCAGCAGGTTCGATGCATATTCTTTTTTCAGCAGCTGTTATTGCCGGAAGGAAAATTGTGGTAGAAGTTTTTATAAATTTTCAGAGGCACAAATAAAAGAGGGCTCTCAGAAGGTGTAGCATGGGGAACAGTGAGTGATCTGGGATTGTCACTGTGGGCCGTGGAGTGAACAGAAGCGGCTGGCCCAGGAACGGCGTGCCAGAGCCCTGCTCTGAGCTCTGAGTCTGTGTGTGCTTGGCCCTTCCACCCCATACCTCAGTCGCTGGAGCTGTCCCTGAAGCAGAAACTTCAGTGGTGCCAAGTCTTGGTGTGAACGGAGCCCATACCCAACGCCCTGGGCCCCTCAAAGTCTCCCCGGCGAGCCTTCAGCCTGAGGCTCGTCCAGTTCCCTCTTGTGGCCATGGGTGCGGGTGCCCGGGGTCTGATGGCAGATCTGTACTACTTGCAGTTTTCATGCTTGTTAGAAAACTGCTGAAACATAGTTAACTTAGCTGGGAACACCGTGTTAGTGAAATAAAAGGGTTTATTGGGGTGCCACGTGGGCAAGGGTAGGGAAGGGAAGGGAAGGGGGGTAGGGAAGGGATGGGCAGGAACCGAGGCAAGCTCGAACAGAGAGCAGGAACAAGGGCAGAGTTCAGTCTGGGGCTGGCTTAAATAGAGTAGGGGCCATAAAACCCCCTTGGAGTGAATCCTTGACCTATAGGCCAGCAGAGGTCAGGGGGGGTAGTGGACAGGGGACTCGCTGAGGATCCTGGGAGCTGTAGTTTTTCACAAGGCACCTGGGGAGGTGTGGCCTTCTGCCTGGGAGGTGCAGCCTCTGCCTAGAATCCAACAATGCTGAAGGTTAATTTGGTTCGATATGTTCACAGATATTTCGAATTGGGATAAATATGCTTGACAAGATTGATTGGTTGATCTGGTCATGATTCTGATGTGATTTTCATTTGGTTATTGTCTGATAAACTGTGACAATTCCAAATATTGAGCTATTGTTCATTCAGTTGTGGTTTACTGAGGTGCTCTTGCAAGGTCAACTTAACAAGGAATTATAACAATGTTTGTTAATCATTAAACAGTTATGAACCCTGTGTCTGCGGGCCTGCATTCTTTCCTGTGCTGTAACTCCTAACTGATTGGATGTAATTGCACCAACTCACAGGTGACCCTGTTCTGTGTGGAGCCTCATGCCCTGTGTGCTGAAGGTGCTCTGTTCTGTCTCAGTCACAGGTGCCCCTGGATCTAGGCTGGAGTGCTGGGGAGCAGCTCGCTGTGGAAGGCAGGAAGCTCTGTGGGGACCGTGGTGCAGGCCCCGAGGGAGGCCCACCAGGACGTGTCCCTTCAGGGACAGGCAGGGGATGGAAATCATGGTTTTCTTTCTAATGGCTTTCTGCATTTTCTCCAATGTTAATTAGATTGTGTGTTTTGGCTTTTCTTTTTAATTTTATGGGGGGAAAATAGCTTTGATTCTTGCAGTGTGATGAATGGGTGACCTTTTGAAAACCCCAGAACTCAGACCCAGGACTGCTCCCTGAAATGGGTCCCACCTGCTCCCAAGCGGCAAAGGCAGCAATGAACACATCCCGGTTTATGTCTCACAGGGTCGTGGCTGTTTGTTTATAAACGACCCACTTGAGCTGAGAAAGCTGCATGGAGCGATTTCCTCATGCAAATTGCATGAGGTCCCAGCTGGCAGCTGCTCTGTGATGGGAGAGTGGGGACCTGGTGATGTCGGGAAGCCTTGTGCAGCCTGGTCCATCTTGCAGCTCAGCTTCCATGCCAAAGCCTCCTTCTAGCCTTGGGAACGCGCTTTGTGGGGATGCAGTCGGGCTTCAGTGAGGTGAGCGTCCTGGGCCGCGAGCACCACTCCTTTCTTCACTTCCCCTAGTGAGGCCACACTCACGGGTCACGAGATAGCTGGTCATTTCCCTGCAGCAGGTGCGACCCCTTGAGCACTACCTGAGTTGCTGGAAGCCCTGCGACATCACATATAAAACCACAGTGTCCTTATGCAGAGCCAGAGCAGGATGCAGGAGCCCTGTTTGGGGAGATGGCTTAAATTGCGGTTGACTATGGGCCATGGAGATTTGGGCATTGTCGCCTTCCGTAGTCTCAAGGGACTTGGCCCGGGATCTCGCGGGACTTGGCCCGGGATCTCGAGTGACTTGGCCGAGATTGCTGATCGGGTCAGCGCCATTTTGGTGGTGTGTGTGGCGCGTGTTAGTTGTTGTTAGAGCCAGAGAGAAAAGTTATCAGAATAAAAAGCTGTTTGTTTCCAGTTTGCCTCTGAACTTCTTCCCGCGACTTCGTTGCTCCAAGCGGCCATCGCTTCAGGCGGCAACAGCAGGGGACTTGGGACCGTGGAGGAGCAGGGTTGAGGCCAGCCAGGGAGCCAAGGGAAGAGTATTGTTTATATCCACAAGCCAAGCTACTCCCTGACTTCCATCCTAATCTCCAGCAAGTCCCTTCTGTTGGGCACTGATTTTGTCAGCAGAACATTTGGCTATGCCATCCCTAAGTGCTGGTGTAAGACTGTGCACTTGGAGCCAAGGGTTTGCAGTGCTTCTTACTGAAAGCTTTAGTCACAGTACGTGCAGACGCTGCGGACAGGGAAGTGCCCTGTGGTGGAAGTGGCTCTGACAGGTCTCCCGTTCCCCGCACTCTGCAGGCCTCTGCCGCACAGCCCCCGTGCCTCTTCCCTGAGCAGCTTCTAATGAGAGGTGCTACGAGGTCATCTGCCCTGGATGCTGCTCTGCCCTGACTGGCAATTCACTTATGCAAGCTCCTGCCTGCCCGGTCACCTGCAGGACACAGAAGAGCACCTGAGGCACTTAGAGCATCCCTGGACTGGAGAGATGGGCTGGGCAGCTGCAGCAGGTTTCCAGGGAAGCATTGGACATCCAGCCTGTGGGAGCTGCAGGACCTGGGAGCCTGTGTGGCCACACGGGTTCCTGGGAACACAACATGGTCACTGGGTGGAGGCAGTGTGTCCATCTTCACAGGCAAACCTCCCCACCTAGTAGCAAGACCACACAAGGGTTCAAAGAAGACTGCTGTTACCTCCAGGCCCAAGTGAGTGGTGCTCAGCTAACTGCATCTACCAGGTAGGACAGGCACTTATGCACAGAGGACAGGCATTTCTGGGCTCAGCCTCTGCCAAGAGTCTCCTGACAGTGCTCGGAGATGGGCACCATCTGACCCGTGAGGCAGGATTGACTTGCTGGACGGGCATGGGGTGGGAGGTGGCATGGAGTCAGTGACCTCCCCTTCCACGGCTGTCCCTGACTGCAGTGGGCTCCCAGTTGGCTGGCTGGTCTTGAGACAGAGCTGCTTCCCCAGCATTCTGCTTTCTTGTGGTGTGACCTGCTCCTGCCAGAGGCCTGGGCCAGGGCAGGTCTGCAGGCAGGTGAGGGTGCCAGGGAGGCAGGTGGGGGTGCAGGAGCTAGATTCTGCATGGTGCTCTGCACAGAGCAAGCCACAGGGACACCAGCTTCTCTCCCCTCTGCCGCAGGGTCTCTGGGATCACCAGTCATGCAGGCTTTCACACGGCCTCAGAGTTTGCTTGGAAGAAAGACAGCACTTACACTGTAGGTGGCAAAAACCACGAACCTTAACACACAGGCACCATCAAAGGCTGCTGGGTTTCGGTGCTTTTCCACAAAGCCCACTTCTGATAGGCTCCTCGCCATGCCCTCACTCGCACCCTGTGGACAGAGAGACCCTGACAAACCTGCCTTCCACCTTGTCCAGCACCTGCCTTAACTGCCCCGTTGAAGGAAGCTGGGGCAGACGCCCGTGCTCTGCTCCGGAATCAAGCTCCTGCAGGCCTCACAGCCTCCACCCTCGCTGCCCAGTGAAGCACGAGGTGTGGGCGACACTGTCCTGTCCGTTGTAGTGACAGACAGCCTGAGGACTCCGAGTGGGAGCTGGACTTCCAACACCGATTCTCTGCCTTCTTAGGCTTTACTCTCCCCCACGGCTGAAGGGCCCTGCTGCCACCCAAGGCATTCTCAGCAGGGCCTCGAGGGATCTCAGGCCCCGTTATGATGCTGACGCTGATCCCCACGCCAGCCGCTGGCTGCAGTCTCCGTCCCACATCTGGTGCCACATCTGTTGTAAGTCATTCCGTGTGACCTGTCCCGGGACGTGATCCATGTATCCTGTCTCTTTCAGGTTGCTGATCCCTAAACTGCACCTCATTCAAAAGTCATTGTTTAAGGTAGGTTTTATTTTAACGTTTCAGAGACAAGGTAGAAACTATTCGGAGCTATGCTTGTGACCAGTGGCACAGAGTTCCCTGTTGCGGGCTCTCTTCCACACACGCCCTTCTGTGAATGCCTCAGATCCTCCCCACCTCCCCGCACAGCGATCCTGGTGCAAGTCCATTTCACCAAAGTGCGATCTCTCGCCCACGTCTGCTCTGCTGGTGATTGGCAAGCAGGGGTGGCCAGGCAGCGTGGTGCTGGGGACGAGCTGACGGGCCCACCTTCCCCTCTGGTTTCTCATGCAGACCTGGAACCACAGGGACCTTCCCACCTCTCTCATCTTCCCAGTGCTGCCCGATCTCCGCCCGGCTTCACTGGGTATCTCCCTGCAGCTTTGCGCCGCGGCCTCTGCTCCGCACAGGATGAAAGACTATCAGATTTCTTCCTGGGTCAGCAGCGGCAAGAGTGGACGCTTCCTGAAGGGCTTGCTTGTGGATTTGCAGGCCCACTCAACATTGTGCCACCGGAGCAGACTCATGGCCCAGGATGCCCGAGGACCTACTGTGTACCATGCACTCTTCATGGCGCACCAAGTCCTGGAGCCCGTCTGTGGAGCAGTTCATATTAAAGAGTCCTAGAGGACACTGCCAGAGAAGGACGCAGCGGACCAACCCAGGCTCCTTGTTGGAGCAGGACGTGGAGACCCAGGTGTGCATCCAGAGGCCCCACTCCCAGCCTCCAGCCTCCCTGGGTGCCGGGGAGACCCTGCTCACCGCGCCCGTGAGGGTGTACTGCCGGCTCCGGGCGAGCACTCTGGGACAGGACGACCTGGAGGCAAAGGCAGGCTACGCCTGAAGGCAGGGACCGTTCAGAGACAGACAGCTGAAGGGAGCAGCGAGGGGCTTCGGGAGCCCCAAGGCTGCTGAGGGGACAGAGGGTAAGCTCGCTCTTCAGACTGAGCCCCCAGAGCTCTGAGAACACGCATGTGGCCCAGTGTGGAAGAGGCGAGTGCTCAGCCTGAGCAGAACCGACACGTGTGGACGACATGCGTGCTCTGCCTAAGCAACACGCTGTGTCCCCGTGTCCACACAGGTGGGGAGCAGAAGCAGCTCTGTCTGCCCTCGCTGGGGTGTTCTTGCATCCTGGGGTGCACGCACCTGGAGGCGGGCTGGTGCACAAGGACCCCCGGTGGCCTGGGGCTCAGGTGGAGGCTGCAGGCCCAGCTGCTGCCTGGCTGCGCACAGCTTCTCGCTGCTCGGGGCCCGCCACGCACGCCCACTCGGGGTTTCCAGCAGGAGCAGTGGCAGTGCCGTAGCACAGTGCCAGCCACAGTTGCTGCCCCTGCGAGTCGCTACTTACAGGAGACTTGACGTGAAGCTCTCTCATCAATTGGCTGGGAAACGTACAGGACGAGGTGATTTATAAAACCGACAGAGATTCTTCTGCTAGTGCCAGGAATAACAGAATTTTCTGAAAGAAAAGCAGGAATGTTTCCTTGTGTAAATAATAGATAAAGAATAAAAAAGAATAAATGAACACAGTTCAGCAGTGATCCCCTGAGGGGACAATAAACCCGAAAAGTCCAATTTGCTAGCGAGATCCATTAGGCAGGAAGCTAGGAAGCCGGACGCAGGCTCGGAGGGACCGATGGGGCTGGGATTGACATGGCAGACAAGAAAGTGGGAAGGAAAGCAATGGCTCAGGCCTCGTCATCCCATGAGATGGACTGGGCAGGCTGCCGCTGGCCTGCCCAGCACTGTCAGCAGCACGGCCTAGCTTCGGGGTGGAGGCATCTCAGGTCCGGCTGCAAGTTGGCTTGCCCCGGGAATCCTCGAAATCTAGAGCTGCTTATTCTAGTTGTATAGGAAGCTATTTTCTGTAACAGTGAATTTCATGATGAAAGGTTTTTTAAATAAAGACTAGAGCAAATTTAAAAATCATACAAATTTAAATCTGTGTGGTGTTATAAACAGCACACTGGTAATTTCTAGAAGGAAAAATCCTGTGGAGTTTCAACCCCTATCCTGTGCAGGGGCTGTTTCGTGTCTGACTGGCAGAGCAGTGGCGAGCAAGCTTCACAGAGGTCGTGGCCTGGCTCCTCGCGCTCAGGAGGCCCCCGCAAGGCCACTCCTGCTCTTTGGCTTGAAGGCGGCGCTCACACAGGTTTGTGGTGGTGTTTCCCACGGTGCTGTTTGGTGGCTGAGGCCTGCTGGGAGGCCACTGCTGCAGGCTGAGAGCTCGGAGGGCGCGAGAGCCTGGTGGAGCTGCGCCCCGCTGGTCCTCGGCCCGCTCGTCACGGACGGAGGCGGAGACCATCCACCTCAGAACGTCCACCAAGGCACCGTCACGTGTTTTCTGCTTGTTTGATTGATTGTCAACGTGCTCACGTGACAGTGATGTTTACAAACCTCCAGCTTTCTAGAGAGCCCGCCGCTGGGGAGCCTGGCAGGGCTCTCCTCACCAGCTGAGCTTGCCAGGCATGGCGGGGCACGGTGGTGACCTGCTGCCTGATTCACCCGCGTGCTCTCCTTCACACACACCCACGGGCGGGAAGACCACGCCTGGCATGACGCATGTGCAGTTTCAGAATGACCAAGCCCTCTGCTTGTGCCCCAGATCTGGGCAGCTCTGGGGACCCTGATGACCCACAAATAAGGTCTACTTATATTTAGCATGCTGGCCATTTCACGAAAAATGAGTCTTTCACATATGGAATGGGTGACTAGGGTGATTTACAGACAGCATTTATACCTGTCTTAACAGAGAATGCATGGAACTTGACACCTATGGATATTGCATATTCATCTTTCTTCTTCCTTTGACCCCAGATGGATGCCAATCAAAGATGCATATATGAAGCCCTGGCGAGAGCTGGGGTCACGAAGCGGAGGGAACATGCCCCTGTTTTGGGGGTCTCTACTGGGACGCAGATGGGGTCAGACCTGAAGGCAAGCTTTCTGAGTGTCAAGCCTAGAGAGGCTCCTTGTGCAGGGATGACGGGGGAGGGACCGTACTCCCTGTGCAGACCTGAGGCATTCCGACTGGCTGCACCTGGCCAGACACCTCCAGTCAGGCTCAGGAGGGGCACCAGCAGAGTTCCAGTGGAAAATGGGGGTGACAGGCTCTTCCCAGGAGGGGAAGGGATGGGAGAGGCCTGGCATCCAGCCCCACACTCATGAGGGCAGACCCAGCACTCAGTGCATCTACACGAGGCCACCTGGGGTCAGCAGCACCCAGGGCCTGACCCCAGCTCCCTTCCTCCCAAGCCTCCTGCCTTCCAGAGAAACACCAAGTCAATACCCACAGGTGTCCCAGAGGAGGGGAGAGGTGGATGGCCTGAGGAGCAGTCAGATCCTGGGGAGCAGTCCAGTGGGAGCCCCCGCCCCTCAGCTCCACCCACCCAGGGCAGGTGAGCCCCCCTCCTCAGCTCCACCCACCCAGGGCAGGTGAGCCCCCTCCTCTCAGCTCCACCCACCCAGGGCAGGTGAGCCCCCCTCCTCAGCTCCACCCACCCAGGGCAGGTGAGCCCCTCCTCAGCTCCACCCACCCAGGGCAGGTGAGCCCCTCCTCAGCTCCACCCACCCAGGGCAGGTGAGCCCCCCCTCCTCTCAGCTCCACCCAGGTGAGCCCCCTCCTCAGCTCCACCCACCCAGGGCAGGTGAGCCCCCTCCTCTCAGCTCCACCCACCCAGGGCAGGTGAGCCCCCCCTCCTCAGCTCCACCCACCCAGGGCAGGTGAGCCCCTCCTCAGCTCCACCCACCCAGGGCAGGTGAGCCCCCCATCCTCAGCTCCACCCACCCAGGGCAGGTGAGCCCCTCCTCAGCTGCATCCACCCAGGTGAGCCCCCTCCTCAGCTCACCCCCACCCAGGGCAGGTGAGCCCCTCCTCAGCTCCACCCACCCAGGGCAGGTGAGCCCCTCCTCAGCTCCACCCACCCAGGGCAGGTGAGCCCCTCCTCAGCTCCACCTACCCAGGGCAGGTGAGCCCCCCTCCTCTGCTCCTCCCCCATCCAGGACAGGTGAGCCCCCCTCCTCAGCTCCACCCACCCTGGGCAGGTGAGCCCCTCCTCAGCTGCATCCACCCAGGTGAGCCCCCTTCTCTCAGCTCCACCCACCCAGGGCAGGTGAGCCCCCCTTCAGCTCCACCCACCCAGGGCAGGTGAGCCCCTCCTCAGCTCCACCCACCCAGGGCAGGTGAGCCCCTCCTCAGCTCCACCCACCCAGGGCAGGTGAGCCCCCCTTCAGCTCCACCCACCCAGGGCAGGTGAGCCCCTCCTCAGCTCCACCCACCCAGGGCAGGTGAGCCCCCCTCCTCAGCTCCACCCACCCAGGGCAGGTGAGCCCCTCCTCAGCTGCATCCACCCAGGGCAGGTGAGCCCCTCCTCAGCTGCATCCACCCAGGGCAGGTGAGCCCCTCCTCAGCTCCACCCACCCAGGGCAGGTGAGCCCCCCTCCTCTGCTCCTCCCATCCAGGACAGGTGAGCCCCCCCTCCTCAGCTCCACCCACCCAGGGCAGGTGAGCCCCTCCTCAGCTCCACCCACCCAGGGCAGGTGAACCCCTGCTCTCCTCATCTCGTGATGAGAGGTGGCCTAAAGAAGCTGGCCCGACTCCCAGCCCATCACAGTAGAGGTCAAGGGCAGGGCTGAGCCACCTGCCTCCTGCAGTGTCCTGGAGGCTGAAGGCGGTGGCATGAGGCAGTGTGTGGTGCTCCGCCTGCCTCCCTCTTCCTGTTGGCATTGGTGAGGCCCTCACATGGAGGCAATGCCCGGGCAGTCAGAGCCCCTGACCTTTGTGCACTGGAAGGCTCTGCAGGAAGCAGATGTGCATGCCTCCCCCCACCTCCATCTCCCGGAGGACCGCCCACTAAGAGGGGAGGTCCACAGGATCAGAGAGTCTCCTGAGGTAGGCATAAAATGCCCCACGTTCCATGAGGCCACAGAGCAAGTGAACTGTAACGTGGGAAAGGGCATCTGTAGGTGCGTTCTGAGGTGGCTGTGTGCTGGAGCTGCCCAAGGGTGTGGGGGGCAGCAATGTGGCTGTAGCAGACACCCACAACCCCCCTGAACCTCGGGGAAAGGTGGGCCACCCCAGCAAAGCACCAGGACCGACACAACAGGCAGCACGTGAGATGGAGCGATTTTAACTGACCTTTGAAAATGGTGTGGTAGCCAAAAAAAAACCTATATCTCACACTTTCTAAAAATCGGTTCCAAGTGAATCATGAACTTCCATATAAGAGATAGAATTATATACCTTTTAGGAAAAATAGGAAATCTTCACGATACAGGAGCAAACAAAAAGTTCTTAGACTTGACATGAAAAACACGATACATAAAAAAGGGAATTAGAAGATTGGACTTCATCAAAATTAAAACATTTTGGCCTGGGAAAACACTGTTAAAAGGATGAGGACTCAACTTTCAGTCTGGGAGCAAATATATGCAAAGCACATGTACCAAGGGCTCTCCAAACTCAATGGTAGAGTAGCAAATGGTTCATCAGAAGGGTGGGCAAACTACACAGCAGACACCATCAACCAGGGTGTGCATGTGGCCAGTGGCATCAGTGAGCTGTTCCTGCACCATTGGGGCCTGAAACAGGAAAGCGTGACCCCTCCGCACTCTGAAGGAGACAGAAAGACTGGCTGGCTCATGCACAGCTGATGGGAATGTACACTGCAACAGCCCCTCTGGAAGGAGCATGCATTTCTTAGAAGACTAGGTATGTGAGAATCCTATGAGCAAGTATTTGCATTCTTCTACATTTGTCTTAGGAATAACAATGTTCACATAACAAGCACTCTGTGGATGCATGAGAGGATCAGGGTTATTCTTAAGAGCCCAGCACCACAAACAGCCCTGACATCCTTTAAAGTGAGTATGGTGAAGCTGGGTACTGCTCAGCACAGAAGGAGGAAAACTCATGCCTGGGAAGATCTGGGGAGTCCACAGAGGACTATCCAGAGAAGAAAGCCAGCCTCAAAGGTGCGTACTGCATGCCTGGGTTTTTTTTGGAAACGAACCACAGAATAAGTCTCTTGCACACATTTATAGGAGGGTGACCTTATGCCTGATGCAATGTAATGTTATCTATGGTATACACAATGTTAAAGAACATTAAAAAAAATAAATTTACAGAGATGGAGCGCAGATCAGTGATTGCCAGGGGAGGCATCTATCAAGTGATGATCTTTGTGATCCTATCTTCTTTCGTGATCAAATCCCACCAAAATGACAATAAAGAAATAAAATTTTACAATGAGTGGAAGGCAAGAAGCAAAATACACAAGACAGAGGAACTGGGACCTCAGGATGAGCAGGACAGACTCATACTGGAGAAAGCAGAAGCTGCGCTACTGTGGGAGGGCTGAACCAAAGCCATCCCCAGGTACCAGCACTCAAGATGTCTGGGGGAAGGCCCAGTGGGCCCAAGAGTGCCACAAAGATGGGACTGTGCCTGTGTGGTCTTCTGGACATCACCTGGAGCCTTATGCATGCAGCTCTTGGCCACAATGAACCTCCTGGGCAGAAAGTCCACAGACAGCCCAGAAGCTTTTCACAGGACTCTGATGCATGCCTGAATTTGGAACCAGCTGCTGTGTGAGGAAGCCCCTTTCCCACTCCAAAATCCCTGCCAGGAACCTGCCCTACCTCCTCCAGTGCCCGGAGACCTGGTTTTCAGAGAAGCACTCTTCAAACTTTAGTGTGCACATGGATTCCTGCTAAGATGCAGATTTGGATTGGAGAGGTCTAGGCTCAGATGGGAGCATCGCACATTTAACAAGCTCCTGGGGGATCCATTGTGGCTGGTCTGAGGATCACACCTGAGTGTCAAGGGTCAGACCACTGGCTCACCTGGGGAGGCTGTGCACAGTCGAGCCTGTGTCCTGCCCTGGAGATTGCTTAATTGACGTGGTGTGTGGCCCAGAACTGATTTGGCCTCCTGGGTGATCTGCTGTACTGCCAAGGCCACGGTCCTCTCAGGGGTGACTGTGGTGCAGCTGGAATTGGAGAAAACCTGGACATTTAAACACTGAAAAGGGAAACCTGCTCTGCTCTGATTCGGCTGCCAGGTAGGAGCTTGTGAGAAAAACTTGCCTCAGGAAAGGGAAAAATGGAGCTCTGTTTTTCTGTTGCAGTCTGAGTAGGTGGCATGCTCTGCCAGATGTACCCTGGAGTGGCATTGTGAAAGAGCAACCAGCCAGCAGCTTTCAATTTGAAACCATGAACACGGGAGAGTCTCCTTCACACGATTTCCTGAGCTCCTGGGAGTAAGAACTGTGCAAGGCTTATAGCTGTGCAAAACTACAGCGTGAGAAGGTAAAGTTGAAGCCCAGCTGAGGAGACAGACTAAGCGGAAGAACTCACAATTTCAAAGCTGTTAATTACCATCATGTAATTTTCCTCCTGTAACAGATGGCTAGGATTCTATAGACTTGATTATAAAATGCTTTTAATACAAAAAACTGTTAATTCTCTCCAAAGTAATCTAAGTCAACTAAAAATGGAAAATTAATTCAATTACTATCAGATCTCCTAAAGGATTTTGGTGAAACTTGAAAAGCCAATCCTAAAACTCATCCAAACTATGCTCAAGAGTAAACATTTCCAAATAAATGGTCAGTGCACTCGTTTGCACTCACTGCTCCCAGAAAGGTCCCAGGTCTGTCTCTCCTGTGTTGTTTGAAAGCCTGTCTCCACCATGGTGAGGGCGGGATGGCTCCTGTGCACCCATACGCCAACCAGGTCACAAGGAAGCTTCCTGAGCTAGTTTGTAATAGAAACAAGGCTGCCAACCAAAATGCACACCTGGCACCACCACCCATGTCCCTGAGACCTGTCTCAGGGAACACTCCATATGGGGCTGTGTGCACAGACGTGGCCCAGCTTAGGTGGCAGTGCCAGTCAGTGGACACTGGCAGATCTCCTGAATGGGTGCTTGCTGGGAAGTCTCCCCCAGAGCAGCCTGGTGGGTGCTGCAGCTCTGCCTCACTGGGAGTCTTCCACTGGTCCATTCCTCTTTAAAATCCCAGTCTGGCTTAAATGCCCAGGTCTTTCCCCTCACTTTTGTGTGCCTCTGGTCTGATGTCTCTGCTCCTGTTGAGTCTGTGCTGTTAATTCAACAACTTCCAGGCACCAACCTTGAAGCCAGCCAGATCTGCGGGCATAGCCTGTGTGTGCCCCATGGTGAGTAAGGTCTGTTCACTCTCAGTTGTTTCTGCCTGCAAGCGTAGCTCAAGGCCATGACCTTGGAGAAGTGACAACCAGCACGTGTTGAGCAGGTCCGTTCTCTGAGCCCCATGAACTGGAGCGTGTCCCATGCTTCTCTGCTCTGCCGTTCCCCTGGGATGACTTCCTCTCTAGAGAGGAGTGCATGGGATGATGACTCTGTGACCCAAATCAGCCCACCTTTGCCCGGGTCTGCATCCTGGTTGCCTTGGTGGTAGACAGTGCACTCTCAGAATCTGCCTGTCAGTCTGCTCTGCGATGCTGTGGAGAACTTCACCCTCTCACATAACAGCATCTCTAGGCCCGGGGAACAGCCGGCACCCCCACCGGCCCCTCTTGCCTCTGCTCCCCGAGAAGCTGCTCCTCAGGTGCATTCCATCAGACTCTGGCCCAGCTCTGCCGCCTGACACTTCTTCATGTGTCCTAAGGTTATGTGGGTTCTGAATTTGATTGGCAGGCCATCATGTGGTGATCCGAGGTACTCGTCACAAAGGTGAAGCATGGCCCAGGACAAAGAGCCATGAGTAACCTGGGGAGCCATCTTCTAAACCTGTCTTCAAAGCTCCCACACCTTGGTGGCCAGACGGTACCCCTGTGCTGGCCATGGCCCTAAACCTCTAGGGGAGACAAGGAGAGCCAGAGCTGCAGATCATGGGGCAGTGTGGAGGGCACCGAGGCCAGGGAAACACATAGGCCAGGAGGGCATGGAGGCCAGGGGGCACAGAGGCCAGGAGGTCACTGAGGCCAGGGGTACCTCGAGGACGGGAGGGCACTGAGGCCAGGGGGGCCCTGAGGATAGGAGGACACAGAGGCCAGGAGGGCACAGGGACAGTGGTGCACAGAGGCCAGGTGGGCACAGAGGCCAGGGGGCCACTGGGACTGGAGGGCACCGAGGCCTGGAGCTGCATGGCAGGTCCAAGCTGTGGGGAGGTTGGTTCCGTACCTTCAGGTCCAGTGTCAGACTCGCCACATAGGCCACTTCTCTGACACTCCACCAAGGGAGGGCACCTCACCTCCACTTCCCGGTCCCAAGCCCTCTGCCCTCCACACACAGCCTTCCCCACTAGCCCTCCTCTCCCACAGTTCTCAGAGAGCAGCTCTCAGATCTCTGTGCTGAGATCCCTCCTGCTTTTGAGGCCCCCTCTGGTCCTTCCTACCTGGGCTCTCACATGGACTTCACGCACACCCTCAGCCCTCCCAAGGTGCCCGAGCACTTTCTAGATCTCTGCACCAGCTCATTCCATCCTAACCACCCACGCCTGAGTTATCTTCCCAGGGTTCTGCCGGTTCACTTCTCTCCTTCTGCTGATGGAGGGGCACATTTGGGAGGACGAGGTGAGGTGGCATGTGTGTATGGCACCTCTGAGACACCGTATCCCTGGCGGTGGTGACGTGGATGCAGCACTGATGCTGAGAAGACGGGGAGAGGAGCAAGGTGTGCGTGGTGACGTGGCCTGTCATTCTGCAGCACAGGAGCCAGCGGGGGAGTTGCGGGGGAGAGTGCAGGTCTGTCCGTCCTGAAGAGGGCACGGGGCCGGGAGCCGCGGAGGCTGGGAAGGAAAGGCGAGTCGGTGGAGCCCAGCAGCAGCCAGGCCTCCTGGAGAGTCGAGGCCCTGAGCACGGCCAGAGAGCCAGGGCTCCAGGCACAGGGCCGCCAGCATGAGGTCCCAGGAGGCCCGGCCCACAGGGCCACCGCAGCGCATTGTCCGCAGGACTGCACCTACAGCAGCTGGGAGTTCACAGGTTTTTTGCACCAGACCTGTGCAGCCCTCCCGGAGAGCAGGGCTGGAAGGTCTGTTCCTCTCCCTGGCACTACGCCGCCGTGGAGCTGTCCATCAAGTGACGCTTTTGTAAGGGGCCGTGAGTGCACACAGCTGATGCGGGGCCACCGCCTTGTCCGCTTGCAACAAGATCAGCTTCTCTGGCCGATTCGGTCCAGTGCTGATGTGGCAGTTTCCCTCTGGATCACCAAGGCAGCAGAGCCTGCTTCTTGAGTCAAGCGGCTGCTTTGGAAAGCGGCAGGCCAGCATCACAGGGGGGCGAGGCTCAGGGCCACCTGCCACCAGGTGCCGGGCTCCTGCACCTCCCTGGTCCCCTCCGTGCCCTCCTCAGGGCACCTTCTACCCAGGGCCTCTAAGTGTTGATGCTGTGTTCTGGGCCTCGAGGTGCTGCTGCCTTAGCCAATGATACCGCGGGAAAGAAATCGGAGGCAGACTGGGAATGAGTGGTTCCTTTATTGCTCCTGCTTCTTCCTCTCTATCTTCTCCCTCTCTGACACCCCCAGTCTGGTTAAGTACTCCTTCACAGGTACATTAGTTCTCTAAATTAGCACACACGTGTCACAAGCTCGACTTACAGGTGCGGCACGCAGTGCCCATAAGCACAGAAAAATTCTTAGTCAATTACATTAAGGTCAGGTGTAAGTTGTAGTAAACAGGTAAGCGCCTCCTCTTGGCTCTCAGCCAGCCGCCATCTTAGAGCTACTTCCTCATCAAAGGCTCTTACATCGAGGAGCCAAAGCAATGATCGTGTTTAAGATAAACCAAACGGAGTGGACTTTAAAACTGGTCCAGCATGAAGCACAGGAGCGCTCTCCTGCAGACAAGCCCAGGGTGCGAACACTAGCCAGGGAGAGCCTGAGGGCCAGCCACCACCACGTCCCAGCCAGATGGAGGAGGCAGGGGTCCCCCAGACCCAGCTGCTCAGGCTCAGAGGGGCTGTTGCAGGCACAGCCGCCAGGTCCACACCAAGTCCAAGGACAGAGAGTGAAGGAGCAGATGGAAGAGAAGCTCTGAGGACGGCCCGGTGCTGCTAGCGCAGGCCCTGACCCCGCTGCTGGCTGGCGGCCTCGCCCGCCTCACTCCCCGTGGCCACGTCTCGCCAGCTTCCCGAGTCGCCTGGCTGGGGCAACCCCCAGGGCCCTCTCAGCCCTCAGCACCTTGCCCAGCTCAGCCTGGCTGCTGGCCACACTGCCTGTGTCCTGGGTGCACCGGCCTGTCCCAGGCCTCCGTCCCACTCCACCCTGGTGTGCTGGGAGCCGTGCCGGCCTGAGCTCTGCTTGCCACCGTCTGGACGCCACACGAGGACATCTGTGGGAGCTCCGGCTTCCCCCTCGTGACTCTGAGCCACATCCCTAGTCCCAACCAGCCCACGCCTGGGCTCAGAGCCTTTGCTGCACCTCCACCCATCCCTGGCCTGCCGTCCCCGCGGTTTCTGACAAACGTTCCGTGACTGCCCCCACCACTGTGTCCTGACCTGGGACATCGCGTGGCTGTGCCCATCGGCCTGATGGCTGGCCTCCTCCCTGTCGGCCCCCTGGGGTCCCGCAAGAGTGTGGTGCTGAGAGAGCCTGGGTGGACTGAGTTCCTGAGAAACGCCGGCCGAGCCAGCACTGCACCTGGGCCATGCAGAGGGCATCCCCAGCCAGCCAGGGGCAGGACACAGGAAGCCACAGCCAGGGGTCCACTCCGGTGAGACCCAGCCTGACCATCAATCTCCACAGTGAGAGCACAAACAAACCAGTTCTTCTCCTAGGAGAAGCAGTCCAGTTGGCCAGGAGAGGTGTCCACACGGACCCAACGTCCTGCGCCCTCCTCTCGGCTCGGGGGGCCTGGACGGGGTGCTGCGGCCTGCGCTCACTGGGGGCTGCTTTCCAGAATCGCTGTCTTTCTGCACAAGGGGGTGTTCTCAGAGTAACTGCTTCTCCCGGCATCTCCTCTCCCTTGGGGATGACCCTGTTCCCTAGATGGAGTCTACATCTTCCCCTCGCACCCTCCACACTGGCATTTCACAAATAAGCAGTTCCAAACTCGGGCTGTCAGTAGGTTTGGATGAGGACACAAAGTAAGCAAATACTTGGCAAGAAAAGTTCAGCCTGAAACCATAATGTCACTCAAGAATGATGAGCAGACAAGGCAGGGGAGGGGGCTCGGTTCCAGCAGGGCAGGGCGTGGGCAGAGGGGGCAGGGCTGCAGTGCCTGGGGAACATTCACCCAGCGCCCTTCTATGGCACAGAGTCGCCTGAAAGGTCTTCTTAATGATGTACCCGGTAAGAAAAACTGCTCGCCTTTTTCTCTAACAAGACTGGACGTTTTCCTTAGAGAAGTTCTCATCTGTTTTTATTTTTCTTATAAATAGAAAAGTATTCAAACATCTGGGCACCAAATGCCCAGGACCTCTGGGTGCATCCGTGGGACACGAGCTCTGTGAGAACAGGCCACTGACCCCTCTGCTCTGCAAAGGCTCACGTGCCACGCCCGACTCAGGGTGCTGTGACCTCAGCCCCTAATCAACACAGATCTGCTTGCAGAGAACCTGGTCCATGCCAGGGGGGGCTCGCAGCGGTGGCCGGGTGTCTCGCCTGCCTGGAGCTCAGCCAGTCTACGTGCGTGCTGAGCAGCTCCGGGGGGTCCTGAGACCACTCAGCCTGACACGTGCGCCCTGGGGAGGAGTCCTGGCCTCTGCCCACCCAGCACTTCTGTGACATGGGGGCAGTTCCAGCATGTGCTTGCCTGCTGGCCTGGGATGGGAGCACTGACCAGGGCGTGGTGTCTGGCTCTGAGATCCAGGTATGCCAGCACAGGCTGAGGGACAAGCTCTGGTGGGCAGCTGCAGCCACTCAGGCGTGCCACGATGCTGCAGGATGCGCCTCGCCTGCCGGAGCTCCGGACCACGCTGCTTTACTGCTGTGGGCCAGGAGCAGAGGAGGGACATGGGCCCCATGTTTGCCAGGGACCATGTGCATGTACGCGCATGCGCATGTGTTGCACACGGACGTGTGGGTATGCATAGGTCTGTGTGCCTGTGCGTGCTCGCGCGTGTGTGTGTGCGTGTGTGTGTACCTGTGTGTGCATGAGCGTCATGCTTTTGCAGTCTATTCACATGTGCATGTGTGTGGCCTGCAGACACACGTGCAGGCATGTGGATGTGTACGTGGGTCCAGCTGCCTCCTAAGAACACTCTAAGGCAGGTTCAAATGCCATGAATAGACCAAAGGCTCCTAGAGTCAACGCAGTTTTCCAACATCCAAGTCAGCATCTGAGCCCGCGTCTGTAGAATCTATACAGGGAACAGCAGGGTGTGGAGGGGAGCTCTGCTGACCACAGCCCACAGAGGACTCGGCAGAGGAGACCCTGGACACTGGGCAGGATTCGGATAGACAGAGGGAGAGCACAGTCAGTCACATGCCTGGCTTGCCCTCAGCTAATGCCCCTGCTGAGCCCCTCTGCCCCACTCACTCTGCCTGAAAATAAAAACCCAGTGATGCCCTGCGCCTGGCTGTGCTTGGGGTGGAAGATGACCATGGGCCCGGGCTCCCTGAAGAGGGGCGTCAGTAGGGGGCATTCCACCGTGCAAACGTGGGTGAAAGGCCTGCTCTCTGCTGTCTGCCGGTGTCTGCCCGGGCCAGTTGCTCAGATCACCACGCTAAAGGTGGCCCTAGCCTGGCTCTTCTTGGCCCGCATCTCTGCCAGTTGCCAAGGTCCTGTCAAATACTGACTCCTCCAACCAGTGTGCTCTGGTCCACCCTGTGGGATGGCCTCCGTGCCCCCCCCGCCAGTGCCCACCTGCCCACGGGGCCTACTTACTGCACTGGCAGTCACCAGCCCCATGCTCTGCAGACACCGGGTCCCACTTGCTCTTCCTGGGAAGGCCTCACGGGATCAGCACCAGCGTGTGCACGGAGCTGCCTACAGATGCTGATTCATCCGGCCAGCTACGTCTGTGATGTTGGGGTGATGAGGTTACAGTCGCCATGGGCAGCTGCCATGCTGGGGACTGTCAAGTGCTGGCTGGGAAGGCCCCATCTTCACAGGGACCTGCCCCTCTCTCGCCCTATCCCTCCCCTCAGCAAGTGGGCACTTTGACTGCTCTTGCTCCAGCTGGAGACTTGGGCACAAAGTTTAAATAGCTTGCCCAAGGTCACTGGCTGGAGCACCACGGCTTGCCCGCTTATCTTAACCCAGAGTCCAGGCCTCCTGAGTGCTGGCACCCAGGGAGGAGCAGGAAGCGGCCTGGTCACGGGTTTGCCTTCCACCCCTGCCAGACATTGCACGTCCCCAAAGTGCCCGCTTTTGTTAGGTCTCGCACTAGCCATCCTCCAAAGTGGACGACAGCTCTCCCAGGCCTGGGACTGGCAGGAGGGGCCACGCAGAGGAGGATCACCCCTGCCCACGAGGCTCAGGCGCATGCCCACCGCCTTCCGAAGTCCAGGCAGAGGACAGGCGAGTGCTCACAGCTCAGCTCTTCAGTGTGTTCAAATAACCCAACAGGATGCCCGACCACTGATGTCAGCACTCCCCGGCGGGACCCTGCCCACTGCAGAAGGAGCTGCTCTGGTCCTCAGCCATTTCCTCAGATCACAGAAGAGCTGCCTCTCTAGGGTCCAGTGTCCAACACGCCCGTATCCCTCAGCCACTGGGGCCCATACTCCTCAGAACCAGTGAAGACTTAGCCCGAAGACATACTGCTGCCTTGCAGCTCTGGGTCAAACCCTCTCTCTGGGGTCCCCGTGCCCGGGTGGGACTCTCCCTGCCACCCCTCCTCTCTGGGGTCCCCGTGCCTGAGTGGGACTCTCCCTGCCACCCCTCCTCTCTGGGGTCCCCGTGCGCAGGTGGGACTCTCCCTGCCACCCCTCCTCTCTGGGGTCCCCGTGCCTGAGTGGGACTCTCCCTGCCACCCCTCCTCTCTGGGGTCTCCGTGTGCAGGTGGGACTCTCCCTGCCACCCCTCCTCTCTGGGGTCTCCGTGTGCAGGTGGGACTCTCCCTGCCACCCCTCCTCTCTGGGGTCCCCGTGCCCAGGTGGGACTCTCCCTGCCACCCCTCCTCTCTGGGGTCCCCGTGCCCGGGTGGGACTCTCCCTGCCACCCCTCCTCTCTGGGGTCCCCGTGCCCAGGTGGGACTCTCCCTGCCACCCCTCCTCTCTGGGGCCTCCGTGCCCGGGTGGGACTCTCCCTGCCACCCCTCCTCTCTGGGGTCCCCGTGCCCGGGTGGGACTCTCCCTGCCACCCCTCCTCTCTGGGGTCCCCGTGCCTGAGTGGGACTCTCCCTGCCACCCCTCCTCTCTGGGGCCTCCGTGCGCAGGTGGGACTCTCCCTGCCACCCCTCCTCTCTGGGGTCCCCGTGCCCGAGTGGGACTCTCCCTGCCACCCCTCCTCTCTGGGGCCTCCGTGCCCGGGTGGGACTCTCCCTGCCACCCTTCCTCTCTGGGGTCCCCGTGCCCGGGTGGGACTCTCCCTGCCACCCTTCCTCTCTGGGGTCCCCGTGCCCGGGTGGGACTCTCCCTGCCACCCTTCCTCTCTGGGGCCTCCGTGCCCAGGTGGGACTCTCCCTGCCACCCCTCCTCTCTGGGGTCTCCGTGCCCGGGTGGGACTCTCCCTGCCACCCCTCCTCTCTGGGGCCTCCGTGCCCAGGTGGGACTCTCCCTGCCACCCCTCCTCTCTGGGGCTCCCGTGCCCGGGTGGGACTCTCCCTGCCACCCCTCCTCTCTGGGGCTCCCGTGCCCAGGTGGGACTCTCCCTGCCACCCCTCCTCTCTGGGGTCCCCGTGCCCGGGTGGGACTCTCCCTGCCACCCTTCCTCTCTGGGGTCCCCGTGCCCGGGTGGGACTCTCCCTGCCACCCTTCCTCTCTGGGGCCTCCGTGCCCAGGTGGGACTCTCCCTGCCACCCCTCCTCTCTGGGGTCTCCGTGCCCGGGTGGGACTCTCCCTGCCACCCCTCCTCTCTGGGGCCTCCGTGCGCAGGTGGAACTCTCCCTGCCACCCCTCCTCTCTCGGCCTCCGTGCCCGGGTGGGACTCTCCCTGCCACCCCTCCTCTCTCGGCCTCCGTGTGCGGGTGGGACTCTCCCTGCCACCACTCCTCTCTGGGGCCTCCGTGCGCGGGTGGGACTCTCCCTGCCACCCCTCCTCTCTGGGGCCTCCGTGCCCGGGTGGGACTCTCCCTGCCACCCCTCCTCTCTGGGGTCCCCGTGCCCGGGTGGGACTCTCCCTGCCACCCCTCCTCTCTGGGGTCCCCGTGCCCAGGTGGGACTCTCCCTGCCACCCCTCCTCTCTGGGGTCCTCGTGGTCCTTGTCTGGTTCTGCTGTGCCCTCTGTGACTGGGGTGGCTGCTCCTGAGGTGGCCTCTGTGAGGAGGAGCAGTGAGGGCCAGGGCGGGAAGGCAGCTGGGAGCCACAGTGTCCTCAGTGCTGTGCTGTGCTGGAACTGGCTCCACGCAGTGCAGGAGCCCTGTTTGGGGAGATGGCTAAAATTGCGGTTGACTACGGCCATGGAGATATTTGGGCATTGCCGCCTTTCGTAGTCTCACGGGACTTGGCCCGAGATCTTGTGGGACTTGGCCCGGGATCTCGAGAGACTTGAGCCGAGATTGCTGATCGGGTCTGTGCCATTTGGTGTGTTGGTTGTTTGGTGGTGTGTGTTAAAGTCATTGTTAGAGCCAGAGAGAAAGGTATCAAAATAAAAAGACTGTTTGTTTCCAGTTCACCTCTGAACTTCTTCCCGCGGCTTCATTGCTCCAAGCGGCCATCGCTTCAGGTGGCTACAACGCAGGCCCTGAGGGCTGGGCGGGCACAGGTTGCCCACAGCACCTTTGCCTGTGACACAGGTGCAGCGAAGCAGGCCACTGGGGTCACACTTTGGTCTGGGAGAGCAATCCGGACGCGGGAGGCGGCTGACCTCCCTGACGCTGGCGGGCTGAGTGGCGTCTGTCCCCGGGTCTCCTGTGAGTCTCCCTGCGCCCACCTGCCCTCTGCCTGGCTCGGGGGCTGGGCAGGCGGTGGAGCTGGAGCGTCACCCCGTGTGGGCCCCAGGGCTCCCAGGGCTGAAAGCCCCTGAGGACGAGCGAGGCTCAGTCAGTCCTTGTCCACCTGCTTCCTGCCACCCACGGCTGGAGGTCGCCTCAGCACACGGCAGCCTCCCCTGAGCGCCGCGCGCGGGTCTTCAGACAGCATCACGTGGGAGACAGGCGTGCTCCGAGAGCCCGAAGACAACGCTCGTCACCAGGTCACCTCGCAGGGCACCTCGTGGGGACAAGAGAGGTTGTTTCCTTGGCTGCCTCAGAAAGGTACAAAAGGACCATGAAGCTGGGGACGCTGGCTGCCAGGAAGCTCAGGAGGCCAGTCGTCACTCAGACAAGTAGAGAGGAGATGACAACTCTGCAGGCCGGCCTGAGGGTGGCCCAGCACCATGGAACAGCAGCGTCTGAGAGAACAGAGCAAGGTGCAGACGACACAGAAGTGTGGCTTTGTGCCCTCTGCCCATGCCACTGCTGGCAGTTGTCACAGCCTGTCACCCCAGGCGGCGGCCCCCCAGAGGCCGGTGCTCAGAGGCCGAGCGCATTCTCGCAGCTGTTCTCCCAGCAACCCACACTCCTGCACCTGCCGACACGCCTCAGCTCTCCCCGTCCTGCCTTCCAGACAGATCACGGCTGTGCCCACATCGCGGCCCTGTCCCTGCGCCTTCTCTCCTGTCTGCGCCCTTTCCTCTCTCTTCTGGGTCGGGCAGACATGCTTCCTTGGCACTTGAAGGTAGTTGTCCTGCATGGAGTCCAGCACCCAGGTCCCGGCAAGGCCAGGGCGGCCTGGAAGGCCTGGGCTTCCCACTGGGCCTGCCCTGCGTGGGGTTCTGGCAAGGCACGGCTTCTGCCCACGCTGCTGTGTCAAGCGTCCAGCTTTTCCTTGTCCTCAGCTCTTGTCACAGGGAACTGCATCTCAGTCTCTGCTTTTAAACTTTTCCAAATCATTTTCCAGGAAGTGACCTCAGGTCCGCTGCTGAGCCAACAGGAAGTGGCTCAGGTGGATCTGGCTCCTGAGGGATGCCGCAGCCCGAGCGCTGCCACACCGTTGTGCTGCCATGGTCCTGGGTGCTGGCCTTCGAAGGGCAGTGCCCAGCACAAGGGCCCCTGAGGGAGACGGTGCGGCACCGCGGCCCTTCCTCCCCTCGCCCGCTCACCCCCGGGGCCGCCACACACTCCACTGAGAGGAGAGGAGATCACGTGGTGGAGGCAGTGTTGAGTGGACCACAGTGGACGAGAGCCTCAGGAGGCGAGGAGTCACCATGCGGGCCGTCAGCAGAGCCCCTTGCGACCTGAGGCCCTCCGCATGGCTTCTGCAGGAAGCTGTTTCCCAGGGCCTCCCCATGGGAGCCCTCCAGCATCCTGGGAGCAACTCCTACCTCCGTCCTTGGGAGATGCTCTGGGTACTTGCAAGAGTAAATTAGGGGCAGCAAGCCTGACGCCCTGCTCACGAGCCTGCGGAGGCCATGGTGCAGCCTGCGGCAGGCAGCGCGCCCACGGTAGCCTTCCTGAGCGGGTGCGGGACTTGGCTGCGGCCCTTCCTGGCTGGGCGCTGATCCCAGCTGGCACCAAAGGTGCTCCACGGGCACTTCAGAGTGAGCACAGCCCTGGCCCTGTGGCGGCAGCTCCACCAGCAGGACAGGAGGCTGAAGCTGGCCTGGTTTCCCTGTCTATGGCCTCCACTGTCTGGGGAGGGGGCTGCGGCGCCCCCGTCTGCATCCACACCCTCTCTGTTCTCTGCATGTTCTGCAGTTGCAGGCTGGGCCCATTTTGCTGTTTCAATGCTTACAAGCTTAACCAGATGCTCCTGAAAAAATGGCCATGCTGAGTCGGCGGCTCCAGCTCGGCTCTGCTGAGAATCAGCAGGCCTCCACATTCCGCACGCCGTGCGCCTGGGGAAGCTGGCATGCTGCCAGCGCAATTAGAATCTGATGCCGTTTCAAGGTCTTGACTCTCTCAAGAACCCTCCAATTTTCCATCCCTTGGGACAGCCAAGATGACCTGTGGCCAGTGTCCACATGAGGATACTAACCCCAGCAGATTACAGAGCAGTTCAGAGGAATCCCCAGGGCCCAGCCTCTGCAGCACAACATGGAGGTTCAAATCCAAGGCCCAGAGGCCCGATCTCACTCCTCTGTGACGAGAGTCAGAAATGAAGCTGGGCTTCTGCAGAGGGACGGTCTCCACAGTTAAGGTCAGAGTGCCACCACCAGCCTCCCTGGAGACTGCACAGGGAAGCCCCAGTGGACACAGGGAATCACGGGCTGGACTCCGCTGCCGGCCACAGTGCTGCCGGGTGAGTGGGAGGGGTCTCCTATGTGGCACTGCTGCTGTCTCGGGTGCCAGCACTTGGAGGGCATGCCCCTCCAAGGAGAATATGTCCGGGCCACGGCCGTGGACAGAGCAGGGGGCAAGGGGAGCCGGGTGCATGGAGAGGCCCCAGCAAGACCTGGCTCCTCAGGCAGGGACCCCAAAGTGCCTCGGCATCCTGCTTCTCATTTAGTTTCTGTACCTGTTTCCCCTGTTCCGTGGCACTCACATTTTCTTAAATTTCTCACTATTGCACACTCTCAGTGTTGGGCACGTTAGTAGCAATTGCTCACAAATGTGCGAGAACGGGCAAGGTGGGATTTGTGGGTCTCCAGGTCAAGTAGACAGAACCGGACGGAGGTTTCACGAGGACTCGTGTGAGGAGCCTTCTCTGCTGAGCCGACAGAGGCCTGAGGAGCCAGTCAGCCCTCTCTAACCAGCAAGAGTGCTAGGCCTGCCGTCCTCTCCATCACTGCTGAAGGTCAAGCCACCGATCCCTCCTGCCCCGGCACGCCCGTGTGCCCAGGGCCTGCTGGACACACAGAGACCGGCGAGGTCCAGTGGGGGCTGAAGAGCCCCTAGGGACGAGAAGATGGCCCGTGCATCTGGCCAGAGTGAGTTCACTGCTGCAGCCATAGTAAAGGGCCCGGGTCAAAGGCCACTGCTGCCCTTTCAGTCCAAATCTGAGTGTCCCCAGCATCCTCCTGGATGAAAGGCCTCTGGGGATGCAGCGCTGGGTCCCTGCTGTGGGTGGGGAAGCTGCGTGAGCCGTGCTGCAGGGCAGCGGGGTGCGGCCCGGGCTGCAGGCTTCAGTTCCGAGGTCTCCTGACCATTCGCCCTGCAATCTAAGGAGCCCCCACCCAGGTTTCCCGCACTCCCCTGAGAAGGGATGACTTATCCTTAGGTGCCCTGGACTCCAAGTGTAGACGAAGCAGGTGGTTCCCATGCGTGGCGCCTGCTCCGTGCTGTGGAGGCGACTGTGAAGTCGTGGAATCGAGCAGGTCACAGTGGTTCAGTGTGGGCAGCGAGTGCTGCGCATCCGAGCCCATCTGTCACGGCAGCAGGGACGGGGCCAGATTCATAACTCAGCTTCTGAAGTCTAATGATCACCAATGTTCCAACAGGCCCTGGGCTTGTCCGAAACAGCAGGGACTGGCAGGCTCCATGTGGCTGCAGGGACGGAGCTCCTGTGCCCTGGAAAGCAGGTTCCGTCCCCACTCTCAGGAAAGGGCCCTGACACCCACAGCACTGGCTCTCCCCCACCCTGGACCTTCCTCAGACACACGGGCCTGTCCACAGCAGGCAGACTCCACACACGGGTATGTGAGGGCTGGCGGGACATGATGACGTGGCACAAGCTGCCCTGCAGACATGGTGAGGACACGCAGGCTGAGGAGGGACTGGCCAGGAAAAGGCTGGTCATCAGCCGAGGAACAGCTGAGAGGAGAGGCCTTGCTTGCTTCCGTTCAGCGTCTTAATTTGGAGAGTGTTTCCAACGTCAGCTCACACTCACTGTGCCGCTGAGCGTCAGGAGGAGCGTTCCCACCCCCGCTCACCCCCCGCTCACCCTGCTCACCCCGCTCACCCCCGCTCACCCTGCTCACCCCGCTCACCCCGCTCACCCACCGTTTCCATTGGCCACGGCTTGTCCTGGGCCTCAGGTTCCCCTCAGAGACCATGTCTGCCGTGCGCGGGAGACTGGGCGAGTGCCTCAGCAATCTCACTGCCACCTGTGCCGCTGTGGCTCTCCTCTGGCGTCCTTCCAGGCTGTGGCCTGAGACCCAGATGCCTCCACCCTGGGGCAGCTTCTGGCAGGTCTGCTCTCTGGGGACAATTCCCGCCCCTTGCCTCTGTTGGAGGAAGTCCTTCCTTTGGCTTCACGTTTGAGGGAGAGTTGGCTGGACGGGGGTTCCAGGAGCAAACTCCCTCCCCTGCTGACAGCCTTGCCCTGCCTCTGGCTGTCCTGTATCCCTGCGTCCTGAAGCAGCCTTGTCCCTGCAGCCCCAGGTCAAGGTGCTCCCGCCGGCAGCCTTGAGGGCGACTGTGCCCAGGCTGGTTGGTCTGCGTGGGTGTGCTGGCCCCGGGCTTAAATCCTTGCCCTGCTGGGGGTGTCCTCAGCGTCTCGGAGCTGAGATTTGGTGTCCGTCTTTAAATCTGGAAGTTTTCAGTCAATGCTCATTACTTGGCCTTTTGTGGTCCTTTCTTTCCCTCCCGCACATGGCCAGCACCTGTGACCCGGCCATTCCTTCCTGTCACTGCTGTTCCGCCCCGCCGCTCTCCCTCTCTTGGCTCTCCCATCTGGGGTGTTCTACTGGCGCGTCTCAAGCCCCGGTCGGTCTGTGGCCCAGCCTGCCTGAGGTGCTGCCGTTACTCTGCAGGCGATGCCCAGTGGTTCCCTCAGTCTTCCTCCTAGTGTCCGCCTTCCTGCTTACCCAGCCCTCCATTCCTTCATGCTGCCCGCCTCCTCCATCAGGCCCATAGCTTACTAATCGCTGCTGTTTTAGACGCTTGGTCTCACCATTCCAAAATCTGCCATGTTAGTGTCATTTCTGTACACTGACAACAAAGTGTCTAAAAAAGAAATTAAGGAAACAATTCCACTTAAAATATCATCAAAAAATAAATTAGTAGTGAACTTAATAAGGAAATATTGTACTGAAGATTATAAAGCATTGGTAAAAGAAACTGAAGACACAAAACAGACAGAAAGTTGCTCCATGTTCATGAATTAGAGGGATTAATGTTTTTAAAATGTCCATGCTATCCAGATCAAGCTGTAGGTAGGGTCAATAAATTCCTATCAAAATTTCAGTGTCATTCTTCACAGAAATAGGAAACAAGATAGTACTGAACTTGGCGTAGATGCACAGAGCATTCCAAGTGGCCAGGCAGGACTGAGTAGCCAGGGCCGAGGGCGGGCTCTACCTGCATCTCCCCAGACCCTGGGCTCTGCTCACTCCGACCTAGGCAAGCGTCTTGTCTGAGGCCAGACACCACGCGTGAGGTGGAAACAAAAGAGCTAGCCTTGTGCAGCCCCACGTCGGCCCAGCCAGGGCGCGAGGCTGTGCTCACCATGTGCAGGGCTGCGGACGCTGGAGACCAGCGGCCGTCGGGCCTTCCTCCTGCCCCTCAGCTCTGCAGAGCTGTGTGAGCCCCTGTGCTGAGCCTTCCTCCTGTGGCATTCCCAGGGACCTACTGCAGAGCCAGTAGGACACAGGACACATCCTCTGCCTGGGGCTTCTCGCTCAGGCAGCCAGGGTCCTTGGACTGTGACCTCTGCAAGCACCTCTTGCTCCTTCCCCTTAGTGGCCCAGGAAGGCTGGAGGCCCACTCTAGGCTTTCCCCATGACCTCAGTTCCCTGGTGTGTTGAATTCCGGTTTCTCCAACCTCTCCTTGTCAGGGTGGACGGGCTGGTGATGGCCAGGTCCTTCACAGCTGCTCCAGGGGCTAGGAGAGGGGGGTGTCCTCTTCCTCCACAGCCCCCTGTCCAAACGTGCCCTTGGATCTGCTCACCAGTGTTAATCTAGCCGCTCCCCAGTGCTTGAAAGAGATCTTTTAAATGATCTGAACTTTTGCTTTGTAATAAATAATTTATTTGCATACACATTATAATTTTTAAAATATTTGCATTATCTTAAGGATCTTGATCATTTTCAGATATCTCTACTGACTTTTTAGGCTCTTTTTTTCCCCTAAACATTTGTCAATCTTAATATCACCAAACATATGGAAACATTTTAAAAACGCAGATCAAATTCCTGAGTCTGAAAATAATAGGTCCTGTGGGAGGCTGGATGGACACGTCCTTGAGCGATCCCTCCCACACCCCTGCACGCCAGACTGTCCTCCAAACGCACCTCATGATCACAGAGAAACACAAAAAGAGCACCTTCTAAGAAAGGTGGCACTTAGTTTTTGTTTCATAAAAAACAGATGTTTATTAAGAAAATACCTAAATATGCAAAGGGTCCAATCAGAAAGAAGAGTTTATTAATTACATGCAAATGTCTCAGGTGCCTCTTGTGCTGCCAGGACACTGCACAAATGTCAGGCAAAAGCAACGGTGTTTGTGGCTTGCAGGGAGCTCACAACCCAGGGACCAAAGTGCCCCCACCAGCCCCGGGGATCAAGGCTCTGGTTTTCCAGCATAGAAAGAGCCCTGTGAATCACACCCACTCTGGGGAAAGAGGCCAGTAGCCAGAGTCTCGTTCAGGACTGTGACTGGAAGCTGGCCAGCAGGTCCTCACTAGAAGGACACTTAGCAGCACCCTGTCCTTCGCCCTATCAGAAAAAAAGGAGGCATGAGTGGAGAGTGCCCAGCACCAGGGGTGGTGGGGCAGAGACGTCTGTGCTTTGTCCTCCTCCCCAGCCCTTGCCCCTTGCAGAGGGACTCTGGGAGCTGGGATGCCTGTGGCACTTGATTTCTTCTTGTACTTTGAGAAG
Organism: Tamias sibiricus; assembly: GCA_025594165.1. NCBI lineage: Eukaryota > Metazoa > Chordata > Mammalia > Rodentia > Sciuridae > Tamias > Tamias sibiricus. The sequence continues at coordinate 99,575,144 of CM046670.1, read as the reverse complement.
AAGTGATCAAGGCACAGAGGGCACAGGGGGCATGGAGGGTATGGAGGGCACAGAGGGCACAGAGAGCTCAGGGGACACAGAGGGCACCGTGGGCATGGTAGTCACGGTGGGCACAGAAGGCATGGAGGGCACAGAGGGCATGGAGGGCACAGAGGGCATGGTGGACACAAAGGGCACAGAGGGCACAGAGGGCACGGAGGGCACAGAGGGCACAGAGGGCATAGTGGGCACAGAGGTCATGGTGGGCACAGAGGGCATGGTGGGCACAGAGGTCATGGAGGGCACAGAGGTCATGGTGGGCACAGAGGTCATGGAGGGCACAGAGGGCATGGAGGGCACAGAGGTCATGGAGGGCACAGAGGGCATGGAGGGCACAGAGGTCATGGTGGGCACAGAGGTCATGGAGGGCACAGAGGGCATGGTGGGCACAGAGGGCATGGTGGGCACAGAGGGCATGGAGGGCACAGAGGTCATGGAGGGCACAGAGGGCATGGTGGGCACAGAGGTCATGGTGGGCACAGAGGGCATGGAGGGCACAGAGGGCATGGTGGGCACAGAGGACATGGTGGGCACAGAGGGCATGGAGGGCACAGAGGGCATGGAGGGCACAGAGGGCATGGTGGACACAGAGGTCATGGAGGGCACAGAGGGCATGGTGGGCACAGAGGGCATGGTGGGCACAGAGGTCATGGAGGGCACAGAGGTCATGGTGGGCACAGAGGGCATGGAGGGCACAGAGGGCATGGTGGGCACAGAGGTCATGGAGGGCACAGAGGTCATGGAGGGCACAGAGGGCATGGTGGGCACAGAGGGCATGGTGGGCACAGAGGGCATGGAGGGCACAGAGGGTATGGTGGGCACAGAGGGCATGGTGGGCACAGAGGGCATGGTGGGCACAGAGGGCATGGAGGGCACAGAGGTCATGGAGGGCACAGAGGGCATGGTGGACACAGAGGTCATGGAGGGCACAGAGGGCATGGTGGGCACAGAGGGCATGGAGGGCACAGAGGTCATGGAGGGCACAGAGGTCATGGAGGGCACAGAGGGCATGGTGGGCACAGAGGGCATGGTGGACACAGAAGTCATGGAGGGCACAGAGGTCATGGTGGACACAGAGGTCATGGAGGGCACAGAGGGCATGGTGGGCACAGAGGGCATGGAGGGCACAGAGGGCATGGAGGGCACAGAGGGCATGGTGGACACAGAGGTCATGGAGGGCACAGAGGGCATGGTGGGCACAGAGGGCATGGTGGGCACAGAGGGCATGGTGGACACAGAGGTCATGGAGGGCACAGAGGTCATGGTGGGCACAGAGGGCATGGAGGGCACAGAGGGCATGGAGGGCACAGGGGGCACAGTGGGCACGGGAGGCACAGGGTGAGGTGCTCTCATCAGGTGTGCCGTTCAGTCTCGCTCATCGGCCGACAACACAGGGCTCATCCACATGGAGCCCTTGGCCAGGGACAGGCTGAAGGTGTGGACTTGGCTGTTGAGGCCACACCCGACCGCTGCAGAGAGCAGGCGCTTCTGTCCTTCCAGCTGTTGAACGGAAGTTCTCCTGTGCAGCAGCGCGCCGACTCTGGAGGTAGAGCTGCTCAGGGGAGACAGCGTGACCCCCGCCCCACATCCTCCTTAAAACTCCATTTGTCTTATTCCAAATTTGTTTCACAGAAGTTGAGTTCCTTCTCTTTATGCATGACGTGTTAATAGATTCCAGAAGATTTTCAAGAAATTGAAAAGATTGCACATAAGGAGGTAGTGTCAGGCCCTCAGTGCCTGTTAAAGCTGTGTGTCCCCTCCAGCACTTGGCTGGCGTCAAGGACAGAGCAAAAGTTGATCATAATGGAAAATTTCTCCAAGATCCGAGACCTGCCTGCTGCACAGAGGTCTCTGCATCTCCCTTGGCTGTTCCTCCCAGCCTCGCAGTTCTAGACCCGCAGCGCAGAGGCTCCTGGGCCTCCAGTCACTGGCTGTGAATAGAGGCCCAACCAGCTGGGCTCCTGTGTGCACCACGTGGCTGTGAGGAGCTGTGTGCTTCCCGCCCCCGGAGTCCAGTTGACAGGTGGGTATTTTGGGTGACGTGAGTGTGTGGCTGGGAATAGGTGACGTCTTCCAGTCTTCAAGGCTGTCGTGCCTGTGAGTGTCGGCATGGCGGACTCCGTGCTGCTGGAGGAATAGCTCGGCCTGAAGAAGGCGTCGTGCAACTCCCTGGTGGCAAGAGGCCGCTGACGAGTAGGATCTCAAGTAACCCCAGGACTCTATGTGTAACTTTTTGCATCAAGTATTTTAGGAAAAACGTTAATTAGCTCAAAATGGGAATGTCTGAGTCACTCTCCTGCCTGGAGTTGGTCCTGTCCCACTGGGTCCCTGTGCCCTCTGGACAGCTAGGGGCCAGTAGCTGCAGTGACATTCCTGCAGGAAGTGTGCCCTTTCACTTGGACCCTCACTGCTGTGGGGAGTGCTTTGGGGGACGACCTGCTGAGCCAGTGCCAGCTTCAGCTGTGACGTGCATGAGGGAGACGCAGCTTCAGCTGTGACGTGCGTGAGGGAGACGCGGGTTCAGCTCTAAGACCAACACCGCACCCATCAGCAGCATTGCCCGCGGCCACGCTGCAGGTCCCCGGGGCGCGTTTACCTGCTGGGGTCTGCCCAGGGTGGCTGAGCCCAAACACGCCCCAGGTCCCTCTGAGGCAGGCGGCCAGTGAGGGACACTTCTCCGGGCCCCACTCTGGAGCTGTCTTCCTGTCGTCAGCTGAGTAGAGTCTGTTTTTCTTTTTCTGTCACAGTTTTGCTATCTGCTATGCATATATAAATAAAACGAAATCTCCGTCTGCTAGTTAACATTTAAAAATCCATGGAAATAGCTGGGTAGATTTTCCCTGAATTAAGATTGTGAATTTTGGGTCTTATGACTAAAACACCAGCCATGCCTGTGTCAGCCCTGGCAGAGGTGTGGGAATGCCCTTTGGGGCCACGGCTAGGCGTGCTCCCAAGGCTGGGTGGGGCTGCTGGCCTCGCTGCCCTGCTCACTGGGGTCCCTCCTGGGTCTCACAGGACAAGGCATCGCAGAGCCAGCGGGCGTAAATGTCCTGCATGGTCGGCCGGGCTTGTCCAGGCCCCAGGCACATCTGCCAGGGCGAAGGCCACTTGGGGCCTGGGACAGCACCCTGAAGGTCCAGAGGTTGCCTCAGCACCAAGCTTTCCCGTTCTGAGGGGAGGGAGGCTGCTGTGTTGGCCAGGCCGTCAGGCCGAGCTGTTGGGTCACAAAGGAGTGGCCTGTTGACGGCGTCTGACCTGTGCTCTCAGAGCCTAGGGTAGTGTCTCTGCTGGGATGAAACAAGGTCTGTCCCTTGCCTTGAGTTCATTCCCGGAGCAGCCGGACGCGCTCACCTGGCGCTCAGCTTCCCTGGGAGTTGGCCACTTGGACATTTCTATTGTCTTTCTCTGTGTACCCGAGAGCCAAGCTAGTTCTGTCTGGGAGCCTGGAGGCCCTGGCTAGGGAGCCCATTAGAGCAAGCAACCAGAGCACCTTGCTTTACGGCAGGACCTTCTTTCTCTAAGTCAGTCGCAGGAGGACTCTGGGCTCTGTCAAGTCCTGTCTCTTAAACTTCTCTTGCCAGCCAGGCACTGGACCCAACACGAGGCCCATGGGGTGGGCACGGGAGGGCCCCAAAGGGCACAGAGGGCCCGGAGCTTGGGGACGGCTCAGGGCGTCCTCTCACTCTGTGACAGCCACCACATGGGTGTCCCTGAGGATGTCCCCAATCCACATCACAGCAGGCTCCAAGTAACCAGGCCTGGGGTAGGAGATTCCACTGGTGGGAGGAGGCCACACGCAGGTGGACACTCTTACATTCTGTGAGCTGCTGGAGTGCCCAGGACAAGAGGGGTGATGTGGCGCTGTCCAGTGAGCAGGTGCACACTGAGACTGGGGACAGCGATGATTCCTGACTCCAGGGATGCTGGTGATGGACTGGTCACTGTCTGGGTGGCCTGTGGTGGCTGCACTGAGGGTAGAAGCTGCCTGTGGGGTGGGCTGTGCTGCCTCCATGGAGTGGGCACCGCGGCTCAGCACTCAGGGGCATGCAGGCTGCTCTGGCTGGAGCGCAGGGCTGTGCCCTGGCGGGGGATGGGAAGGGACAGGCTGAGGGGCTGCTGTCCGGCTGTGCCCTGGCGGGGGATGGGAAGGGACAGGCTGAGGGGCTGCTGTCCGGCTGTGCCCTGGCCGGGGATGGGAAGGGACAGGCTGAGGGGCTGCTGTCCGGCTGTGCCCTGGCGGGGGATGGGAAGGGACAGGCTGAGGGGCTGCTGTCCGGCTGTGTCCTGGCGGGGGATGGGAAAGGACAGGCTGAGGGGCTGCTGTCCGGCTGTGCCCTGGCGGGGGATGGGAAGGGACAGGCTGAGGGGCTGCTGTCCGGCTGTGCCCTGGCGGGGGATGGGAAGGGACAGGCTGAGGGGCTGCTGTCCGGCTGTGCCCTGGCCGGGGATGGGAAGGGACAGGGTGCTTTTACAACAGAGAGATCTGGAGTTCAGAGGGTTCATCCCTGCCTGAGGCCACGGGTGTCTGGCGGCAGAACTGGGTGCTTGACCGAAGTGCGCATGGCTATCCCACGCTGTCTTCGTATCCCACCACCCTGCCCCCATGGAATCCCCCGCTCAGCCCGTGGGTTCCTTCACCAGAGCCACTTCTCAGGAGCCGCACAGTGTCCTTCCTTAGACACAAGGGTGCTGAGGAAGCCTCCCTTCTGTGAAGGTGCTGGGTGACCGTTGGGAGGGACCCTGCTGACCGTGCCCTGCTCCTGAGTGGCTCGCAAACAGCCGCGTTCAGCAGGCAGGTGAGCTGGCCCAGAGCCAGCGCTGCAGGAGATCCGTTTACAGGCCAGACGTCAGAGCCCAGGAATGGCCTTCGGGTGTGCAGACAGCTCACCCTAAGCCCCTTGTCAGCACGCCCAGGACAGGGATCCTGCAAGAACAAGGTCCCTCTGTCTCCTGGCGGGGCCTCCTGCATCCCGGGGCCCAGGAGCCCCAGGTGCGCAGCTCTGCAGATTTCTGCCCCCGCAGGGCAGCTGGGTCTCATGGCCCTGTTCCAAGCAGACGTGTCTCAGAGCGCATCAGCCGACTCTAGATCACGTGTGTGAGACAGAGGCCAGGTCCAGTCCCTGGGTGAGGTGGGGTCCCGTCTCCCATGGCCCTGTCTGCGTCCTTGCTGCTTTTTACAGCCACAGAGTTGAGTGGGGCACGGGCCTGCTCTGGTAACACTCTGCTTCCCTCCCTGCACACGTGTGGAAAATGTCATTCCAGAAGAAAGGCGTGGTGGCATGCACGCTGTTCTGCGGCCTTTGACCACAGCCCACCCCTGGGCCTTGATTGTCCTGCCACGCAGCCTCAGAGGAGGCCCAGTTCAAATAGCCCTGCTGTGTCCAGCTCTGGCGAATACGCGCAGTGCCGAGGCCACTGCTACACATCAATCTGTGTTCAGCGCTTGTCTTATCACAAGGACCTTCTGGGAGTCCAGAGGCCGAAGTGATCTAGCGGTGCCCTGGAGCAGCGTCTGGCCGCACGGAGCAGTGCCTGTTGCAGGGCTTTACAGAGATGCAGTGGTCTACTGCTCCTTTGATCTGACACCTGGCTTACTCCTGATAGCGAATAGTTTCTTCACACCTGGGGCTAATTGTATTTCCTCTTTGACAGCGTCTCTGTCTTTGACTATTTCTTTTTTCTGTTTTGGGTGCTGGTGATGGAGCCCAGGGCCTTGGCCTCTTGGTCATGCACTCCACCACTAAGCTGCACTCCCAGCAAGACAATTTTTAAAATTAATGAAATGTCAAAAATATCCTTATGATTTTAAAAGCAATATATTTTGTTAATTATAAAATATTTAATAACTATAGTTTCTCAATCTGCATCTTCCCAAATTATCTCCAAAAATAAAAAATTGTAAGATAAATCTTTGAAAAGGAAACATTCTCTCAACACACCAGGTGACAGAAGCTGCTTGAATTCAAGCTCACCTGTGCAGGAGGCAGCACAGAGAGAGCCATCCTTACGCTCCCTGCACTTGGCCCGTGACCCAGGCACTTTTTGAAGGAGCCCTAATTAGGAAGGGCTGCACTTGGCTTTGCCGTGACCCAAGGCACTTTTCAAAAACCACAGAAAAAACCAGAAGAAGAAAGAATGACTGGTCAGAAACACAGGCTGCAAACCACCTAGCACCTCGTTCTAATCTTTCTCTCTAAAAATCTTTCTTTCCCTCTCTAAGCTCTAAGAAAGTAGAAGTAAAAGTAGTAAAAGCTTAACTCAGGAGCTTACCCACCCACCGTGCAGAGGTCCGGGAGAAGTGGCCTCAGAGGAGGGGTCTGGGCAGCAGCCTTCAGGGGGCCTGCTCCGGGGAAGGCAGTGCTCAGGAGGCAGAGCCCTCTCTGGAAGCTGGGGAAGGGCAAGGTCTCATGTGAGGAAGAGTCAAACAGCAGGCCACAGGCCCTCCACCACCCCTGCCACCCAGAGAGCCTCCTGGGAAGGCCTGCTTCACCCACGGACCAGCCAGGTGCTGCCAAGCCAGGACTCCTCACACCCCCGAGCCCTGGCGCCCTTGGTCATGGGTGGAACCCCTGACCATGGAAGAACCCTCACCACAGCCAACAGGAAAGTAGGAATCGCCCCTTCCTTCCCACAAAAGAAGCACAAAGCCAATGCAGACTGCAGCCTACCGTTCTAAACTAATTATCCTCAACAACCATTTGTGAGATATAAAAATTCAAGTCACTATAATTAAAATTTAAAAATTAAAGAAAAATAGAATGAAATGAGACTTCATTGAATCCAGGGGAAAAGTGGAAGGAAAACAATCTCAGAAACAAAAAGCAGGACGTGAGGTTTGACAGGAGCACCGAGTCCAGCAGAGACGCTGTCGGGGCCTGTGGCAAGGTGGGTCGTGGAGGAGAGATCGAAACAACACACGTATAATGGAACCACCACACGGAACAAATGCTGGAAGACACCACCAGAGAAGACTTTCCAGAACAAAAGAAACCTTCATCTACATATTCCAAGTCCTGGAGATGGTGGGGAGGTTGACTGAGGACCGCAGCGGCTGCCTACAGGTATCACACACAGGTTGACGGAAGTCCAGGAAACCGCGTCCACGAGTTACTGAAGAGTGCTGTTGATCACAGACTCACGAGTGCGTGGCAGCAACAGAGAGATCACAACCAGCTGCAGTCTCGAGTTCAAAGTGTAACAGCTGAAGAAAGCCTTCGTGAAGACACTAGTCCACGATTTCCTGTTGTCTGAAAGCACCAGCAACTCAAGAGAACTTGGCCTGGGATTGTGCGGAGGCAGGAGGAGAGGGCAGGGAGGCCAGGACTCGGATGGGGCCAGGCTCCCAGTGCCCAGAGCTGCTCTTCTCACAGCCACGTGGCCTGAGGCTGAGACCAGGTGCAGCCAGTGGGGTTCCAAAGAGTACCCCTTCCCTGGCTGCAGATTACTGGCTTTCAGAAGTCACCTCCATGCCCTCGTCTGGATGGAAAAAGGAGGGTAAACACTCTCGGGCTGCCTCCGCCATGGAAATGTGGTCGGCCGCCCTGCCAGCGTGGCTGGAACCGAGGTGTCTGGGGTCGGCACTGCTGAGCGTGTCCTCCCGCAGGCAGCCGCCCTCCCTCCAGCCTCTGCTGGTGCAGACAAGGCCAGCAGCGGCTGAGCCAGGGCCAGATGCTGGCCTTGAGTTCCTGAGCAGTGTCCACTTCATCGCAGGGTTTGCCCGTGACCCCCACTGTGCCTCAACACACACGGGAAGTTCTCGTGCTGGGGAAGGGGGCTGCAGCCATCTCCAGGTCCTTCCCCACACTCCCGAGTCCCGTGCGGCTCTCCAGCGCCATCCATCAGCCCCAGAAGCACTGCAGGGTAGGAGAGCTCAGGACACGGCAGAGGGCTTGTTCTGGGAGACTGTGGGGCGGCATTACCCAGGAAGCAGCCCTGCTTGGTGCTATTAAAAGCAGAAAGGACTCTGCAGAGACCAGCAGGTCTGCATGGGGGGCAGGACAGGACTGGCCCCACCCCAGCAGGCTCCCTCTGCTCCGGGGGTGCGGGGCAGCTCCCCTTCCCTTGTCAGCTGACTTGAGGGGTGAGAGAGGGAGGCTGCAGAGGGCGGCGAGCACTCCCTCTCACAGCTTGTCACCATCACCAGCTACTCTGCAGCCGACGACGCTAGTTCCGCTCCGACAGGACATCACCAGGGCTTGCTGAAGCCCGCGGCCTGCGGGCAATGACACCCTGCCTGGGTTCTCAGATGGGCTTCTCCGAGACACCAAGCTTCACTGTCTTTGCTCATGTGTGTGCTGAGGGATGTGCCTCCCAGGACAAAGCCACCCCCTCTCCTAAGGAGGGGCCTGTGCATAGCTAGCCATGCCTTCAGTAGACGGTTCTAGAAAGCTGTTGTGAAAGCTAGAGGGAAAAGAGAACAGCAATTATATAGAAGTTCATTATTTGCACCAAACCTATTTCCAAAGCAGCATTAAAGGTGGCTTCTACTTTAAAAATATGTAACACACATATGCAGTTTGTACCCAGCATTTTAACTCTAGGAAGTTGGCATGCTGATCTAGCAGAGACGGTGGGGAGACACGCATGTGGACTGGAAGGAATGAAGGAACACTGCAGGCACAGAAGTGGGAACACTTGAGGGGATCGGTGGTCTCGGGACGCACACTGGTTTTCAGAAGGGTAGGACTCCCTTCAGGTCTTCCCGGGTCTGAGTTCTGCCGGATACACAGAGAGCTCTGCAGGAAGGGCGGGGGAAACCCTGGCCAGCAGGCGCCCGCGGAGGCATGGAGGTCCTCTAGGAAGCTGTTCTTATCAAGACCCTCAAAGGCAAACACAGGTGTTGAGTTGCAGTTCAGCCACGGCGTTCCTACAGGAAGCCAGAGTCACTGAAAGACAATTTGCTATCAGATTGGAGAAGCTGGAGAGATGAACCATGCCCTGTCCCCAAGGCCCGGCTGAAGCTGCTGCCTCCTCTGCCAAGAGCCGGGCTCTGCCCTCAAGACCCCAGCTCACCAGCGCCTCAGGGCACAGCCCTCACTGCTGGTGGAAAGGAGAAGCTGCTCTTTTGGCTGTTGTAAAGTCAGTCTAGCAACAGAACCTTCTGATACTTAGAGACAGGAACTGGCTACTTAAGCAAATTATAATGCCCAGACTTTCTATTTATATTTGATTTCTTATTTGAAAAAATATTTTTAGTGTAGATGGACACAATACCTTTATTTATTTGTTTGTTTGTTTATTTATTTTTATGTGGTGCTGAGGATTGAACCCAGTGCCTCACACGTGCTGGGCAAGTGTTCTGCCACTGAGCCGCAACCCCAGCCCCTATATTTAATTTCTTAAATGCTTCCAAATTTCCTTTTTACCTTTAAATGAATTTTTGCCCTAGTAACGAGTGGGAGGCGGAAGGTGCTTGCGTGCCCGCGCCTCCGCCGTCCGCCTCTTCCTCTTGCACAGCCTGGGGCGGCTCAGGCCTTGGCTGCACTCAGGTGGCCTCGTGTTCTGACGTGCCTGCAGGACGGCAGGCGTCAACCTCACCCAGCATCGCTCAGGTAGGCCACAGTGGTTTTCCAGCACACGTCAGGTTGGTCACGGGAGCACCGTGGGAGCACCACGGGAGCACCACGGGTCTCTTCTGGTTGGCTCCGTTCCACCCTCGGCTTCCCAGTCCTGTGTGGCTGCCTGGACTTCACATCCCTGTAGCTCTTCTGCCGACCGTAGGCCTGGACTGCAGTGGGTTGTGGGTGGGTTTCTGGGCCAGTTTCAACTGACTGCAGATGAGCAGAGCTGAGCAGAGTATGGTCATGTGGGAAAGTGCTTCTTCCCCGCTTCCCGTCCCTCCCCGGCCAAGGGGTCTGAGAGCTGCCTCCAGCAAAGCCGGAATAGAGGAGGCAGAGTCTGGAGAGCAGAGTCCAGCGGCCCCTGGAGAGTTCACGGCAGCGCAGCCAGGCAGGGATTCCACAGTGCTATGTGCAGAGGACCCAGCTGTTCTCTGCAAGGCGCAAGGCGAGGCCTCTGGAAAAGCCCTGGGCTGCACGGGCTTCCTCAGCCAGCCGCTTCAGGCTGGGCACCTTTGCCCGCTGCTTCTGTCCCCGCAGTGCCCAAGCTCTGTGAGGGGCCCTGAGCTCAGGCTGGCGGGGGAGCACCACCCTCTGTGACTCTGCCCGACTCTCAGTGGATGCTGAGAGCTTTGTTCAAAAGCAAAAGTGAACTGGCCATCTTTCTGAACCCTGTGAAAGGAACAGGGCTCCAGAGGGCCAGGGAGGAAGTGCTGTGTTTGATCTCAGCCTGCAGCCACGCGGCACCTGCCCTGTCTGTGAGCACACAGCACCGTCCCGAAGAGCTCTGAAACGCGGAGTTGACAGATCCCATCAGAGTTTGGCTTACGTGAGACAAAAAAATAAATAAATAAAACTTGCTGACTTAAAAAACTGAGTATCCACTCCCCAGTACCTATGCATTATGAACCTAAACATTTCACTTCTAAGTTTCATTTCTATTCATCCTCACACAAAAGAAACGTTATGTTGTAACTTTCTGAGGTCATCAAGGAAATATTCTGTTGATCCAGGATCTTCTCATTCAACTAAGCCTGGCAGGAAACATGACCCTTTCATAACATGCGCGCTCATCTTCCTCCTCCCCAAACTGTCAGTTGTCAGTTGCTGTTTCCAGCAGATTCAAAGACAATGAATTATTTATACAGGTGGTTGCTGAAAATGAAACACCCTTCAGAATTGAAACAAAAAACTAGAAATCTGAAGAGGAGTGGGGAGTCCTGCACTCACATGTCATAGAATCGCCCTCCGCATAGAGGCCACCGGGTTTCACACCGTCAAGTTCACCTCTGCATACAAAGTGGGGTTTCCAGGATGCCTGGGGCGTTTTCTAAACTGACCAATGGGTAGAGACAGAGGTGCAGCCACATAAAATCACAAATTACATCTTCATAATTCTAATTTGAGCAATTTAAATTAACTGCCCACGTTAATTCAAATGTTTCATTGTATAGAAGATTGCTTCTTAAACTAAAAACAATTCAAGTTATCTTCTGGGCTGCATATTTTGGGAGGAAGGTTATGATTTTTCCACTACATAAAACGCATACTCCCAAACTTCCACTGTCGTGTCCAAACAGCTGCTTGGTGTCTACACCGGGTGTCTAACAGAGCTTACATGCTTAAAACTAAGCTTCCAGATTTCCCACAAAGCAGATTCACCCAGGGCCTCCTGCAAGAGCTACTGACAGCCCGTGTCTCAGGGATCCACGCAAGAAAGACTCCTGCCTTATCACAGCAAGAGCCCTGTGCAAGCCAGCAGACAGCACTGGCCAGCAGAGGGCGCCAGACGGCAGAGGGCCCTGGTGGGGAGTGTCCCCGTCTGTAGTGGGCACTAACCAGTAAAGCATACTGGTCTGGTCTGCAGAAGTGTTGTCAGTACAGGGCATTGCCAGCAGAAGGCACTGGCCAGCAGGGAGCACTGGTCAGACAAGGCACTAGTTATCAGGGACTGCTGGTCAGCAGTGAGTGCTGGTCAGCACAAGGCACTGGTCAGTAGAGAGTACTGGTCATTAGGGAGCTCCGGTCAGTAGAAGGCACTGGTCATCAGGGAGTGCTGGTCAGCACAAGACACTGGTTAGTAGAGAGCACTGGTCATTTGGGAGCACTAGTCAGTAGAAGGCACTAGTCATCAGGGAGCACTGGTCAGCACAAGGCACTGGTCAGTAGAGAGTACTGGTGATTAGGGAGCACTAGTCAGCAGTGAGTGATGGTCAGCAGAAGTCACTGGTCAGCAGAAGGCTCTGGTCAGCAGGAGCAATGGTCACCACTCTGGGTGATGGCAACATCATTCCTCAGTTGCTCAGGCCAAACCCTCTGGATGAAACCTTAGTTTTTCTCATCCTTTGCACCTTGAATCTAACCCTAAGGACTCGCTATGGGCTCCACTTTCCAAACACACCAGAATGGAATTCCCATAACACAGATGTGTGCAGGATGCGGCTCGCCACGCCTGGACCCCTGCTCCTCACGCTTCCGGATCCTCGAGTGCTGGTGGGATCGGGTTTCCACATCCGGACGTCAGGATACGGGAGCGCAGCTCCAGGTCACGCAGGCTCGTCTCAAACCCAATTCCCACCAGGGTCTCCGGTTTCTCCCAGATGGCAGTGGGAATTCTCTCTGGTGGAGAAAGTCTGGCAGTCCTAGTGAGGTCCTGGTGGTCCGGCTCCCACCCCGTGCTGGGATCCTGACCGTGCAGCTTCTACCCCAGGCTGCACCCTGGCAGCAAGGCCACTGAGAGGGCAGGCCGTCCACTCCAGCTGAGTGCAGGTCACCAGCAGACTGTGATCTCCACCGTCAGCCACATCTTTATTCTGTGACTAGTTTCCTTGTTAAAAAAAAAAAAAAAAAAAAAAGAAATGGAGTTTTTCTCACGCTGGTCTGGCCATAGTGGACCCTGCTCAGTCCTGCCCAAGTCCAGGGCTGGCCATGGCGGACCCTGCTCACTCCTGCCTGATCGTAGTCTGGTCTGGCATCATGGGAGCAAGAGCCCTCACCCACATGGGCCCCTTCTGGCTGGGCACACCTGACCATGTGGTCTCAGCTACCCTCTCAGCAGAGGGCAGCATGGCTGGTCTTCCCTGGGTCTGGCCAGCCAGGCTGTCCTCAGACCTGACCTGCTCCTGAAGGACCACAGTGCCCTTGCAGGAGCCAGTTAGACCTTCCTGGTTGTTGAGGATGCGTTACCCATTCCCTGGCCGTTCAGCGGACTCCTGGTGCTCCGGGAAGAGATGATGGCGCACACTCCACCTGGAGATGGTGTCCAGGCGTGCCCAGGAGACCGTACACAGGCACAGGAGTCATGCATGGTGGATGCTGGCCATCGGCCCTGGAAGGTCCAGGTCCTGCCGTGTTGGGCCCAGGGGGCACTGCACTCAGCCTCCCTCCACCTGCTGCCTCCACAGTCCTGCGCCTCCACCCATGCGTACCCCGAAGGACAAGGTAGAGCCTTCTGCGTAGGTGACTGGCAAGCACACACGTGTGGCCCTGGAGCAATGCTCTCATCCCAGAGCAGGGCACTTTGGACAGGCTCTTGGGCCAGGGCCAGGGCCAGCTGGTCACTCCCCAGGCCTTGCGGGGGGTTCTGGGCTCAGCCTGCATGTCCCTGGGGGAGCTCTGTAGGAGTGCACCCACCCACCACGAGAGCACTCGCGCCTCCTCCGCCTGCTCTGTGAGGCTCCCCCTTCCCGGGAGAGGGACTCCCTCTGACCTGGTGTGGAGGAGCAGCCCTGGAGCGGCTCTCCATAAGCCCTCCTATGTCCCCAGACCCTTTTGAAGGACTAGAGAAGGCCCAGCTGGCAGCGTCCTTGTCGGCTACCAGGGTCCTGGGGAGCTCTCAGCTCTGCCCCGGAGGACCTGTCCTGCACTCTGGCCAGCACGCAGCCAGCCTTGGAGGCCCCATGGTCAGCGTGGGCATGGCCAGCAGGCAACCCCACGAGCGTCCCCAAAGCACTGGAGACTGAGAGTGTGGAGGCGATGGTGGGGCCACCTGGAGAGGCGCTTGCTGCTACTCTGTGCTCTGGGCCTGGCCCTCCTCGGCCTGCAGCCTTCCTGGACCAGCTGCAGCTGCTGAGGGCCTCGTAGGCACTCGGGTGGGCAGTGCTGCTGAGGGCCTCGCAGGCACTCGGGTGGGCAGTGCTGCTGAGGGCCTCGCAGGCACTCGGGTGGGCAGTGCTGCTGAGGGCCTCGCAGGCACTCGGGTGGGCAGTGCTGCTGAGGGCCTCGCAGGCACTCGGGTGGGCAGTGCTGCTGAGGGCCTCGCAGGCACTCGGGTGGGCAGTGCTGCTGAGGGCCTCGCAGGCACTCGGGTGGGCAGTGCTGCTGAGGGCCTCGCAGGCACTCGGGTGGGCAGTGCTGCTGAGGGCCTCGCAGGCACTCGGGTGGGCAGTGCTGCTGAGGGCCTCGCAGTGCGCCACACCTGCTCTGGGCTGTAGGAGCAGCTGCAGCCTGGAAGAGGGTCGCTCGGCCTCGGGCCTGGTCCTGCTCCACCCTGCGCTCCCAGCCCCAGCAGGGTAGAGCACTGTCCCACACAGACTGAGGGCCGGGCCTGGGGACGCGGGGCTGCGGTCTGTAAGTCCTGATGAGCTCCAGGCTCTGCTGCTCTGAATCTTCACAGAGACAGAACTGTTACTTACCAAGTGCTTCCCGTTGCTTAAAGGATTTTTAATATAGTATGCCTGTGGTGCATGTAAAATGATGAAATTGAGTTTTTGGAGAATCTGATTCATAATAGTGTGTGTAAATGTGTTCACAGAACGTCTGCTTTTTCAGAACGTGGGTTTAGGGTATTTGCCGATTCTGCTTGGCCTCTGCATGCCATGGAGGACATGAGGACGTGGGCAGGAGGCTGCCGCCCCAGGGCCCTCCCAGTGGCTTCTCCCCTGCTGCATGAAGGGCTGGGGCAGGGGCATCCGCTCACTCTGCTGGCCTCTGCCAGCTGCCCAGCTGTGGGCCCCCAGGGGTGTGGGCCTTCTGAGGCCTCCCTCTCACTGTCCGCATGTGATGGCAAACCCAGACCCGGTGTGAAATGGGATCACAGAGACGTGTGGTAAGAAGCCAAGGCCCGGGAAGGGCTGGTTCTGCTCCCCTCTCTCAGCCTTTCTCCAGGAAGCCTAATCCTCCGCAGGTCCCTGCCTCCTGGCTTGTAAACAACTGCCCTAAGAGTCTGACCACTCCCTCTTGAATGTAACAGACACCTGTGAAAGCGCCCTTCCTTCTTACCGGTCTCTGTGAGCGCTTCATGTTAGAGACCCTGCACAGGCCCCCAGCCTCATAGATCAAGGGTTTTTTTTTTTTTTTTTTAAAGAAAAAAGCCCCAGTGATAGGATGGGTCTAGGATGACATCAAATAACCTACAGATGTAGTGAGAAACTATGGACCAGGGCTCAGAATCTGGAGTTTTGGTCTTCCTCTGAGCCCGCTGGTGTAAATTAAGTCTGGAGTTCTGCTCCGAGTGCTGCGTGCTGCTCTCGGCCAGTCTGCTTCCTGCGTCACTCATAGAGTTGGCCTCCTGTCACCCCACCAGTGCTGAGCACATGGGGACACGGCACAGCACCAGGTGGGTGCCAGGAAGGGCGCAGTGAGCGGCCACAGTCAGGAGCCACCCCTTGCTGCACAGCTGCGCCTGGTGGCCACAGAGCCCTGCTGCTGGTTGGTGTCCGCGGGGGGTTGCCCACACTCCCCCGTCCCGGCTCTGCACACCCACGGGTCCTTGCTTTCAGTGTGGGCCACGCACCACTTCACGTGGGACTCTGAGGCGAGCTCTCTGCTTGCACTTGGCAAGCCTGCAGGACCTAACATCCATCCGAGGCTGGACGGATTCACTCTGGCCCCAGAAAGAGAGGCCTGGGCAGGAAGCCTCAAGCCTCAACCTGGCTGCCCTTGGAGGAGGGGACGTCTAGACCCTCTCCCCGGGGACAAGAATGCAGTATGCTGCTCTTAATGTGCTGGTGACAAAGAAAAAATCTAAAAATATAATTGTAACACAGATGATGCATGTCACATTTCAGTAAAATGGTTTTTAATTAGAAAATAATAAAAAGGGATGGTAAATACTTTTTCATCACAGAAAAAATTAAAATGGTTTGTTCTACGGGGCACTCAGCCTGTGGGTCCCCTCTCTGTTGAGTGGCTCTGGGAGAAGCTCACCCCGGGTCCCCTCTCTGTTGAGTGGCTCTGGGAGAAGCTCACCCCGGGTCCCCTCTGTTGAGTGGCTCTGGAGGAGCTCAGCCTGGGTCCCCTCTCTGTTGAGTGGCTCTGGAGGAGCTCAGCCCGGGTCCCCTCTCTGTTGAGTGGCTCTGGGAGGAGCTCAGCCCGGGTCCCCTCTGTTGAGTGGCTCTGGAGGAGCTCAGCCTGGGTCCCCTCTGTTGAGTGGCTCTGGGAGAAGCTCACCCCGGGTCCCCTCTCTGTTGAGTGGCTCTGGGAGAAGCTCACCCCGGGTCCCCTCTGTTGAGTGGCTCTGGAGGAGCTCAGCCTGGGTCCCCTCTGTTGAGTGGCTCTGGAGGAGCTCAGCCTGGGTCCCCTCTGTTGAGTGGCTCTGGAGGAGCTCAGCCCGGGTCCCCTCTGTTGAGTCCAGCACATCAGCTTCCAGTGACGGCTGCTCCCGAGTGTCACCATCAATAGATGGACTGAGGCAGAAACCAGCAAGCCAAAGACAGACCCCGGCACACAGGACACAGCGCCACCAAGGGGAGGGCCACACTCCTCACCTCCCAAGGGCCCCCATCCTCACCTCCACAGTGGCATCCACCCATGGCAGAACTGGGAACCTGCACAGGAAAGGAACTGGGGGAGAGAGAGCTGCAGTCGCAGCAACCAGTCTCTAAAACACGGGAACAAGAGGCTGCTTCATTGCAGTAAAACTCTTCAGGGAGGGGACCCGGGCTGAGCTCCTCCAGAGCCACTCAACAGAGAGGGGACCCAGGCTGAGCTCCTCCAGAGCCACTCAACAGAGAGGGGACTCAGGGTGAGATTCTCCAGAGCCACTCAACAGAGGGGACCCTGGCTGAGCTCCTCCAGAGCCACTCAACAGAGAGGGGACCCAGGCTGAGCTCCTCCAGAGCCACTCAACAGAGGGGACCCAGGCTGAGCTCCTCCCAGAGCCACTCAACAGAGGGGACCCAGGCTGAGCTCCTCCCAGAGCCACTCAACAGAGGGGACCCAGGCTGAGCTCCTCCAGAGCCACTCAACAGAGGGGACCCACAGGCTGAGCTCCTCCAGAGCCACTCAACAGAGGGGACCCAGGCTGAGCTCCTCCAGAGCCACTCAACAGAGGGGACCCACAGGCTGAGCTCCTCCAGAGCCACTCAACAGAGGGGACCCAGGCTGAGCTCCTCCAGAGCCACTCAACAGAGGGGACCCAGGCTGAGCTCCTCAAGAGCCACTCAACAGAGAGGGGACCCGGGCTGAGCTCCTCCCAGAGCCACTCAACAGGGACCGCCAGGACCCTGAACCAGCCTCCGGGAAGGCCTGATGAGCCAAGGTCCGAGAGGCTGCTTTTGAAGAGGCGTGTGCAGGTGAGCCACATCCTGGCTGCACTCTGAGGGCCTCGCTGTCTCCGCCTCTCACTTCCTAGCAACCCTCCAGTCTCCCCACTCCAGGTCTGCTCTCCCTGATCCAGTAGCACTGAAAGCACTTGTTGAGTAGATGCAAGCGAATGATGAGGAACAATGATGGGCTCTCTGTCCCCGTGGACTCGCACACGCTGTCAGCTCCTGCTCTGGGCCACTCAGCCTGCTGTGCACCTAAGCCAGGAGGTCCTTGTGGGGCAGGAGGACACTTGGCCACAGAGATGGCTCCTTCTGGACGTCCCTTTGGGTCCTGGGGCATGAGGTGGTCCAGGGCCTTGTGAACCCTTGTGGTGCTGCCCGCATCGACAGGCTCCCTCCATGGCCAGCATCCTGCTTTGAAGCCTTCCAGGTGGTCGTGCACGTCCAGAGGTCGTGCTGTCCTCATAGGCGAAGTGTGCAACAGTTCACACGTTGTCAGGGCTAATGCGCGAGGCAGGGAGGAAGCAAGATGGATGTAGATTTTGCCAAAAATGACACTTAGAAGCCTCGGTTGGCCAACGAGCACCACTGTTGGAACCAGCCCCCATCTGTCACAGGGAAGCCTCCTGCAGCCCTGGGCCCCACGGGCCTCACGCAGGTGGAGGCCAAAACCCAAAGTCAGCTGGAAACGGAGGGGCTAGGAGGCCTTGCCTCTGAGGAGGGCTCTTCCTCCCGGGTCTCAACCTGCTCCCTCGCCCAAGCCTTCCCCGTTTTCCTTGAACTGCGCTGGATCAAGCGCTCACCTGCCTCCTGTAACAGCTCTCAGGACGTGGAGCGCAGACCTGCGCGGAGCCTCCAGACACACCTGCAGGAGGACCAGAAATAACCTTTGAGCCCTCCTCAGGGGCCTGGGCACTCTTAGCTCGCAGTTTTGTTTTCTCTGTTGGTGACTATCTTAGGGACACTTGCTGGATGATGACATTCAGTTATATGAGAGCTTCCGTTGGCCTAAAGAGTAGACCCTTTAACTGATCGAATCCCCACCTCTGGGTTGTCTCTGTCTCCCTCCTTCCCCTGAACTTGGCTTTGTGCTTCCTACCATGCTGTGTTTTACTGGAATGTTGGAATATTGATGATCTGAGTAGAGAGAAGGGGCGTTCTCCATCCTAGCTCGGCGGACGTGCTGGTCAAGGAAGTGCAGTCGCGAGCAGAGCTGCGGGAGGCCGCTGTGCGTGGGTCTCCAGAGCAGAACGGCACCTCTCTCCTCGGGGACGGAGGGGCTGTGCCCAGCGCTCCTGCCTCTTCTCTGGGCATCTCCGTGAGCGTGATGCTGCTGGCGCACTCTTTATGGTAGGTCTGCAGGCAGTCCTCCTGCTTGGTGAGGCAAGCACTGTGGCGCTGTACTATTGTGAGAGCTTTCTCCAGATTGCAGTTCACCTTGGCCCGACAACTAGCAGCGTTGAGAATGTTAAATGTTGATCCGTTTATTGGTTGATTATACTTCTTCTGATCTCCTCAAGTGTGTTTTAATTAGCCCAGTTCTTTTTTAAAAAATAAAACTTTAGAAACTATGAACTTCACTTAAAACACTTTTTGATTAACATTCCAGTTGTGTTTCCATTATTTTTAAGTTAGAAAAAGCATTGTAATTTCCTGCATTTTCTCCCTTGACCGGTGGGTTATTTGTAAAGATGATGTTTAATTTTAACGTACTCTGAGCAGCTCACCCTTGATGATTGCTAATTTGCCTCGTTGTGGAAAGAGGACACACGTCTGAGCGCCCACGTGGCACCTGCTGGGCAGCAGTCCCAGCCTGTCAGAGCCAGCCTACACGGGACTGTGCTTCTGCGCCTGTTGGATAGAGTGCCAGTTCAGTCAGACTGGCGACTGCTCGGGCATCCTGTGTCCCTAGGGACTCTTTCATCTACACTTTCTGCTAATGACTGAGACCCACGTCCCCACACCGTGCCTGGTACGTCCGCCTCTCCATACGACCGCATGGCCTTCCGTGGCCTACGATTCTTGCAGATGCACCCAAGCTCATGACGGCTGCGTCCTCTGAAACCCCCAACTCTCCCTCCTGAGACAGCTCCTGATGCCACTCTCTTGCTTCCTTGCAGTTGCCAAACCTGCTGCCAACACACCTGCTAAGCTTCCTGTTGATTGGTGCTGGCCAGCTACACCCTTGCCCCTCTTCCACTGTGAACCTGTCTGTGCTTCATAATAAAAATCTGCTTCCTTTTAAAAGCACATATTCAGAGCTTTCTCTTGTCTCTTTTTAAATCGCAGCGTTTAGCTTTTACGATCTGATTATCGATGCAGTTGGGTTTGGTCTGCCACCTGGCTGTTTGCTCGCCATCCTTCCCATCTGGTCTTAGTCCTCTCTTCTTTTCCTGTCTTCTTTTGGATTGTTTCAGTTTTCTTTGTTTTGTGTGTGTTTCAGCATTTGTTTTACCCCTTGTGTGTTTTGAGCTATAATTTGTCTGTAGATCTTCTCACTAGCGGACCCTCTGGACCTCACAGTCTGCACGCTGAAGTCACCACATGGCGTGAGCCTCGGTCGTAACACCCCATGAGCTGTGAAACCTCTGAGCGGCACGCCCGTCCTTTGTCATTTTGGTCATGGGTTTTACTTCTAAACATGCTCCAATTCCAGAGGAAACCCTCGGTCCTTGTTTTAAATGCTCAGTTGCTTTCTATAAACCGCAGCAGATGACAAAAGGCCCCCTTGCGCCTGTCACCTTGGACTTTTCTAATCTCTCCCAGAGATCCTGTCCCAGTTCCGACCCTCCTGCTTCCCAGTCCTCCCACAGCAGCCGGCCCTGAGGGCAGCAGCCTCTCTCAGCTCTTGTCAAAGGACACATTGCTCTCTTCCGTCCACTCTGGAGGCTGTGGGTTCCCTCGGGTCACCTCTCCTGTGGCTTCCAGTGTGTGGGTTTTGGCCACCAAGAGCCTGGATGGATGCCGGGGGCTGAGGCTAGGCACTACCTGGTGGCCTTTCTCAGGGGGAATGAGGCCTCCAGTTCAGCTCTCCCACCTGCCCTCCAGATCCTAAACTTGACCCTTGGCTCCTCTGGCCCCCAGTGATAGGGTGCCACCCTTTGGACCTTTGTCCCAGGTGCCCTCACCTTCCGGAAGCTGGATTGTCCAGGTTGAGCGTGGCTTCTGTCTCCTCAGAGCTGGGTTTGAAAAAGGAAGCTGGATCCCATGTCTGCAGGGAGCTGGTGGGCCACTGTCATCTTCTCTGTCACCTTCCTTTCAGATGGGAAGAGTAGAGACAGGTAGATGCTATTGATTTCCAGAAGGGAGACCACCAATCCAGAGGTCAGTGACCCAGACAGAAGCCTGGGCAGGGAGAGCTCAGAGCAGGCAGGAACTCACAGGCCTCTCCAGGGACCCGGCAGACATGCCTGACCAGGAGGGCCCACGAGCAAGGTCTGGGGTCAAAGGCCTCAGGTCCTGGACAGGGGCGTCCAGGCAGGGGACGGGGTCCCAGCTCTCATGGAGACCACAAGCTGCCCTTTCCCTCTGCCTCTGTCCTCCCTGGGCCCAGGCAATGGGGCGCTGCTGTCCATGCCGTGCCCCTCCTCGACCGTCCATGCAGACACCCTCAGCTCCGTGGCAGCACCCTCACAGCCGTGCTGAGGACACCGTCCAGTTTCTAGGCAGCTCTTAACCAGCCCCGACGAGGCTAGAATCGGCCTTCACACCTGTAACAGAGATGGGTGCCTGCCCACGGCTCTGGGGCCGAGTGTGGAGAGGGGCAAGCTGGAAACACTGAGGAGCAGGCCAGTTCCACAAGGCCCCCAGGCCCCGCTGTTCTCTCTGCAGTGAAAGAACCCAAGGGGTGTTGCCGCCTGTGGCCGCTTGGAGCAACGAAGCCGCAGGAAGAAGTTCAGAGGCGAACTAAAAACAAACAGCCTTTTTATCTGATAACTTTTCTCTCTGGCTCTAACAATGACTCTAACACGCACCACACACCACCAAACAACCAACACACCAAATGGCACAGACCCGATCAGCAATCTCGCTCAAGTCTCTCGAGATCCCGGGCCAAGTCCCGTGAGACTACGGAAGGCAGCAATGCCCAAACATCTCCATGACCCATAGTCAACTGCAATCTAGCCATCTCCCCAAACAGGACTCCTGCATTTCCCCCCTTTTGTTCTAAAAGAGGGGATGCTCTAGGACGTCTATGTGCAACCAACATTCTTACCCGTCATCGGATAATCAAGGCTGTGCCCTTGACTCCTGTCTTAGGTTGATATGTCGGCCACATGAGACTGTCCCGTGCGACTGTGCCTGTCTTAGGTTGTCCCCCTCTGGGGATCTTACCCGTCATTGGCTAACCAGCCATCCAATGGAGCCCTTCAGGATCGACTGTGTATGATGACTAACAGCCGTCCAATTGTGAGGAGATGCTGCGGCTTTAAGGTGACAAGCCTTTTGGTGACGAGCCAAATTGCATAGCATATCAAATTGTTTAAACAAATCAGCTGCCCTAAGTTGCATCAAGTATCACACTGAATTCTCTAGACAAATAACTGCAAGGCATTGTCCCATAAAGTCCCAAACAATGAAAGATCAAAATGTCCATTTGTTATAACACGTTGATGTAGGAGGCCCCATGCATGTAGAGCAGAGGCTACTCTGTTGGTGAGGTTGTTTGATGCTTGAGCAGCAGGGATGCTTGTGGCGACCGTGATCCCTGCAGCTGTAGCAGCAGACGTCTTTTGTATGTCTAGACAATGCCACCGGCAAATCTTCAGGGCCCGCTACCTAGAAACTCAAGCATCAATTATTAAAGGAAAGGCAGTGTTATTGCAGCACTGAGTCAAGAGTCGAGTTGTCAAACTAAAAAATAGAATTATTAGATTAGAAAAATTAAAGTTGATTTCTGCTCACACACATTGTTGAGCTCCCACAAACATAAGCTGGAAAAATATCTTATTCAGAACAAAACAAAGAAAGACTGAGGGTATTTACTATATTAAAGATAGATTAAAGTAAAGTTAAAGGCACTTTGGAGAAATAATTTGTTAGCTGGAACCCTCAAGTCTATACACAGCAATCTTTTACCTGTTGAGATAATTGAAATTAATCAGCTATTAAAGAAATGAAGTTAATAACAAATAATCAATCTTATGTCAAAACACCAAAATATCAGGTTATACAGCACTAGTCATATTGTTTGCTAAAAAGAAGTCCCAGGGACACCTATAAATCAAAATTGAAAGTACCTTCATTTATAAAATTATTTACCTAAATTGAATACTCTTAACCTAAAATGAATTAAAGTTATTTGGATCCATATATATTTATTTTTTTCATAAGCGCTTTGTTATTTGTGACGTCACACTGGACAGATGCACAAACATACAAACATATATTTGTGACGTCACATTAACATGAAATGTAGACAAATGTACAGACATAAAGACATGTATAAAAAGAAAAAAAAATACAATTGTGTGCACACTAAAGAGAGATCTCCTCGTCCCGGCCGGGAGGAATGACACTTAAGTTGTGAAATATTTTGAAGGACCTTGTTTGAGGGAATCATTCCATATCTTCATCTTGGTCCTCTTGATTTTGTACTTTTTTTTTATTAATCTTGATGTTTCAACAACTTCATCTTGATCTTTTTGATGTGGTACCTGTTTTATTAATCTAGATGGTATCCATATTGGAGAGGATTCGTGCTTTGGAAAAACACAAACAGATCCTCTCCCCCAAATTAATACTGGATCTGGACCCTTTCATGTACCTGAAAGAACATCCTTCCAGTAAACCAAAGGTTTATGTTGTTGGTGTGGATTCCAATGTCTGTCTCCAGCAGAATAACCATCAGAGTCTAAAGTTAAAAAATTTAAAGTAAACAGGGCAACTGCCAATCTGTCCTTAGGATTTTTCCAGTTTCCTTCTTTCTGTTTTAACAACATAACTTTTAGTGTGCGGTTTGCTCTTTCAATAATGCTCTGACCCTGAGGATTGTATGGGATGCCTGTTTTAAGGGATATGTTGAATTTTGCGCAAAACTGTTTGAAAGATGAGGATGTATATGTGGGGCCATTATCTGTTTTAAGCATTTTGGGGATGCCCAATGCAGCAAAAGCTTGTAAACAATGAGATGTGACATCTTTAACTTTTTCTCCGGAATGTAAGGAAGCAAAAATCATGCCTGAGCATGTATCTATGGTCACATGAATAAATCGCAATTTTCCAAAACTTGGCTCATGAGTAACATCCATCTGCCACAAATGATTGGGCATTAATCCTCTAGGGTTAACTCCGAAATGAGGATTGGGCAAATGTGTCATACAAGATTTACAATCTTTTACAATTGTTCTGGCTTGCTCTTTTGTGATTTTAAACCTACGCTGCAAGGTTGTGCTATTGACGTGAAACTGGGAGTGAAATAAAGTAGCTTGCTGGAGCGCTGAAAGTATAAAGATTGTTTGGGTAAGAGCATAAGCCTTTTGATTACCTTCATGGAGGGGACCAGGCAAGTTGGTATGTGCTCTAATATGCCATACAAATAGAGGTTCTTTTCTTGCCCACAAAAGTTTTTGTATTTGATAAAACAATTTAAAGTCTGGAGTATGAGGTGCTATTGGTCCTGCTAGCTCTAATTTTGGGACGGCATGTACAATATAGTGGCTATCTGAAAAAATGTTCATGGGCTGTTCGCTAAAATTTTCCAGAGCTCTTACCACAGCTTCCAGTTCCACTAATTGAGCTGATTTGTGTGTAGTTATGGAAGTCATATTTTCTTTTTTAGTGACTACTGCAGCAGTACCATTTGAGGACCCATCTGTGAATACCTTTAATGCCTTAGGAATAGGTTGATTTTTTATAACCTGTGGAAATATAATAGGATGATTAATGCAAAAAGATAATATAGGAGACTTAGGAAGATGATTATCAAAATTTGCAGAAGTAGAGCATTTAGCTATAGCCCAATCATTATCATTGAAGCATAAATATTCAATCTGTGATGGTGAATAGGGAGTAATAATAGTAGCAGGGTGAATGCCAAATATTTTAGTAGAAGTCTTAAGTCCTTGAAGAATAAGTTTAGCCACCATGGAGGTATAAGACTCAATTATACTTTTAGGAGAGACGGGCAAATGTATCCATAATAAAGGCCCTTGTTGCCAAAATACTCCCGTGGGTGTATATTGTGAAGAATAATAATCAACATCAGCAGTTGAGTTAAATCAAATCTATCACAGTGAGCTCCTTCGATGGCTTTTTCTACTAACTTTAAAGCTTTCCTAGCATCAGGAGTCAATGTTCGTGGTGAAGATGGATCAGGATCTCCACGAAGGATGTCAAATAAAGGTTTTAGTTGGCCAGTAGTGAGGTTTAGTGTAGGGCGCGAAGCCAATTAATGTCTCCCAGTAGTTTTTGGAAATCATTGAGGGTGGTCAAATGTTCTTTATTTATTAAAATTTTGGGGGGTCTAACAAAGATATCCATGATTTTAAATCCTAAATATAATATGGGTGATCTGGTTTGAACTTTTTCTTTTGCTATATATAATCCATATTTTTTAAAATTTTCTACCACATCACTGAATATATTAAATAAGATTTTTTGATTAGGGTGGGCCAGTAAAACATCATCCATGTAATGTAAACACATGAGGTTTGCATATTTATTTTTAATGGATTGGATTGCTTTGTCCACATATATTTGGCATATGGTGGGGCTATTAGCCATTCCCAGCGGTAGCACTTTCCATTGATATCTTTTATCAGGGCCATTATTATTGATAGAAGGAACTGAAAAAGCAAACCTGGGGGCATCCAGAGGATGTAGGGGAATGGAAAAAAACAATCCTTTATATCAAGAGTAATAAGATGGAAATTTTTTGGAATAGCTACAGGATTAGGAAGTCCAGGTTGAGTAGGGCCCATGATTTGCATGGTTTTATTAATTTGTCTAAGATCATGTAATAATCGCCATTTCCCTGATTTTTTCTTGATCACAAATATGGTGGAATTCCAGGGAGAGGTGGAATGTTCTATATGTCCTGCTTCTAGTTGTTCCTGAACTAGTAGGTGGGCCGCTTGTAATTTCTCTTTAGATAGGGGCCACTGAGGGACCCACACTGGCTTATCAGAAAGCCATGGTATTTTCAAAATTACTTTCTCAGTGGGCCCGAAAAAAAAATATCTTTTTCCTTTATGATAATGATTACTTTTAGGGTTAAGATTACTCTGTAGTTTTTGATAATGATTTTCTTTTAGGGTTAAGATTACCCTGTAGATTTTCACATTTAACACCTGCAGGCTTGGTTGCAAGGTGTACTCCCATTTGTTGCAAAATATCTCTTCCCCATAAAGAACCGGTAGGTTAGGTAAAACATAAGGCTGAAATGTTCCTTTATGGCCTTCATCATCCTCCCATTTTAAAATTACTGCACTTTTCTCTGGGAGGTTATTATATCCCAAGCCTCTTAAAACTGGTTGGAGCTTTTTGCAGAGGCCAGTGCTTGGGCCATTGTCGTAGATTAATGATGGAAGAGTCAGCTCCAGTATCTATCAGTCCTTCTATCTCTATTCCTTGGATTTTTATTTTACACATAGGCCTCCCTGAACAATCTCGAACCCAGCAAGCCATATGTTCTGAGTCAGTGGAACAAAATCCTCTATTGTTCCCTTTTTAAGGCATACTCATTTTAAATGAATTATGTAAATTAGGAAGGAGAAGCAACTGAGCAATTCTATCTCCTTGATTAACAGAACTTATACTTTGGGGTGAGCTAAGCATTATTTTTATTTCCCCTTTGTAGTCTGAGTTTATTACACCTGGGGTCACTTGCAAACCTAATAAGCTTTTAGGACTTTGCCCCAGAATAAGTCCTACAGTCTCTGAGGGAAGAGGTCCCCTGACTCCTGTGGGAATCAGTTGAACCCCCATTTCAGGTGTTAACACTATTTGGGTGGTGGAACAGAGGTCTAATCCTGCATTTCCTCCTGTTCCTCTGGCGAGGGAGTGGATGGGTAGTAGGGATTGTGTCGGGGAAGCATCTGAGTGGATGCTTGAGGATACTCCTCCTCCAATGCCTTGTACATTTGTGGGCCCCAGGGCATTGGGCCCTGTGTCCCATTTTTTGAATTCCTGAACAAAGGATTTCCATGGATGTCAAATTTTGAATAGCATTTATTGGCCCAATGATTTCCCTTTTTACACCTGGGGCAGCGGCCTGGGGCACGGTATGAGCTTGGTCTTATTTCTCTTTTGGGATTTTGCCTAGAATAGCCTGATTGATTATGATAATTTTGCCTGGAATATCCTGATTGGTTATAATGTCTAGGTTTAGCCTTTGTGAAATTTCGAGAGGAAGCACCTCTCATTGAGGCTGCAGTCACATTTCCTGTGACAAAGGAGTCATTTATATCTTTACATAGTTGTATATATATGGAAAGATCCTTTTAAGTTCTCCATGGCCTGATGGCTCCCTGGCAGTATTTATTAGCATTTTCGTATGCTAATTGAACAACTAATGGCATAGCTTGATCAACATCTGCAAACACACTACCTGCAGTTCTCAAAAGTCGATCAGCAAAGTCAGCATATGGCTCATTAGGTCCTTGAATCACTTTTGACAAGCTACCTTGTAGATCCTCAGGTCCTTGTACAGTTTTCCATGCCTCTAAGGCAGCTGTGTTTATCTGAGCATATACACCTGGGTCATAATCTTTTTGAGACTGTAAGTCTGCGAATTGCCCTTCTCCTGTGAGCATGTCTATATTATAGTTTTCAAACCCTGCAGCTGCATTTCTTTTAGACATTTCTATACAAAGTTCTTGGAATTGCGATCGCCAAACCAAGTATTGCCCCCCACTTAATGTTGCTTTATATAGACTTTTCCAGTCTGAGGGGGTTAAGCTAAAGGTGTTAAGGGACTCCAGCATACTCAACGTGAAAGGAGCTTGGGGCCCATAAGTCATTATTGCCTCTTTGAGATTTTTTATTGTTTTGAAATCTACTAACTGATGGACCCTCTGTCCATTTTTCTTTTCAAATGCTGGCGGTTCCCAATGTATCTGTGAGTTACCCTCGAGAGCGCATAAGCGATCAGAAAGACTTTTTATTTCTGTTTCTAGGGTATGCAAATGCCTAGTAATACCCTTCATATTTTCTGTAATGGATTCCACCCATGGGGGAGTAGAGGACACAAGTGGTTCCTCTACTTGACGGTCCTTTTTCTTGGTCTTTTTTAGTTTCTTTTTCCTCATTTTCTCAGGATCACTTTTACTAGATTCCTCACCACTGCTAATTTCACTGACAGCAATATCCTGAGGCTCAGGTTCCATTAAGAGCAAGTATCCTTCAGCTATCACCAATAACTCCCGAATAGCTCTAATAACTTGGATTTTTGTCATTTTTGGGACTCTTCTAATACTCTCTTTACTGGTCTTAGTTGGCCCAGTGGAAGCTATGCTTTTTTGATCACTTTCATTTTTTTCTAAATCCTCCTCACTGAGAACGGAGTCAGGTATATCAAGGAGTCTTTGCATAGCCTCTATCACTTGGGATTCAGTTATATTCAAACCCATCTTTAGAGACCTTTCAGTTCTTACCTGTCCTCTCCGAAGTTCCCCGTACGGGCCACCACCTGTTGCCGCCTGAAGCGATGGCTGCTTGGAGCAATGAAGCCACGGGAAGAAGTTCAGAGGCGAACTGGAAACAAACAGCCTTTTTATTCTGATAACTTTTCTCTCTGGCTCTAACAACAACTTTAACACGCACCACACACACCATCAAACAACCAACAACCCAAATGGCGCAGACCCGATCAGCAATCTCGCTCAAGTCCCGCGAGATCCCGGGCCAAGTCCTGTGAGACTACGGAAGGCGGCAATGCCCAAACATCTCCATGGCCCGTAGTCAACCGCAATCTTAGCCATATCCCCAAACAGGGCTCCTGCAACGGGGCAGAAGGGCCGCAGCGGAGGCCACTGCTTGTAAGTGCATGAGGGCTGCCATGGGAAGTGGACTGAGCCCACGGTGACAGACACCAGGTGGCCTGTGCTGGCCTACTCCCCAGAGACGAGGGCCTGAGTGCAGGACTGTGGGCTGGACACTCAGGGCAAAGCCAGGACAGCTGCCCTGAAGCTCCATCCTCCAGGCTCTGTCCACTGCCACTGTGGATGTCCTGGCCACAAAAGCAGAAGTTCCCAAAGAGAGACAGCAAGCAGCAGAGAAAACGCCACCGAGAAACTTGCCTCCGCACACGAGCCCCTGCTTCTGCACGTAGGATCCCATGCAGCTGTGCGTGGCCTACCGCACAACGGCAACCGCGTGGACCTGTGACCGTGTCTCTAGCTACACTGCAGCTCGAAGCCAGAGCCTCGTGCTGGAATCCAGCGCACAGGTGACTCTGGACCCCGCCTGCTGACACGGGCGCTGGTGCCTGAGAATCCCCGTCTGGGCCTCACAAGGCCTTGGGCCTTGGCTCTGTGCTTCCTCACACCCGTAGGACCTGGTCCATCCAGCAGGAGGGGGAGGGCGCGCCTCTGTCCAGCCCTGCATTCGGGGTCTGCGGCCAGCTGCCCTCTGGAGTCTCAGCACTTCCTTGCGGCTCGCGGAGGGAAGGCGGCTCCGGTTGACCTGCGTGCTCAGAGGCAGGAAGCAAGCGCTGCCTCCAGAACGCGCCTCAGACTGGAGGCCTCGGGGGGCTGAACTCAGAGGCTGTGAGTGATCCTCGGGCAAAGTCAGCACAGTTGGAAGTGGACCATGTCCCAGGACACAGGCATCGCCCACAGCCACCAGCTCCCACTCCAGGAGGTCCTCAGACTGCCTGAAGACGCCTGCCTGCTCCCTCCCCCACGAGGAGCAACTGCAGAAGCCAGGCCTCCCAGGTGCACGCCCAGGGCCTGGGCTGGCCTTTGACTCCGAAGTCCAGAGCCAAGTTCCTGTGCCCCCTGTGCTCAGCGCCCTTGGAAGGAAGTGCCAGTTCCTCTTCACAGACTCTGAGCACCTCTGCCTTGGTCTGCTCGGCCAGCTGAAAGACAGCCCCCAAACTCCAGAGGGAGGAGTCCAGGCAGGCTCCGGGTCTTGGCCTGCAAGGGGCCCACCCCAGTGTGCCTGTTTGTCTGGTTCCGAGCGTGAGGCCCAGCGGGGTGCAGATGTGTGTCCTGAGCACACCCCGGCTGCACAATAGCACGGTTTCTCCAACAGCAGGAATCAACAATGCTCGTGTGTTCCAGCCGTAGCCAAACAAGTGGTTCTGCAGAGCAGGGCCAGGGGCCCTCCGCCAGGTGTGTCCAGCTAGTCGGCGGGAGAGCAGAGGTGAGGGAGCCACAAACCTGGGTCTTGGCCCTGCACGGCCGTCACTGTCCCAGTCACAGTGGGTGGCAGACCTGCAGCTTGGCTTCTCACCCATAAATGGGAACAGCAAACTGAGTCAGAGCTGCCTCAGCTGGACCGTGGTGTCAGCCGTCGGGGGTGTGCTGCTGTTTCTGACAAGCTCGAGTGAGCAGGAGAAAGAGGGTCCTGGAGAGGCCAGCCTTCCAGAAAGGCACACCTCGTGTTTCCAGATGATCCCCTCTGCCAGACAGTGAGGCCCTCCCGCCTGGCCACGTGATGGAAATACCTCTGTGAAGCCCGCAGCAGATGAAGTTGGTCATGACACACGGCACCTCCTCCAGGGACCAAGAACAGAGCCATGAACCTCAGTTCTCTCCATGACCCCCACTGCAGCTAAACCGAGGTCTGTGGGATTTACACCTGGTTTTTAGGCAGCTGCTTCATCTCCTGGGTACTTTGCCAACATCATGACACTCACTGAGTTTCCAATCTCCTTGATTTTCTTGGCAAAATGTATGTGATGTGTGTATTGGAGCTGGTTGAGAATAGAAGCTGGGATATATGGATCATGTCAGAAATCTCTACAGGCTCAGTGAGTGAGTGTGCAAGTTGAAAACCTATCCATTTTGCCAAAAGCAGCATGCACTGCCTTGGCTGTTATGGTCAAGTTCAGCCTCAGGACAGTGAGGCCTCTTGCTCCCAGCCTTCCTGGACAGGGCCAAGAATCATCTAATTGACCCAGTTGTTTAATTAAGGAGGTTTAAAAGTGACAGCAGTTTGGAGCCTATTCATGATTTATCTTGCAAAATAAAAACATCCATCTTTCTGCAGATCTGTTCCAGAAGTATATGTCTCTACTGGTTTTGGACTCTGGGTGTCTGTGAGGATACAGCCCTGTGCTGCTGCTATGTGAGGTCAGCCTGGTAAGGGTGCCATCCCAGGAGAGCCCTTTCCTTTTTTCCTTTTTTTTTTTTTTTTTGGTACTGGGGATTAAATTCAGGGGCAATCAATCACTGAGCCACATCCTCAGCCCTTTTTTGTATTTTGTTTAGAGACAGGGTCTCACTGAGTTGCTAAGTGCCTCGCCATTGCTGAGGCTGGCTTGGAACTCACGATCCTCCTGCCTCAGCCTCCCAAGTGCTGGGATTACAGGCGTGGGCACCATGCCCAGCCCTTTCCATTTTTTGGTGGCAAAGTTGTTCTCATTGGTTTGTTGCGAGTTTGTTTCTAAAGATAGTCCTGTTAAAATAGGACGCATTTTTGTGCCGCTGACGTCCTTCTTTCAAGGCTGCTTCCTGAAGAGAGCCCTAGGAAGACCAGCGTGGGCACTGTTCCTGGCTGGCATTGCAGCTGCAAGGCCACCCCAGACTTGGATGGGCTGTCCCAGTCTCGTGTTGTACAGAGAGAGACGAGAATACCCACGATGATGGGCACTCAGGTGGCCAGTGATGGGACAGCCCTGGGCCATGCTCCTCAGGTGCTGGCCAAGCCCCTCAATGCACCTGGAAGGAGATGCAGCTATGACCAAGAGCAGTGGCCACAATCTGGAGGCCAATGATGCAGCCGTGTCCTTGAGCCATAGGGACAGAGGGAGGAGAGCCCTCCAGGGACTGCAGCCCAGGAACTTGGTCCCTCTCCCATGGGCCCGTGGAGTCTCCCAACTCCAGCTGATTTCAGAAGAGCATTCTGAGCAACCTCCCAAAGCCAGCGTTTCTAGATGGTTTGCTTTGAGGGGAGGATTGGCAAAGCCAGACAGGAATAAAGGAGTGTGATCAGGAGGTTTGGGCAGAAATAAGTCAAGAAGTACAGGGCCCACGGGGGAGGAGAGGCCATTTGGTGGAAAGGTGCTGGTCACAGGCAGCTGCATCCAGTTCACACTAGTACGGATCCTGTCGCAGATGTGGGCAATGCCCAGGGTCACTGCAGGACACTCGCCCAGTGCCCACCACACAGCACCAATCCTACCCAGATGTGGGCAATGCCCAGGGTCACTGCAAGACTCACCCAGTGCCCACCACGCCCAGGGCTGCAGGTGTGCGCAGCTCGCACTGTGCACTGGAGGAGGTGTGGGGTGAGAGCTCTCCCCACTTGGGCCTCCAGGGCACAGCTGCCTGCGGTTGGCTCCGCCACTGCGAGACGCACAGGCGAGGAGCTCCTCCGAGCAGGGCCTCCAGCTGAGGCTGCTCCAGCCAGGGATGGAGCCAGTCTCGCACAGACACCCAGGGCCCTGGCTGGAGCGTCCCGACACCGCTCGGGCCTCTGTTCCGGCTCCCACATCCAGCTCTAGGGCGGGAGGGATGGCTTTGGACATGGGCTTCAGAGACGGCCCTCGGGGCTCCAGGCCCGTCCTCCCGGCTCCAGCTGGAAGTGCTCTGTCTTTCCGCTGATTCTGGCTGATGTCTTGGTGTGGAGAAGCAGATAGAGAGCTGAGCACGGTCACCCCCCGTCGCATCTGAGCAAGCTCACAGTGAGGCTGCTGCTGACTCAGTCTCAGTGTGGGGTGAGCTCACATCTGAAGTTTTCTTCCTCAGTTCTATTCTCAAAGTACACAGTCTGCCTGCCTGGGGGGGGGGGTGGGGGGGGGGGGGGGGGGGGGGGGGGGGGGGGGGGGGGGGGGGGGGGGGGGGGGGGGGGGGGGGGGGGGCCACCTAAATCACTTTCTGTTTTCTCATTTTTCACCAGCCAATAATATCAAAGATTGAGCGATTCAACTTAGAAGTGTGACTGTGCCGGCCACTTACCACCCATGCTTACCAGTCACACAGCCGACAAAACTAGCAGGACGTGTCCACGGTCGATGTGTTTCCTAGTCCTCTTTTCTGACTGTTGATATAGTGCTTTTTTTAAAGCTTTCTTTGAAATCCAGTCAAACTTACCTATAATAAATGGAACTTGATTGATCATGTCACTTATCAGAAGAGGAGGGGCAGCTCAGTCCCAGAGAAGCAACACAGTGCTCCAAAGAGCAGTGCCCATGAGGAAGCCAGGGGTGGCCAGGCAAGCCAAGGTCCAGCCCTGGGCAGTGTAGGTGCATGGAGCACAGGGCCCAAGCTAGGGGCATGTTGCCGCCTGTAGCGATTGCCGCTTGCAGCAACAACGCTGCGGGAGAAAATCCGGAGGCATAATGGAAATGAAAAAGTTCTTTTATTCTTCTCTCTTCTAACTTCTCTCTCCGGCTCCAACAACCTCTCCAACTCCAACCACAACCACCACCTCTAACTCACCCTCACCCGGTTAAATACTTTTTGCCTTAACAAGGACACGTGCTAACAGCTCGAGCTTACAGGTGTGTCACACAGTGTTCACGGGCATAAAAAGATTCTTAGATAAATGCATGAATATCAGGTGAAAATACTTGAACACCTTTATGGCTCTCAGCTAGCCGCCACCTTAGCTATCCTCAATTAGGGCTCTTACAGTAGAGGGAACACTGAGATGAGGAAACAGTGCTTCCTTGAGGGTCTGGGGATCACAGTGGACAGAAGAGGGGCAGGACAGCAGTTTGGAGGTGAGCAGGCATCCTGGCACCGTGGGGGACCTCCCTCCACCCGAGAGATGAGGAGGGGATTCCAGAAAACACATGCGAGCGGCGCCCCAGGATGACGGGGCTGTCCAGCCAAGGGTGGGGCAATGCTCTGGACGATCCAGGAGAGCGGGGCTGGGCAGTGGCTTGGGAGGGACAGGGAGTCGACGGACAGAGGCTCTCTGAGACGATCCCCTGGTGCCAGCTAGCTGGCATGCTGTGCTCCAGCCAGCGCAGAGCCACACAGCTGTGGCCAGGTCTGCACCCTTGTCTCTGTTCTCTTGCCTGCCCAGGGCAATGGCTCTTGAGAAGAGAGCGGGAGCCCAGGTGAGCAGAAGCCCACTGAGGGCTTGCTGAGAAAAAGCTGGGCTTTGTCCTAAATGCAGGTGGAAGCCACCACAGGAGGAGAGGCCCGGCCACACGTGTGATTCGGGATGACCTGGTGTGGAAGGGACACTGTGCCAAAACCCAAAGCCACAGCTCTGAGGGGACTGGGGACATCCAGCAGCGTCGGTGGCCCAGGCCAGGGCAGTGGAGGCGGAGAGAAATGACGGGAAAGTTTGAGTGTTCATGAGTTTATTGCTTTTCCTGAAATATAAACAGATGGGAGCAGGGATCCCACATCCAGCCTCCGGGGTTTTGAGAACTGGACACAAACTAAGCACAGCAAGAAATGGACTATGTGAGTCGCCACTGCCCAGGATGCAGCCCGGCGGCCTCTCCACTGTCGGCCTCGCGGAGTGGGGCACCTCCTCCCTGCGCTCTGTCCTGCGGGGCTGCAGCGCCTGGCCCCAGCTCCTGGTCTGGGCCAGGCCTGTGACTGAGTGGCCCTGACAGAGAGCTTCAGAGTGGCCGTCCTTCCACTCAGCACCGGCCAGCTGTGTCCCCTGGGTGGGTCCGTCAGCATGCTGTCCACAGCAGGCTGGCATCTTCCTTTTAGTTTGTGGGATCTCAAGTGATCTGACCTCCTTCATTCACAGGTTTAGTATTTCATATTTTCTCCTTTTTTCTTGGTCAGTTTTGCTAGAAAATCACTACATTTATTAAGCCTTTCAAATAATTCATTTTGACATTGTTTATTTTCTCTATTTTCAATTCCATGGGTTTTTTTTATTTGTTTGTTTGTTTTTGCTCATTTTTATCATTCCTTTTGTCCAATTATGTTTTAAAATTTGCTCTTCTAGTTTTTCAAAGCAGAAGCTTGGCTGACCATTAAAACATCCCATAGTCTACCTGCTTCTCTCTCTGCACGGTGTCAGCTGACTCTGTACATTCTGATACATTGTGTTTATATAATCAAGTCCCAAATATTTCTGATTTTCTTAAGGAAACTGTAGGAGCTTCACATCCTTCCCCATTGCTTGTGTGGAGGGGAGTTTCAAACTCCTAGATACTTCGGGTGGCCGCTGCTATCGATTTCTAGTTGATCCCATGAGGGTAAACTCTAGTTTCAGACCTTCAGAGAGTCAACCCTGGGTCACACCCAGCATGGAGTCCGTGTCAGGCCCGTCCTTCTGCACAGCAACACCTTGTGCAGTGACCTGTGGGGACAGTCAGGCCAAGTTCTATGCCCAGAATTTAACCTTTTCAGACACGGATTTAGGAGAGCAGGTAACACCCCCAGGAGACTGCAGGCCATCTCCAGAAGGAGAGGAGCCCGCTCCGGTCTCTTCCTGGGGTTTTATTTACGTATTCTGTCGGATCCTCAGGAATCATCCATGCCGCTTTCTCTCAAGGGACTCTGGGCCTGGAACAGCATGGGTGTTTTCGAAGCTGTGAGTGGCACTGAGAGCCAGCTGTGCACCCCCAAGGCCTGCCCGGAGGCCTGGCATCCAGCTGTCCCAGTCCATGCGGATGCAGGATGTGTCCTTGGCTGCCAGAGCCCACCGTCTGCTCAGGCCCCTCGGGTCTTTCTGGTCCCCTCTTCTGCTCCAGGTCCTACCCAGGACACCATCTGACGTTTCCCTGTGGCCTCCTCAGCTCCTCTCTGAAGTGGTGGCTTCTTAGACCTCCCTTGTCTGCACCACCCCGAGGGGACTGCAGCTCCACAGTGAGCCAGGCCTCGAGGCAGCCCACCAGCTCTTCTCCCAGGTACGATGGCATCCATGCTTACTGGGAGGATGACCACAGGAACAGCCCACTGCCATGATGCCCTCCAAGGGTGACATGCTGTCTGTGTACCTGGTGGCCGTGAGCTGGGCCACGACCACCTGGCTGGGTGGATCCCCCACGGCAGGCCTTCCTTTCCTGCTGCGTGTGGCTGGTGTGGCGGTCACACCAGGGCAGGGACATCACAGCCCTGCATGGAAGCCCCACACCAGAGTATGGTTGGACCTGCAAGGGAGACGCGGCTCTGCTCCTCATTAGCTTCCTGGGTCTTCTGCGTCAGTGTGAGCAGGGCCTCCTTGCCCACATGTGGGTTCATCGGCTCCTCTGTTGCTCAACCCCGGCTCACGCAGTGGTGTTCTTCAGGGCTGCGCTGGGCTTTGAGGGAGCCCTGTGCTCCCAGGGTGGCTTTTGTTTGCCTGCTTGTGTGGATTCTCTGACTTCCTGGCAGGCAGGAGGTCCAGGCTCATGGTGCATTTCCTGCCCATCCTAGAATCAGCTGTTTCTAAAGGAACCTGATTTTTGCTGGAGAATGTCCTTGTAGACAAGACCCAGGGCTGCGGTGCTGCTTGTACCTGGCATGGGCTTCTTGTGGCTGTGGGTGACAGCAGAGCCTGGGTGTGCACGGTCCACCCAAGGCCTCCGCATGGGGCGCTCGTGGCCATCTGCGTCCACACTAGGCCGCACACACACGCTGTCTGCAGATGCTGGCAGCAGGGGCAGGCTGACCCTCCACCCACCACCCTCTTGGTTTCTTTGGTGGAGGCTGTGTGGGGTGGTCATTACTGACCCCTGCCCTGCAGTTTCAGCAGCAGGGCAGTCCTGGGAGCTGCACTGTGCTGAGCTAGCCTCTTGCACGACACCAGGTCTTGGGGCCAGCTGCTTGCTCACCCTCAGAAGTTGTTTCTCACATTGGAAATACAGTTAGATCCTGTGGTCGGTCGGCACCTCCTCCTGGGATCCCCGACTCCTAAGGAATTTTTTAAGTTATATACATTGAAGTTTCACTTTTTGTGCTGTGAAAATTCCCTGGGTTTCGGCAAGAGGGAGAGCTGTCTCACCTCGGAAGCTGCCGGCGCCTGCCTACTCACCCCTGGCCGCCCAGGCATGGAGCGCTGGCGGCTGCCCCGTGGCTTCATGACCCTGTGGTCTTCTTTCTTAGGAGTGCTGTGCAGCTGGGCCCAGGTGGGCGCTGCCCACCTGCTCGGCATTGCTGAGCAGTGCCCCATGTGCGTGCACAGCTGGATTTGCTCTCCATTCACCTCGAAGCCTGTCTTAGTTGCTGCTGGTATGGAGTGTTTTGAAGAAAGTGGCTATGAACATTTACACGCATGTTTTGTGTGGACACAAGACTTCAGAGGCACTGGGGGGACTCTGGGCACATACAGAGCTGTGTTCAGTGTTCTGAGAGATGGCAGACGCCTTGGCACTGCCCCACTCTGCATCCCACAGCAATAAGCATGTTCCCCATGCTCAGCCCTTGCCAGTGTCCAAATTCTCCATCATCTTCAAATTGTGTTCTGCCCGTTCTCATAGGTGTGTGGGGCAGCTCATTGATGTTTTAATTTCCCCGATGGAAAATGATGCTGAATGTTCCTCTGCACGCCTACTTGCCATCTGCCTCTCTTTGACGAAGTGTCAAAGGTGCTTTCTTGTTGTTGAGTTTTAAATGCTCTTTATTTATCTTTAGTACCAAAGCTCTTCTTCCATTCTGTAGCTGGTCTTTTGACTTTTCAGTAATGCCTTCAGAACTTTCAGAGAACAGTTTAGCATTTCAATATGCGTAACTTCACTGACATTTTCTTGCATGCATTGCGTGGTGCTGTAGGTGAAGACACTCTCATCAGAGCACGCGGGTTTTTCTCCTGCGTGTCCTCGCTGTTCGGTGACGTTGCTCCGCCGTGCGTGTCCAGGGTCCATGGAGTCCATCCGTGTGCTGCGTACAATGCCTGGCCTGGTCAGGTTCCACGGGCCTCTTTTTCATGCTCTCCGATTGCCTCTTCCCCGTGTTGAGAGCGTCTTTTCTCCGTTTCTGCGCTTCTGGGGGTTTGTGGAGGGAGGCCAGGGCTGTGAGAGTGTCCCCACATGGGCTCTCGGGGCCACTGACCTGCACACCTCTTCCCACCAGCACCACAGTGTCGCCGTCACTGCAGCTCCGTGGCTCGTCGGGGGTCAGGGGCATCCTCTTCCCCCTTGGCTCTTCCTCTGGGCGGCTCAGGCTGTTCCGGGCCTTCCCCTCTGCATTTGGAGTTTGGGCTCAACTGGGCTGTGAAGAGTCCGTTCCGCAGTCTCACTGTGACCCGTGTGAGCTGTTGGTGTTGGTGACATTCCGTATCTACTTGGGGATGTTCCCCTTTGTCCTTCATTTCTGAGATTTCACTGCATTATTCACTGTGAGCCTGGGTATCTTTTTCCCTTAGAGAGCTGATGTGGGTTACATCAACTGACTTTTAGATGTCAATCATCTGACAGTCCCGGAATGCTGCCTGTCTGGAATCTGTTCCACTTGGCCCTGTCTTGTGATCCTTTTCTACATTGTGCTCAGTTTGCTGTGCTTTTCCATCTCCTTTTTTTTATCTTTTCTCCTTCTTTCTCTCCTGCAACAGGTCTAGCTGAGCTGCGTGGGTGGCCTCCAACAGCTGGGCTCAGTGGTCCTCCTGCCCAGCCCCGGAGGTGAACCGCAGGTGCACCCCTGCACCCGCGTCCACTCACTGGTGTGTGGTTGAAGATCTCTGCCTCGCTGCTAATGGACGCTGGCCAGCAGTCTCTCGGGAAGCATCACCTGGTCTTGGTGTAGGAGGAATGCTGGCCTCGGAGCATGAGTTAGGTGACCTGGGCTCCTATTTTGTGTCTTTTTTCCTGCAAATATCTACAGACAGCTGTTGTCTTTTCTTCCTTGAGCATTTGTCAGAACCTACCAGTGAACTCATCAGGTCATAGGCCTTCTTTTCTGGAAGGTGAATAGTTGACTCAACTTCTGGTCATAACTGTTGTGATTCCTAGAAGCCTACTCGGGTATCTCTGTCTCCGAGGTGGGGTTGTAGGTCTGATTTCCAGGACTCGGTCCACCTGTCGGTCTCCGTCCACAGACAAGAGTGACAGAGCACGCCCTTTGGCCTCTGGTGCTCCTGAAGGGTAGCCATGCCCTCTCATCCCACAGAGCAGATTCTATCTCTTTCTTGTTAACCTGGCTTGGAGTTTATCATCCCTATTTATTTTTTCAAAGAACTAGCTTTTGGGTTTATTGATTTTCTCTGTTTTCCTGCTTTCACTTTCACTAATACCTGATCTCATTTTATTATGTATTTTCTCTCTCTTTCTTCTTGTTTAAAAGCCCTACAGCAAAAGGCTGGGGTCTGTCCAGTTTTTTGGGTAGAAACTTGGATCACTGGAGTGAGATCTCATTCTGATGAGTGTGTTTGATACTGTGTATTTCCCTCTGAGCTTTGCTTGTATTGCAGCCCACGCTAAGTTGCATTTTAATTTTCACTTAGTTAAGACTGCTCTAGAGTTTCTCCTAAGGCTTCTTTTTTTTTGGTATGGGGGGGGGCATGTGCTGTTGAAGCATGTTTGTTAATCTCCAAGTCACTCAGGGTTTCCAGCTCTCTTCCTGCTGCTGACCTCTGCCCCAGCTCCCCTGGGTGTGGCAGTGCCCTCCCCACCATCCCTGTTCCTTTGAATTTGCTGAGGGGCATCTCGGCCCAGACCTGGTCCCTCCCTGCTTCTCCCAACTCCAGCTGCAGAGTGGCGGCCAGTTGGCAAGAAGCCCGAGGGCGTGTCCAGGATCAAGATGGAGAGGACTGGGGTGGAGCCGTCTGGAGGCTCTGCGGGAGCTCAGGTCCATGCCAGCCGTCGCCTAGGTGAGGTCCAGGCCACAGGCTGCCTCTGGGCCGATTCTCCACAGAACGTGAGGGGAGGGGACTTAATAAATGGACCGGGTCCCCTAAGGCTGAGAGCCAGGAGGAGAATGATGCTAGCCCGGCAGGCTGGGATTTAGCTGCTGGAGCCAGAGGTCCGCCGCGGGAGCCCTGCCCAGCTCAGCATGCATGTGACGCTGTAGCTGAGCACGTAAGCAAGGGGACCAGAACCAGGAGCTGAGCTGGGAGCTGGGACTCCGCCTCCCCAGCACACGCGGAGGCCGGGGGTCTCCACAGGCCTTGATGACTGTGCCACACTCACACATGCCGTGGGAAGTCCCCAAAGAGACACACACACAAACCAGCTTCTGATTTGTGACAAAGGACACTGCAGGCAGCTGTGAAGGGGTGGGGCCGACGTGAAGTCCCAGGACAGTAAGGAACCCGGTAGTTGCAGGTCCAAGGTGGAGATGGATGGCAGTCTCGGGAGCATTCCAAGCCTCCAGGGGCACGCCCGCGAGTCTTCACAGGACAGTGCTGCCTGGCCTCACTCGTGCTAGCCGCGCAGGGAGAGGCTGGGCACCAAGGCGGGTGGGCAGGTGGGGAGACCTGGGTCAAAGGGGACAGGACCTCACTCGGGAGGAGAAGGTTTTCCATGTCTATGTGTGACCATGGTTAGTAATCTGCTCATGTTTCAAAGTGGCTGAAAGTAAATTTCCGACGTCTTCACTACAAAAGAGACAACGTTAGTTAGCTCGATACGCCATCCCACGTTGTCCCCACAGACGATGACATCACTCTGTACTTACGCACACATGCAATTATAATCTGTCATATAAAACCTTGAAAACAAAATAAAATCTAATAATTGAGGGAAATATTTTAAGTTGAAATAAAAGTAGAAGCTTCATTCCACAGGACAACGTGCAGGAGGGCAAGCCCAGGACTGCAGACACTGCTGGCCGTACTAGTGACCCACCAGCTTCTAAACCAGACGTCAGAACTGGGAGCAGAGGACAACCTTGTTCAGACAAAAACTCAGCAGCCATAACAGGACCTCAAAATAGCACCTGGACAGAGAAGTAAGAAATTAACAAGCAACACGTCACCCTAAACCATGAGCCCACTCTCACCTGCATGGGGGAAAGGCACAATACGATCACAAGGTTGCCACTTCAAGTGCACCAAGAACCCAGCAGGACCATACGCTGTGGGCTCCTGCGGCAGGCTCCTGCTGCAGGTGGGGGAGCCACTCAGCCCTCGCCCACTGCTGGGGTCACTCAGTGCATCAGCGAGAATTAGAAGGGTCCAGAGCGTGTGGATTTGGTGCCCAACTCCCAGTATCCAGTGGTCATCCACAGTAAAACAGAATAACACAGGACAACAAATTTATCAAAATGTTGATACAATGAAAGGATAAATTTTATAAGACAATATCAAGCAAAAGCAAACACACACACACATACACAAATTATCCTCTTAATTGAAATTTCAAAATCAAACATAATAAATTTTTTCCAAAATGTTTACACATATTTGAATATTTGAACATTATGTTGTATACCATATATATATATATATATATATATATATATATATATATAAATCTAAACTATCCATTTAACAAATAAACAAAAATAGATGATTTAACAGGTTTCTCTCTCTCTCTCTCTTTTTTTTTTTTTTTTTTGTAAAAAGCATTTAATGAAAAAGAAATTCTCTGAGCTTTGGTGGAGAACACACCAGGAATGTGGAACACAAGATATTATTATGTCGTCTTGCAGATCTGCCTCCGGGCACAGGGGACTCTGGCAGGTGCTTTTTGTTGAGTTGCAGGTACCTCCAGGCCTGGGTGGCGGAGCAGCCGCAGTGGGGTGATTCCCCAGTGAGACCAGACCCGGTCAGCTCCGGTGCAGAGGAGAAGCCATGTGTATGTGCACTGGTGACTCCAGCTAGAATGTTCTCAGACATGCTGTTTAATCCTACCTTTAAACAAGGTTATCACATAGGTTAGAATTTTTAAAATATTTCCACTGCACAAGTAAGAGAACTACAGCTCAAAGAATTTAAGAGGTGCATTCAGAACCCTGTAACTAGTTGAGCACAGTGGGGCCTGGAGCCAGTCCACCTTCCTTCCACACCCCACGCAGGCCAGCACAGGCTGGGGTGATCCAGCCCAGCTCCACCTTTTACAGAAAGACAGCATTTTTTTCAGGTTTCTAGGCTGATTGTTGTTTTTTCCCCCATGGTCTGGAATTAATTGTAAAATTTAATTTTAGAAGAGACAGTCCCTTTCACTAAGATTCCTAGGAAACTGATCATAAAATAAAAATAAGAAGAGTAAATACTGGTAAATGAGAAA
The DNA here is from genome assembly GCA_025594165.1 of Tamias sibiricus. Lineage (NCBI taxonomy): Eukaryota > Metazoa > Chordata > Mammalia > Rodentia > Sciuridae > Tamias > Tamias sibiricus. The sequence goes on along the minus strand of CM046670.1, from coordinate 99,533,889 downwards.
CTTATGCAATTTTTCAGTTAAGTGCATAGCTGAAATTTAAGGTTGATGTGCATTGAAATAATAACTGGTTACTGTTGCTTCCTTGCCAAATTCAAACTAAGGTCTCTATAAGCACTTGACATGGGGTTCAGCACTAGAATACTTCAGATTTACAACGTCTGCGGGCACCCTCTTAGTGTGTTCACGTAGGAAAGGTGAGCTTATGTCCATGTGCTACGGAGGCATGCTCACCAACCCTGGAAAACTACAAAGGCTGCTCAGGCCATCAGGCGGAAGCTGCTACAAGCCCTGCAAAAGGGGGAAAAGGAGGTGTGACCATGCTTCCTGTTCCACGTCCAACAAACCCGTGTCCCTGGCTGGAAAAGTGCTTCCACCTAAGGAGTGAATGTCCAAGCATTGCTAATTGGAGGCCAAAGAAAAGAAGGCCAACTAAGACGTCAGCAGGACGTCCAGCACAAAAGCCCTCACCTGCAGCACGGTCAGAGAAGACAGGCTCTGGAGCAGGCGCGGTGGGTCCAGAGCGCATCTCTCAGATGTGTCTTCTATACCCTGGCCAGTAAAGCTTTGAGGAAGGATCTCCATTCTGCTTGGAAGACCACACACAAAACTCCTAAGCTGTAGCCCAAAACTACCACCTTGCTATAGGACATCAGACAGTCCACAGGACATTGGCTGGCAAGGCATGTGGTGACAACAAGACCCTTGGCACAGGTGAGAAAGGTGGAGATGGCCTCCCGGGGGCTCAGGTCCTGCCCGCGCTCGAGGAGGTGGGAGGGGACTTCTGTGCTTTCAGAGTTTCGCACACTCTGATGGCATGAGTGCCTGGTAAGGGAGGATGAGCGAGAACCCTGAGAAATGGGTCCCAGGATGTCCTGGAAGCTAGGAACCCTGCAATGTGACATCAGTGTGGGGACATGGGAGAAGCAGAAGGTTGCATGGACACGGTCATCTCATATAACCCTCGTCCAGCAGGCAGAACACACAGGCAGGGGACAGAACGCCTTGCCCCATTCCCAGGTGCCCAGGGGCATCCTATGTCCTCCTGACTCTCTGGGGCTTCCAGCTGGGCCCTGCCAGACACGGTGGACCCAGCTGAGCTCTGGGTGCTGAGCAGACCCAGCTCAGGACTCTCCAGGGGGGCTGAGCAGACCCAGCTCAGGACTCTCCAGGGGTGCTGAGCAGACCCAGCTCAGGACTCTCCAGGGGGGGCTGAGCAGACCCAGCTCAGGACTCTCCAGGGGTGCTGAGCAGACCCAGCTCAGACTCTCCAGGGGGTGCTGAGCAGACCCAGCTCAGGACTCTCCAGGGGGTGCTGAGCAGACCCAGCTCAGGACTCTCCAGGGGGTGCTGAGCAGACCCAGCTCAGGACTCTCCAGGGGTGCTGAGCAGACCCAGCTCAGGACTCTCCAGGGGTGCTGAGCAGACCCAGCTCAGGACTCTCCAGGGGGGGGCTGAGCAGACCCAGCTCAGGACTCTCCAGGGGGGGTCTGAGCAGACCCAGCTCAGGACTCTCTCCAGGGGGGCTGAGCAGACCCAGCTCAGGACTCTCCAGGGGGGGCTGAGCAGACCCAGCTCAGGACTCTCCAGGGGGGGGCTGAGCTGCCTCAGGGTGCCCAGCACAGAGCTCTCTGGAGACCAGAGCAGCCTTCGGGAAGGCCAGGCTGTGACACAGCCCCTTAGAAGACAGACCTCAGGGACAGCCAGAGCTGGGGTGACCTCACAGCCTCTGGGTGTGGCATGAAGCGACTCCCAGCTCAGACCCACTCTTGCTGTCTCCTGGTGAGTCCGAAAGTCCATGTGCGCCTGCTGCTCGGACGGAGGGTCTGTCCTCACCCTGGACCTGAGGCCACGGAAGAGGAGCACACTTCTGCGGCGGTCACTCGCGGAAGAGCCTGGGGAGGGCAGAGGTTTCTCTCACTGGGAAAGTGGGGGCGACCAGGACAGAGCTGGCCGCGACAAACACGCCTGTCGACTCAGCACTTGGCCCACCAGGGCTGCGCCTGCTCAGTACGGCTTCTGAAGTCGGAGGCGAGGAGGCTGTTCCATGCAGGAAGTGCGCTTTGTCTGGCTCTCAGGAGTGTGGGAGGAGGAGGCTCCAGCTGCCAAAGGCCAGCACCACAGAGCCCTGGAGCGAGGGCCTCACAGAGGCCGGGACGGGGGAGGATCGCTGTGTCCACAGGGTGTCCAAGGAGATCCACTCCTCCCAAAGGCTGCGGGCCGAGCTCATGCTGCGGGCCGAGCTCATGCTGCAAGCACTCAGGAAGTTGGCCACGAAGTTTCTGTCATCTGGCTGGACATTCCAGAGTTCCGAGTGCCTGGGGGCGGGTGCAGGGCCTGCCTCAGCAGGAGGACACAGCAGTCCAGGGGCGAGCTGCCCCCTGAGGGCCATTGCTGGAGGCCTCTGCCAGTTCCTGGGAAGTGAGGGCTGGAGCAGAGGCTTCCAAGGTCTGCCAGGAGGTGAGGGATGAAACTGCGCTTGGGTCTCTGATGGAGCAGGCCACTGGAACTCACGCGAGCGTTTCCTTAGGACCTTCAAGAGTGCACCCTGGAAACAGGGGAACAGGAGGACAGCCAAGCTCCAGTGTACCTCATTCCCAAATCCTGCCCAGACCATATACCAGGTGGGCGTGGTGGCCGTGCCTGCCATCACATGACTCTGGAGGCTGAGGCAGGAAGGATGCAAGTTCCCGGACCACCAGGGCAGCTTAGAAGACCCTGTCAAAAATTAAAAATAAAGGATCCAGCAGCGTAGCCCAGTGTCACATGCACAAGAAGATGATCTGTCCCTCAGCGGGGGTCATCAGGAGCAAGCTAATCACCGTGGAGGGAAGATTCATCTAGAGCTTGGAATTTGTTTCTAAGATATTTATAGAATACTTGGCCTTCATCAAGAGTGTCCAGCACACAAGAAGAATAGGGAAGTCCCAGATCCTCGGGAGGCTAGGTCATGAAATCATCAGATATAGGTTTTAAAATAGCTATGGTTTGTATGTAAAGGAAGTATGTAAGAGTGAAGAACTTTTGTAGAGAACCAGAAACTATGAAATGATAGTCCTAGTGCTAAAAAATATATTATTTTAAAAATAAGCATTCAGTGCCTAGGTTTGATGCAGATAAGACTCAGCTCAAGAGGGAATCAGCTGACGTGGAAGCATTCAGAGCAAAGGCAGACAGAACAGAGACGCAGACAGAGCCACTGGGGAGCACAGGAGCTCTGCACAGCTGCACTTCTCAGCAGAGTGCTTGCCTGGTGTGCACAAGGCCATGGGTTCTATCCTAGCACTGCAGAAAACTGAAGCATCAACAAACATGTGCATGCTCCTGCTCCGGCCACCCAGTAGCCAGGACTACAGCACATGTCGTCACCACCCAGGAAGTTGCTTTAGACATTAAAGGGACTCCATTTACCTTGGCATAAAGGGACTCCTGAGTCTAAAGAAACAGATCATCAAGACCAAGAGCACAGCTGTGATCCATGGAGAACACCGAGCACACCCACCAGAGACACGGAGACACGGAGGGGGACCAGAAGTGCACCAGTGGCTGCTGTGGATGTGATCCAGCCAGCGGCGTGAAAGAAGAAATGACATAAAAGAACTGAAAAAGAAAAACATGAATCCACCTTTAAACAAAGATCACATGACAGTGTATGTATCGAATGCAACTTCCAAATCACTAACTGTATTTAGCATGACACCGAATAAAGATCAGTGTAAGCTATCCACCTTATTTCTATACACCAGAAACATGGGATAAGAAAATAAAATTTAAAATCTACCTTTAGAGTGGCATTAAAAAATCAAGGCTTAACAATGCATCCAACAGAAGATGCATGAGATTCATTCAGAAATCCAGAGTATATTATAAAAATATTAAAGACAACCTGACATAATTGAAAGGGTCATGGAAATCGTTCCAGGTTTGTTAAGAGTGTTCTGTGGGTTTAATGTGAGTCCCTAAGAGATGGCCCACACGGCTCGTCAAATCCTGCAGGACCAACCTGGACTGACTGCACACTTGGTGTGAGTCCTCAGAAGTTAGGACAGTGAGGACATGGCTCCGGGCTGGACACAGGGCAAGGCTGGCACGGGGCAAGGCTGACACAGCGCAAGGCTGGCACGGGGCAAGGCTGACACAGCGCAAGGCTGGCACGGGGTGCACCCTTCAGAAGCAGTCGGTGCAGGGAGAGTGACCAGCTGCAGTGCTGCGGGGGGCACAGTGTGGGGCTGTCCCTGTGGGGAGGAGGCCAGTCCCAGCTTCACCACAGCAAACAGATGCCACTCCTGTGAGAGGGACCAGACCCCACTGTCATGTAGTGATGGGCACTGATGCAACAGGAGCCTGTGGGAGGCAGCCTGGCCACACATCTGGGGGACAAGCGGACAAGAAAAGCAGAAACACAGCAGTGCTGGTGAGGGACTTGTTCCATATGGACTTCGGAGTAGTGACGTTGCCAGCAGCCAGAGGCGGAAGAGGCAGCTCACAGAAGGCCCTCGTAGCCTGAAGAGCTCAATGTAGTGGCGGTGAGGGGAACGGACGCAGCACGGGAAGACACAGGGCTGGTGGCTGCAGCCCAGGAGGAGAACTGGACGCATGCTAGCCACGGGCCACGGCACTTCCAGGAAGGGCCACCACACCAAGGGATGGGACAGGGACAGGTCACGCCTCACCTACTCCTCTCCCAAAGCCCCCCTCCAAGCTCCCTCTGCCTGTGAACCTGGGCCCCGGTCCCACGCGGGAGCCCGAGCAGGGCCGCGGGGCTGCTGGAGACAGACCCACAGGTCTCCAGGCGGGGCGGAGCTCTCGGGTCTGGCCGAGGACGGTGGTAGGAGCAGGCCTCCACCAGAGGCCACCTGCTCTCAAGGAAGAGGGCGTGGGGGAGGTCTGCCCGTGGCACCCGGGAGGGAGAGGACCAAGGGGCAGGAAGCTGGCTGTCAGCCCAGTGCTGTCCAGCAGCCCCGGGGCCACGTGTGCACGTAGACCAGCTTACTCTGTGCCCAGGAGGAGTGGTCTGGACCCAGACCAAAACAAGGACCATGCCCAGCACAGCACCAGTGCCCACAGCTGCCCACACTAGTGCGGGGTACTCCCGCCATGGCCAGCTGCTCCGGCTCTGCTTCTCCCATTCTTAGAAAGGTCATCAGACGCCCGTCGTGGGTGGCCCCACTCTCTGCCAGTTCCCCACGGGGCAAGCCCCTCTCCTCGAGACTGCCCGCGCCGTCCTCCTGGCAGACAGACTGGGCAGAGCCCACTCCCGAAAGTGTGAGGCCCTTGCTGCTCTGAACGACGGGGAAATGGCAGCCCCCAGGAGCCCCCAGGGGTCGCTCAGCACCTGCCTCACACACGGCCGGTTCTCCTCCTGGGCTCCAGGACGTGGGCGGCCATGCGGGAGAGGCAAGGGGTGAGGAAATCGGAGCTGCCAGTGGAGCTGCAGGGGACCCCGGGGTCCAGGAGCCAGCAAGGGTCAGGCACAGGACGGGGCCCGCAGGCGCTGTGCAGAGCTGCTTCAGCCTGTTCTTCCCCAGTCGCGTCTCGGGTGGGAAGGAGCACAGTCCAGCCTCACGGCGGGCTCTGGGCCCGAGCAGAGCCCAGCCGAACTGAGTATGGAGGCCTGGCCACAGAGAGGGGAGACGTGGCCCCTGTGGCCTCCAGCCTCCACGTCCGCAGCAACTGTTACACAACCACAGACACGAGCCCGGCGCCCTGCTCACTGAGGCCCTGCAGGGCCGCTTCTACTCGCAGCGAGCATTGGGCCCGGGGTTTGTCTGACCACAGCAGGGCCCCTGGGCCTAAGCCAGTGTCACAATGTCGTCCCATCTCTCAGATGAGGGAATGGGAGTCAGGCTGAGCTGAAGTCTAGAGCAGGGATTTGGTGGGACTTAGTTTTGTGTGCACAGATGTATGCTGGTGTGGGGGGCTGTAGTGTGACTGTGTGTGCAGGTGTGCAGTGTGGCTAGTGTTGTGAATAATGTGAGTGTGCATATTTGTGTGGGGATCACAGTGTGCACATAGCATAGGGCCTGTGTTCACACACGTGTGCACGTGACGGATACCTGTGTGGTGTGCATGGTGTGTGGTGCTGCACCTGAGGTGTGTGTGTGGTGCACAAGTGCATGCCATGCCTGTGTGTGACATGTGTGGCGTGTGGCTGTTGTGCACATAGTATGTATGTCATAGTGTCCATGCATGTGTCATGCATGCCTGTGGGTGGTATGTGCATGAAGTGCATGTTTGTGGTGTTCTTGTGTGTGGTGGGAGTGTGTGTGGTGCACAAGCACGTGGCATGTGCAGGAACCCTCTGTGATCCCTCCCCAACAGATGCTGTTGAGGGGCCAGCCTGCATTCTCAGCCTGCAATCACCTAGCCCACGTCCACACCAGAGCCGCCCATGTGGTCAGCAGGACCCTGGGCTGTTGGAGCAGCTCTCCCCAGGCATGTGACCCTGTGGTCCTGGTGCAACGTACTGTAGATTCACTTTTGTGGGGTGAAGAAATAAATGCAATTTTATGTGCCTTTTCCGTCGATGGTCAGGTCAGCTCGGCAGGAGGAGGATGGATTCAGCTGTTGCCTAGATGTTCTGGCTCTCAGTGGGCAGCAGGGAGGACAGCCCGACTGCGGGTCAGGACTGTGTCCTATGCAGACAGGGTCTGCTGGACAAGAAGATCCATGAGGGCATGGCTGGGCAGAAGGCACTGGGCACAAGGAAATGCGGGGACACCTTACTGTCCCTGAGATGAGAGGGGCCTGTTGAGGCCAGAAGCCTGCGACCCAGAGCAGCAGCAGCAGGACGAGTCCAGACCAGAAAATCAAGTCCAGAGAGTTGAGTGCTGAGAGTGTACAGTCTCTGTCTCCACACACACACACACACACACACACACACACACACACACACAGCTGAAACAAAGGAACTCAGGTTTTGTAAATCATCAGAGACTTCAAAACCTGTGCTGAATTTCAGAAGTGTCACCAAGGTGACTCACAGCCTGGGCTGTCGGAAGCGATCTCTGGAGGGAAGGCTGCTTCCTGAAGGAGCTGGCGGGAGCCGGGGGCTCTGCCCTCTGGCCCGGCCCCGCCCGGCTCTGCGGGCTGAGTCAAGGAGGACATCTGAGCTGGACAGCGTGGTGCAGAGTCACCCTGCTTGGAGGGAGGCGCAGGCCTGCGGCTCTGCTCTGAAGTGTGATTAGGTCTGATGGACGCGCTGGTCACCGAGCAGCAGCCTGGTCCACGCTGCGCTAGGACAGGTCCGCTTTCCTTGCAGTCAGGAGATGAGTCAGCAGGCTGATTCACCGTGCCCTCGCCTCACAGCCTGTCACATCCTGATGGAGTCACACCTGAATATTGATGGGAGACTTTGAAGCTTTGAGTTGTCGCATCTTCAAAAATAAGGTCATGTTTTTGTCCAGTACCTGTCCCTGCTTCAGACTGTCATGACGTGCATGCCAGTAGGGCAGCTGTCCACTGCTGCCTGCCTACAGGTGTGGCCTGGCTCCTGGCCCACTGGTTGCATGGGAGGGCCTTGGGTGTGGGCAAGACCCTGGGGTCTGGGAGGCCTCCACAGGGCTGAGCCCCTAACCCTTCGTGCCACAGCACAGCGCTGACACGTCTGCTGCACAGATGATGGCCCTGTTGGAGGGGCAGCCCGTCTGGGGCCTTCCCTCCCACACCCACAGCCAGCTCCAGGGCACCTGCTGCCTCGTGGTGCGACAGCCTGGCCAGACCTGCCTGGCAGCAGAGCAGCACAGCTGATGTGCCCCCAGCCCTTGGCACCTGACACGGGCATGAAGCCCCCAGCCTGGTTACAGCCAACTCCAGGGTTCCCAGTTTTGAAACAGCTTCAGGAGCCACTTTGCACTAGTTCACCAGGTGATCTCCACAAGACAGGCAGAGAGTGGGTGTGCCTGATTTTCAGGACAGTGCACTTCTAGCCACTAGAGTCACTGTGTGACGATGCTTTAGCTCTCAGGGGAGTGGGTTGTTCTGAGGGAGGTGGTGTGGAGGTCAGTGCTGTCCTCAGACGAACCCACCACAAACGTCTCTGCCCTTGGGTCCGCAATGCCCTCCGCACACCTGCAGGTGTGGTAGTCCTGGCGGACCCCACATTCCTCCTCTGCAGGAGGGGTGGCCTGGCCCATAGGCCACAGGAAAAAGGGACCGCGAGCAGCCCAGCCCAGGCAGATGCCGAGGGTGGCTTTATCTCCTCCACACAGAAACTCTTCAAAACCAAACTCACAAGCTGAGCACACTGGGGAGAGAGGACCACCGAGCCACCCTTTAAAACTCCAAGGGATCGACCCAGCTAACCCGTGCGGGAGCTTGCTTGCCAGCAGTCTGAGGCCCGCCACCCGCGTCTCCTGCTGGTGGGGGGGAGGGAATGCCAGTCTTCCTCCTTCCATGGAAGTCACTCTCTGGTGCTTTGGCCTCGTTTTCACTTGTCCCACGGGGACACAGCAGTAGGGTCAGTGGACCCAGGGTGGAGAGCGCAGACACGCTCTGCTCCGGTGTCAACCTCTTGCCTCTGCAGCGACGCAGCTACAAGGCCAAGGGCTCTCTTGGTGGCTCAGGGTCACTGCATGGAGACAGGGATGCCGTCACCTTTCCAGGCCCCAGGAAGTGGGCAGTTCTCCCACCAACTCTGAGGGGCATCCTGCCCACTTTAGAAAGTGAACCCCAAAGCTCAGGGGTCTAGATTGCTCAGTCTCCCCAACACCTAGGCTTCTTAATATGGGCACGTGGGGTGCATGACTCAGTTCGGTTGGTGGGAAGGTCTCTGCGGTGGGGCGTCTGCAGGTGAGCTGGACTGATGGGGATGGACAGAGTGCTGAGCCAGGGCCCCTCCCCCAGATGCGACTCTCTGAGCAGGTGTGCAGGCCGGGGGGGGCGGACGGGCGTGCTCGGTGCCAGAGGGCGGGAGGTGCAAAGGCCCGTGGTGGCCTCAGGAGTCCCCTCTGAGGGTGCTGCTGCTGCAGGTCAGCCTGCCACTCAGGATATGTGGAGGGAAGCCCAGGCGAGCCGGAGGGCAATCCCACCGCTCCATGCAGCCTTGGGTGCAAGCGGCCACTTGGAAATTTTCTGTCAGGAAGCCAACAAACTCAGGAGCAAACCATGCAGGAGCAGCAGGCTGGCTGTTCTACCGGACCCCTGGGAAGCCTGCTCTCCTGGGACAGGCGTGGAAAAAAGGCCTGGACTCCATTCTCAAGGGCCTACTTGTGCAACAGAGAAACACTCAGGCCTGCGAAGGGCTGGAGAGCCACCCCCACAGCACAGATGTGGGGCACCAGCACCCCCAGCTGGCCACCTTCAGGGCTTGCCTGGGAAGTAAGATCTTACTGGCAGAAACGAGTCTAGCTAAACAAATCCCACTGTTGCTTTAAAAAATGCCGAGGTTTAAAATTCTTATTAATTTGCTCTTTTTGCCAAGAAAAAAAAATAGAAGCACTTCCTTCCACTGTGAGGGCATGAGCTCATGGAGGCTTAGAAGTGGAGTCACGTCCATGACGCGATGACCACCTCCTGCCCCTGTCCTGCCCCCGAGCCACGAGCCCGCAGATGACTGAATCATGCGGCCAGCAGAGTGTGGCATCCTGATGCTGCAATTAGACTGAGCCAACCCGAGCACCAGGGCGCCGGGAGCACATGGCCTTAGATCCAGCAGCAGGTGCGCCAGGCCGGCAGTGGAAGGCAGAGTGGACGGCAGACCCCACACCACTGTCCCTACCTTCTTTGTTTTCAGACGTGGCATCATGGGCAGCAGCCTCTTCCTGTATACAGCGTCCAGAAGAAAACGTGTCCATGTTTTCAGTAGGCACAAGAGTTGCCCAAGTAATGCCTCAACCTGCAGCCACAGATGTGTGGTCCAGTGGTCAGAGGCTTGCCGGAGAGATCTGCCGTTTAACTACAAAGACAAATTGTGCCAACCCCCTCACTGAACACGGCTACTAACCAGCAAGCATGACTGACTGTGTCAGCGCTTCCCTTGGCTGCTCTGAGGTCATCTGAAGATGACCTGGTGAGAAAAGAGCTGGTGCCACACCCCGGGCCCCAGGCATTGCGTGGGAACCACAGTGAGCTGATGCGTGAGTCGGCATGGTGCCAGTGCTCCTGGTGACAAGGCCACCTCTTCACCCAACCTCTCCCAGTGCCCATGCAAGTCAGTCATTCCAGTCTTGAGACTAGAATCTCTGGATGATAGCAGCGACTGCCAGGTCCTTCAGAAGTTTGCCTCTTCCCAGATGCTCCGTGATTGACCCTTGAGTCTGCCCAGAGTCCTGCAGGGTGGGCATCTGCTGCAGTCGGCTTTAACTGGGCAGCTGAGATCAGGGAGTGTGACCCTCTCAAGGCGGACTGTGTATTCAGCAGCATGTGACTTTCCCAGGTTCTTTAGGGGCCATTTGAACATGGGCTACTGCACACACACACTTGGGTGGCAGCTCTGCAGGCAAAAGAACGCAGGCATTTGCTGAGTGACAAGGGATGTTCTGGCATGACCCAACGGTGGCCCCAGTGGTGGCTCTTCTTGTGCTTCTGTGTCTTCTCAGGAACAGGAAGGAAGCTCCCTGGTTCCTCTGACAGCATGCCACAGTGCTCCCCGACATTGCAGGGACTTGGGTCCCTGCCCCATGCCGTTCAACTCTTCCAGGCCCCATACCTTCCTGTGAGGACCCGCCGGCACGCGCTTGCCCAAGAGGCTGTATTTCTGTCCCCCTTGTCAGGGACATCTGCTGACGCGGAGCTAAGCAGCTGAAGGCTGCTGCCCGGCCCGCCCTCCCTGCTGTGTGCACCTCGTCTGCACACGTTGTTGGCGCGTGCAGCTGGCTGCGCTGTTCCCAGGGGCCCAGCTGGCAAGGCAGAACACGCCAGGGCCACGTCGGTGAGCTGCAGGGCGCTGAGAGGGAAGGGCTGCCGGAGGAGCCACGCTGGTGGGCCTGAGGGGGAAGATGTGCAGTCCCCGGCGCTGACGCCCATCCACAGCACTGGGGAGGCCTGCGCTCACGTTCAGGCGCAGGACCATGGAGCGAGCGGAGGCTGGCCCTGCCCTGCTCCTCAGCTCCTCCTACCCAGTAACTGCAGATCCCGGTGCCATCCCAACTGCCCTGGGGGCCTTTTAAGCTGCATTGGTGCTGGCTCTTGCATGCTCAAAGGCTCCAGTGTGGTGCAGGATTGTTCTTGTTTTGAGTTGCACATTTGAGCAAGGCCCATGAGTTCTGGGCAGGAGAGTCTATGCTGACCTGAGCTGACCCTGGTGCAGGCTAAAGGCCGGAGGCCTGGCCTCACATCCACGTGTAGTCGGGGCTGCTGGGCTGGCCACTGCCACTGAGAATGCTTTCTATGTTCCTCATGGTGAGGTGAGCCATGGGTGCAGGAAGCCCAGTGTCTGAGCAGCGGGGCCTTGGGCTGGCCTGACCTCTGTTAGAGCAGCTTGCGTCACCTGGCCTCAGTGTTCATGCATTGATTTTTGTATCTTTTGCTATTTCCTCCTTTCTGCTTCCAAAATGAACCTAATGTGCAGAAGTGACTCAGGCTGAGCAGCGGACTCCCCGCACCGCCGTGTTCCAAGCCCCGCCCCGCTCCCCAGCCTCAGGCAGGCCTCCACTCTCCTGCCTGTCTTCTTCCTGCCCTGGGTTGTCTGGTTCCACCCCACGTGTGCTGGCAGTGCTGTGGCTCTACATTGCTTTTGTCACTTTTTTCTCACCCAGATGCATGTTCGAGGGAGATGTACTCATCTCCACAGCTGGTGACATTGCTGAGAGCCCCTGGGTGTGCCCATGTGCTGCTCCATCACCTGTTTCCTGTGACCACCTAGCAAGTTATCACCAACTCTGAGTAGGAACCACACCTGCTCAGCCTCTGAGCTTGTGCCCGGCTCGGCTGGGCTTTGCAGGGGCTGCCGTAGAGCTGGGCTGTGCCCCTTCCCACCCAGGCCTGACAGTGCACGTCTTGGCTCTGTAGGGCACCTGTAGATCACTGCCCTCCTGCCAGGTTACACAGGGCTGCCATCCTGCTGGCTGTGGTCGGGAATTGAGGCCACCTGAGGTCCCTCACCCATGACCTTCCCTCACAAGGTCTCCACCAGCCTGCAGAGTCTCCTGCTCCAGGCTGAGAGGCAGAGCCTTGGAGGGTACTAATGTGGGAGAGGCTGACGTGGAAAATGTTGATGGTATGCTTGGAAAAGTGTTGAAAAACAGAATTATGAGAGTGAGCCTATCTGAAAACTTCAGTGTGCACAAATTGGCAAAATCTCAAAGCATACACATACCCAAAATCTACCAACAGTTGTTTCTGGACAGTGAGGCAGTAAGTGAGGTTAGGTTTTTGTTTTGTTTTGTTTTAGTTTACTTTTATTTATTAATTTTGTATAATTGAGCACAAATTGCTTTTACAATAAGAAAAAGTATTTTCCCTTAAAAATATAAACACATCATACTAATTGTAACATATTGTATCAATTTTTCTATATTAGCACAAATAATATAAACAAAATCTGAGCATTGACTGTAATGTCAGAATTTCCTCCCGTTTGTCTAAAAGAATAATCAAAACCATCACTTTTTAAGAGAGTCCAATGTAACTTTAACTTGAAACTTCTTTCCACATTTGCGTTTTAACGTAAGAGTGTTACATTATATTTCTGCAGTGGGCCCAGGATTTGAACTTGACAGACATTTGAACTTAGAGCTATCAAGTTTAATTGTTTTGTTGGAAAGGGTTTGTGGTGTCACCTCAAGATCTCCGTTCGCCAGGCAGCCTGTGCTTTCCTGGGGCCTGTGAGGCCCTGCAGGGGCGGGTTCCGGCTTCCTCCAGCAGCTTCCGGAACCTTGTCAGGTGGCGCCTTTGTTCTGCGCTTCTCACGGGTGGTCACTGCTTGAGCGGTGGTTCTAACACAGCACCGTGAACTTCGGAAAGCCCGAGGGCAGCTTCCTTCCTGGGGCTTGGAGCCTGAAGGAGAGGCGGGAGCGCCTCTGGAACCTCGGAGTGGGCGGGAGCCCGACCCTGCCGGCGCCTCAGCATGGAGCCAGTGTCCGGGAGGTGCCGAGGCCCGAGTGGGGCCAGGCGGAGGCTGGCGCTGGCAGAAAGGCCTCCGATGGACTCCTCTGGTGCAGGGACACAGCAGGCCACGGGCACAGACGCGCCGGGCAGGCTTGGGGCTGGCCCCAGGAGGCCTGGCGGGAGGCAGAGCAGGCGCAGGTTCAGGGCGCCAGGCAGAGGAGCAGCCTGCTGCTCACGCTCTCCGCCCTGCTGCTGCTTTTATTTAGCTTGTTCTTTTTTCCCAAAGTAGTCTCCCCTTGCCAAACGCGCAGAGCTCAGGTTCTGGAAGTAATCATGGTCCACGAGGTCTGCGCTCCGGTCCGCCTTCGTGGGAACTCTGGGCAACGCTGCGTGTGGTGAAGGCACAGCGGCTGGGCCACAGCGGGCTGTGCTGTGCGCGGGCTCTGCCCACCCCACCTGGGGCTGCGAGCGTGGCTTGGCTTCCTGGGACAGCCTTCGTTCCATGGAAGCAGGGCCTCCGGCCCCCCCAGGCACCAGCTGAGGCGTGCTCCCTGACCACCAGGCCACCGGAGGCTGGGGTCCACGTGGAGAGGAAGGGACGGAGCCTCTGCTTGTCATGTGGCAAGCCGCAGCCAGATACATCCTGGTGTGCACGCCCCAGGGGCCCCCAGACCTGGCCTCTCCTGCTCTGACAGGAGGTGCGGCAGGGCAGAAGCCACTGAGCTGCTCCTCTGCCTCCTCGACCTTCTCTGGAGCTCACTTCCTCTCTTGGAACACAGGAGATTAGTTAAGAAATGACCTTTTTTTTTTTTTTTTTTTTTTTTTAACTTGGCGAAATGTGGGTTTCTTGCAAAATTGCTGGGAAGATGGTTGGGACAGTGGAGAAGACCCCCTGCAGGTCGCTTTGTCCTGTTCGGTTTTGTTTATTTCTTTCTGAATATTTTAAAACTTATTTGGGAAAACCAAGTCCACTTTGCTATCCCAATACAGTCCTGTGGGAAGTCGCTCCTCAGCTCCCTGGACCAGGCATGGAGAGACGGGGACAGCAGCCGTGTGGGCAGCAGCAGGCGCGTGTCAGGCCCAGGGTCATGGAGGTGCTGTGGTGGGGCCTGGCGATCGTGGCTTTCTCTGGACAAAAACTGCCTGGGGCTACAGGTTTGTTTCAACGCCCACCAGCCCTCCCTCCTCCTCGACCTTTGCCCTCACACATGGGGAACGCCATTCACTCCTCTACAGTGTTTCCAACATGGCCACGCACAGACCCAGGTCCCCATTGGTCTTGGAAAAAGGGAGGGAGTTAATGACAGGCTTCAACCTGGGGCCACACCCTGCAGTGAAGCAGAAGCAGCTGTGTGCCCACCCTGGCCTCCTTAGAACAGGGCTGCAGTCCACTCCTGGCCCATCTCCTTCACCTGGCAACAGAGGGTGTGAAGCCCAGCAGGCCAGTGTCCGCCCAGGGACTGTCCCCTGAGACACGACCTGCCCAGACATGAAGCCTGGAGCTGCAGGGCACAAGCCAGGCCTGCCGGGTGGGTCTGCGTGGCTCCCACGTCCAGGCAGCAACTCTGCAGAGACCCTGCCTGTCGGACTCTGGCTTACGTGGAGCACCTGTTCTGTGGAACAGTAACTGCTCTGGTTCGCGGGGAGGAAGCTAACCGGGAGCCCGCGTGCTCCTGGAGACAGCAGCGCTGGGAGCCAGAGGCCCTGCAGCAACAGCCAGCTCTGCTGGTTCACAGCGACTCTCCCTGTCTCCAAGTCCGCTGCCCTGCACAACTGGGCACAAGGCCCACGAGGTGGGAAGCCACGTCTCAGGTTAGAGAGTGTCGATGGCAGAGATGCCCACCCACAGCAGGTCCCCCTCTTCACAGAGAGGGTGCGGAATGTCCAAGCCAGCCGCTGGTGAGATGGGAGAAGGGGTCCTGCCCTTCCTGTCCCTTGCCCCTCGGGCCCAGGACATCACACCTGCCCATGTGGAACCCCCACCATGAGTCTCCCAAAGGGGAGACGTTGCAGCCACGGGAGCCTCCTACCTGGGAGGGCCTGCACGCCGCCCACCTTGAGGAAGCCAGGAGGGAGCAGGGCTGGCGCCTACTTTCTCATCCACTGATTTCTTTGAAAGCCGCAAGGCCAAGGCTGCATGCTTTGCCTTAGGACACCATGTCCTTGGAAACTGGGGCTCTCAGGACCCAGTCCACGGTGGGCCACAGCCACATCAGCTCCAGGGAGGCAGCCGCTTAAGGACCTTCCTCAGACCTGCTCCCTGCCTTCTCCAAGGCAAGGCGCACGGCCTGCCGAGAACAGCTGCCTGCCTGCCGCGGGGACCCCCTGGCCTCTCCTGATGCAAGAGCTGTCACACCCACCCTCCAGCGTGCGCCTGAGGAACATGCCACACAGATCCCAGGTGGCACCTCACAGAGTTGCACTGTCTGTGCTAAGTCTGACAATAATTTCTCCTGAGAAAACTGGGCCCCATCACACCTGCCCCAGGGCCGGGCCTGTGCGCACCAAAGGAGCTGGGGCTCCACAGGCACGCTAACACACTCACTGGAGCGCTGCCCAGCCCCCAGCCTGGCCACCCCACCCAGGGTATCCATGCGCACAGTGTGCTCGCTGCCGCAGAGTGGCTGCCTTCTCAGCACCTCCAACCTCCCAAGGCCAGTCCTGCTGGCCAGCCAAGCACCTTCTCCACTGCCTTCCAGGCCTTTCTGACCAGACACAAGCAGCCCAGCAGCTCTGACAGCACCTGCAGCACGCCTGCCAGCATGCGGCATGTGAGGTCCAAGCTCACAACAGGCCTGAGCCATGCCCAGGTGTTGTCCCAGGGTCCACCCAAGAGCAGGCGTGCAGCTGGTCACGCCTGGGTCTGTCCAGTCAGCACATACATGTGCTGGACACCCTGCCCTGCACCATGGGCAGCTTCGGGGCCCTCGCCCTGTGGCTACACACAGGGAGGAGGCTCCTGGATAGAACCCTCCAAGGGAGGCCGGTCATCCTCACGGGGAGCTGGCCTGCAGCTCACAGCTCCCACCCTTCTTTTTTCTTTTCATCCAAAGTTCGCTGACTGGGGTCCCCACAGCTGGACAGCCCCCACTGTCTTCGCTGGAGACCACACGCCTGCCCAGGGCATGAGGAGGGCAGTGGCTAGGCGACCCCTCGGGGACCTAAGGCCACTTCTGCTGGGAAAGCTGACCTCACTTGGGCTTGCAGCCGTCCCAGGATGCCTGGACAGGATGAGCAGGCCTGGGGTCTGCCTTCTGACTGCGACTGTCCCTTGGCTGCCTATTCCTTGGGGCAGGTCCCACTGCCTGTAGGTAGACATGTGGAGTGTCCACTACAGCCAGGCGCCTTTTCTCCTGCCCCGCCCTGAGCCATCCCAGCAGCCCCGGCACCCATGGTCCCTCAGTCCTAGTGCAAGGCCCAGATCGAGCCGCAGGCCAGGATGTTTGCCCAGGATGGGAGGTGAAGCTGCAAGATAACTCAGCAGACTCCAGCAAGCTGACCATGACCGCCAGGGGAGGTGGCCTGAGTCTTTCACAGAACGAACACATTTTGGAAACGTGCCCCTGGCCAGTGGAAAAGTACTGGACCTTACCCACCCCACAATCAACAGAAGCCTGCACCTGGGTGCTCCGGAGTGCTGTGTCCCCCAGCTGAAGCCCAGCTCTCGCCCTGCCAGGGCACACGATGCTCAGTCTTATTCCTGCCGTCACTGGGTCAGAAGGACCTACTGGGGTAACAGCACCACCCAACCTACCCTGCAGTCAGAGAATGTGTAAAAAGCCTCACCGACGCATCGGACTCATATTCCAAAGCACCCAAGCAGACACGGAGAGCCTCCAGAGCACGTTCTGCCTCAGCTTCCCAGAACTGACCCGAGTGGAGCCCCAAGGCTGAACCCAACAGCCGTAACAGGAACGAGTCAACACGGGCTCCACTGAGGAGGGCAGCACAGCCCGAGTGTCCAGCAGGGTCCTGCAGATCTCACAGAGTTGACTATCCCAATGCTACCTAAATCATTCTGGAAAAATATCAACTTCTAAATTATCTTTATTAAGTGCAAAACATTGGTCCCCAAAACAAAGAATGGAACATAACTACAAATCACTTTCATTTAGTAACATAGATGCAAAATATTCAGCAAAATGTTTGCAGAATCTAACAACAAGTTTAAAAGATGATGCTTCCCTAACATGTCATCCTGTATAGAATGGCCCCTTGTGACCCAGGAGCACACCAGCTCTCTTGCACACTAGCAGAAGCCCGGAGAGCACCGGCTTCAATTATTGATCACAATGTCGGTGGCATTAGTCCATGCAGTAAGACCAAAGAGAGAGATTCCAGGAATGGATTTGGAAAGGAAGAGGCGAGACTATCTCGAACTGCAGGTGGCTTGATCATACCCCTGGGAACCCCAAAGAAACGACATGGAGACCACTGCGGGTGGCCAGAGGGTCCAGACTCCACAGTCTTACACACTGCTCTTTACCCATGCCCGCAAGAAAAAACTGGCCCAAAAACAGTTGAGAGGACTCCACTCCAGGCAGAAAGAAAGACGGCGCTCCAGCCCCTGGGATGCTCAGAAAGCCCTGGAAACACGAGGGTACGGAGGAGGACACAGAAAACCGTGCCCACAGGTGCTAAAAGACAGGGGCCCATGTGGGAGCCAGTGCAGGGTAGTGTGAGAACTGCTCCCAACAGAGCCAGCAGAGGTGAGGGGGTGAGGCACTGCCCCAGGATCCACAGGGCACAGCTGAGGGGGTGAGGCACTGCCCCAGGATCCACAGGGCACAGCTGAGGAGGTGAGGCACTGCCCAGGCCCCACAGGGCACAGCTGAGGGGGTGAGGCACTGCCCCAGGATCCACAGGGCACAGCTGAGGAGGTGAGGCACTGCCCAGGCCCCACAGGGCACAGCTGAGGGGGTGAGGCACTGCCCAGGATCCACAGGGCACAGCTGAGGAGGTGAGGCACTGCCCAGGCCCCACAGGGCACAGCTGAGGGGGTGAGGCACTGCCCAGGATCCACAGGGCACAGCTGAGGGGGTGAGGCACTGCCCAGGCCCCACAGGGCACAGCTGAGGAGGTGAGGCACTGCCCCAGGATCCACAGGGCACAGCTGAGGGGGTGAGGCACTGCCCAGGCCCCACAGGGCACAGCTGAGGAGGTGAGGCACTGCCCAGGATCCACAGGGCACAGCTGAGGAGGTGAGGCACTGCCCAGGTCCCACAGGGCACAGCTGAGGGGTGTGAGGCACTGCCCAGGCCCCACAGGGCACAGCTGAGGAGGTGAGGCACTGCCCAGGCCCCAGGGCAGGGGGGTGAGGCACAGGATCCACAGGGCACAGCTGAGGAGGTGAGGCACTGCCCAGGATCCACAGGGCACACAGCTGGGCACAGCTGAGGAGGTGAGGCACTGCCCAGGCCCCACAGGGCACAGCTGAGGGGGTGAGGCACTGCCCCCCAGGATCCACAGGGCACAGCTGAGGAGGTGAGGCAGGCCCAGGCCCCACAGGGCACAGCTGAGGCACTGCCCAGGCCCCACAGGGCACAGCTGAGGAGGTGAGGCACTGCCCAGGATCCACAGGGCACAGCTGAGGAGGTGAGGCACTGAGGGCACAGCTGAGGAGGTGAGGCACTGCCCAGGATCCACAGGGCACAGCTGAGGAGGTGAGGCACTGCCCCCACACAGGGCACAGCTGAGGGGGTGAGGCACTGCCCAGGATCCACAGGGCACAGCTGAGGGGGTGAGGCACTGCCCAGGCACACTGCCCAGGATCCAGGGCACAGCTGAGGAGGTGAGGCACTGCCCAGGCACAGGGCACAGCTGAGGGGGTGGTGAGGCACTGCCCAGGCCCCCACAGGGCACAGCTGAG
Organism: Tamias sibiricus; assembly: GCA_025594165.1. Taxonomy (NCBI): domain Eukaryota; kingdom Metazoa; phylum Chordata; class Mammalia; order Rodentia; family Sciuridae; genus Tamias; species Tamias sibiricus. Next base: position 99,515,036 of record CM046670.1, on the reverse strand, counting down.
GGGGTGAGGCACTGCCCAGGATCCACAGGGCACAGCTGAGGAGGTGAGGCACTGCCCAGGCCCCACAGGGCACAGCTGAGGGGGTGAGGCACTGCCCAGGATCCACAGGGCACAGCTGAGGAGGTGAGGCACTGCCCAGGCCCCACAGGGCACAGCTGAGGAGGTGAGGCACTGCCCAGGCCCCACAGGGCACAGCTGAGGAGGTGAGGCACTGCCCAGGATCCACAGGGCACAGCTGAGGAGGTGAGGCACTGCCCAGGCCCCACAGGGCACAGCTGAGGGAGGTGAGGCACTGCCCAGGATCCACAGGGCACAGCTGAGGGGGTGAGGCACTGCCCAGGCCACAGGGCACAGCTGAGGAGGTGAGGCACTGCCCCAGGATCCACAGGGCACAGCTGAGGGGTGAGGCACTGCCCAGGATCCACAGGGCACAGCTGAGGGGGTGAGGCACTGCCCAGGATCCACAGGGCACAGCTGAGGGGGTGAGGCACTGCCCAGGCCCCACAGGGCACAGCTGAGGAGGTGAGGCACTGCCCAGGATCCACAGGGCACAGCTGAGGAGGTGAGGCACTGCCCAGGCCCCACAGGGCACAGGGCACAGCCCAGGATCCACAGGGCTGAGGAGGTGAGGCACTGCCCAGGCCCCACAGGGCACAGCTGAGGGGGTGAGGCACTGCCCAGGATCCACAGGGCACAGCTGAGGGGGTGAGGCACTGCCCAGGATCCCCACAGGGCACAGCTGAGGAGGTGAGGCACTGCCCAGGAGGAGGGTGAGGCACTGCCCAGGATCCAGGGCACAGCTGAGGAGGTGAGGCACTGCCCAGGATCCACAGGGCACAGCTGAGGGGGTGAGGCACTGCCCAGGATCCCACAGGGCACAGCTGAGGAGGTGAGGCACTGCCCCAGGCTCACTGCCCCACCCACAGGGCACAGCTGAGGAGGTGAGGCACTGCCCAGGCCCCACAGGGCACAGCTGAGGAGGTGAGGCACTGCCCAGGCCCCACAGGGCACAGCTGAGGAGGTGAGGCACTGCCCAGGCCCCACAGGGCACAGCTGAGGAGGTGAGGCACTGCCCAGGCCCCACAGGGCACAGCTGAGGAGGTGAGGCACTGCCCAGGAGGATCCACAGGGCACAGCTGAGGGGTGAGGCACTGCCCAGGCCCCACAGGGCACAGCTGAGGGGGTGAGGCACTGCCCAGGCCCCACAGGGCACAGCTGAGGAGGTGAGGCACTGCCCAGGAGCCAGGGCACAGCTGAGGGGGGTGAGGCACTGCCCAGCCCAGGGCACAGCTCCACAGGGCACAGCTGAGGGGGTGAGGCACTGCCCAGGCCCCACAGGGCACAGCTGAGGGGGTGAGGCACTGCCCAGGGCCCATCCACTGCCCACCCAGGGCACAGCTGAGGGGGTGAGGCACTGCCCAGGATCCACAGGGCACAGCTGAGGGGTGAGGCACTGCCCAGGCCCCACAGGGCACAGCTGAGGAGGTGAGGCACTGCCCCAGGATCCACAGGGCACAGCTGAGGAGGTGAGGCACTGCCCAGGCCCCACAGGGCACAGCTGAGGAGGTGAGGCACTGCCCAGGCCCCACAGGGCACAGCTGAGGAGGTGAGGCACTGCCCAGGATCCACAGGGCACAGCTGAGGAGGTGAGGTGAGGCACTGCCCAGGATCCACAGGGCACAGCTGAGGGGAGGCACTGAGGGCACTGAGGGGGTGAGGCCCCAGGATCCACAGGGCACAGCTGAGGAGGTGAGGCACTGCCCCAGGATCCACAGGGCACAGCTGAGGGGGTGAGGCACTGCCCCAGAATCCACAGGGCACAGCTGAGGAGGTGAGGCACTGCCCCAGGCCCCACAGGGCACACATGAGGAGGTGAGGCACTGCCCAGGCCCCACAGGGCACAGCTGAGGGGTGAGGCACTGCCCAGGCCCCACAGGGCACAGCTGAGGAGGTGAGGCACTGCCCAGGATCCCACAGGGCACATCTGAGGAGGTGAGGCACTGCCCAGGCCCCACAGGGCACATCTGAGGAGGTGAGGATCACTGCCCAGGCCCCCCAGGGCACAGCTGAGGAGGTGAGGCACTGCCCAGGCCCCACAGGGCACAGCTGAGCAGGTGAGGCACTGGCCCAGACCCCACTGGTCAAGCCCTGGCAGGGGTGCAGGTTGATGGGTGCAGGGTAGAGGGGAGGTGGGCGAGGGTGGAGGAGTGAGGGTGGGAGGGGGACAGGACCAAAACTCTTCTGAAACTGCCTGATGCCTCTTGCTTCTCCTGTCTCCGCTGGTTTTGGGGTGACCTCAGGCAACACTCTTTAGCGCCACAGTATTCCACAAATTAAAAAACACACAGAAGGAGAAGAGCCGCGTGTCGTGTGACTAAAATGACACACACAGAGAACATTTTTTAATACAAAGCTTATATTTAGATGCTTTCTGTGGGACCCTTCCCACTGCTTCCTGGGCTCCTTTTTTCACTTAGGGAGCTTTGCTTTGATTCAGTAACTGCCCTGCATCTAATTTCAAGGTGGGTTGAAGCTCCAAGTTCAGATGACATGCTTGTCCTGTGGGGTGACTTCCCTCTGCTAGGCCATGCCCAGAAGAGTTCTAGGGGCCAGCAGCTAGTTACTGCACAGGAGGTCAGTGGCCGAGAACTGAGCCACCTCCCCACTGGCCCTGCTCCTGAGGTGTGGGCTCTAAGCAGGTGGTCCTGGGTGCAGGCAGCTCCAACAGGAGAAGCAGCTATGAGGAGGGGTGGCAGCCTCAGAGACCCAGACGGCTTTGCAAACTCTCCTCTTCCCTGCATGCCAGTAGTGGGAGTTGGCCCAGTCGGGAGTGTAGCATCACAGAAGGAGCAGCAGGGAGGAGCATAGGTGTGTCTGCACGCACCACGCTGCCCATGGCCCGCTAGGGCTCTAGAATCCTGCAGGGAAGGGCCTGTGGGGAGCGGTGACCCAGGCACTCCCCCAAGGACACACCCAAGGGCCGGAGCAGGTTCGGGGCGTCGGACTGGTGTCAACCCGATCTGAAAAAGGTGGCAGCTGCCATAGTGACCCTTCAAGGTGCCCAGCCTGGTGAGGCCCTGGGTGTCAATGCTGCTTCAGAAAAGCAGCGTCATTAACTGAAGTGACAGACTCTGGAGCCCGGAGCGGGAGGACGCACACTCATGGGAGGCAGAGGTCCACTCAGCTGAGCAGCGAACTGCTCTCTGTCCCGGAACCCAACCTGCCCAGCTCATGTCAGCTGGCCGGAGAGGCTCTCCGACATTGGGCGGACTCCCCTGCAGCCTCTGCAAGTGACCGGGGCACCGGCCACTCCTGCTGGCCGCACCGGGGCTAAGGGGAGAGACAGCACCGGGGCTGCTGCAGGCCCCTGCACCGGGGGTAGCTGCGCTATCTTGCCCTCACGTTTCCTGATTGGCTGGATTCAATCGCCACCCTGATGCAGCAGCTCCCAAGTCCTGGGTGAAACCGCTGGGGTTCAACCCCTGCCCCTCGGCCTCCCAGACGGACATGGTGGTCAGGTTGTCCTCCCCCGCACATTCCCACCTCCACACCGTGGGGACAAGAATGTCTAACCTGCGGGTCCTGCGAGGACTCTGCCTGGAGCGCCCAGGGCAGTGGCCTGGTCCCAAGAGCGCGTGGCCCCAGGTCTGCATTCGGTCTGAGAAGCCCCCGCAGGTGCCTGGAGGGTGTCAGCTCTCCAGCTCTCGGCCACCTGGTCTGCCATGTGCAGAGCGTGGGTCCGCAGAGACACGGCCAGGAGAGGTGGCGTGTGCTGCTGAGTCCCTGCCGCACACCACACCTGGGTGACACACGGCAGAGGCCTCACCTCACACCCAGGTTCTTAGTTTGGTGACGTGGACGTGGTGTCAGGAGAGAAGGCTCCTGTGAGGAGGGAGCGTGGCCAGACCCCCGGCTCTCCTGCAGGCTTTCCACCCCAGCAGATGAAGGCCCGTGCCTGAGGTCACCAGAGACCCGCCACTGAGCACCCGAACAACCCTGGGACCACCTCAGCACCACGACGCCCACAAAGCCCTGACCGTCTGCAGTCTCCAGCCACCAGAGTTTCCTGGACCCTCACGAGGGGCTCGGAAAGAACGTCACAGCCAAGACGAGACGGAGCAGGCTGCCAGAGGGGTGCACGAGGACTGCACCTCACCTGCCCCTCGTTGTGCCGGAGCCCATCCCACCTGGGCCAAGAGCAGGCACTTCCTGGGCGCCGCCCACAGCCCTCCAAGACGCAGATTCCCCACATGGTGGGCTCCGGGTGGAGTGAAGGCCTCCGGGGAGCCTGCGCACTGCCTGCACCTCACGGGGACAGACCAGCCTTGCTATAGAGCAGGGCATCTGATGGCCCGGGGCTGGTGTCCCCGGCACAGGATGAACTCCGACGTCGTTTGTGGTGTTCTTCTCCAAGGCCGAGTCCCCGGCTCAACCAGCTGAGGCAGGGAGCGTCCAGTCCCAGCCGCAGGTGTGCTTCCAGAAGCTGGGAGCCTCTGTCGGGGTCAGGATGCAGCTAAAAGGCCGTTTCGTCATTTCAGAATGAAGAGCAAGGCCACACACTCGCGAGCGTAGTTCGCTTTGCAGGTGCACGAGTCCCACAGCTGGGGCTCCTGGTCCCACAAAGGCCCCTCGGGGGGCAAGTCTGCTCAGCTGTCAACACCGCACTAAGTAGCTATGCACAGAGCAACTGCACCGTCCTGTAGGTTGTCACAATGTTGTTCCCAACTTAGATTTAGTTGATTGACATTGTGTAAGGTACCCAGCACCGGCTGGCTCTGAGGAGGCTCTGTTCTCCCGGCCCTGCTCTCCGGGCCACAGGTGCCCAAGCTCCGTGAGGAGGGCCCCGGAGGCTGTGTCCCAGCACACACTGGCCCAGGCCCTCGAGGCTGGTGGGTTGTGCTCCCTTGGAACACCCGCTGCAGCCAGCGCACAGGCCCGGGCTGGAGGCCCGTGTCTCACCGAGACCGAGGCTGAGGCTGCCCTGTGCTCCTTTCTCTGCTCCTCCCCTCCCCAGCCGTCGTCATGGGAGCTAGGGTGGCATGGGTGGCCCCTGAAAGGTCCTTCTCTATCCCTGGCCTTTGCCATTGCTTATTTTCAAAGGCCCAGATAAAAACAAACTAGAAATAGGTTGGAGGGAAAATCCATTTTGGTACTTTAACAACGTTGGGTAATAAAATAAATCTTGGGTTATATTTGATTCATTTATACAGAAACAAAAATGGGTGGACACATCTGTAAAGGCCAAATAGCATTAACTCCATAGTCCCAGCAAAACACCCGCACAGGAATGTCTCTGATGGACTTGCCCATCTTCACATTCGTGCTGACTCAAAATCTCAAGTTCAAGGTCACAGTCTGTCTAGACCTGGTACGTTCTTTCAGTGGTGGCACAGGATCCCTGTACATAGGAAAAGGCAGGGAGAGATGCGCTGCCCTGGGCTGTATGAGGCCTCACTGACAGCCCAGCAGGAACCAGGACAGGCCAGCCCTGGACATCACAGGGCAGCCAGCGGCCACCGCAGGCCACCCGCATGACTGCTGCTGATGCGGAGCTGAGCCTGGGAAACACCACTTCTCCGAGGCCCACGAAGGTGACCCAGCGTCCAGCAGCCCTCTGGACACTGAGTGTGTGACCTGCCTCCCAGCCCCTGCATGGAGACTGGCACCAGTGCCAGCCCCACAGCCATTCCATCTCAAGGCTACACCCCCGGGACCCCAACAGTGGTACCCTCCTTTGTGGGCAGGAAGGAAGCCAGTGGAGCCCCACCAGGGTTTCGGGTGTCCCTGAACCTGGTCAGGAGCAGCGCTGGCCAAGCGTGGGTGATTCTGCCAGTGCCATCAAGCGCAGGGCCCTCGGCAGAGGAGGAGGGTGCTGTCAGACCCAGCAGCGACTCTGAGGCTTCCTGCAGCACTCTGCTCTGAAGAGGAACCCCGGTCTGCCAACGGCGACGTCCAGGTGACCAGCCTAGGGCTGAAGGCTTAGTCATCTTTGCCACAAAGGGACGTGGAGCAGGGCCTTGTTCTCCCTGCAGTGACCTCAGTCAGCCTCACACTCCCAAAGACAGGGAACGAGGGCAGCTTTGGGCTGTCAGAGGGTCTATGGCCGGCAGCCAGGTGTGCAGAGTAAGGGCGCGTGTCCCCGCGTGCGGCACCTGCAGGTGGGCCAGCGCCGCTCCCTGCGTCCCACGTGCCCCGAGGCAGGTCGGCTGAGCTGGGCTGCTGTCCCTCGGCTTCCGTGCTGCAGCTGCTGGAGGACCCCTGTGGATCTGGCTCCAGCCAGCCGCGTCCTGGGGAGACAAGGCCAGGACTTAGGGACAGGGCCTCCATAAATCTTCAGTAATTAGTTTTATTTGCTCATTTTTTCATTTCATTTGGTGTCTTCACATATTACCCTCACAGACCCTCCCTAGGACAGCAAATAAAATTGTACAAAAGTACAAGGACAGGGGAAATTAGGTTTTCCCAGCACTCTAGAGTATTAATTAAATTTAGTTATTTACCAGTTAAATGCTAAAGGTCTTTGGGCGATTAGGAAGAATAATGACGTCGCCAAGGGCCTGGTAATTGTGTGACGATACGGGGATCACGCCGTGAGGCCTGCGCCACGCGGGGCCCAGCAGCGGCCCACCCCTCGCACTGTGGGGGCATCTCTGGACCTCCAGCTGTTGCAAGGAGACCGTCGGCCATGTGGCCAGGACTGCCAAGTCCTCCTGCCCTTGGGCAGCTCCACCTGGGCCTCGTGTGCCCAGACCTCCCTCCGGATGCTGCTGCTCCCTGCTGTGCCACCGCAGGCGCAGGCACCAACTCCCACTACCCAGCCACCTCCTGATCCCAGCCTTCTGCCAGCCTTCCTCAAGCCCCAAGTCCCCCTGCAGGGTGGACGAGGACTGTAGGTCCATGCCCTGCCTCCTCTCTCTGCTGCCCCGAGACCAAGTGCACCCCACCCAGTGCAGCACTGAGGCCCCACTGCTGGACTGCCCTGGGCCTGTCCCCAAGCACACGGGCATGCCCTGCACAACCCTTCCGTGCCCCCCACCCCCACACATGCGCATCCCTCTCACACCCCAGTTCCGGGCCTTAGTCAAAGGGCCTTCCTCAGCCATCCTGTTGGATGGAAGGTTCTGGAATGTGTCTTGAACTCATGGCCTGTCTTGCGTCCAGTACAGCTCGCTTAGCCCAGGGTGCCCCTCAGCGGCTCCCTGGTTACCAGCTTCCACCTGAGGACATGGATTCAGCTCCATCCAGGGAGTGTGTGTGGAAAGCCTTGTGCACCTGAGTCCTGGGCCGCGGTGGGCGTTTGGTCAGTATTGGGAGAGGTCCCAGGGAGGGGTGCGTGGGACGAGGAGAGCAGAGATCGCCAAGTGGCCTTGCTCTGCCCGCATAAGCCTCCGAGATCCAGGGCCCTGAGGTGGAGACTGCCCGTCCCCTAGAGGACCTGGCGTGGCCTCTAGCTGCCCCGGTTCCTGGTATCCCGTGACTGCAAACGTGAGACCCCCAGGCCCGTGGTGGCTGCAGTCCATGAGCTGGAGCCCCTGAAGAGGCAAGGTCAGGAGCAGCCCTGCCCCTTCGCTGCTGTCCTGGGGTGAAGCAGCAGCGCACAGGCTACGGAAAGCCACCTTCACTGAGGTCGCCCCACCCCAGCGGCGATCCCTGGGGTCAGGTGACAGCCGCCAAGCCGCTGGCGCTGCACAGGGGCCCACCTGATTCCCCTGGCCTTCCGCCCCGGAGACCAAAGAGCAGCCCAGACAACCACGCTCGTGGCCAGCAGAGCTGCGGCCGACCGTGCGGCTCCTGCTCTCCAGGGCCAGGACAGCACGCACCTTGAGGTGCCCGGGCTCAGGTGGTCATAGGGGAAAGTAGAGCAGGCTACGTGAACTCCAGAAATAGGTGCCTCTGGCTCTCTGGAGAGGAAACGTCACCCGCCAACGACGAGCTTCCCAGAGACGGGGACGAGGCACGGCCCGAGTGCACCGGGCAATGCCCACAGGAACACAGAGTCCCTTCGGAGCAGTCCCCACTGAAGCCATGTCAGGGTTGGTCCTGTGCCCCTTGTCCACCACTGCTTGGGCACAGGACAGAGACTGAGGGGCAGAGCTGCTGCACACAGGCAACCTCTCCAGGGACCTCAGCCTAGGCCTCGGCAGCCGCTGCCTGGGTCCTGACCCTGTCCTGGGACTCCCTGAGGGGCTGCCACCAGACCTTATCACAGATTGTGGCCACAAGAGCTCCTCCGGAGCCCCTCTGCCCTACAGATGCAACCCTACGGGACCAGGCAATGCGACGTAACGCACACTGATGGTGCACGTGCGGTGGCCCGTGGTGTGCACTGCTCCATGGGCACCTGCAGGGCCAGCTCTGCAAGGACTGACTGTGTCGAGGTCGCTCAGGGCCAGAGCTGGATGCAGGTGTCAATCAACTCTGCATGAGCAGCTTGGATGCCAGGGTGGCAGTAGGTGCCTCCCCATGGTGGAATCCACAGTCTTCTGTCTCCGAACAGGGCTATCTTCGTGGGCTTCATAGTCGTCCCCAACAAGGCTCCTCAAGACAGCTCTAGAGCAGAATCGACTCGGTACCACCCAGCCGCGATGCCCGGTCTCTGCGTGGGAAGCAGGCTCCCCAGGCGGCCACGAGAGTGTGTTAGATCTGCAGCCAGCTGTGCGGCCTTGTGGAGGATGGTACTGCCTCTGTCCTGCTGTCCTGCAGCTGCGCTGTGGGAGTGCCAGCTCTCCGGGCAGAGCCCCGCCCGGGCCTTCGTGCCCCTCTCTGCTGTGCGCAGGGGGCATCACCTGCTCAGAGCAGCCTTTGCCCCAGTCTTGCAAGGGGAAAGAATGGGATGTTTTGCCTCTCAACCCAAAATAAGGGGAAGAGGACAGTCATGCTGGTGGCCATGTCCCTATGCCAGATCCGGAACCCTCCGTTCCCAGCAGGGCAGCCCCAGCCACAGGCACGAGAGAAACTCAGGAAGCAGCAGTCAACACACCCTGCCTTCCTGGTGGAATTTCTCTGTGGCATCTCGAGTTCTGGGATTCTCCCACTTGCAGTACTTATCCTGCACCAGCCCTCTCACGTGAAGAGAGACAGGACTGACTACTAAACCTGCAATCTCTGTTGCGTGTTCTTGGTAGGCACAGGGCACAGGAGAGCTGTTGTATCGTCATCTGGATGGTGCCCAACACCCCAGAGGCTTCGGTCTGGAGCTACAGCTTCTCCATTGGCAAAGTCCGGCTTTGTTCTTCTGTCCTGTATCACCTATCATCTGATCTCCTATTGCCTACCATCCTTCTGTTCACCGCTCTCTCATTCATTTATCTCCTGTCCACCCATCATCTACCCACCATCCTGTCTCTCTGTGATCTCTTCTCTACCAATCACCCATCCATCCATGTCTGCTTCTTCCTTGGATCCTATTTCTATAGAACTCCTACCCCGTGGATCCTGTCTCCTTAACAGTAAGCTTCCTTTAATGTCTGCTCTGATAAAGCAGACTTTGTTTATCTATGCTTTTATAAAGTCTTTGCATTACTACTTGTGCCTTTCAATATTGGCATCCAATGATACTGTATTGCTGCTTCTCTGGTGGCATGCAGGTCCATGTGACACAAAGAGCTCTGAAACCCTCCTCTTCAGAAGTGTTTTCCACAACTGTCAGGGGTGTAAGGAGCGACCAGGGTCAGGAAGGAAGCACAGCAGTTCCAAGTCCATCACTAGGTCTTGTATGTCTTAAATAACATTGTTACATTAAAATTTTGGAGGAAATTAACAAGACAAAAGGAATAAAGGTAATATGTTAACACTTATCTATTTATACTGACATTTTTGAAATAAGATGAAGTGCACATGGAATATTGGTCTGGCAGGAATGAGCAGCTACTTTGTGATTTCTGTTCTTGAGGACCAACTTTCAAAATTGCTCAACAGCTTCTGCAAATACCCAGCATATTCTCTGTAGTTGCTTTTCTGAGAGGCAGCAGGCCTGTCAACCCCCTCCATGATCAGCATGCACTTTGTTAATTCCAAGGTTAGCTTCCTTCCTGAGGCAGCCGAGGTGCACAGGAAGCCTGAGGGTTACCTGGCCCTGGCTTTCTGCAGGGGAGTCCCAGGCAATGCAGCACGGCCTGTGCTTCCCTGGGACCACTCAGAGAGGCTCTCGAAAGTCTGCAGAGACGGCGAACTCCCTCCGTCTCCCAGAGGCACGTCTGCAACAGAAAACCAGCTGCACTCCTCTACGCGTGTCGTGGAGCTGCTGAAGCCTGCTTCTTGTAAGTCAAAGAGAATGGCGAGGGTTGCTCCGAGATCTGTGTGAAGCAGCGTCCTTGGGTGGTGTTGGGATGTCCTCTGGAGGCCCCTGCCCAGTCCTGGCTTGCAGGGAGGCTCCGAAGCCCGCTTGTCGGCGACCATCTGCTTCCTTTGTCTGCCAGACGCCGGGCTGCCCGAGCTCACTCTGAGGGCTGGCTGCAGACATGTGCAGCCACCAGTGTGGAGACACAAACCAGGTGACCCAGAGCCCAAGCGTGGACCTGCAAGGAGCACGAGGCTGCGTCTGGGGGACCAGGGGGGCCTCTGCACTGCTTTCGAATGGACGTTGTTGCTCATTAACCTTCACTTCCTGCAATTCGCCAATTTGAAGCTGACATGTATGTTATTAAGTCAAAGCAATTGCTTAGAACTGAGATTGACAAAATGTCGTTTTCCAAATGTAGTATATTTTCATGTGAAACTGTTTAGAACTGAGGTCTCTATAGTCACTTTCATTGTTGTTGTCAAGCCTGTGTAGACAGTGCCTCTGTGACCTTCTCTCCCGAGCGCTGTGGCCACCACACAGCATGTGTGCTCGTACATAGATGCATAGATGACAGAGGTGCACACATCGCATGTGGGTTTGTCACAAGCCATGGAGCCTCTGCCAAGAGTGATTTTTATTCAGTGCACTTTGCGAGCTGCTTCCAGGTTAGTGTATCAGCTGTGGGTCTGCTTCAACATCTGTAAGAAATTAATTCAGCAAATATTATTCTCCCATGTACAGTAGGAATTCAGGGAACGGGCAGAGTAATTATGTTCCCAAAACTAGCAATGTCCTCAGAGACAACCTGCCAGCAATTGAATGCAATGTGCTTGTTTATGGTTCCACCAAATGGTAATTATTGACTATTCAAAGTGAGCTAAGAGTCAGTGCAAAGTTGCAGTGACATTTTTCACAGAAAAGACAATCCCAAAATTCTGATGGAACCAGAAAACATTCTAAAGAACCAAATAAATCTGAGAACAAAAGCACAAAGGCAGAGCAATGATACTTCCTGATTTCAAAATGCATGACGAGGCTACAGAAAAACATGAGGCACTGGCCTGAGTGCAGAAACCTGGACCCAGGGAACAACAAGAGACCCCAGAAACAAACCACACAAGGCCCTCAACCGACCTTTGGCTCAGATACAAACAGTAAACAAGGGAATAGACAGCCTCTCCCAACAGTGATGTTAGGGTAGTGTATAACACCTACAGACAGTGAAACGAGGCCATTATCTTATATCAAGCCAAACTAAGCTCAACACGGTCACTTAAATACGATACCAGAAATAAGAAAGCTCCTGGAGAACACAGAAGAATACCTGGAGAAATGAAGAACACCTGGAGCACACAGGAGAACACCTGAAGCACACAGGAGAACACCTGAAGCACACAGAAGAACACCTGGAGCACATGGAGAACACCTGGAGCACACAGGAAAACACCCTGAAGCACACAGGAGAACACCTGGAGCACATGGAGAACACCTGGAAAACAGAGTACACCTGGAGCACACAGGAGAACACTTGGAGCACACAGGAGAACATATGGAGCACACAGAGAACACCTGGAGCACATAGAGAGCACCTGGAGCACAGATGAGAATACCGGGAGCACACAGTAGAACACCTGGAGCACATAGGAGAACACCTGGAGCACATAGAGAGCACCTGGAGCACATGGAGAACACCTGGAGCACACAGGAGAACACCTGGAGTACATAGAGAGCACCTGGAGCACAAAGAGAGCACCGGGAGCACAGATGAGAATACCGGGAGCATGCAGTAGAACACCTGGATCACATAGGAAAACACCTGGAGTACATGGAGAACACCTGGAACACACAGGAGACACCTGGAGCACATGGAGAAAACCTGGAGCACACAGGAAAACACCTGGAGAACAAAGAACACCTGGAGCGCACAGGAAATACCTGGAGAACACAGTAGAAGACCTGGAGCACACAGAAGAACACCTAGAGCACATGGAGAACACCTGGAGCACACAGGAGACACCTGGAGAACATGGAGAAAACCTGGAGCACACAGAGAACACCTGGAGCACATAGAGAGCACCTGGAGCACAGATAAGAACACCTGGAGCACACGGGAGAACTACTGAAGCACATAGGAGAACACCTGGAGCACACAGAGAGCACCTGAAGAACAGAGGAGAACACCTGGAGAACAGAGTACACCTGGAGCACACAGGAGAACACCTGGAGAACACAGGAGAACATGTAGAGCAAACAGAGAAAACTTGGAGCACATAGACAGCACCTGGAGCCAGATGAGAATACCGGGAGCACACAGTAGAACACCTGGAGCACATAGGAGAACACCTGGAGTACATGGAGAACACCTGGAACACATAGGAGACGCCTGGAGAACATGGAGAAAACATGGAGCACACAGGAAAACACCTGGAGAACAGAGAACACCTGGAGCGCACAGGAAATACCTAGAGAACACAGTAGAAGACCTGTAGCACACACGAGAACACCTAGAGCACATGGAGAACACCTGGAGCACACAGGAGACACCTGGAGAACACGGAGAAAACCTGAAGCACACAGGAGAATATGTGGAGCACACAGAGAACAGCTGGAGCACATAGAGAGCACCTGGAGCAGAGGTGAGAATACCAGGAGCACACAGTAGAACACCTGGAGCACATAGGAGAACACCTGGAGTACATGGAGAACACCTGGAACACACAGGAGACACCTGGAGAACATGGAGAAAACCTGGAGCACACAGGAGAACATGTGGAGCACACAGAGAACACCTGGAGCACATAGAGAGCACCTGGAGCATAGATGAGAACACCTGGAGCACACAGTAGAACACCTGGAGCACATAGGAGAACACCTGGAGTACATGGAGAACACCTGGAACACACAGGAAAACACCTGGAGAACAGAGAACACCTGGAGCACACAGGAAATACCTGGAGAACACAGTAGAAGACCTGGAGCACACAGGAGAACACCTAGAGCACATGGAGAACACCTGGAGCACACAGGAGACACCTGGAGGATGCAGGAGAACACCTGAAGAAAAGAACACATGGAGCACACAAGAAACACCTGGACACACAGGAAATACCTGGAGCATGCAGGAGAACACCTGGAGAACAGAGGAGAACTGCTGGAACACATAGCAGAACACCTGGAGCACACAGAGAACACCTGGAGCACGCAAAAGAAAACATGGAGAACACCTGGAGAACACAGAGAACACCTGGAGCACACAGGAGACACCTGGAGCACAGAGGAGAACACCTGGAGCACATAGAAGAACACTTGGAGCACACAGAGAACAACTGAAGCATGCAGAGAACACCTGGAGCATGCAGGAGTACACTTGGAGCACACAGAAAACACATGGGCACACAGAGAACACCTGGAGCACACAGGAGAACACCTGAAGCGCACAGAGAACACATGGAGCATGCACAGAACACCTGGAGCACACAGGAGAACACCTGAAACACAAACAACACCTGTGGAACACAGGAGACACCTGGAAAAACAAAGAGAACACCTGAAGCATGCAGAGAACAGCTGGAGCAGAGAGAGAACACATGGAGCACACAGGAGAACACCTGGAGTACATGGAGAACACCTAGAGCACATAACACCTGGAGCACACAGAGAACACCTGGAACATGCAGAGAACACCTGGAGCACACTGGAAAACAACTGGAGCACACAGAGAACTCCTGGAGAATGCAGGAGAACACATGAAGCAAGCACACAAGAGAACACCTGGAGCACACAGAGAACACCTGGAACAAACAGGAGACACCTGAAGCACAAAGGGGAACACTTGGAGCACACAGAGAACACTTGGAGAATGCAGGAGAACACATGAAGCACACAAGAGAACACCTGGAGCACACAGGAGACACCTAAAGCACAGAGGAGAACACCTGGAGCACATAGAAGAACACCTGGAGCACACAGAGAAACAACTGAAGCATGCAGAGAACACCTGGAGCATGCAGGAGTACACTTGGAGCACACAGAAAACACATGGGCACACAGAGAACACCTGGAGCACACAGGAGAACACCTGAAGCACACAGAGAACACATGGAGCATGCACAGAACACCTGGAGCACACAGGAGAACACCTGAAACACAAACAACACCTGTGGAACACAGGAGACACCTGGAAAAACAAAGAGAACACCTGAAGCATGCAGAGAACAGCTGGAGCAGAGAGAGAACACATGGAGCACACAGGAGAACACCTGGAGTACATGGAGAACACCTAGAGCACATAACACCTGGAGCACACTGGAAAACAACTGGAGCACACAGAGAACTCCTGGAGAATGCAGGAGAACACATGAAGCACACAAGAGAACACCTGGAGCACACAGAGAACACCTGGAACAAACAGGAGACACCTGAAGCACAAAGGGGAACACTTGGAGCACACAGAGAACACCTGGAACACACAGGAGACACCTGGAGCACAGAGGGGAACACTGGAGCACACAGAGAACACCTGGAGCACACAGGAGAACACCTGGAGCACGCAAGGAGAACACCTGGAGCACACAGGAGAACACCTGGAGCATGCAGGAGGACACGTGGAGAATTCAGGAGAACACCTGGAGCATGCAGGAGAAACACCTGGACCACAGAGGGGAACATTTGGAGCACACAGAGAACATCTAGAGCACATAGGAGAACACCTTGTACATGCAGGAGGACACATGGAGAATTCAGGAGAACACCTGCAGCACACAGGAGAACACCTGGAGCAGAGAACACCTAGAGCACACAGGAGAACACCTGGAGCACGCAGGAGAACACCTGGAGCAGAAAACACCTAGAGCACACAGGAGAACACCTGGAGCACGAGGGAGAACACCTGGAGCAAAAAACACCTAGAGCAAAAAGGAGAACACCTGGAGCACGCAGGAGAACACCTGGAGCACGCAGGAGAACACCTGGTGCATGCAGGAGGACGCGTGGAGAATTCAGGAGAACACCTGGAGCACGCAGGAGAACACCTGGACCACAAAGGGGAACATTTGGAGCACACAGAGAACATCTAGAGCACATAGAAGAACACCTGGTACGTGCAGGAGGACACATGGAGAATTCAGGAGAACACCTGCAGCACACAGGAGAACACCTGGAGCAGAGAACACCTAAAGCACACAGGAGAACACCTGGAGCACGCAGGAGAACACCTGGAGCAGAAAACACCTGGAGCACGAGGGAGAACACCTGGAGCAGAAAACAGCTAGAGCAAAAAGGAGAACACCTGGTACATGCAGAAGAACACCTGGAGCATGCAGAAGAGAAGAACACCTGGAGCATGCAGAGAAACACCTGGAGCACACAGAACACCTGGAGCATGCAGGGGGAAAACCTGGAGCATGCAGGAGAAGATCTGGAGCATAGAACACCGGGAGCATGCAGGGAGAACACCTGGAGCATGCAGGAGAACACCTGGAGCAGAAAACACCTAGAGCACAAAGGAGAACACCTGGAACACGCAGGAGAACACCTGGAGCATGCATGAAAACACCTAGAGCACACAGGAGAACACCTGGAGCACGCAGGAGAAACCTGGAGCAGAAAACACCTAGAGCATACAGGAGAACACCTGGAGCACGCAGGAGAACACCTGGAGCAGAAAACACCTAGAGCACAAAGGAGAACACCTGGAACACGCAGGAGAACACCTGGAGCATGCAGGAGAGCACCTGGAGCAGAAAACCTGGAACATGCACCTAGAGCAAAAACACCTGGAGAAAAACACCTGGAGCATGCAGAAGAACACAGCACACAGCACCTGGAGAAAAGACCCTGGAGCATGCAGGAAAAACACTTGGAGAGCATGCAGGCTGGAGAACACCTGGAACATGCAGAAGAACACCCTGGAGCATGCAGGAAAACACTTAGAGCATGCAGGAGAACACCTGGAACATGCAGAAGAACACCTGGAGCATGCAGAAGAACACCTGGAGCACACAGAACACACCTGGACACAGAACATGCAGGGGAGAACACCTGGAGCATGTAGGAGAACAGCTGGAGCATAGAACACCTGGAGCACACAGGAGAACACCTGGAGCATGCAGAACACCTGGAGCATGCAGGAGAACAGCTGGAGCAGAGAACACCTGGAGCATGCAGGAAGAACACCTGGAGCACACAGGAGAACACCTGGAGCATGCCTGAAAACACCTAGAGCACACAGGAGAAAACCTGGAGCACGCAGGAGAACACCTGGAGCTGAAAACACCTAGAGGACACAGGAGAACACCTGGAGCACACAGGAGAACACCTGGAGCAGAGAACACCTAGAGCACACAGGAGAACACCTGGAGCACGCAGGAGAACACCTAGAGCACACAGGAGAACACCTGGAGCAGAGAACACCTAGAGCACACAGGAGAACACCTGGAGCATGCCGGAGAACACCTGGAGTAGAGAACACCTAGAGCACACAGGAGAACACCTGGAGCACACAGGAGAACACCTGGAGCAGAAAACACTAGAGCAAAAGGAGAACACCTGGAACACACAGGAGAACACCTGGAGCATTCATGGAAACACCTAGAGCACACAGGAGAACACCTGGAGCATGCAGGAGAATACCTGGAGCAGAGAACACCTAGAGCATACAGGAGAACACCTGGAGCACGCCGGAGAACACCTGGAGCAGAGAACACCTAGAGCACACAGGAGAACACCTGGAGCACACAGGAGAACACCTGGAGCATGCAGGAGAATACCTGGAGCAGAAAACACCTAGAGCACACAGGAGAACACCTGGAGCACACAGGAGAACACCTGGAGCATGCAGGAGAACACCTGGAGCAGAGAACACCTAGTGTTGGGACTCATGTCTGCCAAGGGGAAGGACTTTGGCTGCTTACCACGCCCTACAGAGGACAGGGGCTAAGCAAAGGGGTGTGGCTATGACGTAGCGTGAGAGTCCAAACCGCCCTGCTGGTTGATTGGTTAGTTCTAAGCCTATTTAAGTTCAGCACCTTGTCAATAAAGTTGAGTTTTGGCTTCTTGCTCTCTACACAAAATTCCCTGGGTGTGACGTGGTATCTGTCCCGTAGGCGGATAGGAGACACTCAGCTATTTTTGCCCGTTAAGCCCATCTTTGCCCGGTAAGTTACTTTCTTTCTGTGGGCAGAAAGAAACCCCCTTAAGGGCCCAAAAGGGGGGTAGCTTTAGACCGCAGCCCCATTAATAACTCAACAGTCCCGGCAGGTTGGCGCCCAACGTGGGGCACAAAAATTATCGGTGGGCTTAGCACGGTTAGAGACGCAGCGTCTCTCTCTCTGGCAAAAATACCCTCTATTATGGGGCAAGCATTAATATTTAGAAAATCTCAAGACCCAGCCCTCGAGGCATGGCGGTATATTTTAAGAAAGCAAGGTCTCCAAATTTCTGATACACAAGCTGAAAATATTTGGAGTTCATTAATACGGGCGGCTCCCTGGCTCCCAAAGTCTGATTTTAATTCTTGAAAAACGTGGCGCGAAGTGGAACAAATTTTAAGAGAGCAAGAAAATGAATATGGGGAAATCCCGCCTCTGGGAGTTTATCCAACTTTATCCGCCCTAAAAACATGCTCTCTCTTGGATACAGCAAAAGAATCTGCAGAGGCCACAGAGCAGGCACCTCAGATCATACGAGTTGAGGTAACAGAGCAGGCCCTGCGGAAAAATAATATATCTAGTCTTTCCCGGTCCGGAGAAATAAACAATCCCTCCCGGGCCGCAGATCTGGAGAAGCCTAACCAATCCCTAAAAACAAAGAAATCTCGCTCCGGGTAATTAGAAAAAATTACAGCCCCTCCCTTAGAGAGCTCTAACAAATTCCCTGAGGACAAAGGCCACCGGCCACATAGCTCACCACCTTGTGAGCGGGATCTGCCATTTTATGAGCCAGCCCCTGCTGAGCCTTCTGCCCCACCGCTTTACCAAGAGGTGCCAATCTCACAGAAGCTGCTAGCGCCCTCTGGTGAGCTTTCATCTGTAATGGCATTTCCAGTTAATTTAAATCCG
Source organism: Tamias sibiricus (assembly GCA_025594165.1). NCBI lineage: Eukaryota > Metazoa > Chordata > Mammalia > Rodentia > Sciuridae > Tamias > Tamias sibiricus. The sequence continues at coordinate 99,496,697 of CM046670.1, read as the reverse complement.
AGGGAAGACAAACCTCAGATTTGGTACCCCTGGGAGACTCAAAAGTTAAAAGAATTTTAAAAAGCTGTAGCAAAAGATGGGCCAAATTCGCCATGGGCAGAATGCATTTTACAAAGCCTCGCCCATCACGCCTGTACGAGTAGAGATTGAAAAGATCTAACCAAAGCTGTGCTCCCAGGACCTTTATTCCTTAAATGGTGTGCATATTTTTCTGATGAATGCCATATGCAGGCTGAGAGGAACCAAGCTGCAAATCCTCCCATACCAATAACTTTTGGAATGCTGTCAGGAACTAGTGACCAATATGCCACAGGAATTCAACAAGCAGCAATACCAGCTCCGTACCAAGAGCAGATGCAAGCTTTAGGGCTGGCAACATGGAAGAAGCTAGAGGAAGGCCCTACAGAGCCTCTTATAGTGGGAATCACTCAAAAAGCTAATGAAGATCTGGCTACTTTTATTGAGAGAGTGGAAAAAAGCCTACAAAGAAAACTTCCACCTGGTACGATGAGGGACCAATTTACAAAAATGTTAGTTTGGGAAGGAATGACCGCAGATCACAAGCTAGCCTGTGCTGGGTTAAAAGATAGATCTATGGGGAGATGGATTATTGCCACCAAAGATGTGAGTTCGACAACTCACCAGTCTCAAATATTGACCAATGCCCTTAATGCCCACACTGAGGTATTAGCAACAGTTTTAAATGGAAAAGGAGCCTGTTTTAAGTGTGGACGACAAGGCCATTTTAAAAAAGACTGCCCCAATGGCCCTGGTCGGCCTCCAGAATGCTCCCCTGACCAGACTCAAAGTCCAGCTGCCCCTAGAACACTTTGTCCTAGATGTAAAAGAGGATATCATTGGAAAAAGGATTGCAGGTCTAAATTTGATATTCAGGGGAAACCTTTAAACTCCTAAAGGGGCAGCCTCCAGCCCCGTTACACCAAGGAGGTTCCCCTGCTCACAGTCCCCCCTAAGGTCCATTGGACAGTTCCTATTGTTCCAGGGATTAGACCAAAGATGGATATTTATATATCAGGAAAGAAATTTTGTTGCTTAATTAATACTGGGGCAAATCGTACTATACTAAGGAAGGAAGAGATTCCACCCCAATGGGAGCTAATTCCAGGGCCTCAGTTACTTGGAGTAGGTGGAAACACTCATTCAGAAGAGACCAGAAATTGGCTTAGATGGAGAGATATAGATGGAAACCAAGGAGAAGTTCATCCCCTTATGGCCCTTGGATTAACTTCTAATTTATTAGGCCAAGACATCTTAGGAGAAACAGAGACTTACATTACTACAACCCATAGAGAGCTTCAAAATGATATATTAACTAAAGATATGGAGAGAAAAACTTCGAATCATCAAATACGGTCTCACCCCCAATCCTAAGGGCCACTGCTCCCCAAGTTCCTGCCATTCAATGGTGAGATGGTCCCCAATCTGGGTCGAGCAGTGGCCCCTTCCTACTGAAAAACTAAACCATTTGAGGGCAATTGTCCAAGAACAGTTAGCCCTAGGACACATTAGACCTTCTCTTAGCCCATGGAACAGTCCTGTTTTTGTTATACAAAAGGCCACAGGGAAATGGAGGATATTACAAGACCTCCGAAAAATTAATGATAGGATGTTCCTTGTTGACACGCCTCTGCGTGGCCTCCCCTGGATCCCTTCTATCTCAAGAGATTTAACGTTAATTGTTATTGATATTAAAGATTGTTATTTTTCAATACCTCTTCATCCAGATGATTATGAAAAGTTTGCATTCTCTGTCCCCTCAGTCAACTTTCAAAAGCCAGATGAGCGATATGAATGGATAGTTCTCCCTCAAGGTATGGCTAACAGCCCAGCCTTTTGTCAATATTATGTTTCATGTCTTCTGTCACCATTAATGAAAAAATCATAGCTTACCCTATATGTTTATATGGATGACATCATCCTGGGAGCTGCTGATGTCCAACAACTAAACTCAGCTTACCTAACCCTTCGAGAGCTCATAGAAAAAGGAGGGTTACACATATCCAATGATAAGATACAAACTATTCCTCCCTTTAAAATATTGGGGACAAAACTTAGCCTAGACTCGGTTTGTCCTCTCAAATCTAAACTAGTCATTCAAAAATTTATTCCTTGGCAGAGTTACAGAAGCTATTAGGAGAGCTAAACTGGTTAAGACCATGGCTTCATATCTCTACTGAAGATTTATTACCTCTCTTTGAGTTGCTACGGGGAAAATCCCCCTCTGATGTGATTTTACTAGAAGAAAGTCATCTGTCAATATTACAAAAAGTCCAAGATTCCCTCAATTCAGCCCAATTGGCTCGATACCAACCAAAGCAACCTCTATATTTGTGGATTTTCTCAGGTACTAAGCTCCTTACAGCTGTGGTCACCCAGATGGGAAACCCATTAGAGTGGATACATTCCTCTGTGGGAGGAGCACCTCGAGTTTATTCCCAATTAGATCAATTAGCAGATCTTGTAATAAAAGGGAGAGATACATCATTGAGGCATTATGGAAAAGACCCAGATATTTTAACAATTCCTTACCGTTTGTCAGACTTTGAGTGGATATGGAGAAACAACCCTAGAGTCTCCTATGCTTTAGAAGGATTTCTAGGAAAAGTTGACTATCATTACGGGTCAACCAAATGGACCTCTTCTTTTCCCAAACTGGAGTGGACTCCCCCCTCCTTTTTTCCATCAAGCCACTCCCCAAGGCAGTAAATGTCTTCACAGATGGAGGAAAAGAAGGGGCAGCAGTTGTAGTTTTTCATCCCATCCTCAGGCCAAAGGACACAATACTTTGAAGCAGTTACTGGTTCTGCTCAATTTAAAGAATTATATGCTATTGCATTAGCCTTGACCCATGTCCAAGAGCCTATGAATCTTTTCTCAGATAGTTTATATGTAATTAACCTATTACCTACTCTAAATGCCTCATATATAAAGATAGATAATAATCCTATTACCCCTCTGATGATCCAGGTTCGATCCCTGTTAAAGGGGCGTAATGAACCTGTTTTCCTCCAACATCTTAGGGGACATCAAGACTTCTCTGGGCCCCTCTCTGAGAGAAATCAGGCCGCTGACCGTTTGGCCACCACAGGTGTATTAACAGTTACAGTCCCATATCAACAAGACCTTCAGTTAGCCCAAGGTCTTCACGACCTTACTCATTTAAATTGGAGAGGTCTACATCATAAATTTCCTTTAGTTCCTATAAAAGATTTAAAAAATATTGTAAAGACATGTAAGTCCTGTTTGCCCTTCTTACAGATCCCACCTCTCCAGTCCCCTGGGGTAAATCCCAGAGGCCTATGGCCCAACGCTATCTGGCAGACTGATGTAACCCATTATGTGCCATTTGGAAAATTAAAATATATATTTATGTCCATAGATACTTATTCACATGCTTGTTGGGCCACAGCACACTCTGGAGAAAGGGCCTAAACATGCTGAAAGTCACTTTTTACAATGCTTTGCTATTCTTGGATTGCCAAAACAGGTTAAAACCGATAATGGACCCTGTTTTATGAGCAAATCATTACAAAAGTTCTTCCAAACTTGGCATATTAAACATACCACAGGGATCCCATATAACCCAAAAGGACAAGCCATCATAGAGAGACATAATAAAACCCTAAAGGACCAATTAATAAAACAAAATGGGGAAAACAACCCCCATGACCAGTTAAAAACAGCTATGCTTACTTTAAATATTTTAAAATTTTCCAAACAACAGCCTCTATCTGAGTTTCAAAAACACTGGTCTAACCAAACACCTTATATAAAAGTTGAGGTCCGATGGAAAGACCCATTAACTGGATTCTGGAGAGGTCCTGATCCGTTAATAAGTGCTGGCAGAGGTTTTGGATGTGTCTTCCCAATGGGAGAACAAAACCCTATATGGGTGCCTACCAGAGATCTCAAATACTGCCAATCCGACCAAAACGACTACCCAAGAGCACAAGCTCTTGAGGAGTGATCCTTTCTTTTTTCCACAGAAATGAAAACACCGTGACAAATCTCCTGTCCTGCTGTGATTAAATTTCTCATCACATCCATTTCAAAGTTCATCAAAAAACACTATCTTGGACTCCTTCTTTGTCAGTATCTCAACCCTCTGCGATGAGAGAAGAGGGACTGTGCCATTCCTGTGACAATTATCTAGACTTTGTGCTGGACAGCTTCCTTCGGACTCTAAGAGAAGAGTCCCATTCCTATGACAATTGCTCAGACTTTATGCCAAAAGACTTCCTTTAAACTAAGCTAAACGGATGGACTTTCTCCCTTTGATAAAATCCCTGCTAAATGGATGGACTTTCTCCCTTTGGTGAAATCCCTGATTGTCATTGTCTTTGTGTGCACTTTTAGCCCTATAGAACTAACCAGATTGATACAGCTAGGTGGTCTGCTGTCACGCTGAGCTATAGCCCTACAGGCTTGGCCATGGTCCTTAACAGGATGCAGAGGTTTGCCATCCAGTCAAGCCTTCCCAAAGGTGACTGTCCTGTCCCGTGTGCTCCCCTTGGCCACTTGCTGGCCCTAGGCATGTCCACCTAAAGTGCTAGAGTGATAGCCAATGACGGGTAGGATTTTTCCCAGAGAGGAGAAATCAACCTAGACAGGCACACTCACAAATGAGTTGGACACCCTACAAGATGGGACATCCCATTTTTAAAATATAAAATGGAAAAACCCCATTTTGAAAAAACAAAAAAAGGGGAATTGTTGGGACTCATGTCTGCCAAGGGGAAGGACTTTGGCTGCTTACCACGCCCTACGGAGGACCGGGGCTAAGCAAAGGGGTGTGGCTATGACGTAGCGTGAGAGTCCAAACCGCCCTGCTGGCTGATTGGTTAGTTCTAAGCCTATTTAAGTTCAGCACCTTGTCAATAAAGTTGAGTTTTGGCTTCTTGCTCTCTACACAAAAAATTCCCTGGGTGTGGCGTGGTATCTGTTCCGTAGGCGGATAGGAGACACTCAGCTATTTTTGCCTGTTAAGCCCATCTTCGCCCGGTAAGTTACTTTCTTTCTGCGGGCAGAAAGAAACCCCCTTAAGGGCCCAAAAGGGGGGTAGCTTTAGACCGCAGCCCCATTAATAACTCAACAGTCCCGGCAACCTAAAGCACACAGGAGAACACCTGGAGCACGCAGGAGAACACCTGGAGCATGCACGGAGCACGCAGAAGAACACCTGGAGCATGCAGGAGAACACCTGGAGCATGAGAACAACTGGAGCACACAGAAGAACACCTGGAGCATGCAGGGAGAACACCTGGAGCACACAGGAGAACACCTGGAGCACGCAAGGAGAACACCTGGAGCATGCAGAACACCTGGAGCATGCAGGAGAACAACTGGAGCAGAGAACACCTGGGGCATGCAGGGGGAACACCTGGAGCACACAGGAGAACACCTGGAGCACGCAAGGAGAACACCTGGAGCATGCAGAACACCTGGAGCATGCAGGAGAACAGCTGGAGCAGAGAACACCTGGAGCATGCAGGGGGAACACCTGGAGCACACAGGAGAACACCTGGAGCACACAAGGAGAACACCTGGAGCATGCAGGAGAACACCTGGAGCACACAGAACACCTGGAGCACGCAGGAGAACACCTGGAGCACGCAGGAGAACTCTTCAGAGCACGGCAATGTGTCATCACGTGACAGCACGCAGGCTGGGTCCAAGGAGGACGCTCCAAGTTATGGGTGTCTCACGTGCAGGGCGCAGGACGGGTCACCACCCGAGGACGCACCAAGTTAGGGGTCTCTGCAGGGCAGGACGGGTCACCACTGGAGGGACACACCAAGTTAGGGGTCTCTGCAGGGCAGGATGGGTCACCCACAGGGGAAGGCAGCCTGTGGAACAGGAGTCACCTCCATGAAGCAGTCTGAGGACAGGAAGACCTGACTCAGGAGTGCACAGCTCATTCCATCAGAACCACCTGAGGAGACATGCAGTGGCCAGGGTGCAGCCACTGATGCGCCCCGCCATCAGTCATCGGAGACGTGAGGGAGAACCAGGACGAGCCCAGCTGTGCGGATGGCCATCCGAAGCCAACAGCCAGCCAGGGCCGGTGCGCACGTGGGAAGGGGAGCCGAGAGACACTTTGCCCTGTTTGGACACAGCACGGAGTTGACTGGGAAGCTAAAGCAGAGCCACCACGTGACCCAGCAGCCCCACCACCTCCGGTCCTGAGGGGACCCGCACCACCGGCTCACTCAGCTCCGTGCATGAAGCCACGGAAGGGAGCAACCTGAGGTCGGTGAGCGGGTGCAGGAGAGAACAGAGCACGCGCATGCGCACGGTGGCGTCTCCTGCTTTTCTCCTGGTGCACACTGTGTGCTGGGACCTCGGCCCTGCACAGTCCCAGGTGTGCAGCTGCATGGGCATAGTGCCACCCGAGGCAGATCGGCCTCGCCTGCCACCCGTGCCATGCCAGGTCCCAGCCACCCGCACACTTGGCCTCAGCCCTGCTTCTTCACAGGGCTCGGGACTATGGCCACGCCCTCCTGCTCCCCCAGGCCAAGCTGCCTGGCACCCTCTGCCGCTTTGGAGGCCACGCTGGCCCCTGCTGAGGCTCTCCCTCCAGTCTCTGCCTGGGTGTTCCCACATGGTCTCCATGGTCAGGTGCTCCTCAGGTCCGGTCCCTTCTCCGCGGCTCCCTCGTGGCTCTGCCATCTGTCAGAACCCTCACCACCGGAAGACGCCCTCCTTGGGCTTCTCTGACCAGTTCTGCTCAGGGAGGAAATCTCAGCTGTGTGCTCCGCGCCGCCCCAGCACCTGCCACTCCAGGGTGCCCTCAGCGCTGACCCAGGACTAAGGAATTGCTGCCGAGGTGACGGTCCACAGTGATGGCCTCTGAGCTGGCCTCTTGCTCTGAAACCACTGGGCCGAGTCCACCTTCAGATGGACGTCGGACGATCACGTCTCCAGCTAGAGAGTGACCCCAGGACGTCACGGGCTGAAATGTGGGAGTGCAGGCGTCTGGGGTCCCCAAGACAGGGCGCCAGTCATTGGAAGAGGTCTGATGACAACAGGGACCCAGTCAGCACAGCAGGCACCGGCTTCCAAGGCTGGGCAGGCATGGACCCCAGGCTGTGTTGGGGTTGGGGCAGCACCGAACCCCAGGGATGGGCTGGAGACCGGCCAAACACCCCTGGGCAGAGGGTAGCCACCTGTGGGGCCAGGCAGGGCACCGTGGTGTGGTGCGCTGCGCTCCTGCCTCTGCTTCCACACGCCCTCGCTTTCCGTGTACACTGCAGAGAACTCAAGGGGACGCTTCTTCAGCTGTGTCCCTTTGTTATGAGTCCCTGAGTCCCTGAGTCACCTGAGGATCGTTGCTGATGTGCCCTTGATTGTGAGTCCACTGGAATTCCTGTCAAAGCAGTGGCCCAGGTGGGCAGGAAGTCAGATGGGAGCTGGGACTCTCCTGATTGCTCTAGAGCCTGGCAGATCAACCCACTCACCCGTCAGCCCAGTCCTGACACGCCTCGCGATCGCCCACCACAGGTTCCAGTTTTGTCACCGCAGTTCGTCCCCGACAGTCCCAGGACCTGCGGCTGCACACCACTGTCACACTCTGACCAGGTCTCTGAGGTGTGGACGGGCCTGGCTCCTGCACACAGGGAGATTCCACCAGCCCCGAGGAGGGAATGGCTGCCTGCTGGGCCCCCTCCCTCCGGCCCCCCAGGTCCTTCTGAAGGGTTCCATTCTGTGTGGAATGCGAGGTGGGAAGATGAACAGGGCTCCCCCGACCACGGCAACCAGGAAACCCCGAGGGTGCACCCCATGTACGGCTGCCAGCTGCTGGGGTTGCCTGTTCTGATGGGAGTGCTGTAAACATTCGGTGTCACTGCAGGGTGTGTTCACATCACTAGCGTTTTAAATATGCCATTTAAGTGACCCTCACGACACAAGGAGTGTGTTCTGGCAGATGAGCTGAATTTTTTTTAAATCATAACTTCACTTTTATATAGAAGCTATTCCACAGTGACAAAATTTTCTTTTATATCATGAGGATTTTTTATTACTAATGAATCAAAAAGGCTGTATGATCTTATTCCTCGGTGTCTTGAGCTTACTTTTTAGAACAGGAATCTCAGCTGGAGGTGAGTACGCTTTTCTCAGGCCAATGCAGGAGACCACTCCGGTCGGCCGCTCCTCTGCCCCTTGTGATCACTCTGAGCGCCCACGGAGTCTTGGTGGTGCTGAGAGTCGTGCCGAGTGTGTAGTGTGTTTGAGTAAGTGAGCAGCAGGGCCGTCTCCGACCCTTCAGCTCTGCGGGTTGTTCTCTGCAGGTCGCATCCCAGGGGCAGAGTGAGGGTCTGGCCATGCGTGCACAAAGCCCTGTCTTGCTGCAACCCAGAGTGGAAGACACGGCCTGCCCAGAGGGCAGCAGAGCTAGCTGTGCCTCTTCCAAGGAGAGACACCGGAGGTGTGCCGTGGCTTGGAAGGCAATGACCATGCTGGTCCCAAGGTCCCAAGTGTTGGTGTAGAAGCTGGGGACAGAGGGGACTGCCATTCCCACAGGCACGAGAATGGCGAGATCTGGGGGAGGGGCCTGAGCAGGCACTGCCATGCGGACATAAGGCAAGCACAGGGGACACGGCACACCCTGGTGGGAGGTGCCACCGCCGAGGACCATGGCATGGCTGCAGGTTCCCACCAACAGCAGCCCTTTCCCGAATGTCTGCTTCCCCAGGCCCTGCGCAGGCTGCTCCTGAGGTGTCCCCAAGCTGCTCTGTGGGACTGGAGGAGGCACAGGTGGCTCTTACACAGCTCTGATGACTCGGTGTCTTATTAAGTGTAGCGACATGGGGCCCTCAAAGTCCCTGGGCAAGCAGACTCATGCACGGAGGGCAGCAAAGGCAGCTGTCCAGAGGAGCCACCAGCCAGGACCCTCGGAGCCACCTGCTCCTGTGTGAGGCCCTTGCTGTGGCCGCCCTCCGAGACTCCTCGGGCAGCACCTGGGCACAGCCTGCTCTGGGTGTGGCCCAGGCGGACGCCTGCTAAGGGGAGGCATTTCCTCTGGAGGAGACTCCAAGGCTGACTAGACAAGAAGGACCGGGTCAGGTGCCTTCGGCGACCGAGGACCCTGCCTGGGGTACTGGCACCCTCAACAGGCGGTCAGGACCACAAGTCCCTGGGAGGACAGACTCTGCGGCCGGTGACTCAGAGGAGGGCTGGCAGGTGGACGGCAGGGTCGGCAACAGGGTGGAGAGGTGGCCCGCGAGGGCGAGGCTGCCGGGCACTGAGAAGCTGGGCCTGGAGAGGAATGGCCGGGTGGTGGCAGGCCTGGCCACAGGTCGAACTGCAGAGTGGATGTCTACGGAGAAAAACGAGGAGGAGTCAAGAGAGCCTCCGGAGAACCCTGAGAAGAGAGAGGCCCGAGGGCCGGGCATCGAGGCCGCCGGCACCAGCCTCCCTCTCCCCAGATGGCAGGCGTGGCACGGGCCTCGCACATCTGCCTGGAGTCCTGCTGCTCAGACTTCTCAGCAGCCGCGAGGCTCCACGGCCAGCACTCCAGCTCCTCTAGGGCAGGGTCTGGGGTCCACGGAAGTCCTCGTGCCCAGCTCCTGCTCCTCATCCCGGGGTCACGCCCTCAGGAAGCCTTGGGGAGTAGGGTCCTCTGGCCTGAGACGGTGTCCAGGGAACGCTGCCCTCTAGTCACTGTCCCTGAGCTCAGCTGCTCTGACAGACACCTTCATCAGCCCACTGTTCCGCCTCCCCGACCCTGGGTCCCCAGCTTCTAGTGTGGGCTCCCAGGCTCTGCCCCTCTGTGCACGGCGCCCCCTCCTCAGCCAGTTTGGGGCTGCCTCAGGCCGAGTCCTGTGGCCCGGTCATCATGGTGGAGGCTGTGGGAGGAAGGGGGAGCTGATGTGATTCGAGGTCCCTTCACCTGGAGAAGCAGCCAACAGAGACCGAGTCACGAACAGAAGAGGACCCAGGAGAGAACGCAGCAACCAGCAGGGCTCGCAGGAACACGGCAGGCTTGGCGCAGGAGGAAGGGCCCGAAGCAGCAGCAGGTGCTCTGGGGAAACTTCCAGTCTGCAGCTGGAGTCAGGGTTCTCCGGGATTCCACCACTATCCACGGGCCCTGTGCCATCAAAGCCCTGCTCTGGGAAAGACTAGAAGCAACAACAGAATCACCTGGTGGCCTGGGACACCTGGAGGAATAGCTGGGGAGGCCTTGAACAGCTGGGCTTTGTCCCCAGAACTCAGCTCCACAGCAGTGGGGATGCATCGGAAGAAAGCCTGTGGCGCCACCTGCTGCTCTCAAGCCGCATAGCGCCTGCGGCTGCTTCCAGAGGGCAGTTCTGCTCTGGGAAGGGACAGCACTGAAGGAGCCACACCACCCTGCTCTCTGCGTGCACCTGGGGGCAGACTGCAGGCTGGGAGGGAGCCCAGGCATCTGGAGAGGCCCCAGCCCTGAGCCATCAGGCAAAGGGGCCATGGGGCAGGACAGGCTGCAGCTGAGCCCTGTCACCCGAAGCCAGCCTCTGGCAGCACCTGGGGGCCTCTTCTCCTTGCTCAGGGCCGGGGATAGGGAGAACCGATGGAGGCTGGTCGGCCCCACCCACAGGGCCTGTCTGGATTGGGCAGTTACCTGTGGAGGACCTGAGCTGGCCCTGTCCTAGGCAAACCCAGTGCCGAGTCTCCCCCACATCTGGTGGGGAGCAAGGACTCTGAGCAGGGACGTTTCCGAGCATGGAGGTGGAGGGTCTCTTGACTCCTCTGTTGGAGGCACAAAGCCCAGGCGGAGCCCGTGTTGTCAGAGAATCGGCTCAGTGGCCACCCGCTGCTGGCCTGGCCACTTCCAGCCTCGACGGAAGTGATTATACAAACCACACGTCTGTGTTCTTGTATGTGCAACTAACTGGCATCTACCACTGGATGCCCAGGATGTGAGGGAGATAGACTCTCCAGGAAAAAGTCCAACTTGTCCCTAAATAAAGAAGCAGGAGTAAACATAGTCCGTGGGGAAACCCCAGCCATCTCCCTCCCTGGAGCTCTAGGGCCTTGATAAAGGAAAACACCTGAGTTACAGTCTCACCTTGCTCAGGTGAGGCGGATCTGGAGCAAAACCCACTGGTGCCACCTTCTTCCCCGTCCTGCCACCCCTGCCCTGTGGGAACAGCCCATCTAGTACTCCAGCCCTCCATGTCTGCCACGTTAGACCAACCACTGAGCTCCGTGCCTCCGCAGATCAGAAGCTAGGCAGTGCCTGGCAGTCCGCATGCTGGTTCTTCCTGTAGAGATCAGCCCCTAACGCCAATCATGATCAGAGTGGCCAGGAGCTGATAGTGACCACCGAGCAGCCCCAAATAGAGGAACCCAACCATTTAGGTTCTGGCACAAAAATGTGACAGCGGCTAGAAACTATCTGAGACCTCCAGGGAGGGGTCAGCCACTGTCCTCAAACCACAGGCACGCGGAGATGGCTCATGAGCCTGACGCCATGGCTGGAACCGGGGCTCAGGGTGTTCCAGATGAGGCTCTTACATTCTAATACAAACGTTCAGAGGCTCCTGTCACTGTGCATCACTACAACAACAAATCCAAAGTGTTACCAAGGGGCCTTCCAGGGCAGGAGAGGCAGTGAGCTCTCCAGCCACCAAATTCCTCAGAGCCACGTCATGCTGGGGAATTCCATCGGCTGCAGGCAAACAAGTTTTAGGACAGGACTTTATCTTAACCCAGACAATCTCAGAGAGCCTCAGGTTGCCAATTATCTCAAGTCCTTTAGTTCTCAAGCAACTTAAAAGTTACTTTTCTGTGTAAGCAGCTCTGGATGTGCACGTTATATTTCTGTTAGTACCTGAGAGTTGTGCCTACAAAATCATCCAAAGAAAATCTCGCGCACACACACACACACACACACACACACACACACACACACACACAGCACGTGCCCCACACATGCACATGTGCACACACATGCACAGACATAAGCATGCCCACACACACACACACACACACATACACACACCTGTGCACAGAGGCACATGCACACACCTACACATACACCCACATGCATGCCCACACATGCACATGTGCACACACCTGCTTGTGCCCCTGGGAACACTGCCAGTTGCTTCTGGGCAAAGCAGAGGTTCTTCATGGGAACCCCTGGCCATGTGTGGTGGTGCCACAGTTCATCACAACACATGGGATTTCAAGAGGTCGTGCCACGCTGCAGTCCCAATTCTTGGTGACGCTTGAAGCCACTTTAGTCTGCCATCACTGCACCATGCACAAGGGTCTTTCCGGGATGCACCTGGATGCCAGCTGAACGCTGGGATGCCAGATGGTGTCTGCAGACATGCAGTGAAGCCACTCACTCCGTGCCACCTGGGCCACGTGCTCATACCCACCCCAGGCAGCCATTGTGTTGGGGCCTGTTTCCTCCACCTTCAACGCTTGCCCTTAAGCAGGGAAGGCCCATCTTGAGGTGGAGACCCACCTTCTGGAGGCACATGAGAAGGACAGAGGCTGTGGGCTATCACGCCTCGTCGAGGTGTCACTGCAGCAGGTGGCACTGTCATCTCAGATGAGTGGGATGTAAGTCCAGGGCCAGGGGGGTGGGCTTGAGCTGGCCACCAGGCTCCGCCAGCCTTGTCCACCGGACAGGAGGCCTGAAGCAAGGAGGCAGCCTCAGTGATGTGTGGACCCCACACCTCCGGTCACCCAAGTGGTGTCCAGGTGCTCAGCGTGAGCCTCCTGGCCTTCAGGACTGCGGTCTGTCTCACAGCAGGGCCACTGTGAAAGAAGGCCCACGAACCTGCAGAGGCATTCGGAGGCTCGGGAAGCCATCGTGAGCTCCAAGGACCCGCTGCCAAAGCCCCGGATGCCCTCTGCAGGGCCACCCCAAGGGCTTGCAGTGGAACTAATGTGACGTCAGGCGCACGTTGACGGAAGCAGGGTGCGCTGTGGGCCAGACCACAGCTCCCGGCCTCGGCCTCTGCTCCAGAAAGGGCTGGAGCCACACGGCAAGTGGGAAGAAGGGCCTCTTGGCCCCAGACCCAGGCAGCTCCTCTTGAGCTGAGGCAGTTCAATGTGCTCCTAAGGGGGCAGAGGGACGTCTGGGGGTCTGGCAGCCCACATGGCCACTGGGGCCAACAACCCAGGGCAGGCCGGCCCCACAGCAGGAAGCCCCGCGCCCACCAGCCCTGCTCCTCAGACGCGAGGTCCGGGCCCGCGCGCTCTGCAGTCTCCTCTCCGAGCAGCAGAAGGTGCGAGGGAGGTTCCCGGGCTGGATTCCCCAGTGGGCTCGGGGTGCCAGGCTTCCCACTTGGGGTTGTTGACTGCCTGAGTCGTGGATGAGTCACAGTTGACTCCAAGAGTGACCCAGGCCCGTGACCCTGTCACTGCACCCCTGAGGCCACAGGACAGGCCACTACAGCAGGCCCACATGCCAGGGTCCTGTCCACCAGGAACTCGGGAGCTGTGGGACAGCTCTGCCCTTCCTCCACAGAACTGACCCCCAAACCTGCCGTCCTGCCTTTCCTGGATTAGTCGCCCTCATTCTTGAGGCCTTGCTCTGACGCTCATTCCAGGGTAGACTCAGGCCCTGCTGTCCAGCAGGGTATTGGAGGCTTTAAGGGGCAGGCACCTCAGGGGCAGAGAGGGCACAGAGACAGCGGCCCTGGCTGGGCAGCGTGGGCAGTGGGGAGGGCAGAGGGAGGTGTGGGACACACACAGCGTGGGCGGGGCGGCCTGTTCCTCCTGGGCCTCACACGGCCACCTGCCCTGGCGGCCCCTCTCACCCCGGCCCCTGGCCCCGTGCCTTGGTAGACTGCACTCTGCTCAGAGACCTGGATATGCAGCTCAGGGCCACTGAGTCACGTGCAGCCACATCCATGCCACGTCCAGGCCCTTGGGTGTGTCCCCACAGCAGGCTGACCAGGGTGTGGGCTTATACAGCACTGTTGGGGACAAGTCACACCTGTCTGTCCTTGTCTGTGACAGGTTCAGACTGGAGTTTGTCTGCCCTTCTGTCTCTCTTGAGTCCAGACGTGGGGAGTCACCGTCGGCCAGCACCAAGCCGCACACCTGGCTTGGATCCCATGGCTCCTTGGGCTCTTGGGAGGCTCTGGTGACCCTCTTCAGCTCCCTGTCCACAGTCAAAGCATGACTGACACTTGTGCCACTTTAGGAGAATCACCAGAGTGCTGATGAGTCCAGGCCTCTCCCTTCAAGGTCGTCACAGCCCCCACTCCTCCTTCCCCAGAAAATACAGATGTGGTTTGGGCTTCTCAGGACAGCAAACTCAGATGCTTCTTGCAGAAGACCCCAGGACACCTCTCCAAATCAGATGCTGGCCTGTCTGCACCTGCACGGAGCCCTGGACTGCGGAGGAGAGGGGAGGAAGGTGCCTGCCCATCACTCACGGAACCGGCCCCTTGCTGCTCCTGAGAAGCCACAAGAGCTGGTTTTCCCAGCGTGGCATGCTCTCTGTGGATATGATTTGGTGAAGAGAAAAGGCAGCTTGCTGGGCCTCCGAGCATCTGCACAGTGTGCATTTTACTGTGGATGCTTAAGCAAGGACTGAGCGCTGGGCTGCGTTGGGCAGTGCTTACTGCCGCAGCCCACCTGCATGCTCTCTGTGGGCGCTCACCCACGTACCCAGGGTTGGTCACCCACTAACGCTAGCTGGTGACCAGGAGGCAGAAACAGCATGCGGCTCCCAGGCCCCTTGAGTAAAAGTTCCAGGACCTTCGTGTCTTCCTGGCTCCTGGCCTCTGGCTCCTGGGAGGGTCCTGAGGACGCAGCTCTGCTGGTGGGTGGAGGCGTCTCCGAGCACAGCCACAGCTGCCCGGGGCAGCTCTTCTCCGACTGACGGGGGAAACTTGGGTGAGCTTGTCCCAGCAGCTGTGTCCCTGCCAGTGCTGTGAGTCATGCCGTCTCACACTCCACACGAGGAAGGGAGGAGGGGAGTGACTGAGGCTGCAGTGGCCTTACAGACAGGGGCGACGCTGCTCCAGGAGAGGAGGGGCTCTCCGAGACCCGGAGCTGCAGGCTGGAGGTGACGCATGTATTCTCACAGTAATGAGGATGCTGTCACAGCTCCAAGTGCTTCAAATCCCAATGGCATCTGCATTTGATCCTGAATCTTTTAAACATGAAGATGTTTCTATTCATGGGGCGGATTGAGCTGGGCAGGTGGGCAGCCCAGCGTTCCCAGAGCTGGCACCCCTACCTCGAGAGTCAGGCTTCTCCTTTCTGCAGAGAAGGACAGCCCCCACACAACCCCCAGGGCTCCGGATCACCTCATCAGAGTCTAGTCCTCACAACTCGAGTCTCCAGGTGCCTGCAGACTCATCCCTCATGAACAGCAATTGCAGTTCAGACCTGTCATTCAGAATATTTTCTCCACAGGAACTGTATGACCAAGCAGAATGAAACACCTGTGTGTCTGTTCATAGAATAACCAATGGTGGTACCCTTTTCTAACACACATCTGGCACAAAAGCAAGCAGAGAATCTGTGCTGAGCTGGGCAAGGAGTTGCAGCAAGGTAAAGGAGCTTCCTGCTAAGTCCCAGCACATCCAAGTCAGGGTGAGCTCAGAGGCGGCTTCGCGTTTGCTGACCAAGCGGGCACAGGCCTTGCCATACCCACATCCTGCAACCTCTTGCCCAAATTCATGCAGTAACATTTCAAAGTGACTCTGAAAGCCATCACTTCTGAATTCAGTGGCGCACACCTGTGCATGATGCAACACACACCTTTGCTTTAGATCTGCAGCTCTCAGAAACCACACGCTAATTACTGCAATCAAAAGCAGTGTTGCTTGGATTCCTGAAACGTGGGCTTTGTGCCAGCACGTCTGTTCTGGTGGAGAGAAAACCACTTTCTCCAGCTCTCCTGCCACCTACTTGCTAGAAAGGCCTTGGGAACCAAGCTCACTGCTGCTGCCACCCAGCAGGCCCTGCGCAGGACCGCAGAATTCCCCGAGGAGAGCTGGAAAGTGGCTCTAATTCTTCAGGACTTGGATGCCACCCTAGATGACCTGGAGAGGTGCAGACATGACACCAGTCACAGACCCTAAAATAACAGTGGTACTTGTTCATTTTCTGACCATCTGGTTAAACACACGTGGGAGGTACCAAGTCATGACAACACAGACGACTGTCTTTTAAGCAGTGCCAGGATGCCAGGCCTCACAGAAAAACACGCCTTCCATGACTGTCCCGGACTTCTACAGTGGCCCTGTGGCTGGGGATAGCCAAGAGACGCAGGGAGGTTAGATATTTTGCCCAAATTAAGAGAAAGTGCAGAGCCAAGATTCAGTTCTGCTAGCAAATCCAAACACTCTTCTGCACTCCGACTCTATGTGGTGGGCAGTCGCCTGACACCAGCGCATGGCCAATGCAGGCATCACCAATGATATACGATGTCCCTCTGGCACACAGGGCGACAGTGGCCCCTGACTGCTGGTGGGCACATCTGCAGGGCCAGGGGCCCAGACAGCAGCCACTCTGTCCAACGGGATGGGGCGGGGCTGGACAGAGCTGCAGGACCTGCGGGGTGCATGTCACCTGAGGAACACAGCCTGTTTTCAGAGCCACCAGGTCAGGCCGTTGTCACCACAGAATGACAGTGTGTTTCCACAGGGCAGCAAGCCAGTGCTGAGCACTGGGGGGGGGGGGCTGGGGGAGAGGAGTGACCCCAGGGCAGTGGCAGGAGGCCAATGCCATGTCCGTCAAAAGCCAAGATGACACGGGGTTAGGAAAAACAGTGGAACGTGGTGGCCACCGTTACCCAAAGTACAGGTGTGGAGACGCGAATGGTGTGACTCTACTTTGTGCACAACCAGAGATGTGAAGATTCGTGTTCTGTTTGTGTAATATGAATTGTAATGCATTCTGCTGTCATGTGTAACAAACTAGAATAAAAAAAAGTCAAGGTGACTTGGAAAGAGAGACTTCCCCAAAGGCACGGGGAGAAGACAGACCCAGCATATGTCATCGCAAACTGGGCTCTTTTCAAAGTCCCTCTGATGATGATGGACTGCTCAGAGTGGGCATGTAACCAAAAGCCTGTCCTTGTCCCTGATGCCGATGCAATAACAGGACACAGTTTTGAGAAAAAAGGAAAAAAAAAAAAAAAAACAACCTTTTTTCCTTTCCTAACCCAGGAAAGACACTGGGGACTCGAGTCCCAGAGGCTGTGACTCTGCCCATCAAGGGAGACGGGGGAGCAACGCCCAGCCACCTTCCGGGTGCTCTGTGTCCAGAGCCACGATTCACTTGCTACTTTGCAGAGACTCGCTTCTGAGATCTTCTGGTGCCATCTCCAAATCGGATTCACTTGGTTCCTGTGGTGGGTGTGCGCTCAAGGACAGAAAAGTCTGCCTAGGATGGGGAAGAAAGGTGACCCTGTTTCCCTAGGGTCAGGGAGGAGGAGGAGAGAAGAAGAGAAAGAGAGACCCCAACACTAGGCCGCAGCAGCAGAGCAAGGGCTGATCAGGGGGTGAAGTGGGCCCTTGCGTAGAGAGGCGGCCGCGGGGCGCGGCCAGCAGCTGCAGGCCTCAGGCCCTCTGGCCAGGCTCCTGCGCTGGGCAGCTCCGGGCGTGACGGCGTGGTGCAGACAGCAGTGCAGACGTGTGTGTGACAGCACAGCTCCACACGTGGCCCCACATCTGGTGCTCCGGGACGTGGGGATGCGCCCCGCACGCTTGCCCACGCTGCCTGTTGCCAACTCTGGTTTCCCAAGCCTCCATTATCTGGTTTGTGCAATGCCAAATAATGGGAAACGTATTAAGTATTCAAAATATTCTGTTTACGAGGGTGAATGCAATGAAATTGATAGCAGTTGCCATTCAGAAATCTGGGAAAGTGATTTTCTGGAATGGATTCTAAAATATTTTAGCGACTCAGGGGGTGGGTGTTGTCCGCCTGATTGCCGATAAAGCAAGGGTCAACTACGGAGCCGCAGGCGTCTAAATCAATGCCACATGGCAGCATGCGCAGGCTGCTCAGCAGGAATCTGTCTCTGAGAGGACTCGATGCTGGGCCTGGGGTCTGTCTGCTCTAGCCAGAGGCCATGTGGGAGGCTGCGGCTGGGGGCGGGGAGGCCAGTTGGAGAGTCCAGAGTCACGGCAGGCTTGTGTTCCCACTGCCGGGCTTCAGCGGGGCGAGGGGGCTCAGACCAGGTTCTGCTCCCTGCCGAGACCCCAGGAGGGAACCTGCACCTGCCCTCTGGACCCTTCAGCCGGGCCTCCAGCCCAAGGCCAGCGCTGTGGCCCCAGGCTGGCCCCTTCCTGCCCTGGCTCACAAGTTCAGTGGGCAGTGCTGAGCCCATGGGATGGGAGAGCCACTGCTTCTGAGAATAGCAAGGGGACAGCAAGGGGACAGCAAGGGGCAGCACGGCTCCCAGGAACCCAGGACCCTTCTCAGCCTGTGGGACACTCAGAACCACAGGCAGGCGCCCGGCCCGCGCTCCGGCCTCCACCTGGGCCACCGTCCACATCAGAGCCCCACCTCTCAGACTCGGCTCCGTGCCCGCCTTCACACCCTGTGGGTGCACACTAACGGCAGCAGCACCGAGCCCATGGTGTGAGCGGTGGACGGAGTCTCTCGTGGGTTGTTTGTACATCGTGAAGGAAGGAGGCTTTCACGCCACAGGCATCCACAGCCGGGAGGGACAAGAGCTGCGCCATTCAGGACGGAGACATGGAGCCGTGGCCAGGGCGGAAGGGCCGGCAAAGTGAGGAGATTCGCAGCACCGCAGGGGAGACGAGGCACGAGGCACAGAGGTGCCCTGAGAAGGTACCCCAGGGTCCAGGCCACTAGGAGCAAGGCACAAAGCTCCCCCAGGGGAAGAACATGCCCAGAGAGGAAAGGGCAGGGGATGCTGGAGCCTCAGGGAGGAGGCCAAGCCCAGTGGAGGCAGAGGGCCAGTGTGCGGCCCTGGGGGAGCCCAGTGGGGGGACAGGCCCATCCAAGGAACAGCTGCCGTGCCCAGGGGGTACTGGGGACATGCTCTGGAATCAAGGGCCAGAGCAAAGCCCTCTAGGGCTTCTGTGCGCAGCCTGAACATTCCCACCTGGGCAACGCTGACCTCGCTGCTGCTGGCAGGGGACCCGAGGCCAGCACCAAACGCTCCAGCCCAACACTCCTGGTCAATGCCCACCCTCACGCTCATTGCTCAGAGGTGGGGAAGGTACTGAGCTGCAGCCGGCTTTTCCTGCGTCCTGGTTTTCTTTTCTCTTTTCTCGAGCCTGGTGAGATGATGGCTTGGACATAGCAGACGTGCTCTAGGATGAGCAGGAACACACCACCAGGTGATTAAGGCTCTGTAATGTCTAAGATCATTCTGATGATAAACTTTGATGACAACTTTGTGACAAAGGCCCACATGAAGGGCGTGAGCTCAAATGTCACAAGGGCCTGAACTGCACCCTGCCTGGACTGTCCTGGCCCCCGCCCCCCTGCCCTCCTCTTCGCCTCACCTGCATGTGTCCTCCAGACATGGAGCGTGGGGAGCAGCCCGCCACTGCCCAGCACGGTCCCAGCTGGTCACCAAGGCTGGATGGCAGTTGTAGGCGCTGGAACGTGGAACCCGTTTCCAGGAGGCAGGAGGTGCAGTTCAAACAGACACCAAGGCACGGATGCCCTCGGGAACTGGCAACAGCAGCACTGGCAACGCTTGCCAAACCTGCGTGTCCTGATGGAACTGTGTCCTCTCCCCTGAGCTGCGGGTAGGGCTGACACCACTCAAGTCACCAGGGAGCACAGGTGAACTCCCCTCCAGCGCGACATCTCAGTGCAGCCCCTGTGGCAAAGCGCCAGCCCCAGCCCTGCTGCAGCCAACACTTCTGGAGGGGAATCTCGGGGAGCGTCCAGGTGCACGTGCGCTTCCCCTTCGCTCTGGCCATGCCTCTCTCCCTGGCCGCTGCGTGAGCCCCCGGGCACTGCTGCCCGGGCAGCCGCCCGCACAGCAGCGGCTTCTCTCATCTCCTAGAGCAGCGGGACGCGGGCGCTGGGCTGGGCTTTCCCCTGATTCCGCTTTCTACTGAGTCGTGACTCAGGACAAGCCTCGTACCTCAGACGGGACATCGCAGTGACACGCCGTCCTCCCTGGAGCCTCCCACGCCACAGCCCGCGGCTGCTTCAGGTCACGTGGACCTTCAGGTCACCCAGGTCCCCACCCTGCGCTTCACTCCCTCGGGCTTCCTTCCATCTCGGTCATCTGAGTGGTCAACACCGACACCTCCAGAATATGAGCTGAGCTCTGATTGAAAGGACTCAGAAATGAAAACGGCCCCTGGTTCAGAGGAGCGCTGCCCTGCGGGGCCATCTCCTCCCTCCCGCTCCCTCCCTCCCGCTCTCCACCCACAGGCCCAGCAAAGCCTTCCTCAAGCTTCCCCGACTCCGTCCCCTGCCCCTGGACCCCAGCTGCCCTCGCGGGGAGGGAGGCAAGGTCACAAGTGAGCCCCAAGCCGAGCAGTCTGCAGAGGACTCCAGCCCTGGCCTCCTGGAACCCCCGAGCTCACCGCGTAGCCTGCGGGCTACTCCCTGCCCTTCCTGCCCTTCCTGCAGATCGCCTACTACTTCAGATCCTCAAACCTGAATGTTCAGAGCATTGTCCCTGCTGGCCTTTCTGTCCCAGTCAGCACTCACAGCAAGCCTGCTCAGCAAAGGAACTGCTTCTCATAGCCAGATCGCCTGAGCCCTTGTGAGACATGGACACGGACATTATCCCTGGCTTGACGAGAAATGCCAAGAAATGGAGAAGAAAACGATGGAAGGGAGGGTGGGAAGGAGGGGGAGAGGAGGGAGGGTGGGAGGGAGGGGGAGAGGAGGGAGGGTGGGAGGGAGGGGGAGAGGAGGGGGAGGGTGGGAGGGAGGGGGAGAGGAGGGAGGGTGGGAGGGAGGGGAAGAGGAGGGAGGGTGGGAGGGTGGGGGAGAGGAGGGGGAGAGGAGGGAGGGGAAGAGGAGGGAGGGTGGGAGGGTGGGGGAGAGGAGGGAGGGTGGGAGAGAGGGGGAGAGGAGGGGGAGGGGAAGAGGAGGCAGGGTGGGAGGGTGGGGGAGAGGAGGGGAGGGTGGGAGGGAGGGGAAGAGGGGGGAGGGTGGGAGGGAGGGGGAGAGGAGGGAGGGTGGGAGGGAGGGTGGGAGGGAGGGGAAGAGGAGGGAGGGTGGGAGGGTGGGGGAGAGGAGGGAGGGTGGGAGGGAGGGGGAGAGAGGGAGGGAGGGGAAGAGGAGGGAGGGTGGGAGGGTGGGGGAGAGGAGGGAGGGGAAGAGGAGGGAGGGTGGGAGGGTGGGGGGGAGAGGAGGGACGGTGGGAGAGAGGGGGAGAGGAGGGAGGGGAAGAGGAGGGAGGGTGGGAGGGTGGGGGAGAGGAGGGAGGGGGGTGGGAGGGAGGGGGAGAGGAGGGAGGGGAAGAGGAGGGAGGGTGGGAGAGAGGGGGAGAGGAGGGAGGGGAAGAGGAGGGAGGGTGGGAGGGTGGGGGAGAGGAGGGAGGGTGGGAGGGAGGGGGAGAGGAGGGAGGGGGGAGGGGGAGAGGGAGGGAGGGGAAGGATGTGGTAGCACCAGCCCCAGCACCTGCATTAGTGCTCTGGGACACACTGAGCAGGGTGTGCGCACCCACAGGTGCCTTAAGTGTGTTGTGAACACATGTCTGCATGTGTGCACATGTACTGTGTATGAGAGAGAGAGAGAGAGAGAGAGAGAGAGAGAGAGAGAGAAGCTCTGGTAATCCATTTTCAGAATACAGTATCAGCCTTAATTGGGAAGTAAGACCCAGTTATAGCCATTTAACTGCAGCCCCTTCATTTAGCCCTCCCCCATTTTAAAATCAGCTGATTGTGTGGATCATGACCCAGATCTCTGGCCATCAGGGCAAGGGCTGGTGCTGCACCAGGGATGAAGCAGGGCCTGCCCGCCCAGGGTGCTTGCCAGCCAGGTTGGGCAGCACGTCCTTCTGCAGAAGCAAAGATCGTCTTGCCAGCTGCTTCTGAGCATGTTCTTGATTCCTGGCAGCACCTGCTACTTCTAACAATGTCGGCACCTAACACGTGGCTGCACATATCGCCTGAGGGGTCATGGGGACTCCCTCCTCACAGGAGAGGCGTCCTGCTGCCTTGCTGCAGTGGCGCCAGAGCAGGGAAGACACTGTGAACCTGCGGCTGATGGTGGACCTGAAGTTCAAAGTGAATCAGCAACACAGGGAGGGGCCCAGCAATCCCTGTGTTGACCAGGTGATGCCTGGCAAGGACCCACACAGGCCACCAGGTAACTCTGTGCATGGACCCTCGCAGGTGACCGGGTAACTCCATGCATGGACTGATGCAGGTCACCAGGTAACACCTGGTGTGGACCAATGCAGGCAACTCTGTGCTCAAGAAAGAAGCACATCCTTGGCTTTCAGGATGTCCCGAGATTGTGTGAGTGTCACTGAGACTCTGTTCAGAAATACAAGACCGCGCCCAGGAGAGCAGGATGGGAGGGTGTGCAAGAGCACACAGGGGCCGAGTGTAAAGACACCTCCAATAAGGGGGGTGAGTATATAGGGGAAACTCAGCCACCAAAAAGTGCGGAATACAAATTCTAGACCCAGGGAGAGGGGAGGGATAATGGAAAGATCGCAGAGGTACAAGTCTTTTTTTACAAGCAGGGGAAATAAATGGTGGTGATGGTGAGAGTAGATCCACCCCCATGGGGGACAAGTGCCAACCGGACCTTTGATTTCAGCGTCCACCATGGCTGCAGACTATATTCTTCACGTCCTCAGCTGCATAGACCCTTTTCATGTCTGGGTCATACTGTAAAAATTTGTGACAGGCTCTGTTTTAATTTCTAACAAGTTAAATCTGATAGTTCTTTTGCCTCCTACCTATAGGAATTTAATTCCTGGTAAAGAGCTACCAAACCCTTGTTTCCTGTTTTATGTATATATTTTACATACCTGCATACTGTATATCCTCTCCATATACATGCTTGTGTATATCAGGTACATGGTATCAAAATTGGCTTATAGATAAATGAGTACTCATAAATTTAAGGAATGGACCAAAATGCCTTTCAGTTCATGTGACTTAAATAAAACTTTAATAAAAAGGGTTAATCTTAATTAGTAAGAGTAAAGATGTCTTTGAAATTACCATCTCATTCAAACACCTTTTCTTTTCTTTTTCCTTTTCTCCCTCTCCCTCCCCCCTTGCTCCCTCCCTTACTCTCCCTTCCCTTTGACCATTCTAGTGTTCTTCTAGTCCTCGTTTGAATGAGATGGATATCATTTTCCTAAATGCATGATTGAAGACCTGAATTGTACGAATATACTCTATATGCAAACAATTGTATGTAAAAAGATGCTAAATACATGCACTATGAGTTGTACATATTAAAAATTATAAATTAAAAAAATTAAAAAAAAAAAAAAAGAAATTACCAACCCACACATTTTTTCTAGGTGGCCAGCCAATCAGTGTTGGTTTCTATAAAATGTTCTAAGTGCAATGTCCATTACTTTTAAGAATTTTTCTTTGGCAGAAATAACTGACTTAAAGTATTAACTAGAATTGTTTGATACCTTGGTTTTCATGGGTAACTTAAGTTTGAAAATGGGTAAATTAGTTTTAACATAAGTGGGATTAATCTTTATAAGTGTGCTTGTAAGAGGAGACATCTATAAACTCTTGGTTTCTTGAATTCCATTAGATAATATGTATTTGGGTTTATTAAATGTGTTTTTATAAATTGGTAAAATAACAGAAAGGTTTAAGATTGCTTGTTTCTGGGTCTTAACCTAAAAGCATGGTTACTAAGGGTTAAAATTTGAACAGATATAATTCTATATGTGTACAAAAAATTTCAGCTATGTTTTGATTAAAGTACTATAAAGAGTAAAATATTTCATTTTATTAAAAAGCAGTAAGATCTATTTGAATGAGAGAAAACGGAGCTCCCGAGACATGGGAGACGGGGCTCCCTGACGTGAGGGGAACCTAGCAGACGGGGCTCCCTGACGTGAGGGGAACCTAGCAGACGGGGCTCCCCTGACGTGGGGGGAACCTAGCAGACGGGGCTCCCCTGACGTGGGGGGAACCTAGCAGACGGGGCTCCCCTGACGTGGGGGGAACCTAGCAGACGGGGCTCCCCTGACGTGGGGGGAACCTAGCAGACGGGGCTCCCCTGACGTGGGGGGAACCTAGCAGACGGGGCTCCCCTGACGTGGGGGGAACCTAGCAGACGGGGCTCCCTGACGTGGGGGGAACCTAGCAGACGGGGCTCCCCTGACGTGGGGGGAACCTAGCAGACGGGGCTCCCCTGACGTGGGGGGAACCTAGCAGACGGGGCTCCCCTGACGTGGGGGGAACCTAGCAGACGGGGCTCCCCTGACGTGGGGGGAACCTAGCAGACGGGGCTCCCCTGACGTGGGGGGAACCTAGCAGACGGGGCTCCCCTGACGTGGGGGGAACCTAGCAGACGGGGCTCCCCTGACGTGGGGGGAACCTAGCAGACGGGGCTCCCCTGACGTGGGGGGAACCTAGCAGACGGGGCTCCCCTGACGTGGGGGGAACCTAGCAGACGGGGCTCCCCTGACGTGGGGGGAACCTAGCAGACGGGGCTCCCCTGACGTGGGGGGAACCTAGCAGACGGGGCTCCCCTGACGTGAAGGGAACCTAGCAGACGGGGCTCCCGGGACATGGGGGGAACCTAGCAGACAGGGCTCCCCGCCGTGAGGGGAACCTAGCAGATGGGGCTCCCTGATGTGAGGGGAACCTAGCAGAGGTTTTTTTTTTTTTTTTTTTCCCACTTGGGGGTGCTAGTCTGGGGACTTAGAGCTCTGGATAAAGGCACTGATCAGAGTCCATGCTGAACACATATTGGGAGAACTGTTGGGCTGATGGTTGGCATCTGTGTGGCAAAGGCACGGGCAGGGCACCGAGGCACTGGCTTGACCCCTGACTCTATCACAGACTGTGCCCTGTTAGTCCTTGAGACTGAATTGTTCTGTAACCTCCCCTTGGGTCTAACCCTACTTCCATTTTCCTTCTGTTTTGGGACAAAGGAATTGGCTGGAAGTTTAACCCCACAGGGTGGCCTTTACATTTGGGGAAAAACACCTTAATTGGGGCCCATTACCCTGAGTGCCTGATGATTACCCTACCTCATTCTGGGGGTAAAAACTGCCAGTCACAAGGACATATCAATGGTTCCAGCATCATTAGATTATAACCTGGGGGAACAAATGGTCTTCCCTTTCAAGATCTGGCAGGATGCCCCAATTGCCCAGGGGAGTGCTGTCTGTTGCCCACAGAGCTAAAATACAAGGCCTCCTGGAGTCCCCATACATGCAGGCATCTGTGTCTTGACCATGCTGGTTTCTATATAGAAGGGCTCTGCCTCTCGCCTACTCCATGTTAGGGTGGCTCCAAAGGAGACCAGAATTAAGCACATTTAAAGTTATGCTCAAAAGTTTCATTTTTGCTGTAAAGATTATTGTTATCTCTAAAATAAACAAGGGATATAATACAAAACTAAGTAAGGGTTTGGGTAAATTATAAAAGGCACCGAAGGTTGCAAAGAGTTTTCAAAAGAAGTAAAATTCATAAAGGATCTTATATATGATTGAGTTGATAAATTTATAGGTCTTTGTAAAGGTAAAATAGATACCAAAGATATATTAGTGTTATTATAGAATTTTTTTCTTGGTTCAAAGATCTTATACTAAAAATGGTTTTGGTCTTGTTAATATCATTTTGTATTTTCCATATAGAACTTTATAACTGCTCTCTGTTAGTGTTTGCAGAAGTACTGCTTCTAATAAAATTAACTTGAGATAATCAGCACCACCTACAGGACAGACAGAACGTGAAGGTGACTTCCACTACTAATACTGACCCCATGAAATGAAAGGGGTAACTATAAGATTATAGACATTGGAGTTTAAAACCCAGTACTCCTATTTCAAGACTGGTGAAACTGGACTCTGTATGTTTAAAACCAAACCTTGGAGAATTTCAGGAAGTAAAAGGGCCAAGGAAAAAGCAAAAAATACTTTGGCCCTTGTCCTCTAAGGTCAGCCAGAACCCAGGGGATGACAGGACATCTCTCTGGGTCCTACAACTCTGGTGAGTCATCGGACCTCCTGAACAGAGGGACTGAGAGGACCCTAGAGTACAGGAAGCCAACCAGCACACACTCTGCACAGAGAAGGGTTACTGGAGAGGGAAATGTCCCTGATGCTTCCAAGGGAAGCCACTGTGGTCAGCGGGACCGTGACCCATCCTGGCAGATGGCACAATTGGTAGAGGAAAAGCTAAAGGAGTTAGGAGTCTTCTCACAAGTTCCCAAGAGTGATCCCTGACAAATCTCAGCTAACTCTAGCAGTAGACCTAAAAATTAAAAAAATAAATAAATAAAAATAATTCGATTTTGACTACCTTGGTCTTAAACAGCTGGCAGGAGAGTATAACCAAAGCACAGCCTTACACAGACAATTCAGAGATAAGACAATGGTTCTTTTACCTGAGATGTGCATTTGTGTCAATATCCCCAAAGTAAAACTGGGGAGGTTACAAAGGAAGGGCTTTAAACAGGAGTGACTGATAAATATCACAGAAAACTCTGTCAGTGTCACAAGTTTGTACTGAGTCGATTTCAGACCTATCTGTGTTACTTTCTTTCTGGTATGATTATTATGAGCTGCTGCTCAGATTCTTCTTCTGGAGTTTACAATTCATCACTTCCAGCCTGGTGACTTTGTTTTAGTCAAGACCTGGAAGAAGACAAGACAACTGAGCTGGAAAGGACGTTACTAAGTGCTCCCAATCAGCGAACTGCTGGAAAAAAAAAAAAAAAAAAGTGTGGCCTCATTACCACGGGTGATTTCCACCTCAGAAAGTTAACATATCCAGGATGGATGGCAATACCTAAGGGTACAGGAACAAAAATGAAAATGAGACCAAAGAGGATAAAAAGAAAAAGGAGGGACTTGTGAGGAACAGAAAGTCTGGTGGTGCATTTTCAGAATACAGTATTTAGCTTTAATTGGGATGTAAGATCCAATCACAGCCACTTCAACTACAGCCCTTCCCTTTGCCCAACCCAGTTTTAAAATATCTGTGTAAATGTGACCCTGAGGGCCAGAGCAAGGACTGCCCGCCCAGATGCTCAGCAGCCAGGTTCTGTAGCACGCCTGTCTGCAGAAGCACGATCTGCCTTGCTGAGCTGCTTCCAAGCACTCCTCAGTCAGAAGCGGCAGTTCTGAGAAAGGCCAGAAAGGGCGCCTCGACAGCACTCTGGTGCCCCCTGGAGGTGAGAGTGCGCTTCCCCAGGCAAGGCAGCCTGGGCTAGACTAGCCCTGGAGAGAGCAGGGCTCGCGGTGGGGCTCTACCTCTAGCTTGACTGTAAGGGGACAAGGGCCGGCTGGTGTTGGTACATGGGGCCGACACCCTGCCTTGCTGCGGTGTCTGCTCACCTCTCTGCCCGGGTGGGCAGAGCCAGTAGCGCAGGGCTCCAGTGGTTCTGCAGGACAGTGGCTGCCAGCTGGCCGCAGCGTGGGTGCGTGCAGCCTACGGAGCTCCGAGCCTCGCTGCCTGTTGGGGTCCCAGCAGTCGTGGTCTTACTGGACAAGTGCAGCCAGTGTCCTTATACACCTTTTCCCAGGGGAAACTGAAGTCCAGGGGATTTCAGGGACTTGGTCCATGTTAAATTCCTAGCTAGTTTCTAGCAAAGGGCACAACCAACTCTCTGATCAGACTTAACTTTCTATGTTCATATGCGACTACATGACCAGTGTAACTCCACATCACGTACGACCACAAGAATGGGAAGTTGTACTCCATGTATGTGTAACAGTCACAATACACTCTACTGTCATGTGTATCTAAAAAGAATTAAAAGAAGAAAAAACTCTCTAGCTCCAAAGACACCCTTCACACCAGCATCCCATTTCCCATGTGACATTTCCTTTGTCACTCCTCTGAGCAAACCTCTGCGAACACCAGGAGTGGAATTGACATCCGCTCCCCATGCAGTTGACGGAACACTGCAAACGCCACTCTACTGGTACCCGGCCCCCTGCAGGTTCCTGGTGTCTGAGGCCACGAAGCACCTGTGGAGTGTCAGACACTTGGTGCTTCCCAGGGGCTCTTGGTTTCTGAGGACGCATTTTTACAATTACAATGTGCTGACAGGTAGAATTCCTCCAGCTTGCAGCTCTTATGCTGGCAAATCAGTCAACTGCATGTCTACTTTAACTTGCCACCAAAGTGAAGTGGCTCCCTGTCAGAAGGGGCTTCAAACCTCCCTGGAGGAAAGTAAACGAAGTCCTTCTGCCCGTCCAGCAGCAAAAACCAGAGCCTCTCCGCTTCGGGTTCCTCACCTGTCCAGGGCAGAGGCCCCAGGGCATCAGCAGCCTTGTCACCGAGCAGGGAGCTATTACAAGGGAGCCCAAGCTCAGGCACGGCCAGAGGTCCTGCTGAGGAAGGAGACCAGGCCCACCAGCACACACCCAGCGGCTTCAGGACGCAGGTGCTCACGACACTGTGCACCAAGTGTTCCCAGCGGTGGTCGGAGAAGCTTCTGCATAGTCAGAACATAAACTGTCTGAAATTCACCATCTGATGTGATGATGATCTCAGGAGACCTGCAGAGAACTTGAGAGCAGGAGCCTTGCTGGTTGGCTTTGTGGATGGGCTAACAGTTTCAGTCAGTTGCCCAGGAGGAGAAAGCTCCAGTCCCGATGCTCAAACCCTCCTGCCCTGCTCCAGGGACCGGGAGCTGGGGAAAGGGGTGACAGTGTGTCTGGCTCTAATGCAAGCCTGTGCCACACATGACCTGAGCACAGCCACAACCGCAGGGATTGGACAGCCCATGGAGAAGACTGGTGGCACAGGGCTGGGTCCTCACCCCCCGCTGCCAGGGCCAGCACCGGCAGGCTCCTCGCCAGCTAGGAGGAGCCAGAGCCCAGCCTCACGGGCCGACCCTGGCTGGAGAGCACATGCTGGTCACCATTCTGAAACTTCTCACCCAAGGCCAGACCAAGGCTGCAGGCTGGAAAAATATTTGCATGTGCTGTAAATTTTGATATATAAAATTAGAAATATATATCTTCAAAAGGCTATACTGTAATACAAAGAATAAAGCACGTGAACAGCCTATTCACAAAAGTGCAAAAGGCCAATAACAATGTGAAAAATGTTAAACAGCGCTCACTGGCGACCAAGGGTACGTGAAGCCACGAGGCGAGACTCTGCCCCTCGCTCGGCAGAGCGCGTTTCCGCGTTGCTCAGCAGCACGGCAGCCAGAAGCTGTGCAGGGCTGATGCAGGACCACGCTTCCTACGCGGACCTAGCCCTATCTCCACATTTATCAACTGCCAGAAAGCAGCTGTTTTTCAATTTTCTTCATGTGTAGCAAAGCCAAAGGGTGCCTCTCAGCTGCACACGTCCCTGCTGCCCAGCAGTGACCAGTGAGCAACGCTGCGTCTCCAGCGTCAGCAGCTGCTGAGGAAGCCGGACGGGCGCCCAGTGCGGTTACCTGCCATCCCGAACACGAGGCCACACAATGAAGCATCTTCATGATAAAAGGACTGAGCGATCACTTCAGAGAAGGCAGACCTTCAAGAAAAAATGGTGCTGAGACTTGGCAAATGACCACTTGCCCCACTCCAACATGCCTGATGTTGTACAGGCATAAAGAACACCCGGGCCGGCTGGGGTGAAGACGCAGAGCGGTGAGTCCACACTGCGACAGTGTCAGGGCAGGGAGGGCAGCGGCACACAGCAGTGCTCCCAGATGGCAAGCCCACAGGACTGGGATGGGGCTTGTCGGGGACACGAAGAGCACGTCAGCCAGAAGAATAGAAGTCGAGGAAATGGACTCTGCTGTCCCCCACTTCCCTGATACGTGGACTTGGCCTAGCCAAGGGCTGTTGCCCTGACATGTGACGAGAAATCAGACCACCACTGGGATAGGCTGTGGCTGTTCTGCAAATGGGATCTGCTCGTGCTCCCGACGCTCCCTATGACCTGTCTGCTGACTGGCCCATGTCTTCCATAAAGGCCGTCCAACTTCCTCAATAATGAGCCCCTGCCTTGACCGTCTCCCTGACGCGTCTGATTGTCCTCTGGAAGGAGGGCTGGGTGTGGGCGGTCAGCCGGCTCTTCCCTTTCCCGGTCCGTCCTTGTTGGGGTGGGCTCCCCCTTCTCTTGCAGGTCAAGAGGAGTCGGGGGCTAAAAACCCAAACAGGGGCTGACTGAATCCTGGCTGGCAGGGAAGGACCAAGACAGAAAACAACACAGGCAGGCCATCTGCGGCCCACTGCCACCTGGGGCTGTGTGTGCAGGAGGGGAGGTTCCACCTAGTCCTTCTCCTCTGCAGACAGATATGCAACGTGTTGCCCCCGTTTCAACACAGGAGCGCCCGAGGCCAACTTGGGTCTGTCCCTCCCAGGGGCTGGCACTGGAGCAGAGGCAACTGCAGACAGCCACATCAAGACCAGGGGGAAAAAGTAAAAGCACACAATCAAAACGCAGGCCCAGGTAAAATAGCCACCTGGCCTTAGAAGACTCGCAGGAAAAGGCTGGAGCAAATTCCTTAGAGGACCCTGGACTCATGGGGTCAGTTCTAGATTCAGGGGAAAAAAAAAAAGAAATTAGAAAAGTGAGGTGATCAATACGGAGCAAACCAATGCAAGCTGGCTGCCCTGCTCCACCCAAGGAAGGTCTTCACTAGCACTCAGCACTGGCAAGCACTGCTCTGCAGCTGCAGGGAGCTCAGGCCGCAGAGGATGCACGCCGACCGCAGGTAGAACAGTGTGGGATGGATGCCTTCAGAGCTCAAGCAAACTGAGTCTTCTCCAAGATTAAGGCTGATGTTGTGCAGGGCCACCTGCTGCCCCCATCTCTCTCCTCTAAGGATAGGCTTGACGCACCACTGCCCTATTGCCATCGGGACCTGCCAGCACTCGGGCCTTCCGCCCACCCTGCTGGTGCCAGGGCTCCTTGCGCTGTGCAGTTTCTTTCATGACATTCCTGAGACCCAGCATGCAGTTGGTCCTCTGGGCCCCTTGCTTCCACACCCTTCAGTCTGCCAACCCTGCATCAAAAATATTTTGTAAAAAATGGGGTGACTGAATATGTACATTTTTCTTACCTCCTGATCAATACAGCGTAAGACATATTTATTCTGCAGTTAGGTTGTATTGGAAATTATGATTAACCTAGAGGTGATTTTTTCTTTTTTTTCTTTTTGGTACTAGGGATTGAACTCAGAGGTACTCGACCACTGGGCTACATCCCCAGCCCTCTTTTGTATTTTATTTAGAGACAGGGTCTCACTGAGTTGCTAAGTGCCTCGCCATTGCTGAGGCTGGCTTTGAACTCGCGATCCTCCTGCCTCAGCCTCCCAAGTGCTGGGATTACAGGCGTGCGCCACCGCACCTGGCTTAGAGGTGATTTAACACACAGGAGGATGTGCATGGGTCATGTGCCACTAGTGCACTCTTTTCAGTAAAGGACTTGGGCACCTGATGACTTTGGTGTTCAGAGGTCCAGGGACCACTGCCCAGTGGACCACAAGGCAAGACAGGAAGACGGGGTGCACGATTCACTTTTCCCTATACTGTCACCCTCCACTGCATCACGAGTTCAGTTGCGCAGTCCCAGGCACTCAGGTCACCAGGGATCACTTGCCTGTCACAGGAGTATGTCAATGAAGAGGCCAGGCCAGGCCCTCCCTCCCACTTGAGGACCTCAACACAAATGAGGCTCTGGTGGGCCATGCCCCCTGCAACTGCTCAGCACACCAGCGGGAGCCGTCTGGGAGGACCCAGAGGTTGGTGCTGGTCTTGCCCTGCCACTGACAGCCACCTGTGTGACAGCCTGAGTCCTGTGTGCCCTCCCAGGGACCCCAGCAATTTGCCCATGTTCTGTATGACGTAGAAGAGAGGAATGGCCCCCGAGAAGCCTGGAGAAGGAAGCCTAGAGACCTCCCAAGCCAGGACCCGGGGAACCAGGAGCCGTCAGGGGCGGTGACTGCCCCTGCTAGACACATCTCCTCAGCCACCTCCAGCTCGGGAGCACAGGGGTGCCCAAGCTGCACCCCAGCACTCCAGCGAGCACTTTCACTTTCCGTGTAGATGTCTTGTGAAGGACGGGGGCGCCACAGACCCCGGCTGGCTTCTGTTCCTCGCCATGCACGTCCTTCTGATCTGAAGTGCCCGTCTCTGTGCCTGAGTTCAAGTCCCTCTGTGGGAACTGACAGATTTCTGGGTGAGTAAAGGTCACGGCCAGGTGCTGAGGAGCCTACCACTGCAGTGGGGATCCTGCCCTAAGCTGAGTCAAAACAAACACTCTCTGGGGCAAACACACTATGTACTATCAAAGTCATTTTATTGCATGTCAATCAATAAACTTGGTGTCACAGGCTTGGAGTATGCAGAAAGTTCTTTGTTCTGCTTTACTCATAAACACATGGTGGAGCACTTGCTGACTGGAGCCGAGAAGCAGAGGCCCCTGAGCCTTCCATTCCCAGAGCAGGGAGGCAATGGGCTCACAGCCCACGCCTTGTTTTAAACTTACTTTTCTGTGTGCTGGGATGGAGCCCAGCACTTCAGGCACATGGGCAGTGCTGCCCCAAGCCACAATCCCCACCAGCACCCTGCACGCACCCACACAGTTTTATGAATTACTCAGTGTTGATGGTTTTGGCTTGCAGGATCTTCCCTAACAGGAAGAAAAGTTACGAAGACAGTTGCCAGCAAGGCAACTCCACCACTGAAACAGGAGCCTCACTAAAGATACACGTTCATCTTTGTGAAAACAACGCACATGTGAAACCCAGAGCCCACGTCAGGGTCCCACGTGGGCTGACCCTAGGTACGGAGCTAACAGCACCATCACACCACTTCATCCAGGGAGGCTGGACTCCGGCGGACAGGCTGGCTCCACGTGGTCCAACCACAGACAGCATCCACCACCTCACTGGCGTATTTCAGCTGGGCATGAGCTCAGACGGCTGCCTCAGATGCGTCCTCTCAGCAGTGTTCTGACCTGCTTCCCAATGCTGGCCTTGGACAGCCGGGGAGGGAACAGCCCTGCAGAGCCACCGCCACACAGCACATCCACGCCTGCTCTGGGCTCTGCAGTCAAACACAGCAGCCCACACTTCACTTTCTCTGAAACCACCTTGGGGGGTGGGGCCTCTTGTGAAGCCATGCATCACTAAACACCCGGAGGTGCAACTGAGATGCACACAGTCAGCCGTGCCACACAGCCCCACAGGTGATGTGGACTTGGGTCGGACTTGCTTAAGATCAGGCTTCTTGGTCACCTCTCGTCCACTGTAAAAGCTGAACAAATCGCGGACGGACTGGGAAGTGCTGCGGGCAAAGAGCTCCAGCAGCCTAGCTGAGAGGTTCTATCCGCTCACATCCGCCTCCTGTCCGAACTCAGTCCAGCTCCTCCCCAAGAGCTTAACACCACGTAAAACCTTAAAACTCAGCCAGGCGTGGTGGCGCACACCTGTGATCCCAGCACTTGGGAGGCTGAGGCAGGAGGATCGTGAGTTCAAAGCCAGCCTCAGCAATGGCGAGGCACTTAGCAACTCAGTGAGACCCTGTCTCTAATAAAATACAAAAAAGGACGGGGCTGTGGCCCAGAGGTCGAGTGCCCCTGAGTACCCAAGAAAAAAAAAGCTTAAAAACTCACACATCTGGATCTCAAGACGATCTTGCGATCTGACACACCGTCAATCTTTAACCTTCTAAATGTGAGTGCTTTCACTTGGAGTTTTTTCTTTTTGGAATTCAGAAAGTGTTTCACGGCGCTGTACAAGTGCCCCGAACAGGCAGCCTGAGAGCACCCGAGCAGGACGGGGCTCGGGAAGGGCACGAGGGGCTGCACCATCCAGGTTGGGTGGAGACCGCTGGACACACAGCAAATGTGCCTGACCACTGGACACTCAGTGAATGTTCCTCTATCTGTAATTCTGCCCTCGGAACAAAATAAAGGGTGCGTTTAACATATTCTTTTCCATACAGTCCCGACTGCACACTTCCTTCACATTAGAATCTTGAGCAAAAGTATTTTCAGTGGAGTAGCCCCACTAGTGGTTTCAGAAGGCCTAACCTCAGGGGACCCAGCCATCACACTGAGATATGCCCAGCTGGTGGTTTCAGAGGCCCCGGGCTCAGGGGACTGGTCAGTACATGAGATATGCCCAGCTGGTGGTTTCAGAGGCCCCGGGCTCAGGGGACTGGTCAGTACATGAGATATGCCCAGCTGGTGGTTTCAGAGGCCCCGGGCTTGGGGGACTGGTCAGTACATGAGATATGCCCAGCTGGTGGTTTCAGAGGCCCCAGGCTCGGGGGACTGGTCAGTACATGAGATATGCTCCATCTTTTCCTGACCTGCTTCACAGGCCTCAGGCTGAGCAGACGGGGACCAGCACCGTGTGGCAGTCCTCTGGGGGCCACAGTCCATCCCTGCAGGAGTTCAGAAGCACTTAGGCTCTACCCACTAGCTGTAAGCAGCACTTCCTCCTCCAATGACAAGCAAAAGTGTCACCAAACTGTCACAAGTCCTTTGGGAGCAAAACTACCCTCAGTTAAGAGCCACCCCTGAAGCACAAGACACAGGGTGACAGCCAGGTGACGCGCCTGTGTGCAGGATGGCACTCTCACTGTGGCTCCGAGTCCACTTGAATGGACACTTGGTAACTGACTATGGAGTCCTGGAGGGCTGCACAGGGCCCTCCTGCGGCTCAGCCGGAGACCGCACATGCTAAGGGCAGACCCAGGCCCAACAAACAAGCGGGGTTCAATCCGTGCCGGTTTGAGAAACAACTTTAGTGGTGCTCCAGCACTGGGCCTCCAGACAGGAGCACGGCTTCCCCTCAGCCAGCTGAGGACGCCTGGGCACCACTGCACGATGCCCCGTGGCCAAGGAAGACCAACCGGCCACAGCAACTGCCACGACCTCACTCTTCCTTTCTCCGCTTCTTCTCTCTTCTTTTCTCTCGTAAGTTCTTCAGGTCAGTCATCACATTCAAAGTCTTGCGTACCCACAGAATCTAAGACAATCATTTTAGGACATGTTCAGAACTGGGAAACAGGCCTGAAGAAAACCAGGACTAAAAGTCTACAACTACATACCACAATGATCATGGCGTTGAGCAGCAGCGGTGCTGAGAACACGACAGAAATGAACATCCCCCTGGAGTCAAAATACTGGTATTTTGAAAACAACCTGTTTAAAAAAAAAAAAAAAAAAAAAAAAAAATTACTTAGGCTCTTTATGAGAGATGATGATGGAGGAACGAGCTGAGAGACACTTCAAGGCTCAAAAACCTGACGGCCAGGGGCTCCGGACGCGCTGCAGACCTGGCATGCGCTGCAGGCCCGCTCACACCTGAAGTCCCAGAGCAGCAGCAGCAGCCTCAGTGCTCTGCTCAAGCGACAGGCAGGGCCGGTGGCCAGGCTCTGCTCTGAAGGACTGCAGAGCTGGGAGTGCGCTGCCCGAGGGTCACGGCCTCCCTAGGAGGCTCCTGCAGGACCCACCTTTTCCAATTCTGTAACTGAAACTAGAAGAGCCCATGGACTTCTCTCACTCTATTACTAAAATCAACCAATAGGGTGCAGCTGGCATGGTCCAGGCACCAACGGGTACACAGTTCATGAGACATTTAGCCAGCTGCTTCTCATGGTGTGGCTGCAACTCCTGCTTCCTACTGTCTCCCGATCGGCTGACGCTCGCAGAGAGTGCTGCGCGCGACACCAGCACAGTGGCTGACTCCTGAGACTCAGCAGGACAAGCAGAAGCTGACTTTACCTCCAGTTCATTGCGGCCACTTCATTGATGTACTCAGCACAGTAGACCAGGACCACTGAGAAGACAGAAATCACGTTAGAATGGAGATGGCCAGTGTCAGGGCAGTGCTTTACACCAGCACACTGACACAGTGAGGAGAAATGCAGTTGCTGTTCTGGCTACAGTGTGAGGTAGCAATTTTAAATTGTGGATGTAGAACATGCTCTTTGACAGACGAAACCAAGAGCATCCCCCATGCACGGTGTCGGTGGTCTCGACAGAACCCACAGGACTGCTGTGCAGTGGCAGAGCACAAGGGGCCAGGCTGGAAGACCCAGAGCTCACCACGAGGCACGGCTATGCTGAGGTGGCACCTCCTCATGATCCAGCCACAGGTGGCTCCTGGACACCCTGCAGTGGAATCACAAGCAAGACTGCAAACCTGGCGCCTAAACTGGGGCCCTGCCCCATGTTCAGGCTGCCCAGGTGGAACTGCTATAGACACATCCCCGTATCCAAGGAGCAGGATGATGAAGCCATCGGGGCCACTGGCCAGGGGATGCACAGCCTCCTCAGCCCTCCAGCCAACCAAAGACCACGATGTTCCTGGAGCACAGGACACACCTGTCCAGGCCTCCGCTAGTGCAGGGTGAGAGAGACCTGTGTGATGGACTAGAGCAAACTCAGCAATCCCATGCCTTCACTGTCAGCCAAATCTTTTTGACCCAAATCAGAAAATGGGTTAGCCCAGGGCTATCTACCGCCCCACTGCCTGCCTGACCCATGGGGCGAAACGGAATACAGGGCAGAGAGGCCAGGAGCTGGCTGGGAGCCCGGCCTCCTCTCTGCTGACGACGCGCTGCACAACTGGGGAATCTCTGAACCTGTGTGTTGCATCTCTAAGAAAGTGCAAATACTACCCAACCCTTAGGACAGTTTAGGAATCTAAGAGTCACAGGACATGAAGAGCACATGGGACAGTGTGACCACAGTCACATCCCAACCCCACAACGTCCAGTCCATAGGTTTCAGACTGCTCCAGGGGTCAGCTCTCCTAGGAGGCTGCCCTTCCTCCAAGGCACCTGCTGTAGGCCTTCCCACCCTGCCCTCTCCTGGGAGCTCCCCTGGCCCCTGCCTGGCTCCTGCCATCTCAGTCTGGCATCACAGCACCCTCCCTGGGCTCTGGGCTTTCCCATCAGAAGGCTCAGCCAGGTGGGAACAGCGCGAGGAGGCCTGCTGAGAAGCTGTCCGCTGAGAAGTCCCATTAAGACAGAAGGCTATTTTGCTCCCCACTGTATCCCTGCCCTTCCTTAGGGCTTGACTTGGTAGAGGCTCTCCTGTGGAGAACTGGACCTAACAACTCAGTCCACCTTGACCCACTTTCTGTGATGCAAGCTCCCCTCACTCTAGTCTTCCTAAGGCAACCTAGTGTTCAGATTTCCTACCTTGCACAGTTGGATGACAGCTTCTCTCAAGGTAGCTGATGTGTGTTAATTACCAAGTGGAATCTTCCCTGTCTTTTTTGGGGGGCTGGAGAGGTACAAGAGATTGAACTTGACTACTGAGCCATATCCCTAGCCTTTTTGTATTTTATTTAGAGACAGGGTCCCACTGAGTTGCTTAGTGTCTCACTTTTGCTGAAGCTGGCTTTGAACTCACGATCCTCCTGCCTCAGCCTCCCTAGCTGCTGGGATTACAGGGGTGCACCACCATACCTGGCTCCTTCACTATCTTTCTAATGTCCACAAAATCAAGAAGGGCCTGACCTACCAGAGGCCCTACCCCACAGTGTTACAGCACCCCTAATGCCTCAGAGGGGCATCAGAACGCTCAGCTCCTATAGACTGTAGTTTCTCTGACCTCTTCCAGCTCTCTAAGACTGGGCTCTGTCCTCCTGCCCTCATTTGGATGCCCTCTCGCCTGGACCAGCTAGCTGCTCTTTATCTTCTTTGTCCACCTCACCTGCTCTTCCCACCCAGTACCATGATTTTGCTTTTTCCATGAAATTTTTGTCAATCTTTTCATGCAGCTCCATCCCTTCTCTAAATTCCTTAGCCCTTACTGAGCAATATTTAATTTCAATGCATAAACTTTCCTTCCTAGTTTACCTCCTTCCTCCAGAGCAAGCAGTGCAGGACTGAGCCCAGGCAGAGAAATGCCTGCCTTAAAAACAGCCAGATTTCACTACACCTAAGAAGTCTTTGTAGCCACCGGAGTTCAGCACTCTCCCCAGCACGTGGGAGGTGGTCCAAAGGTTCCTTTCAAATTCAATAATCCAGAAATCACTTTGTGATTTCCACACAGAACACCTCATGGAAGGTTTGGGAGGGCCTGTGAAAACATTTACATATTTTGGAGATGGCGTATTCAGCACCAGGGCGCATGGCCATCAGAGCACAGGGATTCTGTTCAGTTCTACTCACTGAGGCACAGGAAATGGCCAATCTGTAGTCGGTACCTCTGGGATGAGAAGCAAGTGAGAAGCAGGCACAGCACATGGAAGACAGCCAGCCCCACCAGCCATGGCTCACTCCAGTCTGTCTCCTGTAAGGACACACAGCTAGTAAGGCAGGGCAGGCTCAGGTCCAGGACACAGCTTTCTCAGGGGCCCCAAGAACACAGCCAGCCTTCATGGGAAGGTGGCAGGAGGAAAAGGAAAAGGAAAGGGAGAGAAGAGTCCTCTCCACTGAAACCACACCCAAGAGTTTTTAAAGATTTTAAAGTCTGAGCACACAAAACAGAGGGTATCACCAACTTGCCCCTTTTGGTGGTTGAATAAAGCAGTATTTTTAAGTTGGGTAAAATCTAAGCAATGTCCACACCCTGGGGTGACAAGGAGGTTGAGCACTTCAAGGTGATGGACTTGGTTAATACCAAACTGAAACCAGGACTGTGTGAAGCCCCTTTAGACTACTGCCTTAGCACCAATGCCTTGGAAGCCTGAGCCATCTAATCCGAATGACTTGTCCTTCTCCACCCTTTCTGCAATGTGCCCAGCCCTCCTGGTCTCCATCACCAGCCTCAGAGCCTCCTGAGCCTGTACCCACCCCAGGCTCAGCTCCCAATCCAGGATGCTAAGCCCTTCCCGTGTCCTTCCCTGTGCCCCGCTATGTGAGGCAATCCCTGCTCACAGGACCCTCAAGGACAACTCTAAGTGTCCACCCCTGCCTTTTGGGCATTAGAACACAGAGCAGCCTGCCCATAGCCTGACAGGGAAGGAAAGTCCCTGCCCAGGGCCCAACCCAGGCGCCACACCGGGCGCCAGAGACCCAGAGGTGCTGCCTGAGAGCAGCCCACAAGGGAACCCAACCTGCAGCGTGCTCCTCCTCCTGGGCCCGGCCCCGCCCCATGACTACGATCCCGCCCAGTTCCCGCCCCACGGACATAGCCCCGCCCCCGACCACGGTCCCGCCCACCGCCACAGCCCCGCCCACGAGGCCAAGTCCCGCCCTCGCAGCGCTAACCACGCCTCCCTCCCGCGAACCCGGGGCGACCCGACCGCGCCCACACCGGTTCCTAAACCTCGGCGGCCGACTGTTACCGTGATCACCGCGGGGATGCTGACGGGGAAGGAGCTGACCGAGAAGGCCGACGGCATGGTGCCCGGAAGACACGCCCTCGCCACAGCCGCCAAGCCGTTCCGCCCCGCCCGGCTCCCCAGGAGGGACTCCGACTCCAGTCTCGCGAGGTCACCGCTGCCCGCGAGACTAGTCGTCTCGCGATACTTCCTCGCCCTCACGGTCCCTATCTCGCGGTCTTTGTGCTGTTGTAACGGCGGTGGTTCTCCCAGGCTCCGCGGGCGGCCTGCGGCGTCTTGGGCGCTGCCGGAGGAGCGGGCCGGCGGGGCGAACAGCCGGGATCGGGCGACACGGGCCCCCGCGGGCCGGGAACAGTGTCCCGCTCTGGGAGCTGGAAAGCTCGGGTGGTCCCTCTAGCTTAGGGATATCCGGGCCTTGGCAACGCACTCCCACTGGGAAAGGGGCCGGCGGTACTCGGGTCGGAGGTCTCTGTTGAGTCGGGGCTCGGGCCACGGGGCCGCGCACTGGGCTCAGGCAGCAGAGGCGGAGTAGGGACCGAATGCGTGTGGCCGCGGGGAGCACCGAGGCCCTGCCGGCGTGCGACCCTCTGCGTGCACCTGAGCGGCTGCCCTGCGTGGAGCGGAATGGGGCTGTGAGGGGCGTCCAGTCTCACGTGGTGTGCAATCGAGGCGGCCACAGTCCTGGGCGGACAGTCTCCTCCCACCCGCAGCTGTCGGGGTAGGTGAGGATGGTGGGACCCGAGGTTAAGAGAATATGCTCTAAATGAGCCCACTGTGCTGAACCCCCCACTCCCACACTTTCTTTGCTAAAAAGCAGTCTAACTTAAGCCCTTCATGGCCTGAGTAGACAGGATATGTCGCAAACTGAGGCGGGGCCAAATGTCAGGCGGTCAGTGTGGGTGGTGAATGATGGGGGCCGAGAGAGGATGAGGCCTGGTTATCAAACAGAAAACAAGGTGTTGTGACCTGCGATCTGATTGTGCTCCTGGGCACTCTGGGTCGCGAACACTGAACCCTCTTGTCCCTGCTCTAAGGCACCTAAAAAGAAAGAGAAGACAGTGATTAAAAGAGGATTCTAGGGAAATGAGCAACACACCCCTCTGCAAACACCCAGCTCTGGGGCCACTTCTCTTTGGAGTCTGTCGCTGTCACTTTCTTAAATAAAACTTGCTTTCTTTGGCTGCCTCAGTGTTTTCTTGAGTATTTAATCTTCAACACCGGAAACAAGGGGGACAAGGACCCTTTCCTGATTTCCAAGACCAGGATCAGCTGTACGCATCTGACCCAACCCCCTTGCAGGGAGCATCCAGCATGACTTGGCCACCCTTGCTCCTTGTTGGCATTGGAATTGAGTGCCCCAGAGGGTTCATCTTTGTCCGTGTTCATCTAAAGAACATGCTCCCCAGACATGCCAAGGTGTGTGGTCAGTGCTGCTTTGGAGTGGACTCTCCTGCTGTACACCATCTACCAGCCTGAACTGGCCACACTCACCATGTGTCCCATCAAGCATGAGGGTGTCCATGTGTCCATGGTCCTGTCTCTGACAGTTGGCAGGTTCTCACCTTCTCGACACCTGAGTTCTAAGAGGTCTCTGTAAGCCACTGGTTTCCAATAGTCCTCCCTGCCCCTTGGCACCCAGGCTCTGAGCCATGGAGCTGGTGATCCTGGTGCATTGGCACCTGGGAGATGGTTGGCACATCTTGTGGAGGGTTTATGAGACCTGTAGCTACCTGTGCCTCCTCAGGGATTTGCGTCCCGTGGGTCAGTTCTGAGGAGACAGGGATCCCACCACAGTCCAGAGCTGGCTCTCCACATCTTGGCTCAGGACTTTCCCAGGCCTGTAGTTCCAGCAGTGCCGTGGGACACTGTCCAGAGACTTCAGCCCGAACACTTTGTCCTGTTGTGGGTGGCAGACCAATGTAGGCCAGGCCCCACTGCTTCAGAGCCTGGCAGGGATGACCTGGCTAGTGGAAGTGCCCAGACCTGCAATATTGTGTGGTCCTTCATTCCCTCTGAACTTTCAGGTTAGCAGCAGCAACAGCCAAGATGTCAGGTCCACCTGCTTGGATTCTGACCCTGGGCAGACTCTGGATTCCTGGTTCCCATCACCTTGCCTCTGGCTGTATGATCTTGGCCTGACCTGAACTTCAGGTTCTCTTGCAGATTCTTCAGTGCCGCTAGCAATAAAGCATTTAAGAGTTGTGCTCATTCTATTCAGCTTTCCAGAGGAGAAACAAAAGAGGCTTGCATAACTTCACTGACCAGGTAGAGGCTCCTGGAAAGACGATGGCCTTCTCTTCTCTTCTGCTAGCTGACCACCACCTCTCTACAGCTGAGTCAGCTACCATCACCTCTGCAGCTCTGAACCTTACAGTCAGCTAGCCATCACCTCCCTGCAGCTCTGAACCTTACAGTCAGCTAGCCATCACCTCCCTGCAGCTCTGAACCTTACAGTCAGCTAGCCATCACCTCCCTGCAGCTCTGACCCCTGCTACCCGCTCTGGCCCTCCCCGTTGCTGGTGCCTGGTCTTCTTTTTTCTACTCCTGGGCCTCTTGTAGCTGCAACATTCAGCAGCAGTATCCCTCCACCAGATCCTCAGCTGTCCATGGTTTCTTAAAGAAGGGGCCAGTGGGGGAGACACTTCTGCCTCCTGAGACCCTGACACACTCTCCACCCTCTTCCCAGTTCCCTTCTGCCTTTGTCATTTTTCAGGGATCATGGCATTTGTCTGTGACTTTCCGTGGTCCTGCCACAGTGACTGTCCCCCACCCCCCATAATCTGAGCACTGCTGTCCTTTCTGTTATACCCCTACCTTACTCTTAGGCATAGTGTTGTCTTGGCTCAGACTCACACCCAGTTCCCTGGACCACAGTAAATGATCCAGAAATATGACTGTGTGTTGATCTGCAGTGCTGCATTGACCACCAGGTGAGCATGCTGGCACTACTGCTGCAAGGGACCACCTCCACCCTGGCCCTCAGGCTCAGCCTCAGCTTCCCACAGGGCCTGGAGAGATCCTGGTCTGGGAGGAGAGCCCTGAGGGTGTGCTGGCCAGGCAACAGAGCTGCCCTGCTCGGTGGCCTGGCACTAGGTGGCAGCACCTGCCTCCTAATAGGCTGTCCCCCTCAGCCTCCCTGATGTTTGAGAAGCAGGGAATTAATTCATATGTTCATAGTTTCAAAAGTGAAAGGTTTTAGTTTATACAAGTATATTTTTCAGGAAATGGGAATATACAAATCTGTTATTCTCTACTCTCCTTCCATAAATTGACTTCAGAAAACTAGTAATTTTTAGAACTGCTTGTGAAAATCCGTAATTATAGGTAACAAAAGGT
Source organism: Tamias sibiricus (assembly GCA_025594165.1). Lineage (NCBI taxonomy): Eukaryota > Metazoa > Chordata > Mammalia > Rodentia > Sciuridae > Tamias > Tamias sibiricus. Next base: position 99,454,049 of record CM046670.1, on the reverse strand, counting down.
TTACAGAGAAAATCCAAGGAATGAATTCTCACACCCTCACCTTAAGTTCTCAGTCCTAAGTCCATGGACGTCCTCCCGCCTCGGTGCTCCGGGGGAGGTCGGGGACGTCCTCCCGCCTCGGTTGCTCCTGGGGGAGGTCGGGGACGTCCTCCCGCCTCGGTGCTCCTGGGGAGGTCGGGGACGTCCTCCCGCCTCGGTGCTCCGGGGGAAGTCGGGGACGTCCTCTCCCGCCTCGGTGCTCCTGGGGAGGTCGGGGACGTCCTCCCGCCTCGGTGCTCCGGGGGAGGTCGGGGACGTCCTCCCGCCTCGGTGCTCCGGGGGAGGTCAGGAAGCAGTTGTCCCAGCCGGGTCCCTTCCGTTCTGATCTCCTCAGGTGCATTCACCTGTCCTGCACTTATTCTTACGGCCCGGCACTTCCAACAGGTGTGTGGAACGCAGCAGGGACTTCGTGAAGAGGTGGGCAGCTCCCGCTCGTGCCGCAGCAGGACGGAGGGCCTCCAGCCCCCTCTCTGGGAGTGCACCCGAGCCGCTCTCACCGGACCTCGGTCATTAGCAGGACACACGACTCCTGCGCGTGGGAAGGGGGGTGGGAGAAGCCGCTACTGTCTTCACCCAGGGAGCCCTGGCATGGTGGGGGCAGGGTTTTCCAGAACACAGGTGAGAGGCCAGTGCTGGTACGCGCGCCTGGAGCAGGAGCCCTGTGCTCAGTCCCAGGAGTGTCCGCAGAGACCCTTCAAGCCTACCTTGCCTCCAGCAAGCAGAGGCCCCAGCTGTGCTTTGCACTTGGAGATTCCTCTCTAGCTTGGTAGTGATGTCGCAGAGCTGATGAAGGGCCTGAGAGTGCTTGGAGCGTGGGGCACACCAGTGCGGTGTTGGGCTGCGTGCTGCATTTCTAGCAGGAAAGCCTTGAGAAGCTAGTGCCCAGCTCGCACGCTCTGCTGGAGCCTGGACTCCACGGTGGGCGTCAGCCTCCGCCTCCCATCTGGACCTTCTGAGAGACCCCCGGATGTGTCCCCCTGATGGTGTCCAATCACTGCCACATTCCAGTTGTATTAATGTCCAGACATTTCCCAGGACAACGAGCAGGTTGACACTGCTGAGCATCTGTCCCTATTCCTCGCAGGAGGCCGTCTGCTGAGGAGTGGGCCGCAATGGAGGCTGGTCCACCTCAGAGTGCCTGTGGGGGAACGCGGCTTCTCGAGGGCGGCTTCCACCTGCAAGAGAGCCGGACTGTGAGAGCAGGCTCCCGGGCCGTGCGAGCCGGGCCATTCTGCGAGGCTGGAAATCCTCAGGGACGCACTGGAGGAGGAGGACAGCATTGGCTGCAGGCTCCCGGGAGTGGGTGGAAGGAAGATGGACGTGCCCCCTGAGCACAGGGAACGAGCGTTGGGCTGGTCAGCGCCTCCGAGGATGCCCAGGTGGAAGCCCACCCACCACGTTCCCTGGACACCTCTCCTCAGGCACACGTCCCAGGAGCACAGCCCTCCCAGACCGCGACGCAGCTGAGCCTCCTTTCCTGGTTTCTCTTCAGTGGCCAGCACGCTCTGTTCTGTGTCGCAGCTAGCGACAGACTTGTCTTACTGTGGCCAAGGAATCCCAGTTGAACTTTTTGCAGCAACAATGGAAATGAAATGTTTCAATAAATAAAAGTAGCAGAATTTACCAAGGTGAAATTCAACCAACAAAAGTTGTAGGTTACTGTCTTGACATATATTCTTAAACATCAAAGAACCATAAAGATGTTTTTATCTCTAATTTATTAATCGCAAATTTGTCCATTGAAATGTAACTCAAAATTTAAAGCTCCGCCTCTCAGGGCTGTGGTGTGGCTGCAGGCCTCTGGCAGCACCCCCAGTGGTGGTGGGGGGGGCTGCTTGCCCCACTCACAGCTTGGGCAGCTGGGCAGCTGGGCAGTTCACAGTGCGGTGACAGCTTTAGTGAGTGCATGACTGAAAGTTTGTTTATATTTTGAAATGACAAAGAAGCTCACAGAATTTGGTTGGGACCTCTTTGTGGTCACCTGTCCTGGTTTTACTGAAGGAATTTTCAAAGCCAGCTTCAAGATGAACCTGGAGACTTCTGGCTTCAGAGCAAACCCCTCCCTTGTTGGTGCTTGGATCAGAGATGGGGTCCAGCCTTATGGCATCCCAGGAAGCCACGAGGCCCTCTCGTGAGCGGGATTTCTTCACCTTCTCAAAGCCTGAAGTGAACCAGCAGTTTTGGAAAGAGACACCGGCTCACAGGAACCCACTCCCTGTTGAATTTAGTCCTGTGCCCTCAGTACCAACCAAATCAATGCCATTTTAGCCACAAAGTCTGCCCTGCCCCAGATCAGGAGTGTCCAGAAAGTCAGTGGACCGCAGAGCTGCCTGGGGCCGCACCACCGAGGTGTCTGGTCTTTCAGGTAGTGTCTAGCACTCGGACCCCGGGCCTCTGACTCCAGATCAGGGTGGGAAGAGTTTGAGTGGTGTCTGCACTGCTTTTGTTTTCTCAAATTTTCTTGGTTGTAGATGGACACAATGCCTTTATTTAATTTACTGTTTTTATGTGGTGCTGCAGATCGAACCCAGTGCCTCACACATGCTAGGCAAGTGCTCTACCACTGAGCCCTAGCCCCCAGCCCTGCACTGTTTTTTAAGTTATGCTCTTAGGGGGTGAAAGGAAGGTGACAGTCTCATCTCTTAGCGTCTTCCTTACCTATGCAGAGTTGATTCACAAACCCTCTGACAGGTGTGCTTTGTAAGAGCAAACACACCTTAAAATAAAGGGTTGAGTTCTCCCCATTGAACCCAAGAAGAGAGTTCTCACTCCATTTTTTCCTTAGATCATTGATATTAGAAGACTTGCTACTACAAGTTTTTTCTCCTCTTTGAAATGTACATAATATTTTCTAAAAGCTGAATAAGCTTCCAGGTGGGTTTCCAACGTGACAGTGTTTTTCTCAAGGACCTTGAAGGCATCCTCTGGAAATAAAATCCTCGAGTTTCATCTGTGCTGCTGCAGATGCAGAGAGGACCTTGTCAAGGGAAGCAAGCTGGGCACAGAGAGGCAGTGCTGTGCATCCTCACTTGCCTGTGGGAGCCCAGGAAGTGCAGCTCAGCCGCAGAGAGCAGATGGGACTCTGCAGGCCTGGGAAAGGTGTGGGGAGAAGGAGGAGGCGGTAGACAGGAGCTGCCGTGGTGGACAGAGGAGCAGCCTCTGCTACAGCCCAGCTGGACAACACAGACGGCAACGATTGCCTGCATATTTCAAAACAGCTAGCAGACGGGACTTGAAGGCTCCCCACGCAGGAGATGATGAGGTGTGAGGTGGTGGGCGTGCCGATCACCCGCTGCCCTCTGCACTGCGTGGGCAGCAGGTGCACCCATGAACAAGTGTGGACACTGTGCGCCAATCCAAACAAAATACATCTAAGATCTTTTACCTTTAAAACATCCATCCACCAAGGCAGAGGCACCGTCTTTGCAGGAAGCTAGGAGCCTACATGTAGGGAGACCTGCTGCACGCTGGCAGACCCCTCCTGCTGGGATAAAGGGGGAGTCCACTTCCTCTGGTGGAGCAGGAGTAGTGCAGAGGGTCCCCAGGGCCACGAGCAGGGGGGCTGCCCTGGCCCTGGTGCCTAGGGGTGCCCTGTGAGGGCTGCTGTCTCGGGTGTGTCTGCTGGGTGGGGCAGACACCTGCTGTCACCCAGTGCCCTGGTGTCTCAGGAACACCACACACTGACCAGTGCCCTCAGAGCAGCACCTGCCCCTTCTCTGCCTTCCTGGGAAGGTGCTCCAGCCCGGGAGACAAACCGTTCCCAGCTGCTCCTCACCGTGACCTCGCCTGCACACACAGCAAGGGCAGCACAGGCTTGGGTTTGGGTAGAGTGGTTGTGAACTAAACAAGGGGTGAAGAGGAAGCCATGTCTCCTTGCTGGCTCTGGCCTCAGGGCAGCCTGGGCAGCAGGAATCCAGGGGCCGGGCCAGGGGCTGGGCTCTGTGAGACCAGCTCTCCCGCGCGGTTAACCAAGGCGCTGGGAGAGAGGGAAGTCGCGCGAGCCGCCTGCACTTGTGCCTTCCGTGGGGTGTAAAGGGAGCACCTCGTGAGGGAGCGCCCAGCGCCTCACCCGGGCCCCTCTTGCTTCTGCTTGCCAAGTGTTCCGAGCGCAGCTGAGGGCCCGTGGGCACAGGGCCTGTCGCGACTGCCCGGGGTGGGCCTGCACTGTGGCTCTGTGCTCCCACACCCTCTCCCCAGCCCACACCTCGCCCTCCTCAGAGCCCCCTGTTCCAGGCAGCTTTCTTCACGGCTGTGACGGAAGGCCTGACGAGCACAGTGCAGGAGGAAGGTGATGGGGCTCACAGTCTCAGCGGTCTCAGTCCTGGCCATCTCTCAGCTCCATCTCTCAGGGCTCGGCCTGAGGCAGAAGAGTGAGGAGGGGGACAGCAGCTCAGGACACCACACCAGGAAGCAGAGGCGGGCTGCACTCCAGGTACACAAACACTCCCCAAAGGCACCCGGGACCGCCCTTCTCCAGCCCACAGTCACACCCAGTCAACCCCACCAGGGGCTTAATCAGGCAAGGTTCTCATGACCCAAACGTTTCCCTCTGAGCCTTCTTGCATTGAGCTTTTGGGGGACACCTCACATCCAAACCATAGCACCACTGCAGAAAGACTGAGGCCGCACGCCTGCAGCTTCTCCATCTGCGTCTGTGTCTTGGTCGTTAGCGGGTCCCAGCAACTGCCGCCCAAGCCAGGGCACGAGCGTGAGTCTTAGGTCCTCGGTGAGTGAGCAGCGCCAGGGCTCCTTGTTCCTCTTTCTGGTGACAGCAGTTCCCTGGAAAAGATCACAGCCCAGCAGCCAGTGGACAAGCACAGGAGGTGGAGCTCAGGCTGTGAGGGGTGCAGAGGCGAGTCTGGCGCAGTGAGGGTGGTGGGCAAAGGGTCCCTGGGGCGGCTGGCCAGGGGCTCAAGGCCATTTTCCCTGTGGAGACCCACCGATGGGGAGATGGAGGGGACGCTGAGGGGACCCTACAGTATCCTGGGCCAGCCCATGGGCCCTGCGCAGGCAGGTGGGGCAGTGGGCCAGGCCTGCATGCCACCACGTTTATGACACACACAAAACCACCTGCCACCGCTTCGTCCCGGCTGAGGATCTGCTGGCATGATGCTGAAGTCACGTCCATGGGCTGGACTCTTGGACTGTGTGCTTGTGTTCTCTGTTATCAAGTTCTGGGCACTTCGTAAAGTGTCTCCAGGCTGAACCGTGGAGGGATCCTGGTGGGCACACCACCCCACGTGCACCCCTGGACTCACAGACTGTCGTGGGCCAGGGCCCGAGGTCCAGCAGGGGCAGGGAGCACGAGAGCCCAGGGCACCCTTCTCCTGTCGTGAAGGGGCTCCAGCTGTGAACCAGCCCCTCCCTGCACCAGAGACCGCAGCCCCTCCCTCTGCAGCCCTGAGCACGAGCACCATGGCTCCGCCTGCAGAGGGCCCTCCTCAGGACGCCCGCCCGCCACCCATGGCCAGGCCCTTTGCTTCTTGTATTTAAAGGCACATGCCAATTGCCCCTGGGTGACTCATGTCCCAGGGCTGCCGCCTGTGAGACCAGGTCAGAACCCCCAGTTTGTCTTCCTCTCGTCCCCTCTCTGTGGCCAGTCACAGGGCCCCAGCGAGAGATCCTGAGAGGCCAGGGGATAATTTTCGCCACCTGCGTGTCACTCAGGATTGCTTAAGCAGGACAACAGGGCACAGGAGGTGGCCTGAGTGGGAGGGGGTCAGACACAGCACGCTGCAGGGCAGAGGCTGGGTGTGCCGGGGCGCCCCATGCCCTCCCCTGGTGCACCACCCACCAGAAGCAGGGATCATCGTCTTCCCGCTTTACTGAAGGAACGCTGAGGCCCCTGGTACCGAGGAGCTGGCCACACACGTTCAGCTGACAAGTGAACAAACCCCAACCCAGAAACGGCGTGAGGGAAAGGACCATCGGAGGCCTCGGGCACTTCTGGCTCAGTGTTCCCCGAGGCAGGAAGTGCGGGAGCCTTCCCGTCAAGGGCTGAGGGCAACAGGGCTGCGGAATTGCAGAGCGTGCAGGAAAGGGCGTGCAGGCAGCGTGGACACAGCCGTGGCTCACCAGCAGCGTGGACCCAGCCAAGAGGGCAGGTGGGAAGTGTGTGTGCACCGTGGCTGCCTAGGAACCCGCTGCACGGAGATGCCTCTTGCTCAGCAGAGCTGGCGCTCTCGATGGCCCGTTGCTCCTGCAAGACGGCAGGTGCGTCAGCACCAGGTGAGATGGGGAAGCCCAGCACCACCCTCTGCTCTGTTCTGCCGTGTGAAGAGGGGACAGTTCCACCCCAAGCACTGCATCAAACCGAGCCATCTCTGCCACTGGGCTTGTGTTTGCACAGCCCTGTCTGGGTGGCTCACTGAGGTCACCAGGCAACCTCTAGAAAGTTCTGTCTTAGCAAAGGAGTCAACCCTTCCCCTAACACTTTCCCTGCAATCAGCCTGAAACATGCGATTTAAAAATAAGTCATGTAGGGGCTGGGGTTGTGGCTCAGCGGTAGAGCGCTTGCCTAGCATGTGCGCGGCCCAGGTTCGATCCCCAGCACCACGTAAAAATAAAATGCATTGTGTACAACTAAAGCAAATAAATAAATATTTTTTTAAAAAAATAAGTCATGTATGTGCAAGAGTGTAAACCCCTAGAGCATTGTTAGGAACACAGCATAGAACTCGGATTTAGCGCTTCTGTGTTATGTAATCATCAGCACATTGTCCTCAATATATCCAAATATATGCAAAACAGGTCATCGGATCCAACACTTACCAGGTGTTTGATCCTCGCTGAGCCTCAGTCTGCTCATTGAAAAATACACGAGGCTAGACACCCGCAAGGATGCACAAGGACACAGGCCGGTGCCGGCTTCCCAGGCCAGCTCCTCCTAATCTGCAGAAGCTGACGCTCTCCGTGTTTGCTGCAGCCCGTTGTCTCCACAAGTTCTCTTGTTGGGGGATCATGCGTGCTTCCTGATCACGTGGTCCCATTCTCTCCAAGAAAACAGCAAGTAAATGTGGGGCTATTTCTCTGCCAGGGATATGTGGAGACACTCTCCCTGGGTAGAGGATGGTTCACACACCCCCACCACCTGATGGTGCTGTCGCCCGGAGGACCCACCACACCCTCCCCAGACTCCTCCTCGGAGCACCAGCAAGGCCCGCTCCTGTCCAGGAGGCTTCCCCGACTGCCTCGCACCCTGGAGGCAGGCTCAGGGCTCAGCTGGACAGCTCAGCCTGCCTTTGCCCTCTGCCCTCCGGTGGCTCTTCTTGTCAGGCGGGGGCTGACCTGTGCCTTCTAGCCCATCTTGTCACAGTCACCTGCCCCTCCATCGTGTCCCCAAGCCCATGGTCACTCTGCTGGGAAAGCCCCACCTTGCCTTGCCTCCCTGCCAGAGGCAGGCCCTGCACTGCCCTCAGGGCTGCCCGCCCCCTGACTTCCCAAGAGCTCACGTCTCACCTCTCAGAAGCTCATTTCTCTGCTCCCACAGGGGGGGCTGGGGGCCGACCGCCGCGAGTTCCTAATATGCAATCTTGCGCAGAAAACCCGGTCCACAAAGCCGACAAGAAGAGTGTGGTTGCGGACATTGCTGGCAGGGAACTCGAACTGCACGAAGCACCCGTCTCATGCAGCAAAGGAAATGGACCCAAGAAGCGCCAAGCACCCAGCTCCCCTTCTCCCGGCAAGTCTCCGTGCTCAGTGACCCCAGCAGAGACCAGGGCTCTCACTCCCTGCTGGCCCGTGGTACCTGCTGACAGACACCTGGTGGTGTCCCTGGGTCCTGAGACATGGAATCCCCACAGGCAGTCTGCAGCCCACCACCTGACCACCGGGGCTTTGTGTCCCCACCGCCTGACCACTGGGGTGTGTGTCCCCACCAGCTGACCCCTGGGGTCTCTGTCCCCACCGCCTGACCACCAGGGCTTTGTGTCCCCACCGCCTGACCACTGGGGTGTGTGTCCCCACCGCCTGACCCCTGGGCTTTGTGTCCCCACCACCTGACCACCAGGGCTTTGTGTCCCCACCGCCTGACCCCTGGGGTCTCTGTCCCCACCGCCTGACCCCTGGGCTTTGTGTCCAGTGCCCTGCTCAGGCACTTCAGTGCTGGGCTCTGGAGCTGCTGGAGATCTGTGGACTCCCCAGACACCGCATATGTCACATCTGCACTGGGACACGCACATCACGGAGGACTGGGCCTCCCCAGGCTCCCGCTCAGAGGCACCGGACCCCAGCCCTGGAAGGAGCCCAGCCTCTTGGCCAGGGTCTCCTAGACACAGGGGAGCTGGACGCTAGACCCTCTCCGGCGGGGGCGCCTCACCCAGCTCAGCCCTGGGTTGGGTAGAGAGGCCCTGGGCAAAGCTGACACGGGGGAGGTGAGTGCCTTCGCACTGTCCAGCTTGAGTTCAGGGCCAAACCCCCCTGCTTCCTCTCCAGTGTTCTGGCTCAAGGCCCGGGACTGGGCCTGGCCGGGGAGGCAGGCCACTGCCAGCAGTTGAGGAAGGTCGTAAGCAAACCTCAACAAGAGGCTTCAGAAGCACAGAAGCACAGCCCTTCAGTTGTTGTACAAACTGACCAGCAGGCCCCTTGCACATCCGTCCTCTCACCAAAAGCAGAAGTGTTTTGTTTCTGCTGAAGAAGGGCACGTTATTGTGCAACCCACTCCCTTTCCTACTGGGAAAAGCCCCTGCTTACTTGCCCACCACTCCTTGCGTGTGGGGGCTGATCCTGGCATAAGCCGGAGGTCGTGAAGTGTCTGTAAGCAGATGGCACCAGGCCCTCCGACCCTCACTGAGATTCCAGTTCCCCTGGGAGCAAGCTGAAGTCACAACAATAAGGACATTCATGCCACCCTCCTACATCTGAGGTTGAGGACCCTCAGGCACCAGGCACCTGCTGAGACCCCAGCTTCAGGCTGCACCCTCAGAGGCCTGTACCCGAGCTTCAGAGAGCACTCCACGAAGGCAGGGAGGCAGGTCTGCGGGGGCATGTGCTCGACGGGTCGCTGGCCGTGACACTCAGGGCCCTCCCAGGAGACGGGAAATGGTCTGAGCAAGGCGTGGAGCCGCTGGAGGGCTCTTGAGGGGCTCCTCACGCCCCACTGAGCCGCGGGAAGGCAGGCGCCCCTGGGTCCTGGACGTCAAAGGCACAGGCTGCACTTCTGAAGGCACGGCGGGCCCTGGCCCCAGGGCAGAGTCCCGGGTTCCATGGCCTTGAGCGTGTCAGCTGGCTGGGGTCCAAGGCTACGTGTGAGCTCGGAACCGACTTGAGCATTGCTAGAAAATCAGTCAATGATATCAGAGTGGCCAGGTCTCTGCTCCTTTGACGTTGGCTGCTGTTGGTGGGCCTGAGCTGTCTCTGGCCTGCTTCCCGCTCCTCTTGGGAAGGACACCCTCTCCCTCTGGGAAAGCTGCAGGCCCGTTTGAACGGACGCTGGCAAGCTCCCCCTGCTTCTGGCGGGGACCTGGCAGGTGGGATGGCTCAGTGACTAGTGCACGGAGCTGCGGAAGAGAGGAAGCGAGACTCCGAACATGTGTGCAGCCGGTCACGAGCTCCGGGAGGCCGGCGTGAGGGGGGCAGCTCACTCTGCCTTCAGCAGGGAGGGCCCAGGAGCCCCTCCTAGCCCCGTGCTCAGGACCATGCCGGGTGGTGGGTGGGCTGGCGGAGCTGGTGGCTCGGAGACTCCAAGGCAGAACATGGCCTGCACCACAGGAAGCTCAAGGTTCGACCACATCCTGTGTTCCCTGCGGCCCAGGAAGAGGCTGCTAGAAGAGCGCGTCTCGGGAAGGGACTCTGCGACAGTGAAGGAAGGCGAGGGCAGACTCCACTGTTCCTTTCAGTGAGACCTCTGTGGCGTCTGAACCAGGCCCGCATCTCCACCTCTAGTAGATGTGCGGGAAAGTCTGCAGGCGGGAGAGTCGACGCTGGGCAGAGAAGAGGGCTCCTGGAGGGCGTCAGGCACTGGCGCTGTCAGATGTGCCCTAGTGGCCACTCCACAGGGCGCAGCCTGCTTCCCCAGCAGTGTCAGGACACACTGCTTTTCAGTCGAAGCTGGCGCTGTGGGGGTGTGGTTGGGGCCCTGGAGACACCTGGCTGCCTGGATCCCAGCTGCCTCTCGACCTGAGCGGCATCAGGGTCACGGAACCCCAGGCTAACTGCAGAGCCTCCGGGTTGGAGGGAGCCTCTGCTCGTCAGAGCTGTCAGTCAAGGCCAGGCGCCTTCAGCTTGGTCTGGCTTAAGTAAACTGGAGAAGCCTACTGCACCAAGCTCGAGTTTGAACAAACCCGAATGACCCTTCGGATCTCACTGGGAAGCTCAGCAAGTGCGAGCCCAGTTCACTCTGCAATGATTTTAGAGGAGCCCGCGTGCCTCACCACCTCCCGTGTGGACTCTGTGGCCACAGCGCAAGCCCCCGAGCAGGACGTGAGCAGTGACCCTGCTCTGCCCACTCTGGCTGCCAGCTGCTCCCCAGTGTCCTTCCCACCCAGAACCCAAGGCTGACCCCACGTTGCCCGGACCCTGGGCTGAGCGCCTCCACTCAGCGTCAGCCTGCTCTGGGAAGCCAGCCAGGCCTGTCGCGCAGGGACAGTTCAATGCCAGCAGCACACACGCTAAACCAGGCGCAGGGACACATTCATCACGCTCTCCCTCACGTGTGGAATCCAAAGGGCCAAATGCACAGCATTCGAGGTGGCTCCAGGGCTGGAGGGGCACCAGGGAGGTGCCAGTCAAAGGCACAGCTTCAGGTTCAAGAGGAGCAAGTCCTGGGGGTGTGGGCACAGCGCAGAGACTGCCACACATGTGCGGCTCACTTGGAATTTGCTGAGAGAGACGGCAAACATTCTCATCACAGAAACAAGAATGAAGGGGGAGGGGCAGCTGTGGCCATCACCACGGCCACGGCTGCAGCATCCTCCCCCCCAGGTTCAGCTCCCCAGGCCTGCTCACTCGTGGGCAGGGTGGGACTGCACAGACTGCACCATGGGCACCTGAGTCTGTCCAGCCAGGGTGTAGGAGGACCCAGCCCAGGGACAATGGCACCAACAGGGTCTGTGGCCAGGAGGCTGAGTCGCTCCACCTCCGCCCACTTGAGAGGGCAGCAGAGCAGAGTGGGTTTATATGGTGGGAAGCAGGCCTGGGGCAGTCGAGGTCCACGCGGCAGGGGAGCTTCGTGGCTGGTAAGTACCCAACCACACATGCTGGCCGCTTCCCGAGCAGAGGCCAGCAGAGCCAGGAAGGTCGGTTGTGAAACTTCAACTTGCCCATTTTTAAAGAGCAGTCTGTCACTGACACTCGAAGAGTGGCCGGTGTGAGCCCGTTACTGGCTGAGGCAGGCGTGGGCAGCTTCTCCTAGCAAAGCCAGGTGGCGAAGCCACTCACTCTGTGACTGCAGCTGCCGAAGGCCAGTGGTGACCCCTAGGCGCCCCGCCCAGGCGCAGCCATGGACAGCCGCCACTAGAGACGACGTGACAGGCGGCACAGCTCCTTGTTCTCCGAGCAGCTCTAGTTCCGGGACCGCGGGGTGGGAGTGCAGTGCCTCAGACCCCACAGAGACACAGGCGCTTGGCTGGGTGCCTCACGTCAGCTACGGGCCCACAGAGGTCCTGGGGAGTGACCGCTTTATTCCCAGCAGTGCTCCGCGTGATCCACGTGATCCGACAAGGCGTCACCTGCAGTAAGTCCTCACTGAGAAACGCGGTGGCGGAGCTGTCAGACCTGAGCGCTCCATCTGCAGGCCAGGGTGCGTGGCCCCCGGGCGCTCGGAACCCTGCAGTGCCAGCCGGGACTCAGGTGGTCACGGGCACCGGTGGGAGCGGGAGGCAGAGGCCCAGGCCCCGCGCCTGCTGAGCGCCCTGTGCTCCTCCCTGTGTTCCAGCCCCAGGATGAGGGTGCTGACAGCCCTGACCCTCACGCTGACTGCAGCCTGTGCCGGCGTGCTCTTCCCCGCCATCCTGGGCGGCAGAGGACTCCTGTGGGGTGAGTAGCAAGCACAGTGCCGTCCCTCGGCTTGGTCACCCTCACGCAGCACACAGCCTAATGCGCTCCTGCGGTCGCGGCCCCTCTTAGTGCAGCTGTGCAAGGAGTTTCTAAAGAAAGATGCAATTCCTGGGCTCAGACGGATTTAAACAATTTTTATGAAAAACTGATTTTCCTAAGATTACAGAATTTAAAATTTTCCATTTTTCACAATTCACACATTTGAACAAAAATTTCTTTGTGACTCTTAGTTCCTTTGCTATAAGATCGTTTTTCATGAAATGGTTCTGTGGTGTGGGTTCTGGAATCGGTGCTACAAAGCAGAATTGGGTAAGAAAACTAAGGAGACCCAGAACTTACAACAGTCACTTACAAAAACATGCTGGAGGGCTGGCCAGACGCTCAGCTGCATGAACACTCCCTGGCCCCTCACAGGCCTGGGCCCCTGGACACACTGGCCCGTGTGCAGCCTGTCAGACCCTGGGGTTCCTGGTCCTGCAAGGGACATCCAGCCCTTGAGCCCTCGCCAGCCTCGCCCACACCCAGACCTGCCTCCTGCTGTAGCCACAGTCTGTCCAGCCTTTCTGATGACCAGGACCTGTGACCATACTGATGCTCCCCTGCATCCACCCAGACTCTTGCGCTCCTCATGGACGCAGTGTGGTGCAGGCTGTCTGAGCGCTAAGAAGATGGTCACTCTTTCACCCAGCCTCTTCCTGCAGTGTCCTGGCCAGGGGCCAGTGGACCTGCTCCTGCTACTAACCCCAGGTCCTCACCTACCAATGGAGAGGACTGGAGAGCTGCCCATCACGGTCATCCCTGGTGAGCATTAATGTAGCGAGTACACTGCCCTGGCCAGTGCCGGCAGAAGACAAAGGCCCCTCAACAAACAGTGACTCTGCGCCCATGGCCCAACATGGGGCAGTGTGCCTTTGACAAGCGTGGACATCGGCTTGGGGACAGTGGGCACTTGGCACCGGGATGGCTGTGACATGCTTCCTCCTTTCAGGTCATGTTTACCAAGGGCTCACTCTGCAGATCACATCTAGCTCTGCGAACCACAGTAGCAAAAATTACGGGTCCAGTAGCTAGATTCCAGCAAGCTGCTAACCCTGCATACTGATCAACACGATATAAAACTTATCTATACACAATGTTTTCAGGTTTTAGGATCATTTTTTTTAAAAATTGGGGAAGAGGGTGTCTGTAGCTTTGCTGCACACTCTATCATTTCCCCGTGTCTAGACTTGATTCCAGTCCACGTGTAGAGGAGGCCCGCTGTGGCGTCTCGGCAGCGGGTGCTCTGGGACAAAATTGGCTGCTCAGTAGGGTAGCTTGAAGCTGGCTTTGACGCCTCCACTCTGTGAACTGCTTACTTAGAACACACGACTTGCCTCTCGGCATTTCAGTTTTACATCCTTTAGGACAAGATACTGGCTTTTACCAGTGACCCGCGAACAGTCACTTCAGCACCATCCATTCCCTGGTAAGCTTCCTTTGAAACATGATCTCATCGGCTACACCTCGCCACAGCCAACCTGCAGCCGCATTTGAAAGCGATGACGTGGCATGACTCTGTGGCTTGGGTGCCCAGCACCTCCGCTCACGGCTCGGGAAGCAAACCCACAGCACTCTCCTCTCTGCTGCACAGAACCCAGTGGCGGGGGGACCCTCCCAGAGGGTGAAAGCAACAGAAAGGGAAAAAGCCCTGAGCTCCTGAAAATTCTGAGATAAAAATATTCGAACGCTTAAAGGTTGTACTTTCCCCAGAAAACGCACACACGGCCATTGCAGGTCCGAGACAAGATCGACCCAGCCCCTCTCCCTGGAGGGGTGTGCGTCACAGAGGCCCCGTGGCCTGGGCAGGTGGTTTCTGATGCCCGTGCATGACCCAGAGGCACAGGTCTTTATAGCAGAGTCTCGGCAGGCCCCAGCTGCTGACCAAAGCAGGTGGCAGGTGGACCCGGGCGCAGAGGCAGGGCCTGCAGGTTGGGAAACCTGGGAGGCGTCGGGGCATCTGCTGCAAGAGGAGAGTTGGCCAACTCCATTCTGCTCACAGGATTTCAGCAATCAGAAATTATTGAAGTCAGGCTCAAACAGCTCCAGGCAAAAGCTATGTGCTCAGAGCCAGTGAGGGTGAGCCTCAGGGCCTGTGCCGGCTACAGGGTTGGAGGAGGGCTCTTCTTTGTCCTTTTTTTTTTTTTTTTGCTTGTTTTTTTGCACACTTGTGGAACTAGTAACTTCTCTTTTTCCTGAAATACAGTACTTTCTATCGCAGCGGCTTCCTGAATTCCAGCACTCCTATGTGATGGGACCGTGCACAGGGGAACTTGGGGACCCTGCACCCTACTGGAGCAGAGGTGACCTTCAGCTGGTGCTCACACTGGCAGCCGAGATGGGGAGGGGCTCCTGATGAAGGAAGTGAACACGGGGAGGCTCAGGAGAGTTTCACAGTTAGTTCTGAGCGGCGCACGGCCCTCGGGCACTGTGCTCTGTGGAGGAAACACTGGTGGAGAGCGATGCCCGCCTGCGAGGGGCGTGGCAGGGTCAGGAGGAGGCCCAGCACACCCGCAGGCACAGGGATGCCCTTGAGCTGAGGCACTGACAGGCGTGACCTGGAGCTGAGGTGCTCAGAAGAAGCATGTTCCGGAAAAGCTCTCTGCGTGCCGCCTTCCTGAGGGAGGACACAGATTGGCACAGGTGCCCCTCCCCTCCTGACTAAGGACAGAGGCGCATGCCAGAGACCCGGGGCTGGCCAGCCAGGCCTGGACACACAACCTGCCCCTGGCCGTGCCCACCCCCGGCACTGCCTACCCGTGGTCGGCCCCTGCAGGTCAGGTCCTTTTCCTTTTTCAGTCACTCCTCTGAAGCGTGTCCTCTGCTGAGACTGCACAGGCCCCGCGCCCTTGCTGCCGCTCAGCTCTGAGGACTCCTGGCGAGGCTCTGCTCTCTGCCAGTCTTTCTTCTCATTTGCTGCTCACGGCCAGCAAATCCGCCTGCTGCAGGTGGCTGCAGGCCTCTCCCTCCAGGCAGGAAGGGATCAACCTGACCAAAGCCCATCAGAGTGTGTTTGAGAGGGTCAGAGGTGACGATGATATTTTTCCAGGGAATTTTTTTAATACAAAATATATTTCTTAGACAAAATTTGAAGAGAATAATAATCTACAATCCTATAACACTTTCTTTTAAAATTTAGTAAAATATTCTATAACCAACAACAACGAGGAAACACCCCTAGAGAATGAGCAGCGTGGGATCAGTTAAGCTTGAATGACTGTGCCAATGTTGAGGGTGACGAGAACTCCTCTCCGGCAACGACCTGCCCCAGGATGACGGAGCCACGGGCTGTTCTTCCTGTTCGGAGCTTCTCATGGCTCAGCTGGTTCCTGTAGGGCTGCAACGTCCTGAAGCTGGCCCTGGGTCAGGCGCTGAGCAGGTGGACATTGAGGACCAACACGGCCTCGGAGTGGCCTGACGCATGGCGTTCACAGGCCGCGCCTGAGGGAGCCCAGCGAGCCGGAGTGAGGGGCACCGACGTCACGGCCAGGGCTTTGAAACAGGCCAACGGACTGCGAAGCTGCATGGAGCCGCGGACACTTGGGCGACAGCACAACGGGCAGTGGACAGGCTCAGTGGCCAGCTGGGGCTCTCCCACTCAGGGAGGAGGCCACGGGACAGGGTTTCAGGGATCGCTTTTCCAGAGGCAGTCAGGTGCAGTGCAGAGAAGGGGAAGAGAGGCCACTGCTGAGGTCCTTGGTGGCACTGAACTGCAGCGAGCACAGGCAGGGATCAGAGGACCCAGAAGCCAGCCCAGGAGAGAAGCTCATGCCAAGGGTGGGTGTTTGGGAGAGGAGAAGATGAAAAGAGCCGGAGGCCTCAAGGGCAGCTCTCGGAGGAGGAGGAGCCAGGGCAAGGGAGTCAGGAGCTGAGGCTGGGGTGGCTGAGGCTGCCGTGGAGGGAAAGCAGAAGACCGGCCTCCTGCGAGCTCTGGGCACCTGCTGTGTCCCGAGCAGGGGGCTGCATCGCGTCTCCCTAAACAGCGCCGAGAAGTCACCGTGCTCGCAGCGAGGACGCTGGGCAAGGCTGGTGGTTTGCCATGTCACTCACTGAGAGGCCTCGGAGGTGGGGCTCAACGCAGCCGCCTGCTCGAACCATGTGAGCAAGGCTCCCCACACAGGGGTAGCGTCTCACTCAGCAGATCAGGGGCCACTGCCGGCTTCAGGAAGGGAAGTGGAGTTAGGTAGTGCAGGCAGCCACAGTGGGTTATGAGGAAACAGGGAACCGAGGAGAGATTCCTGGTGTGTGTACTGGGCCCAGCTGGGGCCTGGCGTGGCCCAGCGGTGGGGGCTGGGTGGGGGCGTCCCAGACTCCAGCGGCCTCTCCAGCCATGGTGTTTCTTCTCGCAGTGAAGCCGTTGGATGAACACCAGGACGGAGGCTGTCAGAGAGTGACCCTGCTGAGCTCACTCAGGCTCACACTCTGGAATACGCTGTGCCACTGCATTCCCAGACCATTGCAATCTACCTTCTCGGCTGCAGCTTACTTCCATACAGCCTTGCCATGCTCAGAAGTATTCTGATAGTCCATTTACTTCTAGGAATAAATGAACTTCCTCTACGAGGTGCTGGTTACCGAAGAGCTGGTGGCAGGAGTGGCTGTGTCACCATTGTCCATGACACAGGGACCTTCCACCTACCCAACATTCCCAGCAAGAAAGGGAGGAAATGAGAAGAGAGGGATTTCACAGGAAGCTGCTGGAATATCTGAATAGTTTGCCTTTTGTTAAATGCACAAATTAATTGGAAACTATCATGAACTAAAATATTCAGAAAGAAAGCCACTCAGAGCCATGGGTGTTCCAGCACCTGGGCAGGGGGGTGCCGACGGATCCACCCTGCCAGACAGCTCCCACCCTGCGGATGCCGGCCACGCAGGGCAGTACTCCACTGGCACCTGAGACATCCGGCCCTCGGCTGTCTCCACGCAGCTGGGCTGGGCAGGGCAGTACTCCACTGGCACCTGAGACATCGGCCCTCGGCTGTCTCCACGCAGCTGGGCTGGGCACCAGAGCTGAGCTGACAGCGCAGCCTGTGGCTGAGTTCTGACTGTGGCCGTTTATTCCCTAGGAAAGACGGGGACGTCCCTTGTTCTCCCCGTGTTGGAGGCCAGCCGGCGCCTGGTGGACGATGCTGTCTATGACACCATGAAGAGGTAACGTGGGGCACTGGCCGTCACAGGGGCAGGTCCGCTGCTTCTCCACCAGTTCACACTCACCTCTGAGACCAGTCACAGCCCATTTTACGATCAAGACCTGGAGCTCCCATGAGCCCGCGGTCAGTTTCCCAGTGTCCCTGCAAGCCCTGGACATCTGTACAGAACCTCAAGCCCCTTCTTAGCAAAGTGCAGAGCAAAGGCTCCGTGACCCAACCTGTACTCACAGATACCCTGGAAGAGGTGAGAGAGGCCGGTCGTGTGCGCACATGTGCATGTGTGCAAGGTTTCTTGGTGCTCTGTGTGCACGTGCATGCATGTGCTGTGTGTGTGTGTGTGTGTGTGTGATGACTGTGACTATGCTCCGCACGTGCCCTGTGTGTGCGGAGTGGGCAATGCTCCGTGTGTGCAGTGTGCAGTGCGTGGGGCCTGGAGGGTGTGGTGTGTGTGACCTGCATGTGGAGTGTGCATGTGCTTGTGTGTGGTGTGGGTGTGAGCTCCGGGAGCAAGTGGGCTTCGTGGCCAGGGGCCATGGTTCCAGTGTTTCTGAAACAAATAGCAAACCTCACACCTCACAAGGTCATGTGACTTGGCCCTTGGTCCTACCGCGGGCTCAGAGGGAGGGGGCCCTGTGGTGCCTCCGAGGACCAGTGCGCACCCTTCCCGGCACGGGGCTGAGGTGGGGCTCCCCACGTCTCGCAGGACTGGAGCCAAGAGTGTGGGTCTGCCGGCAGGCACTGGCCGCGGCTGTGGGTCACGGGTAGGAGGAGAAATGCCCGCCAGGCACAGGCTTCGCGTCTCTTCACAGGGCTGGCCTGCAGCCAGGCCAGGGGCAGCTCTGGGACTCGGTGTGCTGGTCAGCCTGGAACAAGGGCACGCGTCCAGGGCCTCCTCAGGACACGCAGGCTGGCTTTGTGCCCAAGCCTCTCTCCCAGTCAGCCCATCCCCTGCGCAGAATCTCACACAGTGTCCCTAGGGAAGGCGAGCGCCCGGGCACCGCGGCGTGACTCAGGCGGCCACAGCCCTGCCCTTGTGGAGAGGGGCGTGCGCCCAGTCTCTGGTCCGGATCTGGTCTTCGGCCAGCGTGCCTGGCACCTTCATGACGTTCAGCTCCCAAGTCGGGGAGTCTCTCCTCAGAGCGCACTGCCACCCAGTAGCTCTCACAAACGTGTTGGCAGATCTAGAACACAAGTGCTTCCTGTCTGAAGATGCGTGTCACACGCACCTGCCGTGCTGGCCTATCTCTAGTCCATCTTGAGTGAGATCTCTGTCTCAGTACCGTGCCTCTGCTCGCTTGTCTAGCTGTTCAAGCCTCTAGCTTCCACGGGGCCGATTCCTCATCTGTAAAGTGGGCACGATCACAGTGTTCATAAGGTCTTTAAATACTATTTTATTGCAAATTTTCAGGTGTGCGATGTGATGCTTTGATATGAACATGCAAAGGGGACTCATTATAACAGTCAAATTAACACCTCCACCCCTTCCGTGGTTCTATCATCTTTTATTTATTTATTTTTAACGAGAGCACTTGGTCTCCGTTAGCAAGTTCTCAGTGTGAACTGCAATACCGTGACTATAGCACAGCACAGGAGGACAGGGCTGCCCACCAGGAGGGCGGACCTGCAGGGTAGGCTGGCCTCGCCGGTCGCGCTTTCTGTCAGGGTGGGTGACGCTGCGGTGAGCCATCGCTCTGCATCTCACCCCAGACAAGGCACCTGTGGCCCCAAGGCCTGGACGGAAATGCACACGCCCATCTCCCCTTTTATTGGATAGGTGTGAAGAAATGATGTCAAGCTGAGTTTTGATAAGAACCAAATAAGTGTAACAAGAATAAAATGATTGGGCTGGGGTTGTGGCTCAGCGGCAGAGCGCTCGACTCAGACGTGCGCGGCTAGGGTTCGATCCTCAGCACCACGTAAACGTAAATGCATTGCATTGTGTACAACTAAAGTAAATAAATAAATATTAAAAAAAGAATAAAATGATTGATATGGAAGTTTTATAAAAGGCAAACCTTGGTAATTTTCTTCACCGTTCAATACTGACGCACTAGCCATCTTTACATCCTGCTGACTTTTTGGACAGTATCAGCTCCACTTCATGCCCTGCACAGTGCCCAGAGCATTGTCTGGAACATGTAGTCGCTCAATAAATGCTGCATTCCTTGGTAACTAAGTATCGAAGTGACCATAAAGCGCACACTCCACTCTCGTCTCCTTCCTCTGCCACAGAGGCCTCCACAAGCGGGAAGTGGCCACCCCAGCCGAGCTCCTGTCTTTGTCCAAGCCCGTGGAGCCAAGCAGCCGAGCCGTTTCCCGGGCAGCGGAGATAATGGAGACTTCCCTGCAAGCCTTGAGGCTAGAGCAGTCACGGCACCCCACGGGTAAGCGCCTCTGCCCCATGGCCCCCCGGGAGCGCCGGGATCTGCTGGGTCGCTCGTGTAGGTGCGTCCTCGCTAACAGCAACAGGGTCTCACGGGTCACCAACACCTCCTAGATGCCTACGGCGACCGTGTGTCTTACTTTCGGTAGTCTGGGAAACGCTGGTTTCTGTGGTTTTCCAAATCCTGTTTGGAGGACAGCTGGACACCCTTCTGGTGGGTGCAGTAGCCAGGACTCCCCACGGCCTCACCTGTTGTGCTCGGGGTGTGCGTGGGCTCAGCGAGCTGATCTCCCAGAGGCACACGGGCTTGGGAGCCGCCGGGGCGGCCGGGCGCCTGGGCTCCCGCCGCAGGGCTCAGGCAGAGCGTCCCTGCTGAAGGAGGCCCTGCTGGCCACTCAGGCGGAGGCTGTCCCAGAGCACCCGTGGGGGAGCAGTGTTGGGGACACAAGTACTGACGTGGTGAGGAGAGGGGACGCACAGCACCCCGGCCCCGCACAGGAGCTGGGCAACAAGGGTCCTCTGAAACTCTGAGCAGGGATTTTCAGTGCAGGCCGGAGCTGCTTGGCCTCGGAGCTTCCCTGGCGCTGCCGAGGGCCACCTGGTGCTTTCAGAATGCCGGAACTCATCCAGACAGACGGCTGGAACTCTCAGGTTCTAGACTCAACACGCTGGATCGTATTGCAACCACAAATTCACTCTAAATGGCTTTTGTTTGGAACCATGTGGTTCAGTGTTTCTAAGGACGTTGGTCCCCTGTCCTGCCATGGGCTAGTCAGGACAGCAATAGAAATAACATGGGAATGGCATGTTCAGGTGTCAGAGACGTGGGTCTTCTGGCTCACAGGTCAGTACTGCCCAGGCGGGGAGCAGTACTCAGGAAATGGGCCCATGGGTCTGGTCCAGGCCATGCAAGCACTGCATTCCCCAGGACATTTACAGTATTTCCATTGTGGGCACAGCCAACCTGGAGCATTTAGAATAGAAGAAGAGTCAAGGGTCCAAGGAGACCCTGCCAGCCCCTTCAGGGCCAAGCCATGGCTGCACGGTGTGCTGCCCTCTGTCCACACTGGCCTTACCCTGTCTGTTAACATGGCCTTGCCCACACAGTTCACGGTACAGGGCACTGTTGTGCTCTAAAGTAAAAGGCATGAGCAGGCGTCCGAAGCTGAAGCAAAGGGTGAGGCTCCACGTTCCCACGAGGGTGCTGGTGGCTCTCCTCCTCGAGGCCTGCTTTGCGCCTCCTCTGTTGAAGATGGACTGCCTTCCGCCCTGGTTTTCTCCAGTGACTATCTCAATGTCACTGGTACCTGATTAATCCAAGTTTTATGGCATTCTCTTCAAAGATTCACGTGAACTGCCTTGGAGAGGTAGCCGATAGCCTCTTGCACTGATGGACAACAAGCAGCCCGCCCTTTGATTTGTTGAATAACATAAATAGTGACAGAATTGGCACCAAAAAAAAAAAAAAAAAATAGAATAGCACAGGCTGCTTCCTGGGCCAGGTCTAGAGGATGCATGCACAAGAAGGGAGCCGGGAGCCAGGAGAGAGGAAAGCAAAGGCTTTGTGGATGGACAGGTGGGCTTGTCCACGTGGCCACGGCGGGCTTCCTGGGGGCGAGTGCTCTGTGCTCAGTCCTCGGCAGACCCGGCCACCTTGGGAGCAGCTCCTGTCTTAGCGTGATGGCTCAGCCCTGGAGCTGTGCCCACGGGCCTGGCAGGTTCTGAGGAGGGGGGGGCTGAACTTCCTCTCGGGAAGGGCTGTGGGCCCTCAGGTTGCTTTTCTGAAATATCATGAAGCAAACCCCCATTTTCCCAGCAATAAGGAAGCCGGGTGGAGCCCAGCCCTGGCGAGGAGCAGTCGGCTGAGGGGGGGTGCAGATTGTCCAGGGAAGGACGGGTTGCTGGGGACGGGACCAGCGCCGACACCCCCAGCAGGTCTGCTGTGCTACGGGGTTGACGTGGCAAGCAGAGTCAGGGTGTGCCGCTGGTCTCTCAGATGCCTTCCCAGAAGACCTGCTGAGCACCGTGGCCAACCTGTCCGGATGCCTGCCTCACATGCTGCCACCAAAATGTCCCAATTCTTGCCTGGCAAACAAGTACAGACTCATCACGGGAGCTTGCAACAACAGGTACGCTGAGGGCTCCCGGCTGCTCCTGAGCCAGGGTTGAGCGGAGGAGCGCCATCTTGGAGGGGACTGGGTCACTGTGAGTCTCCTCACTCCCCACTGCCCCTTCCCTGCCTGCTCTCACCCCTGTGTGCCCGGCAGGTCCCGCAAGCAGCCAGGGAGGAGGCCTCTCCTCCCCTATCAGCCATCCCTGCATGACCCTTAGAATGGCCCGAGGCATCCTCGGTTGCTCCGAGGACCCTCCCCCTGCCTCCAGCACGTCAGCAGGACCATGACTTCAACGTGCGGAAGGAGCCCACGCCCCGCCACTGACCTTGGCTGAGCCCGAACCTGGGCAGCTGGCACTCCGCCACAGCCCACCTGGTCCTCCACGATCCTTGCTGCCTGGCGGCCATGAAACCCCCACCGTGCCCTCCCCCTCAGTGGACCCCTCAGCCTCAGCGCCAAGACCTCCACTGCTGGTCCTCGGGGCACCCAGTCTGCCCTGGTCAGCTTCTTAGGGCACCTCTTCACGTCCTGCCTGGCTCTCCCTCGCCTCTCCCGTCCTTCCCACCTAGAAGGTGCTGTACCTGACGCAGTCTCGGTTCTGCTCATTGTCACACAGCCAGGCAGGGCCAGCCCAGGACATGCTCCAAGGGTGTGGACAATGTCCTAGGAGTGACCCCTGGCTCAGAGGCTTCACAGAGCAGGGAGAGTCGGGCAGCCAGCAGAGGCTGGGACTCAATGGCCAGGAGCCTTTAGGTGGACCCCCTCTGTAAGGCATCAGCAGTCTCTGCTGAACCCACAGGCTTTGGCTTGGAAGGTGTGTCCATGCCAGCTCCTGCCCATGGCACAGTAATGACGGGTTTGTGTGGTGGCACCAGGACGCTCTCCATGCCCCTGCTCAGATCACCACAGGTGTCCTGAGCGCAGGGGGCCTCTGCGTCTCCGTCCCTGGGCCTCTCACCTCACACCTGAGCTTCACTGCAGGCTGAAGCCCACTGGCTCAAAATCGCCCTGGGACCACACTCAAATTTATATGTGTCCAACCATGACAAAAGTAGCCGCAAGGGCGGGGCTGTGGCTCAGCAGCAGAGCGCTCGCCTCGCGCGTGCGCAGCCCGGGGTTCGATCCTCAGCACCACGTAAACATAAATGCATTGCATTGTGTACAACTGAAGTAAATAAATAAATATTAAAAAAAGAAAAAGTAGCCGCAACAAGCGGATTCATGCCCCTTAGAGCTGGTGCTTTCCGCCCCTTCCCAAGCCTCCCCAGCATGCACTGGGTGTGGCAAGACAGCCTCGAGGCTGTGAGATCCTCAGCTGGCACTGCCCCTCAGGGCTGCCTGACCCGGGGCCCCGGGGGCAGCTGAGCGAGGTCAGCAGACACGCAGCCCCTCTCTGGACCCTTCCTGTCCTCTGCTTCCCGGCCCTCAACTTGGCCTCTAGGCAGTTGGGCTGTGACAGCACTGTCCGGCAGAGCGTGCCCCCTGCCTGTCCTGGCCATAGCCTGGCCCTGGCCAGCCCTGGAGGCCCTACACGCAGTGGGTCCGTCTTCTCGGCAGCCTGAGCTCCCCTTGTATTTTTTCCTTGTATGGGGTCCGAGCACTCCAGGCGACCTTCCTTCCCGATGCGTCCTTGTTTAACTTTGAAGGTGTTTTCCGCATTCCTCTGGTTACTGAGCTCTGGCGGCATGTCATGCTGGGATGGACTGGTGTTTATGCTGGTGTTCTGCAGAAAGCCCAGGTTTTTGTTTGAGACAATGACCAAGCTTCTTTGAAAGGTTTTGGAGAGAATTAAATCTTGGATTGGTGATCATCACCACTGATGTATGTTTCCCAGCATTTTTTGGAATTTCACCAGAGTTTCCTTCTTTCCATTTGGATCTCTTTGCTGTGGTTGCCTTCTGCGGGGCTCTAGCTCAGATGCACCGTGGCTCTTCCTGCTTTCTTCTTCTCTCTAAGGTCGATTGGCTCACTTGCCTTCTGCTGGTGACAACTGTGTGATCCTCCTAAGTAACACTAGGTGTCAGCTGCGTCTTCAAGCCAAGTGCTAGTTGAGTCAACTTCTAATAGTCTGCCTTTCTAAAGGGTGTATCTCAAACCCATTTTCCTCATCTGTGGCACTTGGTGTGGGTCACCATGCCATCTGGGTGGCTTCTGTACCTGTCTCCCGTTGCTGAGATCCCCAGCCGCCCAGGGAACCACTGGGTGTGGAGAGGAAGAAGCCTGGCTCCGCCCCTACCCCACCCTGGGCTCCCTTGCTCCCACTTCATGGTCCTGAAGCTGCTCCTCAGCTGCCCGCTGGGCCCTGGGCTTTGATGTTCACTTGTTTTAATGTGTCGCATGTGGACTTCTCCCTTTTTAAACTCGATCGCTGTTCACGACATCAGAAATGCTGGTCGCAAACATGACTTGGGGACGTTGCAGGAGCACCACTCCAAGCATTCCCAGCTTCTTTCCTTCTCAAACCACATGTGCAGACCCTTGGGTCCTGGCCTCAGCTCAGGGCTCCAGCCCTGAGTCCCGGTCACCCCTGGCCCCTGGAGTGTGTGCACAGAACTTCAGGGAACAGAGTTGCTGGGAGAGCAGGGGAGTCGTGGGGCTGTTCCTGTCCATACCACTGGTGGCCGGTGACAAGTCCTGCTCCCTCACGTGTTGAAGCCTGGACAGTAGAGAAGCAGGCCGAGGCAAGCAGATAAAGCAGGGCTTATTTAAAAAGGAGTGACATAGACTTCTCCCGGGAGAGAGAAGGGGGCCATAGCTGGTTTCCTGGTATCCCAAGAAGCGAGGCAGGTCTGCCGGTTTACATGTCAGGCCTCCGGTGTGCTCCTGCTCTTCCCCTTATCTCTCTCCTTCCTGCTGCTGTGACCAGGCCCAGGAAGGCTGGGTGGGGTGGCCTAAAGGAGAGAAGCAGATGGGCTAGGGGGGAGGGCAGGATGGAGCAGCCCAGACACGTTGACCAACAACTTCATAGCTTCCTGTAGGGAGGGCAGCTCCTGGGGAAGGTTACTCAGCAACAGGCTGGAGCAGGGCAGGTAAGGACGGAGGGAGGGCTCTGGAGGCATTAACAGTTCAGTCCCCCGCAGGGGACGGTTTCCCCCACTTCCCAGGACTCACTCAAAATGGCTTTCTGATCCGATCTGACTCGACTTACTGTCCATGCTGACTGCCTGTCAGGGCTGGCTGCACCGTGAGAGCAGGGTCCCACAGCTCGAGACGCCACCTGACGCTTGGTCTCAGGGTGGGGCTTGGGCACTGCCGGCAGGGTATGAGGAGAGGCTGCTGAGGAGCCTCAGCCTGGGGGCCGGGAAAGTGGCCTGTCCTGTGTGCAGACAGCCCGTCTGCCAGACAGCAGGGGACGCAATGCCGCATTACTTATTAAAGGGGCCAAGGTCTAAAGCCACCCCCCTTTGGGGCCCCAAAGGAGACCCTTTATGACCGGCAGGAAGAGTTGGGGTAGCCTACCTGGTGAATACAAGCCTAGCGGGCAAAAGTCGCAGGAGTGCCCTTTTCCCCCCCGCCCGTTTGACACACACCAGTCACACTCGGGAGTTTGGTCGGAAGCGGTGCCAGAACTCAACTTTATTAAAGGGTGGACTGTACTTATAAAGGCCTAAACATAAGCAATCAGTGACCAGCAGGGCGGGTTCCGATTCGCAAGATATGTCATAGCCACGCCCCCTGCTTAGCCCCGGGTCCTCCACAGGGCGTGGTAAGCAACCAGAGCCAGAGTTTTATCCATCCCCTTGGCAGGCAGCGTCCGGAAAAGTCCCAACATTTCCCCGTTTTCGTTTTTTCAAAATGGGGCTTCTCTACCTTTTATTTAAAAAATGGGATGTCCCATTCTGTATTTCGAAAATTAGGGTGTCCATCTCACTGGAGAGTGTGCCTGCTTTAGGTTGTTTTTCCTCTCTGGGAAAAAAATCTTACCCGTCATTGGCTACCACCCTAGCACTTCAGGTGGACACACCCAGGGCCAGCAAGTGGCCAGGGGAAGGATATGGGACAGGACAGTCACCTTTGGGAAGGCTTTTCAAGGATGGCTGGTTTAAACCTCCGCATCCTGTTAAGGACCATGGCCAAGCCTGTAGGGCTCTAGCTCAGCATCGCTGACAGCAGACCACCAAGCTGTATCAATCTGGTCAGGATCAAAAGGGAGTTGAATAAATTTGTTGATTACATAGGGCCCAAAAGTGAACACAAAGACAATGACAATCAGGGATTTCACCAAAGGAAAAAGGTCCACCCATTCAGTTCAGTCTAAAGGAAGCCGTCTGGCACAAAGTCCGGACAATTGTCACAGGAATAGCACTCTTCTCTCAAGCACAAAGTCCGGACAATTGTCACAGGAATAGCACTCTTCTCTCAGTGTCCAAAGGAAGCCGTCTAGCACAAAGTCCAGACAATTGTCACAGGAATAGCACTCTTCTCTCAAGCACAAAGTCCGGACAATTGTCACAGGAATAGCACTCTTCTCTCTAGCACAAAGTCTCTGGACAATTGTCACAGGAATGGCACAGTCCCTCTTCTCTCATCGCAGAGGGTTGAAATACTGACAAAGAAGGAGTCCAAGACAGTGTTCTTGATGAATTTTGGAATGGATGTGATGAGAAGTTTAATCACAACAGGACAGGAGATCTGTCACGGTGTTTTTTTCTTTCTTCTCATTTCTGTGGAAAAAAGAAAGGATCACCCCTCAAGAGCTTGTGCTCCTGGGTAGTCATTTTGGTCGGATTGGCAGTATTTGAGATCTCTGGCAGGCAGCCATATAGGGTTTTGTTCTCCCATTGGGAAGACACATCCAAAACCTCTGCCAGCACTTATTAACGGATCTGGACCTCGCCAGAATCCAGTCAATGGGTCCTTCCATCGGACCTCAACCTTTACATAAGGCGATTGGTTAGACCAGTGTCTTTGAAACACAGACAGAGGCTGCTGTTTGGAAAAAATTCAAAATATTTAAAGTAAACATAGCTGTTTTTAACTGGTCATGAGGGTTGCTTCCCCCATTTTGTTTTATTAATTGGTCCTTTAGGGTTTTATTGTGTCTCTCTATGATGGCTTGTCCTTTTGGGTTATATGGGATCCCTGTGGTATGTTTAATATGCCATCTTTGGAAGAACTTTTGTAATGATTTGCTCACAAAACAGGGTCCATTATCGGTTTTAACCTGTTTTGGCAATCCAAGAATAGCAAAGCATTGTAAAAAAGTGACTTTCAGCATGTTTAGCCCTTTCTCCAGAGTGCACCCGATGGCCCAACAAGCATGTGAATAAGTATCTATGGACATAAATATATATTTTAATTTTCCAAATGGTGCATAATGGGTTACATCAGTCTGTCAGACAGCACTGGGCCGTAGGCCTCTGGGATTTATCCCAGGGGACTGGAGAGGTGGGACCTGTAAGAAGGGCAAACAGGACTTACATGTTCTTACAATCTTTTTAAAATCTTTTATAGGAACCAAAGGAAATTTATGATGTAGTCCTCTCCAATTTAAATGAGTAAGTTCGTGAAGACCTTGGGCTAACTGAAGGTCTTGTTGATATGGGACTGTAACTGTTAATACACCTGTGGTGGTCCAAACGGTCAGCGGCTTGATTTCCCTCAGAGAGGGGCCCAGATAAGCCTTGATGTCCCCTAAGATGTTGGAGGAAAACAGGTTCATTACGCCCCTTTAACAGGGATTTGAACCCGAATCATCAGAGGGGTAATAGGATTATTATCTATCTTTATATATGAGGCATTTAGAGTAGGTTATAGGTTAATTACATATAAACTATCTGAGAAAAGATTCATAGGCTCTTGGACATGGGTCAAGGCTAATGCAATAGCATATAATTCTTTAAATTGAGCAGAACCAGTAACGGCTTCAAAGTATTGTGTCCTTTGGCCTGAGGATGGATGAAAAACTTACAACTGCTGCCCCTTCTTTTCCTCCATCTGTGAAGACATTTACTGCCTTGGGGAGTGGCTTGATGGAAAAAAGGATGGGGGGGAGTCCACTCCAGTTTGGGAAAAGAAGAGGTCCATTTGGTTGACCCCCGTAATGACAGTCAACTTTTCCTAGAAATCCCTCTAAAGCGTAGGAGACTCTAGGATTGTTTCTCCGTATCCACTCAAAGTCTGACAAACGGTAAGGAATTGTTAAAAAACACTTGGGTCTTTTCCATAATGCCTCAATGATGTATCTCTCCCTTTTATTATAAGATCTGCTAATTGATCTAATTGGGAATAAACTCGAGGTGCTCCTCCCACAGAGGAATGTATCCACTGTAAGGGGTTACCCATCTGGGTGAGAACAGCTGTAAGGAGCTTAGCACCTGAGAAAATCCACAGATACATAGGTTGCTTTGGTTGGTACCGAGCCAATTGGGGCTGAATTGAGGGCATCTTGGACTTTTTGTAATATTGACAGATGACCTTCTTCTAGTATAATCACATCAGAGGGGGATTTTCCCCGTAAGCAACTCAAAAAGAGGTAATAAAATCCTCAGTAGAGATATGAAGCCATGGTCTTAACCAGTTTAGCTCTCCTAATAGCTTCTGTAACTCTGCCAAGGAATAAGATTTTTGAATGACTAGTTGAGGTTTGAGAGGACAAGCCGAGTCTAGGCTACGTTTTGTCCCCAATATTTTGAAGGGAGGTACAGTTTGGACCTTGTCACTGGATATGTGTAATCCTCCTTTCTCTAAGAGCTCTCGAAGGGCCAGGTAAGCTGAGCCCAGTTGCTGGACATCAGCAGCTCCCAGGATGATGTCATCCATATAAACATATAGGGTGAGCTGTGATTTTTCCATTAATGGAGACAGGAGACATGAAACATAATGTTGACAAAAAGCTGGGCTGTTAGCCATACCTTGAGCGAGAACAATCCATTCATATCGTTCATCCGGCCTTTGAAAAATTGATAGAAGGGACAGAAAAAGCAAATTTTTTCATAATCATCTGGATGAAGAGGGATTGAAAAATAACAATCTTTAATGTCAATCACAATTAAGGTTAAATCTCTTGAAATAAAAGGGATCCAGGGGAGGCCACGCAGAGGTGTGGACAACAATGAACATCCTATCATTAATTTTCCGGAGGTCCTGTAACATCCTCCATTTCCCTGTGGCCTTCTGTATAACAAAAACAGGACTGTTCCATGGACTAAGAGAGGGTCTAATGTGTCCTAGGGCTAAAACAGTTCTTGGACAATTGCCCTCAAATGGTTTAGTTTTTCAGTAGGAAGGGGCCACTGCTCAACCCAGATTGGGGGGCCATCTCGCCATTGAATAGCAGGAAACTTGGGGAGCAGTGGCCCTTGGGATTAGGGGTGAGACCCTACTTGATGGTTGGAAGTTTCCCTCCCTGTATCTTTAATTAATATATCATCCTGAAGCTCTCTATGGGTTGTAGTAATGTAAGCTTCAGCTTCTCCTAAGATGTCCTGGCCTAATAAATTAGAGGTTAATCCAGGGGCCACAAGGGGGCGAACTTCCCCTTGATTTCCGTCTATGTCTCTCCATCTAAGCCAATCTCTGGTTTCCTCTGAATTAGTGTTTCCACCTACCTCGAGTAATTGGGGCCCTGGAATTAGTTTCCACTGAGGTGGGATCTCTTCCTTCCTTAGTATAGTACGATCTGCCCCAGTATCAATCAGGCAACGAAATTTTCTTTCCTGATATATAATAATATCCATCTTTGGTCTAATCCCTGGAACAATAGGAACTGTCCAATGGACCTTAGGGGGGACTGTGAGCAGGGGAACCTCCTTGGTGTAACGGGGCTGGAGGATGCCCCTTCAGGAGTTTAAAAGGTTTCCCCCCTGAATATCAAATTTAGATCTGCAATCTTTTCTCCAATGATACCCTCTTTACATCTAGGACAAAGTGTTCTAGGGGCAGCTGGACTCTGAGTCTGGCCAGGGGAGCATTCTGGGAGGCCGACTAGGGCCTTTGGCAGTCTTTTTAAAAATGGCCTTGTTGTCCATACTTAAAACAGGTCCCTTTTCCATTTAAAACTGTTGCTAGTACCTCAGTATGGGCATTAAAGAGCTGTTGTTAAAGGATTGAGATTGATGGGTATGAGAACTGATATCTTTGGTTGCTATAATCCATCTCCCCATAGATCTATCCTTTAATCCTGCACAGGATAGTTTGTGATCTGTAGTCATTCCTTCCCAAACCAGCATTTTAGTAAATTGATCTCTCAGAGTACCGGGTGGATATTTCCTTTGGAGGCTTTTTTCCACTCTCTACAATAAATGTGGCCAGATCCTCATTAACCTTTTTGAGTGATTCCAGATATAGGAGGCTCTGTAGGGCCTTCTTCTAGCTTTTTTCATGCTGCCAGCCCTAAAGCCCGCACCTGCTCCCGGTAAGGGGCCAGTATTGCTGCCTGTTGAATGCCCATGGCATATTGGTCATTAACTCCTGCCAGCATCCCAAAAGTTATTGGTATGGGAGGATTAACAGAGCAGTTTCTCTCTGCCCTGCATATGGCACTCATCAGTAAAAATATGAACAGAGGACCTGGAAGTACAGCTTTAGCCAAGTCTTTCCAGTCTTTGTCCGTGCATTGTTGATGTGCCAGACTTGATAAAATGCATTCTGCCCATGGGGAGTTAGGACCGTCTTCTGAAACTGCCTTTTTTTAATTCTTTTAATTCTTGAGTCTCCCAGGGGGTACCATAGATTTGGTCTATTCCCTCCGGGATTTAGATTAACTGGGAATGCCATTACAGGTGAAAGCCCTCCAGGGGGCGGCAGCAGCTGCTGCGAAACCAGCGCATCCTGGAAAAGCAGTGGCACAGATGGCCCTGAGGGCATTGTTTTTGTACTGGCTGCGCAGGCTCGTAAAAAGGCGGATCCCGCTCTCGGGGTGGTGAGCCATGTGGCTGATGGCCTTTGTCCTCAGGGAATTTTTGAGGACTCTCAAAAAGGAGGAGCTGTAGGTCCCTGACTGCTAGCTCTTCCTAATCCGTGGAGCGAGAGAGATGGCCAGATTTCTCTACTTCTGTAGGGCGTGTGGTTAGGCTTCTCTAAAATCCGTGGACCGGGAGGGGCTGTTTAATTCCACGGACCGGGAGAGATGAGATTCAGATTTTTTATTTTCCCGTAGGGCCTCTTCCGTTACCTCAATTCTAATAATTTGAGGTGCCTGCTCTGTGGCCTCTGAAGATTCTTTTACTGGCTGCATGAGAGAGCATGCCTTCAGGGCGGATAGTGGTGGATAAACTCCCGGAGGTGGAATTTCCCCATATTCATTTTCTCTCTCCCTTAGAAGCTGTTCCGCACGGTGCCATGTCTTCCATGCGTTATAATCAGCCTTCGGGGAGCCAGGGAGCCGCCCGTTGTTTGTTAATGAGCTCCAAATTTTCTCATCTTGAGAATCAGAAATTTGGAAACCTTGCTTCCTTAAAATACATTGCCATGCCTCAAGGGCTGGGTCCTGAGATTTCTTAAATATTAAAGCTTGCCCCATATTAGAGGATACTTTTGCCAGAGAGACGCTGTGTCTCTAACCGACTTTGCTAGGCCTGTCGATAATTCCTTTTGTTTGCTTGCCCCGCGCTTGGTGCCAATTGCTGCGTTACTTATTAAAGGGGCCAAGGTCCTAAAAGCCCCCCTTTGGGGCCCCAAAGGAGACCCTTTCTGACCGGCAGGAAGAGTTGGGGTAGCCTACCTGGTGAATACAAGCCTAGCGGGCAAAAGTCGCAGGAGTGCCCTTTTCCCCCCCGCCTGTTTGACACACACCAGGTCACACTCGGGGAGTTTGGTCGGAAGCGGTGCCAGAACTCAACTTTATTAAAGGGTGGACTGTACTTATAAAGGCCTAAACATAAGCAATCAGTGACCAGCAGGGCGGTTTCCGATTCGCAAGATATGTCATAGCCACGCCCCCTGCTTAGCCCCCGGTCCTCCACAGGGCGTGGTAAGCAACCAGAGCCAGAGTTTTATCCATCCCCTTGGCAGGCAGCGTCCGGAAAGTCCCAACATTTCCCCGTTTTCGTTTTTTTCAAAATGGGGCTTCTCTACCTTTTATTTAAAAAATGGGATGTCCCATTCTGTATTTCGAAAATTAGGGTGTCCATCTCACTGGAGAGTGTGCCTGCTTTAGGTTGTTTTTCCTCTCTGGGAAAAAATCTTACCCGTCATTGGCTACCACCCTAGCACTTCAGGTGGACACACCCAGGGCCAGCAAGTGGCCAGGGGAAGGATATGGGACAGGACAGTCACCTTTGGAAGGCTTTTCAAGGATGGCTGGTTTTAAACCTCCGCATCCTGTTAAGGACCATGGCCAAGCCTGTAGGGCTCTAGCTCAGCATCGCTGACAGCAGACCACCAAGCTGTATCAATCTGGTCAGTCAAAAGGGAGTTGAATAAATTTGTTGATTACATAGGGCCCAAAAGTGAACACAAAGACAATGACAATCAGGGATTTCACCAAAGGAAAAAGGTCCACCCATTCAGTTCAGTCTAAAGGAAGCCGTCTGGCACAAAGTCCGGACAATTGTCACAGGAATAGCACTCTTCTCTCAAGCACAAAGTCCGGACAATTGTCACAGGAATAGCACTCTTCTCTCAGTGTCCAAAGGAAGCCGTCTAGCACAAAGTCCAGACAATTGTCACAGGAATAGCACTCTTCTCTCAAGCACAAAGTCCGGACAATTGTCACAGGGAATAGCACTCTTCTCTCTAGCACAAAGTCTGGACAATTGTCACAGGAATGGCACAGTCCCTCTTCTCTCATCGCAGAGGGTTGAAATACTGACAAAGAAGGAGTCCAAGACAGTGTTCTTGATGAATTTTGGAATGGATGTGATGAGAAGTTTAATCACAACAGGACAGGAGATCTGTCACGGTGTTTTTTCTTTCTTCTCATTTCTGTGGAAAAAAGAAAGGATCACCCCTCAAGAGCTTGTGCTCCTGGGTAGTCATTTTGGTCGGATTGGCAGTATTTGAGATCTCTGGCAGGCAGCCATATAGGGTTTTGTTCTCCCATTGGGAAAGACACATCCAAAACCTCTGCCAGCACTTATTAACGGATCTGGACCTCGCCAGAATCCAGTCAATGGGTCCTTCCATCGGACCTCAACCTTTACATAAGGCGATTGGTTAGACCAGTGTCTTTGAAAACACAGACAGAGGCTGCTGTTTGGAAAAATTCAAAATATTTAAAGTAAACATAGCTGTTTTTTAACTGGTCATGAGGGTTGCTTCCCCCATTTTGTTTTATTAATTGGTCCTTTAGGGTTTTATTGTGTCTCTCTATGATGGCTTGTCCTTTTTGGGTTATATGGGATCCCTGTGGTATGTTTAATATGCCATCTTTGGAAGAACTTTTGTAATGATTTGCTCACAAAACAGGGTCCATTATCGGTTTTAACTGTTTTGGCAATCCAAGAATAGCAAAGCATTGTAAAAAGTGACTTTCAGCATGTTTAGCCCTTTCTCCAGAGTGCACCGTGGCCCAACAAGCATGTGAATAAGTATCTATGGACATAAATATATATTTTAATTTTCCAAATGGTGCATAATGGGTTACATCAGTCTGTCAGACAGCACTGGGCCGTAGGCCTCTGGGATTTATCCCAGGGGACTGGAGAGGTGGGACCTGTAAGAAGGGCAAACAGGACTTACATGTTCTTACAATCTTTTTAAAATCTTTTATAGGAACCAAAGGAAATTTATGATGTAGTCCTCTCCAATTTAAATGAGTAAGTTCGTGAAGACCTTGGGCTAACTGAAGGTCTTGTTGATATGGGACTGTAACTGTTAATACACCTGTGGTGGTCCAAAAACGGTCAGCGGCTTGATTTCCCTCAGAGAGGGGCCCAGATAAGCCTTGATGTCCCTAAGATGTTGGAGGAAAACAGGTTCATTACGCCCCTTTAACAGGGATTGAACCCGAATCATCAGAGGGGTAATAGGATTATTATCTATCTTTATATATGAGGCATTTAGAGTAGGTTATAGGTTAATTACATATAAACTATCTGAGAAAAGATTCATAGGCTCTTGGACATGGGTCAAGGCTAATGCAATAGCATATAATTCTTTAAATTGAGCAGAACCAGTAACGGCTTCAAAGTATTGTGTCCTTTGGCCTGAGGATGGATGAAAAAACTACAACTGCTGCCCTTCTTTTCCTCCATCTGTGAAGACATTTACTGCCTTGGGGAGTGGCTTGATGGAAAAAAGGATGGGGGGAGTCCACTCCAGTTTGGGAAAAGAAGAGGTCCATTTGGTTGACCCGTAATGACAGTCAACTTTTCCTAGAAATCCCTCTAAAGCGTAGGAGACTCTAGGATTGTTTCTCCGTATCCACTCAAAGTCTGACAAACGGTAAGGAATTGTTAAAACACCTGGGTCTTTTCCATAATGCCTCAATGATGTATCTCTCCCTTTTATTATAAGATCTGCTAATTGATCTAATTGGGAATAAACTCGAGGTGCTCCTCCCACAGAGGAATGTATCCACTGTAAGGGGTTACCCATCTGGGTGAGAACAGCTGTAAGGAGCTTAGCACCTGAGAAAATCCACAGATACATAGGTTGCTTTGGTTGGTACCGAGCCAATTGGGCTGAATTGAGGGCATCTTGGACTTTTTGTAATATTGACAGATGACCTTCTTCTAGTATAATCACATCAGAGGGGGATTTTCCCCGTAGCAACTCAAAAAGAGGTAATAAATCCTCAGTAGAGATATGAAGCCATGGTCTTAACCAGTTTAGCTCTCCTAATAGCTTCTGTAACTCTGCCAAGGAATAAGATTTTTGAATGACTAGTTGAGGTTTGAGAGGACAAGCCGAGTCTAGGCTACGTTTTGTCCCCAATATTTTGAAGGGAGGTACAGTTTGGACCTTGTCACTGGATATGTGTAATCCTCCTTTCTCTAAGAGCTCTCGAAGGGCCAGGTAAGCTGAGCCCAGTTGCTGGACATCAGCAGCTCCCAGGATGATGTCATCCATATAAACATATAGGGTGAGCTGTGATTTTTCCATTAATGGAGACAGGAGACATGAAACATAATGTTGACAAAAAGCTGGGCTGTTAGCCATACCTTGAGCGAGAACTATCCATTCATATCGTTCATCCGGCCTTTGAAAATTGATAGAAGGGACAGAAAAAGCAAATTTTTCATAATCATCTGGATGAAGAGGGATTGAAAAATAACAATCTTTAATGTCAATCACAATTAAGGTTAAATCTCTTGAAATAAAAGGGATCCAGGGGAGGCCACGCAGAGGTGTGACAACAATGAACATCCTATCATTAATTTTCCGGAGGTCCTGTAACATCCTCCATTTCCCTGTGGCCTTCTGTATAACAAAAACAGGACTGTTCCATGGACTAAGAGAGGGTCTAATGTGTCCTAGGGCTAACTGTTCTTGGACAATTGCCCTCAAATGGTTTAGTTTTTCAGTAGGAAGGGGCCACTGCTCAACCCAGATTGGGGGGCCATCTCGCCATTGAATAGCAGGAACTTGGGGAGCAGTGGCCCTTGGGATTAGGGGTGAGACCCTACTTGATGGTTGGAAGTTTCCCTCCCTGTATCTTTAATTAATATATCATCCTGAAGCTCTCTATGGGTTGTAGTAATGTAAGCTTCAGCTTCTCCTAAGATGTCCTGGCCTAATAAATTAGAGGTTAATCCAGGGGCCACAAGGGGGCGAACTTCCCCTTGATTTCCGTCTATGTCTCTCCATCTAAGCCAATCTCTGGTTTCCTCTGAATTAGTGTTTCCACCTACCTCGAGTAATTGGGGCCCTGGAATTAGTTTCCACTGAGGTGGGATCTCTTCCTTCCTTAGTATAGTACGATCTGCCCCAGTATCAATCAGGCAACGAAATTTCTTTCCTGATATATATAAATATCCATCTTTGGTCTAATCCCTGGAACAATAGGAACTGTCCAATGGACCTTAGGGGGACTGTGAGCAGGGGAACCTCCTTGGTGTAACGGGGCTGGAGGATGCCCCTTCAGGAGTTTAAAGGTTTCCCCTGAATATCAAATTTAGATCTGCAATCTTTTCTCCAATGATACCCTCTTTTACATCTAGGACAAAGTGTTCTAGGGGCAGCTGGACTCTGAGTCTGGCCAGGGGAGCATTCTGGAGGCCGACTAGGGCCTTTGGGCAGTCTTTTTAAAAATGGCCTTGTCGTCCATACTTAAAACAGGTCCCTTTTCCATTTAAAACTGTTGCTAGTACCTCAGTATGGGCATTAAGAGCTGTTGTTAAGGATTGAGATTGATGGGTATGAGAACTGATATCTTTGGTTGCTATAATCCATCTCCCCATAGATCTATCCTTTAATCCTGCACAGGATAGTTTGTGATCTGTAGTCATTCCTTCCCAAACCAGCATTTTAGTAAATTGATCTCTCAGAGTACCGGGTGGATATTTCCTTTGGAGGCTTTTTTCCACTCTCTCAATAAATGTGGCCAGATCCTCATTAACCTTTTGAGTGATTCCAGATATAGGAGGCTCTGTAGGGCCTTCTTCTAGCTTTTTTCATGCTGCCAGCCCTAAAGCCCGCACCTGCTCCCGGTAAGGGGCCAGTATTGCTGCCTGTTGAATGCCCATGGCATATTGGTCATTAACTCCTGCCAGCATCCCAAAAGTTATTGGTATGGGAGGATTATTAACAGAGCAGTTTCTCTCTGCCTGCATATGGCACTCATCAGTAAAATATGAACAGAGGACCTGGAAGTACAGCTTTAGCCAAGTCTTTCCAGTCTTTTGTCGTGCATTGTTGATGTGCCAGACTTGATAAAATGCATTCTGCCCATGGGGAGTTAGGACCGTCTTCTGAAACTGCCTTTTTTAATTCTTTTAATTCTTGAGTCTCCCAGGGGTACCATAGATTTGGTCTATTCCCTCCGGGATTTAGATTAACTGGGAATGCCATTACAGGTGAAAGCCCTCCAGGGGGCGGCAGCAGCTGCTGCGAAACCAGCGCAATCCTGGAAAAGCAGTGGCACAGATGGCCCTGAGGGCATTGTTTGTACTGGCTGCGCAGGCTCGTAAAAAGGCGGATCCCGCTCTCGGGGTGGTGAGCCATGTGGCTGATGGCCTTTGTCCTCAGGGAATTTTTGAGGACTCTCAAAAGGAGGAGCTGTAGGTCCCTGACTGCTAGCTCTTCCTAATTCCGTGGAGCGAGAGAGATGGCCAGATTTCTCTACTTCTAGGGCGTGGTTAGGCTTCTCTAAATCCGTGGACCGGGGAGGGGCTGTTTAATTCCACGGACCGGGAGAGATGAGATTCAGATTTTTTATTTTCCCGTAGGGCCTCTTCCGTTACCTCAATTCTAATAATTTGAGGTGCCTGCTCTGTGGCCTCTGAAGATTCTTTTACTGGCTGCATGAGAGAGCATGCCTTCAGGGCGGATAGTGGTGGATAAACTCCCGGAGGTGGAATTTCCCCATATTCATTTTCTCTCTCCCTTAGAAGCTGTTCCGCACGGTGCCATGTCTTCCATGCGTTATAATCAGCCTTCGGGAGCCAGGGAGCCGCCCGTGTTAATGAGCTCCAAATTTTCTCAGCTTGAGAATCAGAAATTTGGAAACCTTGCTTCCTTAAAATACATTGCCATGCCTCAAGGGCTGGGTCCTGAGATTTCTTAAATATTAAAGCTTGCCCCATATTAGAGGATACTTTTGCCAGAGAGACGCTGTGTCTCTAACCGATTGCTAGGCCTGTTGATAATTCTCTTTTGTTTGCTTGCCCCCGCGCTTGGTGCCAATTGCTGCGTTACTTATTAAAGGGGCCAAGGTCTAAAAGCCACCCCCCTTTGGGGCCCCAAAGGAGACCCTTTCTGACCGGCAGGAAGAGTTGGGGTAGCCTACCTGGTGAATACAAGCCTAGCGGGCAAAAGTCGCAGGAGTGCCCTTTTCCCCCCCGCCTGTTTGACGCACACCAGGTCACACTCGGGGAGTTTGGTCGGAAGCGGTGCCAGAACTCAACTTTATTAAAGAGTGGACTGTACTTATAAAGGCCTAAACATAAGCAATCAGTGACCAGCAGGGCGGTTTACCGATCCGCACGATACGTCATAGCCACGCCCCCTGCTTAGCCCCGGTCCTCCACAGGGCGTGGTAAGCAACCAGAGCCAGAGTTTTATCCATCCCCTTGGCAGGCAGCGTCCGGAAAGTCCCAACAACACAGGACAGAGGGACCTGGGGCCACTGTCTGCTCTGCAGTTTGCTCATCAGAGCAAATTATTTTGTATGATGCTGATGGTGCGTTGCCCTTGATCGCAGCCAAGCGTGCGTCTTGAATTGATATTCAGTGCAAGACACACTAGGGCACAGTCCTGACCATATGATGATGTCATTTATCCATATACTTTCATAGAATTTAGTCAATATGTGATAAGAATTAGTTGTGTTTTCTTGAGAAGGTTCCCTACATTTCTGTGCCCTGGGTAATGGAAAACCACAATGTCTTAAAATAGAAAATGTGATTTTAGTCCCAACTCCACCAGTTGTGGGATGCCTGCACTCCCTCTGATTCCATGTCACCTGAGAAGTGCCAGGACACTGCTGTCTACTTGTAGGGTCATTCCTGGGGCTCTGTGAGGGTCAAGTGAGGAAACAAGCAGGGATTCTGAGAGCAGCGTGTCCTGCAAAGGTCAGCCCTCATTGCCTGTGAATAACCACCACTCTTAAGACCTTTGCTGAAAGATTCTGTGGTTCCCAAACCTATTTTTTAATTTGTTCTTCTTAGTCAAGCATGACATTAGGATCATCCTGACACGATCACAGAAGCATGGACTTGGCTTTGCTCTGGCTCAGTCCTGGGCTGCCCTTCCCTCCCTCTCTCCCTCCCTCCCATCCCTGTACTCTGCTCACCTTCTGCTGCTGACTCACGACTTTTTTAAACAGCTGCATTTTATCTCTAAGTAGCTACGTTGTTCCTGGATTCCGAGTCTCAAGAGCAACATGGTGGTCAGCCTGTGCCATGGTTGTGACGATCTCTCCCACTGGCTGATTCCCATCCTTAGATGAGGTGTCACTTGCCTGGGGTTGTGTGGCCAGCCTCCAGGCACAGGTGCCCGCTTGCAGGGGCTTTCACCCTTCCGTGAACCCACAGAGACTTCCTCCGCACCAGGGGCTGCCCTCATCCCTCCAGCCCTAGGCACTGTGTTGACCTTGTCTCTGTGGTCAGTTGCCTGACCGATGAGGGAAGCCAGAGGCACCTGCCCTGTGGCTCCCCTGCCTCTGCTCCCTGCTTGTGTCTTTCCTCCTGTTGGTCTTTGGAGCCAGACGTGGCCTGTGAACTGTGTGGGCTGATCAGGGCTGCGATTCCTTCGGCCCCATCGGTAGCACGCAGGCTGCTGGTAACAGGCCCCGGAGAAGGGAAGGCGTGGTCACCAGGCTCCAGGGAGAGCGGAGAAAGGCCCCGTGGAAGGCTAACGTGCCTGGGGCTAGGAAGTGGGAACCAAGACTGTGTCCCAAGCCCGGCCTCCATGTGCAGATGGGGAACTTGGAAGGACCTGCACATCCAAATGCACCGGCCACGCCGCTGGCCTCCAGCCGCCAGCAGAATACTGGCAGGAGGTGGTGAGCCGCCC
Organism: Tamias sibiricus; assembly: GCA_025594165.1. Classification (NCBI taxonomy): domain Eukaryota; kingdom Metazoa; phylum Chordata; class Mammalia; order Rodentia; family Sciuridae; genus Tamias; species Tamias sibiricus. The sequence goes on along the minus strand of CM046670.1, from coordinate 99,414,771 downwards.
TTCATCACAGGGGCAAGGAGGTGACCACAGCACCTGTACATGCCACCAGGGTGCACAAGGCTGCCGTGCTGTCCCCAAGGACTGACACATGGTGAGGAGGGGAAACAGACGTCAGCAGCACTGTGTGGCCCGTGCAGAGGAAGGTGAGCTTGCTCCGGCTCGAGGAGGAGAGGGCTGTGCAGGGCCGGGGGCGCAGGCCGGCCCCGCAGGGCACGGGTAGCCGGGGTGAGGCAGACTCTGCAGACGGAGCCCCACAGAGACGCGGTGCTTCCCAGTGCTTGGCACAAAGGAGATGCCAGCCACCTCCCGAGGAAGCAGGGGCTCAAGTGCAGATTCTTCTCCATGGCCGTCCTCTGTCTGGGGCAGGAGCTGGACACAACCAATACATCCTGAGAACCTTCCGGATGTTGGTTCTTCTCAGTTATGCATGACACTAGGATCATCCTGGCACAATACAAAAGCATGGGCCATGATTTGCTCTAATTCAGTCCCCGGTGCTTCCTTTCTACTAACCAGTAGAGCCTCGTGCCCTGAAGAGCCTTGCCCTGCTCAGCCCGCGAGTACCTGGGGCGGCCGTGCCCTCAGCATCCTGAGGACCCTCCATCACGCGTGCCCAGGCCCCAGCCTCCTTCCTCTTTCCTTCCTCACCTCCCCTTCCACACTGGTCAGGAGATAAAACCGACATAGTCACCTTTGACCATGTTCCAATTTCACAAACTTTCATTCTAAATACCAAGAGCAAGGAAATCGAGTCTTTCAAGTTGATTCTTAATCCCCCACATGAGAGTCATGGTGGGACGTGCCTTGCCGGGGCTGCAGCCTGCAGGGGTGCCACGCAGGCCCTGGGGTGCGCGTACTGGAGCGCGGCCTCACTGGGAGGTGGAGGACTCTGTAAGGTGCACCCGGTGGAGTGGTGAGCTCACTGGGGCACTGCCCACAAGAGTGACCAACAGCTCTCCAGGACACGGCAAGTTCCCACCAGGACAGCTGTTTGGGGGACAAGCACGTGGCCTGGGCCTCCCTCGCTTCCATCCAGCCACCGTCTCATCTTGCACCCTGCAGCACAGCCAAGAGGCCTCGCCAGAGCTGGGGCCAACAAGCCGCCCGATCCTCAGCCTCCAGAACTGTGCGCCACCTAAGCTCCTTCCTTTACAAAGTACCCAGCCTTGGGCATTTTGTTGTAGTAACAGAAAGTGGGCTCCTAAGACCTGGGTTCTCCCTGGAATCCGTACCACATCAGCCTAGCTTCCAGATCGCCCCAGTGGTGACGAGGACTCCTAGGACAACTGCACGTGGAGGTGGTGGGAGGGTAGTGTCATCAGCGCCGGAGCTCTGGGCTCCTAGCATGTCCTACTGGGCGAAGTCCCAGGCAAGCAGGGAGCTCTGTCCGTGGCGCGGCTCTGCCGCCGTCTGGTCCTGGGCTGTTCCTCGTCCTCTTGACACTGCGTGGGACATGCTGGAGGGCGAGTCTGATCATAGACTTCCCAGGGAGTGCGAAAAGCCACCCAAGGCTGGGGGGCAAACTGGCCAGGGTTCCAGGCCTGGGTCAGGCACCTCTCCACAGGCCAGGCCTCTCCCAGGTCCCCAGCTGCAGCGTGGAAATGGCACTTCCTTCCTTCCAGGAGGTCACCACAGAGCTGGAGTGTTGCCGCCTGAAGCGCTTGGAGCAACGGAGCCGCGGGAAGAACTTCAGAAGCAAACTGGAGACAAACAGCTTTTTATTCTGATAACTTTTCTCTCTGGTTCTAACAACAACTAACACACGCCAAACACACCACTAAAATGGCACTGACCCGATCCGCAATTTCGGCCAAGTCACTCGAGATCCCGCAACAAATCCCGTGAGACTACGGGTGGCGACAATGGCCAAATCTCCACGGCTCATAGTCAACTGCAATTCAAGTCAATCCCCAAACAGGGCTCCTGCATTTCCCCCTTTTTGTTTTAAAAGAGGTAATGCTCTAGGACGTCTATGTGCAACCAACATTCTTACCCGTCATCGGATAATCAAGGCTGTGCCCCTGACTCCTGTCTTAGGTTGATATGTCGGCCACATGAGACTGTCCCGTGCGACTGTGCCTGTCTTAGGTTGCCCCCCTCTGGGGATCTTACCTGTCATTGGCTAACCAGCCATCCAATGGAGCCCTTTAGGATCGACTATATATGATGACTACCAGCCGTCCAATTGTGAGGAGATGTTGCGGCTTTAAGGCAATAAGCCTTTTGGTGATGAGCCAAATTGCATAGCATATCAAATTGTTTAAACAAATCAGCTGCCCTAAGTTCCATCAAGTAACACACTGAATTCTCTAGACAAATACCCGCAAGGCATTGTCCCGTAAAGTCCCAAACAATGAAAGATCAAAATGTCCATTTGTTATAACATGTTGATGTAGGAGGCCCCATGCATGTAGAGCAGAGGCCACACTGTTGGTGAGGTTGTTTGATGTTTGAGCAGCAGACGTCTTTTTTATGTTTAGACAATGCCACCGGCAAATCTTCAGGGCCCGCTACCTAGAAACTCAAGCATCAATTATTAAAGGAAAGGCAGTGTTATTGCAGCACTGAGTCAAGAGGCGAGTTGTCAAACTACAAAATAGAATAATTAGATTAGAAAATTAAAGTTGATTTTTGTTCACATACATCGCTGGTTGAGATTCTACAAACATAAGTTGGAAAAATGTCATATTTAGAACAAAACAAAGAAAGACTGAGGGTAATTACTGCATTAAAGATAGATTAAAGAAAAGGTAAAGGCACTTGAGAGAAATAATTTGTTAGCTGGAACCCTTGAGTCTCTGTATACAGAGCAATTTTTTACCTGTTGAGATAATTGAAATTAATGAGCTATTAAACAAATGAAGTTAATAACAAATAAACAATCTTAAGTCAAAACACCAAAATATCAGGTTATATAGCACTAGTCATATTGTTTGCTAAAGAGAAGTCCCAGGGACACCTATAAATCAAAATTGAAAGTACCTTCATTTATAAAATTATTTACCTAAATTGAATACTCTTAACCTAAAATGAATTAAAGTTATTTGGATCCATATATATATATATATATATATATATTTTTTTTTTTTTCTTTTTCATAAGCGCTTTGTTCTTTGTGACGTCACACTGGACAGACGAACAAACATACAAACATATATTTGTGACGTCACATTAACATGAAATATAGACAAATGTACAGACATAAAGACATGTATAAAAAGAAAAGAAAAAAATACAATTGTGTGCACACTAAAGAGAGATCTCCTCGTCCCGGCCGGGAGGAATGACACTTAAGTTGTGAAATATTTTGAAGGACTCTTTTGAGGGAATCATTCTATACCTTCATCTTGGTCCTCTTGATTTTGTACCTTTTTTATTAATCTTGATTCTTCAATAACTTCATCTTGATCATTTTGATGTGGTACCTGTTTTATTAATCTAGATGGTATCCATATTGGAGAGGATTCGTCTTTTGGAAAAAAACACAAACAGATCCTCTTCCCCAAATTAATACTGGATCTGGACCCTTCCATGTACCTGAAAGAACATCCTTCCAGTAAACCAAAGGTTTATGTTGTTGGTGTGGATTCCAATGTCTGTCTCCAGCAGAATAACCATTAGAGTCTAAAGTTAAAAAAATTAAAGGTAAACAGGGGCAACTGCCAATCTGTCCTTAGGACTTTTCCAATTTCCTTCTTTTTGTTTTAATAACATAATTTTCAGTGTTCGGTTTGCTCTTTCAATAATGCCCTGACCCTGAGGATTGTATGGGATGCCTGTTTTATGGGATGTATTGAATTTTGCGCAAAACTGTTTGAAAGATGAGGACGTATATGCGGGGCCATTATCTGTTTTAAGCATTTTGGGGATGCCCAATGCAGCAAAAGCTTGCAAACAATGAGATGTAACATCTTTAACTTTTTCTCCAGAATGTAAGGAAGCAAAAATCATGCCTGAGCATGTATCTATGGTCACATGAATAAATCGCAATTTTCCAAAACTTGGCTCATGAGTAACATCCATCTGCCACAAATGATTGGGCATTAATCCTCTAGGGTTAACTCCAAAATGAGGATTGGGCAAATGTGTCATACAAGATTTACAATCTTTTACAATTGTTCTGGCTGGCTCCTTTGTGATTTTAAACCTACGTTGCAAGGTGGTGCTGTTGACATGAAACTGGGAATGAAATAAAGTAGCTTGTTGTAGCGCTGAAAGTATAAATACTGTTTTTGTAAGTTCATCTGCCTTTTGATTACCTTCATGGAGGGGACCAGGCAAATTAGTATGTGCTCTAATATGGCCTATGAATAGAGGTTCTTTTCTTGCCCACAAAAGTTTTTGTATTTGATAAAACAATTTAAAGGCTGGAGTATGAGGTGCTATTGGTCCTGCTAACTCTAATTTTGGGACGGCTTGTACAATATAGTGGCTATCTGAAAAAATGTTTACGGGCTGGTCCCTAAAATTTTCCAGAGCTCTTACCACAGCTTCCAATTCCACTAGTTGAGCTGATTTGTGTGCAGTTATGTAAGTCATATTTTCTTTTTTAGTGACTACTGTAGCAGTACCATTTGAGGACCCATCTGTAAATACATTAAATGCCTTAGGAATAGGTTGATTTTTTATTACCTGTGGAAATATAATAGGATGATTAATACAAAAAGATAATATAGGGGACTTAGAAAGATGATTATCAAAATTTGCAGAAGTAGAGCATTTAACTATAGCCCAATCATTATCATTGAAGCATAAGTATTCAATCTGTGATGATTAATAGGGAGTAATAATAGTAGCAGGGTGAATGCCAAATATTTTAGTAGAAGTCTTAAGTCCTTGAAGAATAAGTTTTAGCCACCATGGAGGTATAAGATTCAATTATACTTTTAGGAGAGACGGGCAAATGTATCCATAATAAAGGCCCTTGTTGCCAAAATACTCCTGTGGGTGTATATTGTGAAGAAATAATAATCAACATCAGCGGTTGAGTTAAATCAAATCTATCACAATGAGCTCCTTCGATGGCTTTTTCTACTAACTTTTAAAGCTTTCCTAGCATCAGGAGTCAATGTTCGTGGTGAAGATGGATCAGGATCTCCACGAAGGATGTCAAATAAAGGTTTGAGTTGGCCAGTAGTGAGATTTAGTGTAGGGCGAAGCCAATTAATGTCTCCCAGTAGTTTTTGGAAATCATTGAGGGTGGTCAAATGTTCTTTATTTATTAAAATTTTTTGGGGTCTAACAAAAGTATCCATGATTTTAAATCCTAAATATAATATGGGAGATCTGGTTTGAACATTTTCTTCTGCTATATATAATCCATATTTTTTTAAATTTTCTACCACATCACTGAATATATTAAATAAGATTTTTTGATTAGGGTGGGCCAATAAAATATCATCCATGTAATGTAGACCCATGAGGTTTGGATATTTATTTTTAATGGGTTGGATAGCCTTGTCCACATATATTTGGCATATGGTGGGGCTATTAGCCATTCCCTGTGGTAAAACCTTCCATTGATATCTCTGATCAGGGCCATTATTGTTCATAGAAGGAACGGAAAAAGCAAACCTGGGGGCATCCAGAGGATGTAGGGGAATAGAAAAGAAGCAATCCTTTATATCAAGAGTAATAAGATGGAAATTTTTTGGAATAGCTACGGGACTAGGAAGTCCAGGTTGAGTAGGCCCCATAACTTGCATGGTTTTATTGATTTGTCTAAGATCATGTAACAATCGCCATTTTCCTGACTTTTTCTTGATCACAAATATGGGGGAATTCCAGGGAGAGGTGGAAGGTTCTATATGACCTGCTTCTAATTGTTCCTGAACTAATTGGTGGGCCGCTTGTAATTTCTCTTTAGATAGGGGCCACTGAGGGACCCACACTGGCTTATCAGAAAGCCATGGTATTTTCAAAATTATTTTCTCAGTGGCCCCGAAAAAAAATATCTTTTTCCTTTATGACAATGATTACTTTTAGGGTTAAGATTACTCTGTACTTTTTGATAATGAGTTCTTTTATGGTTAAGATTACCCTGTAGGTTTTCACATTTAACATCTGCAGGCTTGGTTGCAAGGTGTACTCCCATTTGTTGCAAAATATCTCTTCCCCATAAAGTAACCGGTAGATTAGGTAAAACATAAGGCTGAAATGTTCCTTTATGGCCTTCATCATCCTCCCATTTTAAAATTACTGCACTTTTATCTGGGAGGTTATTATATCCCAAGCCTCTTAAACTGGTTGAAGCTTTTTGCAGAGGCCAGTGCTTGGGCCATTGGCGTAAGTTAATAATGGAAGAGTCAGCTCCAGTATCTATTAATCCCTCCATTTCTATTCCTTGGATTTTTATTTTACACATAGGCCTCTTGAACAGTCTCGAACCAGCAAGCCATGGGACTTGAGTCAGTGGAACAAAATCCTCTATTGTTCCCTTCTTGAGGCATACCCATTTTAAATGAATTATGTAAATTGGGAAGGAGAAGCAACTGAGCAATTCTATCTCCTTGATTAACAGAACTTATACTTTGGGGTGAGCTAAGCATTATTTTTATTTCCCCTTTGTAGTCTGAGTTTATTACACCTGGGGTCACTTGCAAACCTAATAAGCTTTTAGGACTACGCCCGATAATAAGTCCTACAGTCCCTGAGGGAAGAGGTCCCCTGACTCCTGTGGGAATCAGTTGAACCCCCATTTCAGGTGTTAACACTATTCGGGCGGTGGAACAGAGGTCTAATCCTGCATTTCCTCTTGTTCCTCTGGCGAGGGAGTGGATGGGTAGTAGGGATTGTGTCGGGGAAGCATCTGAGTGGATGCTTGAGGATACTCCTTCTGCAATGCCCCGTACATTTGTGGGCCCCGGGGTATTGGGCCCCGTGCCCGTTTTTTGAATTCCTGAACAAAGGATTTCCATGGATGTCAAATTTTGAATGGCATTTATTGGCCCAATGATTTCCCTTTTTACACCTGGGGCAGCGGCCTGGGGCACGATATGAGCTTGGTCTTATTTCTCTTTTGGGATTTTGCCTAGAATTGCCTGCTTGATTATGATAATTTTGCCTGGAATATCCTGATTGATTTTAATATCTACGTTTAGCCTTTGTGAAATTTCGAGAGGAAGCACCTCTCATTGAGGCTGCAATCACATTTCCTGTGACAAAGGCGTCATTTATATCTTTACATAGTTGTATATATACGGAAAGATCCTTTTTAGTTCTCCATGGCCTGATGGCTGCTTGGCACCATTTATTTGCATTTTCATAAGCTAATTGAACAACTAATGGCATAGCTTGATCAACATCTGCAAACACACTACCTGCAGTTCTCAAAAGTCAATCAGCAAAGTCGGCATACGGCTCATTAGGTCCTTGAATCACTTTTGACAAGCTACCTTGTAGATCCCCAGGTCCTTGTACAGTTTTCCATGCCTCTAAGGCAGCTGCATTTATCTGAGCATATATATCTGGGTCATAATCTGTTTGAGCCTGTAAGTCTGAGAATTGCCCTTCTCCTGTGAGCATGTCTATATTATAGTTTTCAAACCCTGCAGCCACGTTTCTTTTAGCCGTTTCTATACAAAGTTCTTGGAATTGCGATCGCCAAACCAAGAATTGCCCCTCGCTTAATGTTGCTTTACATAGACTTTTCCAGTCTGAGGGGGTTAAGCTAAAGGTGTTAAGGGACTCCAGCATACTCAACGTGAAAGGAGCTTGGGGCCCATAAGTCATTACTGCCTCTTTGAGATTTTTTATTGTTTTGAAATCTACTGACTGATGGACACTCTGTCCATTTTTCTTTTCAAATGCTGGCGGTTCCCAATGTATCTGTGAGTTGTCCTTGAGAGCGCATAAGCGATCAGAAAGACTTTTTATTTCTGTTTCTAGGGTATGCAAATGCCTAGTAATACCCTTCATATTTTCTGTAATGGATTCCACCCATGGGGGAGTAGAGGACACAGTGACTCCTCTGCCTGACGGACCTTTTTCTCGCTCTTTTTAAATTTCTTTTTCCTCATTTTCTCAGGATCACTTTTACTAGATTCCTCACCACTGCTAATTTCACTGACAGCAATATCCTGAGGCCAGGTTCCAGTGAGAGCAAGTATCCTTCAGCTTTCGCCAATAACTCCCGAATAGCTTTAATAGCTTGGATTTTTGTCATTTTTGGGTCTCTTCTAATACTCTCTTTACTGGTCTCAGTTGGCCCAGTGGAATCTACACTTTTTTGATCACTTTCACTTTTGTCTATATACTCCTCACTGAGAACAGAGTCAGGTATATCAAGGAGTCTTTGCATAGCCTCTATCACTTGGGATTCAGTTATATTCGAACCCATCTTTAGAGACCTTTCAGTTCTTACCTGTCCGCTCCGAAGTTCCCCGTACGGGCCGCCACCTGTTGCCGCCTGAAGCGCTTGGAGCAACGGAGCCGCGGGAAGAACTTCAGAAGCAAACTGGAGACAAACAGCTTTTTATTCTGATAACTTTTCTCTCTGGTTCTAACAACAACTAACACACGCCAAACACACCACTAAAATGGCGCTGACCCGATCCGCAATTTCGGCCAAGTCACTCGAGATCCCGCAACAAATCCCGTGAGACTACGGGTGGCGACAATGGCCAAATCTCCACGGCTCATAGTCAACTGCAATTCAAGTCAATCCCCAAACAGGGCTCCTGCAACTGGAGGTTGGAAAGCTGTTCACGGAAAGAGGACAGTCCTCCCACCCTCTTCAGCTCAGTGGTGCTGAGGACCCCCCTGGCTCAGGTCCCCTGCCTCCGGGAGCATCCAGGTTGGGGGACAAGGCGTCATGGGACCGCCTGGCTCAGGTCCCCTGCCTCCGGGAGCGTCCGGTTGGGGGACAAGGCGTCATGGTACCCCCTGGCTCAGGTCCCCTGCCTCCTCAGAGCATCCAGGTTGGGGGACAAGGCGTCATGGGACCCCCTGGCTCAGGTCCCCTGCCTCCGGGAGTGCCCAGGTTGGGGCACAAGGCGTCATGGGACCCCCTGGCTCAGGTCCCCTGCCTCCTCAGAGTGTCCAGGTTGGGGCACAAGGCATCGTGGGACCCCCTGGCTCAGGTCCCCTGCCTCCTCAGAGTGTCCGGGTTGGGGCACAAGGCATCGTGGGACCCCCTGGCTCAGGTCCCCTGCCTCCGGGAGCATCCAGGTTGGGGGACAAGGCGTCATGGGACCCCCTGGCTCAGGTCCCCTGCCTCCGGGAGCGTCCAGGTTGGGGGACAAGGCGTCATGGGACCCCTGGCTCAGGTCCCCTGCCTCTCAGAGTGTCCGGGTTGGGGCACAAGGCATCGTGGGACCCCCTGGCTCAGGTCCCCTGCCTCCAGGAGCGTCAGGTTGGGGCACAAGGCATCGTGGGACCCCCTGGCTCAGGTCCCTGCCTCCTCAGAGTGTCCGGGTTGGGGCACAAGGCATCGTGGGACCCCCTGGCTCAGGTCCCCTGCCTCCGCAGAGCATCCAGGTTGGGGCACAAGGCGTCATGGGACCCCCTGGCTCAGGTCCCCTGCCTCGGGAGTGCCCAGGTTGGGGGACAAGGCCTCATGGGGACAGCAGTGCTGCAGACACCACACGACAGGCACGACTGGGGGCTCCTTGTTGGCGCCTTCCCCGTCCTGAGGGAACTGGACTCTGAGACGCGGAGCCCCACGAGGAGGTGCCCTCCAGGCCAGAGAGCTCTCCGAGTGGACCGCGTCAGGCGATGCGCGGGAGCCGGCTCTGCATCACAAGAAGGCGCCCGCTGGCCGCCAGATGCTGCTCCAGCCTCTCCTCCTCTCGTGGAGGTGCGGGGTCGAGGTCTCGCGCCCAGCCAGGCGGGCTCTGTGGGGGTGTGCTGCTCGCCACGTCCCCTGCAGCAGGTGAGGCTGCCCGAGCAGACGGGACTCTGGACAGACAACTCCCTTCAAGGGACAGAGTGCAGCAGACGCCCTGCTCCTGCCCAAGGCTGTACCCACACTCAGACCAGGGATAGGCACCCGTGTGATGGCCACCCCGCCCATGGCTGCGACGTCCACTGTGGAGAGGCCTTGCTCGTGGCCAGAGGCACAGGCCGCAGAGTGACTAGAGGAGGTTCAGTTGCAGCAGAGCAGCCCCGAGGCACTGAAGGTTGGCGGCCCGGGTCCGACTCTTGCCATCGCTGCCTCTCAGAGTAGGAGCACCTTCTCCACGGCTCGGGGAATGCCTCACCATGGTGAGCTCCAGCGGCCTGCCCCCAGCCGCTTCTTGCTCTCCCGGACGGCGTGGGAAATCAGGGTGCCCAGACGAGGGCACTGGTCCGCAAGGAGAGGGCAGCGGGATAAGGCGGGTGTCCCAGGCAGCTCTCAGATCCCCCAGCGCGGGCTCCGGCTGCCACAACGGGAGGTTCTCCAGGTTCTGGAGATCACGCAGCTCGGGCCACGTGGAGCGTGGCCTGCTGCCTTCCCAGGGCCTCAGACAGGCCTCGCTGAACGCGGTGGGCTCCCCACGCCCAAGCTGGGTCTGGTTGTTTCTGACCAGCACCTCTGCAGAGACCCACAGATGCCTCATGCACCTCCAGGCCCCGGAATCTGCCAGAAACAAGGTGAGCCCACAGGCCACTCAGGGGCAGCAGGGCTGCTGGGGCACATCCTGCTCTGAGCAAAGCCACGGTCACCCTCAATCTGTGTTCCACTGCCTCGGGGATGAGCAGGCAGCGGAGCTGTGGAAGAGGTCCAAGCGGCGTGGCTGGACTCTGTTCTCTCACAGGCTCCGTCCTGGGCCTCCAGCTCCTGTGGGCCAGGCTGGCAGTGGCCTGGCAAGCTGGCCACTCTGCCGCCCAGGCCCATGTGAGCGCAGCCTGCTCCTTTACTGGAGTTTCAGAATGTCTCCTGGAAGTCAGCACCTCAGCCGCGCGCTGGGAGCAGGTGCAGGCGTCTGCCTCGGCAAGGCTGCCTCGGTCCAGCCTGAGGAGGGGAAGCGCCTGGGGTGCCTTTGCTCCGCCCGGGGACAGACTCTTCTCAGCCGCTGGGCGGGCCTCTCGGAGCACCCTCCACAGCCTGCAGGTGGCCGGGCAGCCAGGCTGCTCCACCTGGGGTCCTGCAGGCCGCTGTGCAGGTTGCAGAGCAGGGACGCTGGCTGGGTGTCCACAGGGGGTCGGTGTCTGGGCTCTCCCGGGACCCTGGCAAACTGCTGCAACCTAAGGGCCAGCAGCCATGCCCACGCGGGAGCGGCCAAGTTCACATCCTGCCGTCTTCAGCTGAGGGAAGCCGCTCCCTGCGAGCCCCACTGATGGATTCCAACAGAGGCGGGCCAGCTGTGTCCCCTGCACACGGCGGGAGCTCCCGTGGACACACAGGTAACCAGAGCTCCCTGGAGCGCCCGCCAGCCAGTCACCCTGAATGTCCGCAGATGAAGCCACAGCCATAGGAACAAGAAAGACGCTCTTCTCCACTGTGAGGACCCTGGCAGCTCCATCAGGAGACCTGCAGCAAGGAGGAGCAGGGCCTGCCGGGTCCAGGGCCAAGGCCAGAACAGAACCTGCCTTGTCCTCAGGACCCTGGGTTGCCACATCCCCAGCCACCCCTGGCCCTGGGCTGCTCCCCTCCCTCCCAGGCAGGCACCCACCTGAGCCAGGTCAGAATGCACAGGTCATCACGTCCACAAGATGATTCTTCAGTGATAAAGCAACCACTCCGAGTACATTTCAAAACTCTAAGGTTCTTAACGAGGTAAACAGTTACCTTGCTGATTACTGCAGTCTCCAGTTCCCAGATGTATGAAGGTCTAGATCCCAGTCTTTTACAGCATGAATTCTTCTGTCCCGTGACCTCCCAGGCTCTCCAACCCACGCTGACCAGGCCCTCAGACTCAGCGGCCTGCCTGGCCACCTGTCGTTGGGAACAGAAGTTCATTAGAAATGAATTCTGGTCCTCAAAATTCCTTCCGTGATATGTAGGAAAATCAACATAAAATCAACTATCATTAAACCACTTGTATTGCTCTATCAGCAAATAACTCCATTAGCTGGCTCTTCAGTTTTGAAAAAATTGAAAAGCATCTAATTTTCAGAATGATTGGTAACCAATAATCAATAATTAATACTTAAATTTCTCAATTTCCAGAAAGTGCTCCATGATGTGTCAAGTGGCTTTTAATTTCACCCCTCCCTCTTCTCCTTAGAGGTGTTGACCTAACACAGCACACTTAGAAGTGTCAGTAAAGTAGACCTGTCATCAGCACTGATTGACAGAGCGTGACGTGACTCTAAGTGCTGTCTGACAGGTGAAGGACACTGCAGGACGCTGGTGGTGACGCCAGGCCTGCGGGACCCCTCAGGAAGGGCCTGCTTTTAGTCAAAATGAACGTGTTAACATGTGCTCCCTTGACAAGCACCTCACCCTGAATTTGGAATAGGACGGTAAGCTTCCACAGAAACTCTGTGCTTTGATAACCACGTGAGACAGGAGAGGCCCCAGAGCACTGGCCATGTGTGCCTTGCTCGGAGACTTCTCTGAGCTGGGGTCGAGGGAAGCATCTGCTCACTGAGCGTCGTACTTGGCACGATGCTCTGTCTTTCTCCTCCCATCTCCAGCACATCCACACGTTCGTTTCCACAGGGACCATCCCAGATGGGGGGGCCGCCAACACAGCCCTGGCGAGATGGCTCCCGCCAGCCTACGAAGACGGCTTCAGTCAGCCCGAGGCTGGAACCCGGGCTTCTTACACCGTGGGTCTCCACTGCCCCCGGTTAGTACTTGAAATGCTGCTTCAACAGGTGGGAGCCAGGGCCCACATGCTAACACGCCCCACCAGAATCCCGGGGACAGACCTCCCGAGCCTGTGCACTGCAGGCCTGGTACCCCACCAGCCCTCTGGTCCTCCAACCCCGGGCAGGTTGGGCCACATCTCCATGGGAAAGCTTAGGAGCACTGCTCAGCTAGTAATGGAACAGGGTGGGCGTAGCTGAGCTCCGTCTGACTCCAGCACTTCCCTCTCAAGAGCACGGGGTGTTTTCAAATAAAGTCCTCTGTCCCTCAGGTGGAAGACACCTGCTCACTAGCTAACCCAGTCCTCAGGTGAAGAGGATGGCCTCCGCCTCACTCCCAGAGGCACGTTTATTTGTGAAGCACACTCATACTCAATCTAAGATGCATTTGGCCAGACGCCGTCACTGTGCCTCATTTGATGCTAGCCATTGGGCAACCCAGCCCGTCACTCTCACACGTGCTCCGTGCTAGTGCTCTTCAGGCTCACGCAGGGGCGCTGTGCTCAGCACGGACAGTGCTCTCTAGCAGCCAGGGGCCCACCAGCGGGGCTGCCCACCGTCACAGGGCTCTCCCATGGAGACAGACCACTTGACGCGATGCTTTTCCATCTGGCTGTTTAGTGCGAGGACAGAGTGCTCCCTGAGGCTGGGGAGGGCAGTGGGAAATGTCCAGGGACTCGCTGAGGAAGGCCCCTTGCTGGGCAGCAGGCCCAGGACTGGGCTCTGCTCCACCTCAACTGCCTGCAGGCACCCACCTCTCAGCCCCATGCAGACCCCGTGAAACGGGGCAAGGCTTTGCCTATCTTGTGCTTGCACTGGACCAGTTCAAACCCTAGGATCTGGAGCTGCAATGCGCTACGATATCCTGATCCTACAAACCCATGGATGCTCACACACAATCATCTAGAAGAATCAGAGCTCAAGTGAGTTCAAGTGTGCAGCATATTAGTTTCCCACTCCATCAAAAATGACTTAAAACTATACTAACTGATGATCCTCCAGTTCTATAAGTCAAAGGTCTCTGGTGGGCCTCTGTAGGCTGAAGCCAAAGTTACTGCAGGCCAGCGTCCTCTGCAAGACCCTCTCCTCGCCCCCCAGCTTCCAAGGCCAGAGTCCCTCTAGAAGCCCTGGGAAGCCACCCCCCAGCTTCCAAGGCCAGAGTCCTTCTAGAAGCCCAGGGGAGCCACCCCCCAGCTTCCAAGGCCAGAGTCCCTCTAGAAGCCCAGGGGAGCCACCCCCCAGCTTCCAAGGCCAGAGTCCCTCTAGAAGCCCTGGGGAGCCACCCCCCCAGCTTCCAAGGCCAGAGTCCCTCTAGAAGCCCAGGGGAGCCACCCCCCAGCTTCCAAGGCCAGAGTCCCTCTAGAAGCCCAGGGGAGCCACCCCCCCCCCCAGCTTCCAAGGCCAGAGTCCCTCTAGAAGCCCTGGGGAGCCCTCCTCCTTGGCCCCAGCTTCCAAGTCCACACACGATCATTGGCTCTCAGCCCCCGTCTCAAAGCCTGGACTGTGTGTCTCTGCACCACCATTCAAAGCCACATCTCTGACCACAGTCAGAAAGGCCCTCGGGGCTTAAGCACCCATGTCATCAGACTGCGATTGCCTGGAGATCCAAGATAATGCCTTCACCTTAGGTCCCTGATGTAGTCACATCTGCAGGCTTTAGGGTTCAGGAATAGACGTCTTGGGGGACACATCATTCTGCCCACCAGAGTCCACCCTCTGACTCAAATGCTCATCTGCATTCCACACACAAAACACATTTGCATCCCCAGTGCCCCTTAAATACCATCACAGCATCACCTCAAGTGCAAACTCCAATCCAAGACCCTCCATCTAAATCCTCTAAATCAGGGACGGGGAGGCTGTGGGTGTGTTCCACCTGGGATAGATTCCTCGGCATCTGGATCTGTAGAAACCAACTGTCTTCCTCCTCCTCCAAACACACTGGCTGGGCAGGTACAAGACAGCCGCTGAAGACATCACAGTCCAGAATGGAAGAAATGGGGAAAGGCAGGAGTCACTGACCCCAGGCAGTGACAAAACCCACCCCGTGTGGCTGCACTGGGAATGAGACTCTGCCACTCAAGGCCTGGTGGCCTGCAGTACATCATGCCAATAGCTAGATGCCTTGCAAATGCCATTCCTGGGATTTCCACGGCAGCCCTGAAAGCCACCTTTTAGGTCCACTTAGAGATGAGGAAACTGCACATGCAAGCATGTGCCTACTGTCACCCCCCGTGGTGGCAGGTGTCCAAGCCCAGCTGAGCCTGTTGTCCAGCTCAGCTCTCCCACCACAGGGCAGGTTTCCCACGGCACCCACAGCTCATCGTGGCGTGTGGCATCCAGCCGTCATCGCTAGGCCACAGCCCATGACA
The DNA here is from genome assembly GCA_025594165.1 of Tamias sibiricus. Taxonomy (NCBI): domain Eukaryota; kingdom Metazoa; phylum Chordata; class Mammalia; order Rodentia; family Sciuridae; genus Tamias; species Tamias sibiricus. The sequence goes on along the minus strand of CM046670.1, from coordinate 99,399,664 downwards.
CGCGGCTCTTCTCGCCCAGGTTCGGGAGGTGACAAGGCAAGTCATCCAAGTTCCAAACGAGGCAGTGACAGAAGATGACCAGTATTCTGATTTCTTGACTGTGTGGGGACAGTACATCGATCACGACATTGCGCTCACGCCTCAGAGCACCGGCTCCGCAGCCTCCTGGGGAGGGGCCGATTGCCAGCTGACCTGCGAGAGCAGAGGCCCCTGCTTCCCCATACAGGTGAGCCGCCCGAGGCCCCCGCTTCCCCATACAGGTGGGCCGCCCGAGGCCCCCGCTTCCCCATACAGGTGGGCCGCCCGAGGCCCCCGCTTCCCCATACAGGTGGGCCGCCCGAGGCCCCCGCTTCCCCATACAGGTGGGCCGCCCGAGGCCCCCGCTTCCCCATACAGGTGGGCCGCCCGAGGCCCCCGCTTCCCCATACAGGTGGGCCGCCCGAGGCCCCCGCTTCCCCATACAGGTGGGCCGCCCGAGGCCCCCGCTTCCCCATACAGGTGGGCCGCCCGAGGCCCCCGCTTCCCCATACAGGTGGGCCGCCCGAGGCCCCGCTTCCCCATACAGGTGGGCCGCCCGAGGCCCCCGCTTCCCCATACAGGTGAGCCGCCCGAGGCCCCCGCTTCCCCATACAGGTGGGGCCGCCCGAGGCCCCGCTTCCCCATACAGGTGGACCGCCCGAGGCCCCCGCTTCCCCATACAGGTGAGCCGCCCGAGGCCCCCGCTTCCCCATACAGGTGAGCCGCCCGAGGCCCCCGCTTCCCCATACAGGTGGGCCGCCCGAGGCCCCGCTTCCCCATACAGGTGGACCGCCCGAGGCCCCCGCTTCCCCATACAGGTGGGCCGCCCGAGGCCCCCGCTTCCCCATACAGGTGAGCTGCCAGCTCTGATCTCCATCGTGAAACTAACGTGCATTCAAAACTTAAACAGAAAAGTGTGCAGTGAGATGCAGTCTCGTGTGTGGGGGGGGGGGGGGGGGCGGCTGCTGTGAATTCCCTGCACCCTCAGGCATTGCTGTGCCTGCAGACCGCAGCCCTGCATGTGTGCAGGCTTCCACACCCACCGGGCCTCCCGTGTGCTGTACCCGGGAGGCTCCCTCGTAGTGATTCTTACACATCACTCCAAACCTGACTAGACAACATGCTCCCACGGTGAGCTGCCTTACAGCCTAATGCTGTAATGACCACTGAGCATCCTTAGGGGAGGAGAAGTCCCAGCCCCAAGACACAGACAATAAACAAGGGACACAGGGATCCTGAGTAGCCAGGACAGGTGTGAGTGAGGGCTGGATCCGCGCAAAGGGTCTGAGGGACCTGGTCATGCTCGCCTGGGGTGGGTTCCACATCCGCCAGGCTCTGCTCTCCCTGCAAGGAGGGCTGAACGCCCAGGCCGCAGCAGGAAGAGGTCGGTTGGCCACCGACATGCCCTCCAAGGGGTCCACGGCCCGAGGTGACCCGCGTCTCCCCTCTGGCACAGCTCTCTGTTCATGCCTCGCCGGCGCCGGCGGCGGGCACCGCGTGCTTGCCCTTCTACCGCTCGTCGGCCGCCTGTGGCACCGGGGACCAGGGCGTTCTCTTCGGCAACCTATCGGCGGCCAACCCGCGGCAGCAGATGAACGCCTTGACGTCCTTCCTCGACGCCTCCACGGTGTATGGCAGCTCCCCCGGCCGCGGAGAAGCAGCTGCGCAACTGGACCAGCGCCGCCGGGCTGCTCCGGATCAACGCGCGCCACCGTGACGCAGGCCGCGCCTACCTGCCCTTCGCGCCGCCGCGCGCACCCGCCTGCGCGCCCGCACCCGGCGCCCCCCGAGCTGCCCGCGCGCCCTGCTTCCTGGCGGGCGATGGCCGCGCCAGCGAGGTCCCCGCCCTGGCAGCCGTGCACACGCTGTGGCTGCGGGAGCACAACCGCCTGGCCCGCGGAGCTTAAGGCCCTGAACGCGCACTGGAGCGCGGATACTGTTTACCAGGAGGCGCGCAAGGTGGTGGGCGCCCTGCACCAGGTACGCACGCACGTTGTCACTGTGGGCTCCCCAACCGGGCGGGCGATCGGGGCGTCCCAAATGTGTGCTGGCAAGGTCACGGTGGGCGCGCAATCTGGGGCAGGCGAGGTCACCCGCAGCTCCACAAAGGTGTGTCCACGAAGTCATCGTGGGTGCCCAGAACGGGTGCAGGTGAGGCACGTGAGCGCCCCTATGGGCACGGTCACAGTGGGCATCTCCAGTGGGCACCCCAGTGGGCTCGACAAGGTCACTGTGGGTGCCCCTGGTCCTGTGCCCCAGCATCCGGGCGGGCTTCGCTCGGGATGTGGAGGGCGGCTCTGGGCTCCTCTGTCCCAGCTGTGCCCACGCCCACCCGCGGAGGTGGCTGCTGCCCTGCAGCACAGAACGCATGCTGGTGCCCCTCCCTAGTCCTCTCAGCCCCCTGAGGGCGGGCCGGCTGCCCAGAATCTGATGTTTTTTGTATTTTGAAAACGAAGGAAACCTTAATCACTTTGTGTGAAATTTCTCAATTAGCAAGTTAAACCAAAGTCCATGTTGATTCTCTTCATTTCATGGTTTAATGCGGAATCAGAGGGTCTTGAAAGGAGATTTCAGTAGGACAGTTACTAGCTGTGACGTTGGAAAGGTCAACTATAAAATGCGTTCACTGGCTCTGGGGTCTCACTGGGCTTCCCAGGAGGACTGCATGCACTGCTTTCCACCAGCAGTCACCCTCAGGAGTGTCCTCTGAGCCAGGCCCTGTGGTGGACACCCGGTGTTGTTCTTTGTCCTCAGAGATTCTGTGGGGAAGGTGGACCTTGTCCAGGAGCACACAGCTGCACGGGTGGCACCACAGGCCACTTGATGAACAGTGGGCTCAGGCACTGATGGTGATCCTGGGGTCCTAGAAGTCCCCAAGCCAGGCATTAGCCCCTGAGTTTCTGGGAGTGAGGGGGACATGAGCATCCAGAAGACAGGCAGGGCAACAGGAGGGACTCACACACCTTGACTGGCCTCCACAAAGGTATCAAATACTTAACACCCGTGTGCACAGGCGTGCCTTTCTGAAGTGCGGACAGGCCTGTGTGTCCAGGCCCCAGCCTCGGCAAGGAGCACCAGGAGCAGGAGTTGGGGTGGGAGAGGCGACACAGGCAGCAGCTCTGGGAGGCGGGCCCAGCAGAGCACCTGCCAGAGAGGAAGGAGAGCCCCCACCACGGCCCTTCTGTGGCTCCTGCCCAAAGGGCGAAGGATGCTGCCGGGGTAGTCCAGAAGTCCCGCGGGGTCCTGGTCCCTGCGTGAGTTCTGACTAGGACGGTGTCCAGGGCACGCACAGGCCCAGCTTGCCTGATGTTTCCTTCCTGCCCGAGGGCTTTGCTGGCACCCACTGACCCGCTGTCTGGGTCCACTGCGTGCCACATCTACGCGGGCTGCCAGGCAGCACGCCGTGTCCATAAAGCCGGGGACACAGGCTTCGTGTCCCACAAAAGCCTTCAGCAGGTGGAGGTTCCCAGGAGAATGAAGAGGCTTCTCAGAGCCCACAGCTCAGGACGGGGCCTCCCGAGGACTGGGGGCCGCTAGGGCACAGAGCCTGCAGGGCCCAGGTCCGGGAGGGAGGGGTCGGGCTTCTGATTATGGGTAGGGTCCAGGGCCGAGAGACCGCTCCTGGGCTCGGGAGGGCCAGGAAGAAGGCTGTGTCCCAAGGAACGCTTCTGTGATTCTGCAGGCAGGGGCGGGTGCCCTCCGCCGAGCCACATCAGCAGGGCCAACTTCTGCCAGGCTCGCCCTGCCCGAGGCCTGCTCTGGGGTGCAGGGACAGCTCTGGTGTGTGGAGGGGCTGCCTAGGGGGTGGTGCTCCCGCCCCGGGCCGTGCCTGTGGCTGGCACCCTGGCCTGCAGGCTCTGTCCGTTGGTTGCCCAGCTGCTGCCGTGACCTTGGGACGTCCTGGCGGTGCTCTCCCTGGTGGCTGACTCCGACCCTCATCTGACGGGGCAGCCCTGGGCTTCTCTGCGATCCCCGTCAGAAGCTCACCTGCCGTCTTTCTGCACAGATCATCACCTTGCGGGACTATGTCCCCAGGATTCTGGGTCCCGAGGCCTTCAGGCAGTATGTGGGCCCCTATGGAGGCTACGACCCCACCGTGAACCCCACCGCGTCCAACGTCTTCTCCACGGCTGCCTTCCGCTTCGGCCACGCTGCGGTGCACCCGCTGGTGAGGCGGCTGGACACCAGCTTCCGGGAGCACGCCAGCCTGCCCAGGCTGCCTCTCCGGGACGCCTTCTTCAGCCCCTGGCGGCTCATCCAGGAAGGTGCGTCCTCCTCCTGCCCAGGGACACTCTGTGCCCCGAGCCGTCAGAGATCACAGGCCCCCAGAGCCTGACCCTCCTGCTGGTGTGCTCCAGGTCATCAGCACCTGCTGGGAAGAGAAGTCAGTCAGAGCCTTTGCAAAGTGGCCTGTTGCTCAAATCCTCTCTGCCGTCTCTGAAGTTCCTCGGCACTCGGGACGAGTTCCCGGGCTCTGCACCATGGCTGCAGAGCCACTGGAGTAGAAGCCCTTGGCCTGGAGGCAGCACCACCGACTCTCCACTGCTGGGCTTTGCACGTCCCCTGGTTAAAGTCTGGGCAGTGAGCGTGGGTGCCGCAGCCAGGAGCTGAGCAAGGAGACGTTCAGAACGCAGCATTCGATTCCCTGACTGGGTTTGGGGGCTATTCGCATGCTTCCCTTCATCTCTCTATCTCCTTTCCCTATGTTCTTCTCTCTGTCTGGAAGGTTCTGAACTGTTGATTCTAAACTCACAGGTTGGTGTCCAAGTGGGGGTCGGGTGGAGTGGTGATTAGGTGACAGTGGCCGGCAGGCGACAGTAGGCTCCTTGTCCCCTGTTTAGACAAAGTGCTGTTGTGCAGAGCTTGTGGAGAGAGGCCAAGGGTCTCTGCAGCTCACCCCACACAGGTGGAGGCACATCATGCATGCTGCCTTGTGTTTTGGGGACAGCATGAGACACCCTGGCCCCTAGCAGACTGTTGCATGTTACTGGATGCATATGACAAGGGGCAGGTGGAACCCGAGAGGCTCTGGTCTGTCTTCACCAGGGCCTGCTGTGAGGGACCCCAGGCCTGGGGTGACAGGACGGGTCCCTGAGCAGCCCGCAGCTCCTGGGCCAAGCCATGTCCTGTTCTTACTGTTCCAGGCAGCAGAGTCTGACAGATGCTTCTTTTGATGGTGAAGCTTCTGCTCTAACGAGCAGAAGGAAAACTTCAGTAGCAAGGGCCACCTCCAGGGTCCCTTCTGTTCTGAAGGTCCAGCCTTGACCATGGCATGGTCAGTACCAGGTCTGCAGCTAATCCACCACCAAGGGACCTGAGGGTCTCTGGAAGTCACTGGACCCTCAGAAGGAGGTTGGCCAGCTGACAAGAAAACATTGGTTAAGGACAGATGTGCTTGGTGATGGAGAGTTTCTGCTTCTCCACGACTCAGCAGAGACTCTCCTTGGCTCTTGCATGGCCTTCCCAGGTGGCCTAGACCCGATAGTGACCCGGCTCTTGCATGGCCTTCCCAGGTGGCCTAGACCCGATAGTGACCCTGGCTCTTGCATGGCCTTCCCAGGTGGCCTAGACCCGATAGTGACGCTGGCTCTTGCATGGTGTTCCCAGGTGGCTTAGCCCCGATAGTGACCCTGGCTCTTGCATGGCGTTCCCAGGTGGCCTAGCCCCGATAGTGACCCTGGCTCTTGCATGGTGTTCCCAGGTGGCTTAGCCCCGATAGTGACCCTGGCTCTTGCATGGCCTTCCCAGGTGGCTTAGCCCGATAGTGACCCTGGCTCTTGCATGGTGTTCCCAGGTGGCTTAGACCCGATAGTGACCCTGGCTCTTGCATGGCCTTCCCAGGTGGCTTAGCCCCCATAGTGACCCTGGCTCTTGCATGGCGTTCCCAGGTGGCTTAGCCCCCATAGTGACCCTGGCTCTTGCATGGCGTTCCCAGGTGGCTTAGACCCCATAGTGACCCTGGCTCTTGCATGGCCTTCCCAGGTGGCTTAGCCCCAATAGTGACCCTGGCTCTTGCATGGCGTTCCCAGGTGGCCTAGACCCCATAGTGACCCTGGCTCTTGCATGGTGTTCCCAGGTGGCTTAGACCCCATAGTGACCCTGGCTCTTGCATGGCCTTCCCAGGTGGCCTAGCCCCGATAGTGACCCTGGCTCTTGCATGGTGTTCCCAGGTGGCTTAGCCCCCATAGTGACCCTGGCTCTTGCATGGTGTTCCCAGGTGGCTTAGCCCCGATAGTGACCTTGGCTCTTGCATGGTGTTCCCAGGTGGCTTAGACCCGATAGTGACCCTGGCTCTTGCATGGCCTTCCCAGGTGGCTTAGCCCCGATAGTGACCCTGGCTCTGGCATGGCCTTCCCAGGTGGCTTAGCCCCGATAGTGACCCTGGCTCTGGCATGGCCTTCCCAGGTGGCCTAGCCCCGATAGTGACCTTGGCTCTTGCATGGTATTCCCAGGTGGCTTAGACCTGATAGTGACCCTGGCTCTTGCATGGCGTTCCCAGGTGGCCTAGACCCCATAGTGACCCTGGCTCTTGCATGGCCTTCCCAGGTGGCCTAGCCCCGATAGTGACCTTGGCTCTTGCATGGTGTTCCCAGGTGGGCTTAGACGTGATAGTGACCCTGGCTCTTGCATGGCGTTCCCAGGTGGCCACTAGAACCCATCGTACCTGGGCTCTTGCATGGCCTTCCCAGGTGGCTTAGCCCCCAATAGTGACCCTGGCTCTTGCATGGTGTTCTCTTGCATGGGGTTCCGTGGTGGCTTAGCCCCGATATGACCTGGCTCTAGCATGGGGTTCCCAGGTGGCTTAGACCGATCGGTGACCCTGGCTCTGGCATGGCCTGTCCCAGGGTGGCCTAGCCCGATAGTGACCTGGGTCTTGCATGCCTTCCCAGGTGGGGCTTAGCCCCCATAGTTGACCCTGGCTTTGCATGGCGTTCCCAGGTGTGGCCTAGCCCCCCATAGTGACCCTGGGCTCTTGCATGGTGTTCCCAGGTGGCTTAGCCCCGATAGTGACCCTGGCTCTTTCATGGCCTTCCCAGGTGGACTTAGCCCCAGGTGGCTTAGCCCCGATAGTGACCCTGGCTCTTGCATGGTGTTCCCAGGTGGCTTAGACCCGATAGTGACCCTGGCTCTTGCATGGCCTTCCCAGGTGGCTTAGCCCCCCATAGTGACCCTGGCTCTTGCATGGCGTTCCCAGGTGGCTTAGCCCCCATAGTGACCCTGGCTCTTGCATGGCGTTCCCAGGTGGCTTAGACCCATAGTGACCCTGGCTCTTGCATGGCCTTCCCAGGTGGCTTAGCCCCAATAGTGACCCTGGCTCTTGCATGGTGTTCCCAGGTGGCCTAGACCCCATAGTGACCTGGCTCTTGCATGGTGTTCCCAGGTGGCTTAGACCCCATAGTGACCCTGGCTCTTGCATGGCCTTCCCAGGTGGCCTAGCCCCGATAGTGACCTGGCTCTTGCATGGTGTTCCCAGGTGGCTTAGCCCCCATAGTGACCCTGGCTCTTGCATGGTGTTCCCAGGTGGCTTAGCCCCGATAGTGACCTTGGCTCTTGCATGGTGTTCCCAGGTGGCTTAGACCTGATAGTGACCCTGGCTCTTGCATGGCCTTCCCAGGTGGCTTAGCCCCGATAGTGACCCTGGCTCTGGCATGGCCTTCCCAGGTGGCTTAGCCCCGATAGTGACCCTGGCTCTGGCATGGCCTTCCCAGGTGGCCTAGCCCCGATAGTGACCTTGGCTCTTGCATGGTATTCCCAGGTGGCTTAGACCTGATAGTGACCCTGGCTCTTGCATGGCGTTCCCAGGTGGCCTAGACCCCATAGTGACCCTGGCTCTTGCATGGCCTTCCCAGGTGGCTTAGCCCCGATAGTGACCTTGGCTCTTGCATGGTGTTCCCCAGGTGGCTTAGACGTGATAGTGACCCTGGCTCTTGCATGGCGTTCCAGGTGGCCTAGAACCCATAGTGACCCTGGCTCTTGCATGGCCTTCCCAGGTGGCTTAGCCCCCATAGTGACCTTGGCTCTTGCATGGTGTTCCCAGGTGGCTTAGCCCCCATAGTGACCCTGGCTCTTGCATGGCGTTCCCAGGTGGCTTAGCCCCCATAGTGACCCTGGCTCTTGCATGGTGTTCCCAGGTGGCTTAGACCCGATAGTGACCCTGGCTCTTGCATGGTGTTCCGAGGTGGCTTAGCCCCGATAGTGACCCTGGCTCTTGCATGGTGTTCCCAGGTGGCTTAGACCCGATAGTGACCCTGGCTCTGGCATGGCCTTCCCAGGTGGCTAGCCCCGATAGTGACCTTGGCTCTTGCATGGCCTTCCCAGGTGGCTTAGCCCCGATAGTGACCCTGGCTCTTGCATGGCCTTCCCAGGTGGCTTAGCCCCCATAGTGACCCTGGCTCTTGCATGGCCTTCCCAGGTGGCTTAGCCCCCATAGTGACCCTGGCTCTTGCATGGCGCTCCCAGGTGGCTTAGACCCCATAGTGACCCTGGCTCTTGCATGGCGCTCCCAGGTGGCTTAGACCCCATAGTGACCCTGGCTCTTGCATGGCGTTCCCAGGTGGCTTAGCCCCCATAGTGACCCTGGCTCTTGCATGGCGTTCCCAGGTGGCTTAGCCCCCATAGTGACCCTGGCTCTTGCATGGCCTTCCCAGGTGGGTTAGACCCCATAGTGACCCTGGCTCTTGCATGGCGTTCCCAGGTGGCTTAGCCCCCATAGTGACCCTGGCTCTTGCATGGCGTTCCCAGGTGGCTTAGCCCCCATAGTGACCCTGGCTCTTGCATGGCCTTCCCAGGTGGCTTAGACCCCATAGTGACCCTGGCTCTTGCATGGCCTTCCCAGGTGGCTTAGACCCGATAGTGACCCTGGCTCTTGCATGGTGTTCCCAGGTGGCTTAGACCTGATAGTGACCCTGGCTCTTGCATGACGTTCCCAGGTGGCTTAGACCCAATAGTGAGAGGCCTTCTTGCTCGACCGGCCAAGCTGCAGGTGCAGGACCAGCTGATGAACGAGGACCTGACAGAAAGGCTCTTTGTGCTGGCGCAGCCGGGCACCCTGGACCTGGCATCGCTGAACCTGCAGAGGGGCCGGGACCACGGCCTGCCAGGTCTGTTGTGCCCTCAGACCCCATGCTCATGCCTGCTGCGTGCCTGGCCAGATCAGCAGGCTGTCCTTTGAGGGACTGGCCTGAAGGGAAATCTGCCCACAGACCTGCTGCAGCCCCCACGCCGGGCTCTTGAGGCTCTGCTTCATGCACCTCAAGAGGCCACTCCAGCCACCTGCAGGAAACAACCCAAGGGGACCCTGAGCCCAAGGGAGGGACTGAGGGGTTCCCACCATGGCTCAGCACCCCCTCCTCTGTGCATCTGTGTGTGCACTTGGCACTGCCGAGTGCCTGCAGTGTACAAGGCACTGGGGTCAGGACGGGCACCGGGGTCAGGACGGGCACGGACCTGGCACCTGCAGAAGGCAGAGGCTGACCTGAGTTGAACAGGATGTGACCAAGGGCAGGTGTCAGTCGGGGCCTAGTGAGGACACAGGAAGAGCAGGCAGCAGCCCAGCGAGGCTGGAGCATGGCCCAGAGGGCTCCAGGAGAGGGGCGCAGCTCAGGGCACTTGATGAGTGTGGAGGAGCCCAGTGGGAGAAGCCGGGCCCAGGCCAGCACAGGGCCCCGTCTTCCCTGCCGGAAGATCCCCCTGGACCAAGGGGTGGTGGTCTAGGGATGGGTGAGGGGTGAGGGGTGCTGAGAGGCCTTCATGCAAGAGATGATGGGAGGAGGGCAAGCAGGCCAGCTCGCAGTGTGTCCACTCCCCTGTGTGCGCGTGCGCGGCAGGGAGGGGCCGGGATCCTTGTGCTCCTGAGGGCCTCGCGGGCACAAGGCCTCAAGAGGGAAGGGCGTTTCTGGGCCCCTCTCTAGAGAAGAAGCATGTGATGGCCTGGAGCAGCCGAGCCTGTGCACAAGTCTGCAGCCTGTGAGTGCTGCAGGGTGATGGTTGGGTCGTCTGCAGCTGGGAGTGGGGACACGGGGGAATCAGGCCCCTCTTCCTCGTAGGGTACAACAGATGGAGAGAGTTCTGTGGCTTGCCTCGACTAGACACCCCCGCTGACCTGAGCAGGGCCATTGCCAACAGGAGCGTTGTCGGCAAGCTGATGGGCCTGTACGGGCATCCGGACAACATCGACGTCTGGCTGGGCGGCTTAGCAGAGGACTTCCTGCCCGGGGCCCGGACGGGCCCCCTGTTTGCGTGCATCATTGGGAGGCAGATGAAGGCGCTGAGGGATGGGGACAGGTAGGCGCGTGTGGCAAGCCTCTGTCCCACAGCTGCTGCTCCACGTGGGCGGTGCTGGTCCTGCTGTTCTGGGGGTGGGGCCCAGGGTCCCAGGACGCTAGACAAGCTCGTGCCATTGAGCTACGCCCCAGCCCTCTGCATGCTGGCTTGAGGTGACGTGGCCAGGTCTGCTAGAATGCTGGCTTCATGTCCAGTACTCCTGTGACCCTGGGCAGGCCATCTGCCAATCCCGGTTTCTGCCACTGTAAGGCGGGGTCCTTACAAGAGGACAGGAGGCACCAGGGCACCCTAAGCACTTGAAATGTGGATCCCTGCAGGCTGATATCCTGCGTTTCTGATCTCACAAACAAGCAGGCAGGGATGAAAGGCAAACTGTCTCATGACAGCCTGAAACTGCTTCACGTGTGGACACTCTCTGAATACCGGCTGAAGCTCAGAGGCGAGCTGACCGCAGGGCCGAGGCACAGGCCGGGCCTGGAGCCCAGGAGCAGCTGCAGCTGCATGCACACGCTGCTCCCCCCTCCCCCTCGGGTTCCACCCTGCAGCCCAGCCCAGCTGCAGGCACAGCCACGGCTACAGCCCAGGCCCATGCCATCCCCTCCTCCGCTGCAGCCTAGAGCTCTGAACTTGCACAGCTGGAGTCGGAGAGGCCAGATGTGCTCCCACACCTCACTCAGCCACAGATGCAGCACGAGCCTGCTGCCCGCCTGGCTTAGAACATCCGTGTTGTTGGGAACGACACAGAAAAGAGCAGTGATACATGTACGGTGGCCCTCACGCCTGCAGCGCTCTCTCTCTCTCTCTCTCTCTCTCAGCCTAAGTCAGATTGTTTCCAAACATATTTGAGTTCTTTTAGGGACGAATCAGCCGCACACTAAGGATCCAGTCCTTCTTCCCAATACAAACCTTGCCTTCATCTTTGAGATGCAACATTTCAAACAGAAGAGAACATCTGGGCAGAAGTAACTAGGAGAACTCGTCTCCCTGAAATGTGTACCTTTCACACTTCTGGGGTTCGGGGAACCCTAGGTCCCGAGAGCCCCTGATGTGGCAGTGGCGTGTGCTCAGCTGGGGGGCTGCAGGCCCTCAGGTCTAGAGCCGGCTGCGGAAGCTCCGGCGGGTCTGCGGCGCTGCGTGGTTCTGGTCCTGGGCGTTGGAGACGGAGGGCCTCGCAATCCAGACTCCGCTCGGCCGTCGGCCGGGCCCTTCTCCAGCTTGAAGGGACGTGCCCCCCGTGGCGCACTCCAGCCAGGTGCTCCTGGGCTTGGCCGTGCTGCTAATGTCGTAGAGGGAAGTGAGGCTGTCTAACAGGCGGGCTTCCTGACCGCCCTGGCCTGGAGGAGGAGGCGTGGCCTGGCTGCTGTGAGCAGCAGTGGTGCCGATGGCCGTCGTGTCCGCGCCCTGGGCTGACCGCGGCACGCAGGGCTGGCAGGGCTTGACGAACCGTGTCCATCCCGTGCTGCCCCATAGATGGACCCACGTCGGGGCTGGGGCCTCCTCGCCCCCCACCTGCCTCCGTGCCTGGGCCTGCCTCACTGTGAGGCCATTTAGCCAAAAAGACGGAAGTGGGCCAGGGTGTCCGCTGGCCAGCTCACGCCCCCACCCCATGCAGGTTCTGGTGGGAGAACAGCGCGGTCTTCACGGAGGCCCAGAGGCGGGAGCTGGGCCGGCACTCGCTGCCCCGGGTGCTCTGCGACAACACGGGCCTCACCAGCGTGCCCGCAGACGCCTTCCGCACCGGGTCGTTCCCCCAGGACTTCGTGCCCTGCGCGAGCATCCCCCGCCTGGACCTGGAGGCGTGGAGGGAGACCCTCCCCCAAGGTGACGCACCCCTCCTAGCCCACGGGCCCAGCAGCACCTGGGAGCTGTGACCCTGTGAGAACAGGGCTGCCCAGGTGCCTGGCCTGAGAAGTGGCCAGAGGGAGGACCCTCCAGGGCGTGGTGTTGACAGTGGCCACAAAGACAACCCTGGCAGAACTGAGGGCCTGGACTGGTTCACAGAGCAGCTGTGCTGACCTTCCTCACCTGGTCAGCACCGGGTCACCAGCGTCCATCAGCAGGCGCGGGTCCTTCCCGGTCACCTACAACACCAGCCTGTGCCAGGCAGGCCTGACTCCAGGGGTGGAGGACTTTGTGCTAGGCCACCTGCGTTGCTGGGCATTTCTCTAGGCAGGGCCCCAGGTAGAGGTGGACACACACCACACCACACACCACACAACCACAACTACACCACACACACACACCACACACCACACACCACACACCACACAACCACAACTACACCACACACACACACACCACACACCACACACACACACACAACCACAACTACACCACATACCACACACACACCACACAACCACAACTATACCACATACCACACCTACACCACACACACACCACACCACCACACACACACCACACCTACACCACACACCACACACACCACACAACCACAACTACACCACATACCCCTCACACACCACACACACCACACTCACCACAACTACACCACCTACACCTCACACACCACACACACCACACACATCACACACACCACACTCACCACAACTACACCACCTACATCTCACACACCACACACACCACACAACAACCACAACTACACCACATACCCCTCACACACACCACACACACCTCACATCACACTCACCACAACTACACCACCTACACCTCACACACCACACACACCACACAACCACAACTACACCACATACCCCTCACACACCACACACACCTCACATCACACTCACCACAACTACACCACATACACCTCACACACCACACACACCACACTCACCACACACACCACAACTACACCACACACACCACAACTACACCACACACCACACACACACCTCACACACACACCACACACACACTCACCACACACACACCTACACACACACACCACACTCACCACAACTACACCACCTACACCTCACACACACCACACTCACCACAAACTACACCACCTACACCTCACACACCACACACACCACACTCACCACAACTACACCACCTACACCTCACACACCACACACACCACACTCACCACAACTACACCACCTACACCTCACACACCACACACACCACACTCACAAATACACCACCTACACGTCACACACCACACACACCTCCTCACACACCACACACACCACACTCACCACAACTACACCACCTACACCTCACACACCACACACACCTCACACACCATACCCCACACATACGTGCACACTATGTGTACACACACCATACATACAGACACCACACACACACACACACCACACACCACGCATGTGGACACGCGTTTCTGGCGCGCCTGTCCTAGGGAAGCAGACAGTGGGCGCAGCCTCTGAGGCCCGTCTCCAGGTGGCCGTCTGCGGGGCTGGGCTGGGCCTGGAGGGGTGGTGTCCCCTTGAGGTCTGACTGCTCTGTGACCCTCGCCCCGCACAGGGGGCAGATGTGGCTTCCCAGACAAGGTGGACAACGGGGGCTTCGTGCACTGCGAGGACTCTGGGACGCACGTGCTGGTGTATTCCTGTCACCACGGGTTCGCGCTGCAAGGGCAGGAGCAGGTCAGCTGCACCCGGGACGGGTGGGACTCCCAGCCCCCCGTGTGCAAAGGTCAGTACCACCGGGGGCCGTGGGGGTTGGGGACGATCCCGGAGCACCTGCTGTGTGAAGAGCAGTGCCACAAACCCTGTCCTGGCCAGCAGCGCTGCAGAGCTGCTCCAGCCCCGCAAGTCCGACTTGCTGCTGCCGGCCACTCCCGGGGCGCCTGGGTCGTGGGGCGTCGGGACGGCCGCTTGGAACCGTGACTGACTGAGCAGCCTGGGCATGGGGAGGGCACGCGGAGCCAGGCAGCCGCCCACAAGAGAGAGCCCACAGAGCGAGTTTCCCAAACGAAGCAGAGAGGAAGTGCCCAGCCCAGGCCGAGGGGTCAGACCGGCCCATGGCCAGCCAAGCACAGGGAAAGAGGCCAGGCCAGGCAGGAACCAGGCGGTTTGCAGCCCCGGGGTTTGGGTTCTGCAGAGTCGAGTGTGGGAGACAAGAGAGCTCTGAGAGGAGGCGCTGCCCACAGAGAGGGGCTGGGCTCGTGCTGCTGGACAGCCTGCTTGCAAGAGGCCGAGGCGGCCATTCTGTGCTGTCCTCGTCCCACCGCAAAAGCATCTCATTTAGATTTGAAATCCCAAGAATTTTGGCCTTGAAAGTTCGTGGTGGCCCGTTGCTTCCAGACCCCAATAGTGAAACAGACCCAAAGCATCCGGCACGGTGAGATCTAGGTGTGGCTGCCACCAGGCCAGCATCCCAGGTGCCACCGGGGCAGCACAGGAGTGAGGAGGAGGAGCCCGGCAGCGGCCGGCGAGGGCGTCTGGGAGAACCCGCGGAGACAGCCTGGCTCCTGGAGCTGACGGGAGCGAACGGGTCAGAGCCTGCTGGGGAGGGCCACGCCAGAGCAGGAGCCCGGGAGGCCCCGCCACCGACACAACTGCCCCTCCCAGATTCACGCCCTGGAAGTGAGCTGGGGAGCGCAGGGCACAGAGACTCCGCTCCGTCAGGTCAGCACCACAGATGGTGGACAGGGAGAGCGGCAGGAGCCGGACAGTGCCCAGAGGACAGGACAAGCACGTTTCCCCAGCGTCCGCCTGTGGCAGCCCCCTGCTGGGGACCCACCTGATCTGAACGCGCCCGGCCTGTGCTCCTGCTGCTCTGCCCCAGCCTTCATCACGGGGTCAGCATGCTCTGCACCAAGCACGACCCGCCCGGAAGAACCCTGTGCTGCCTTGGCTTAGTGCCAGGGACGTGTGGTGCCCGTGGGAGGCGGTCTCCAGGGGAAGCGTGTGCGTGCCGGCCTCCCTCTGGGCAGCTCTGCGGGCGTGCAGACCTGCACACTTTGGCACCCGTGTCGGCTCCGCCTGCCAAGCTCTTTCCACGGGGCTCTGTGAGGAGCCAAGGGACAAGGACCCGAGCTGGCGAGGGGAGCCCACTCGCCCTGAAGCTCCTCGGGCTGACCGACTGCCATGGGCGTGGCTGGCCTGCAGCCCGCGTCCCGTCCTAGCTCCTGGTGCACCTTCCTGCCTCGCTGGACAGCGTGCCGTCGTCCCACCACGCCCCTGTTCCTGGAGTCCCCCTCTGCTTTCTCCCTGGCTCTTCACCCCAACACTTAAGGCTCCTATAAGTTCAGATCCTTTGCTTGCCAGGCACAGTGGCCGTCAGGTTCCGAGGCTGACAGTGGACCCAGCTCCGTGTGTGGACGGGTCTGGGTGCCCCGTGGCATCAGAGCCTTTGGCCCTGTGGCCCCCACACAGCAGAGAGAGCACTCGGGAGGGCTCTGTGGCCAGCAGCATCTTGAACCCACCCCTGAGCCAGGCCCCGTGCCCTCCAGGAGAGCCTGGGAGATGGTGGGACAGTGCATGTGAACTGGCGGCCCTGCACCAATCCTGACCCTCTGCTTGCTCGGGCCACTGACCCGAACTCCACACCCTCCTGCTGGCCGTCCGGTTGCTCCGCAGGAACGAAGCTTCTGTGTGCCACCAAGCGTCCAGACGCATGGTGAGGGTGGCGGTGGGAAGGCACAGGGTGGAGAACGAGGCCCCTGTCAGCACGGGAGTGCTCGAAGGCCAGTCCACACTCCCACGCCAAACTGTCCCGCAGAGCCAGCTAACAGAGGCCAGCCCGCCTGGAACCTCAGCCACAATGTATGTAGCACCAAGTAAAAGCGCGAGTCAGAGAGGAAGTGCGCGAGAACTGTTTATGCCCTCTGAAGAGGCACAGGGTGTGTGTGCAGAGTACCTAGCCGACTTCCTGAGAGGGCAGAGAGCATGGCATGACCCAGAGCTTGCTCACGGGGCAGAGAGCGTGGCACGACCCAGAGCTTGCTCACGGGGCAGAGAGCGTGGCACGACCCAGAGCTTGCTCACGGGGGCAGAGAGCGTGGCACGACGCAGAGCTTGCTCACGGGGCAGAGAGCGTGGCACGACCCAGAGCTTGCTCACGGGGCAGAGAGCGTGGCACGACCCAGAGCTTGCTCACGGGGGGCAGAGAGCGTGGCACGACCCAGAGCTTGCTCACGGGGCAGAGAGCGTGGCACGACCCAGAGCTTGCTCACGGGGCAGAGAGCGTGGCACGACCCAGAGCTTGCTCACGGGGGCAGAGAGCGTGGCACGACGCAGAGCTTGCTCACGGGGCAGAGAGCGTGGCACGACCCAGAGCTTGCTCACGGGGGCAGAGAGCGTGGCACGACCAGAGCTTGCTCACGGGGCAGAGAGCGTGGCACGACCCAGAGCTTGCTCACGGGGGCAGAGAGCGTGGCACGACGCAGAGCTTGCTCACGGGGCAGAGAGCGTGGCACGACCCAGAGCTTGCTCACGGGGCAGAGAGCGTGGCATGACGCAGAGCTTGCTCACGGGGGCAGAGAGCGTGGCACGACGCAGAGCTTGCTCACGGGGCAGAGAGCGTGGCACGACCCAGAGCTTGCTCACGGGGCAGAGAGCGTGGCACGACCCAGAGCTTGCTCACGGGGCAGAGAGCGTGGCACGACCCAGAGCTTGCTCACGGGGGCAGAGAGCGTGGCACGACGCAGAGCTTGCTCACGGGGCAGAGAGCGTGGCACGACGCAGAGCTTGCTCACGGGGCAGAGAGCGTGGCACGACGCAGAGCTTGCTCACGGGGCAGAGAGCATGGCACGACGCAGAGCTTGCTCACGGGGCAGAGAGCGTGGCACGACGCAGAGCTTGCTCACGGGGCAGAGAGCGTGGCACGACGCAGAGCTTGCTCACGGGGCAGAGAGCGTGGCACGACCCAGAGCTTGCTCACGGGGCAGAGAGCGTGGCATGACGCAGAGCTTGCTCACGGGGCAGAGAGCGTGGCATGACCCAGAGCTTCCTCACGGGCCGCCGCAGCAGAGCGAGATAGGAGGGAGAGGGAGAGGGGTCAACCTCTATTTGTACAACTCTGCTTTTGTCTAATTACACTTATAATTGAAATATAATATTCTTCAAATAAATGGATTACGAAAGGCCCAATAATGAAAAACTCATGCAATAAATGCACCCACTCACGTACACAGGTATTTACCATACCTTGTTCCTGTGTGAAGGTATCTAAATCAAGAATCACAAGGAACGGAGTCGACTCTTCGATGCCTGACACAGGGGCTGTTCACTTTTATGGTCAGTGGACGTGAATGCGTCAAGCAGATCCTAGACCAATCCGCGTGTCAGTGTGTCCTCAGCTGTGACAGGAAACCAGGATCACAGCTGAATGCCTAATGCAGGGAATCAACTAAGGCTGCTCTCTGCTCCAACCTCCTTCTCGCTGAAATCCACCCACGTGCAGAACTGACAGAATCAGCAGGTCATTGCCAGGGGTCCCTAGGGTGCTTCAGCTCTGGGCTCCACAGAAACAACTGCCGGCCAGTGGCTTCTGTCACTGATTATCATCAAAGCATTTTGCAACAAGAAAGTGAACAAGTGTTTCATGCCTGCGCAGAAAATGAGGTTTGCAGCCAGCACGCTCTGCCTGGAGGTGTGGAGCGGCTGTGCTGCCGTCCCCGTGCAGATCTGGACGCTGCAGTCTGCCCCTCGTGGAGAACGAGGCCCGGCCACAGGCTGGACACTGCAGCCTCAGCTGCTCTTCCTTCCGTGAGGCGCCCAGGCCCGGGAGACAGGACACTGGCTCGGGGTGCTCCTGATTGGGGGCGTGTTAATATGTAGAGCTGCGTGAGCGAGCTGGCTCCCTCAGGGACAGGGCCTGCCTTGTTTGGGACAGGGTCTCTGCCGATACCATCAGGCTAAACTGAGGGTGGGCCTCGTCCCACAGCCAGCGTTCTTAGGGAATGAGGAAAGACAGGCCGAGCAGCTGTGCAGGGACTGCGGGGGCCACCTGTGCCCACAAGCCAGGCAGCGAAGCTGGGAGCGGCAGGGAAGACCCTCCCTTGGGGCCTCAGGATGTCTGGGCCCTGGGCATGTGCGATGAGGGCAGAGGCCGGGTCTCTTATGGGCCATTGACTTTGCACATGCTCAACCCACAGAAGGAGTCTGGCCAGGCTGAGTCCAGTGCTGGTGGCCAGAGGAGGGTCACACGTGGCCAGGGCAGAAAAGGGCTTGGCCTGATGCCCAGTGACCATCCTTGGCTGCTTCTGGAGAGATGGGGAAGGCTGGGGCCAGGGTGTGCGCGGAGTGGAGGCTCAGTGGGCGCGGGGGGAGGGCGGCCGAGGGACTACGGCCTCCCGGGCTGGCACAGGCGCGGCCGGGCCACAGTGCGGGCGCCAGGCCTCAGCGCATCCCCATGTTCTCCCCATGGGAGTCAGCCAGCAAGAGGTGGCCTCTGGTGTCTGAGGGTGGCCTTCCCGCTCATCTGTTCATCTGCGCCAGGACTGGGCCTAGACCTGGGGCAGAGGGGGCCTGAGCGCCATGGGGCCAGGAGGGAGGGACGGGAGGGGAGGGGTGAGGAGGGGAGGGGCCAGGAGGGAGGGACAGGAGGGGAGGGGCCAGGAGGGGAGGGGCCAGGAGGGAGGGACAGGAGGGGAGGGGGGTGATGAGGGGAGGGGCCAGGAGGGGAGGGGCCAGGAGGGAGGGACGGGAGGGGAGGGGTGAGGAGGGGAGGGGCCAGGAAGGGAGGGACCGGAGGGGGAGGGGTGGGGGTGGGGCGGGGGACACAGGGCGGGGCCCAGGCGGGGAGGGGCACTGGAGGGGCCGGGAGGGGAGGGGTCAGTAGGGGAGGGGTCAAGGATGGGGGGCGTGGGGAGGGGGGCTGGGGCAGGGAGGGCCCAGGCAGGGAGGGCTTGGGAGGGGAGGGTTTGAGGGTTGGGGGCGCGCGGGGAGGGGCAGGGTGGGGTGAGGGGCTTGGGGCCCAGGCCAGCCGGCCAAGAGGGGACTGGAGGGACGCGACCGGGCGTGGTGGCCGGCTCTCTCCTCCAGCTGCTGACCTGGCGCTGTCTTCCCAGATGTGGACGAGTGCGCAGACCCCACGCACCCGCCCTGCCACGCCTCTGCCCAGTGCAAGAACACCAAGGGCAGCTTCCTGTGTGTGTGCACCGACCCCTACGAGCTGGGCGAGGACCAGCGGACCTGCGTGGGTGAGCACCTCCTGCGCGTCCCAGAGACTGTGTTCAGGGCCCTCAGGGTTAGAAGAGCTGCAGGGGGGGGGGGGTGCCTGGGGCCGGCGTGGCGGAGGCCACCTTGCCCAGAAGAGACCGTCACCAGGGGCTGCCGCCCATGTGCTCACACAGCCACTCGTTGCAGAGGCGGGTGTGTAACTGGGCCTAGTTCTTATAAAAAACCAGGCTTTATGGAGCTACCGCAGCAGGGGAGAGAGGCCTCCTTGGAGGACTGGGCTCACTCCAGTGAGCAGAGACCCAGGGTGTGGACGTGCGGCCGAGGGCAGGAGGGGCCTCGTGGACAGGAGGTGCTGAGGGCTCACCAGACACAGCGGTCAGCAGGGCATCTTGCTGCCCTGGCCTAGAAGAGCCCACAGTGTGGAAGGCCTGGCCAAGGCCTGGCCGGGGGGTGACTGGCTGCTGTTGACCCTGCAGCCGGCCTGGGCTGAGAGGCTTAGGGCGTGGCTCCCGCTCCCTCCACGCTGGACCGGGGCACTTTCCCTGAGCCCCTCCACCTGCACCTCTCATAGCCACCCCGTCCCCCGCCCGGCCTCCACGCCTGTCTAGAGTCCACGATTCCCCCATGGCACCCAGGGCGCTGCCACGGCTTCCTTCTGGAAAGCTCTGTGGTAAAACAGGAAGGCCGGCTACCGCACATCAGGAGGCCCCGCGGCTCTAGAGCAAGGGGTGCGGCGCTGCCTGTTGTGAGGGTGTTTCAGACTGTTCTGGTCCCAGACCAGGAGGCAGGTGGGAGGGCCAGGACCAGAAGCCCCACCCCTGGCTGGCCCCTTGCTCCACATCTGCACCTTCCAGCCCCTCCCCAGCGCCAGGGCAGGCTGCAGGGTGAGCAGGCTGCTTGAGCAACTGGCTTGGCACCGCCGGGCCCCAGGGCCCAGGGCAGGAGTGCCCCTGGCTCCCTCTAGCCGCTCTTGCTGTCTGGCAGCCTCCTCTCTGGTGGCCTCCCCTCTGGTGGCCTCCCCTCTGGTGGCCTCCTCTCTGGCGGCCTCCTCTCTGGTGGCCTCCCCTCTGGTGGCCTCCTCTCTGGCGGCCTCCTCTCTCTGGTGGCCTCCCCTCTGGTGGCCTCCTCTCTGGCAGCCTCCCTCTATCAGCCTCCCTCTGGCAGCCTCCTCTCTGGTGGCCTCCTTTCTGGTGGCCTCCTCTCTGGGCAGCCTCCCTCTGGCAGCCTCCTCTCTGGTGGCCTCCCCTCTGGTGGCCTCCTTTCTGGCGGCCTCCCTCTGGCAGCCTCCCTCTGGCAACCTCCTCTCTGGTGGCCTCCCCTCTGGTGGCCTCCCTCTGGTGGCCTCCTCTCTGGTGGCCTCCCTCTGGCAGCCTCCCTCTGGCAGCCTCCTCTCTTACTCTGATGCCCCCTTCACAGCTGCTCTCCTCTCTCAAACCTGCTGTTTTCTCAGCCTCCAATTTTAATCCCATTTGTCTCTCTATTTGAAATGGATTCTCTTTTTTAAAATGAGACCACAACTGGTCAGGGTGAACTACAGAAAGCCGAAGCTATTGCACTGAGATTTTTAATGAGACCTTTTTTTTGGCAACGCCGTCCAGGTGCAGACTGGGGAGGCAGCCGCAGCCATGCTGGCCGCGTGTGTAGCTGGATTCAGGGCTGCTTGGTGCACTCACTGTTGTAGACTCTACAAAGCTGATTCAGAAACTTGCCCAGGTGGCCACGGAGGACGCTTGAGCCCACTTTCAAATTCCCCCATCGCTATAGCCTCAGAAACATTCACTGCACTTTTGGTGAGATCTTTAGCCTGTGAGATGGCTCTAAGGAGCCTTAGGAGAAGCTTCTGTGCTGTTCCCAAGCAGAAGCCGCCTCATCTGCCCCCTGGCATTCGGCTCGGGACTGTCTGCAGAGGGTCTCTCTGAATGCTGAATGCCAAAGGCAGAAAGGCTGTAGGAAGAACAGCAGCTCTCCACTCTTCCGTGTGTTCCACGAAGAACAACAGGTGGCTGAGAACCCAGGCAGATGACAGGCAGGACCCTGTGTTCACGGGGCTGGGGTGGGACTGAGGCAGATCTGCAAATCAAGCCTGGTGGGACAATGGCCTGGCGCACAGCCTGCTCCCGGGACCCACCCTGCTTCAGGAGCGGGTCTGGAGAGGGGAGTGGGGTGAGGCGGGGGCGGGGCCTCGTGCGGGCGCACGCTCCCCTGCAAAGCCAGGCACAGCCGGCAGCCTGCTGGCAGTGGGGCCGCCAGGCCGGGGCTCAGGGAGGAGGGCCTCGATGCTTGCGAGGCTCGGGAGACCCCTGGTGCCCCGAGGGAGGCACTTCCTAGGGAGGGAGCCAGGCTGGGTGGGAGTGGGGTGTTCGTCCTGGACACTTTCCGCCGAGTAGAAAGCCCCGGAGGATGTGGCGAGAAAGGCACACTGTCCCCAGCTTGCAGAAGAGGTGACACCTGAGAGTCAGTCAGGACGGGGTGGGGATGGAGGGCAGGAAGAAGGGGTGAGGCTGAGAGGAGGCAGCTTCAGGGAGGGTGAGCTCCCAGTCTGGGGGCTGTATGCCTGCCCTGTTGAGGCTGGCCCTACGCCTCGAGCACACCTGTAGGAGGAGGCCAGGGTCAGCCTGTGACGTCCGGCATGAGAGCCAGGCCTGGAAGGTCAGCCCTTCCCACCCTGGAGGGTCTGCGCCTGGTTCTTCCTGCCACTGGAACCTTCCTTCAGCCCACTGGTCACTGCTTGGCCACTGCTTGGCCAGACTCCCATGCATCATACCGACTGAGAGTGTTTAAGTTTTAAAAGTGGGTTTTCATCTCTTCCTGGGTTTCTCCTTGGCCACTAACCATGTGGAGAGCCAGGAAGGGACTGCTGACCAGCCCAGTCAGTGGCTGTGACCCGGGAACTTGGAGATCAGAGCCAGGCTGGCCCCAGCGCATGGCTAACGGACAGCATGGAAGTTGGGCCTCGAGGGGCGCAGCAGCCGTCCTTCTAGGGCGAGGCAGGGAGCGCCCGCCCAGGAAGGCACCCCCAGAGGGCCAGCCCCAGACCCTGCAGGGACCAGGCCTCCTCTCCCAGCCTCCTTGCCTGCCCCGAGACACAGGGCCCTCTGCTCGGGTCCCCGCAGGCTGGCTGCCCATCCTAGCCTCGGGTCCGCCTTGGGGTGGGTTCTGCAGAATCCAGAATCCACCGCCGCCGTGAGGCCACAGCGTCGTGCTCTTTGAGCCGGGGCCCACTCCGTGCCCACTTCTGTCCTGCGGGACTGCTCGGGACACCACGCCCTCCTCCTGGTGGGCACCTTTCCCTTCCTACCCTGCAGCTGCAAGGCAGGTGGCCAGGAGCCAGAGCACTCTCGGAGTCGTGCCCTGTCCCCGCCTCCTCCCGTGCCCGCCTGCTCAGGGCTGGGCTCACTGTCTAAAGGGCTTTTCTGGGCCGTCCACAGGCCCCTCGGCTGAAGCCATGAGCCAGGTCAGAGGTGGGGCTGCCGCCGCCCGGCTGGCCCTGACGCCTCTGTCCTTGCCCAGACTCTGGCAGGCTGCCGCGGGCGTCCTGGGTCTCCATCGCACTGGGTGCTCTGCTGGTCGGCGGCCTGGCGGCCCTCACCTGGACCGTGATCTGCAGGTGGTGAGTCCCACACCCTCCTGCTTCTTTAGACGTGGCCCTTTCCTCTCCCGTGGACACGGCCGGTGCAAAGCTGCTTTGTCACTCTGAAGCCAGTTACAGGTCATGTTTCCCAGATGCGGTGGCCCAGAACCCGGCTTTCTGGGACTTCTGTTGTGCTACGGGCAGAGAAGGGGGGTGGCCACGCGCAGGCCTTGGGCAGTGTCCTGCCTCTGTGGACGGGGCTGAACGTCCGCAGCGAAGGCTCCCCTGTTAGGTTTCTCGAGGAAGAGTCTCCTGCGCGTGGGAAGCTGGACGCGCGGT
Source organism: Tamias sibiricus (assembly GCA_025594165.1). Taxonomy (NCBI): domain Eukaryota; kingdom Metazoa; phylum Chordata; class Mammalia; order Rodentia; family Sciuridae; genus Tamias; species Tamias sibiricus. Next base: position 99,376,372 of record CM046670.1, on the reverse strand, counting down.
CAGTGCTCACCTTGAGGATGGCACTGCCGTTCCACGCCCCACGGCAGGCCCGAGGGTTTCTGTCGCGCCAGGGTGTTTTCTGCGGAGGACCCTGGCCTTTCCTCCTCCCCTCACCTGCTGCCGCTCGCCTGCAGCCTGAAGGACCAGGCGCTGGCCATCGCCATGTTCCCTCGCACAGCTGTTGGCCAGCACCAAGACCAGTGGGCGGTGAAGTGTGAGGAGTCGCCGGTGCCAGCTGGACCCCCGGACCTCGCTGGCCCCAGCAGCCCCTCCAGGTGCTTGGGGGCCTCTGGGCTTCACCTGCATGCCTCTCCCCACAGAGGCATGTGCTTCTTGAGGCCAGCAACCTCCTCCCTGGGGACGTCCCCGCCCTGCCCTGGCCTGCAGACCTCTTTGTCGCAGGGTCTCCAGCGGGACCGCAGCGCGTCCCAGTGGTGGACTGTGGGCGGTGTCCTCCGCTCTCGGGCCACTTCTCCAGGGCACCTCTCGTCTCATCAGTAGTGGGTCAGGTTCACGGTCCTGCCACCTGCATGGTTCTGGTGATTTCCGGCACCAAGAAACACCCTCCACCTGAGCTGAGAGGTGGCTTCTGCCCACGCTTCCAGCTTTCCTGCACATCCTGAAAGACCTGGCTTTTAACTGGTCAGAACCGTGAGCCTTGGCCATCCAGGTCACCAGAGTCCTCGCTTCCACAGAGTCCTGTCTGTGATTGCCACACGCGGCCTGTTTTCCTTTTCTGTCTGTGACCCGCTCTCTGTCCATGTGCCCGGTTGCTGTATCGTGGTACAGCCAGCTCGCCATTTTTGTCACAAGACCTGGACTTCTTCATGTGAAGTGACTTTGTGACCTTTGCAGTGTATGATTTTCAACTGTTGCGTTTCCTAGAAGAGTCGCAGCTCCCAGCAGAACTGGTGTGTGTGGAAGTCTGTGACTGAGGAGGTCGCTCAGGAAGGGGCTGCCGTTGCAGCGGGCAGGTGTGCACTGGCCAGTGCTGAGGCCTTTCTGGCCACTCTTGCTGGGAGCTCCAGGCAGTCCTTGGGGGGGGCTCCTCGAGGGTGGAGTCGTGCCCCTGGGCACGTGCTGACATCTCCAGACGGGGCCTGACTTGGAGACGGGCTCTTCGCAGATGGGATTGGTTTGGATGGGGTCACCCTGAGAGGGTGGCCCCTACCAACCTGGCCAGTGTCCTCATGAGAGGAAGAGATTTGGACACAGGGTCACCGGTGATGGTGGAGGCAGAGGTCAGTGATGGGTCCACAGGCCAGGGTTCAGAGGCCATCCTCCCCACCGCTGCAGAGCGGCAGAGCTCCCTGACCGCCACCTCCAGCCTCCGGAGGCAAGACAGTGACGTCCCGCGCTCCCTCTGGGCCTGAGGCTGTCATGCTCTGTCACACGGCTGCCCTGTGACGTGCTCTCAAGATCACCATGCCACGTGCAGGCCATGTGGGCTGCTTGCCCACGCCTGGGAGGCAGAGTGGACGCCCGGCCCAGGACGTGCCCGCGCTCCACCTCTGCAGAGGCCCCCGAGGCCCCGCTGTCCAGCAGCGGGTCTGATGACCCCCGGGGTTTCCTCCGTCTCCGCCGCAAAGCCCTGCTGCTTCTCTGCTCGGGGGAGGTTCCTCCAGCTGATCTCCAAACAGCGACCGGTTTGGAGGAGTGGCAGGAAATGTTCCCTATGTGTAAGAATCACTTTCTCTTAAAAGCTTAGACGTCACTGATCATCAGCTCCCTTAGCAAACCATGACCCATGCTGAGCAGTGAGAATCAGCAGGCTGTGGGCGCCCAGCCGCTGAGCAGCGAGGATCAGCAGGCTGTGGGCGCCCAGCCGCAGACTCCCTGGCTCTGTGACACTGCGACTCAGTGTCCTGTCCACGCCGCAGACTCTGGCATGCTGGGATCCAGTCTTCACTGGCAATCTCGCATTTTTCAAGAGTTCTGTGAACCCCTGTCACCTTATTGCCATGCAGAGGCCGGTGCCTCTCTCCACCCTCAGCAGAAGAGCATCTGTCTGAAAGAAGGGAGCCGTGGCTGCGAGCGCCTCCCGAGGGGCGGGGAGGCGGTGTGCGCGGGACCCGGCTCTGCAGCCCGCCCGGTGTGCAGGGAGCCCAAGCAGGGAGGAGGCTCGCGTCCGCAGCCAGGCGAGGGGTGCCGAGTGGGGGCAGTGCTTCGCGGTGAGAGCAGCACTGCCGCGGCCTGGCCTCTGGCCCTTGGGCCTGGGCCTGAGCTGACATGGTCTCACCTGAGGCTGGTGAGAGCCACACACCACGCCGTCCACCCCGCTGAGACCCGGCCAGTCCCACAGCCCCTCAGGAGTCTTCCAACTACTGAGGGCCGTAACTGAGGTGTCAATCCACAGGTCACACTCCGATGCAAAATCCACACTGCCCACCACTGAGAGAGATGCAGAAGGATGTGGGAAATGTCGGCAAGTGGGGACGGCCCAGCACCAGGCCACAGCTCGGGACTCAGAGCAGGTGGGTGCGCCCTGGTCTCGTTAGGCTGACTTCGGAGACCCAGGACCTCGGCACAGGCTCTGCCTTCCTGCACCTGCGGGGACCCCCCGCTGGTCCCCACGTGGTCTCTGCAGGTCCCACAGGTCCCCCTTCTGCTTTCACACAAAGTGTGTTCATGGAGAAGGCGATTTTGTCACAAGTTGAGCCTGTGCTCTAAAACACAGCAAGTTAGAATCAGTGAACCAGAGCTTAAGACTGAAATGGCTTCCAATCGCACAGACCGGTTTCTAAACTCTCAGCATTGGCTGCGCTGCCGTCTGAATCCTGGCTGAGTCGAGACAGTGAATTCACAAAAGCAGAGAGAAAATGTTGACTTGTAAATTTGTTTTTAACATGGAGTGACTCTAACCAGGGTGGAAAAACTGAGTCTACACTTGCTTTCTGCCAGTCGCACCTTGGGCCCCAAGAGATGCGGTGGTCAGCAGTCCCTGTGGTGGTCAGCAGTCCCCTGTGAATTAGATTTCAAGTTGTGGGAGCTAGGGTGGCGGCGGGGCTGGGAGGGGTGGTGGTGGGAGGTGTGGCCAGGAGCTCAGAGGTTGCCTCAGTAGGACCCAGTGGGAGACCTCTCCCCCCTGGGTGGGCTGAGGTAGACCATAATATGCTGTGGATTTCACAGTTGCTGAAAGAATCGAGTCTCAAACAAACATCTCACTACCAAAACTAGTGAGGTATCCTGTTGTCAGAAGTTAATCACCTCAGATATGACACCTGCCATCCGTTGTCAGCTAGAAAACACCAGGTCTTACACCACAGACACCTGCCATCCGTTGTCAGCTAGATAGAACACCAGGTCTTACACCACAGACACCTGCCATCCGTTGTCAGCTAGAACACCAGGTCTTACACCAAAGACACCTGCCATCCGTTGTCAGCTAGACTGAACACCAGGCCTTACACCAAAGACACCTGCCATCCATTGTCAGCTAGACTGAACACCAGGTCTTACAGCACAGACACCTGCCATCCGTTGTCAGCTAGATAGAACACCAGGTCTTACAGCACAGACACCTGCCATCCGTTGTCAGCTAGATAGAACACCAGGTCTTACAGCACAGACACCTGCCATCCGTTGTCAGCTAGATAGAACACCAGGTCTTACAGCACAGACACCTGCCATCCGTTGTCAGCTAGATAGAACACCAGGTCTTACAGCACAGACACCCTGCCATCCGTTGTCAGCTAGATAGAACACCAGGTCTTACACCACAGACACCTGCACAGACACCAGGCCTGCCACAGACACCTCCGTTGTCAGCTAGATAGAACACCAGGTCTTAGAACAGACACCTGCCATCCGTTGTCAGCTAGATAGAACACCAGGTCTTACACACAGACACCTGCCATCCGTTGTCAGCTAGATAGAACACCAGGTCTTACACCACAGACACCTGCCATCCGTTGTCAGCTAGACTAGAACACCAGAACACCAGGTCTTACACCACAGACACCTGCCATCCATTGTCAGCTAGATAGAACACCAGGTCTTACACCACAGACACCTGCCATCCGTTGTCAGCTAGACTGAACACCAGGTCTTACACCACAGACACCTGCCATCCGTTGTCAGCTAGACTGAACACCAGGGTTACACCACAGACACCTGCCATCCGTTGTCAGCTAGATAGAACACCAGGTCTTACACCACAGACACCTGCCATCCGTTGTCAGCTAGATAGAACCGTGCCATCCGTTTGTCAGCTAGATAGAACACCAGGTTTGTCAGCTTACAGAACACCAGGCCTTACACCACAGACACCTGCCATCCGTTGTCAGCTAGATAGAACACCAGGTCTTACACCACAGACACCTGCCATCCGTTGTCAGCTAGATAGAACACCAGGTCTTACACCACAGACACCTGCCATCCGTTGTCAGATAGAACTACCAGGTCTTACACACAGAACACCATCCGTTACACCACACCAGGCCTTACACCACAGACACCTGCCATCCGTTGTCAGCTAGATAGAACACCAGGTCTTACACCACAGACACCTGCCATCCGTTGTCAGCTAGACTGAACACCAGGTCTTACACCACAGACACCTGCCATCCGTTGTCAGCTAGACTGAACACCAGGTCTTACACCACAGACACCTGCCATCCGTTGTCAGCTAGATAGAACACCAGGTCTTACACCACAGACACCTGCCATCCGTTGTCAGCTAGATAGAACACCAGGTCTTACACCACAGACACCTGCCATCCGTTGTCAGCTAGATAGAACACCAGGTCTTACAGCACAGACACCTGCCATCCTTGTCAGCTAGATAGAACACCAGGTCTTACACCACAGACACCTGCCATCCGTTGTCAGCTAGATAGAACACCAGGTCTTACACCACAGACACCTGCCATCCTTGTCAGCTAGATAGAACACCAGGTCTTACACCACAGACACCTGCCATCCGTTGTCAGCTAGATAGAACACCAGGTCTTACACCACAGACACCTGCCATCCGTTGTCAGCTAGATAGAACACCAGGTCTTACACCACAGACACCTGCCATCCGTTGTCAGCTAGATAGAACACCAGGTCTTACACCACAGACACCTGCCATCCTTGTCAGCTAGATAGAACACCAGGTCTTACACCACAGACACCTGCCATCCGTTGTCAGCTAGATAGAACACCAGGTCTTACACCACAGACACCTGCCATCCGTTGTCAGCTAGACTGAACACCAGATAACACCAGGTCCTTACACAGACACCTGCCATCCGTTGTCAGCTAGACTGAACACCAGGTCTTACACCACAGACACCTGCCATCCGTTGTCAGCTAGATAGAACACCTGGTTTACACCACAGACACCTGCCATCCGTTGTCTAGAACACCAGGTCTTACACCACAGAACCTGCCATCCGTTGTCAGCTAGATTACACCACAGACACCTGCCATCCGTTGTCAGCTAGACTAGAACACCAGGTCTTACACCACAGACACCTGCCATCCGTTGTCAGCTAGATAGAACACCAGGTCTTACACCACAGACACCTGCCATCCGTTGTCAGCTAGACTGAACACCAGGCCATCCGTTACACCACAGACACCTGCCATCCGTTGTCAGCTAGATAGAACACCAGGTCTTACACCACAGACACCTGCCATCCGTTGTCAGCTAGATAGAACACCAGGTCTTACACCACAGACACCTGCCATCCGTTGTCAGCTAGATAGAACACCAGGTCTTACACCACAGACACCTGCCATCCGTTGTCAGCTAGATAGAACACCAGGTCTTACACCACAGACACCTGCCATCCGTTGTCAGCTAGATGAACACCAGGTCTTACACCACAGACACCTGCCATCCGTTGTCAGCTAGATGAACACCAGGTCTTACACCACAGACACCTGCCATCCGTTGTCAGCTAGATAGAACACCAGGTTACACCACAGACACCTGCCAAGGTCTTACACACCTGCCATCCGTTGGGCCATCTTGTCACAGATTGAACACAGACACACTGCCATCCGTTGTCAGCTAGACTGAACACCAGGTCTTACACCACAGACACCTGCCATCCGTTGTCAGCTAGATAGAACACCAGGTCTTACACCACAGACACCTGCCATCCGTTGTCAGCTAGATAGAACACCAGGTCTTACACCACAGACACCTGCCATCCGTTGTCAGCTAGATAGAACACCAGGTCTTACACCACAGACACCTGCCATCCGTTGTCAGCTAGATAGAACACCAGGTCTTACACCACAGACACCTGCCATCCGTTGTCAGCTAGATAGAACACCAGGTCTTACACCACAGACACCTGCCATCCGTTGTCAGCTAGATAGAAACCAGGTCCAGGACACTTACACCACAGACACCTTACAGCCATCCGTTGTCAGCTAGATAGAACACCAGGTCTTACACCACAGACACCTGCCATCCGTTGTCAGCTAGATAGAACACCAGGTCTTACACCACAGACACCTGCCATCCGTTGTCATCTGCCATCCGTTGTCAGCAGCTAGATAGAACACCAGGTCTTACACCACAGACACCTGCCATCTAGATAGAACAGAACACCAGGTCTTACACCACAGACACCTGCCATCTAGTCAGCTAGAAACACCAGGTCTTACACCACAGACACCTGCCATCCGTTGTCAGCTAGATAGAACACCAGGTCTTACACCACAGACACCTGCCATCCGTTGTCAGCTAGATAGAACACCCAGGTCTTACACACACAGACACCTGCCATCCAGACACCTGCCATCCGTTGTCAGCTAGATAGAACACCAGGTCTTACACCACAGACACCTGCCATCCGTTTGTCAGCTAGATAGAACACCAGGTCTTACACCACAGACACCTGCCATCCGTTGTCAGCTAGATAGAACACCAGGTCTTACACCACAGACACCTGCCATCCGTTGTCAGCTAGATAGAACACCAGGTCTTACACCACAGACACCTGCCATCCGTTGTCAGCTAGATAGAACACCAGGTCTTACACCACAGACACCTGCCATCCGTTGTCAGCTAGATAGAACACCAGGTCTTACACCACAGACACCTGCCATCCGTTGTCAGCTAGATAGAACACCAGGTCTTACACCACAGACACCTGCCATCCGTTGTCAGCTAGATAGAACACCAGGTCTAGACTACACCAGGTCCACACAGACACCTGCATCCGTTGTCAGCTAGATAGAACACACCACAGACACCTGCCATCCGTTGTCAGCTAGATAGAACACCAGGTGACACCTGCCATCCGTTGTCAGCTAGATAGAACACCAGGTCTTACACCACAGACACCTGCCATCCGTTGTCAGCTAGATAGAACACCAGGTCTTACACACAGACACCTGCCATCCGTTGTCAGCTAGATAGAACACCAGGTCTTACACCACAGACACCTGCCATCCGTTGTCAGCTAGATAGAACACCAGGTCTTACAGAACACCAGGTCTTGCCATCCGTTGTCAGCTAGATAGAACACCTTACACAGACACCTGCAATCCATTGTCAGCTAGATAGAACACCAGGCCTTACACCACAGACACCTGCCATCCGTTGTCAGCTACAGACACCTGCCATCCGTTGTCAGCTAGATGAACACCAGGTCTTACACCACAGACACCTGCCATCCGTTGTCAGCTAGATAGAACACCAGAACACCAGGCCATCCTTACACCACAGACACCTGCCATCCGTTGTCAGCTAGATAGAACACCAGGTCTTACACCACAGACACCTGCCATCCGTTGTCAGCTAGATAGAACCCCAGGTCTTCCGTTGTCACAGACCACAGACACCTGCCATCCGTTGTCAGCTAGACTACACCACAGAACACCAGGGTCTTACACCACAGACACCTGCCATCCGTTGTCAGCTAGATAGAACACCAGGTCTTACACCACAGACACCTGCCATCCGTTGTCAGCTAGATAGAACACCAGGTCTTACAGCACAGACACCTGCCATCCGTTGTCAGCTAGATAGAACACCAGGTCTTACACCACAGACACCTGCCATCCGTTGTCAGCTAGATAGAACACCTGCCAGTTGTCAGCTAGATAGAACACTCTTACACCACAGACACCTGCCATCCATTGTCAGCTAGATAGAACACCAGGTCTTACACCACAGACACCTGCCATCCGTTGTCAGCTAGATAGAAACACCAGGTCTTACACCACAGACACCTGCCATCCGTTGTCAGCTAGATAGAACACCAGGTCTTACACCACAGACACCTGCCATCCGTTGTCAGCTAGATAGAACACCAGGTCTTAACACCAACCAGGTCTTACACCACAGACACCTGCCATCCGTTGTCAGCTAGATAGAAACCAGGGCCTTACACAGGTCTTACACCACAGACACCTGCCATCCGTTGTCAGCTAGACTGAACACCAGGTCTTACACCACAGACACCTGCCATCCGTTGTCAGCTAGATAGAACACCAGGTCTTACACCACAGACACCTGCCATCCCATGACACCTGTCAGCTAGAGCTAGAACACCAGGTCTTACACCACAGACACCTGCCATCCGTTGTCAGCTAGATAGAACACCAGGTCTTACACCACAGACACCTGCCATCCGTTGTCAGCTAGATAGAACACCAGGTCTTACACCACAGACACCTGCCATCCGTTGTCAGCTAGATAGAACACCAGGTCTTACACACAGACACCTGCCATCCGTTTGTCAGCAGCTAGACTGAACACCAGGTCTTACACCACAGACACCTGCCATCCGTTGTCAGCTAGATAGAACACCAGGCCTTACACCACAGACACCTGCCATCCGTTGTCAGCTAGATAGAACACCAGGTCTTACACCACAGACACCTGCCATCCGTTGTTGTCAGCTAGATAGAACACCAGGTCTTACACCACAGACACACCAGCCATCCGTTGTCAGCTAGATAGAACACCAGGTCTTACACCACAGACACCTGCCATCCGTTGTCAGCTAGATAGAACAGGTCTTACAGACAGACACCTGCCATCCGTTTTCAGCTAGATAGAACACCAGGTCTTACACCACAGACACTAGATAGAACACCAGGTCTTACACCACAGACACCTGCCATCCGTTGTCAGCTAGAGATAGAACACCAGGTCTTACACCACAGACACAGACTGCCATCCGTTGTCAGCTAGCAGATACACCAACACCAGCCATCCGTTTACACCACAGACACCTGCCATCCGTTGTCAGCTAGATAGAACACCAGGTCTTACACCACAGACACCTGCCATCCGTTGTCAGCTAGATAGAACACCAGGTCTTACACCACAGACACCTGCCATCCTTACAACACAGTTGTCAGCTAGATAGAACAGGCCTTACACCACAGACACCTGCCACCAGCAGACACCTGGTCTTACATCAGACACCTGCCATCCGTTGTCAGCTAGATAGAACACCAGGTCTTACACCACAGACACCTGCCATCCGTTGTCAGCTAGATAACACCAGACACACCAGCCATATCGTTGTCAGCTAGATAGAACACCAGTCTTACACCACAGACACCTTGTCAGCTATCACCAGGTTGTGCATCCGTTGTCAGCTAGACTACACCAGGTCTTACACCACAGACACCTGCCATCATCCGTTGTCAGCTAGATAGAACACCAGGCCTTACACCACAGACACCTGCCATCCGTTGTCAGCTAGATAGAACACCAGGTCCTTACACCACAGACACCTGCCATCCGTTGTCAGCTAGATAGAACACCAGGTCTTACACCACAGACACCTGCCATCCGTTGTCAGCTAGATAGAACACCAGGATCTTACACCACAGACACCTGCCATCCGTTGTCAGCTAGATAGAACACCAGGTCTTACACCACAGACACCTGCCATCCGTTGTCAGCTAGATAGAACCCAGAGGTCTTTACACCACAGACACCTGCCATCCGTTGTCAGCTAGATAGAACACCAGGTCTTACACACCACAGACACCTGCCATCCATAGTTACAGCTATCCGTTGTCAGGTTGATAGAACACCAGGTCTTACACCACAGACACCTGCCATCCGTTGTCAGCTAGAAGAACACCAGGTCTTACACCACAGACACCTGCCATCCGTTGTCAGCTAGATAGAACACCAGGTCTTACACCACAGACACCTGCCATGTCAGCTATCCCCAGGTCTGTCAGCTAGAGCTAGAACACCCAGGTCTTACACCACAGACACCTGCCATCCGTTGTCAGCTAGATAGAACACCAGGTCTTACACCACAGACACCTGCCATCCGTTGTCAGCTAGATAGAACACCAGGTCTTACACCACAGACACCTGCCATCCGTTGTCAGCTAGATAGAACACCAGGTCTTACACCACAGACACCTGCCATCTATTGTCAGCTAGATAGAACACCAGGTCTTACACCACAGACACCTGCCATCTATTGTCAGCTAGATAGAACACCAGGTCTTACACCACAGACACCTGCCATCTATTGTCAGCTAGATAGAACCCCAGGTCTTACACCACAGACACCTGCCATCTATTGTCAGCTAGATAGAACCCCAGGTCTTACACCACAGACACCTGCCATCCGTTGCCAGCTAGATAGAACACCAGGTCTTACACCACAGACACCTGCCATCCGTTGCCGGCTAGACTGAACACCAGGGTTACACCACAGACACCTGCCATCCGTTGCCTGCTAGACTGAAGTCTGCACTGGAGTCGCTGGTGCGCACACGGGGCCATCTGGAGCAGCCCCAGGGCAGCCAAGGTGCCCTTGCCTTGGGTGAGCGCAGCCCTCGGGCTCTGCTGCAGAGCAGGAGGACCTGCAGCTGCCTGTGCACTCGCCCACTTGCAGGGAGGGCTTCTCCAAGCTGTGCCCACAGGCAGTGCCCTCCTGTTCGGTGGCCCCCGCCCCCTCGGGATCAGGCTGACTGACGGGAGAAGGGGCTTCCACTGAAGCTTGGCCCGGGGCTGGGCTCACCACGCCTTCCCTCCACAGGAGCCGGCCTGCGGGTCCCAGATCCCACTCTGCGAGTAGCAGCCCTTGCTCCCTCGGGACGCCAGCGACCTCGAGCAAGGTGCAGGCTGCCTCACCCTACCCTTGGGGCACCTTGGTGTGGGAACCCCTCAGCAGCCTGATGGGAAGCAGGATGGCTCATCTCCTTGCTGGTCCTGGTGACCTTGACTCCTGCTCCAGGCGCCCCTGTGAAATCGTGCTTCTCTGGGAGCAAAGTCAGGTGGGAGTTTGCTCTGGGCTTCACGGGAGAGGAGCTGGAGAAGGCCCGGACCCCGGGCTGCAAGCTCCTGCTGAGTGCGGATCAGGCCAGTCTAGGTGCAAGACAGTTCTGCTCGATCATCCCCACCAAGACCGTTTGCCAATAAAGGCAGATCTGGCATTACGTCCTACTTACTATAAGGCGCAGACAAGTAAATCGTACAGCTTACCTGTGTCTCACTCTTTTTTGTAAAGATCGTCTGATTCATCCCTTCTGGGGAGTTCTCTCTAAATGCATGCCGTAGCCTTAGAACACGGTTTCCACCGTGACCACCAGGTGTTTGAGCAGCTCTGAGACCTGCTCCCTCTGCTTGCCCTTGGCCTCTTCCCATTGCTGCGGCAGATACCCGAGAGCCTGGCCTTAGAGAAGGAAGGCTCCTGCCCAGGACCCCCGCTGGTGAGAGCCCTGGGGGCTGAGCTGCTCGCCTCATGCCTAGGGCCCAGAGAAGAGGAAGGACCAGGTCCCCACGGGACCCTTCAAGGACACACCACCAATGACCTGCCACCTTCCATGTGGCCCCAGCTCCCTACAGAGCCGCCCTGGGGACCAGGCCTCGGACCTGTGGGCCTTTGGGACACATTTCTCCCCCAAAGCTCCCTCCCCGCTGGCCTGGTTTCTCCCCCGTCTGGCCACAGCGGGCAGGCTTTGTGTCCTGCTGCTGCTGATTCTGCACAGGGCGCATGGTGCAGAGCCTCTGTCCCCTCTCCTCTTCTGCACTGGGCCCCTCGGCTCCTGCAGGCCAGGGAGGAGGACAGGGACCCTGGGAAAGCAAGCCCCTTCAGGGCTGTCCACTGGTGGAACCCGGCAAGTCAGGACTCCCTTGGGTCGTGGCTTCCAGGTGGACCGCGGTCAGACAGCACCACCTGCGGGGGGTTGTGGGAATAGCAGGGCCACTGTGGCTGGTCTCCAGGGTGCGGATTGGCACCTGCAGTGGAAGTCCCTCTTTCTTACCTGAATTTCCGCTTGCTGGCTCGTTGCTCATTGTCCAACGTGGCCAGTTCCTCACCCAGCCGTGGAGCCCAAGACCTGGTCTCCTGGGGACTGCTGCACCGGAAGGGGCGGAGCTGGCGGCCACTCCAGCTGCAGCCTGGGATGGCATCTGTTCTGTCACTCCTCCGCACCTGCCGGGCAGTGGGCTGACCCTGCAGTGAGGAGGGGGAAGGCCAGGGGGCCTCTCACCGGACTCGCTGCATCAAGGCCAGTCCTGGTCCGGCCAGTCCTGGTCCAGCCCATCTGGCGCCCTTCAAGCCGGACGCAGCCAGTGAGCAGATGGGTGGGTGGGCTGCACGCAACCCCAGGGCAGTAGGCAGCCTGTGCTTCTGGGGCTGTGCCCAAGGAAGGGCTTGCAGGAGCAGGCCCGGCGCCACTCTGAGGTGAGTAGGGCCTGCCTGGCGGGACTGGAGGGCAGAACTCAAGATCTTCCTCTGACTTCCGCCACAGGAACACTGCAGCGGGCTCCCCAGCAGCTGGGCAGTGCCTCCTTCACCACGAGGGCACCAGCTCGCTGTCCCAGGCCTCTCCTGCTTCAGGTCGTCTTGGTGTGTCAGAGAGAACAGGAGAAGGACACTCTCCTGCCCCTTGAGAGGGGCCCAGGAGGCCACGGGGTCCCCATCACCCGTCAGGTGAAAGGGGAACGCACCCAGGAAGGATCACACCAAGGCAGACTCATGCCTGTGGGCGGTGGGCTGCTGAGCGCTGGTATTTGTAGTTGGTGTCCACAAAACCGTGGCCCACCCTCAGGGAGATCGTGCTTCCCTTAGAACACAGGTGAGGCAACCTGGCCTCTGGGGTCCGTAAAGGAAATGAGGGCATAGAAGGAAAGGACCTGGGGTCCATGCAGCCGAGTGCTTTCTCTTTGACCATCAAGAAGATTCTAAGGAGGTCCTCAAACCAGCTGTTCTCAGAGGCCACGTCCCCGGTGGGCTCAGGACAGACGCCCCACAGCGCCCCACCACGGCCTGCAGCTGCAATAGACAGGAACCACAGGAGCAAGGACCTCCCACCTTCTCCTGTCCATCACAGTCAAAGCCCTGTCCCCCAGAGCAAGCCCCGAGTCCCAGGGAGATCCTCCCCTGCTTCTGGCTTCCCTGGCAAGTGCTCCCGTCAAATGTCCCCATGATCTCAGAGACGTCCCCACGGTCCTCACCAGGACACCAGGAGGCCACCCCTCTGTGCAGCTGCTTCCCACTCTGTTGTCTCCTTCATCTGGCGCAGCATGAAGACCGCCTCCTGGCCTTGGCCTTCGTCTCTAAGGCCTGGGCTCCCCGAACGCTGGCTACGGGGACAAGCTCTGCCTCTCCGCTGGCCTGCTCTGGGGCTGTCAGTGCTGCACTGGACACAGGGAGTGAAGGCCCCCACAGGCCCGCCCAGCCGTGGCGGAGGCAGCGGGGGCACCCGTCCCCTCTCCGGAGCACATGCTCTGCCAACCGCGCCGCCCTCGCCACGTACCATCGTTAATTTACTTTTAAAAGCTGGAATGGTGAAAGGCAGAGTCTCTCAAGAGCATTCACCAGCTGGGTCAGAGGGGTGGGCACTCCGTGGGCTCGCGCCCACACTCGCGACATCAGACCTTTAATTCCAAACCTTTTCACAAAGCGCTGATTAACTTAATTAGAAAATTATTGTCAACATTTAAGGTGGGAAAAATAATCTTCCATGAACTCCCCGAGGAGGGGACTCTTCATAACTTGTCTTCTGAAGGCAACATTACTTTGTTGAAGAAAAATAAAAGAAAAAAGAAACCTTACACATCAATATCTTTCATGGTTGCAGATAAAAATCTCCAGGCGAAATAGAGAAAATGAATAGGACACTATTTAAGAAGAATAATGTGCAATGGAGTTAACTTTGCTAATGAAAGTTGACTTAGCACTTAAAATCAACCACAGCAATGCAACAGTTAACAAGACAAAGGTGTGATTATATCAGTGTGTACAGAAGTATCATGTAATAAAATTTAGCATCCAGCCATGATTCAAACAGGAAATAATCAAGAAAACACGGTTGGCCAAGGCTGAGGCCAGTCTCCAGGGTGGCCACGCCAGCCCTCCTGATGGAGGCCAAGATTTCAACATCCTCTTCAGCATCATCCTGCAAACACCAATCAGGGCAGCGAGGTGGAAGATAAACAGGATGTCAGGGCAGGAAATGGATCAGTGACTGCTTCCTCACTGACAAACAAGGGCCTGTGTCTATGGAAAATCCAAAGGAACATGACACACTCTTCGAAACTCAGGAGTGAACTTACCAAGTCTGTTGACACCCGCATCCACAATTCTTTGCTTTTCTCTGTTAGCACGGCACATCTCAAAAGTGAAGTTTTTAAAAACTGTACAATAGTATACAACCTATCAATACCAAAAAATAGGCCAACAAAAATGGGCAAGAGCCTGGAGATGTTACTAAAGCCCATCAGAGGAGTCGGGCCTAGGTACCGGGATGCGCTGTGTCCATGGGTCGGAGAGTAAAGGTTCTAAAATTCATTTAGCCCCCCAAATTCATAGATGGAGTACAATACCAATCACGATTCCTGAAGCCTGTTTGTGCTTTTTGTAAAAATGGACAGCTGCCACCACAGTGGTGTGGAAAGGCAGAGGGCCAGGCTGGAAGCACCGGGCAGGTGAGGTAGCCCTGAGGAGGGGAGGGAGCTCTCCGTCAGCACCCCGAGCTAGCTCTGCAGACCTGAGCTGCCGCGCAGGACACACCAGCACGACCCCTCCGTCCAGGGCGCCCGTGGGGCCGCAGGAGAGCCAGCCTTCCACATGTGGACAAAGGTCAGTGGAAGTGCATGAACCTGGCCCTGCCAGACGCTGGGCTTGGGGCCACTTCTGAGCTCACCCAGAACTGGACCGGAAAGGCGAGGTCACCACGTTCCTGGAAGACCACGTAGAGGAAACGCTACTGCCCACCGAGGTTCCCAAGCAGGACACAACAGGCCCGAGGAGACGAGGCTGATGCGTGGCATGTGGCGACTGTGACCTCCATTCAACAGGACCCTGGCAGGAGGATGAAAGGCATGGACGGAGAGGTGGCTTCGCGATGCCGTCTCTGAAGGGTGGCGTCTGTAACAGGCGGAAACGACTGCAGGTCAGTAGCAAGGGGACTCCTCCAGAGCAGGCACCCAGAGTCTGACAGCACCGAAGGTGTTCAGCACGTTGACAGGCAGCAAGCGCCGTCTGTCCTGGCCCAGTGAGGAGCTGCTTCCCGCTGGCCCTCCAGCCTCCTGAAGAGGAGGCCACGGGAAGCCGCTTCTGCCTTGGGAGCCAGCCCTTGGCAGGGCCCCAGGCGCCCGATCCTGGGGTGTCTGCTCTGCTTGGCCTGTCACCTCCTACTGGACGGTGCAGCCGCCTGAGGGCCTTGGCCCCAAGGACCAGCGATGACAGCAGGGCCTGGGGTGTCCTCGGTGTGCTTTTGCTGCACAGCCCAAACCCGTAACCACGGACGTTAAGAATCCACCTACACCACGGGAACTCTTCCCGGGAAGTGTATCTGGGACCTGAGAGTCCCTGTCACCTATGCTCTGATTCTCAAGTGCTCAAGCGGCCTGGGAAGAAGGGGTGTGGTCAGGACATCTTTTGGATCAATGTGGATGATTCCTCAAGGGACCGTGGCTGCCCACAGAGCCATCAGCAGCTCCAGGCTGAGCTCCCACCACTGGGTCAGCAGACACAGGCGACCTCTGAGCGCCCTCGGACCCTGAGTCTGCCTGTGGGACAGGCCTGCCAGGGCCTGAGGCAGGCCGAGTCTAGCACAGGGGACAGGCTCCACGGGAGGGACACGACTGCCTTTCGCAGGAGCGAGGGGTGTCACCTCCAGATGCGCAAGGGCAGAGCCCCTGAGGTCCCCATTGGTGTCCCCGAGGGCGGGTCCTCCAGGCTGGTCCTGAGCTTTGTGGCCCCCACCCCCCAGTGCTGCTGGTGGGTTGGGAGCATTTCTTACAAGGAAGCACCCTCAGCCTCTGAGGCCAGGCCATTCCTCTGGCCCCAGCCCCCTGCCCCAGGTCCAGTGCAGTCCCATTCTGTTGCCGCCTGAAGCGATGGCTGCTTGGAGCAACGAAGCCGCAGGAAGAAGTTCAGAGGCGAACTGGAAACAAACAGCCTTTTTATTCTGATAACTTTTCTCTCTGGCTCTAACAACGACTAACACGCACCACACACCACCAAAAAATGGTGCAGACCCGATCAGCAATCTCGGCTCAAGTCACTCGAGATCCCGGGCCAAGTCTCGTGAGACTACGGAAGGCGGCAATGCCCAAATATCCATGGCCCATAGTCAACCGCAATTTAAGCCATCTCTCCAAACAGGGCTCCTACACCATTCACCACCAGGACATGCCTGGCTGCCCAGGGAAATAGTGGAGCCCCCACCCTTTCCCCCGAGTGTGAAGGAGGCCCACGCTTGTGCCGGACCCTGAGATGTGTCACAGGGGCCACTCTGGAGGGTGTCAGGGCTGTTCCTGTCCCTGGCCTGCGATGAGGCTGATGCTCACTGTTGTGCCCAGAGAACGGATCCCCCAAAACCACCAAGGAGTCCGGAGTGCATGCAAGAACAAAGAGCCTTTAGACGGGCTTAAGCTCGGACTCTCAGACCTCACCAACACAGTGGATCTGTACTGAGAGCCCAGAAATGAGGAAAGACTGAGTTTTTATAGGGGTAGAAGCAAGGAGGAGGAGGGGCTCGCCTGATTGGCCAGGGGAGCCCATGCGTGTCTAAGGAGGCTTTCATTGGTGGGCGCCACCTCCAGAGCTGTGGATGTGCTGACTGTTCACTGCAGGGCCCTGCAGGGCCCAGGGCCCAGGGCCCAGGGTCCTGCATTGCCCTAGTTTATTGTGCCCAGGCTAGCTTATCATATCCGGGCTTATTCCTGCTTTGTGACAAGAGACCTGCAACACTTTGGGGCAGCTGATAACAAAATGGGGTCACAGTGGTTTGACTTCTACTGTCTTTTAGCCAAGCATTTTACAGAAGCAAAAAGAAGCAGTTAAACTGAAAAGAGGCTTGGGGCTGAACAAGGAGGGTCCCACACTCACCAGGGGGCGCTTGGAGCCAGCTGCACTGGTGCATTCTGGAAGAAGAGGACCAGGGCTCCAGGCTGCCCCTGCCCCTGATGGCACCAGCTGCTCCCACGCCAACCCCGACTTTCCTCCAGGGGGCCTTCATCTGTGCAGCTGTGGTCCCATGTGCTCCCGGCCTCCTGGAAACAGCACCGCTGAGGCCTTGCCAGGCCAACCCGAAACAGCCCTCCAGGGCTAGCGAGGAGAACAAGGCCTTTGTGGAAGAGGGCTTGTGGGGAGCGGCCCTGGGTCTGTGGGTCCTCCCTGCCTGGTGGGCCAGCCCTGGGGCTGCCGGGCCACAGGCTTCCCACGCAGCCCAGGCGTGGGCCAAGCCCAGGACGCTCGGGGCCTCTGCAGACCTGCCCTGCGACTGAGGGCGTGGCAGCCACCCGTGGTCCCTGCAGGGGAGCCTGCCTCCCACCCACGGTCTCCGCAGGGGAGCCTGCCTCCCGCCCAGCTCCGAAAACAGAGGGCATGGCTCCCGGCCTCTGAGGCCGAGCCATTGTGCACCTGGCTCTTCTCACAGAGATGTCCTCTCCCGAACAATGGAAGGGTCAAGTCCAGCTGGGGTCAGGGCAGGAACCTGTCTCCCAGTGAGGCAACTGACTCCGCTTCTTCCCAAGACCCCAGTGGCCTGGGCCAGCCCCATCCTGGCCCCCGCCGCCGTCCTCCCCTGCAGGCCTGAGAAGGCTCCCAGGTCCCGGGAGGTGCATCCCCACCTGCGTCGGCTGGCGTCTGGAGGTCACCCCTGGGCTCAGCTCTGTCCCTTGAGGGTGGAGTCTGGAGGGCCTGCCCACGTGTCTCCTTCTGCCCCCAGTTACAGATGGGGACGTGAAACCAGGCAAAGCAAAGTCCTGCAGGGTTTCCTGAGCCACCCCGCCCTGCTCGGCCCCTCTGCGCAGCCCCTGAGGGGAGCCTGCAAGTCCGGCCTGAAGCAGCCCTGCAGCTGGAGAGGGAGGCCGGGCGGGGCGCGGGCGGGGTGCAGCCTGTGGCCTGGTAGGGGTCCTCTTCCTGCTCCCGGTGCAGAGGGAGACGTGGCCTGCCTCCCTCGTCTTCAGCCGCTGGCCCAGGAGTCATAGGACAGTACTTCGGGATGGGCCTTTAGAGAGGTGATCAGGGAAGTGCTGTCAGCAGGGCGGCCCTGACCCAGTGGCCTGGAGTCCTTGAGAAGCGGAGATCAGGACACACGCCGCAGGGCAGCGCGCGAGGACACAGCGACAACAGCATGCCGGCCAGGAGAGGCCTCGGGGGCCAGCCCTGCCCACAGCGCACCTCTGACTCCAGGCCTGTGAGAGGTGAGCCTGGCCGCCTTTGTTAGGACAGCCGCGATGGCCTGGGGTGACCCGAGTGCCCCAGGCCTCCCCTGTGGAACGCTGACCCCTGAGTGCCGAGAGGAACAAGTTTCATCTGACTGTGGGGTGCAGAGGGTCAGGGTTGGGCAAGGTCATTGGGGCCACCCTTGGATCCTGGTGGTTTTGCAGGAAGGAGAGACGTCACAAGGTGCACACACATGCACATGCACGCTTCCCTGTCCTTCCATGGAATGTCCTGCACCACCTTGGGACAGCAAGAGCCACCCCCGGATGTGGCCCCTCCACCTTGGCCCACCAGAACCAAGAGCCAAACCAAAGCTCCGTTCTCTGTGACTCCCCAGTCCATGGCTCTGTTAGTGGCAGCAGAGACCAGGCCACCACAGCGTGAGCAGGTCGGCGTGGATTCCTGTTAGACACCAAGGCAGGTGGCAGCGTGGCCAGGCGCGGCCACTCGCACCTCTCACTCCAAGCAGAGCCTGCTGGAAGCTGCCTGAGCCCCTCCTGGCCTGGGGGCCACCTTAGCCTGGCCCGTCCAGCCCCAGGGAGTAGAGGCACCCCATTAGCCTGGCCCGTCCAGCCCCAGGAAGTAGAGGGCACCCCCTTAGCCTGGCCCGTCCAGCCCCAGGGAGTAGGGGCACCCCCCTTAGCCTGTCCCGTCCAGCCCCAGGGAGTAGGGGCACCCCCTTAGCCTGGCCCGTCCAGCCCCAGGGAGTAGAGGCACCCCCTTAGCCTGGCCCGTCCAGCCCCAGGGAGTAGAGGCACCCCCTTAGCCTGGCCCGCCCAGCCCCAGGGAGTAGAGGGCACCCCCTTAGCCTGGCCCGCCCAGCCCCAGGGAGTAGGGGCACCCCCTTAGCCTGGCCCGCCCAGCCCCAGGGAGTAGAGGGCACCCCCTTAGCCTGGCCCGTCCAGCCCCAGGGAGTAGGGGCACCCTCTTAGCCTGGCCCGTCCAGCCCCAGGGAGTAGGGGCACCCCCTTAGCCTGGCCCGTCCAGCCCCAGGGAGTAGAGGGCACCCCCTTAGCCTGGCCCGCCCAGCCCCAGGGAGTAGGGGCACCCCCTTAGCCTGGCCCGTCCAGCCCCAGGGAGTAGAGGGCACCCCCTTAGCCTGGCCCGTCCAGCCCCAGGGAGTAGAGGCACCCCATTAGCCTGGCCCGTCCAGCCCCAGGGAGTAGAGGGCACCCCCTTAGCCTGGCCCGTCCAGCCCCAGGGAGTAGGGGCACCCCCTTAGCCTGGCCCGTCCAGCCCCAGGGAGTAGGGGCACCCCCTTAGCCTGTCCCGTCCAGCCCCAGGGAGTAGGGGCACCCCCTTAGCCTGGCCCGTCCAGCCCCAGGGAGTAGGGGCACCCCCTTAGCCTGGCCCGTCCAGCCCTAGGGAGTAGGGGCACCCCCTTAGCCTGGCCCGTCCAGCCCTAGGGAGTAGAGGCACCCCCCTTAGCCTGGCCCGTCCAGCCCCAGGGAGTAGAGGGCACCCCCTTAGCCTGGCCCGTCCAGCCCCAGGGAGTAGGGGCACCCCCTTAGCCTGGCCCGTCCAGCCCCAGGGAGTAGGGGCACCCCCTTAGCCTGGCCCGTCCAGCCCCAGGGAGTAGGGGCACCCCCTTAGCCTGGCCCGCCCAGCCCTAGGGAGTAGGGGCACCCCCTTAGCCTGGCCCGTCCAGCCCCAGGGAGTAGAGGGCACCCCCTTAGCCTGGCCTGTCCAGCCCTAGGGAGTAGGGGCACCCCCTTAGCCTGGCCTGTCCAGCCCTAGGGAGTAGAGGCACCCCCTTAGCCTGGCCTGTCCAGCCCTAGGGAGTAGGGGCACCCCCTTAGCCTGGCCTGTCCAGCCCTAGGGAGTAGAGGCACCCCCTTAGCCTGGCCTGTCCAGCCCTAGGGAGTAGAGGCACCCCAGGATTTCCCACAGCAGCTGCAGCCAGGGAGCGCGGCCGGGACCTGGTGGGGCTTGCCTGGGACGCCAGGGGCACTGGCGCTCTAGGCCCAGAGGAGAAAGAGCCACGCACAGAGCGATCCCTGTCCCCAGCACAGGGCTGCCATTGTACCAGTGACCGGGGTCCCTGGCTGGCCCGTCACCGTGAGCCCTCGCTCTTCTCGCTCTGCTTTCCAAGGCTCCACACAGAAGTCTGACCCTGAGCAGTGCAGAGGAAAAACTACCAGGCCTGCCAGGGCCTACCAGAGCACAGCCGTGGGCCGCCAGAAGTGCTGGCCATGCCCGGGAGCAGGCCCCACGGGCCCTTTAGGTGACTTGTGTGCATAGTAATGACAGGTTACCCTGAGGTGGCCCAGCTCAGAAGATCCTGCAGGAGGTGACTGAGGTGTCCTGAGGCCATACCCCAGTCCACCAGGCATCACATGCTCCCCCAGGAGTGGTCAGCCAGCACCGCACCTGCGGCCAGTGTGGCCAGCTGAACAGGTCCCTGAGCTGTGTACTAGACAGTGGGCAGAGGACGCACGGCCAAGGTCAGAGCACAGTGCACGCCCGTCTGTCCCAGAGGGCCTCCAGGACCTCAGCCTGGCCCTTGCAGGGCCCGAGGCTGGTGCCGTGGACCCCACCTGCTTTGCTCTCTCTGTCCTGGCCCTAGAGGTCTGGCGCACTGCAGCCTGGAGGCCCAGACGCCCGGGAAGCTTCCTGTGACCCTCCGTCACCCAGGTCTGCTTCTTGAGCAACTACTGAGAGCAAGCATGGCAGAGTGAGTCCCTGTGCCCACCCTGCCCTGTCCTGGGGGCTGTGAGGCAGAGTGGGTTGAACGCAGCTGCAGGCTCATTAGGAGTCTCGCACCACAAAGGCTCCTTGAGACTCGCCGCTTTCCAGGCCTGTGCTGGGGGCCAGCGTCGGGGGAAAGTCTGGCCCTCTTCGTAGAGCATCGGTTTCAGACAAAGTCACAGACAAAGCAACTTGTGGCAATGTGCTCTTTTCTGTCTGTCAGAATCTGTTTGCAGAAGCAGATTCAGAAGCAGAAAAAGCCTTCTCAGCCCGTCTTGCAGGCAGGAGGGGCTTCGCGTGCACAGAGATGGAATGGAATTTTCGGGGTAGATCTTCATGAGCCTCTTACATGGGGGCAAACCCAGCTGCTGGGCGCTCATTTTATTCTGCCCTTGTCTCTTGCTGCTGCTGGGAATAAGCAAACAATGGCAGGAGCCCCAGTAGCTGCCAGGAGAACTCGAGCTCAGGGCCCCGCGTGAGGATGGGGCAGGGGCAAGGGGCAGGGCGGCTAGACGGCGCCAGGCTGCTGCCCACTGGCACCTGCGTCTGCGAGGGAAACCGCGCTCATTCCTAAAAGCAGCCCAGCCTGGGAGTTCACTGCGGTGATCTGCTGTCTGGGAATTCCACAGCAGAACTCCATCACTAAGTAAACCTATAAAAGAGGATTCCAGCCTGGCTCAGTCCTACAAAGGGACCACTGGCACCCAGCCCGCAGCCCAGGGTCCTCGGCCTCAGTCTGGGAAGGTCTGGGAAGGACTGGGAGGCTGCTGCCCCCTCAGGGTTGACACTACCCCAGCCCTGTGGAGGGCAAGGGGAAGCTGGGGACGGCCCTGCAGGGAGGAGGGCAGAGGAGGGCAGAGAGAAGGACAGGCAGAGGGCACGTGGACATGCCATGTCTCAGATGTACTCTGGGGGCAGGAGGTCCTTGGAGCTGCGAGGGCAAATAAACTGAGCTGACCCCAGCCCCCATGCAATCCGACACCTGCCTGGGGCTTGGCTATGGGATGGCCCCACCCTGGCTGTGCAGGCAGGTGCCAGCGCTGTCCCAGCTTGGCTGTGGGACGTCCCCCTGCCCTGCCTTGCAGGCAGGTGTCATCTGCTGTCCCAGCTTGGCTGTGGGACGTCACCCCTGTCCTGTGCAGACAGGTGTCAGCTGCTGTCACAGCTCAGGGGACAGTGGCACCCTGGGAGAGAGCCTCTGTACTAACTCCGTGGAGAACAGCAGAGGGACAGGACACCGGGCAGATGAGCAGCCCGTGTGGGGGCAGGGCGGGCCGCGAGGTGCAGGTGTGGAGCCTGCGGCTACGGGTGTGGAGGGGCCAGGTGTGCACAGCCCCCTCCTGGACAGCGCCTGCGCCTCCTGGCAGGTGCCCCGTGATGTAGGAAGCCGGAGCCGTGCCATGGAGGGGTCCACCCTGGGGCTGCTGAGCAGCCACTAGCTGAACGGGAGGCGCGCCGGGGAGCAGCCCGCCAAGTGTGCCGGCAGGTGGCTGGTGGGCTGCGGTCCCCAGCCCTGGGCGTGGCTTGTGGGAGCCAGGTTGGGGCAGGCAGCTGGCTGAGATGGGAGTGGAGCTGGGAAGGGTGCGGAGGAGCCCAGACTCACCCCGGGCGCGCTGCCTGACTCCCCTTGGATTTGTGAGGGGAGGAGTTGGGTAAGCCACTGGTCAGAAGTGGGGTGCTCTGGGCTGGGGAGATCTTCAGGGGCGACGCAGCCTCCCTACTGCCTGGGCCAGGGCTGGCATGTTGCACGCCCCCCACTGCCCCTCCCTGAAGGAAGGGCCGCCTGGCTGACAGCACACGGCCAGCTCCCACAGAGAGGGCCACTGGCCCCTGTGCTGCCAGCACCTGGCCCCTGGGACAGCAGCATCGCCCAAGGCCACAGCCAGGCCGGAAGTCTGCGGCTGGGTCACACACACCGTGCCAGCCCGCTGCCCTGCCCAGGGTGGGAAGCAGGTCTGGGCTGGCTCCCAGCGGTCTGGGGCCCGAGCTGGGGCAGAAATTCCTCTGCCTGTGGCAGACGCGTTTTCTCCAGTGTGGGAAAGCAGTGTCAGCCAGCAGCTTGCCGGGGCGGGCCATGCCTGAGAGAAGCGAGCCCAAACAGCACGTCCAGCGGTTTCAGGGTCAGCTCAGCCATGGGCGGCGTGGACACCTCCAGGAATGCAGGCGCCAGGGGCCTGGGCTCCTCGCAGGAACAGCGGCCAGCCCCTGTGGGCACACAGCTCCAGGGGCCTGGACGGCCAGACGCCACCCCAGAGGTGGGCACGCAGCACACTGTGCTTGGACTCAGTGACCCGCGAGGTCATACTCCACACGCCCGCTGTGGGAGATGGGCAGGAAACAGCCCGGCCAGTCCTGAGAGGCAGGGATACCGCCGCGAGGCAGGCCGCGCGTTGAAGGCAGTGAGCGACGCAAGCACCAACAGGTGGAGGGTGAGCAGCATGGCGAGCACAGGAATGTGCTCTGTTTGCATCTGGAGAGCCCCAGGCTGGGTCCCAGGGAGCACGTGCAGAGGCAGGGCCTGGGGGCCCTGGGCCAGGAGGGAGGGACTCTGGGGATGGGGCTCTGTTGCAGGTGGTGTGTAGGCTGCCTGGTACCGTAAACCGGGATAAAAACTCTCGGAGGCAGAGTTAAGCTTTTACTACTTTTACTTCTACTTTCTTAGAGCTTAGAGAGAGAAAGAAAGATTTTTAGAGAGAAAGATTAGAGCGAGCTTTTCTTCTTGTCTTCTTAGCTTAGAGTAGAGTAAAGAAAGATAGAGCTTAGCTTAGAGAAAGACTAGAGCTTCTTTCTTCTCTCTTCTTTCTTCCTTCTTCTGTCTTCTGTCTTCTGTCTTCCTCGGGAGCCTCGGCCTTACTCTGACCAGTCCTCTGGAGCCTCGGCCTAACTCTGGCCAGTCATTACTTCTTCTATCTGGTTTCTCTTCTGTAACCGCTCTGCCTACGTTCTGGCCGCTCTGATTCTTCTGACCGACCGAGTGACTGCCCGGCTGACTGAATTCTCCGTTCTCCTAACTCGGACCGCTTTCACCCGGTTATATACCTTCAGGTTTGCGGGTGCCTACAGGTGCGTCACATACATATCAGGTGGAACCCATGGCTTCCAGCTAGCTACAACAGCCCTTCCTAATTAGGGCTCCTTCAGTGGTGGGTCCTGGGGCCACCCTGGAGGGCCCCATTGCCCTGTGGGAGCTGCTGCACTCCACCACGCCTTCTGCCCACCACGCTGCCCTCACCTCAGGCCCAGAGCAATGGAGCAGGCCAGCAGGGCACCTCTGAAGCCACGAGCAAAAATCAACATTCTCCAGCCGGGCGCGGTGGCACACCTGTAATCCCAGCAGCTCGGGAGGCTGAGGCAGGAGGATCGCGAGTTCAAAGCCAGCCTCAGCAGCAGCGAGGCACTAAGCAACTCAGTGAGACCCTGTCTCTAAGTAAATACAAACCAGGGCTGGGGATGTGGCCCAGTGGCTGAGTGCCCCTGAGCTCAATCCCCAGTACCTACCCACCCGCCAAAATATCAGCACTCTTCCTCTACAGCGTTCTTGTTGGGACTTTAGTCACAGCAATGAGAAGCTAATTAGCATAAAATCTAAGTGGCCAATTAGTTATTTAAATAACAGACAAGGCCAGCGCACTGTGGCTTTCTCGTACAGGAATCTCACTCTGCCCCCCTGAGATGTGCTGGTTTTAGACATCATAAGCCTCAACAACACACCGTGTTCTCAAGGTTTGGGTCCCCTAAAGTGATGGTGTCGGGAGGTGGGGCATTTGGGTGACGAGGTCAGGAAGGTGGACCTCACGAGGGCATTAGTGCCCACGTAAAGGAGGCCCAGGGACGCCCTGCCCTTCCTTCTGGGGAAGGAGCCTGAGGACACAGGGCCTGGGCCGGGAGAGCCGAAGCTGCCGGGCCCTGCCTGGGACCCGCCTTCCAGGGCTGGGGTGCTCCGTGGGAAGGCGTCCCTGCCACCCAGCGTCAGGACGCTCTTGTCACCTGAGGGAAGCCCCCCTCCCCCGGTCTTCCTGGGTGGCCTGTCCTGGACATGGGGGCTCTGTGGCTCTCGTGGCCCCAGGTGGTGTCCAGCACTGACTCACAGCCACCTCCCTGCTCCTGTGAGAAGGCCACACTTGCCACCCCCCCAGCGACGGCGGGAAGGTGGCTGTTTCCACCCTGGCTGCTCCAAGAGTGCCACCATGACCGTGTGCGCACGCTTTGTGCCCACGCTTTGTGCAGGGGCATCTCCAGCTCCTCTGGAGTGTGCCAAGGAGGGCGGGCTGCGCCTCGGGGCCGCCTTGCTGTCCTCTCCCAGACCCTGACGGTCTTCACGGCCGCCCATCACCATCACTTCCACCCCGCGAGGCTCCAGACCGCACCGCCTCACCTGCTCCTGCTCCTGCCTGCTCACCTGCTCCTGCTCCTGTCTGCTCACAGCTGCAGGGGCGGGCTCTGAGGCCACCTGTCACCTGTGAGGGGTTCCGTCATGCAGGGAGCAGCGCGGCCCTCACGTGTCCCCACAGCGTCACCGCTCGGGAACAGCTCCTGCTCCACACCAGCATGGCCCCTCCACCCCCTGTGGTTTGTGGGCGGCGCGAGGCAGGCTTGGTCACTTGTTCACCCGGGTCTGAGCAGGGCGTCACAGAAGCAGGCCAGGAGCACCCTGTCCTCCCCGGCCCTGCCTGTCCAGCCTGGCTGCAGAGCTGGCCACGGACCCCTGACCGCCCCCAGGACAGCTCCCCTAGGAGTGCTCCGTCAGGCTCAGGGACCTGGCAGTCAGAGGGACGCTGCACCCTCCCTCCTCGCAGGCGTGCCGTGGGCGTGGACCAGGCGTGCTGAGCACACGTGCTGCGTGCCGCCGTGGCCTCGGTGTGTCCCCCAGACGCTCGTGCCAAGGCCTTGGTTCCCAGGGCAGGGGCAGGGGTTCGAGAGTGACTGACGGCAGGCTCTGCCTCCTGCAGGGCAGGTCCTCGCCGAGGAGAAGGCGGAGTGCGGAGAGGCCAGCTCGGCCTCTGCCTCTGCCGTGCTCCTCCGCCTCGGGCCGCCTGCTCCAGAGCTGGGCTGGTCCAGGTCTTCCCCAGTCGCCCAGCGCCAGGCTCCGAAGCAGCACCACGACAGACGGGCCGCCCTCGGCTGCGCATCTGTGGGTGGACACCTGCCTACGGCACTCGAGTGCCCTCCTGTCCCTGCGCCCTGGAGGGCGGAGGCCTGTCCTATCAGGGGGCGGGGCCTCTGTGCTGGCCTCGCAGGGCGGGGCTCTGGCCTGGGAGCCCCTGGAGCGGGGTGCTGCCTGCCGAGGACAGGGTGTCCAGGCCGAGATGGCCAGGTGTGGCAGCGCCTGGGGAAACAGAGGCGAGGAAAGGGCCAGGCTGGGGGCCGGGGCCAAGCCCCGATGCTCCCTGGACTGGGCAGATTCAAACAGGGAACGGCACGCTGAGCTCTTCTCGGGAACTGGGCGGCCAAGCAGGGCGTGGTGGGCCCGAGGAGGCGGAGGAGGCCCGAGGGAGGAGCGGCAGGTGGCCTCCCACGCGCAGTCCAGCCGCCGGGGTGGAGAAGGGGCTCGCTGTGTGGGAGGCCTTGTGCAGGCTTGCCGTCTGGGTGGACCCATGGGTCTCGCGAGGACCGCGGCCCTCTTGGCCTCTGTGTGGGCAGCAGTCCCGCCCGCCCGCCCGCACTGAGGCTTCTGCCCGCATGCCACAGGACGCACGGGGTCACATTCAGATGTGGGGGGCAGCTTGAGCCAGTAGCGGCCCCCTCGCGCGCCCCAGGGACGCCGGCTCCCACAGGCAGGCCATGCGCGGTCGCAGGCAGCTCCCACTCACGTGCCTCAGAGCCAGGTCCTGCTCCTGGGCTGCAGACCCCTGCCCCCCCTGCAGGCTGCTGGCCACAGCGGCTGGAACGTCCCGCAGGCCCCGGTGCTGCAGGACTGGCCCCCCAGAGGCACGATCGGGAGGAGGGGAGCCTCTGGGAGGAGGCCTTGGAGGTCCGAGGCCACCAGAGGGTGCGTGGCAGGGACGTGAGTCGTCAGCCCTGCTCGCCACAGGCCCAAGCAACAGGCCAGAGGAGCAGGCCGGCTGCAGAGCTGTGAGCCACGGAGACCCCTCTCCCCTCCGCCAAGGACCCGGCTTGCATGCAGCCCCGGGAAGCTGGTGCACACCCGTCTGTCCTCCTGAGCACCCAGGCTCTTGGAAAATCAGAGGACCACAAGACCCTGTGCTCTCCTGCTTTGGGCCCTGCCATCCCTTCCCTGTCACCTGCGCACAGGGACAGTGGGCACAGTGGGGCGGGAGGGCGTGTGCTCCTGGGGGTGCGCGACGGCATGAGGGCGCAGAGCAGCAGGACCTGCAGGCACTGGGCCAAGCGTCCCACCTCCTCACCAAGAATCTGTCCAGAGATGTTCAGCCTCATGTGAGCGTCACACAGCTGTGACAGGCCAAGGTGTGGACTCTGGTGAGCAACTTGGCTTCCCCCTCCCGTCCCCCCCGCGTTGTGCTGATCTGTCCAGGAAGACGGCCCGCGGGCCTCATGGCCACAGGCCCTCAAGGTCCCCTGGCTCTCCTGCCCTGGGGACTCCGTGGGCTGGTGCCTCCTGGTTTCCTCAGGATGACCTCACTTCCATCTGCAGACTGTCCCCAAGGGGGACGCTGTTGTTGATACGAAAATGTAAACAAAAGGAACTCTTGGAAAATTAGAGCCAGATCTTAGGAAGAACAGGGGTTCCCAGGCCCAACTGCGGTGGTGGGAGTCTGTCCCTTGGCGATGGGCTCCGTCTGCCAGTCCTCAGGCCAGAGGCGTTGGGATGGCACCGCACGGTCGCCTGCCTGGCAACGGGTCCAAAGGTAGAAAGCCAACTGCCTCTCGACCCAGGGAAGATGCCTGGCAGCTGCCCTCACCAGCGCCTTCCAGAGCCGGCCCTGCACGCCGTCTGCCTGCTGTGCCCGGGAGGAGCCTGCCTCAGAGGTCTGCCAGGCACGTTGCCATGAGGGAGGCTCCCAAGGAAGTGCTCTTGCCCTCGGCATTCTCCCAGGCGAGGCCGGCGGAGGGCACACTTACTGTGCACATGCTCTCGCACCCTCCCCAGGTCTCCGTGAGCCGGACAAGAGTCCACAGGAGGAGCATCTGAGGACATGCACATCCCAGTGCAGAGGGCGGGAGACACCACCCTGAGCTCAGCTCACCGCAGGAGCAGGTCCAGACAGGAAGTGCCCACGGGTGCCAGGGCCACCAGAGGCGATGGCCATGACGGAAACACAGCAAGGTGGCCAGGGAGACTGGGCGGGAGCACTGAGCTGCGGTCCCTGGCCAAGAGCTCAGTCCTCCTGGGCCCTTCAGGGACCTCCACACACAGCTCACACTCACCTGCACACACACACTCACCTGCACACACACACTCACCTGCACACACTCACCTGCACACACACACTCACCTGCACACACCTGCACACACACACACTCACCTGCACACACTCACCTGCACACACACACATCATCTGCACACACTCATCTGCACACACACACACACCTGCACATACTCACCTGCACACACACACTCACCTGCACACACTTGTTGCCACCTGAAGCGCTTGGAGCAACGGAGCCGCGGGAAAAACTTCAGAGGCGAACTGGAGACAAACAGCTTTTTATTCTGATAACTTTTCTCTCTGGTTCTAACAACGACTAACACACGACAAACACACCACTAAAATGGCGCTGACCCGATTAGCAATTTCGGCCAAGTCACTCGAGATCCCGCAACAAGTCCCGTGAGACTACGGGAGGCAACAAAGCCCAAATCTCCACGGCTCATAGTCAACCGCAAATCAAGTCAATCCCCAAACAGGGCTCCTGCACACACTCATCTGCACACACACTCACCTGCACACACACTCACCTGCACACACACACTCACCTGCACACACACACTCATCTGCACATACTCACCTGCACACACACACACTCACCTGCACACACTCACCTGCACACACACTCACCTGCACACACACACTCATCTGCACATACTCACCTGCATACACTCATCTGCACACACACACTCACCTGCACACACTTGCACACACACTAACCTGAACACACACTCACCTGCACACACTCACCTGCACACACATACTCACCTGCACACACTCACCTTCACACATGTGTAGGAGCCCTGTTTGGGGAGATGGCTTAAATTGCGGTTGACTATGGGCCATAAAGATTTGGGCATTGTCGCCTTCCGTAGTCTCACGGGACTTGGCCCGGGATCTCGAGTGACTTGGCTGAGATTGCTGATCGGGTCAGCGCCATTTTGGTGGTGTGTGCGGCGTGTGTTTAGTCATTGTTAAAACCAGAGAGAAAAGTTATCAGAATAAAAAGCTGTTTGTCTCCAGTTTGCCTCTGAACTTCTTCCCGCGGCTCCGTTGCTCCAAGCGGCCATCGCTTCAGGCAGCAACACACATGCACACTCACCCGCACACACACACCTGCACACACACTCACCTGCACACACACACTCACCTGCACACACATACTCACTTGCACACGCTCACCTGCACACATGCACACTCACCCACCCACACACACTCACCTGCACACACTCACACACACCTACACACAGGCTCACACTCACCTACACACTCAGGCTCACACTCACCTGTGCACACAAGCTCTCACACCTCTACACACACTCACCTGTGTACACAGGCTCACACTCACCCACACACACTCACCTGAACACATTCACCTTCACAGAGGCTCACACTTACCTATACACACACTCACCTACACATATACTCGCCTACACAGACTCACACTTAACCTACACACACAGTCTCACACTCACCTATACACAAGCTCACACTCACATGCACACAGACTCATGCTCACAAACACACTGACTCACACATACATACACGCTCACACTCACCTATACACACGTTCACGCTCACAGAGACTCACGCTCACCTACACACACAGAGACACTTTTTCTGCCTCGCTCCTGGCCCTCAGCCTTCCTGTGAGAATCTCAAAGGCTCTGGGGAGCCGCTCCTTTCAGTTCAGAAGGGGAGTGAAGAGAAAGTGGTCGGCACACACCGGACGCAGGAAGGACAGGAGCAGGACACCGGGGGAGGAGGCTCTGACCACGGCTGTTCCAACCGAGGCTGAGCTGCAGGGACAGGAGCCCAGGCCGGTGGAGCGGGCAAGCGTCAGAGTGCCCCGCCTCCAGAGAGGCGCAGGGCAGGGACGGGGCGAGGTCCTCTGAGGGGACGGGGCCCTGGGGCCCACTCTGACAGGCCTGCAGGCCTCCCAGCTGGCAGGTGTGCAAAAAGTGGTCGGGCTGCCACCAGAAGGCACAGGAACAGGCCTGGCCCCGGGACAGGTGGCCTCCCAGCCGCTGTGCCACCACCAGGAGGACGAGGTGTGGCTGAGATCTCAGAGTCGACATCAACTGTGGTGACTGCAGACCGGGCCCCAGGAGCCCTTTCGCCCAGCTCACGGCGGACTCAGACACACCCTCGAGCACCCTCTTGTCCAGAATGGTCCTGGTGGTCCTGCTCAGAACAACCCTCTCCTAACCAGACCCCCTCGGGGCAATGGCTGTCCACCTGCTGCCAGGCTGGCATCCGGTGATCCCGTCTGCTTCTGCCAAGGTTCCTTCCTCCACTCAGGAACCCCAACCCAAGCATACCCCCACACAGGGGCACGCCCAGCCAGGTGCACCACAACCCACCACAGGGCGCAGGAGCAGCAGGCCTGGCCGGGGGACAGATGGCCCTCCAAGCCACTGTGATGTCAAGCATTGGTTGAGGACAGTGTTCGGGGGGCTTCGCTGACAATAACTCCATCCGGCTTAGAAGGACCTGTCCCTTTACCAGAGCACAAAGAACCACCGGTGTGTTTTCTTAAGGGGCAAGGTCAACATGCAGCGAATGTGGAGACACTCTTGAAACCGTGCCCCTCCCCAAGTGCCCAGAGGCGCTGGGCCTCCCCGCTGTCTGCTCTTTAAGGCAGCGGACACCTCCTGCCAAGTGACGGGGTGGGGAGGCACGAGCAGGGCACCCTGACGAGGGCCAGCGCCTGCTCTGCAGTCAGCTCCTCCCGGCCGCCGCTGGCCTCCTGGGGTCAGCAGGGGCAGCCCGGGGAAGTTCCGTGTGGCCCACACATGGGGCAACAGGATTCCGCCCAAAGCCAACTCAGGTCGCCCACCTTGAGTGGGCGGGGCCTCTGGAGCGGGCAGCTCCAGTTCCTGGGAGTTCCCTGGGGGGAGTCTGGACAGCTGTGGGCAGACCGTAGCGGACACAGGAGGTTCCGGAAGTTCAGCCACAGGCGGGTGAAAACTGGAGACAAGGCACGGAGCCCGGGTCCACGAGGCACCCGCCTCCCCCGAGCACGACCTTTTCTTTAGAGACGGCCGACCCTCCCCTGCGTGACCAGAGACGGGCAGTGGGCAAGCACACTGGGCTCAGTCCCTGGGTCTCCTGAGAGTGGTTCTGACTGTGTTCCACCTTTGTTAACCACTTCCTGGATCTTACAGTTTCCTCATCACACATTTGGAAGTTTTTATTTAGCTTTCATTTGCAAGTGCTGGTTTGTTGATCTAGAGGTCATTAGAAACCAGTTTGCAAGCATTCTTGTTAAAGACATCTACACGAATCTGGTTGCAAAGGTTTTTAAAAAAGAGTCCAAACTTAGGGAAAAGAACAGATGTGGGTAGGGTTCTGTCGAGAGCCAGCACTGAGGAGGAGGCCGGTGGTCTGCACAGCTGCAGCACTTCAGCTGCCTCGTGACGCCAGGACGGCAGACGCGGGAAGCCCACAGCATGTCCCCACATCCAGGGAGGGGCCTGAGGAAGGGTTGGCACCACCACACAGGCAGCACACCACAAGCCTGGCTGGTTTGGTCACGAGATGAGGGGCGCGACCCTGAGGACAGCCAGGGCCGAGGGAAGACCCGGCCAAGTCAGAGTCGGCTCATACAGACTCAGTGAGGACTGATCCTGGCAGAAGCCAGAGGTGCCAAAAGGCTTCAGGTACTTCATCAGAAAAGCGTCATGGCAGGGGCTGGGGCTGTGGCTCAGCAGCAGAGCGCTTGCCTAGCACGTGCGCGGCCCGGGTTCGATCCTCAGCACCACGTAAACATAAACATAAATGCATTATTGCATTGTGTACAACTGAAGCAAATAAATAAATATTTTTTTAAAAAAGCGTAATGGCATAACAGACACTCATTTAGTCAGGGGAGCAATTTAAAAACTGTAAAAGCAAATAGTTATAAAACACAAACAAACACAAAGAAAAAAATACATAATTCTTTTAATGTTCAAATTTATCCAGCAATTGAAGACCTTCAAAAGCCGACATGAAACAGGACTTACCTTGAAAGCTCACAGGCCTTTGTTTTTCTAGGCCAGTAGTAACAACAAGGTGAAGGACGGCCCTGCCCCTCACTTGGCCTTCCCCAGAGCAGGCCTCGGGGGCACCCTGGAGGCCAGGCCTGCAGGAAGGCTGCTCCTTGCAAGCTGGCATGGGAAGCCCGTGGTCCAGGCCACGAGTGCACCCTGCATCCAGGGAAGCCGGCGAGAAATCACACCCGACTTTCAGAAACAGCAGAATTCACCGGAACAGATTTCACAGTGAAAGACGCACACCAGGGAAGTGCGACCACTCCTCCATGGGAAGCACCAGCAAACCTCCGTGGCCGTGGGCCTGCGCCAAACAGAAGGGTCCTCCCAGCCCCACTGACCTTCCTGTCCACCAGATCTGGACACGGCCCAGCCTGTCAGCATTGGTGGCAGGGCGTGTGCAGCCGCTGTCTGGTCAGCCCCGGAGGCGGGGTGTTGCTGACGCTTGATGACATGTCCATGCGGCTGTAGAGGGGCCACGTGGCCATGCCCGAGACCTGCACCTGGTCCCACTGCCTCTTGACCATCACACCAGGGACCAGGCTTCCCGGACAAGAACGTCAGGACGAACCACGTCTGAAACATGTCCCTCACCCACAGTGGACGCTGGCCCCATTGGGGGTGGATGACCAGGGGAAAGCCCACGTCCCCTGAGGAGGACCTGTTCAACCAGCTCCCTGGGGAAGGCTCTGGTGGTGGGCATGTGACAGTTTTCAGGGACAGCACTCCTGTCACCGGCAGTCATGCTGTGGGTGTGTCCTCACTGCACAAGAGCCCGCGTGGGCAGGGGCAGGCCGGATCAGGCTGGGTTGGTTGGGCTCAAACACCGACCCCTCCACAGGCTCCGTGCCTCAGCCTGGGCCAGCCCGGCCAAGGGCAGGGAAGCCCTAAGTGTGACGAGCAAGGGGCCCAGGAATCCTACCCACAGGACGGGTGGGCAGACTGCGCAGACGCTGGGCTCCCACCAAGCCCTGGGCACTCCAGGCACATGCCCCTCGCGCACAAGCAGGAGAGCAAGGTCTGCTGTGGCTGTGGGCCTGCGGCCCTGAAGGTGAGAGCACTCCGCAGGGCTCCTCGTCCACGCTGGGGCCGACGCAGACCAGTGTCACCGTCTGTCCACCACCCCTGACTCCTCCTGGTGCAGGGAGGGACATTCACTGCCAGCTCCTGAGGACAGAGTCTCAGGCCCACCCCGCGCCCCACGCAGAGCACGCACGGGCCCACCCCGCGCCCACGCAGAGCACGCACGGGCCCACCCCCGCGCCCACGCAGAACACGCACGGGCCCACCCTGTGCCCAAGCAGAGCACGCACGGGCCCACCCCCGTGCCCCACCCTGTGCCCCCAAGCAGAACACGCACGGGCCCACCCCGTGCCCCCAAGCAGAGCACGCACGGGCCCACCCCGTGCCCCCAAGCAGAACACGCACGGGCCCACCCTGTGCCCCCAAGCAGAACACGCACGGGCCCACCCCGCGCCCAAGCAGAACACGCACGGGCCCACCCCGCCCACCCAAGGAGAACACGCATTTTACAAAGCGTCACATGGTTCCGAAGCACAGGAGATTGGGCACTGACTTAAAGCTGCAGTCTAGGGAACTCAGTTCTGAGGGTCGCATTGGAGCCACCACAGGAGGAGCGAGCGAAGCTGCCAGAGCCTTCCTTCCCAGCACAAGTGGGCGCTCGGACCCCAGGGCACACCAGTGTCCATGCCTGGGAAAGTGAGGCCTCCGACGTGAGCCCTAAACACCTTCCCAGGGACAGGAAGAGCAAGCGCCTCTCTCCCACCTCTGCCCTGGAGGTGCCACCTTCACGGCGTGGGACCTTGCAGCTGGGGGGCACTTCTGAGCTGGACAGCTAGTGACCCTTGTCCTTCACTGCCTCATGTCCACCGAGGGGGAGAGACGGTCAGCAGCACGTGTGAGCAGCCCCCTCTCTACCCCTGCACCGACACGGGCAAACTCCCTCTGCTCCAGACAGGTGCAGGCCCACCCCCGCTCAGGATGAGGACCCCTTCCCAGGGGCGAGGCCCACTGGGTCCTCGTGGCTGCCCAAGAGGAGTGCCTGCAGGGCAGCTGCCTCGCTCCCGCCCAGGCCCTGCCTGTCTCCCTGTATGGCGGCACCGCCTTGGAGGAGCCCTGCGTCCTTGAGAGCTCCGCGTGCTGTGTCACTGTTGGACGTGGTGTTCTGCAGGTGTCAGTAGATCGTGGAAACTGCCCCTTCCTTTTCTTCATTTCTGAGAAAGAGTGTTAAAGTCTCCAGTTTTGTGAAGAAGTCTTCTCTGCAACTCAGATCTTTGTGCTATGTGATGATGATTGTGCTTTGGTACACAAGCTTTCCTGATACTGTTTTTCTTTTACCATTATGAAATGTCCCTGTTCATCCCTGGCAATGGTTATCTGACACGGAAGGAGCCACTCCAACCTTCTCTGCTCCACGTTTGCATGGTGTGACTTTGTCCAGCCATTTTCTTCCAACCTACGTGCATCTTGTCTTTTAAAGTGTGACTCTGGGAACGGGCATGTAGCAGACGGCTCTTCCTCAGTCTCCTTCAGTTGGTGGACTCGGATGATTGACAGTGTTATTGCTGGCATGGTTGGGTTTCACATGACAGCTTCACATGATTTTCTGTGTTCCTGATCCTTTTTGTTTTGCTGTTGCTCCTCACACTCTTCCTGGTGCTATCTAAATATTCTGAGTGTTGCATGTTGATCCACGTGTTGGATTTTGTCATAGCTCTTGGCTCTATTTAGCAGCTGCTCTGATGCTTACTGCATGCGCATACCTTGCACGGCCTGCTCAGAACTGATAGGGCACCACTCCATGTAAAGGTGGAGAACCTGCGAAGACGCAGCCCCCGCACAGCCAGGCCAGGCATGGGCTTCATGGCTACCACAAGGAAAGCCAGAGCAAGCAATGTTATCGATTTTGCTTTCTATATTCATGAAAGTGTAAATACCCAAGATGGGGAAGCGGTGCTTTGCATTATCCAGATGTTTGTCAATTCTGCTTCTCTTCATTCTTGAAGACCCAGCTCTCCACGAGCACACTTCCCCCACAGCCCAGAGGGCTCCATCGCCACCGTGGCATGTCCCTCTGCCGGGGTGACTTCTCTGAGTTCCTGCATCTGCAGATACGCTTACTTCATCCCTGTGGGCATTTTTGCTTGGTGTCGAGTTCTGGCTGCAGCTCTTTTCTATGAACACTGTAAGCTGCACTGTCCTCTGAGACTGTCTGGGGAGAAACACATGCATTCAGGTCATGGTTTCTCTGTATATACTGTCTCACTTTGCTCTAGCTTATTTGAAGAACTGCAGAGTAAATAACAAGACTCAATGGTGTAGTGTGCTCTAGTTATCAAAGAGCTTTCCCTTTGCCATTAGGAATCCAGTCCTCCACAGCTGGAGAGGCTGACTGTTTGGAGCAGGGCCGAGACAAACCCCGGAGCCCTGCCTGGGACTCCCCACACTAAGCCCCGGGGGCGAGCACCTGTCCTGCCGGGCGGCAGGGAGGAGGCGCCACACTCTCTCATCCCTAGGAACCCAGGCTGCCTCGTGACGGAGCAGCACCCACACACGAGTGCACCCTGGACTTCCGAGGCATCCGGGCAACTCGGAGGTGAAGACGGAAGCCAGGGTCTGACGGGGTTCCACGGCTCTTGGCTGGAAGCGTGGCAGCCCAGTCTGCTGTGGGTGCGGCTGTGCTCTGCAGTTCCCAGCCGTGATGAAGGGACGGGGACACAGGGGCTCCTTCGAGAGCAGAAGGCACAGCAGACTGAGGGAGGCCTCGTGCAGCTGGAGAAGGGTCAGCGCCCTGGCCTGTCTCAGCTCACGTGGCCTGAGGGATTCTGGCTGTGTCTGTGGGAACGGTCACAAGTTTCAGGAAATGCGTTGCCTTCAGGATATTTGTACAAGTCAATTTCATGCTCATCTTATAACAAGAACCATGAACCTTTAGTATTAAGGCTATTAATCTCAGACAATTTTATTTAAAATGTATTTCCTGAAATTTAACAAGTATAAAGATCATCATCATTGTGAGTATTCTTGAAGGACCTGGACACCGAACAACGTGGCGTCTGCCCTCAATCGCGTCTGACGGGGGCGGAATCCGCGCTTTCCGCGTGGGCCAGGGTTGCAGCCAGGTCCAGCCGTGCATCTCGTCAGCACGCAGAGTTCCCTGCTGAGGGCGTGAGGGGACGTGGGGGGGCAGGGAGAGACCCGCCCTCCACCAGGAGCTGGAGCAGACACACAGACCTGCCGCCCTCCGCCTCCTCCAGGGCCCAGGTGACCGAGTGCTGTGCCCAGCAGCAGCTCCTCCAGGCCACGCTCAGCACCCGGCTCAGGGGTGCTCCACCTGTCAGCGCCTGTTCTCCAGCTTCCCAGGCCTGTGGGACAGAGGGCCAGCGGCGGGGCAGGGAGGGCCTGTGGGGACGGAGGGTGGATGGAGCCCCGTGGGGATGGAGGGCCACTGGAGCCCGTGGGGACGGGAGGGCCACTGGAGCCCGTGGGGACAGAGGGCTGACAGCCAGCGCTGGGTCCCAGCATCTGCAGCAGGGACTCTTCCTTCCCTGGAACCGCCTGCTCGATTCCGGCTTTGCTTGGGCGGCGTGCTCTGCTGGACTGCCCTGCACAAGCCCGGTCCTGGCTGAAGGGGAGGAGGTGTGAGCCCCTCGGGCTCTTGGCAGTGCTGCGCTGCCTCACCTCCTCCTCTGCCCTCAGCTCCTGGGCATCCGCAGTGCTGCGTGGCCTGCGGCCTGGTCCCACCTCCCTGGGCTCCACCGCGTGTCCACCCTTGAGCTCCCAGGCCCTCTGGAGATGCTCTGCTGCGTTCCTGGGGAGCCCCAGCGGCTGGCCCTTCCGACGGGCCCTGGCGCCTGCTTGCTGGCTGGGCTTTGCTGGCTGGCCCCACCTGATGGCAAGGCCACGGGCCGGGAGTGGGGCCGTACGTGTTCATGGGGGAAGATGAGCCCAGACTTCTTGTCCTGTAGACTTGAGTTTGTGTTCCAAACCTGTCACTGGCTGTGACGTCACCTTCCTGAGCTGCTGTGCCCGACTGAATGTGAAGGGGACAGTGCTGCACCATTGGCTGAAGGACAGACGCTGACGCTGTCCACAGGCCCCGGTGCCGCTCCTGGGTCCCACCAGGCTTGTGCTTGGAACGGGTCTCAAGAGCCCGTTGAGGTCTCCGAGGACCCAGAAGAGCAGAGGCAGGGTCAGCTCCAGGCCTGCTGCCTCCCCCTCCCCAGCTCGGGAGTCAGAGACGAGGGAGGCAGGTCCTGACCACTGTGCCCCCGGGAGACCAGAAACCCTGGCCTGAGGGGCTGCACGGGGGTCTGGCAGTGAAGGCAGGCCAGGAAGCTGCGCCAGCGGCAGCAGCTTGACCAGCTGCACCCTCCAGTGGGCAGGCCCCTCGCCCGTGCCCCGTCTCCACACGTGCTGAGGGCTTCTGCCATCTCTCGCTCCCTCCGATGCTTTGCCTCCAGGCTTCAGGCTTCTCCCAGCGCTGCAGACACCTGCCCGCTGAGGCCCTCGCTCCAGGTGCACACCCCAGCACACCCCAGCACTGCCCCTCCAGCCCAGTGCCAGCTTGCCGTCAGCGTTAAGGAACGGGCCGAGGAGGGCAGACACGAGGTGAGGAGAGCGATTCTAGGCACTGGGCCCGCTGTGCTGACCCCAGTGCTTTCTCTCCAAGAATTCACCTGCAGCCCCCTGCCCTGCCTCAGTGGACAGCATACGTCACATTCCCCAGCAACATGCTGAGGAAGGCTCGTGGCAGAAGTGCAGGCCAAGGTGATGTGCACAGGAGGAGCCCAGACTTCTAGGACCAGACCCTGAAACTCCAGAAGATAAGGGGAGTTCCTCCTCCCCAGAAACTCTGTGAGAACGTGTGGTTCAGAATCCAACTAGCACTGGTCAGCATGGGCCACGGTGACCTACAGTCGCCATGACAGGAGGAACTTGAAAGTTTGATGTCACCCTGCTGTCAGTCAAAAGTCAAGAGGTGGACCTGGGTGGGACTCTCTGGAATCTTCTCTGGGATCCCCAGTAAACCTGGAGTGCAGGAAAGGCATGTTGTCCTTCTCTCTGAGAGGACCCCTCTCTCCCTTGAGAGTGTCCCCTTTCCCCATTCCTATCCCTCCAGTAAATTCATTCCTGTCACTCTGAATGACATGTCTGGAATCTTGCTGACTTGATTGCAAGAATCTGGGTTTGAAGAGGGGGTCTTCATGGTGTTGTACCCAGAGAAACATGAATTAAAACTTTTTTTGGCTCACACTCGAGCCAAAAAAAAGCCTTTATTAAGCTGATCAGCGGCCACCACCCGCACACATCACGCAGCGTGACAAGATGGCGCACCGGCAGTGATCTTCAAGGGTTTATATTTGGTTGTTCAGCCAATGCAAGCAGGCCATGGACAGAAGCTGAATTAGGCAGTTAGCGAGACAATGCAGTGGGTGCAAGGGTGTTTCCCGTGGGACTTTCCAGGTTGGCATAGCAGCAAGCAAGTGGAAGGGAAGGGGGTCAAGATGACCCTAGTTGAGTACACGTCAGAGGATGGTTACTAACGTGTAGACAATCTCTGACAAGGTACGTTGCCCAAGAAAAATGGAAACCACAGAACAATTTTACATTGTATAAGAATTGCTATTTTGTGTTGCCAAGTATGCCCGGCTAGGTAACATCAATGGGTGCAGAGGCGGGACTTTCCTGTTCTTCTGTTTCTGAGAACAGAGCTCTCAGAACTCCCAGGAGGGCTGCTGAAGGACAGATGGAGTCCCTAAGCTCTCTCTCCACAGTGACGCCTCAGCTTCCCGGAAGGCCCCAACTCTGTGACACGGGTGCAGATGCAGCACCGGAGCCACTGTGCCACTGAGGAGCCCAGCATGGCCACCCTCCAGACCCTGCCTGGGCGCCGCACAGGACCACTCTGACAGCGTGACACAGAAGCCACTTCTGAGGCTGAAGGCAACTGACGGGATAACTGGGGCTGGTCAGGGACGCTGCTGAGGCCTCTCAGGTCAGCACCCTTGTGCCCTCGCCCTGTGCCTGGCCAGCACCGACGGCGCTCGGTGCACCCACAGCAGCAGGGCAGGTGCACAGCCCACGCCCAGGTCACGCTCGTACCCGGGCAGGTGGCAAGACACAGCTGAGTGAGGGACGGCCTCCTGGCTGCGTGTCCGTGCCCTCGTGGGGTGTCCAGCACGTGCCTGGACAGCACTGTAGGCTCACCACGGTGTCCTCTGGCAGGGGAGCTGCTGCCTTGCTGACCCAAGGCCTTCACCCAGGCCCTGGCCCCCGCCGTGGGCCCTCTCTTCCCAGTGCCTACTTCCTGCCCCGAGTTCTTCCTGGAGCCCTGGGACCGGAGGCCGACAGGGCACCATCTTGCCAAGCAGCTGCCAGGGAGTCAGCTCCACCCCCTGCGTGAGGAAAGCCAGGGCCGCCGAGGACAATCCCAACAGGCCGCCTGCTGACCCTGCCGCCACAGGGTCCCTCGGCTCTGAGGGCTCCTCCAGCCCTGGCCAGCTGACTCACGTCGGGACATTCTCACGACCTCCAAGAGGAGCCCCACACGGCCACGCTTCCCTGACTCATCCTGACTCTCAGTCCACAGTCCCAGTGGCACCCTCGGGTCAGCCTGTTTCCAGTCCCCATTCAGGCTCCAGCTCGGCGAGGTCTGGCCTGTGTGCAGTGCGCACAGACAACAGGCACGCTGTGTCCGCGCTATGGCCCCGCCGCTGGGCTGTCTCCACTCTGGGCTCTCCACCAGTGCACACCAGCCTGCATCCTCTCCACGCTGCTGTTGATCCAGTCTCCACCGGGCCCGCGTCAGGGCCCACTCCATCCCTCGCCAGATGTGGGTCTCGTCGATCCTACAGTTCGCTACGCCTGGCCTGGCCCAGCGGGCCCCTGTCCTCTTCCACGTCAGTCTCTGCTGTCACCAGTCTTCACTGCCTAGCTCATGGGCGTCCCCTCCGTGTGTACCTCTGTCTGTCTTCTTCCTCCCGTCTGTCCTTGGCTAGTCTCTTCTGCTCTCTGTACTTCAGGACGCACCTGCTCATACGCCCTAAGGCCAGCCTAACGCATGGCTGCCACAGGTGCCCTGTGGGCATTTGCCAAGGCACAGTGAAGGCAGGCCTGACTGGAGGAGCTGCTTCCCAGCCGGGGACACACCTGGTCTGAGCTACCACATGGAGACTGTCATGCCCACTGGTGTTGACTGCACAGGATCGGGGAGGGACAAGCGCCCTGTCAAGTCTGTGGACAGGAGGTGTTTACCCGCAGGTCTACACAAGAATTCAGGGGTTCCCATCTCCCCTTTCAGATAGCAGGGCTGGGGGACCTTCAGAACCCTTGTCTTTCCTTGTGGGCGGTGTTCCGCTGGTCCTGGCCAGGGTGCAGAGCCCTGCTGCGCTGCCTACATGTGGCCCTCAGCAGCTCCGACATCTGTGCCCCTACTGGCATTCTCTTGTCTAAACTGAAAAACCAAAATCTGCTGGAGATGAAGAAGTCGAAGCTCCAGGGAGCTGCACAATCTGGCCCCAACAGCACGTAGCAGGGATGGGGCCTGCCCAGCTCGCAGCCTTCCGATGGGCTATTTAAAGACAAAGGCTGTCGTGACTGGCCTGCGAGTAGAGGCTCTCCGCTTGGGAAGCAAGGGACGTCGCCCAGCAGTGGGGAGCTGAGAGGGTAAGGATCCCAGACACCAAGGACACCAGGGAGGGAGATGGGCGGGCTGGACAAGCTCCCGGAGATGGCCCCCGCGGACGATAGCGGGTGATGGAGGGATATTTCAAGTGAGGAGCCCAGGAGGCGATGCAGGCTGCGTAGACGCGAAGGCAGGAAGATGTGCAGGAAGGCCCAGGCGGTGCTGGGGGCAGGGAGAGGCGGAGGCTCCGGGGGCGCACAGCCTCCCAGGAACACAGTCCTGCTTGCTGCAAGGCTTGGCCTACCAGGTCCTTGGCCTTGACCTCCAGATGTTCTGGGTCCCGTGGGGGAGTCCTTGTCAGGACCGTTGCCTTGGACCATGTGAAGGAAGCAAATCCCAGCACTTCCTTTCCTGCCTGCACGAAGACAGAGGCACGTTTTTCGTGAGGACGACTGTAAGGCAGAAGTGTGGAGTCTCCAAGCCAGAGCTGCAGGAGCAAGGCCATGCTAGGCCAGCCAAGGCAGGGCCTGGTGTGTGGGCAGGGCTGGGCTAGGCCAGCAGAGGCAGGGCCTCATGGTCTGTGTGGGCAGGGCTGGGCTGGGAGAGCACAAGTTTGGCAGAATGAAGGGGTGGTTTCAGAGCCAGAGTGGTCTGTCTTGGGTCCGGCCTTCCTGGCCAGCAGGAGGACGATGCAGAGCCCTGCAGCACGCGGGGGCCCATGCACCCCGGGGACCCACCTCTCCACGGCACGCCCTGCTCTGCTGTCCCCACACACCGAGTCACAGTTACCAGGAAGGACCACTACTGGCCCCCGGCGGTGACTGCTGGTGCAGTGATCTTCACGGAGCACGGACGAGAGCGGTCAGCGCTCGGCAGCGGCCCCTGCGCACAGCCTGCCGTCTTGCCCAGTGAGGACAGGTGGCATGGATAAGCCCTGGGTGCTGGAGGGTGCAGACCACCTACAAAGCAGATGGCCGGGGTCGTGGGCTGTTTTGTCTGGGCTTTGAACTGTGCACCAATAACTACTGACAACAGATTCGGTTTTGATAAAAAACACTGAAAATAAAATTTTTCATGACGCCTAATGATATGCACAATGTCAGGGAAGGAAAGAAAGCTGGGACGGAAGCTGGAAGACGTCTGCTTCTTACCAACCCAGACCTCCTCAGGAGACAGCCACCCCGAGCTATGATTAGGAGTTGACAGTCATGGCAAGGGGCAGGGGAAATAGCTCCTTCCGTCAGGAACACCGAGCCAGCAGGAACAAGGCGCAACCTGAGAGTGGTGGCCTCCTGGCAGTGTCCCCGCTACGGGGCTGGCCCGTGGAGCCATCATGGGAGACGCGCCCCTCAAAGCGCGCGGCGTCACGCTGGGGCAGCCTGGAGGGCGTCGTGGGAGGACGAGGGAGGCGCTTCGGGGCCTGCGGCCTGCTCCCTTCCTCCGGAGTCCCAGGGGTCTCCAACGAGACCAGACACTAAGCGCAGCTGGAGACCCACAAACACAGGACCGGCCACTGCTCGAGTCCCCACCACCTCCCCAACCCGGGGTGCTGCCGCTGGCACTGCCTCTGTCAGGCTCCGGAACACTTGCTTCTTCAACGGGGTGAGCGGGACCCTCCGCGTGGGCATCTCGGCGTGAACAGAAACTCCCGAAGAGCCCAGCGGGAGCCTGCTCAGACGCCAGGGCACACCCGGGCCTGGAGCTGGCGCTGCCGGGTCGGGCTGGCCGGGAGCAGGTCAAGCCCACGGGTGTCCGCACGCGGCAGTTCTCGTCGTGCAAGGCTCAGATCAGGAGGGGTGGAGACCTGCTCGTGCCACACGCTAGCCTCAACACCAGACCCGCCACGCCAGGAGGGGCGACCGTGGAGCCCTCGCGTGGGACTCTCTGTGGCAGCAGAAGGCGCTGGGTTCTCAGCTTGGTCACGGGCTGGGAGACAGGCTCGCCACTGAAGTGCAGCAGGGGACTGGGGCCCGTCATCTCCTGCAGCAGGAGGAAGCAGCTCAAGCTGCAGTTTGAAACGATCTGGCAATTTTAGAACATTCAGACTTTCTCTAACACTTTTCTTATCGTCGTTATTGAAGACTACAATTTCTCCCCAGGTCACGTAAAGATATCCT
The DNA here is from genome assembly GCA_025594165.1 of Tamias sibiricus. NCBI lineage: Eukaryota > Metazoa > Chordata > Mammalia > Rodentia > Sciuridae > Tamias > Tamias sibiricus. The sequence goes on along the minus strand of CM046670.1, from coordinate 99,332,920 downwards.
CAAATTCTGCAAAATGTCTTCAGATGCGTCCCAGTTCCCTCAGAGCAACATCTGCTCTGAGCCAAGTGCAGGGCTGGAGAGCCGTCACCCCCGGCCACCAGGCCTGGCTGCAGAGCTTCACGCGCACAGGTCACAGCCAGCGCAGGACCCGGGGCCGCCATCCCCACCTGCTCCCGCGTGAGAAGGCCACCCACCCGCAGCACGCAGGAGGCCTTGCCGAGGCCCCACTCCCACCTGCCCAGATTCTAAAGGGCGCGAGTGCAGTGAGAGTGTCCTTGCTGTCTCTGGAGCGAGAGCCCATTCTAGCTAAGGCCCGTGTCCCTTTCCTTCTCACGCCGCCACTCTGGGCCACCGCGACCAGGCAGCTCTGGGCATCTGTCAAGGGCCCACCTCCTTCTTCACCCAGCTGCCCTGTCACCTGCACGAGCTGCAGCCCCACGTATCATCTCAAGGTAGAAAGAAAGAGCCGCTCCTCGGATACGGTGGCCTTTATTTAACTGAAGGCACCGTCACACAGTGCAGACGTTTCTTTGGTGATGTACTGGATACGGTGAGCATGAGAAAGGCATTTGGCTGTTGGTGACAGTTATAACAGGAAACAGATATGTACACTAGGCCCCAGGCACGCCACCACCCTCACCTGCTGCCAGGACACTCCTCAGGCCCCGCCTGCCGCACTGGTCACCAAGACTGAGCGCCAGCTGGGAACTCCACAGGTATGTCAGTTGGAGTTACAGAGAACGACAGCCCTGGGCACTTGCCCAAGCCGCGCACTGCACCACAGTTCCTCTGTGGCACATGTGCGGCAGCAAAGCTCCCGATGCAGGTCTGCAGCGACTCTCCCACCGGAGCCACTAGCCATCAAGGTCCAGCAAACTCACACACTTCCTCCTGTACAGAACCGTTCTAAGATCTGGTTGCTACATTTGATTTACTATTTCAGAAGAGATGCTGCACCCTGGGAAACACTAGCCAGCCTCGATCTATCATTCAGCGACGCGAGGAAGAGAAGGCCCACAGCTACGCTGGCACACAGGCCCCGAGTCGCCTGCAAACACCCGGTGGCCTGTGCAGCAGCCTCAGGCCGTGGGAGGACGCCGGGCTAGCCAGCCGTCACACCCGCCTCCCAGGCTGGAGGGGCCTCCTGTGCCAGACGCTGCCCTGTGCCCACGACAGTCTCGCTGCACACCCCCCTGACTCCTGCCGCCTGGCTCTAGACCCGAGTCCTCTGGACGCCCCCGCCACCTCAGGCAGGAAGTGACTCGGAATCGTGTTGAACGAGATCAGCATGTCCAGGGAGTGTTCCTGAAAACCAGATCCGCCTTTGGACTAAGATGGAAGGTCTCGGTCGATTAAAAAGAGACCATGAGGTATGACAGTTGCTTCTCACTAAATTCTAAAAAAAAAAAAAAAAAAAAAAAAAAAAAAATCAAAAAATAACAATAAAACAAAAAACCTCCTGTGTAACGGAAATGGTGTTTCTGCCACATCTACACCTAGAAACGGGCAGGCATTTTAATATAAAATATCATGCAGTTAAAATACACAAGGTACAGGATTCATTTCTTAAAGGTTCACATGATGTAGAGTGAGAGTCCCCACAGTGGGACTCCGGTTGTCACTGCCCTGCAGAGAGCTGGAAAGTGTGGTCAGCAGGAGCTGGTGAGCACACCAAGGCTGCAGGCCGCCGGCCGGTGCACGGGGCTGCCAGGAGGCTGCAGGGGAAAGAGCTGTCTGTACGTGCCTGGCGACGTCCCTCTGCGGGAGGAGGAGCAGTCGACGCGGCTGCTGCGTTTCAGGGTTGATACTGAGGAGCTGAGGAAGGACCAAGAAGGTGGGGCTGACGGCAGGCAGGGAGCGTCCTGACCACGTCCCAGCACGCTCTCCCGAAGGTTCTGTTCTGCTGCCAAGCACGGTTTTCTCTATCAACGTGCCTGATGCAGCCCAGGCTTCGAGAGCTCCTGCAGCTGCTCATGAGGCACCACCTGCCGGCAACACCTGTCTGCAAGTGCCTGGCCCCAGAGCCAGGCAGAGGGCATCGAGAGGCCTCCTGCCTAATCTAAAGGAAGTGGTGTTATTAGGCAGAATCAATTTAGGAACCTAAAGAGTTAACTGTGCGATTTAATAGTAGCACCAAATTTTCACTTTAAAGAATCAAATGAAACCTGAGAAGTCTGACACAGAGTCACTACTGTCCTGCCTGTCTGGGCAGCCTGGGCTGCTGTCTGGGGCACGGCCCAGGCCTGGCACTCCCGGAGAGCAGGGGCTTCCTTTGGTCTGAGCTCCTGGTGGGCCCCGATCTCGCGAGAGCTGTCCAGACCGACCCGAGGAGCGGGCGGGAGTTAGCGCGGCTCCTCCTTGGCTCTCTTCACGCAGACGGGACAGCAGGCGCCTTCAGTCTCCACGGGCTCGGGGCAGGTGGCGGGAGGGCAAGATTCCACGAAGCAGGTGATCTGCCCGTCCTGGGGGAGAGAGATGGGCACAGGGTAATTCAAGGACTGACCTGGGTGCGGGCCAGGCACGTCCCCACCCTCGGCCTGCAGAGGCCTTCCCTCTCCTGGGGCTGACCGGGGCCCTCTCGGCAGCCCCCGCCCCCGCAGACGCGAGGTAAGGCATCCCCACCCCTCTGGGAGGCCACGCTGCTGCCCGCCCGTGCTCCCCTGCAGGCCCCACGCTGGGGCCCAGGGTCAGGGTGCCTCACACCTCTGACTCCTGATTCCTCCAGGACAGTGGCCAGAGGACACCAGCAGGCCACCTAGGCCTGCTCTCCCTGTTTGCTGTCCAAAGGAGACAGGCCAGGGTGCTGGGTGCCCTCCCCACCTCCCTGGCAAAGGAACAGCCCCATCTGCCGCTGGCACCAAGTGCATGGGGTCCTCGTGCTCCCTGCCCTGAGAGCCCACCTGGGCTGCAGACGGGAGCCCTCGCCTGCTGGCACCCACGCCCTGCCCCTCGCCCACTGCCTGCTGGCACCCACGCCCCTGCCCCTCGCCCACTGCCTGCTGCCACCCACGCCCCTGCCCCTCTCCCACTGCCTGCTGCCACCCACGCCCTGCCACCCCCTCTCCCACTGCCTGCTGCCACCCACGCCCCTGCCCCTCGCCCACTGCCTGCTGCCACCCACGCCCCTGCCCCTCGCCCACTGCCTGCTGGCACCCACACCCCTGCCCCTCGCCCACTGCCTGCTGCCACCCACGCCCTGCCACCCCCTCGCCCACTGCCTGCTGCCACCCACGCCCTGCCACCCCTCTCCCACTGCCTGCTGCCACCCACGCCCCTGCCACCCCCTCTCCCACTGCCTGCTGCCACCCACGCCCCGCTGCCCACCTTCTTCCAAAGCCAGCTTGAACTTCACTTCCTGTGTGGCTAGTGACCCAGGCCAGCACTGGACAGAGCCAGCGGGGCAGGTGACTGACCATGGCTCTCTGGGGAAGAACCCCAGCGGCTGTGTTTTCAGGTTTCCAGGGTGGGCATGCTAGTGCCACAGTTGGCAGAAGGCAGAGCAGAGCACACAGTGCCTGCTGCTTCCCCTGCCCAGAGCAGGGCTGCACGCTGCCCAGGGCTGGGCACCACACTGCCCTGTAGGTACGGCCACAGCTGGCACCACGAGGCGGGCTCGCTGGTGCTCCCGTGGAAAGGCAGGGACGTGGGAGGCGCTGGCCTGGCCCTGGGCCCCGACCCCTGCCCGTGTGGCGCGGCACGGGTCTCTCCGTACTCACTTTGCACCCGCAGACGGTGCAGGCGTCGGGTCTCCACGTGGCGTTGTTGGCACGGGACTCTCCACTGGCATCCACACACTCTGTGGTGCTGAGCCGGGACTCCAGCCTGTTGATCTGCAGCAGGGCACAGAGTGTCCCCGTCACCTCGAGCAAGGCTCCTCCCCACGAGGTGGCGCCTTGGACTGAACTGTTCAGACACACTTCTGAAGCTCTGCCCGGAACCTCAGAGGCACTGGGAAGACAGGTGCCCGATGGCCTGCCAGCCTCTCTGAAGCCAGAGGAGCTCAAAAAGACAAAAGGAGGGGACTTGGGAGCAAGGGTGCTTTTCTCCCAGGACTGTCCCCAACCCAGGGCAAAACACTCTGCGCACAGTGTTCCAAGGAGCGGTGACGGGCCAGCCCAGGGATCGGGCCGCCTTCTTCCCGGGAGGGGGCACTGGTGTGCGCTGGCCACCTGGTGTCCCAGAGTGAAGCCTGGGCAGTGACGCGGGCTGTGAGGGAGCCTGCGGGAGCCCCGAGGCCCTCTGAGGGCCGCCTTCCCACACCCTGGCCTTCGTGCAGAGCCCCTCTCAGCAGGGAGAAGCCAGGGTCCTGCGGCTGTCCGCAGCCAGGCACTCCCGGTGGGCGCCGCTGCGGCCTGCTGACTGCTTCCCGCTCGGTGCCCTTCCCTCGCAGCCGGCCTGGCCTCATGGCGCTGAGGTCCGGCACGGAGAGAGCAACTCACCACGTGCCTTCCTGTTCTGGGAACAGATGTCCTGCGAGCCCCGTCCAGAGGCAGGGGCAGCTGCCTCACACAGGCCCAGCAGCTGGGCACGAGGGGCCACCAACCGCTGCCTGTGTGCTTCCACGGAGGCAGCTTCTTGTCAAGCTCGCACGGGCCAGGCTGCCCCAGGGTTGAGTGACCGCAGGCCTATCCACCCTGCCAGGACCCTGGGCGCGTGCGGCTGACCCTGTGTGAACCAGAGCCCAGGGAGCCACTCCAAGCTGGGCCCGTGTGGGTCTCACAGCGACACACGTGTGAGCACGGAGCTGGCAGGGTGAGGGGACAGGCCCTGACTGCACAGGCCCCGCCTGCGCCCACGGCTGCCCGAAATTCCCCAAGCGACCAAGCAGCCCGTGGGGGTCACCTGAGGCCCCGCCTGCAGCCATCCATCTCCAAGCCGCTGAAGAGGGGTTCAAGCTTGCCCTCCCCAGTGGCCCCTCTCGGGGCTTCTGAGCCTTGGTGCCCACCCAGCCAGTGACACTACCCACCACCCAGTGTCCTCGACCCTTGGGAAACCCAGGGAGAAGAGCAGGCCCGAGCGGCGACTGTGGAGGGAGCGGACCCCAGTAGGTCCTCGCCCTCAGCCCTGGGAAGGGAGGCTGGGGAGGCCGAGCCCGCCTCACCTGGTCCCTGAGCTCCGTGATGGTCCTCTGCATTTCCAGGACAAACTCTCTGAAGTCACTGGCGGCTGGCGCTCCCGGCTGCTCCCAGGTGGTGGCGGTGGCGTTGCCCCGGCGCTCCCTGGGCTTCAGCACGCTAGGGAGGAGAAGCGCAGGCTCACCTGAAGCCCAGGTTGCGCTCCCGAGTTCCCTGAGCACACAAGGCCATGGCCAGTGCAGCCCCCAGACATCCCTGCCCCGTCAGCCTGGCTGAAAAAAGCGCAGGCCGGCAGCGAGACCACGGCCACGGCAAGGCCCGGCGGCGGGGGCTGCTCCCAGTGCACCAAGAGACCCGCACCTCCGCATCCTCCAGGGTCGGGCTCCCCGGGGGGGCTTGTCCTCCCTGTAGCTGAAGTCCAGAGACCGCCTGCCTCGGAAGTGGTGTGAAAACGCGTTGAACTGTCCCCTGGTCCTGCAGTCTAGGGAGAAAGCAGAGAGGGGCATCACAGCCCTTTCCTGGTCCAGCAGCCTCAGGGTGCCGTGGCCGCAGGAGCGGCACCACGCCGAGGCCCCGTCCAGGTGGCGTTCACGTGCTGCTAGGTCGTTATCTGGAGAGCGGTCTTCGGGAGTCACAGCCCCGCTTCTGCCCCGCGTTACCACTGAGGAAACCCCTGAGCTCCGTGTCCCAGCCCCTGACCCTGAGCTTCGGGCCAGGCCCGGAGGCCGACCCGCCCAGGGCACTCTGCCTGACAATCACGTCAGAGCACAGCGAGTCCCTGAAGCGGCTCAGATGAAGGAACCAGGCCACACCCGGCAGGCCCCTCACAGCCCCTCCTGGAGCCCAGCCCTGACCGGAGCCTGTTCCCGTCCAGCGTTCCCTGCGTGGAGGCCAGGCCAGGCCCAGCACTCTGCAGCAAGGCAGGATGAGCCCGACTGGCGGTCCCCTCCCTAGAGGACTGGGCTTGGGGGTCCCTACAGAGTCCCCAGAGGGCCTGCAAAAGGCAGGGTCACCCCCAATCTCAGGCCCCACGGGAGGGTGCACAGGAGAGGGTCGGTGCGGGTGGTCCACCCGAGAGCCTCGGGAGACAGGCTCTCTGGGGACCCGCCCCATCCCTGACAGGAGTGTCCTTGGGCTTCCTGGTGCACGGGGCAGGTCTGGGCTTCGCGCTGGGCTCCGCCTTGGCTCAGGTGCTGCCCGGCTTTCTGGCCCATGTGCAGCTGGAGCGATGTGAGGGGACACGGGACCCCGACGTGCTCCTGTCAGTGAGCCGGACCACGCAGGTCCAGGACCGTCAGTGTCAGCAGGAGAGCCCAAGCCCAGACCAGGATCCATCCCGACACTGGCCATGCCCAGGAGTGCCAGTCCCTGGGCACACTCCTCTGCCAGGGCCTGGGGGCTGTGAAGGCGGCGACGCTCATCCCCGCCGGGCAGCACGCCCACAGACCCCTGGTTGGCCAGACACCAGCACGACCTCTGCAGGAGACCCTATCCCCCGCGAGCAGCCTGACTTCCTGTGCTCCAAGCAGAACACAGCTGCTGCCTGCGCTGGCCCAGCGAGGCCGGCCCCGGGAAGCACCAGGTGAGCTGCCCCGAGGCGAGCGCTAGTGACAGAGGAGGTGGAGACAGGCCGGGGCGCGGTGGCTGCTTGGACGACACCACGGGATGTGCGGGGAGAGGTAAGTCACGGTCCCGGGCAGAATCCGGACCCAGACGTAAACCAGCGCAGAGGACGGCAGAGGACGTCACTGAAGGGAGGTGGGATCTGAGCGGCTCCCCAGCCACACACCAGCGCTTTACCACGCAGACGGCCCAGCCACACGCCAGCGCTCCACCACGCAGACGCCCTTCACCACGCCGGCCCAGCCACACGCCAGCCTTCACCACGCAGACGGCCCAGCCAGCCACACGCCAGCGCTCCACCACGCAGACGGCCCAGCCACACGCCAGCCCTTCACCACGCCCCCAGCCACCACGCAGACGGCCCAGCCACACGCCAGCGCTCCACCCACGCAGACGGCCCAGCCACACGCCAGCGCTCCACCACGCAGACGGCCCAGCCACGCGCTCCACCCACACAGCCCCACGCCACACGCCAGCCCTTCACCACGCAGACGGCCCAGCCACACGCCAGCGCTCCACCACGCAGACGGCCCAGCCCACACGCCAGCCCTTCACCACGCAGACGGCCCAGCCACACGCCAGCGCTCCACCCACGCAGACGGCCCCAGCCACACGCCCAGCCACACGCGCTCCACCCGCACGCCCAGACGGCCCAGCCACACGCCAGCGCTCCACCACGCAGACGGCCCCACGGCCCCACCACGCAGCCCCACACACGCCAGCGCTCCACCACGCAGACGGCCCCGCCACACCACCCACGCAGACCAGCGCTCCACCCACGCAGACGGCCCGCCACCAGCACGCCGGCCCCGCCACACGCGCTCCACCCACGCAGACGGCCCCGCCACACGCCAGCGCTCCACCACGCAGACGGCCCAGCCACACGCCAGCGCTCCACCCACGCAGACGGCCACACGCCAGCCACCCACGCCAGCGCTCCACCACGCAGACGGCCCAGCCACACGCCAGCGCTCCACCCACGCAGACGGCCCAGCCACACGCCAGCGCTCCACCACGCAGACGGCCCAGCCACACGCCAGCGCTCCACCACGCAGACGGCCCAGCCACACGCCAGCGCTTCACCACGCAGACGGCCCAGCCACACGCCAGCGCTCCACCCACGCAGACGGCCCCGCCACACGCCAGCGCTCCACCCACGCAGACGGCCCAGCCACACGCCAGCGCTCCACCACGCAGACGGCCCAGCCACACGCCAGCGCTCCACCCACGCAGACGGCCCCGCCACACGCCAGCCCTTCACCCACGCAGACGGCCCAGTTCTGCAGGACGCACTCGAGCTGCTTAGAAGCAAAGCGGTGTCCTGCCTGCAACATCCTGGGCTGGTGCAGAAAAGCATGCATGCTGCACACACACACACACACACACACACACACACACACACACAGTGACGGAGGGCAGTGAGGCGCAGGATGCCGACCGCTGGTGAGGCCAGGGGCACTGGGCAGCTCCTCATCGTGTTCCAGAGCTCACTGCAATGACTCCAAATGATTTCAACATGCTTAGTGCAAATGAGGGCGTGGGTGTGCACTCTTGTGTGTGTGTGCATGTGTGTGTGCATGGGCCTCTGCGTGTGCATGCATGCGCATCTGTGTTCACGCGCATGTCTGTTTTTCCCTAAGACTCATTAATCCCCACAAACAAGTCACCACTGCTACTTCTGGGCGAGAGCCGCGGACACCCACCTCCCAGGAGCTGTTTCTCAGGACTCCCGGGGCGCAGGGGCACCCTCGGGGGCTGACGAGACTTGGCTGCAGCCCAGGAAGTGTGCCAACAGGCACCTTCTTTGAAAGTTGAACCAACATAAATAGCAGCCGATATTTTGGCCTGTCGAACTTCAATTCTTTCTTTTTCTTTCCCTGCTATATTTTAGATATGGCTTTTGGGTTAAAATAAAAACGGATAACCTTACAAAGCATTTTTAGTTGTGCTGGCCCCGGGCCAAGCCCACTGTTTCGGGGAAAGCACCGGAACTAAGTGTCGGCAACTGCCTCCCGCGGTTGTGGCTGCCCTGCGGGAGCAGAGCGCCCACAGGACCCTGGCGCACCAGGTCAGCTCGGGGGCGGTCTTCAGCGGAGAGCGGGTGCCTGGCTCTGTTCCCGCGCAGGCAGCCCGAGGGCCTGCTGATGTCACCAGAACGCAGAGTCCCTGCATCCGAGAGTAAGAAGAGCTGGCTCTCCCGAGGCTTCCAACAGAGCCATTTTCTGCCACAGAATGCGTTTCCCCGCTCTGCTCGATGAGCACCGAGAACACAGACAGCGACGGGGCGAGGCCCCCGGCAGATGTGAGGCGGCGAGCGCTGTGACCTGGAAAACCAGGCCCCAGCAAGCAGGGCGTCCCACCAGCACACGCAGGCACGTGTGCACTTAGGTGAGTGTGTGGAGACAGGAGATCGGATCACACGCTTCCCTCAGAGACGAAGGCCTGTGGAGGGCCAGCTCAGCACCTAGTGACCTCACACCTGCTGCACCTGTGCTCCAGGGAGCAGGAGGGGTTTCTGAACTCTGGGCCCCTCTTGAGCCCACCTGCTGCACGGGCTCCGTGAGGGCAGGCTGGCCAGCATGAGGGCAGCCCCACTCTGGCCCAGACCCTCAGTCCTCGTGGGGTTCCCAGCAGGGCCACAGAGGCTGGGTTCTGAATGTCCCCAGCTTTAACATTCTATGAGGCTTGGATCATAGCTTGAAAAAAGCCAAAGGTGCATTCAAATTAGAGAGCAGAGGATTTGGGGTTGCACTCCGGGTGGGGGGCTGTGAAGATGGTGGCTGCTCGTGCAGGCGGCTGGCCGCTCCCTGTGGGGGAGAGGGACCGGCTGGAGGCTGGAGGACAGGCTGTGGCAGCCCTCGTCACCGCTCACAGACCCTGGTGAGGGGCCCTCTCGGCCACAGGGCACTTCCTGCCTCTGCAGGGGTGTTTAGACGCGCCGTCCTCCTACTGCCCCCTCCGCACCCCAGCCACAAGCCCCCGAGAGAGCAAGGTGCGTGTGCCAGGCTGCCTCCACGCGCCCTCTCCGTTGGCTACGAGGCGGGGTCTTCCGCCCAAGGGCACTCGTGTCCAGACACACGCCAGGCCTTAGAGGGGAATCAGCAAAGCCTGGCGAGAGTGGGCCTCGTGCTTCTCCCAGTGCTGCAGGGGCTGTGGACACGGTGGCCCACGGATCACGTGAGGTGCAGCACGGCAGTGCCAGGTGCCACACCCTGGCACACATCCCAGCACCAGGCAGGTCCGCACCTGCACGTGCTACCTGCCAGTTGTCATTCACCCTGCGCCCGGCCCCTGAGGTCTGCCGGGAGACTGCTATGTGGGGGACGTCTCCAGATCTCCCGTGGCCACGTGTCCTGATGGCGCTGAGGCAGGAGGAGCGGCTGCCCAGGCCTGCTGCACCCGTGCAGCCCTTGAGGGGCGTGCGAGGCAGGAGTCCCTCAGGTGCGTCTCAGGACGTGTGGGCCAGTGGCTCGGTGCAGAGAGGCTGCAGCTACCCACCCGTGCCTGGTCCCCACATGCTGTCGGGCTGCCCTTGGCCGACAATGGAACCTGCAGGAGTGGGGCAGGCAGCGCTGCGCCCAACGCACCTTCGCAGCAGTCCTGCCACACCCGCAGGTCCACGCGGGGGACGTCCTCGCAGCTGCCGTAGCCGTGCGGGAACTCGGCCACCCTGAACACATCCCCCGGCACGCGGGTGATGTTGTCGGAGTTGTCGCAGAGGATCCTGGCCAGGGACGTCTGTTTGAGCTGCGTCAGCTGCGCGGGGGGAGAACACCCCGGGGTTTTCGTACCACAACCTGCACAAAGAGACGGCGAGGTCAGAGGCAGGCAGGGGATGCCCAGACCCAGGAGGGACTGAGCTGTTCCTCCAGCGCAGGGAGCTGGCCACGGGCAGCAGCTGAGAGGAGCCAGCACCGCGCACGCGTCCCCCGGACAAAGCAGCAGACGCAGACCCAGCACAGGAGGCAGCCTGTCAGCTGCCGGGCAGCAACAAGGAGAGGCCACCAACAAAACAGGACGTTCACGAGACGTCTGCTGAGTTACTCGGTGATAGGGAGGGCGAGTCCCCTCCCAGGTCCCCTCCCAGGCATCGAGGCGCACTAATAACGAACACCAGCCTAAAACACAAGAGAATGCCTGAAGCTCAGCTGCTCTGAGGTCCCCAGTGCTGAGCCGCATGGGTCAGCACCGCATGGGTCAGCACCGCATGGGTCAGCACCGCATGGGTCAGCACCGCATGGGTCAGCACCACATGGGTCAGAACCACATGGGTCAGAACCCCATGGGTCAGCACCGCATGGGTCAGAACCACATGGGTCAGAACCCCATGGGTCAGCCCACACCTCAGGACCCGGATCCTCCTCCTCAGGCTGGGGCCAGGGCACCTGGCCAGGTGTGGCTGGACTAAGGTGGTAGAGGACCCACTAATCTTCCTCCTCAGGATGGGGCCAGGGCACCTGGCCAGGTGTGGCTGGACTAAGATGGTAGAGGACCCACTAATCTTCCTCCTCAGGCTGGGGAGCCAGGGCACCTGGCCAGGTGTGGCTGGACTAAGGTGGTAGAGGACCCACTAATCTTCCTCCTCAGGCTGGGGAGCCAGGGCACCTGGCCAGGTGTGGCCGGACTAAGGTGGTAGAGGGCCACTAATCTTCCTCCTCAGGATGGGGCCAGGGCACCTGGCCAGGTGTGGCTGGACTAAGGTGGTAGCGCCATGGCCCTGGCAGGCAGGGAGGTCCTCAAAGGCCCACCAGGGTGTAGCCTCTTCCTTTTCAGCAAGGACGGTGTCTCTGGGCCTCTGGTTGTCATGGCCACTCTGCAGGGCATCTGTGCTCACCTGTCCCCATCCCGCAGGCGCCGGAACTGTGTGCTGAGCAGGCACATCAGAGTGGGCCCCAGGCGGCTGCCGGGAACCAGGTCCTCCACCATGAGGGCCGGGAACAGGTCGATGTTGAGTGTGGAGCCGTACAGCCTGTGAGGAAGAGGCAGAACTCCTTACCCAACAGAGCCGCATTGGCAGAAAACACAGCCAACGGGAACATGCTCATTTTCCCCTTTCACCCCTTTACATTATTCAGAACTATACTGAACAAACAAAATTTATCTTTATTTCTCTGAAACATATATCCATCAGACTTCAAAAATTCTTTCCTACTTTCCATTTTATGAGTGTAAAATGCACGTGCCCTGACTTATCTATCAAAGATTTGAAAAACCCAAGATAGCAAATCAAACCTCACACCCTGCTGCCCTCCAGGGAAAACACACCATCCACTAGGCCCTCCGGGCCTTTGTCCAGGGAGGTATGGACAAGGACCAGTGTGTAGCCATGGCCACAGCTGGGACAGAATGCAACTGCGTTCTACCATGTGTTGGAAACGTGTCTGTCACGATGGAAATGCTCGCTCACGAAGACGGCGAAGGACTAAGAAGGGGTTTAAGTGTTGGAGAACAGCCTTCCTCACCAGATTCTTCCAGTTCCTCAGAAACCTAGGCTTCCACACAAGCACTGACGATTTCTACGAATCGACCACATGCAAGTGTCCACGGTTTTCAGAGGCTCTGTTGGTCGACGGCGTGCTGTGGCTGCAGGCTCCACTGGGGTCCCAGAGCCTGCGACCCCACTGCCGCTCCCCACAGAGCGCAGGAGGGACCCGTGGACGGGACGAGCACCTCTGATCAACAACAGGCATGCCGGGGAGGCTCCTCGCGGCCACAGACACCACTCTGCTCCTGCCCAGCACCCAGGGGTCTGCAGCACACAGCTACTCCCTTTGCTGCCCGTCCAGTGACAGGCACGCTGCACGCCCAGCTCCAGTGCCTCGGGGGAGCTGCTTCTCAGAGGAACCTGGAGGGCAACTGGTCTGCGCTGGACAGGGCACACCGTGAGGCCACCAGCCGCTGCAGACTTCCCCAGAGGGCTTGCTCCCTCCTGGTCTGTCCTCTTCCCACCCCTCCACTGCGAGGGATGGCCCCTGGGGCTGGAGTGGCCCCTGCTCAGGAATGCTGCAGGGCTGGGGACAGGCGGAGGTGCAGGGCAGGGGGAGCCGGGCTCAGCCCATGCCTGCACCCACCTGTGCCCACATGACATCACCTACTGGGTGCCGTACAGTGGACAGGCACAACGCCCCTCTAGTCTGCTGGGAAGAGGCTGGCGGGTGGTCTTTCCCCACCTGAAACTCCTGCCTGTGGTCACTTCCCCGCTCGGGAGAGGCTGAGGGAAAGAGAACAAGATGGTCTCCAGCATCCTGGCCAGGGGCTCTGCGTGCACCGGCTCAGGGCTGCCAGCTGCCAGCTGCCTTGAGACACCCTCTCAGCCTGGCAGAGCCGGGGACCCACTGGGAAGGAATTGGGGTGGTCTGGACAAGAGCAAAGGAGGCTACATACCTAAAACTCAACGGTGCTCTTAAATTCTAACTAAGCAAAACCACCGGGAGGCACACGGCACATGGAGAACCCAACCCCTGCCCACGCTGAGATTCAGCACGATGATGGTGGAGAGTAACCGGGCAGCCCCGACGGACTGCACCCTGCGGCCGGAAGGCACAGTCGGCCTCTGAGCTCTCACTCGGGGGTGGGCTGGAGGCAGCCGGGGGTGGCAGGAAGAAGGAGCTCCCTCCCAACCCTCAGGGAGCTGGCAGATGCCCAGCAGGCCTTCATCACAAGTCCGAGGACCGTGAGGGGTATCATGGGGACCCTGTGACGGGTGGTCTCTCCTTTCCTTCAGGCTGAGTGCATGAACTTGGCACAAACACCATGGAGACACCAGTTCTGAGCAGAGGGGAGCCAGCGGAGGAGAGCTCCTCAGTGGCTGCTTCCGGACCCTGGGAGTCTACCCGGAGCACAGGGGGATTCCGGAGAAGCCTGGCGTAGGTCGGCCCAGGTCCCACCCAGGCCTGGGCCCCCGGGGCCTGGCAGCGTGGCAGGCTCCACTTTCTCTGTGAGACTTCCCATCGGCTGCCCCGGGTGCTCAGAGATGTGCCAAGCCTGAGAGCTTCCTGTCCCCAGGCGAAGGCCTATCTGGTGGCCCCTGTCCCCAAGACAGGTGCTGCTCAGAGATGGCACTGGGGGACTCCTGGCAAGCAGAGGGCTGCAGGAAGGCCAGACCCGCCTGCCTCGGTGGCTCAGCACAGCCTCAGCTCTGGGACATTCTAGGGCGATCGGTTCCGCAGTCCTGCCCCCACTGGCTGGAAGCACAGCCGGGCCAACTGGGAGCTCGCCTGGCCCAGCGGAGCTCACCTCCAGAGCAGGCTGGGGCAGGCGGCCATGAAGCCCCACACCGGGCTCCGCCCTCGCGCCCCCCAGCCCTGGTGGCTACTGATGTTCTCCCCCGGCCCCTGCGTGGCACCACACACAGAGCAGCGGCAGGGCCCACGGCCAGTCCTGCCGGTGCCCACACAGGAGCCAGGGCAGCGGGCCCACGGCCAGTCCTGCCGGTGCCCACACAGGAGCCAGGGCAGCGGGCCCACGGCCAGTCCTGCCGGTGCCCACACAGGAGCCAGGGCAGCGGGCCCACGGCCAGTCCTGCCGGTGCCCACAGGAGCCAGGGCAGCGGCTTCCGGGACTCACCTTCGCAGCTTCTCGCGGATCTCGGGGTTCTTGATCTCGTTCTTCAGGTCCTCGAAGGTGTGGGCGGCAGAGAGGTTGCAGTAGACCCTGTAGTCGTGGTAGGGCGGGATGCCGTGGTCCCGGCCACGCTGGATGTTGATGGCAGCCAGGTCCAGGGCCACCGTGTGCGCCATGGAGAACAGCCGCTCTGTGAGCTCCGTGTTCAGCAGCTGGGAGGGCACGCGCATCTTCCCCGCGACCCCAAAGAGGCCCCTGAGCAGCGGATCGATGCCTCCCTCGTTCACGATCCGGAAGGGCGAGAAGAAGGCCTTGTGGAGGGGGACGTGGCCCTGGGCGATGGGCTGGAAGTGCTCGTCCAGCCGCTGCAGCACCGGGTTGATGAGCGTGTGGCCAAACCTGAAGGCCGCGGTGGCGAAGGCGTTGAAGATGCCGGCGTTGACGCTGGGGTCGTAGCCGCGGTACTCGCCCAGCATCTTCATGCCCACCTCCCCCAGGACCTTGGGCAGCCAGTGCTGGTAGGTGATGTGCTGGATCTCCGCCCCCACGATCTTGCGGGCCTCGTGGTAGACGGTGTCCCCGTCCCAGTGTGGGTTCAGCTTGAGCAGCTCGGTGGCGATGCGGTTGTGCTCCCGGAACCACAGCGTGTGCATGCTGGTCAGGCCCAGCTGCTCATTGGCGCGGTGGTCCCCGGCCAGGAAGCAGGGGATGGGGCTCTCGTTCTCGTCCCTCATGCACTCGGTGGGGGGCCCGGTGGCGAAGGGCAGCAGGGGCTTCCCGGAGCGCTGCACGATGCCCTGCCGCAGCAGGCCTCGGTGGCTGGCCAGGTCCCGGATGCTGTGGGCCTCGTGGTCCGAGCTGCCGTACACGTTGGACGCGTCGATGTAGGAGGTGAGCTGGTTGATCTGCTCCCGCGGGTACACGGAGTTCATGAGCAGGGACGTCATGCCGCTGCCGCACACGGGGCTCGAGCGCACGAAGAACATGCAGCGGGCGCCGCTGCGCACGCGGGGGTCGTTGGGCGGGATCATGACCGAGAAGCATGGGGGGTCGTTGCTGCACACAGAGCTGCAGTGCTGCCCGTCGGAGAAGCGGGCCTGGCTCAGGGCCACCACCGTGGAGTCCAGGTCGTGGTCCAGGAACTGGCCCCACTGCATCAGCATGTGCGTGAACTGCTCGTCCGCCGTGACCGTCTCCGTGCCGATCAGCGTGGTGGACACGAGGCGGGGCATGGGGAGCGCGTGCCCGTTGTACAGCCGCTGGGGGTTGACGCCGCGGGGCGTGTTGAAAGCCGTTCTCGTAGGCGGCGGTCAGCAGGCGCTCGAAGGCGGTGAGCGAGGCGCCCCACATGGGGTGCTGCAGGTTGTTGCAGGTGCCGTCGTGGGTCCGGTACTTCTGGTGGAAGCACATGTCGGAGCAGTTGTTCACACGCCGGTGGGCGGTGCAGCCCGACAGGTTGGCGATGAGGCTCAGGTACTGCGGGGACACCAGGTCGTTGTAGTGGTAACCTGCAACACAGGCGGCGCTGACTTCCCGAGGATGCACGGTCCCTCGCGGCCCCGCCCAGGAAACCCCACCCAATGCCCCCGCTGTTCCTGGTTGTGAAGCCCTCGCAGGCCTCGGGCCTCCATGCCAGCTCGGCTGCGGTGGCACTTACAGAGCCCGGCCACCTGCACCTGCCGCGGCCTACACACCTTCCCAGTCTCCCTCTTCTCCCACGTGGCCCAGCTCGCAGCCACGTGGGAGAGCAGGCAAGAAATGCACCCCACCACCCCTGCCCACCACTGCCTCTGCCCCCCCCCCCCGGCAGGGCCATTCCCCAGGCCCATCGCTGCACACCCTGAGGCTGCACACTGCTGGTGACCCAAAGTCCCGTCAACGGCCACCTCCGCTTATGCTGCTGACCCTTGAGGACATGCCCTCCTCAGCACTGCTCCAGCGTGACCTGGGCGAGATCCTCACAGGCTTGCCTCGACTCCAGAGCCCCCTCCTGGCGAGCCCCAGCACGGATGGCCTCCAACTGGTCTAGGCGCGGGCTCCAGAGGGTCACTGGGCCACTCAGAGACCGTCAGCCCACCTCCCAGCTGCAGAGTCCAGACTTGCTGGCCCGGCACAGGCTCACCAGTGACTGTCCCTAAGTGAGGGCCCGGCCCTCAGGCCTCAGCTCCCAGGCATCCTGGGAGCACTCAGAGCTCACGCCCCACACGCTGCCAGGCTACCGCCCTCCTCAACAACCCTCTCCCAGAGCGTGCCTGGAACCTCCTGGAAAGCTGCGCACAAGGCACACACGTGCGCTTGTAGATCACACGCAGATCACAGGCTGCTGACACCTCACATGTGGGCACTGAGCCACACACGTGAACTTACATGTGCACACATGCACAAACCTCCCTACACACTCGCACCACTGTGTGAGCACATTCGCTCACACGTCTATATACACACAGGCACACTCAAGAGATGGACGTGCGTGCACACGGGCCTGCTCACACATGCACACATCCAGACACTGACACAGACATGCTCTTGTTCCCACGTGTGCACCCACTCACATGGACGCACAGGGTACACACTCTTGCTCACACACGTGCACACACTGATGTACACCTATCAAGACATTGACACAGGCGTGTGCTCTTGCTCAAACTTGTGCACACACAGATGGAGACAGGCCGCACACGCTTGCTGAGTCCTGAGCCAGGACTCCAGCTCTGCGGCAGCGTCCACACGGCTCTAGAGGCGGCTGTCTGGGAAATGGCACCCAGGGCACAGGGGGACACGGAGGGGAGGCTTCCCTGGAGCCCAGGGAGAGCCCAGCCTTGCGGCCTCTCTGCAGTGCACACCCTGCCCCGCAGAGCAGAGCTCAGGGAGTGTCTGGCTGCCTCACGGCCACAGTAGGGCAGTCTCAGAAAATCCTCATTCTTGAACCTCAGAAGCACCAAAGAACCAGACAGCCAAGAGGGAGAGCCTTCCTTCCAGATGTCCCTGCTGCAGCACGGGCCTCGGGCTTGCCTGGACCACGCTCGCTTTTTCCATGGCACTGGCCACGGGCAGCCGTCTGGCCCCCCAGTGGACAGCAGCAGAGTCCCCTGGCTTGGCTTCTCAGTGCTGGGCTCCCTGTGTCCATCCCACCCCCCGTGCCGGCACCACAGCAAGAGGACAATCCCGTTTCTCTGCTAGAAAACCTGGCAGGCAGCAGAGCCCCCCAGCCCTTCTCCCTGCACCGTCCCTCTGTGCTGGCCATGCTGACCTGCCCTGGTCCTGCCTCACAGCCTGGGCACCTACTGTCCCCTCACCCAGAAGGCCTCTCCTCTTTCGGGTCCCTGATCAAGCACCATCTTTACAAGCGGGCACGTGCCACAGGGCTGCCTGCTGCTGCTGCTCAGTGCCACTCCCGGGCTGGGCTCCTGCTGGGCACCGTGCTTTCCAGGAGGGTTGGGTCTTGGCAGCCTGGAGGCGGAGCACGTGCCCCAACCAGCGTGCAGGATGGACAGGCGAGGCAGGTACGTGTGAGCAGCTCCGGCTGCCACTCAGAGAAGGCCAGCGTGTGTGGCCATGGGGCGCTGCGGACTCGTGCCTTCCCAGCCCTTTCCCTATCGAGCCAGAGACGCGGAACTGGCAGGAGCGGAGTGGATCTGGACAGAGCAGCCTTGCAGCCAGCGTCCCCGGGCTCAATCCTGCAGGGCCACAGTGGCGTCCCAGGCCAGGGCTACAGACAGGCAGCAAGCAGGGACATCTAGCAACTCCTCCTGTGCTCCCCGCCTGGGAACGAGGCCTCATGCCAGGAACAGAGGAGCCACCCTGAGCCTTGGGGAGGGCTGGGGGTGCCCAGGACACACAGCCTCCGCAGCCCCCACCCCAAGCTGGTGCTGCGCCCAGCAGGCAGCGGTGCCAGGAACACTGTGGCAGGAGGACACTCAAACCTGGAGTCCCACATGGAGGAGCTGGGCTGCTCCCTCTTCCAAGGCCTCCAACAGGGAGGCTGGATACCCCGAGGACAGGGAGGCGGGGCTGCTGTCCTCGCGTCACCAGGCAGTGCCGAGAGGCTTCAGCTTCGGGACAGGACAGGATGAGGACCGCCCTGCAGTCACCCAGACCCGACACAAGTGCCCGCAGACCTCATCCCGCCTCTTCCTCTCTCAAGTCCACGGGCAGCCGTGGTGAGCCCGCGTCACCTTTTGCCATGGTCAATTTAAAAAGCGTGTGGAAAACGGCCTGGAAACACGGAACCCCGGGAAGCGGCTCTGCCGCAGCGTGGGACGGCTGCTCCCCGCCCTCCTGTGTGCAGGTGGGCAACAGGGCAGGACCGTGGGCACCACCAACAGGATGGCGCCCACACCCTGGTGCTGCACCAGGGCGACGGTGGGCAGGGCAGAGGGCGGCCACACTCGTCATCCCCCAGCCGTGGCAAACACCCCACACTGCACAGCACCCACACGAGGACACAGCACCTGCGACCCGTTGCCACCACACACCGCGCTCGGCCCTGCTCGCGGGAGGACCTGGTGAGGGCAGCGTGGGCGGGTCTGCTGCAGCCTGGCCGGCAGGCTGTGCCCACGAGAGCCCCCAGGGCAGGGCAGAGTCCCGCCCCCCGGGAGGGAAGGTGCTGGACGCCCTGGGGCTCGCGTGGCCTGGGGTCTGCGGGGAGGGCCGGTACTGACTCGTCCCGTTGAGGTCCACCATCAGGCCGTGCTGCACGTGCTCCTGGATGAGCTGCAGGGTCCGCTCGAAGATCTCGCCCGCCCGCGCTTGTCCCACCGTGTAAGGGTCCCTCGGGTACCGGAACAGGGCCAGCAGGTCATTCGGAGAGCGTGGACGGCTGGCAGGAGTCGGGAGAGAGGGGCCGTGAACCACGGAACCGGAGCCAACCCGCCAGAATCTGCGAGTGCTGGCGCTACTGTGCTCTACGGCTACTCCGGACCAGAGGAGGTACCGTACCTGACTCATCCGCAGAGGAAGGCAAGAGAGCGACAAGGACAGACAGACAGAGCCAAGAGACACTAAAAACAAACCGTTAATAAGGTCAGGAGAGAAGGCACAGACACAGGGTGGCGAGGCAGAGAAACAGCCTAGCGCCGCCAGCAGGGCAGGCACGCCCCGCCACGCCCTGCCACGCCACACGGCTCAGGGACACCCTGAAAGGGCCCCTCCAAGTGGCCACTGTGCATCAGTGTCACACTCTATCAGGAAAGGACACGTCCCTGTGTCTCCCTGACACCCAGTCAGAGCCGTGCCCTTCGCGACTTTTAAGCTTCAAGTTTCTCTTGGGACGAGGCGGGCGGAGCTCTGCCTGGGCCCTGGGCTCTCCACCCGCACCCCAGCGAGGGACCCCAGGCCAGCCCACCCCACCCCGTACCTGTCAAACAAGTGCGTCCGCGTGGAGTTGATGGCCCTGTCCACAGTCGCGATCGCTTCCACGATGGAGGTGGCCACAAACGGGTCCCCGTTTCGGCTGATGTCTGGAACTGTGAAGCACAGAGTCACAGGTGGCCAGGAGACCACCATGCAACGCACAAACCACGTCCAGCCCCTGGTCACCAGGACGTTGCCACGCTTCTGTCCCAGCCCAAAGCCAAAGCCAGGACACAGCCAGCCCCACCAGCACTGTGGCAGCCAGAAACTCTAATGCCCTGGGGCACCGAGGGGCAGGACCCGACCACCTTGGGGGGCGCCTGGAGGCCCGGGGACAGCTCTGGGGCCTGCCGGCCAAGCCCAGCCCCTTGCTCCCTGGAAGGCCAGCCTCCACCACCCGAGCCTCAGCCACAGCCCATCATCAGCCCACCTCCACGGCGAGCCTCCCTGCTCACGCACACAGCATGGCCCACCACCACACTGCACAGAGCACACGCCACACCACACCCAGCACATGCAGCCTGGTGTACACACACACACACCACCACACACCACAGTGCACACACGCCAGGTACACACACACCACACCCAGCACATGCAGTACACACCACACCACACCACCACACACCACAGTGCACACACGCCAGGTACACACACACACCACACACAGCACATGCAGCACGGTGTACACACACCACACCACCACACACCACAGTGCACACATGCCAGGTACACACACAGCACATGCAGCACAGTGTACACACACACCACACACCACAGTGCATGCACACCAGGTGTAGCCGCCTGAAGCGCTTGGAGCAACGGAGCCGCGGGAAGAACTTCAGAAGCAAACTGGAGACAAACAGCTTTTTATTCTGATAACTTTTCTCTCTGGTTCTAACAACAACTAACACACGCCAAACACACCACTAAAATGGCGCTGACCCGATCAGCAATTTCGGCCAAGTCACTCGAGATCCTGGGACAAATCCCGTGAGACTACGGGTGGCGACAATGGCCAAATCTCCACGGCTCATAGTCAACTGCAATTCAAGTCAATCCCCAAACAGGGCTCCTGCAACCAGGTACACACACACCACACCCAGCACATGCAGCACACACCACACCACACCACCACACACCACAGTGCACACACGCCAGGTACACACACAGCACACACAGCACATGCAGCACGGTGTACACACACCACACCACCACAAACCACAGTGCACACATGCCAGGTACACACACAGCACACACAGCACATGCAGCACGGTGTACACACACCACACCACCACAAAACCACAGTGCACACATGCCAGGTACACACACAGCACATGCAGCACGGTGTACACACACCACACACCACAGTGCATGCACACCAGGTACACACACCACACCACACACTACACCACCACACACCACAGTGCACACACACCAGGTACACACACACCACACACAGCACATGCAGCACGGTGTACACACACCACACCACCACACACACCACAGTGCACGCACACCAGGTACACACACCACACACACCAGTGTATACACACCACACACAGCACACACCACACAGTAGTATACATATACTGCAAACACCACAGTGCACACACCAAGGTACACACACCACACACAGCACATATCACACACCACACCACACCCAGTACAAGCAGCACGGTGTACACACACCACACCACAAACACCACAGGACACGCACACCAGGTACACACACCACACACACACCACACCACATACAGCACAGTGTACACACACACACCACACCACACACAGCACACCATACACAACATACCACACGGCACAGGGTACACACACCACACACAGCACACACCACAGTGCACACATACAACACACCACACACACCAGTGTACACATAGCCCACACCATGGCACAGAACACCACACACAAACACCACACCACACACAGCAGTGTATACACACAAACGCACCACACAGCACAGTGCACACACACACCACACCACACATACCATACCCTATGTGCACAGTCCACAGCACACACACCATACCATGCACACATAACACATACCATACTCCACAAAGCACACACTATATACAGCACACTATACAAACAACATACTACACACACCACATAGCATACCACACACACTATACACACCACACACTAACACAGCACACAGCTCACTACCTTCATAAACAACACACACCACACTGCACACACACACCACACTATGCGCAGCACACACACAGTCGATGCAGACACACCACGCTCAGCACAACCACACACTCACTTAGTCCTCTACTCAGCTGCGAGCAAGCAGAGGCGGCCAGGGCCAGCGCCTCGTTCCTGCTAGGCTGCCTCAGCCACAGCCCGGTTGTGCGTCCAGCTGTGGGCCTGGCTGTGGGCACGGCTGTGGGCCTGGCTGTGGGCACGGCTGTGGGCCTGGCTGTGGGCCTGGCTGTGGGCACGGCTGTGGGCCTGGCTGTGGGCCTGGCTGTGGGCACGGCTGTGGGCCTGGCTGTGGGCTGGCTGTGTGCTTGGGCTGTGGGACGGCTGTGGGCATGGCTGTGGACATGGCTGTGGGCCTGGCTGTGTGCTTGGGCTGTGGGACTGGCTGTGGGCCTGGCTGTGCACTTGGGCTGTGGGCCTGGCTGTGCACTCGGGCTGTGGGCATGGCTGTGGGCCTGGCTGTGCACTGGGCTGTGGGCCTGGCTGTGGGCCTGGCTGTGGGCATGGCTGTGCACTCGGGCTGTGGGCCTGGCTGTGGGCATGGCTGTGGGCCTGGCTGTGGGCATGGCTGTGGGCCTGGCTATGGGCCTGGCTGTGCACTTGGGCTGTGGGCCTGGCTGTGCACTTGGGCTGTGGGCCTGGCTGTGCACTTGGGCTGTGGGCACGGCTGTGGGCCTAGCTGTGCACTCGGGCTGTGGGCCTGGTTGTGGGCACGGCTGTGGGCCTGGCTGTGCACTTGGGCTTTGGGCCTGGTTGTGGGCACGGCTGTGGGCCTGGTTGTGGGCCTGGCTGTGCACTCGGGCTGTGGGCCTGGCTGTGGGCCTGGCTGTGGGCCTGGCTGTGGGCACGGCTGTGGGCCTGGCTGTGGGCATGGCTGTGGGCCTGCCTGTGGGCCTGGCTGTGGGCCTGGCTGTGGGCCTGGCTGTGGGCCTGGCTGTGGGCACGGCTGTGGGCCTGCCTATGGGCCTGGCTGTGGGCCTGGCTGTGCACTTGGGCTGTGGGCCTGACTATGGGCACAGCTGTGCGCTCAGGCTGTGGGCATGGCTGTGGGCCTGACTGTGGGCATGGTTGTGAGCACGGCTGTGGGCACGGCTGTGAGCACGGCTGTGGGCACGGCCATGGGCACGGCTGTGGGCCCAGGATGTGCCCGTGCGGCTAACCTCAGAGAGAGAAGTCGCTGCACGGGTACAGGGCCCACCATAGTGCTGCCCCCGCCCACAGAGCTTGCAAAGCAGCCTGCAGGTGTGTGGGGGTCTGGGCGACCACCTTGCAGAGGGTCGGGGCAGCAGGGTGCTTCCAGAGGCGCTCAGAGGGAAGGCCCGGCCACGCCCTGACAACTGTCCAGACTGTGAGTAAGAACGGGCCACCCTCCAGACCATTCCCAACACCATTCTCCTGGGAGGGCAGGCTGGCTGTGCACTGTGCTTCCGACGGCACAGCAGGACACACCCCAAGTGCCCGGCACCCCTTACCATTCACACTGAGCACCATGCCCACTGAGGCGTATCCGATCGTGTTCCGGGCCACACACTCGTAGCGACCCACATCTGCGGTTCCGACGTCATTGATGGTCAAGAATCCTTCAGGACTGATGTGAAATTTCCCACTCTCTGTTACCTGAACCCCGTCCTGGAGCAAGACAACAAAGCAGTCACAGCAACAAAGCTGAGAATCGAGGGTGATTTCCTGAGGAGCTGGGTGCGGCTGCGAGGACTGAGCACCGTGGGAGAAGGCCGCAGGCCTGTGCAGAGGCCAGCGGCGGCTCTCCGGGACCTCTCACGCTTCTCCTGACGGGGCAGAGCCTGATGCAAAAGAGCTTCCACCATGAGTGCGGGGACACTAGGGGCAACTCCCCTGGGCTACGAGCTACGGTGGGGAGGGCCCTGGAGAGATGGGCCCCTGGGACTGTCCCTGAGGGAAAGGGCGTCTGAGCGGAGACCCAGGGCAACTTGGAGACAGGAGAGACAACCCTAGGTCAGGTCTGGTGTGCGTGGAGAGGGTTGCAGGAGGAGGGAGCTGGAGGGCAAGGACAGCGTTGGCTTGAGAACTGCGCCTGAGAGGAGCCTGGCGTGGCCGCCCGTCCTCCCAGGGAGCCCCTCCTGAGTGGCCGCCCGTCCTCCCGGGGAGCCCCTCCTGAGTGGCCGCCCGTCCTCCCGGGGAGCCCCTCCTGAGTGGCCGCCCGTCCTCCCGGGGAGCCCCTCCTGAGTGGCCGCCCGTCCTCCCGGGGAGCCCCTCCTGAGTGGCCGCCCGTCCTCCCGGGGAGCCCCTCCTGAGTGGCCGCCCGTCCTCCCAGGGAGCCTGGTGTGGCCGCCCGTCCTCCCGGGGAGCCCCTCCTGAGTGGCCGCCCGTCCTCCCGGGGAGCCCCTCCTGAGTGGCCGCCCGTCCTCCCGGGGAGCCCCTCCTGAGTGGCCGCCCGTCCTCCCGGGGAGCCCCTCCTGAGTGGCCGCCCGTCCTCCCGGGGAGCCCCTCCTGAGTGGCCGCCCGTCCTCCCGGGGAGCCCCTCCTGAGTGGCCGCCCGTCCTCCCGGGGAGCCCCTCCTGAGTGGCCGCCCGTCCTCCTGGGGAGCCCCTCCTGAGTGGCCGTCCTCCCGGGGAGCCTGGTGTGGCCGCCCGTCCTCCCAGGGAGCCCCTCCTGAGTGGCCGCCCGTCCTCCCAGGGAGCCCCTCCTGAGTGGCCGCCCGTCCTCCCGGGGAGCCTGGTGTGGCCGCCCGTCCTCCCGGGGAGCCCCTCCTGAGTGGCCGCCCGTCCTCCCGGGGAGCCTGGTGTGGCCGCCCGTCCTCCCGGGGAGCCCCTCCTGAGTGGCCGCCCGTCCTCCCGGGGAGCCCCTCCTGAGTGGCCGCCCGTCCTCCCGGGGAGCCTGGTGTGGCCGCCCGTCCTCCCAGGGAGCCCCTCCTGAGTGGCCGCCCGTCCTCCCGGGGAGCCCCTCCTGAGTGGCCGCCCGTCCTCCCGGGGAGCCTGGTGTGGCCGCCCGTCCTCCCAGGGAGCCTGGTGTGGCCGCCCGTCCTCCCGGGGAGCCTGGTGTGGCCGCCCGTCCTCCCGGGGGGGAGCCCCTCCTGAGTTCAGTGAGCAGGTCTGCACTGGGTTGAGTGGAAACAGCGAAGAGGAACTCAGTCGTCAAGCAGCGAGCACTGTCGCCTCGGCCACGAGGGTGCAGACCCACAGGTGGGCCTCTCCGTGCTCCTGGGCTGGATGGGAAGGGAGGACCTGCCACAGCCACGCAGGAGCAAGGACACCCCGAGAGGCCGGGGACGTCTGCAGAGGGTGGCAGCCAAGGCACCACTGCAGCCCACAGGGGCAGGCAGCGGCCGCAGCCTACCTTGTTCCAGGTGATGGCCGGCTGCGGCTCGCCCTGGGAGCTGCACGGGAGCTGCACGTTGGTGCCCACCTCCACCGTCAGGTCGCTGGGGACGCTGGTGAACACGGGGGTGACTGGAGGCGAGCAGAGAACGGGTCTCAGCCAGGGGACCTGCCCCAGGAACCCGACCCAGGGGCTGCAGGTGACAACCGTCCCTGCCGCCCGGTGGCAACCAGGAAGAGCAAGGACCAGGGTCTGTCCCCCGGTCTTGCTGCTTCCACCCTGGGCCCAGGGCAGCGGCACAGGTGGACAGCACTTGGGCCTCTGCTACAGGCCCAGGACCCCCATGCCCAGTGCCCACACCACGGGCAGGACAGACTGCCGGGCTGCAGCTCCACTGACCCGCGCGCTCAGAGCCGGGGCCGCAGGGGCAGCGTCCCCACTTGAGAAGCGAGGCCGTGTGCGGGGCGGGGCCTCTCAGGACCCCACTGTGGGCGCTCTCACTGGGCAGGACGAACCCTGACAAAGCAGGGACTTGAAGGGCCCACCCCGAGCCCACCCAGTGGGCTGATAAGGGACGAAGCCCCCGAGGCCACCGGGATGCTCCACCGGGCGTGACTTGATTTCCTCAGGGAAACCAAGGACCCTGAACGGACCCTCTGCCCATCTCTGTGCATGGCCTGGTCCACCTCAGCTCAAGGGCCTCATGCTGGGGACACTCCCTGACCCTGCCATGCTGGCTCTACCAGGAGGGAGCGGAGGAACGTGAGAGGCCAAGGGAAGACGAGTCGCAGTGTGCCCGGGGACGCCCAGGTCTGCCAGGGCCGGACGGTCCTCAGCCCTGGGCTTTCTGAGCACCTGCCGGGCAAGGGCAGCTGGGGGTCCTTCCCGCGAGCCCCCGTGAACCAAAGAGAAGGCAGTGGCTTCACTGCAGCAGGTCAGCTCAGAACAAGCACCATCAGAAACAGAGCGAGAGCCCCGTGAGCACCTGGGAAATGCCGGGACACACCGGCCAAGCGCCCACGCGGAGGAGGACGGCAATAGCAGAGAGGGCTGCGGAGGACGCCGTTCCCCGGGCGGATGCCCCCGCCGGCCCCAGCACCTACCCCGGGGCTGCACGGTCAGGTGCACCACCACCTTCTGGGAGCCGATGATGTTCACGGCCTGGCACTCGTACTGGCCCTGGTCGTGCAGGGCCACCCCCGAGATCCTGAGTGTGCCCGAGGACAACACGAGGTGCCGCCTGTCCACGGAGAGCTGGCTGCCTGCAAGGCAAGCGGCAGTCACACGGAGGCCCCCGGAAACAGCAGCCTCGGGGAGCTGGGCCCAGCCGGGGCTGAGCAAGTCGCCCGCCACCCAGCTGCCCTCAAGTGCCCACAAGGGAGGCCACGCGCACTGTGGGATCAGCTCAGGGAGGGATCAGACACGGTCCCTGCCCCTGGCCACTCCCAGGAAGGGGGCTGAGAAGAGCCCGTAGTGGGCGAGAGGCTGGACAGGGCGCCAGCACGGCATGGTGACTCAGGGGCTGGAGGGACTGCCCCTAGAGGTCTGAGCAGGGACAGCAGGAAAGGACCTGGGGCTGGAGCACTCTCAGGCCCGGCTCCCCACGGGGCCGGCGCATCCTTTGTGGAGAAACCTCTCCATACCCCACAGGGTAGCCGCCTGAGGGCAGCAGTGCCCAGGGGCAAGCACGAGCCCCTTCACACAGTCTGCTCTGCAGTAGCCCTAGACAGGGTCCCTTGGGGGACAAGTGGACATGGCAGCCCTTTCTTCAAGCCAGGGTGGCCAGGACCGTGTCTGGAAGGACGCCCCTGGGCTCCAGGACAGAGCCTCCCCAGCAGCCTGGGAGCCTTCCCTCACCCAGCCCTATCCTGCTGGGCTGAGCCTCTCCCCAAGTGGCTGGGAGGGACCCCAAGAGTCACCTTGTCGGCAGCCAGACAGGAGAGAGGGCGTCTGGGTGTCAGAGTGAGCCTGTGGCTGTTTGCTCTAACTCATGACAGGAGTGGCCCACAGAGCTGCACCCCTCGTGCTGGGAGATGGAGCCTTCTGACTGAAGGCAAGATGCACAGACGCAGGAGGCAGGCACCCCAAGTCCCTTCAGCAAGGACAAAGTCTTGCGGCGCTCTGGCCAAGATGCCCTAGATAGCACCTGCGCTGCAGACCCATGGACACCCTTGCCCTCTCCAGCACCGTCCTGGGGCATCTGGCCTCCGCCCGCCCTGTCTGGAAGACGCTGGGTCTGAGAGCTGGTGTCCCCTGTCCTAAAGCTGTGGACCCGCAGGGCCGGAGCTGCGTCTTACCTCCCTTGGTCCAGGCGATGACCGGCTGCGGGTTGCCCGTTGCCTCACACTGGAAATCAACTGTCTGACCCTCGATGACCACTCTGTCCTCAGGAGTCACAGTGAACTGCGGAAGAGCTTCAGAAGGAAGAACATTTGTGACGGGCATTGAGAGAGAGCACTGGGCAAAAACACTGCACCAGGAGGTGCCCAGCGCTGCAACAGGGCACACCTGTGGGCACTGTCCACCTGCAGGTGTGAACGGGGGTGCTGGAGGAAGACGCAGCCAGCAAAGCAGAAGGAACCTGGGAGGAGGGCTGTGTCCTCAGCACCACACAGAGACGTCTCCACTAGGGGCAGCGCCAGCCCCACCAGCAGAGGCAGCTACAATGTATCCTTCAAGAGGCAGCTACAATGTATCCAGAGGGTGAAGGACCCGGTCGCTCAGCCTTGAGAGCAGACCAGCAAAAAAACACTCGTTTTTTTAGTCTTAATTAGTGTTTGTAAGTGGTTAAAAAAAACACTGCCACATCAATGTTTATAGCATGCTGCTCAATTCACGATAGCTAGACTATGGAACCAACCTAGGGTTCCCTCAATAGACTAGATAAAGAAAATGTGGTATATATACTCAATGGACTATTACTCAGTTTTAAAGAAAGGTGAAATTATGGCATTTGCCAGTAAATGGTTGGAGTTGGAAAACATCATGCTAAGTGAAATAAGCCAATCCCACAAAACCAAAGGCCGAATGTTCTCATATGTGGATGCTAATTCACAATAAGGCGGGGGGCAGAATAGCATTAGATTAGGTAGAGGGAAGTGAAGGGAGTGGAGGGAGGGGATGTGGGGCTGGGAAAGATGGTGGAATGAAACAGACATTATTGCTGTATGTATATATGTGACTGCATGACCAATACGATTCTGTAGCATGGACACATGAGAAATTATATCCCATCTATGTATGATATATCATAGTGCATAAATGCATTCTACTGTCATGCATAACTAATCAAAACAAATAAAAAATTTAAGAAAAATCCACTGTGCAGTTGGGTGCAGCGGGAAGCCATCATCGCTGCTGACGACAGCAAGCTGAGGCGGGGTGTCGGTGGGAGCCCACCTCACAGAAGGGACAAGCTCAAGGGAGGCGAAGCCCACCACGATGACCTTGGGCACAAAGGAAAGGAGAGAAGAGCCACAGCTTGTGGGGGACAGGACTTGCTGGAGGAAGAGGCCTGGGAAGGGAAGGAGCCACCGCAGTCTCGGCATTGTCCGGGGCTTCCTGATGGCCGCCCACTTGGCATCTCATCTGAAAACTCGCACTCAGCTCAGGATCAGCTAAGCGGCTTGGAAACGCACTGCAGTGATCTTGAACCTGCCTGCTCCCGGTCCCGTGCTCAGACGCTGACCTCAGGGAAGGACCAAAAGCTGCCTGCAAGTTGCAGGACTGACGGCCACCAGAGGACACAGGCATTCACATCCCCGGTGCTGGGGGCTGACCACACCGCGGCCCACAGGCACAGCCCGTGCTGAAAGAGGCCGGCAATCAAGGGTCACGGGCATCAGGCGAGTGGTGACTGTTGTGGGCAAAAACAAGGGAGCCTGGACAAAGGTGGGGCTTGAGGCGGAGCCAGTGGCCCGGCCCAGAGCACAGCGCTCACCCTGGACAATGATGAAGGCGGTGGCGTGGATGCTGCCCACGCGGTTGGAGGCGGAGCAGGCGTACTCCCCGCTGTCCCCCGAGGCCACGTTCTGGATGTACAGGCCGCCAGAGGGAGTGATGTTCACCCGGGGGTCGGCGGGCAGGGGCGTACGGTCCCCTCTGGTCCAGGAGATCTGTGGCGGAGGGTGGCCGGTGGCGCTGCACTCCAGCGTGACGCTCTCTCCCACCAGCACCTCCGTGTTCTGCGGCTGGATCACAAAAGCAGGTCGCGCTGCCACAGACAGAAAGCCCAGTTAATTTCTTCCAGTTTCGCTGTTTTTCCATTTTTTTTTCTTGATAGTTTCCATTGAGGTTATTCATCCATTCCAGGGATCTTCAAAACAACCACACGGAACAAAATGTACAAGCATACTTTCATGTGATCGTTCTTTTTATCAAGAAATGTGCAGGTAACGAGGACCCAGGGAGTAGGGGGACGGGCAGCTCCGGGCGAGCACCGCCCTGGCCCTGCCGGCGCCCGGCAGGCTCACCCCCACCCAGAGCTCACTCCAGCTGGCTCTATGCGCAGGCGCCGATCCTGCTGAGCCCTGCCAGTCGCCCCTACTGTCACAAAGTACAGTCTCCAAAGCATACTCAGACCTTATAAAGTGTCAATCTCATCACAAAGAGAAAAATGGAAACTACATTGAGATAATATTTTTTAAATCTAAATCTGTGATAAAAGATAAATAAATTCCACACCTTTACTATGTACTCTATGGGTGCAAGTGGAAATAGAGCCCTCACTCCCTGGTGGGCAGGTGGGGACATGACTGAGAGCCCACCCGGACAAATACAGCCATTCACGCCCAACCACACTGTGGAACTGCACGTACTCCTCCATGGAGAAGTCACTCCGCAGGAATTTAACACACAGAAACTTTTCTAATTTTTTTTTTTTTTTTTTTTTTTTGTACCTGGGATTGAACTCAGGGGCACTCGACCACTGGGCCACATCCCCAGCCCTTTTATGTATTTTATTTAGAGACAGGGTCTCACTGAGTTGCTAAGTGCCTCGTCATTGCTGAGGCTGGCTTTGAACTCTTGATCCTCCTGCCTCAGCCTCCCAAGTGCTGGGATTACAGGCGTGCACCACCACGCCCAGCCTAGAAACTTTTATAAGCATGTAACATGACACACATGCACAAATCTTTTTTCTGTGTTTCTTGGGGCCAATAAACTCTATCCACAAATCTGAAATCCACAAAGCTCCAAAGTCAATTATTTTTTTGTTTGTTTGCAAAACTTGGCCTGTCTGTGAGGCCACTTCCAGTCTTTGTTCGTCCACTTCCTGTGAACATCAGTGTCCTGCAGGACACCAGTAATGGTTTCGAAGGGTGCAGCCCAAGACGCGACATGGGTACACGACTCACTCCACGTTACAGCAAGGGGGAGGGCCAGGAACGGACGTGTCTCGCAAACTGAAGAGCGCACAGAAACCGGGCACACAGCTAAGAGGGGCGGTGACATTTTGGAGAAAAAGGGGGAAGAGTGGCTTCAGCCTTTGGCGGTTTATGACACAGTGATTTCAGAGTCTGCAAGACAACGGCTGCCTTTGCACTCGCCTTGGACCGTCCTAGCATGTCCCTGGATTCAGAGCTGACCACAGGCCCCCTCGTGAATCACCTAGGACCCGGTGCTTTGGGAGTCTCGAGCACCACCCTGTGTCCACTGTGAGGGCAACCCTTCCTACTTTACTGGGCTGGGGTGCAAGGAAAGGAGCAGCGGGTGGTCAGGATGGCTCCGTGCGCAGTGCCTCCACGTACCTGGAGACCCAAAGTACCTGAGGGTCACCTCCTGTGTCTTCACCTCTCCAGCCACGTTTTTCGCCATGCACTGGTAGATGCCCTGGTCAGTCTCCTGCGTGTTCTGGATCATCAGAGTCCCGTCGTCCAGCAGGTTCAGGCGGGAGTCTGTCTCCATGCTCAGCTCGTTGCTGCAACAGACACCGGCGCTCTCATGCTCACGCACGGGCCTCGCCACCCGGGCACGGGCGGCCCAGGGTGCAGGCGGCGGGGGAGTGTGGGCGGGCAGGACTGACCGGCAGGACACCGCTCCTCAGCTGCACTTCTGAGAAAGCAGCTCTCAGGGCACACGGGTGCTCGCACTGCCCCACGTTCTCCCTACCTAACCCTTCCAACACGGTCGTGATTCCCAGGGGGAGAAGCAGCAAGGTGGGGAGATTCACAAGAAAACGTTCCTTTGTTTTGGCAAATTAAACAAAAAAGAAACTGCTAAAGGCGAGAGAGGCACCTCTCTGGACTCCAAGCCCAGGGCTGCAGGGCACTGGCGCGCCCGCGTCCAGCGACTGGGAGGCCGAGGCGGGAGGACTGCTTGAGTGCAGCAGCCCAGGGCCAGCCGGGCGCACGGGCCAGACTCCATCCCAAACAGCAACCAGAAGCCCGCAAGCTGCTGCTCGGTACCGACCCGGGTATTCGGTGGGCCCTGCGCCCACCCGTGCCAGGTGCAAGGACCACTGCGGCACCCAGGCTGTGGGGCCCAGACCTCTGTCCTCACTGTGACCTCCCGCCACCCTGCACAGCAAGAAAGGCCAGCACGCCCTGGTTCCTTGCCCAGCCCCGGCCGCCTTAGCGTTTGACCACTACGTGAACCTGCCTTAGCCCCTCTGTTCAGATGCACCGAGAGGGCACGACCAGGCGGCCATCACTGAGGGGCATAACAGCAGCACACTCGGCTTCAGAGAGCAGCAGATCTAGAAAGAAGTCCGCGCCGCCAGGTCACCAGGACGATGCAGCCACTTGAGAAGCCCAAGCAAGGCGGGCCTCAGCTCTGGCCGCACCTCCACCCCAGCTCCCAAGACGCCCGCAAGGCGGGGCCGTGCCATCACACGGGCAGAGTGGAAAGCACTTCCCAGGCAGCTGGGAACGCACGGGAGGCTCCAGGACGAGGCTGCTCCCGGCACCCGCCTTCTGCCACCTGCTCGCCACCTGCCTGCCCACCAGAGAGCACAGCGAGACCGGCCCGCCCAGGCTTCCCTCGTCACCTGCACCCAGGACGGGGACTCACCAGCGTGGCCCAGGCCCTTCCCATACACAAGGTGAGCCACTGGAGGCGGGGAGGCAGCAGGGGAGGCTGCCCAGGGGAGGCTGCCCAGGGGAGGCAGGCGGGCAACACCGGTCAGACCTCACGAGGTCGGCCGAGCCCTGACAGGTCTGGTTCTGCGATTGTAGCCTTCAGCATCGAGTTTTTCACTGGTACAACGTCACTGTGAAGGTTCTGGACTAAACGTATGCTTCTCTGCCACTTACATACAACAACGTCCTCGTCATCGTCCCCAGAGCTACCGGGGCCACGAGGGTTCTGAAGAGTTGGACACTCAGCCCTCAGCAGCGAGGCCCAAGGCCAACGTGACCCTCCAGGTACGAGGCAAGAGCTCTTGGCCTGGCACAAACGCCAGCAACTTCCCACATCTGAGCCGTCTTCCGGCTGTGCCCCGACAGGTATCCAGGGCCACCTGGCCACTCTCACCTCCGCCTGTCTCCACACAGCCTCACCGAGACGGGGAGTGTGCTCTGAGATCTGCCCTGGCTGGAAGAAGGGCCACGGGGTGGTGCTGGGCTGCCTCGCCCTGGTGTGGCTCTGAAGGGACACAGCTCCCGGCTCCTTGCAGCTGGACGTGGCCAGCAAGCACAGGGGAGCCTGACCAATGGTGAGCCGAGCTCAAGGGGCACATCTTGGCCACCGGTTCATGCACTTGGGAACACTCAGGCTGTTTCAAAACAGATGCTTAAAAGTGCTTCACGTCAACATGGACGAGGGCCTTGCCTCCAGGTGCCCTCCAGTGACCGGCCAGACGGCCCGGTCCTTTCCCACACACGGCCCTACCTCACGGCGGCGCTCTCTTCCTTTCCCTACCCGCCCTCTCCCTCAGCACAGCACCCACACCCACCGGGGAGGAGGTGCTCCCACGCTCGGGCCGGCCCCGGTGCTGGCCTGCACGTGAGGCCCGTTCCCAGGACCTCCCTCTGTGGCCCTCGAGCACCTGCTGGCAGGCGTGGGCCCATCCCCAGCTTATCGGCCCCTGGAGATGCTGACGGAGGAGAGGGAGCGCCCTCGGCCAGACGGCTGGAGGCAGTACCCGAGGGAGCACAGCCCGTCGCCACACTGGTGTTGCTGGAGACGCTGCCCCAAGGACAGCGCCCATCTGCTCTGGTCTGGCCACCAAGCCCAGGTCCAAAGCCTGCTAACGCCAAGGTCAGACACCAGGAGTCCCTGCCAGAGGAAGAAGGCGGCCAGAGACCGACCAGCGGGACACTGCCCAGTCCCGGCCGGGCCGGGAGTGACGAGGGCCAGGTCTGTGGCTGGCCTGGGAGTGAGCCAGGAAGGAGGCACCACTCCCCCTGGTGGTGTGTCCCCCTCCACCTGCCCCAGCTGACAGGAGGACCAGGTGGCGTCTGGCGGTTGGCTGCTGACGCCCCGGACACAGCATGAGCTCGGGGACACTGCGCCCCTGCACACAGCACGCAGAGCGCCCACCACTCCCGACTTACTTGTTCCGAAGCCAGATGATCTCGGGCTTGGGGTTGCCTTCCGCCCGGCAGGTGAAGTAGACAGTGTTCCCGGGGGCGACGTCCGCGTCCTGTGGCTCCGACGTGATCCGAGGCCTCTCTGCGCCGACAGAGAGAGAGCCTGCTCAGTCTAGACCACAGAGTGCACGAGGCAGGCCCTCCGATCTAGAGAGCTCCCCAGTGCGCACACAGGGACCGCGAGCTCCCTCCAGACGGGTCCTCCGGAAGCTTCACAGCATCCTCCATGCTCAGAGGTGCCAACCTGAGGATGTCAGAGGCCTGGCTTGGGGACGGCCAGTACGGCGTCAGGAGATGCCCTTCAGCGGTGCGTGAGCACCTGTAGCCTGGGGAACGCCGGCGAGTGGGTGCGGCAAGAGCAGCAGCTGGGACTCCTCAGCTGGTGGCCCTGAGCCCACGGGCAGGGAGGGGGCCTGCTGCAGCAGCTGTCCTACCCCACCCTGAGGAGGGCCATCCGTTCCGCTGCCTGGGAACCGCCAGGAGCCACCCTCACGCCCCTGAGGCCAGCGGCTCCTGGCTCCAGCTGTCCAGCACCAGTGCCCAGCCACAGTCCCTCCTGGGACCAGGCTGTGCCTGGAGCTGCAGGTGATATGAGGAGCTGGGCTTGAGGAAGGGGCAGGCCTGTGTCGCCCAGCCTGGCCACCCATCAACTGACCCAGCCTCAAGGCCCCCTGCAAGCTGAGGGTACCACATAGGGAAGAGCAAGCACGTGCTGAGCGTGTGCCCTGCACGGCCCTGACTCCCGCGGGGCGAGGCCCTCCGCGCAGCGAGCGTGTGCCCTGCACGGCCCTGACTCCCGCGGGGCGAGGCCCTCCGCGCGCGAGCGTGTGCGAGCCCTGACTCCCCGCGGGTGCCCTGCACGGCCCTGACTCCCGCCCGCGGGGCGAGGCCCTCCGCGCGGCGAGCGTGTGCCCTGCACGGCCCTGACTCCCGCAGGGGCGAGGCCCTCAGCACGGCGTCTGTGCAGCAGCCCACGAGCTGGACCCCATGCCAGCCCCAACAGCTCAGACACAATTGGTCCCCACTGCAGGGGCCTGACCCCACAGCCCAGGCCAGGCCCACCCCTCCCCTGCCTGCTGTCCACATGTCCAGTGTCCGCCTCCTCGTGGTCCTCACTGCTGCGGCCACGGCTGGCCTCCAGCACCCTCCCCTGATGCAGTTCTTTCTAGAGCATAAACCTCGGACTTCATCTTCTGAATCCTCCTGTGGCTCTCCACTGCAGTTTCTAAAGCCCCGTTACTATTCGTTTCGTCACCCAGGCTGCACAGCCCTGTAAATATACCAAAACCCACTAGGCGCACACTTCGACAGGGTGAAGGGTCCCGTGTGTGAACAGCACCTCAACAGAGCGGCTACGACAGCAATTAGCTGCTGGCTCCGAGCCGGAGCCGTGGGAAGGACCTCCCCAGGCAACCCCAGGGTCATCTGCACCCTGTGGAGGCCCCAGGTGGCTCCTCGGAGCCATCGTGATGGGGTTGGCTGGCAGGAAGTTGTGGGGCACCTCCGGGTTGAAGGCGGCCAGCAGGACAGGCAGGAGACTGAGTCAGGACCCAGGAGCCCGACAGAGCTCCGCACGCCCAGGAGACGCCTTCACGTGGCTTCTCCAAGACACCGCAGGGCGGAGCCCCCCACAGCAGGGCCTCCCACCCCACTGGACCTGGTGTTGGCAGACTGCATGATGGTGGCTGCAGGCAAGGCTGACCAGCAGGTGCCGACCCTGGTGGGGGCGCAGGACCCACTCACCACAGTTGAGCTCCTCTGGGGTGATGGTCGCCACCGACCTTCCCTGGATGCGTCTGGGGTATTCGCAGGTGGCGGCCGCCTGCGCGTTCCCAGACTGCGCGTAGGCCTTCAGCAGATCTGCCAGCCACAGGATCTCACAGTCACAGTGGAGCGCATTGGAGTCCAGCCGTCTGTGGGAAGCAGGGGCAGCAGGTGAGGCCTAGCTGCCGTGGGACACCCAGGCTCGGGGCCCTGACCCACGGCCTGCTGGGCAGCCCATTCTGCACATGACGGGAGGAACCCCGAGCCCGTCCTGCCCGGCAGGGATGGAGGCAAGGGTGCACACACCCACCAAGGAAACCCCAAGGCCCGGGAGAGGGACTGGACTGCAGCTTTAGATTCCAAAGAAAGGGGCGGGGGGGCAGGCCAGAGGAGCCCTGGAGGAGGCAGGTCCGTGGGGGAAGCACAGCCATGCAGCTGTCCCTCACAGAGTCTCCTGCCCCCGGCACCAGGTCACTCCCTCCCCGGGGGAGGGAGCAGGGGCACCTCTGGCCGGCCCAGGCTGTCCCAGGAGGGTCTGGTAGGAGCACCCTGAGGCCTGCCAGCGGCCCCAACAGGTGAGCCAGCAGCACTTCCCTCCTCTGGAGAGAAGGCAGGGTCTGCACAGCTTAGGAGTGACCTTGGGGACTGAGGCGCTCCGGGCGAGGTCACCTGCTTTCTGACAGGTCACAAAGCATGGGCACTGTCCCCACCTGGAAGAAGGCCTGAGGCGGGAGCAGGAACGTGTCCAGGGCCACAGGGCTGGGAATCATCACCAAGCCCTCACTCGGGGCCTGGTGCCCTGTAGGGAGACCACGCCCACCCGCCTGTCTCCAGGACGCTACTCAGGGCCCTGGCCCACAGAGCTGGCCCACTGCTGGAGTCGGCATGCTCTGGCCAGCCTCTGTGCACACAGGTCAAACCTTTGGGGCACCTGGTTCTCAGGTGAGGGGGCTGCCAGGTGGGCGGGCAGCACTGGCCCGGACCCCAGCACGTGCACAGGTGCTCTGAGCCGGGGCACTGCCTGGTCTGGCAGCAAGGGCAGGTGAGAGGTGAGGGAGGGGGAGGCCGGCAGGGCGGTGGAGGCTGCGCTTGCCACTCACAGTCTCTTCATGGATCCCAAGTGATTGAACGTCCCAGGAACCAAGTGTGTGATCCTGTTGTTATGTAGAAATCTGTTGAAAGAGAACGTGGCAAACCCGTTTTTGAGAAACACTTCTTAGAGATGTAGGGAAGAGTACAAGCAAACACACAGACTTTTAAAATCCTTGTTGATCACAGTTACTTAACAGCCGGGGATTTGAGATGGATGCTCTGGAGTCCAGAAAACAACCGCATTTTTTCCCTGCTCACCCCATGCCCCAACAGAGAGAGGGTTCGAACCCCACCTCTGAAGCGCAGGCCAGGAGGCAGAGTTCACACCAGAGCCGGGAGCAGGGTGAGCCCAGGGCCACAGTGGAGGACGGAACAGAGCCCAGGAGGCCTTCAGGGGGCTCAGGACCCTGCCCTGAGGCAAGGTCGCAGTCCAGCCTGCCAGGGAGACACCCAGAGGGCCGTAAAGGAAGAACAAAAGGCAACTCACAGCCTCTCCAGCTTGGGTAAGTGCTGAAAGGAGTCTGGGTCCAGAGTCTCTATCTGGTTAAAGTGCAGGTATCTGGAGTTCAGAGAAAGAAACAATAATCAACTCAGTGACTTTAAGATCTAGGTTCTCTGCTCAAAAATCCTTCTCCACGCCATTTCTCGTTCCTAAGTCAGTAGATAATGCTGTGTTTCCCAGGGCCACCAGGAGACGTAAGCTCGGCTGACGTCACGCGGGTCGCCGGAGCGGGGGACGTGAGCCTGGCGGCTGGCGGGCCTCCCCAGCCCACACTGAACCAGTACAGGCTCGCCGTGTGCACAGGACCCCCGACCTCCGCGGACTCTGCGGGGACGCTGGGTCAGCACAGTGAGGTGGCGACCAGAGGCAGCAGAAGGGCCCGGCCGAGCTGAGGCCCGTTCCCCCAGGGCCCCGGAGGGCCTCTCCACTTAGGACGCCACCTCGCTCCCTGCAATGCGTGGATTTCTGGTGCAATTAATTGGCTCTGCGGCATACCAACTTCCACTTTGGAAGTGAGATTGGCGGGATCTTTCCCCAAGTGAAACTCAGCTGTGTTGTCACCCACCTCACGGTGCTTTTGAGGTAGACCCCGGCCTGCACTGGCATGGAGAGAGCCCCACCCCCCCAGGGGTGGAGGACAGGACCAACAAAGCCCGCCCACCCCAGGTGACCACCTTCCAACATCTCTGTCACCGCAAGGGCCTAAACCTCAACTCCTCCCCTGGCAGCCCCCCAGGGAAAGCTGCTCAGGACTCTGAAGGCCACCCAGGCTGGCTGCCCCTGCACAGGGCACAGGACTCGTGGCTTCCCTGCCTCCCCTGGAGTAGGTCTGTGCCCGTCACCCTCCACTCGAGACACGGAAGGAGTGTCCCAGGAAGAGGGATGCCATCGCAGCCAGTGGCTGTCATGGGATGGCATTTGTCCCAAAGATCCCGAAGGACATAGGACCAAATAGAAATCCTCAGTCCCTGTCACAGGGCCCCACGTCTATGCCAGGCAGCGGAGGTCCAGAGTGTGGCCCTGCGTGGGCCTGGGCTCCTGAGCACGGACACAGAGGTGGGCTCTGCCAACTGCAGCAGGGAGAGCCCTGAGCTAACGCAGGGAGCAGGCCCCAGGAGGGAGGCGGCCACGCCAGGCCCAGCAGAGTCCTCTCACCCCGACCCAAGGGCAGGCTCTCCAGGAAGAGGGCAGAGGGACCCGGACTCCCTGCCTTAGAAGGCACCAACAGAAGGCTGCCATCAGGGGTGGAACCCTGGATGGCTGGGGTTCGGCAGCATGGGCACCGTCACCCTTCCTGGACAGCCGAAGAAATGGAACGGGAAGTGACTCCTCCTGCGTGGAGGACGCCCGAGCCCAGACCTGAGCTGCTAACTCTGGCCAGGCTTTCCATCCGTACATACCAACAGCTTCCCAAAGAACAGCTCAGAGGCTCTCAGAGACGCCTGGCCTCCAGCCACAGCTCCAGGGCCTGTGCTCCCAGCTCCGGTGGAGGTGCG
The DNA here is from genome assembly GCA_025594165.1 of Tamias sibiricus. NCBI lineage: Eukaryota > Metazoa > Chordata > Mammalia > Rodentia > Sciuridae > Tamias > Tamias sibiricus. The sequence continues at coordinate 99,294,399 of CM046670.1, read as the reverse complement.
AATGCGCATCTTCTAAGGTGGGGCTGGAGCAGGCCCCTCAAGCTGCACTCCGGGAGGGAGTCTGTGAGCCCAGCCTCTAGGGACATGCAGGTCACCCCGCCAGCACCTGCCAAAGGAGCTGCCTCCGGTCTTCCAGGCTGCACTGAGATCTGCACAGAATGAAGTCCCTGCAGCAGGGACTACTCCCGCCCCCGGGCTTGGGGGGCAGCCCGCCACCTCAGACCCTGCAAGCCGCTCCTGCCCTGCCTGGTCTCCCTGCCCTGCAACCCCCTTCCTTAAAGCTCACAGGAGCCTCACCTCCTGAGGCCACCCAGCACCCCAGCACCCCCAGGCTTCCACAGCTGCCCGACTATCATCACGGCCCCACAGCGAGAAAACTCGCTGCACACGGAGCTCGTTCCTTTGCAAAGGCCCTGCTCTGGTGGTTCTCCACAGTCCCACGCGAGCAGACTGCACACCTCTTCCCCAGGACCTCTTCACACACGTGTCCCCGGCGGTAAGCCCGGAGACCTGCTCTCACTTGAAGGAGGTTCTTGTTGAGACCCATGGACACAGGTGCCCGAGTGTGCTCCTGCAGCTCCGGGCTCCAGGGTGGCCTCCAGCTCTGCCTGCTGTGCCCATCACCCCCGACAGGTGCGGGCAGACTCAGGGCTGGAGCAGAGGCCTCCACTGAAGGGCAAGCCACGCCCTCCATCCCTGAAAACCCTGCAGTGACCGCAGCCTCCTGGGGACTGGCAGGTCCACTTGACAGGCAGCAGACCAGAAAGACCTTGCTGGGCTTACCAGAACTTTCTACTCCAAAATCAACATACTGACTTTACAGCAAAGTACAACTCCACATGTGGCCAAAGAAACAGCATTTAGTCACAGGCAACTCCACTAACCAATCCAGCAGGGAGGGGGAAGTTTGTCCTCTCCCAAATCATGGCACCATGGTTGAAGAAGCTAACCCCACGTGCAGTCACAAAAAGGAAATAGTGCAGCCAGGAGCAGAGGTGCATGCCTGCAATCACAGCAACTCAGGAAGCTGAGGCAAGAGGATGCAAACTTGAGGCCAGTCTGGGCAACTTAGTGAGGCTCTGTTATAGAAAGGGCTGACGATGCAGCTCAGTGGGAAAGCACCCTGGGCTCAATCCCTGGTGTCCAAAAAGGGGAATAATGTGCAATGGAAGCAATCTCACGCCCACGAGGCCCAGGACAAGACCACTGGCTCTAGTGTGCACATCTATCGCTTCCTTGAAACAGGAGCAGTTTTCACCACGAAACAGGGAAGCAATCCCAGTACTGCTCCTGGAACCGCGAGTGCATGCCCTGGCTCTGGGGCACAGAAGCAGCCCAGCAGACCTCTGCTCTTGGGTGGGTGCGGGACAGACGGGTGGAACGGCCCGTCAGGCCCTCACAGCGTCATGCACGTCCTCCTACCCCGTGGACTGACATGCATCATGCACCTAGCTCCGTCAGCGCCTCCCTGTGGGGACAGAGGCAGGTGTCACCCGGACACAAGCACAGAGGAGAGGCACTTACAGTTGCTCTAGAGAGGCAAGTCCCGTAAACGCTTGCCTGTCAATTGACTGGATCTCATTCTTGTACAAATAGCTGAAACAAGAAACATGGAGGAGTGTTAGCACACGAAGGGCACGCTGCAGGCGGGAAGAGACGGGACACGCGGCGGCAGCCCAAGCGCACGGCTGCTGTGCAGCGCCACACAGCAGGACACACAGCTCCGCCCCGCAGAGGGCCCTCCTGCATCTCGGAAGGATCGAGAGCAGTGGACCGACCAGGGCCGACACTGCGGCAGCAGTCGCAGCCTCCGGCGACGCCAGTGAGCGCGGCAACGCTCGTGCTCCTGAGCCTGGGGGAAACGCGAGCATCTCCTGCACACGCGCGAGAGGCCTGGGATGAGATCACACAGACGCGCTTCCGCAGTCCTGGAGTGACACGGCAGCGGTCCCCAGGAAGCCCCAGCTGTCCTGAGCCGCCCGCCCGGCTGGAGCCCCTCTCACTAAGGCAGCAGGGCCTGTCCCAGGACTCCAGGGCCAGCTGCAGCTGCTTCTGCACGGCCTGGGAACTAAAAATGGAGTTTATGTTTTTAAATGGTAAAGTTTTCAAAGGAAGAATTGTGTTGTGAGAAACGAAAATCACATGAAATTCATATTTCAGGGCCCATAAGAAGAGTCTGCTGGAACCTGACTGCACTCACCCCTCTCGCGGATCTGGCTGAGTGTGGGCCAAGAGAGCAGCCGGCGGCTGAGCCGGAGCCTGGAATGTGGCGGCTGGTCCTTCACAGCAGCCTGCAGGCCTGAGCCTGTCCGAGGGGTGAGGGTTCTCAACAGAGTCCCCTGTTCCAGAAGGAACCACTGGTGTGCGTGGGGCTAGGACCCGACCTGCCAGGCTCCTCGCACCAACGCCCAGCAGCAGCGGGTCTCTGGTGGCCCTGGGGGTGCTTTGCGTGAGGACGGCTCCCACCTCCGACATGGGGCTGTGGCAGTCATGTGGCTATGACAATCCACTGGGCTTCATCTCTGTGGCAGGTGGACTGAAGGTCCAGACCCCTCCACTCCCGTCGGGCAAACACCTCCGTACAAAGCCCAGTCCTGGTCACGAGTCGCCTAGCAATTCCCTGCATGGACAGCACGTCCTGCCTCAGCACTTGTGATGCCACAGTCTTCGCAGGACAAAGAGCTTTGCTGTATTAAGGGATGCTCGGTGTAGGGCCTGGTTTAATGGGACTGGAGATGCTCCTGGGCTGCTGCAGTCCATCCCAGTGGTCCCCACCTTCCTCCCTCTGAGCAGATCCACTGAGTGACCCAAGAGTCATGAGCCTTACTTAGCACCTTGGCTGGACACCCAGGGCCAGAGCCCAGCAGTGCACGGCAGCCTGGAAGGCAGGCAGCTGGTGGGGGCCTGCCCAACACCGCCTGTGTAAGAGGGTAGCCTTTCTGCACCTTGGTTTCTTCTGTAAAGTGGACAGAATCATTGCAATTAAGTAAGTATGGGTGAAGCCCTCGGGATGTGGCCCTAACCTGTAATCCCAGCAACCTGGGAGGCTGAAGCAGGAGGATCCCAAGTTCAAGGCCAGCCTGGGCAACTTAGCAAGAGCTTGTCTCAAAAGAAAAAAATACAAGAGGGCTTGGGGTACAGTTCAGTGGCAGAGCACCCTGGGTTCAACCCTAGTACTGCAGTATCTAGGTAGGTGAGATTAAAACAAGAAAGTTAAAAAACAAAGACCCTGGAGCAGAACTTCATAGGAACAGCTGGGTATCGATCTTCCAGTAGTGAATGCTAATGCTCTTTGACCATGAGTTCTAACTGCAGCACTCTCTTCTGCATCAGGAAATGCAAGTTAGGGAGAGGGTCCCCAGAAGTACTGGGGGTCCAGGAGAGAAGGTCTGCGCAACTTCCAAAGACGTGCACTGACCACATACCCAGGGCTGGGGCACCCGAGCAGCCTCAGGAGACCCCCGTGCTCGGGTGCAAGGCGGTGGTCAGGCGGGTGGACTGACAAGACCTCCCAGGCTCCTGGAGCAGCGCAGGACTAGGCCCGGCAGCCTGGGGACCAGGGCCACCTGCCAACTCCGCCCTGCGAGGTGCCTGTCTCCAGCGAGACCGCCTCCCGCGTGAGCAGCCCACCCCTGCCCCTGCCCCAGCAATCTGTGCCCCCCATCTGGGGAGGGAGGGAAGACAGGCAGGAGCCCCCTGAGTAAGCAGGGGAGGGTGGGGCTCCGCAGGTGGTGCCTAAAGGGTCTGTGAAGAACCGCGCCCCCCACCTCCCAGCAGTGAGGGTGTCTGCAGAGGATAATTCCCTTCAGTGATTTAAAACCAAGAGCAAACTGGAAAATAGAACCACTTAACACACACACAGCACCCCACGCTGGCCGTCAGCTGCCTGCGTCTACCTCCTCAGAACTGCAAGCACCTCCTGGACCTTCAGGGAACCGAAACTGCAGCCCGGAGGCAAACAGGAGCCAGGGAGGAAGCAGGCCTCCCTCACTGTCCCCCGCCACACCCCCGGGAAGTCGCATTTCAGGCAAAGGTGGTGGTGGAGAGAGTCTCCACCCAGCACTTCAGATGAGGAGAGCGTTTTAATAAGCAGAGTTAGGGAGGTCTAAAATTAGGAACCACTGAACATCTAAAATAAAAAAAAGAGATTTCAAAATATACATCAACACTAAGAAGACAGCTTTGTTTTAAATACCAACGTAACAAACATGTTCAGGTTTTTTGTTCCAATAAATAACAAGTGATATAAATCCTTCATTATAAATGGCTCTCCTTGGAAAGTTATCTGCATTCTAAAAAGAAAGAGTGATTTGTTCCAAGCAGGCAGCACGTGCTTCTAACCCACTGGGTCCAGGCGGAACCCGAGTGCCGTCTCCACCCTTTCTGGGTTTAAAGTCAGCGTGTGGCGAGTGCCCAGCGGCCCTCAAGGAGAGGCCATTTCTGAACTGCAAGACCGACTGCACCTAGCAGCTACTTTAAGTGATGAACTATTACTTATCAAAATCAATTTTTAAAAGGTAAGATAGAACTTAACTAGATTAGAATAAAATGTCAAATTAGCTAGGGGACGACGGAAACAGCAGGAATTAATGGTGCTCCACAGGGATTAGTCACTTCCTTTGTCTGTCCCCACAGCTGGAGAAGCCCTGGAGATGGCCACTGGGCTTGCATCTGCAGACACTGTGTCAGCCTGCTGCCACCTCCACCTCCAGGCCTGGGGACCAGAGGCTGTGCCCACAGACCCGCAGCCGACCTCCCCTGAGCTCAGCGGCCCCACGCGGCACAGCAAAGGCTGGCTCTGCACAGCAGCGAGGTCCCACTGCAAGTGCCACCCACAGGCCACTCAGCTGGAGGCCAGGCAGAGCACAGGCACTGCACCTCAGGGGTCTAAGCACAGACAGCCCACCCTGAGGGGCAAAGCACTAGTGGTCGACTTACAGATATTTTAAATTTTCCAGGTCTTCAAACGCTCCGCTCGGGATCTTCTTGATCTGATTATTGTTGAGAAGCCTGTGAAAAACAGAGACCCTCCACGTCATGCTGAGCAAGATCCCTGCGTAGCCATGGGCAAGGCTGGGACGTGACTGTCCCTCAGCCCCACCACCCGTCATCAAGCCTTGGACTCTGCTGGAGGGGCGCGGCCTCGGGATGCCACCAGCGAGCCCACACGTGCCCCACAGCCTCCTCGGCACTCCATGAGCTGCACCTTCACGCACACTGGACAAGGCCAGCCTCCCCGTGAAATAGGCATGCACACCCCCTGCCAACCTCCCCACTGTCGCCCAGCGAGAGCTGAAGCCACTGGGACAGTCGTGAGGCTTAGGAGGGCCCCACACAGGTGTCACTGGAGGTGGGTGGGTCACGAAGCTACGCCCTTGTCCACCGATGCGAAATTGGTGGGCAGAGCCGCCACGTGCCCCACCCTCAGGGGGCCTGGCTGGCTCCTTCTCCCCACAGCACTGCACCCAGGCCCAGCGCTCAGTCCTGGTGCCCAAGAGAGACCTGTGCGTTCTGAAGAGACGGGCGTGCTGCCCCACACTGCCCTCCAGGAGGCCCAAGCGCTGCACGCCCAGCCTGCCTGCATCCTTGCCAAGCTCAGCATGGCACTGTCCTGCCCAGCCCGCAGCAGGGAGGCACACCTGACCCAGCCAGGGAGGACGGGTGGGGGAGTGAGTCACCCCAGAAGCCAATGTGGGAGCAACGCCGGGGGTGGGCCCCCGACACGCTGGGCCAGGCGCTGACGCTGGACAGCACAGGCCAGGCACGGAGCGTGCACACTCCACCCCACTGTCCACCTCAGCTGTCCCCGTCACGCCCACGGGCAGACTGGAGATGGCCTGCAGCTGCTGGCCAGGACCATGCTCCCTACTGGGCCCCACCGAGCGAGCGCTCCGACTCACAGTGTGTTCAGGTTTCTCAGCCGCCGGAGAGCCCCGGGCTGGATCTCTCTGATCCTGTTGAAGCGGAGGTCCCTGTGAAGACAGAGGGGACGGTCACCCGAGGCAGCCCAGCCAGCAGCACTGCTGTGGTGCTCAGGTGCAGAAGGCGCCCAGAGATCTGGGTCACTCCCCGGCAGGTCGCCTTGTCACTGAGGCCACTACACACCAGTGAGTCTATGAGAACGACAGACGACATCACACAGAGCAATTTATTTAGACAGGAATTATGGGGGCACAACCATGTGCACCACCTCTCCAACCCCTCTTCAGCTGGCGCCCCAGAACAGCTGCTTCAGATGGCCTCAGGGCAGCTGCACGGGCAGCACACATTTGAGAAGGCATGGCGCCCACTGGTCAGTGGGTAGACTGAGAGGCACCAGCCGTTCGCGGCTGGGCTCGGCCGCTCCCCGGCTCAGTGCCGGTCCTGCTGCTCAGCCCCAGCACGAGGCCAGCCCAGCAGGTCCATCCACAAAGAGAGGCTGCCCCACCACGGGTCGGCCATCGCGTTTCCAAGTGGGAACTTTGCGGAGTTGAACGTGCACTGTTGAGAGTGCTGTTTGTGTTTTCAGGGTGGGGTGAGATCTGAGCAGCCACCTGAGACAGACAGCAGGACGGACGGATTTCAGGCTGGCAGGGCCGGAGGAAGGCTGTGACCCTGAGGGGCTGACGCGGCAGAGCGAGTGCACGAGGCTCCGGCCAGGCGAGGAGCCCCAGCACTGGCAGGGCCAAGGTCTGAGGCCTGCTGCGGCAGCGGGTGGAGACCCGCCCCACTGCCCTGCCAGGGCCCAGGCCAGCCCGGCTGGAACACCGACCTGGGAGGTGCCCAGCGGGGTGGCCGTGGGGACTGCGTCAGCCCAGATCTGTGCGGGTGACCTGGCACGTCAGGTCTCCCCAGAGGTGCAGCCCCGGAGGGAGGGCCACTCTCACCCCTCCAACATGGGGACCTGGCACAGGCAGGCCACCAGGAGAGGAAGGCAGGCCAGAGTCGGCGTCTCCAGCCCAGGAGAGGAACACAGATGGTCACCGGAGGCCGAGGACAGGCCTGGACCGCTGGGGAGGGGCGGGGGAGGCTCTCAACTGTGGACCCCGGCCCCAGCGCTGTGAGGCGGCACTTTCTGGCCGAGCCCCAGTTGTGGAGGCGCCACGTCACCCTGGGAGCACCCTGGGGTGCAGGGTGACGAGGTGGCCACTGCGCAGGGTGCTCCCACAGGACACGTCCTACCTCCTAGAAGGCTCGTGTCTTCTCAGGGATCTGACTATCTGCAGGCAACGTGACAGCCGCAGTGGTTTCCAGAACAGTCCGTGGTTCAGCAGGATGCTCGCAAACACTGGAGTCTCACAATAACCGTGAGCCGAGAGCAGGACAGGCACGTCCTGCCCAGCACGTCCTGCCCAGCACTGCCCCTCGCGCTGGGCAGAGCTCGCCACAGCCCTGCCCCAGGGACGGAAGGCGGAGGCCAGCTCTCTGCCATGGCGGCCTGGCCGCACTCCAGCGTCCCTAGCTGCAGCCCTAGCCTGGCAGGGCTGTCCCCACACTCGGCCCAGGACGAACCCTCCTGGGCACTGGCACGATGGCCTCACCGTCACTGGAGTTCAGCACTTCACAGAAGTCCACCCAGGGGTGTGGAAGGAGAAAGCCACTGGAAAGGGACGAGAGGAGACGGCGTCCGGGGGCAGGGCCTTGGGAGGGCCCACCCTCAGGTCCCCTGAACCCACGTGTACGAGGGAAGGAGCCCCTAGCCAGGGCTGCAACACAAGCACCAACTGGCAGGGAGGCCTCCTCTGCCCACAAGTCGGGCGCGGAGTTCCGCTGCCCCTGGTCAGGTGAGACGGTGTCCTGGACGCCTGCCCCATGGCCAGCCTGCAGCGGAACCATCCACAGGCCGCGCACAGGGGACATCTCTGCTGGACAGAGCTGGTCTCCACGGGGGCACCTCACGATGGGCACAGCAGACCCCCCACATTACCATGGCACAGGGGACATCTCTGCTGGACAGAGCTGGTCTCCACTGGGGCACCTCACAACGGGCACAGCAGACCCCCCACATTACCATGGCACAGGGGACATCTCTGCTGGACAGAGCTGGTCTCCACGGGGGCACCTCACGATGGGCACAGCAGACGCCCCCCACATTACCATGGCACAGGGGACATCTCTGCTGGACAGAGCTGGTCTCCACTGGGGCACCTCATGATGGGCACAGCAGACGCCCCCCACATTACCATGGCACAGGGGACATCTCTGCTGGACAGAGCTGGCCACCACCCTGTGAGCGCTCTGCTGTCACTTTACCCAACACCAACACCCGGTGCAACACGATACCAGAACGAAGACCAGGCCTGCACGATGGGCTTACCAAGTGGCACAGGGGGCAGGCAGGCGCTGAAGTAAGGCCTAGATCTCAAGCTAGGCACCTCCACTGGGGCACCTCACGATGGGCACAGCAGACGCCCCCATTACCATGGATCATTACCAGAGCTGGCACAGGGGGCATCTCTGCTGGACAGAGGGGGCACCTCATGATGGGCACAGCAGGACGCCCCCACATAACCATGGCACAGGGGACATCTCTGCTGGACAGAGCTGGTCTCCACGGGGGCACCTCACGATGGGCACAGCAGACCCCCCACATTACCGTGGCACAGGGGGCATCTCTGCTGGACAGAGCTGGCCTCCACTGGGGCACCTCACGATGGGCACAGCAGACGCCCCACATTACCATGGCACAGGGGACATCTCTGCTGGACAGAGCTGGTCTCCACTGGGGCACCTCACGATGGGCACAGCAGACCCCCCACATTACCAGCCTGGCAGACAGGGTTGGGAAGACTGAGTCGGGGTCCCTCTGCGCACAGGGGAGCTCAGCAGAGAAAGTGACCTGCAGACGGGGGCCACACACAGCCCCAGGACCGGGAGAGCAGCAGCCGGAGGAGCACGCGCCGCCTGCAGAGGGCCCTCCTCGCAAGCAGGACGTCGGGGCCAGCCCAAGGAGAAGGCTGGGTGTCCACCCTGACCCCTGCACCTGCCCACGCCTGGGCAGCGGACCGGGAAGAGCTGTGATGGCCACTGTGATGCCCTGGGGTGTGTGGCCCGGCTGGCTGGCCATGCAGCCTAGGTGTTGCCACGTCACTTGGGGACTCGGGGACCACATGAAGACCGTCACCCTCTAGAGCAGGGAAATGGCAGAAGGCAGACGCTGCGCTCCGACCACAGACCAGCCAGGGAAGGTGGAGGCCCGAGTTCAAGGCCCCGCTGCACCTGCAGGCTGCACTTCTGCACGTGGCCCTAGGGCGAGGGCGGAGGGACCCCGCTGAGCAGCTGGGACCCCCGTGTCCTGGTGGGCCCATAGCAGCAGTGACTTCACCTGGACTCATCAGAAGTGGATTCTGGGACGTGGCCCCAGCCGGCCCGCTGGAGACCGCAGGCGGAGCAGCAGCAGGCCGCGAGCTCCCGAGGGCAGGGCTCCGCGTGCTGACCCTCAGAGATGCCAAGAGTAGTGCCCACGTGCGTGTCCTCCTGCCACGCGTGTGCGGGTGGCAGACGCCAGACAGGCACACAGGCACCCTCACCCTGGCGGCAGCACCTGTCCTCTCCCTGTACCCCAGCCAGCCAGTCCTGCCCGCAGCCCTCTCCTCCCCAGCACTGAGCGCAGGTGAAGTACAAGCAAGCTGAACTCCCTTAGCCAGGGCCTCCGGGAGGGTTCAGACCCTCCCCATCAGGGGAGGCGAGCCCACCCTGGGCACGGGATGTGCCGGTCCTTGGGGTCCTCCCTCACACACGGGCACGGCTCCGCTCAGAGCAGAACATCATTTTAAAAATAAAAACAAGTATTTCCACAAAATATCCCAACTGAATGAACACCGCCCTGCACTTGGGGTCAAAGAGCACTTCGCAGGCCTCCAGCAGCCCCCAGCTCCCACCTGCCCACCCGCCCTGCCCTGCCCTCCCCTCCCCTCCCCCGGGGCCGAGGGGCAGGGGTGCCACAGTGGGCACCTGCCTCTAATGCCCAGGCCACCTAGTCACTGCCCTCAGCACTCCCGCAGAGTCACATCTCCCAGCAAGGAACCAATGTCTGGAGCTTCCTTGGGGTGGCAAGAAGAGGGAATGGAGTGGATTCCAGAAAGTTCCAGAAAAGCCACAAATGGAGCGATTTACTAAAAAGAACACGGAGCGCAACCCCAGCTGGGCATCATCCGGGAGCCACCTGCTCAGGCCAGGGGAGGGGAGGGCGGGTTCCTGAGACCACACTGCACCTCCGTGGGTGCAGGAGCCCTGTTTGGGGAGATAGCTAAGATTGCGGTTGACTACGGGCCATAGACATTTTTGGGCATTTCCGCCTTCCGTAGTCTCACGGGACTTGGCCCAGGATCTCGAGAGATCTGAGCCGTGACTTAGCAGATCGGGCTAGCGCCATTTTCCTGCTGGGGCGCATGGAAAGAGACCTGAGAGAGAACGGACAGGGTTATCGCTGTTGTATAGATATATTGTAGTTTCTTGTAAGAGTAGGTGCCTTGGTTTCTTGTGAGAGTGTGTATGTGGTGTTAGAAATTACAAGGGACAGAGACAGAAAGATTAAAGAATTTTTTCGTCTCCATCCTGTCTCCGGACTCCTCCCTGCGACGCTGCAGTTCCAGGCTGCAATCCCTTTCCGGCGACAACACGTGGGCGTCTGTCCTTTCTGAAACGCAGGACAGCAACCAGAGGGAAGAAGGAGTGGGCGCAGGTCTGTGTGAGCGGCACTTAGGGACACACACCTCCCCTGGAGCGTTCCCCACGAAGCCATGAGTGGCGGCTCCTCCCTGACCAGTCCAGAGCCCACCAGGGCAGTCTGGGAACTCAGCACTGCCTGCACCCACAGGACGGCACGTGGCAGGGACTTGCCCAAAGCTCCCGGGAATGCTGGTTTCAGACCAAGATCTTGGCCTGTGCACGGTCCTTCTCTTCTGTGTCCCAGGGTAACACCCTGGCAGAACTGGACAGGGCTTGTTGGGGCACAGCCGTGTGGAGGCCCACAGGAAGGAGGAGCAGAAGGCACAGGCCAGAGGAAGCCTCCACACAGCAAGAAAGCAGCAGCCAGGAAGCGTCTCCGCAGCCCTCGGCTCGCAGGAAGCAGGACCGGGCACTGCCCCGGAGTCCACGCTGGCCTCGGCACCCATGGAGCTCCCCAAGGCCACTGCGGCTCCTTCCGAACTCCCAGGGAGCCTCTCCAGCAAGGACAGCGGGGTCGAGCAGGAAGCAGGAAGGGTGACTCTAACACGTCTCCCCGTGACCACGGGGCCGATGAGTCTCTCATCTAGACGAGTTTCCAAGGCAGGGAGCGTCAGCACGGCTTTCTGGGGTTTGACTGTATCTACGATCCAAAACCACGACAGAGCCACGACCCCGCCCCGCACCCGTGTGTGCAGCAGGAGGCACTGAAGGACGGCTGATACCCAGCCTCAGGATCATGCTTCATGCCAGAACCACAGGGTAACAAAGTCCAGCACTGAAAGGGAACCCAGGCCACGGCTCCCTCAATCCCCAAGGGGCAGGACCCTGGACGAAGCCCGATTTAACCACAGAAAGGCTGCTGTAAAGAGAAGAGGTCGTCTTTAGAGACTGCATCGTAACGCTCGCCTTGCTACAGTCTTCAGTACTGACTTCTAAAATAAACACTCTCAAATTCTCCCATTCACAAAATGACATACTTCTAAAATTTATTTTTAAACAAACAAAAAAAATTAAGAATGGTCTGCCACCAAACTCAAAATTACAAGTATATCCTGTTTGGTTTGAGAACCAAAAGTATTTCTCTGTAGACAGAGAACTTAATGCACAAAAGTAACTTTCCGGACCTGAAGAGGAAGATCGCTGTGTATTGTAGAGCAAGCTTCCCGCCCACGGGGCCAGACGCTGCATGCAGATCTCTACAAACAGCCGTAGGCAAAGCTTCCCTGTTATCAGCATGCTTCTCTTACCGTTTCCTTCTTATCATCTGGGGTTTCTGAAATTTTAACAGTATTTTTTGGACATCTTCCCATGCTACAAAGATCTCTTATCACATTTGGAACACAACATTGAAAGTCATCTTGGTATCCAGCATGCATGAGTTCAACCCCAGCATCACCAAAAAGAAAGGAAGAAAGAAAGGGGGGGGTCATTTTGGAGCACACCTGTAATGCCAGCCACTAGGGAGGCTGAGGCAGGAGGATCACAAGTTTGAGGCCAACACTGGCAATTTAGCAAGACACCGTCTCAAAACAAAAACAGGACTGGAGAGACAGCTCAGTGACGAGGTGTCCTGGATCCCATTCCCGGTGCCCCAAAGTCATTTTGACGCCAGCTGCAGAATCGCCACTGTGATGCTCCTCTTCGTGCAGAGCCTTTGGCGTGCAGAGCGCAGCGGCAGCTCTCCAGAGCCAAGAGGGACAGCAGGTGCACACCCCTCTCCCCACTCTCCCGGCCCCCAGAGGACCCCCGGGGGAGCACGGAGCGCAGCTCCAATCTCACTCCCGTTCAGCTTCTCCAGGCGCAAGGCAGCTGCTGCAGAGGCTGGAAAACAGACCTGGGGTTCCTCACTGTGTGGGGCCGCCCTACTCCCAGCAGCTGTGGTGCCCAGGTCACTGTTCCCACATGGGATGCGCAGGCAAATCCCACCTTGGTGTCTATCCAGGGGGCTTTGCTGCAGTCCTCTGTGGCACACTTATTCTGCATGCGTGGGACTCAACAGCACAAAGGCTACCCGGGCAGCCCTGTAATGGGTCACTGTGCACTGCAACAGCTGCTGCAGAAACCGAGGCAGAAAGCAGGCCTGGCCTCGTCCCGGTGGGAGGGTGCAGCGCTGATGCTGTACCCTAGGTGCAGAGAGGCCAGGAAGCACTTCAGGGCACTGGCTTTGTCTCCCAGCAGTGTCTGAGCCCTGCAGGGAAAGGGAGGGTCTCCCAGTTGGAAGGAGGATGTGGAAGTGAGCAGGGACACCAAGCCAGAGGCTCCGGGCTGTTGGACAGTAGGTGTAAATTAACACGTGCAGCCGCCAGAGGAGCCTCGTGGAGATCCTACAGTGCACGCAGGCAAAGCTGAAGTGCTGGAGAAAATGCTCTCAGAGAAGAGGAGGGAAACCACGGAGGGAAAGGCCCAAGCGCAGAGTGCGACTGAGGAGGTATCCCTGCGCTGAGGCCCTGGGAGCCACCAGGCAGCTCTGGGAACCACATCCACATGCCATTGTGCGGAGGGAAGCACCCGCTGCCCACACGGAGAGTGGACAGCCTCTCCAGGGAGGACGGTCACCAGAACCTGTGGACACGCCGCAGGAACCACGCCGAGACCTAGCCCAGGGCTGAACCCCTCAGGTGGAACACACTCCCAGCCCCTGTGAGTGGATGGAGTGCTCTGAGCGTCACGTTTCTCTCATCAAGACGATTCCTGTCCACGTTTGCTTTAGGGAAAAGCTAACTCTGCTGCTCCGTGGCACAGGAGACCCTCAGCGGGGGTTAGTGCAGCGAGAGATGGGGGTGTCCCCTGGAGGCCAGCGGAGGGGTGGGAAGAAACCTCCTGGCTGTGCAAGAGGAGCTTGGCTGGGACCCCCCTGCCCACTGTGGGCAGAGTGGACCAGAGCATCTTTCTGGGCCTGGATAGCATCGCTTTCAATGTGCAAGCTGCTGAGTCAGGGGACAGTCCACCCAGGGACTTGGACCACAACAGCTCCCTTCTTTGGGACGGGCAGGCCTGCCACATGCAGGGGTCCCGCTCGGGGAAGCTGTGCCTCAACCCAGCTCCCTCCTCCCTGAGGACTGGGAGGAGGGGACGTGGACAGGGGTCTCGCCTGACCACATCTGCTGTGTGGTCCTCAACCTTGCAGCCTGTTGCTTTCATTACCCAGCATTTTAGCTCAGAACCTGTAAACGCACTTCACATCCTATTCCATATCACTGCGGCTGCTTTAAAGTAGAACATTTTTCAAGGACTGGCAGGAAAGAAGTGGCTCCCGCCCCATCGAGCACAGGGAACTGACACCCCAGGCAGCCCCGAGGGGCCTCGTCCACAGCGCCCCAAGATTCAGGGTCTCCCCCGCGGATCCTTCCTGCCCTGCCCTCTCCGATGGCCCCCCAGAACCACCCAGGTCCAGCCATGTGAGCGTGGGCAGCCCGCTGTGGCACTCCGTCACCTGCGGCAGGACAGCCCCTGAGCCTACCCAGTCTGATGGGACCCTCAGGGGCCCGGCCTCTCCTGAGATGCCGATATTGCTCTTGGGTCTAAGCCCCTTCAACGACTGCAGCTACCGCTCCTGAAAAGTCCCCACCACAGGGGCACGGGGGCCCTTCAGTCTGCGTCCCAGGGCTCGGCCAGCCGGCTCCCTCCATCTTCCCGCTGGCAGCCCTCGCGCGTGGGAGCCTCACCACTGCCCCCAGCCCCTCGGAATCACACTGCGCAGGAGGACGAGGCCAGGCCAGAGCTGGAGAGCTGGACCCATGCTGTGACCTCACGCGACCTCCTGGCCAGCTGGTGAACCCTGGACTGCAAACTGCCCAGGGGCCACCAAAAGCCTGCAGGACACAGGCCACCTGCTGGCACAGTCTGAGGGCTCCGTGCGACCTGCCCAGGACGGTCAGGACTTCTGCTGCAAGGCACGACCCGAGGCGAGCTCCTCAGCACGGTGCAGGTGGACGTCTCCAGGACAGGAGAGCAGAGAAGGGTGAAAAGCCTCCCCTCGGCCAAGACGGCAGCGTGGGGGCTCCAGGACAGGAGAGCAGAGAAGGGTGAAAGCCTCCCCTCGGCCAAGACGGCAGCGTGGGGGCTCCAGGACAGGAGAGCCGAGAAAGGTGAAAGCCTCCCCTCAGCCAAGACGGCAGCGTGGGGGCTCCAGGACAGGAGAGCAGAGAAGGGTGAAAAGCCTCCCCTCAGCCAAGACGGCAGCGTGGGGGCTCCAGGACAGGAGAGCAGAGAAGGGTGAAAGCCTCCCCTCAGCCAAGACGGCAGCGTGGGGGCCGCGCGGGTGTCCGGGCCCCAGAGAGGGTCGAAAGACCCATCCACCACAGCTGTGTCTGATTTGTGCCGGGGACAGTCTCGCTATGTTGTCCGTCTGGCCTCAACTCCTCCCACGTAGCTGGGACTACAGGGGGCACCACCATGCTCAGTCCAGCCCCGCGCCGTGAACAGGACTCCTCACCTCAGCACTCGAGCACTGCACCCTCCGGGCCGTGTGCACGTGGCCGCACGCCGGCGGCCACTGCGGGGCCAGCCTGCTTTCTGCCCCAGGTGTTGGTCACCGCCCACCCCAGACGCCCTCCAACTTCAGGGGCCAACGCCACTGCCTGGGTCCAGACCTTACAGCTCCCTGACCCCCACTGCTGGGGGCTGAGCACCTGCATCACCCCAAATTCACACACTGGAACCTAATCCCCAAGGTGGGCCCTGGAGGTGATGAGGCCACAAGAGCTCCTTCCTTGTGGGGGGTCAGGGTCCTCAGAAAAGAGGCCCAACAGCTCCTGGCCTCCCCCACGTGAGGGCAGAGGACGCCCACCTGTGGGCCAGGGAGCAGCCCTCACCAGATGCCTAATCCACCCCCCCTTGACCTTGGGCTTCCAGGCCCCAGAGCTGTGGGAAATGGACCTGTGTGGTTGCGAGCCACCCCCTCGGTGGTGTCCTGTTACAGCAGCTGGAACACACCAGGACCCCAAGAACAGCTGAGTCAGCGATGTCACGCACATTAGGAGGTCTGCTGTCCCTTCAGGGGCAGGGACGCTGGAACAGGCGCATACTTGGAGGCAGAATGACAGTCAGGCCTGGGCAGGGTGAAGGTGTCCGTTCGGCTTCCAGGCAGAGGCAGTGGGGCCCTGATGCCTTCCTCCCTCCTGCTCTCCCCCTAGAGTCCCCTCTCCACTCTTGCTCGCTGCAGATGGCTTCCTCCAGTGGCGGGAATAGCCCCGGGCAGGGCTGAGCGGGATGTGCTCCAAGAGGAGGCCGAGGCTGGCCCGGCAGTGGTCATGGGCGGCCACTGGCATTTCTCGGAAACCAGCCATCTCCTCTGCAGAGGCAGACCACGCGTCACTCAGCCACACGTCTGTGGATCTAGCGAGACAGCACACACAGGGACAAGAAGCATCGGACGAAGCTGGCTGAGGTTCAGGGGAGACAGCATGGACACGCCAGAGATGGGGGCAGGACACAGTGTCCACTCTGGCCCATGCCCAAGCCTCCACCTGCTGGAGGACCAGGATGTCCCCCCACACTCAGCCACATCTGCCCTCAAGAGCGCTCCCTTCAGGAACACTGCGGGTGGGTGAAGGGACGTGGGAGGCCAGCCACACGCGGGACCTGGTGCAGGCTGCAGCCCCCTGTGACCTGGGAAGGAGGGTGCAGCTCCCCATGACCTGGGAAGGAGGGTGCAGCTCCCATGACCTGGTGCAGGCTGCAGCTCCCATGACCTGGTGCAGGCTGCAGCTCCCATGACCTGGGTGCAAGGTGAAGCCATGACCTGGTGCAGGCTGCAGCTCCCATGACCTGGTGCCGGCTGCAGCTCCCATGACCTGGTGCAGGCTACAGCTCTCATGACCTGGTGCAGGCTGAGGCTCTCATGACCTGGTGCAGGCTGCAGCTCTCATGACCTGGTGCAGGCTGAGGCTCTCATGACCTGGTGCAGGCTGCAGCTCTCATGACCTGGTGCAGGCTACAGCTCTCATGACCTAGTGCAGGCTACAGCTCTCATGACCTGGTGCAGGCTACAGCTCCCATGACCTGGTGCAGGCTGCAGCTCCCATGACCTGGTGCAGGCTGCAGCTCCCATGACCTGGTGCAGGCTGCAGCTCCCATGACCTGGTGCAGGCTGCAGCTCCCATGACCTGGTGCAGGCTGCAGCTCCCATGACCTGGTGCAGGCTGCAGCTCCCATGACCTGGTGCCGGCTGCAGCTCCCATGACCTGGTGCAGGCTGCAGCTCCCATGACCTGGTGCAGGCTACAGCTCTCATGACCTGGTGCAGGCTGAGGCTCCCATGACCTGGTGCAGGCTGCAGCTCCCATGACCTGGGTGCAAGGTGAAGCCATGACCTGGGTACTGGGTGCAGCTCCCGTGACCCAGCAGATAGCCTCTGCTCTGAGGACTGCTGGGGGTCCGTACGTGAGGACTCCTAGTCTACCACCCCTAAGCTACAGATTCGTCTCTGCTGACTGCTCCCTGTGCTTGGGGTGCCCCTGTGCCCAGCTGTCTCTGAGGGTTCCCATGGCCAATACTTCAACTGCAGCATTCCAGGCACTCTGGTAGGGCTGGGCAAGGACAGGCAGGGCCATCTCTGCCTGTGGCCATGGTACCCACGACACGGGCAGTGCCGCTCAGCCAGCCCTCGAGGCTGCTGGTGCTAAACGTTCAGCGTTTTGGGTCTGCAATAAAAGCCAGCTCATCAGTGGACAGTGTCCTGGCTCTGTCAAGGCCAGTGACAGCCGGAGTGTGTCCCTCCAGCATCTCTGAACTCTGCTCTCATCCCAAGCGCTGGTTCAGTCCGTGGTCTGGAGTGGTCCGCCAGAGCACGCAGGCCTGGGCGGTGGGAGCTCCCTGTGCCCCTGGCTCCGACAGCCTTTTGTTCAGCTGGACTCCCAGTCCTCTGGGTTCCTCCAGAGGCAGGAGGCGAGGCTGCGAGGGCCTCCCACAGTGGGCGCCTCCGCAGGCCGCGTAACTAACAGGGCTGCTGGTCTCAGAGCCCTGGGGGCGCCCAAGTCACTGGTGACTCTTCTGCCCATCAGGAGGCAACCCAGAGCACGGGCGTTCATGACCAAACCAGGCGCCTTAGAACCTCTTAAAACCAAACTGTCAATGCGAGTCTTCAAACGGCAGCCTCACTGTGATGGCAGCAGTCTGGCTGCTGTTTAAACAGCAGGCCCACACAACCCAGTCCCCTGCGGACTTCTCCCAGTTCCTGGAGGCACAATGTTGCTGGTCCTCAGAACGAGCAGGGGGACTCCCGCAGAGGGCACTGCAGGCCACGAGCAGAGAACGGCCTGGGGGCGGCAGGAGAAGCCCTCTGTCCTGCCGAGCACAGGAGCAGGTCCACGCCTGGGCGCCCAGGGCAGTGCTCGGCAGGAATCCTCCTGGGAGTGCAGAGGCTGCCCAGAAGGAGCCAGGGCCCAGCACTCAGACTGACCACTCCTGGCAGCACCAGAGACAACCCCTAAGAATGAGGCTCCCACAGAGCCGGGTGGAGAGGAGCCCAGAGGCTCCCAGCGAGTCTCACAGCAGTCAGCACCGCGAGCTTTGTCCAGGAGAACGGGCCGCCCAGCGCTGGCAGGAGGGGCGGTGGCCTCTCCAGTTCTGTAAACCCGGGACCTGCAGTCTGCTTTGGACCTGCCTCGTCCTGCCTGGGACTCGTCCTGCAGCATGTGCCGTGGTCACACACCAGCCACCACACTCGTCCTGCCTCTGCGTCGTCCTGCTCCAGTGGCTCAGTAGGGAGATGACCTCTCCTCCCAGAGCGCCCAGCCCACGGATGGGACTTAGGAGGAGCTGGCAGCCCTTCCCCTCATGCGGCAAGGCTTCCCCACCCTCTTGGGAGGGCCCCAGCCCT
This sequence comes from Tamias sibiricus, assembly GCA_025594165.1. Lineage (NCBI taxonomy): Eukaryota > Metazoa > Chordata > Mammalia > Rodentia > Sciuridae > Tamias > Tamias sibiricus. Next base: position 99,275,928 of record CM046670.1, on the reverse strand, counting down.
CAAGGCCACCTGTGTGCCCCTGAAAGGCACACCTTGCTTCCCGGGGTGCCCTCTGCCTTGCCCAACCCAGCTCCCGGCCCGCTGAGAGGGCCCTCACCCAGCCCCACCCAGGCACGGGAGGCAGGAAGGCTGCGGAGCTCCTAGGCGAGGCCACCATCCAAGCCAGCCTCCTCCAGGCCCTGGGGCTGCACCCACCCACAGAGAGGGCCACCTCCCCATCTGTGGGTCAGCTCGGCTCCTGTGTGAGGCACAGTCGTGAGCTCATCAAGGGTGGCACCTGGCCAGGTCACCAGGCCCTTTCTTAACGTCCAGGTTTCCTGAGGTCTGTATTGGAGGGGTGGTTTCTCAGGGACGGGGACATCCTACAGGCTCTGAGCCTCTCTTCCTCTCCAGCTCTGGAATGCGCACCGCTGACCAGGGCCCTCCGTCCATTGCCAGCTCCTCCCCTGGCTCTGGCTCCTGTCCCCCGAACGGCCCCTTCCCCAGATGCTCACTCCTGCAGAAGAACGGCTCATCTGCCAGTTCACAGGTGACGTCCATGCTGCAGCATGGGGCCACACGGGGGTCCTCCCGGGAGGCAGGCCTGCCCACGGGTCACCATGCCTGGGGCGCAAGGTGCCCGGAGATCGAGTCCAGCTGTGGCTGCGGGTGGGGAAGGCCCCAGCAGGGAGGTCTCAGCGAGGGGCGCAGGCAGTGGTGTGCCAGGTGGAGCTGGGGACGGTGGGCAGCCAGGGCAGGGTGAGGGGCGTCTCTGCAGGAGGCCACCCACCTCCCAGGGCTGCACCACAGGACGACGGCAGCCCCAGCGGCCGGCCTGCCTCGGGGCTCCCCCTCGCCCGCAGCACCGAGGAATGTCAACCGGCACCCGGCACCTCCCTCCTCAGAGCAGGGCCACAGGCCGCACGCCCCCTTCACTGGGCCCTCACACAGTGCGCTCTACCCCTCGCTCCGCCGCTGCGGAGGTTGGTGTTGCAGAGGCGCGTGCTGAAGCCCGGCCCCAGGGCGGCGGTGTCGGGGTGAGGCGTGGAAGGCCACCAGCTTTAGGTGAGGGCCAGAGAGGCCCACGTGGGATCAGGAGTCACCAGAGAGCGGCGGTCGGCCTGCTCTCTGTCCACGTCCCCTCTGTGGAGTCCGGTCACAGCCCAAGCTGGCGAATGCAGACACTGAGCACAGTGGCGTCCTTCCTCGGTGCCACCACCACACGCCCTGGCTGCAGCTTCCCAGCCAGCCCCTGGCACTGCTACCAACAGCACGGCAGCGCTGAGCTCGGCGATCCCCGGCTCTGCTGATGGCCATGGTCAGGTGCCAGGAAGGGCACGGCTGGGTCAAGCACAGACGCTGGGGCAGCAGCTGCATTTGCCTGTGCGCTGGCTCCCGTCACTCCCTCCGCACACGCTTGTCCCCACTTGCAGGACCCAGGGCAGGCAGAGCCTGGCCCGGCGCTCCCAGCTCCCAGCACGGTGCTGCATCCCAGGTCCCGGAGCTCGGCTCCCGCCTGCGCTGACGCAGGCTGTGAGCAGAAGACAGCACCGGACACGACTCTGCATCAAACAGGAAGGGCTTCGAAGCAGGCCTCTGGAGAAAAGGCAGTCGTCACAGCTGAAGGGTCCAGGTGGAGGAGACACCTGCACGGCACGGAGGGGCTGCAGGGCAAGGGCAGGCGGCGTGTGAGCAAGACAGGAGGCACGGCGGGGCACAGGAGCCACAGAGCAGGCAGAGCCCTGGGGGACGGGCCTGGTGTCAGCACAAGAAAGTGACCAGACGGGGGCCGACAGAGCTGCAGCTCAGGGAGACAACGGAGACCAAGACTGCTCCCTTCCACACCTGCCTTGACCATGTGGACAGACCTGCACCCAGGCTCACCAGGTGTGCAGACCTGCACCCAGGCTCACCAGGTGTGCAGACCTGCACCCAGGCTCACCAGGTGTGCAGGCCTGCACCCAGGCTCACCAGGTGTGCTGGCCTGCACCCAGGCTCACCAGGTGTGCTGGCCTGCACCCAGGCTCACCAGGTGTGCAGACCTGCACCCAGGCTCACCAGGTGTGCAGACCTGCACCCAGGCTCACCAGGTGTGCTGCCTCAGTCTCTCCATCTTAAAACACAGCGGCCAGCACGGTGCCCTCCCAGGCAAGGTCAGACGGCACAGGCAGCAAAGGACGAGACTGCGCCACCTGAGATGCTGGGGTCTGCTGGGCCCAAGCCTCCCTGATGGGCGTGGAGAGAACGCTCCGGAGGCTCCGCCTGGGCCATCCCCAGAGCCGCGTCTGCAGCACACAGCCTGAAGAACGAGGCGCCCTCTGCACCCACAAGACCATGATGTCCATCGCTTCCCACGGGAGTGGTGACTGCCCCGCCTCAGCTGCTCTCCTGTGTCCCCTAGGCCTGCCTGCAACGCCATGAGGGACAAGGAGCAGACGGGCACAACACAGCACGAGGCCTGTGCGGCAGTGCGAGGAGTGCTGACGCCCCATCTCAGCTCCACAGGAGAGGGCTCAGATCTGTGAGTGCTCCCAGGAGAGGGCTCCAGATCTGCGAGTGCTCCACAGGAGAGGGATCCAGATCTGTGAGTGCACCACAGGAGAGGGCTCCAGATCTGCGAGTGCTCCACAGGAGAGGGCTCCAGATCTGTGAGTGCTCCACAGGAGAGGGCTCCAGATCTGCGAGTGCTCCACAGGAGAGGCTCCAGATCTGTGAGTGCACCACAGGAGAGGGCTCCAGATCTGTGAGTGCTTCCACAGGAGAGGGCTCCAATCTGTGAGTGCTCCCAGGAGAGGGCTCCAGATCTGTGAGTGCACCACAGGAGAGGGCTCCAGATCTGTGAGTGCTGCACAGGAGAGGGCTCCAATCTGTGAGTGCTCCCAGGAGAGGGCTCCAGATCTGTGAGTGCTGCACAGGAGAGGGCTCCAGATCTGCGAGTGCTCCACAGGAGAGGCTCCAGATCTGTGAGTGCTGCACAGGAGAGGGCTCCAATCTGTGAGTGCTCCCAGGAGAGGGCTCCAATCTGTGAGTGCTCCACAGGAGAGGGCTCCAGATATGTGAGTGCTCCACAGGAGAGGCTCCAGATCTGTGAGTTGCTCCACAGGAGAGGCTCCAGATCTGTGAGTGCACCACAGGAGAGGGCTCCAGATCTGCGAGTGCTCCACAGGAGAGGGCTCCAATCTGTGAGTGCTCCCAGGAGAGGGCTCCAGGATCTGTGAGTGCTCCACAGGAGAGGGCTCCAGATCTGTGAGTGCACCACAGGAGAGGGCTCCAATCTGTGAGTGCTCCCAGGAGAGGGCTCCAGGATCTGTGAGTGCTCCCATGAGAGGGCATCCAGAGCAGAGTGGGTGCTCCACAGTGAGAGAGAGGGCTCCAGAATCTTTGAGTGCTCCACAGGAGGAAGGGCTCCTGATCTGTGAGATGTCCAAAGAGAGGGCTCAGGTGATCTGTGAGTGCTCCACAGCGAGAGGGCTCCAGATCTGTCGATTTCTGTAGTAGGTGCTTCAGAGCATAGTGGGTGCACGCACAGAGAGGGCTCCCAATCTGTGAGTGCTCCACAGAGAGGGCACCGATCTGTGAGTGCTCCCACAGGAGAGGAGACTCTATATCTGTGAAAGTGCTACCCACAGGAGAGGGCCTCCAGATCTGTGAGTGCTCCACAGGAGAGGCTCCAATCAGAGAGTGCTCCACAGGAGAGGGCTCCAGATCCTGTGAGAGCTCCAGCATCGAGAGGGCTCCCAGATCATGTGAGTGCTGCCACAGGAGAGGGCTCTCAGATCTGTGATGCTACCACAGGAGAGGGCTCCAGATCTGGTGAGAGTGCCCACAGGAGAGGGCGTCCAGATCTGTGAGTGCTCCACAGGAGAGGGCTCCAGATCTGTGAGTGCTCCACAGAGAGGGCTCCAGATCTGTGAGTGCTCCACAGGAGGTGGGCTCCAGATCTGTGAGTGCTCGCACAGGAGAGGGCTCCAGATCTGTGAGTGAGCTCCACAGGAGAGAGGCTCCAGATCTGTGAGTGCTCCACAGGAGAGGCTCCAGTATCTGTGAGTGCTCCACAGGAGAGGGCTCCAGATCTGTGATGCTCCACAGGAGAGGGCTCCAGATCTGTGAGTGCTCCGCACAGGAGAGGGCTCCAGATCTGTGAGTGCTCCACAGGAGAGGGCTCCAGATCTGTGAGTGCTCCACAGGAGAGGGGCTCCAGAATCTGTGAGCAGTGCACTCCACAGAGAGGGCTCCAGTATCTGTGACTGCTTCCACAGGAAGAGGCTCCAGATGTCAGTTTGAGTGCTCCTACTAGGACTCCAGATCTGTGAGTGCTCCACAGGAGAGGGCTCCAGATCTGTGAGTGAGTGCTCCACAGGTAGGAGAGGGCTCCAGATCTGTGAGTGAGTGCTCCACAGGAGGGCGGCTCCAGATCTGTGAGTGCTCCACAGGAGAGGGCTCCAGATCTGTGAAGTGCTCACTCTAGGGAGAGGGCTGATCTGTGAGGGTGCTCCAGCAGGAGAGGGCTCCATATCTGTGAGTTGCTCCACAGGAGAGGGCTCCAGATCTGTGAGTGCTCCACAGGAGAGGGCTCCAGATCTGTGAGTGTGCTCCACAGGAGAGGGCTCCAGATCTGCGAGTGCTCCACAGGAGAGGGCTCCAGATCTGTGAGTGCTCCACAGGAGAGGGCTCCAGGGCATCTGTGAGTGCTCCACAGGAGAGGGCTCCAGATCGTGAGTGCGTGCTCCGCAGTGACAGGGCTCCAGGTCCTGTGAGTGCTCCGCAGGAGAGGGCTCCAGATCAACCAGATCAGTGAGTGCTTCCACAGTGAGCCGCTAGATCACGAGTGCTGACTCCCCGGGAGAGGGCTCCAGACCTCTGAATGCTTTACTGTGAGGGCTCCAGTTCCCTGCATGCTCCAGGAGACAGGTCACCCTGGTTCCTGAGTCTGGGCGGCTCCTGGCAGCACACCCCAGTCCTCAGGTGCATGTCTGATTCCAATTCCAGGGAGGAAGGAGGCTGGTGGGTGCTCGGGGAGACCACGACCCCAGAGTTCTGCTCCTCCGCCTGTGGCCGCCAGGCTGGCCCCCACCTAGACCCCACGCCTGGTCTGGGCTCCCAGCAGGGCTCCCACATCCGCCTCCATCAGCGCCCTGTCGCGGCGTCTGCTGCTCGGGGATTAAGCTGACTGAATGAGGCCCAGCAGCCTGGGATGACGGCGGAGGCTGGGCGCTCACGCGGCAGGGCTTCCCACTGCACTGGGCCCAGAGCCAAGGCGTCACGCTGCCAGCTGACCTGCTGTGCAGGTCCCCGGCAACTGGGCTCTGCCTTGACTGGGGCAGGGGCAAGCCGGGGCTGGGGACGCCAGGGGGGCCTGGCCATGCTGCCAAGGGCGCGCCCCTCAGCCCGCCAAGGGCAGGATGGCAAAAATAACGCAACCGGCACTCCTCACGTGTCTTCAGGTCTGGTGGCCGAGGGGAACCGAGAGTGGGCTTCAACAGAGAGAAAGCGAAAGCAGAGGTCCGCTCTCCTTCAGTCCACATGTCCAAGAGAGAGAAGAAAGCCTGAGAGAAGCTGCAGCAGTGGCGGGGCAGCAGCTGCACTAGAAAGAAGACGGGAGGCGAACCAGGGCTGGCAGACCCGGGGAGACCTGGGCTCGGCGCGCTCCTGAGATCAGCAAGCACCAACGGAGGGCGATTCTCTGAAATTGAGGGGACCTTGACTAAGTTGCTCTTGTTTGGGTTTGTGATCTTAGCACTTAAAATGAATTCGCGCATCGCAGACTTTGTTCTATGGATTTACATTTTACCTCCATCGTGAGCTGAACTGTGCATTTACCTTGACCAAACACACTGTGTCTTTCCACAGTGTCAGCATTTACAGAATAAGATAAGTTCACAGGCTACCCCACTTTCAGGGGTGGAAGTCCTCAGAATACTCATGGGCACCTGGTAGCCGTGAGCTAGGCAATCACACGTCCTTGTATTCCAACCTCAACTACAGACATTCATAGCAGTCAAGGGCGCACATCACACCTCGCACAAAAGGCTACGGAAAGGCCAGGAAAGCAGAGGAGACCTGGCTCAGCCGCAGGGACCGGGGCCGCAGGGGTGCAGACCTCCCAGGCCCTGCCGCAGGGGCCTCGGAGAGCACAGGTTCTGGAAAGCCGCAGAGGCACTGCGAGGTCCCTTCAATGATGCCTCTGTCCATCCGCGTGGACACTGAGGGCACCATCGACCTTCTGACCATCCCAGCACATGCTGCCTTTCCTGCACACTGGGCCAAGTACTTGAGGGGGCCGACCCCAGCCCAGACCAAGTGTCCAACCCAGGAAGCCGCTCTGGGGTGCCCTGGGTGCAGGCACGGCCCGACCCAGCAACCTGGAAGAGAAGACCTTGCCTCCTCCAAGCAGCTGGGCGAGTTGGGCCTGGAGCCCCGTCTGCTGGGCCTCCTGGGGACCTGTCTTCCGGCCTGGGCCTCACCACTGGGACCGCCCTGGCCGCGGGAGTAGTGCCCAGCACAGGGCAGGGGACTGTCCCAACGAGAGAACGTCACCTCCAGAGCACGCAGGCGCCCAGGGCCAGGCGGCAGCCCCCGCGACTCCACGAGGCAAGCCTGCACCGCAGCAGCACAGGGGTCCCAGGAGGAGGGACGTCAGGCGGGGCCTGGGACTAAAAGGTGAAAGCCCCCAAGAAGGACCAGAGGCAAAGAGCTGGCCCCCGCCGCTCCTGGTCCGCTAGGTCCCGCCCCCTGCCCTGCCACCTGCTGAGGCACCCCACTGTGCCCCCGCCAGCCTCAGCTTGCTTCCACACCTGGAAATCAGGCCAAGAGTAGCCGCCCGGGTCTGTGATGGCGATGCCCAGGGCACCCACGGTGCAGGCTGGGCATGATGAGGACCTCAGCAGGAAAGACCCCTGGGCCGAGCGGGGGAGAGGCCTGCTGCTGCTCTGCAGAGAGCCCTGCACTCCACAGCTGGGACTCACACAGAGGGGGGGCAACCGCAGAGGGGGCCAGAGCAAGAGAGGGCAGCAGCAGAGGGGGCACAGCAGAGGGGGGACGAGCGCAGAGGGGGGCAGAGCAGCAGAAGGGAGCAGAGCAGCAGAGAGGGGCAGAGCAGAGAGGGCACAGCAAGAGGGGGCAGAGCAGTAGGGGGCAGAGAGAGGGGGCACAGCAGAGGGGCAGAGCAGAAGGGCAGAGCAGAGAGGGCACAGCAGAGGGGGGCAGAGCAGAGGAGGGCAGAGGGCACCGCAGAGAGGGCGAGAGCAGAGGGCACAGCAGAGGGGGCAGAGCAGAGAGGGCAGAGCAGAGGGGGCACAGCAGAGGGGGTGGGCAGAGCAGAGAGGGCAGAGCAGAGAGGGCACAGCAGTGAGGGGCAGTAGCAGAGTGAGGGACAGAGCAGAGAGAGGGCACAGCAGAGAGGGGGCAGAGGCAGCAGAGAGGGCACCGCAGAGAGGGCCTACGCAGAGCAGAGAGGCGAGGCACAGCAGAGGGGGCAGAGCAGAGAGGGCAGAGCAGAGAGGGCAGTTTCTGGCAGAGAGGGCAGCAGAGGGGGCAGAGCAGAAGAGGGGGCAGAGCAGAGAGGGCAGAGCAGAGGGGGCACAGCAGAGGGGGCAGAGCAGAGAGGCAGAGCAGAGGAGGGCACAGCAGAGGGGGCAGAGCAGAGATGGGCAGCCGCAAGAGGGGGCAGAGAGGCAGCAAGGGGGCACAGCAGAGGGGGGGGCAGAGTGCGCGAAGAGGGCACCGGCAGAGGGGGGCAGAGTGCATGAAGAGGGGCACCAGAGGCAGAGAGGATCTCTTGTGCGGCAGATGCAGAGGAGGGCACAGCAGAGGGGGCAGAGCAGAGAGGGGGGCAGAGCAGAGATGGAGGCAGAGCAGAGGGGGCAGAGCAGAGAGGGGGCAGAGCAGAGGGGGGGCACAGCAGAGGGGCCCAAGCACAGGGGCATAGCAGAGGGGGCAGAGCAGCAGGGGGCAGAGCAGAGAGGGCACCAGCAGAGGGGCAGAGCAGAGGGGGCACAGCAGAGGGGGCAGAGCATCGAGAGGGCAGAGCAGAGAGGGCAGCAGAGAGGGCACAGCAGAGGGGGCAGAGCAGAGGGGGCAGAGCAGAGAGGGCAGAGCAGAGGGGAGCACAGAGGGGGCAGAGCAGAGAGGGCAGAGCAGAGAGGGGGCAGCAGAGGGGGCAGAGCAGAGAGGGCACCGCAGAGGGGGCAGAGCAGAGAGGGCACAGCAGAGGGGGCAGAGCAGAGGGGGCACAGCAGAGGGGGCAGAGCAGAGGGGGCACAGCAGAGAGGGCAGAGCAGAGGGGGCAGAGCAGAGGGGGCAGAGCAGAGGGGGGCAGAGCAGAGAGGGCACCGCAGAGGGGGCACAGCAGAGGGGGCACAGCAGAGGGGGGCACAGCAGAGAGGGCACAGCAGAGGGGGGCAGAGCAGAGGGGGCAGAGCAGAGGGGGCAGAGCAGAGAGGGCACAGCAGACAGGAGGGGCAGAGCAGAGAGGGCACCGCAGAGGGGGCACCGCAGACACACACAGAGAGACGTGCCCACGCAGAGGAGACCATGAGTGTCTTGGGGGCACCGTGGCAGGCTCACAGCCTGTCCCCCCCCCCTGGGCTCTCACCCAAGGGTCCTTGCCAGGGACTCTCACTGAAGGCCCTGGAGGAGGCTGCAGGCCTCCACTGCTGCCCTGGACGGGCTGGGCCTTCTCGGAGGTCCTGACGGGGCTGAGGGCATGACGATGATCTGGGGCCTTCCTGGGCAGCTCGGGGGCCACAGGAGCGCGGGGGTGGTGTGGCCATGGCATCCCACTCCTTCCCATGCCTGGACGTGGGCAGGGTGGAGCCCAGCCTCCTCTTGTCAGGCCTGGGCTGTGGCAGACTTGCTTTGCCGTCAGCACTGCCCTGCTGGTGGCTTGTCACCCTGCAGGGACTTTGCTGGCGTCATGAGAATTCCTGTTTGGGGCAAAGTCCCCGGGGGCAGCGGGGAGTGTTGTGAGCGTGGCCAGCGTCAGCAGGAGCCCGACAGGACACACGGGGGAGGCTGGCAAGCCCTGCAGGCCGCTGCCTTCCCATGGGGAGCCGCTGGCCAGGTGCAGGACGGAGTGGGCAGACGTGGACACCCGGGCTCCCCTTGTTCCCTCCCGCCCTCCACTCTGGCCAGCACACCTGGTCAGTTGCTGTCCTGGGGTCTGCCCGTGCCGCCCTCCCAGGCCTGCCCCCTTCCCTCTGCTGGGGCACTTCAGGGGCTTCCCCTGGAATAATGGGTGGGCGGGGAGGAGGTGGGAGGGGGAGGGCCCGGCTGCCCCGTGGGGTGCATGGAGAGGGTCGGCAGGCAGGAGAGCAGTAGGTCAGGGTGGCACGGTGCATCTGGGGCAGGGCCAGCTAGCAGGGTGGTCAGTGCGGCACGTATAGGTTGGTAGATGGGCACTGCAGGTCAGTGCCTGCACACGCAGTGGGTTACTGTGGTAGGACTCACAGAGGCACAGGTACACACAGAGACACGCACGCGCAGAGGCACGGGCAGAGACGTGGCACATGCAGAGACACCCGCACGCGCAGAGGCACGGGCAGAGACGTGCACATGCAGAGACACGCACGCGCAGAGGTGCACAACGCAGAGCAGCAGAGACATGCAGTAGACACACTATGCAGAGACACACGGCGCACAGTAGACGTAAGAACAAACTTGCAGAGGCACGGGCAGAGACGTGCACATGCAGAGAAACGCACAGGCGCAGAGACGTGCACACAGCAGAAGCACTGAGAGATGCGCACATGCAGAGACGTGCACACGCAAAGACACGCACACGCAGAGACACACACGCAGAGACACGCACACGCAGAGACGTGCACGCGCAGAGACATGCACACGCAGAGATGTGCACACGCAGAGACACGCAGAGGCACAGGCAGAGACGTGCACATGCAGAGACACACACGCAGAGACACCCACGCGCAGAGACACGCACGCGCAGAGACGTGCACACGCAGAGACACACACGCACAGAGACACACAGAGACACACGCGCAGAGACACATGCACGTGCAGACACACACACGCAGAGACATGCATACACAGAGACCATCGACACGACACAGAGACACGCACGCACAGAGACACGCACACGCAGAGACTTGCATACACAGAGACATGCACACGCAGAGACATGCACACGCAGAGACACGCACGCGCAGGGTACACGCACTGACACAGAGACACATGCACATGCAGAGACGTGCACATGCAGAGACACGCACACGCACACGCAGAGATGTGCACACGCAGAGACACGCACATGCAGAGATGTGTGAGCATGTGGATAGGTGTGCCCGCGGTCACGAGCACACAGAGAGAAACACGGGGCAGAGAGACACACAGGCGCTCGACGAGACCTGCACAGGGCAGAGACTCGCAGGCGCTCGGAAGAGACCTGCACAGGGAGAGACTCGCAGGTGCTCGGAGGCTCGGAGAGACCTGCACAGGGAGAGACTCGCAGGTGCTCGGAGAGACCTGCACAGGGAGAGACTCGCAGGTGCTTTCGGAGAGCCTGCACAGGGAGAGACTCGCAGCGCCCTGGGGCCAGGAGCCAAGGTCGCCTTTCCATGGTAAACAGGTGAACAGTGAAGAGTGGCACAGTGAAAAGGTGCAGCTTCCCTGCCAAGGTGCTGTCACAGCATTCCTCGATGAACGGCCTTGTCCAACAAGGAAAGGTAAGTGATCTCTAATACATAAGAAAAGAGGCTCTTCCTCTTTCTTCCCCTATCAACTGCGTTTCTAGCCCATTTTTAGTTCAAAACTAGAAGCTCCTGGCACGACTCTCATGCTGCGCGGGGACGGAGGGGCGGCAGAGGCTGGCTCCCCGGATGCTCCTGGACCGACATGCTGGCAGCCCGGCCGCCCCGCCCGTCCCCCAGTGCTGCTGCCCACCCCGCCCTCCCGGCCCCTGGCCCGCAGTCTCCGCTCTGGCTTCAGCCCCACCGCCTGCTGCCCACTGCTGTGTGCTTCCTGGCTCGGTTCCCAAGAGGTGGCTTCCATGTTGGGCTGAGCCTGGCCATGAGCAGCTGACCACGGAGAGCACATGGACACACCACGTGGACACTGTTAGTCAGGCGTCCTGAAGACACAGCCACAGCGTGTGCGTGGACAGGTGGAGAGGAGGGCGAGGGAAGCAGACACGGGCGGCAGGAGGACAGCCAGAGGCCCGGGAAGAGAGGAGGCTGAGGAGGCCCGCTCAGGAGGCGGTGGCGGCTGGCGAGGCAGCGTGTGCAGGCGGGCGGGGCCGGGCGGAGGTGCCAGGGTGCAGAGGCTGTGGGCTGGCCGGACCCTCCTGCTCCAGGCAGGCGCCCTGCTCTGCTGAGGACCACCACACTGCGGAGACTCCTGGTCACTCAAGAGTGTGTGACCTGAATGCTGACCTCGTCCTTCACATACCTTCCCAGAAATGCCCAGAATGACGTCTGACCCCACATCTGGGAGCCGTGGCCCGTCACACCAGCCCTGAAATGCGTCCTCACGGACAGGGATAGGCAGCACCTTCCATCAGAAGGCAGGATCGCAGCAGCCTGCTGAGACGCAGCCTCCCTGCAGCAAACACTGCCACGCAACAGGGACCATGTCCACAGAGACCCGCGGTCAGGTCAGCCAGACCAACAGACAAGCCTGGCCAACCCCGCCAGGGAGCAGGAGGAGCCCCAGCTGGGCAGCCACACGCAGGAAGCAACTGGCCCAGGTTCCCGAGGCTCGCTGGCCTCGGCTGGTGGCTTTGTAAGTCTCAAGCCAGGCTGAGTGTGTTTTAATCAGCTCCCCCGAGGAAAGGGTCATGAGGTGGAATCCAGTGTCCACAAACAACGTGCTGAGCAGCTGACCCGGGGCTCCCACACAGGGGACTCAGCGCTCAGGAACGTGGGAACACAGCCCCAGCCAACCAGGACGGGACGAGAGCCTGCGTGACAAAGGTGCTGTGAGGACTTCCAAGGACAGCTGTGAGCGGATTGCCAGGGAGGCTCTCAGAGACGGCCCCCAAAGGGAGCTCCTGGAAAAACCAAAGTGGGTCTTGGCCCACGGGGTCCCCCAGGAAGTTCCCCACCGGACCCCTGTGCTCCCTCGGCCTGCCCGCCCCGACGGCAGGCACGGCCCACTCCCTGCCGCAGCTGGCCCCTCGGCATCCCTGTGGCCGCACAGCCCTTCCCAGTGAGGACAGGGGAGCCCAAAGGCAGCACCCACGGTATGTGGGGCGTGCAGCCGCCGGCCAGGCGCAATCCTGGGAGGACTGGAAAACAACCAGCCCTTTTCTGTGGAGCTCCATTCCCCAGGAACCAGCTGAAAGGCTGCTGGGCCAGAATGGCCGAAGAGCCTCGCACAGAGAAAGGCTGAGGAGTGACAGGAAGTGGGTTTTCAGACTGCGCTCTGAGCTTAGGAGGAAAGACGTCTGGGTCTACTGGAGGAACTCCTCTGCCTCCCCTCGGTGACCCTGCAGCTGGGCACCAGCCTCTTCTTAGATCGTGAAGAGGGCAGGGAGGAGAAGGGCCAGGGAGCAGGACACAATGGTGCACACTGCTGCCCCGGCACTTGCACCACCACTGGACACACTCACGGCCTGACCCCTCCTCACAGTGAGCGCCCAAAAGCAGGGCCTGCATGTGCCAGCGACTGGCACTTAACAAGGAGTCCAGGGTGATGGACAGGTGCACGCGTGGGCAGATGCGTGAATGGATGGTGGGCGGTTCTGCGGGGGGTTGGATGGACGGATGGGTGGGTGGATGGATGGACGGACGGCCATGTAGATGGACGGACGGCCATGTAGATGGACAGAACAATACATGGATGGATGGGTGAGTGTGTGGGGTGACTGGGAGGATGGACAGATGGATGGATGGGTGGGTGGATCGTTGGGGTGATACACTGATTTAAAAGGTCCCACAGTGAAAAGCACACACAGGAACACAAGCGTCCGACGTGCCCGCTGCCCCGCTGCCCACGAGGACCCGCGCCCGGAACACTGGTGGTGATGACTAACCATCTGCTCAATTGCTGTTTTTAAAAGTTGAACGTGCTGCTCCTCTGGTTATAAACTTTCAGAAATATTTGCTTTACCCCAGGAAGCAGCAGCTGTCACTGCACCCCCAGGAGCCTGGCTGTGACGAGGAGGGGAACGTGACTACGTGAACGGCGGAGCGCAGCCCCGCTCCCCACCGGAGCAGCAGAGCCCCCAAGCCACCGCGCCTTCCGCGAGGAGGAACCACCCCGCTGAAAAGCTGCCACAGGCTCCTCCATCTTCTCTTTCCTGCAGAAGAGCAGCGTTACCCTAAGAGCTCAGTCGCTGCTGAGGCCAGCCTCACACTCAGAGCAGGCCTGGGTTTCCACTGTCACTGTCCCTCAGAGGAGTTGCCTGAGGTCTGCCTGACGTGGCGCTGCAGGAAAAGAGGACGTTTCTAAAAATAAAGCCGGGCTCTGGGAGCGCAGGGCAGGGCACCTGCAGTTCACAGAGCACTGCCCATGTCCCTCCCGGAAAAGGACCTCGGACGTGTCTCAAACACCTGGCGTGGCTGTTGGGGAGAAGGGCCACCTGCCACGCGTGAGGCTGCCTGGGTGGCGACTTCCTGTGGGCACTTAAGTCCCCGCTCACTTACGGTCACCCTGAGCTCAGGGAAGGCTCGCGTCCAGCAAGCCACCTGCCTTCGCGGCCCCTGCCCCCTCGTCTCCAGCCGCTGCAGGTCCCTCTGCACCGTGCATCAGGCGCCGCCTCCTGCTGGCTCTGTGGCACTTACACCTGTTCTTCAGCGAGTCCAGAGGTCGGAGACACCGCGTGTAGAGAGCACGCGCCCACAGCGCCAGCGGGCCTCGCAGGAGGCCCCACGCCCGCTCCCTGTCCTCCACAGGTGGGGAAACAGGGCTCTGCAGGAGAGGCCCAGGAAGAGCGCGGCCTCCCGGGGCCTTCCCCCGTCCTCCCTGCCTGCTTCCTGGCCGGCACGTCCGCCTGAGCGGCCTCCTCTGCACAGCCTTCGTGATGCTCTGCCTCACCTTGGGCAAGAGCAGTGTCCACCACCAGGGACCAGGTCTCTGAAGCTGTGGCCAGAGTCCACTTCCCCCGCTAAGCTGTCCTTGCCAGGCCACGGTCCCAGCAGCGCACAGCTGACCGGCACAGCTTCCTGGGGCGAGTTGCTGTGCTCTTGGCCGTGCTCCAACGTCCACGACCCACGAGCAGGCACGAGGCGCACAAGACCACGTGCGGGTCGCTGATAAAACTCTGTGGCCAGAGACTGCCAACGCTCACCCTGCAGCTCCTCTGGCAGCCGTGGCTCAGGGCCGCCCCATTCAGTGTCCAGAGTGTGGCTCACGGACAGCGGCACTGACCGCGGACACCAGCCTGGAGAAGAAGGCGGGCAGGCTGCCTGCGATCCGGGCCCTCAAGCCTGGTGTGGGCACCGTCCAGCAGCAGCTGACCACCACCAGGCAGGAGCCAGTGAGCCACGGCCACGAGACGGGAGCCACTGGGAAGCAGAGTAGACTGTCTGCAGCCAGGCGTGGCGGTCAGCGGTCCTCAGGACACACTCAGTCACGGCGAGCAGGGAGAGAGCCGACTGTGACAACCACGTGCCGTCACCAGGCAGGCTTGGCTGGTGGCAAGGCGGTGTCCCACTCCCGGCAGCACGGCGCCCCTCCCTGGGCCCACCCTCGCCTGCCACAGGCTCACCTCGTGCTGCTGACGTCGTGAAGGACCAGGCTCGGCTAAGAGGGCAGGTCCCTCGGGAAAGCCGCACCCAGGCCGCAGACAGGAGGCCAGCCAGGGTCCCTGGTGTGGCCCGGAGCCCTGGAGAAGCTACAGAAGCACACCCTGAGATACCCTAGACAGACACGTAGAACCACACACACGCAGCAGTCTTACTTATGGGAGCAAGAAACAAGCAAAAAATGAGAACCAAGAAATGACCTGTGATACGACTTCCATTAAGTGAATGTGCGATTCCAAATGAGTGGATACTATGTGGCTACTACAGTAATGACACAGGGTCGGGGACACTCGGGGTAGAGCATTTGCAAAGCACACCTTAGATCCTGGGTTCCACCCCAGCACTGCAAAAGAAGGAAAAAGACGGTGTTCCTGTGCGGAGCTCGAGACGCCTGATCAGAACGTGCGCTGGTTCTGAGACACAGAGGGACGGAGCAGGGCGCACATGGCCACCATCGACACTGGGCAGAGCAGGGCGCACATGGCCACCATCGACACTGGGCAGAGCAGGGCGCACATGGTCACCGTCGACACTGGGCAGAGCAGGGCGCACATGGCCACCGTCGACACTGGACGGAGCAGGGCGCACATCGCCACCATCGACACTGGGTCACACAGGGAGAGGTTTGTGAGAACCTGCATCCCAGGGAAAAGTCCAACAAGCCAAAGCTTTTCTCCGATCATAGGAATGTGAGTCATTTGTTCTCTCTGTATTTTCAAATTTTTCTACTATGAACATGTACAACTTGCAAATTCTTTAAAAAAAAAATGTTGCAAAATAAAATACACAGGATGGCGCAATTAGTGGGAAAGAGGGCAAGTTTCATAATTCTTTAGCTTACGGCCTGGAGAATAAGCCGCCAGCCCTGTCCTCAAGCCGGGAGGCTACTCTGACACATCTCGCGCACGGCCAGCTGCACAGCTGCAGGACGTGGACGCGATGACCAGCTGAGAGGGCAGGAGAAAAGGCAGTGTGGCTCATTCCCAGAGTCCTTACAAATGCGAACACACTCCAGACCACAGCAGGAAGCAGGGAGAGCGGGGTCCCCTGGCCAGAGGACAGAGCACACACGGCCCCACCACGACCCTGACACGGGCAGCAGAGGACGCATGGTTCACACCTAGGCAAACTGCTCGGCCAAAGGGCTGATTAGTCTGCAGAAGCCCACAATATGACCCGAAATCAGGGAGTCCTCCTGGTTCCCCTCCAGCCCTTCACCCCTCACACCACCACCTCCACAAACACCCCACGCCCAGCTCACTCATGCCAGGAGAAGGGTCCAGGTGAGCAACTGGATGGCTCTGCAGGGACTCCTGAGACTCCTTCACCCACGCACCGACACTCAGGCTGGGCAGCTGCCCGTCAAGCACCTGCCTTTGGTGCCCAGCCCGGAGCCATGCTGCCCCGCCCTTCAGGAGGCTGGTCTCCATCCGAGTCTCTCTGGTGCTCTTGCGGGGGTGGAGGGCACCGTCGGCCCAAGGCACAGCACCCAGCCAAGGGGGACACCCAGACAGGGAGGGCCGGGACCCTCGGCGGTGGGGGGAGGCCCACGGCAGCACCTGCCCAGGACAGCCCAGCAGGGAGGGGCAGCGGGGAGGCCTCTGGGAGGCAGTGCAACGCCTGCGCACCTGAGTCCAGCAAGGCGCGGCGGAAGGGCAAGGCATCCAGACCGCGTCCCCCTCCACAGGCATCTGTGAAAGCCTCTCCCAGGGCAGGCGTCCAGGCTGGACATGAGGCCAGGGGCAATGCCCACGCTCCCTCTCCCCTCCCACGGAAGCCTGGCGGCCAGGGCTTGCAGACAGAGCTTCAGACACAGCCGCAAACACTGCGTCACTGTCAGGGCAAACATGGCCCCAAAGAGCCAGCTGTGAACAGCTCAGTTGGTGACACTAGGTGACACGCCTTTGTGCCCAGCAGGCAGCCACGGACAGAACAGAAGGGACACTCACAGCTCAAGCTACAAACAGGCTTTCCAGCAGCACCTCCAAGAAGAGCCCAGAGCCCGCGCCGCACCCCGCGGCGAGACCCTGGGCTGCTCCACGCTGTCGCAGCGCTGAGGCTGAGCCACCTGAGGGAGCGTGTGCCAGAGGCCTGGGAGCTCAGCGCCCAGCCACTCCGGAGCGGGTCTAGACTCAGCACGCGAGCTCGGCGGCAGCTAGTTCTGATTGGTATTTATTTTTACCACACCTTGCTGCAGAGAATCTTAAAGGCTAAAAAACAGGATCATAAATGGGATGGGAACTTCCGCTTTCCTCAAGATGGAGCAGCATGGCGAGGACGGCTGGGGCGGAGCGTAGAGACCTGACGGAGGCCAGTGGCCTCAAGACACACATGGGTGAAACACAGAGGACTCGGAGGTGGACAGAGAGGCCCGCCCTTCCCCGGCCCCTGCCCGGGGACACCATGCAGGAGCCCCAGACACCCGCAGGATGGACTGCAGGATGGGCCTGGGCAGAGGCAGGCGAGCACCCCAGGGGAGCACGCGGCTGCCGAGAGCAGAGGGCGCTGGGCCAGCTGCGCACCGACCGGCCCATGCGCGGCGGCAGGAAAAGGGCCCCAGTGGACAGGAGAGCGGCGTCCAACACTCACCCAGCACCTGTCTGCACCGCCAGACGGGAGCCCCGAGATGGACAGGGCACCGGGCATGGGATTCGGGAGGGTCTTGCCCCAGCCACCTGTTGGAGGCGGTTCCTCTCAGCCTGAGCAATGCTCCAATCCTCCTCAAGACGGAAAGAGCCAGGTGTCTCCACACAACCGCCCCAGAACAGGGCTCAAGGACAACAGCTGGACACGGAAACATGGGTGCTCGACAAGATGAGATTCAGTGTCCAGAACCTCATAAAGATCATCGAGCATGAGAAGAGGCAGGAAGGTAATGACCTAATTAAAAGATGAAAGCATCCCACCAGACCAGCCCTGAACCGACACGGTGTCAGCGTCAGCAGACGGGAGCACACAACGCTCATGGAAGCGGCATCCCCAGGCTCGGAACGTGGAGCAGACACCGGAGGCCTGTTCAGAGGCCCCGTGTTCCAGAGATGAAGACTGATCCGAAATACATGAGGTCAACATCAGATCAGGTGTTACAGAGAAAAGACTTGTAACTGTGCAGACCTAAGAGCAGAAACTCTCAGAGTGACACACGGAGAAAAGAACAGGAGCCACTCACGAGTGAGCTGCATTAACAGGCACTCCCGGAACCGTCAGAGCGGGGACAGAGGAGGGGCAGAACACAGGGCTCAGGAATCCATACTCCAGAGCATCCAAGCTCATGCGATCATAAAGCCACAGATCTAAGTTAAAAACCACAAACGAACAAAGACCCTATGTGTGAGAAGCAGGAGGAAATCCACACCAAGGCAGATCTGATCAGTCTGCAGAGAGGTGTCCTCAGGCCGTCAGGGATGTGGGGACAGAGGTGGGGCAGCGCCACGTCCCTGGACGTGGCGTGCAGGACAGCACAGCAGCCACTCTGCAGCAGGGGCCGAAGCCGCCCCGCCCCGCCACACGTCATGCACAAGTTAAGGTGAGACAGACCGCTTCTTGGGCATGACCAAGCTGGACGCACGCATCCCAGCAGATCTGCAGAAGACAGAAATATGCTCCCACACAGGGAAACCAGGGAAACCCTCCAGGCAGGACCGGGAATCTCTCTGCCTATTTAAATCTCAAAAGGGCAACTGACTGAGCAAAATAATGGAAACATAGTGTAAGTTGCAAAACTGCAAAATTAAAATGTGTGAAGAGGCCAGCAGAAAGGCCAGGGCTGGACAGGAATGAAGTGTCACTGCAGGCTCCTCCAAGGCTCAGGGTCAGGCTGCAAGGAGACACAGAAGGGTACCATGAATGCTAGAGCAGCCACTACTGTGACAGGAAGTAGACTCACAGCAGATGACCAATAAAGAACAGAGATTGCAGTGACTGTTAACATGCATTTAATGCCAAAGACATAAAGGTGGGGAAAAATAACAACAGATGGGACAATTAACAAGAAGGGAGATTTAAACCCAGTCCTACCAATTATCACATTAAGTGTAAATGGTCTAAATGTCCCGATTAGAAGGCAGCGGTGGTCAGGCTGGGTGAGAAGGCTGGGCCCACCCACGTGCCACCTAGAGGACCTATGCACTGGGACCCACAGGCACAGCAGGCAAAATCAGGAAGGAAGCCCACACATAGCTGATGCTGATTTCAGCAGAGGAGAAGCAAGATCTATCTCAGACAACGTGGATTTCAGAGCAAGCAACATTACCAAAAATAAAGGAAGGGTCTCTTTAGCAAGAAGAAATAGGAATCTTAAAGTTTACGTTCCTAATAATGCAGCTGCAACATACATGAGGAAAAACTACAGAAACTTCAAGGAGAAAAAGGCAAATTCACAGATACAATCAGAGATTTCAACTCTTCTCTCTCAATAATCGGTGGAATAAGTTGAAGGAGGCTGAGGCAGGAGGATCACAAGTTCAAGGCCAGCCTCAGCCTCAGCAATTTAGCAAGACCCTGTTTCAGAATAAAATATAAAAAGGGCTAGGGGTGTGGCTCAGTGGTAGAGCACCCATGGTTTCAATTTCTAGTATTGGGGAAAAAAATGGCAGAATACACAGACATAAAGTTACAAAGGTGCAGAAGACCTGAATGTGTCTACCAACTTGACCAAACTGAGATCACAGAACGTTCTACCCAACGACAGCAGAATACATTCTTTTTAAGTGCACAAGGAACATTTCCAAAGTGAGTCATATCCCAGACCAAAAAATAAGTTTCAGTTAATTTAAAAGGATTCAACTTTACAATTTATACTCTCTGATGATGATGGAATTGATAAGAAATCAAGGGCAGGAGGATGTCAGGAAGATCCCCAAATGTTCAGCAATTAAATGCAGTGATAAGTAACCCCATCAACAAAGAAACCGAGAGGAGAGTCAAAAAGCACCCTGAACCAGTGAAAATGGAAACCCTGCTCACAGCCCTGGCCACCCATGTCAGAGAAGAAGGAATACGTGGAGCCGACAGCCTCGTCTTCCACCTTGGAGAGGCAGGAGGGCGCACTGAGCCCAGCGAAGGAGCGTGTGCAGAGCAGGGCAGACAGGAGCAGGCGGAAAGAGCAACGGAGAGGGAGATGGACACGTCCAAGGCTGGCGTTCAAAAACCAGCAAGCCAGAGACCTTCAGAGGGCTGACTGCAGGGAAGAAACAAGTCCTGATCACAAGGCGGACTCTGAGGTTGCTCGGTGTCCTCAGGACTCAGATGGCAAGGGGAACTGCGATGAGCGACTTCATGCCGGTGATCCCAGGCGCACCTGTGAAGGGAAGAGTCTCTGGGAGCGAGCAGATTCCCACAGCTCGCTCAGGAGCAAACACCCTGAAACTGCAGCTCGAAATCCTTCCACAGCCACAGACCCAAGACGGGGGTCCCGCTAAGGAACTGGACAAGATGCTGAAGGAGGGAATGAAGCCCACTCCCCACACCCTCTCCAGAGGAAGGGAAAGGGGCGGCGCCTCCCCACGCCTCCAGGAGGCAAAACCTACCCTCGGGGGCCAGCCAGCCCAAGAACCAGAAAAAAAAGGAAGACCACCGCCCTCCTCGAGCAGGAGGCTGATGGCAGGAGGCACCAAGCTCACCACGGGACTGAGGGGACACACTCCAGGGACAGAGGCAGGACAGAACTGCTCAGTGTGCACCACCAGAGCGGTGTGTTTTCTGTTTTTTTTTTTTAATATTTATTTATTTGCTTTAGTTGTACACAATGCAATGCATTTATGTTCACGTGGTGCTGAGGATCGAACCCGGGCCGCGCGCTCGGCCGCTGAGCCACAGCCCCAGCCCCAAGAGCGGTGTGTCTTGATGAGCCTCCTTCCCTGCATACAGACCCACCCTGGGGGCCAAGCAAAGCCGCCGTCCTTGGCGAGCCTCCACTTCAGACTTGGCAGAACAAAGCAAGATGGCCCCGTGGCCCGCGAGCCCGGGGTGCCGCAGGGCTGTGCAGACGGGGTGCTGAGCAGCACCCTGCCCTGAGGCCAAGCTCCCCAGCTAGGCACAGAGCAGGTCCCTGTCTTCTGGGGCTGACCAGCTGTGGGCAGACACATGTGGAGCCAACCAGCAGCCGCCGGAGCACGCCTGCAGGCCCAGCTTCCCAGTCAGTCCAGGGGCTGAAGCTGGGGATCACAGGTCTGCGCCAGAGAGGCCCCGCCTCAAAATAAAAAATAAAATAAAAAGGGCTTGTGATGGCCTCAGCAGTGGAGTACCACGGGGTCAGTCCCCAGAAAGCCCCCGTGCCTAACTAAGTAGAGCCTGCAAGAGCAGAGCAGAGCGCCCGGAGCCACAGGGCAGTTCTGCTTGTGCTCCTCCCAGGGTGTCTGCTCCGATGTCCTGAAGACCCGTGTCTCCCCTTCTCTGCACTTAGGAGTGCTGACAGGTGAGGAGCCCCCCTCCAGAGCCAGGAAACCAGTGAGCACAGTGACGCGTGCCCTGGCCCTGAACTGGGCCTTTTCAGTCAGGGTGGAGAATATAGCACGACCCACACGTGAGGAGGCTGCAGAGCGGAGGAATGCAGGACAGCTGCCGGGCAGACTGGGCAGGTGGCACCCAGAGGGAGTGCCTGTGGCCCTGGCCAACCACACGTGTTCCCAAAGAAGCTGCCTCCCTGGGCCCCTCGGCCCCTCCAGCACCAGGGTTCCTGCCACAGACTCGGTTGGGGATAAACGCTGGTGTTGAGGGGCCCGGTGGCCGGGTAGATGCTAGCTTTGCAAAGTCAATTCCTATGATCTCAGCAGTAGAGGCTGCAGGGAAGAGAAAGGAGCTGGGGGAAAGAGCAAGGCAGAGGGCAGAGGCCCCGCTGCCCAGAGGACCCAATGTACTCCCCCAAAAGGCTGGGGTTGAGTAAAGAAAACAGGGGGCAGAGTGAACCACGCGCTGGGTCTCCCAATACCAGCTTTCCTCCTCTCAGCCTGGCCATGTCGCCCTGCGCCTGCGGAGCCGCACCCCGCAACGCACCCCAGGACGCCAGGCCCGGGCGCCACTGCAGCTCGCTGAGGACACCTCACACTTGTAGGAAGAGGGAGCTCAGGGCAGTCCAGACCCAGATCCCAAGGTGTCTCCCGCCCCTGTTTCCCGAAGCCCCAAGCCTCACGTGGACAGGCGTGTTGGCCCGGCCAGCACACCCCTGGGACGCAGAGGCCCGGGAGTCACATTCTCCAGCGGCTCCGATTCAGCCCCTTCCAGAAGCTGGGTGGAGGTGGGGTCTCTCAAAGTAAAGGACAAGGCGAAGGTGGGATGGCCCGCTGACCGTGGGAACGAGGTCTTGGTGCTGGCCTTTTTCATATCACCAACTTCTGCCAAATGGTTCTTTAAAAAAGAAAACAAAGCAGCAGCAAGCACAAGAGTGCAGGCCGCCAGCAGAGGAGCTGCAGCAGGGGTGCTTCTCAAGTGGCCGAGCCCTGCCAAGCGCCCCCACACCTGCCTTCCCACTTCCTGTCCTTCCCAAAGCCTGCCACCCCACCCCACCCGGGCCACTTGTGCACTCAGGCCACACAGCACACACGCTCTCCCAGGGAGAGCGCTGCTGGCGTCACCTGCTCCGGCACTCAAGCCCTGTCTGGTTCTGGCTCCGGGCTCTACCCTCTCTCTGCCATGAGTCCACAGTCGTGGCTACAGGGAGTCGTGGGTAGCCAGTTTCTGGAGTGGCATGTCGGCATTTTGGTCTCACCCAGACTGCTCAGTCTTTTTTCTTTTTTCTTTTTTTTCTTTTTTTTTTTTTTTTTTGTGGTACTGGGGATTGAACTCAGGGGCACTCGTCCCACTGGGCCACATCCCCAGCCCTTTTTTGTATTTTTATTTAGAGACAGGGTCTCACTGAGTTGTTAAGCGCCTCGCCATTGCTGAGGCTGGCTTTGAACTCGGGATCCTCCTGCCTCAGCCTCCCAAAGTGCTGGGATTTCGGGCAAGACTGCTCAGTCTTGAGGGATTCCATCAACCTGACATCTATGCTGCTTGCCTCACAGAATCAATGGCACCAAATGCTACCATTTCACTCATTTCTGAAAGCTCCAAAGTATGATGTGGATTTCGGCAAATGCCCCCTTTCAGGACATCTCCCAGTGTGGACGGTGATGTGAGCCTGTCCCCCGGCTCCTTCACACTTCCGGTTATATTTTTGTTGAAGACCACACATGCACAGTAGGACAGAGAATTCCATTTTTCTCCTACAACACTCATTTTGAAATAGTGGTTTTTTTTCAAAAAGCAATTAAGATTTGGGAGCAAACACAGAGCAAGTATCAGGCTCTGACCACATGTGAAAAATGGCTTCAGGGTCCAAGTTTCTCCCACTAACTCACTAAAGAATTAATTCAATTAGCAACATTGGAGAAACCTCACCCTGTCCCACTTAAGTCCGTTGCTTAGACTACTGTACCCTCTTAGATACCCGGCCCTGGCTGACCATCCACGCCCTCTGCAAGAACAGCCTTTTTTAGCTCTCTGAGCACAGTTTCCCACCGGGCATAACAGGCCCTGCACAAAGCTGCCTGCGTACCGGGCCCACCAGGAGAGGTAGGCCAGGGGTGTACTTTGTTTTCGGGGTAAGAACGCTAACCACCCACTTCCTGAACAGTTCACTCAAACTTTTACAACTTTTGCAGGCTCTTCAGTGGTGCCAGAAGTCCCCCAGTCCAGCCAAGAAAAGTGAAAACTATTTTTGGCATGCAGAGGGCAGCTGTAGGAGGCTGAATTAAAGTCGGGACCTAAAACGCATGCTTGCCTCTACAGAATCTTAATTTTTCTAATCCAAGTATCATCAGAACACAGGGAGGCCCGCAGCGAACTCTGGTGGCACTGGGTCCCCCTAAGAAGCAGGCTGCGCCAAAGGAAGGAGATTCCATAGAAAAAGGTGGCAGGAAGTCTGTGCTGGTTTCTCTGCTCCTTGGAGAGGTCCCAGGAGTACGTGATACATTGTATCTATTTGAATGCCAAGTATCCGGGAAGTTCAGCGTTTTGGTGAACAAGGCCAGGCCAGATTGGAAAAGGAAGGAAGGACGGACTCTGGGCAGCAGAGCGCTCTGGACCCCCATTCCGTCTCAGCCCCAGATGAACCAGAACTGGTCATCCACACGGTGGGCCTTCCTGGGACCTTGGCCACCAGGCTCCAGAACCGGGAAAAGCCTCAGACTAGCCCTGTGTCTGTAGCCCCAGGAACAGACAGGCGGATGCGGGGACACTGGCTGAGGTCGCCGTGGTGGTGGCGGAGGGAACTGAAGCTACACAAGGGAGGTTTCCCAGGGCGCGGGGGTGGGGGGTACTGCCCTGAGGGAGAAGGGGGAGGCCGGGAGACTGGAGCTGGAGGAGGGAGGGAGAGGGGCAGAGGAGGGGGCGACCGGACCAGGGGCCGAGGCTCAAGGAGGAGAGGGGGCTCAGGGGACTGGAGGGAGGGTAAAGCCAACAGGAGGCAGAAGGGGCCCTACGCGGGAGGCGCGCGGGGATTTCCCTGGCTGCTCCAAACACTTCTTCTCGGTCCAGCTGGGATTCCGAGTTCTGAACAAAGGCGGCTCCCAAGGCCCCGCGCTCAGAGCTCGGTCCGCCCCTCGGCGTCCAGGCCAGGGCGGACAAAGGCCCGGCGCGCCCTGTGCTGGGTTCCCCGACGTCCAGATCACCACGTCCGCCGACTCAGGATCCCTGCACCCCTGAGCCCACAAGCTCCCCGCGTCCTTTGATCCGCACGAGCCCCACGAAACCCCACGTGGGGACCCAACCCCACGTGTCCCCGATCAACCCTGGGTCCCGGCCGCACTCACAGGATGGAGGTCTGCGGAGCCACGGCCGGCACGGCCTCCAGCAGCAGATGCATGCAGCGCACGGTGGTGCGGAAACACAGACAGCGGCTCGGACAGCCGGCGCCTGGCTTCTGGGCGACCACCGCCAGCGCCCCCCAGCCGCAGCACAGCACGAAAGCCAGCAGGCGGCGGCGCGCGGTCCCCGCGGGGCGCGCGGTCATGGCCGATGGTGCGAACCTGGGCTCGCTCGCACCGACCGACTGTAGAGGGCCTGGCGCGTCCACCACCGCCGGCTCCCGACTGAGCCCGCCGGGCGGAGGCCCACGTCCCAGCTGTGCGCGGGGGGCGGGGTGGGGCGCCAGCTGCGCACATGCGCGCCGCTCCGCCCAGCCCCCTCTGCCTTGCCCAGGGCGGGGGCGGAGCGAGGACCCAATACCGCGGCGTCCGGCTGCTGCGCCCCCTCCCCGAGCCAGGAAGGCGGCAGAGGCGAGCAAGGTCAAGAGGTGGTGTCCCGCGCAGGAGCTGTAGGCCCCGGGTGCCTTGGGTGCAGAGGAGAGGTTCGTGACCCGGGTTTGAATCCCCGATTCTGCTCTCGGCACCCGGGAGGACGCAAAGCTAAGTTTCTCCACCTTTCTTAGCCATTCCTCCTTCTGTGCAGAAGGGGTTTGTTGTTGTTGGCGATGTTACTGTTTTTTAACACTTTTGAGTGCTAAAAAAAACACTTAATATGTTCCAGGCAGAGTTCCAAGCGCACTCTGGTGCTCTCCTTGTCGCCACTCCCACCCCCATATAAAGCCATTTAACTTTCATTCCTTTTGGGGAAACTGAGGCCCTATGCCCAGGCGCGCAATGGAGACAGGCAGGTGCAGTGGCAAGTTTAGGAGCCCAGCTGCCGGCTCCGGAGGCCTCTACCCCACTACTGCCTGCCTCCTCCTGCCTGTTAGAGTGGGAGAATCCTTGGCCTCACAGGCGGGCGGGCGCTGGGTGCCTGCAGTGGGGAAGGTCACTCTGAACCGCCCCCACCCCAGCCTGAAGCACTGGGGCTCACGTGCACACTGGGAGACTGCGTTCTCACGCTTGGCACATTTTTCTGTTGGTTCTCATAGACTCCTTCTCACCGTTCTACAGACAAGGACCTGGAGGCCGGGCAGTTGGCTCCAAGGTGCAGGGTAAGTAGGCGCCAGACTCGGAAGTAGACCCTGGTCTGTGCTGCCCACCCAACAGATCTTGGGTTTGATGCCTGAGGATGGAACTAGGGCTGCATGCAGAATAGTCTTCTTTGGTTTCCATGTGGGCAAAACGTCAGGGCACCGTGGAGTCAGACGAGAGGCCCGTGCAGCCGGCAGACTGTGATGGGAGCCTGATGATGGCCACCTGCGGCTCGCGCAGCCCCGCACGGAGGGCACAGTGGATGCCAGCAAGACTGCCTCGTTCACGTCAGCTGCAAGTTCAGAGTCCTCAGCACCAACTGCCCTCCAGCGGGTCAGCTCACTGGACGTACTCACAAGACACAGGGAAGGGCTGGAGTCACTGTCACAAGTCATCATGAAGGATGCAAATTGGTCCCTGTGAAATACAGAGGCATGGGGCAAGGTCAGGAAGGTTCCAGATGCAGAGCCCCTGTGTCCTACTGTGGAACCAGAACCCTCGCCCTTCACCAGCCAGGAAGCTCTGAGCACTGCAGTCCGGGTGTGGCCAGGGGCAGCTCCACGGCACGCTGAGAGGACCTCTGGCCACGTGCTGAGCTCAGCCTCCAGCACCCCTCCACTACCGGAGGTCAGGCTGACATCAGGCCTCAGAGTCCCAATGTAGGAGCCCTGTTTGGGGAGATTGGCTTAAATTGCGGTTGACTACGGCTTTGGACATGTTTGGGCATTGGTGCCTTTCGTAGTCTCACGGGACTTGGCTGGAGATCTCGAGGGACTTGAGCGAGATTGCGGATGGGGTCTGCGCCATTTTGGAGGTTAGAGGAGCGTGGACGGTGTGTCGGGGTGTAGTTAGAGCCAGAGAGAAAAGTTATCAGAATAAAGGGCTGTTTGTTTCCAGTCGTCTCTAGACTTCCTCCCGCGGCTTCCTTGCGCCAAGCGGCCATCGCTTCAGGCGACAACACCCAACATCCTTGTCACATGGCCAGTCCTTCTGGTGGCCAGCCCCATCCTGAGACACCTCATCAGCACCAGCCCAGATGTGGTGAGGAGCCACAATGAATGACACTCCTGCCGCGGGGGGCCAGCCCAGGTAAAAGAACACATTCTTTTTTGCACAACACAAAAGCTTTAAAGGTTGTTCATATTTGGGCAAGTTGCTCCAGGCTGCGGACGTGTCACTGAGACCAGTATGTTGCCGCCTGAAGCGCTTGGAGCAAAGGAGCCGGGGGGAAGAGGTTTAGAGGCAAACTGGAGACAAACAGCTTTTTATTCTGATAACTTTTCTCTCTGGTTCTAACAACGACTAGCACACGCCACACACACCACCAAAATGGCGCTGACCGGATCAGCAATTTCGGCCAAGTCACTCGAGATCCCAGGACAAGTCCCGTGAGACTACGGAAGGCGACAATGCCCAAATCTCCACGGCTCATAGTCAACCGCAATTCAAGCCATCTCCCCAAACAGGGCTCCTACACCAGTACACCCTTAAGGACTCCTAATTGCCTTCCCCTATCTGGAGACTCACAGGGAGCCCGCCAGGTGTCCTGCGTCTCCTCCTGACCTACTCCAGGGCGCCATTTGCATTCCCAGTGCCTTCCTGATGCCTCCATCTCCATGCCCCTCAAGAATCCCAAGGTCATCACGTCAAAAGCCAAAGCAGCCCTCTTCCTCATGGAAGGCGCCTCCCACTGGCCGCCCAAAGCGCTCTCAACCCGCAGTTGGAAGCTGCGCTCAGCGGGGTCCTCGCCCCACCCCTGAGTGCTCCAGGTCCTGCAGCCGTGCTCAGCACGGCTCCCTCCTTAACTGAGTTCCGCCCCCCTCGCCCCCATGGCCTGCACCGGCTCCGCCTGGTGGGGGAGCAGGCCTCTGGCTCGGCCTCCCTTCAGCTCTGCGGTGCTCTGTCCCTGTGCCCACCTCTCCCATGCACCAGACGCCGAGTGACCTCAACATCTGCTGGAAAACTTCTGGGCAACCTCCCAGCCCGGGCTCCATTCCATGGCCCCCTGCTAGGAATTCCTCTGGGCCTCTGTTCCCGCCCCTTCCAGCACCGATTCCTGTCTCGTGCCACCTCCCACTTGTCCCAAAGCACAGGCTAGTGTTTCTACACCCAGCTCCTTGCCATGGCTGGGGCAGGGACAAGGCGCACGCATCAGGTTGAACACAGCCAGCCTGCCCCGAGTGGCCCTGCCCTCCTGCAGGCCGGAGCAGCCCCGAGTGGCCCTGCCCTCCTGCAGGCCGGAGCAGCCCCAGAGGCCTGCAGTTCTGGCGGTGCTGGTACCACCCACAGCAGGGACAGCTTGGACTCAGCCAGACAGAACTCCCCAGCTGGTGAAGCGGGTGGCTGCTTTGTGCTGGTTTAGGCGAAGAGGCCTCAGAAGAGCCATCCCAGGGCACCGCGCTTGGTTGTGCATGTCCCCCAGGGCTCCGGGAAGCACTGGAATGCTGGATTCTCGTCTGAGACGAAGACCTGAGACTTCAGGCATTCGGTGACCAGCTTGATGTCCTGAGGCCACCGTGGGGGATGGGGGGACACAGGTCTCCCCCAGCTCCCCAGGTGGCTCGCGTCTGGCCCCACACTCAGGGCCTGAACCAACCGCAGCAGCCTGGCACCTGCACTGCAGGGCGTCGCAGGCCACCTGCTTTCCTCAGCTCAGCACCGTCTCCCCGAGCCTGCAGGGATGGCTGCTTTGTCTCTGGGTCTGTTTCCCCGCTGGGGGAGGAGACCTGCTCCCCACAGGCGAAGGCTAAAGGAGCACGGGGAGGCAGCTGCCTCGTCTGCCTCCACCCGCCTGGGCCTGCGAGCCAGGTGGTGAGGGCTGAACCCGTTTCCCTGAGCTGCAGGGTCGGCTGGGCCTGGCCTGGGGAAGGTCGAGGCGCCATGCCCAGGACAGGGGCCGGCACCGACGTGCCAAGGGCTTGCTGGCTGGCCCAAGGCTCCGCCTGCCTCCCACCCTCTGGGCACAGCCCTCAACCTGGGGTGACAAGGCCGCTCTGGGGGCGCACCGCCCATCCGCACACCGCCCCTGAGGTGACTCGCAGTCTTACCCTCACACAGTCCTGAGCCACACGCAGCCCCCAGGGTGCACAGGCAGCCTCTCTCAGGAGGCTGGGGAGAATCTGCTCCTCCGCCTCTGGGGACAGCCACACCCCTTAGCTGTCTCCTGGGTCCTGCACTCCAGCCCTCCTTCCTGGTCACTGCGCCTGCAGCTGTGCCTTCTCAGGGGCGAGGGCCCTGCTGGATCAGCACTCGCCCCGTGACCTCACCCTAACTTGACCCATCTCATCTGCGGGCCTCCTCCTGAGCAGGTTCTGCTCAGCTGCAGAAAGCCCCAGAGGTCAGAGGTCAGGGTCAGCACTGGCCCAGCCCCTGGAGATCAGCGTGAACAAAAGGGAGAGGTGGAGGCGTTTGAGTGGGATGGGTCACCAAGGCTCTGGCCTCAGAGGAGGCCAGGAGCTCAAGTGCCCAGAGCCAGCGAGCCTGCCTCCCAGCAGGTCCCCACTGGGATCCCTGTGGGGTGGGAGGTGTCTGGAGTTCCTGATCACGGGTCATCTCCACTGGCTGCAGCAGTGGCCTTCCAGGACGCGAGGGGTGCTGCGGACCGTGCCTCTCCTCCACCTCATCTCCGCCCTGCCCAGGTTAGGGTCAGGCACCCGGACACTGCCAGAGCAACCACCAGACGGGGAGCCCCGCCCCCTGCCTGGGTCAGTCCTGCCCCAGCTTCTGCCTGTGGCAGAAGTAAAGGAGCCACGGCTTGCACTGGGTGGTTTCTCACACGGGCACCGATCAGGGCTTTCCACCTGTTGGGTGACGGACTCAGACCACCCTGGCTTGCTTGGGGTGGGAGGAGCCCAGGCTCCACAGTCTCACCCCAACTGGGGCCTGCCGTCTGCGCCTGCCGGGGCCCCTGTGTTGGAGCACGGTGACCCTTCCCTTAGTGAGGACCTCAGGGCGTCCAGGGGCCACCTGGGGTGGGCTGTGCCCCAGCTTCCCACGTGCCCATGGAGTTTGTGGGGCCCCCGCAGGACTGGGGGCTCAGGCAGGGGTGACTGAAGAGAGTTCCACGGGAAACTGCCGCTGCGGAGGTGGGGCCAAGGCGGGGTCCCTGGGAAGCAGGGGGGGCGTAACTAGCCCCCAGCAAGATTCGACTGTGAGCGAGGACACAGGGCGGGGTCACTCCCACTGGCCACAGCTGATCAGGGCACTGTTGACTCACTGTCAGAGGTCAGTCCAGGGCAGGTGGGGCCAGGGGCGGAGAGCGACTGGAGAGGGAGGCAGCCTCAGCCTGCCCGCAGCTCCCTGAGAAGGGAGGGAGGGAGGGAGAGCCCGGGAGGACGAGCAGGCAGGCCAGAGCCCTCAGGGTCAGCCCGCTGGCCGGCTGGCTGGGAGGTCGTGCCCTCTGCCGTCCCAGCTCCTGGGGAGCCTGAGCCTGAAGACTGCAGGAACTAGGAGTTCGAGGCTAGCCTGGGTGGCATAGCAAGACTCCATTTCAAAAAGAAAAAGGGGCTGGGGAAGTAGCTCTGTGGCAGAGCGCTGGGCTGGCATGTGGGAGGCCCAGTTCGACCCCCAGCACTGTGAGACAACAACAGACACCCCAGGCTGCAAGCGTCTTGGAGGGCACTCGGTTGTTAGAGGGAGCCAGGCACAGCCAGGGGGCCTCAGCCCCATTTTAGTGGTGTGTTTGGCGTGATCACAAAAAGTTATGTGGGCTCCTGATTCTTTCAAGAGAAAGATACTGAAGCTTTAAAAAGGAAATTAATGAAAAGTATTGTCTCAATCTTAACAACCTTGAGCCATAAAAACAAATTGTCTTTTATGTAGAAGATAAACTCAGCACAGATAGGTGGGCCTCCCAGTGAGGATAAAATCGAACTGAAATGGACCAGGACCTTGATACCGCCATTTACCGGTGACGAGTTCTGCTCCCCCAAGTGTTGAAGTCTGAGCATCAGAGAAGCACACGGAGGCAAGCATCTAAAGCAGGGTTTATTTAAAAGGGGTGACACAGACTTCTCCCGGGAGGGAGAAGGGAGCCATTGCTGGCATTCCGGTGTCCCCAGAAGCGGGGCAGGTCTGTCTGTGTCATATGTCCCCGGGGCTTCCTTTGTTCTGCTCTCTTCACCTTCCTTGTACCCAGGCCCTTGGGGTGGCCGAAAGGTGAGAAGCAGATGGGCTGAGGGGAGGGCAGGAGGGAGCAGCCCAGGACACATTGACAACTTCAAAGCAAAGGGTTGGGCAGGTTGTGATAAGGTGGAGGAGGCTCTGAAGCAGTTAACATTCCAATCCCTCAGGCCCACAAGTCTCCAGCTTCCCAGACTCACTCAAAACTGTCTTTCTTGGTCCGACCTGACTTGATCTACCACCTCTGCTAACTAACTTCCCCAGGCCCTGGCCCCCAGTGGCCTGCTCTTTGAGCCCAGGGCCTACCCCAGCCCCTTCCCATGCCACCCCAGCGCAGCCTCCCCTGGTGCGCCTGCCAGGCCATGGACTTGCCCTCAGCCCAGAGGACTAACTCAGCCCTAAATCGCCTGGCGCGGAAAGCCCGCCCTGTCCCAACCACCTGTGGTCATGCTGGCCTCGTGCTCTGGTCACAAGAGCCCTGAGCAGCCCCTGCAGTTCACAGCTAGCTTGAAATGCACTTACTTCCTTAGCATGAGTGCTGGTGCCCACCAGACTCCAGTGAGGACCAGCAGGTGAGCTCTCTGGCCCTGCCCCTGGCCAGGGCCTCCTCTCTGAACAGAGCACCCTGTTGAACTGGGGTGTGATTCCTTCTGCAGCTCCCCTCAGCACACTGTAGACTGAGGGCCAAACCCTGGAACCCTGCAGTGGGACTTGAAAACTGTCCTTCCAAGCTGCCAGAGTCTGCCTCCTCCCCGCAGGAGGTGAACACACAGAATTCAAATGCAAACTTGGGCTGCTCCCTAGCATTCACTTTAAGGGCAGAATCCCAGGCTCCTGGGGGCTGCAGGGCCTCAGAGTGGGCTCAAGGGCAGCCGCGGACAGCACCCTGCAGAGGGCCTTGCCGCCCTTTTCCTTCTTTGGCACACCTGCAGAGAAGCCCAGCAGAGCAGGTCCCCATATGATGACTGTGTGGGGAAGGTGCCACCTGGAGGGCAGGACACAGCGGAGGGACAGCAGGGCCACTGGAGAAGCCTCACCTCATGGTCAGGGAGGGACGCGTGGGTCACCTGAGGCCTGAGAAGTGTGCAGAAGAATGGGCGTTGCACAAAGTCCAGGCCTGCCTTGGTCAGAAGGCACTGAGCACTTGGGACCACCGGGTCACAGCGCTCTGCAGAGTGGAGGGCTCCAATGCCACCCTCTGCTGGAAGCCTCATTTGCCTGCAGCTGGAGCTCTGGGTAGAGGCTGAGTGCTCCTGGGGCTCGCTGGGGGAGCGCAGCTGGCCTGCCACAGTCCTGCATGGTGGCTCGGGGAACACTGCGCAGCCTGGAGGAGCACCTTCGCGTCCCCCAGGAGCTGCCGCATCAGTGTCCTGGCGGCAGGGCCCTCCGCCACGGCGGCTTCAGCCCTACCCAGAGCCAACGAGTTAGGCTCGAGGAAGACTCCAGGACCTCCTCTGAGCTCCAGAGCCACTTCACAGGAGCCTCTCATGCCCACGTGATGCAGAGTGGTGGCTGTGTGTGAGGCCTGGCTTAGGAGGCTCTGCTCCAATGTGAGTCACAACCCAGGTTTCTGCCCTGTGGCCCAGCGAGGGCCACAGGGCCCAGCGAGGTGGGCAGAAAGACAGGGTCCCTCCCTCGTGGCCTGACATCCTCCAGGCCTGCTGCCTGTGAAGGTGCACACAACCCCTGCCGCTTCTGCTGGGCCTCAGTGTGCGGAGCTGGTGGTGCAGACGGAGGGTCGCAGAGCCAGAGCCAGGCAGGGCTGCCTCCAGACCCTGGTCCCACTCAACCTCAGGCAGTTTGGCCACGGACAGCCTCAGAACCCTCGTTTGTAAAATGAGAAGAATATACCTCAGGACAGAGAGCTGAAAATGACCCCTGTGTCCATGGCTGAACCACAGAGAAGGTCAGCACCAGTGTCCTGCCCTCGCAGGCCAGGCTGCTCAAGGAACGGAACTCCTCAGCGAGCACAGCACCAGAGACGCGGGCTCCTTTTCCACGCAGACTTTAGGCTTCACGTGTGTGAAGTGGCTTTACTCGGCCTTCCTGGACTCTCGACCTTGGCCACAATGTCCTGGGTGGCCACAGTGTCATTAGGGTCTGAACGGCATTCCCTTCTTTGGTTCAAAATGCCCCTCTTCTGGGCTCTGCTCGCAGCACACCACAGATGATGGGATCCTTGGCAGGAGAGAGCACTGGCAAGGCGGTGCCCTCCCCGCCCACCGCGAAGCCCTGGTTCCATGGACATGCCAGCAGGAGCCGGCCCTGGGACCGGCATCGCACCTGGGTCATGCCAGGCTCCTGCCCTCAGAGTCCAGGAGAGCCCAGGCAGGGGCCGCCAGGGCAGCTCTGGAGTGTGGAGGGCAGTGGGTGGCCTAGAGGTGCAGGCTCTGTTCTCCTTCCTGAGGGCTTGGCCTGGGAGCTCCGTGGTCTGCAGACATTAGTTTGACAATAATTTTCCAAAGCGCTGTTTTGGAATGCTGAGACAAAACCACTGGTTCCGAGGGCTGTGCCTGCAGAGAGGCTGGGCCCACACCCCGCTCCCTCCTGGTGGGCATCTTCTTAGCTTGGGCCTGGACCACAGCTGGTTGATGCCCACAGTGGTCTGTGCTGGAGGCCTGGCGTCCTCAGCTCGACCTGGAGGGCTGTGGGCTGGATCACCCAGGCCATGCGTGGTCAGCCCAACGCAGTCCCTGGAGAAGCAGCCCGGGGAGCTGCCCAGGCTGCCGGGCCCCATGTGTCCTGCCCGCTGTGTTGCAGGGGGAAGTGAGGGCTGGGAGCTCCTGCCCGGTCTCCCAGGACTTTGTCCCTACTCCCATTGCCAGCTGTGGTCGGTGTCCTTCCTCTGTGACCAACCTCTACCATCCAAGCAATGCTTTCCTGAGCTACGAGTCCTGGCCTGCTTTTCTTGGAAACTCCAGCCTGGGGCTCTTCCTGTCCATCTGGGAAGTGAGTGGACGTGCCTCCCAGCTCAACGCCCAGGTCTCAGCACATTGCCCCCACAGCCACCCCTCAGCCTGGGGCACACACAGGCTTGGGAGTGGGTGTGGCACCCTGGGGAACGCCATGCCTTCTCTTGAGTGTGGGAGTATGGAATGCAGCAGGGCCTGTCTCCTGCCTGTGGCCTCCTCCCAAATAGCCAAGGCAGAGCCAGCAGGGCAGGTGTGCTGTCCAGTTAGATAGTCTCGGGGCTGCAAGGATGCAGACCTGGAGGACACCACGGGCCTGGCGTGCAACCTCTGAGTCCAAAGTCAGGGCTGGGTTTTACTCCTTGCCAATAACCGGCTTCTCTCAGGCCTGGCCTGGCCTGGCCGGGTTCTGACCCATTCTGTCTTTTATTTTTTTATTTTTTATTTTTTATTTTTTTGGTACCAAGGATTGAACTCAGAGGCACTCAACCACTGGGCCACATCCCCAGCCCTTTCTTTGGTTTTTATTAGAGACAGGGTCTCACTGAGTTGCTAAGTGCCTCGCCATTGCTGAGGCTGGCTTTGAACTCACAATCCTCCTGCCTCAGCCTCCCAAAGTGCTGGGATTACAGGCGTGCGCCACCACGCCCGGCTCCATTATGTCTTTTAAAGACTAATTCTTTGTTGCCCAGGTCTAATTCCTCTTGTTGATCACACTTTGCTGCCCCACTTCAGGTTGAGGGACTGCAGGGACCAGGCCAGGTGTGCAGGGTGGCTGTGCACGTCTTGGAGCTATCACTGTGCTTGGTCTGCAGCCCCCCACCCTGGGCCTGTGAGCATGCCCTCGCCTAGAAGTGGGGTAATCAGGTAAACCCACAGTTGCAAGGGCAGCCCCAGTCCAAGGACACTGGAGTCCTCCTAAAAAGAGGTGGCAAGGATACAGACACAGGGACAAGGGTGTCATGTGATCACAGAGGCAGAGACTTGAGTGACTCGACCAAAAGCCAAGGAGCACGTGGGCCTGCGTGTGCCCCAGAGCCCTCACCCTGTCCAGAGAGCGCGTGGGCCTGCGTGTGCCCCAGAGCCCTCCCACCCTGTCCAGAGAGCGCGTGGGCCTGCGTGTGCCCCAGAGCCCTCCCTGTCCAGAGAGCGCGTGGGCCTGCCTGTGCCCCAGAGCCCTCCCTGTCCAGAGAGCGCGTGGGCCTGCGTGTGCCCCAGAGCCCTCACCCTGTCCAGAGAGCACGTGGGCCTGCGTGTGCCCCAGAGCCCTCCCCCTGTCCAGAGAGCACGTGGGCCTGCGTGTGCCCCAGAGCCCTCCCCCTGTCCAGAGAGCGCGTGGGCCTGCGTGTGCCCCAGAGCCCTCCCCCTGTCCAGAGAGCGCGTGGGCCTGCGTGTGCCCCAGAGCCCTCCCCCTGTCCAGAGAGCACGTGGGCCTGCGTGTGCCCCAGAGCCCTCCCTGTCCAGAGAGCACGTGGGCCTGCGTGTGCCCCAGAGCCCTCCCTGTCCAGAGAGCACGTGGGCCTGCGTGTGCCCCAGAGCCCTCCCTGTCCAGAGAGCGCGTGGGCCTGCGTGTGCCCCCAGAGCCCTCCCTGTCCAGAGAGCGCGTGGGCCTGCGTGTGCCCCAGAGCCCTCCCACCCTGTCCAGAGAGCGCGTGGGCCTGCGTGTGACCCAGAGCCCTCCCCCTGTCCAGAGAGCGCGTGGGCCTGCGTGTGCCCCAGAGCCCTCCCCCTGTCCAGAGAGCACGTGGGCCTGCGTGTGCCCCAGAGCCCTCCCCCCTGTCCAGAGAGCACGTGGGCCTGCGTGTGCCCCAGAGCCCTCCCCCTGTCCAGAGAGCGCGTGGGCCTGCGTGTGCCCCAGAGCCCTCCCCCTGTCCAGAGAGCACGTGGGCCTGCGTGTGCCCCAGAGCCCTCCCACCCTGTCCAGAGAGCACGTGGGCCTGCGTGTGCCCCAGAGCCCTCCCCCTGTCCAGAGAGCGCGTGGGCCTGCGTGGGTGCCCCAGAGCCCTCCCTGTCCAGAGAGCACGTGGGCCTGCGTGTGCCCCAGAGCCCTCCCTGTCCAGAGAGCGCGTGGGCCTGCGTGTGCCCCAGAGCCCTCCCTGTCCAGAGAGCACGTGGGCCTGCGTGTGCCCCAGAGCCCTCCCCCTGTCCAGAGAGCGCGTGGGCCTGCGTGTGCCCCAGAGCCCTCCCCCTGTCCAGAGAGCGCGTGGGCCTGCGTGTGCCCCAGAGCCCTCCCTGTCCAGAGAGCGCGTGGGCCTGCGTGTGCCCCAGAGCCCTCCCTGTCCAGAGAGCGCGTGGGCCTGCGTGTGCCCCAGAGCCCTCCCTGTCCAGAGAGCGCGTGGGCCTGCGTGTGCCCCAGAGCCCTCCCTGTCCAGAGAGCGCGTGGGCCTGCGTGTGCCCCAGAGCCCTCCCTGTCCAGAGAGCGCGTGGGCCTGCGTGTGCCCCAGAGCCCTCCCTGTCCAGAGAGCGCGTGGGCCTGCGTGTGCCCCAGAGCCCTCCCTGTCCAGAGAGCGCGTGGGCCTGCGTGTGCCCCAGAGCCCTCCCCCTGTCCAGAGAGCGCGTGGGCCTGCGTGTGCCCCAGAGCCCTCCCTGTCCAGAGAGCGCGTGGGCCTGCGTGTGCCCCAGAGCCCTCCCTGTCCAGAGAGCGCGTGGGCCTGCGTGTGCCCCAGAGCCCTCCCTGTCCAGAGAGCGCGTGGGCCTGCGTGTGCCCCAGAGCCCTCCCTGTCCAGAGAGCGCGTGGGCCTGCGTGTGCCCCAGAGCCCTCCCCCTGTCCAGAGAGCGCGTGGGCCTGCGTGTGCCCCAGAGCCCTCCCTGTCCAGAGAGCGCGTGGGCCTGCGTGTGCCCCAGAGCCCTCCCCCCTGTCCAGAGAGCGCGTGGGCCTGCGTGTGCCCCAGAGCCCTCCCCCTGTCCAGAGAGCGCGTGGGCCTGCGTGTGCCCCAGAGCCCTCCCTGTCCAGAGAGCGCGTGGGCCTGCGTGTGCCCCAGAGCCCTCCCCCTGTCCAGAGAGCGCGTGGGCCTGCGTGTGCCCCAGAGCCCTCCCCCTGTCCAGAGAGCACGTGGGCCTGCGTGTGCCCCAGAGCCCTCCCCCTGTCCAGAGAGCGCGTGGGCCTGCGTGTGCCCCAGAGCCCTCCCCCTGTCCAGAGAGCGCGTGGGCCTGCGTGTGCCCCAGAGCCCTCCCCCTGTCCAGAGAGCGCGTGGGCCTGCGTGTGCCCCAGAGCCCTCCCCCCTGTCCAGAGAGCGCGTGGGCCTGCGTGTGCCCCAGAGCCCTCCCTGTCCAGAGAGCGCGTGGGCCTGCGTGTGCCCCAGAGCCCTCCCCCTGTCCAGAGAGCACGTGGGCCTGCGTGTGCCCCAGAGCCCCCCCCTGTCCAGAGAGCACGTGGGCCTGCGTGTGCCCCAGAGCCCTCCCCCCTGTCCAGAGAGCGCGTGGGCCTGCGTGTGCCCCAGAGCCCTCCCCCTGTCCAGAGAGCGCGTGGGCCTGCGTGTGCCCCAGAGCCCTCCCTGTCCAGAGAGCGCGTGGGCCTGCGTGTGCCCCAGAGCCCTCCCTGTCCAGAGAGAGCCTGTGGGCCTGCGTGTGCCCCAGAGCCCTCCCCCTGTCCAGAGAGCGCGTGGGCCTGCGTGTGCCCCAGAGCCCTCCCCCTGTCCAGAGAGCGCGTGGGCCTGCGTGTGCCCCAGAGCCCTCCCCCTGTCCAGAGAGCGCGTGGGCCTGCGTGTGCCCCAGAGCCCTCCCTGTCCAGAGAGCGCGTGGGCCTGCGTGTGCCCCAGAGCCCTCCCTGTCCAGAGAGCGCGTGGGCCTGCGTGTGCCCCAGAGCCCTCCCCCTGTCCAGAGAGCGCGTGGGCCTGCGTGTGCCCCAGAGCCCTCCCCCTGTCCAGAGAGCGCGTGGGCCTGCGTGTGCCCCAGAGCCCTCCCCCTGTCCAGAGAGCGCGTGGGCCTGCGTGTGCCCCAGAGCCCTCCCCCTGTCCAGAGAGCGCGTGGGCCTGCGTGTGCCCCAGAGCCCTCCCCCTGTCCAGAGAGCACGTGGGCCTGCGTGTGCCCCAGAGCCCTCCCTGTCCAGAGAGCGCGTGGGCCTGCGTGTGCCCCAGAGCCCTCCCTGTCCAGAGAGCACGTGGGCCTGCGTGTGCCCCAGAGCCCTCCCTGTCCAGAGAGCGCGTGGGCCTGCGTGTGCCCCAGAGCCCTCCCCCTGTCCAGAGAGCGCGTGGGCCTGCGTGTGCCCCAGAGCCCTCCCCCTGTCCAGAGAGCGCGTGGGCCTGCGTGTGCCCCAGAGCCCTCCCCCTGTCCAGAGAGCGCGTGGGCCTGCGTGTGCCCCAGAGCCCTCCCCCTGTCCAGAGAGCGCGTGGGCCTGCGTGTGCCCCAGAGCCCTCCCCCTGTCCAGAGAGC
This sequence comes from Tamias sibiricus, assembly GCA_025594165.1. Classification (NCBI taxonomy): domain Eukaryota; kingdom Metazoa; phylum Chordata; class Mammalia; order Rodentia; family Sciuridae; genus Tamias; species Tamias sibiricus. Next base: position 99,237,930 of record CM046670.1, on the reverse strand, counting down.
GCGTGGGCCTGCGTGTGCCCCAGAGCCCTCCCCCTGTCCAGAGAGCGCGTGGGCCTGCGTGTGCCCCAGAGCCCTCCCCCTGTCCAGAGAGCGCGTGGGCCTGCGTGTGCCCCAGAGCCCTCCCCTGTCCAGAGAGCGCGTGGGCCTGCGTGTGCCCCAGAGCCCTCCCCCTGTCCAGAGAGCACGTGGGCCTGCGTGTGCCCCAGAGCCCTCCCCCCCCTGTCCAGAGAGCACGTGGGCCTGCGTGTGCCCCAGAGCCCTCCCCCCTGTCCAGAGAGCGCGTGGGCCTGCGTGTGCCCCAGAGCCCTCCCCCTGTCCAGAGAGCACGTGGGCCTGCGTGTGCCCCAGAGCCCTCCCCCTGTCCAGAGAGCACGTGGGCCTGCGTGTGCCCCAGAGCCCTCCCCCTGTCCAGAGAGCGCGTGGGCCTGCGTGTGCCCCAGAGCCCTCCCCCCTGTCCAGAGAGCGCGTGGGCCTGCGTGTGCCCCAGAGCCCTCCCCCTGTCCAGAGAGCGCGTGGGCCTGCGTGTGCCCCAGAGCCCTCCCCCTGTCCAGAGAGCGCGTGGGCCTGCGTGTGCCCCAGAGCCCTCCCTGTCCAGAGAGCGCGTGGGCCTGCGTGTGCCCCAGAGCCCTCCCTGTCCAGAGAGCGCGTGGGCCTGCGTGTGCCCCAGAGCCCTCCCTGTCCAGAGAGCGCGTGGGCCTGCGTGTGCCCCAGAGCCCTCCCCCTGTCCAGAGAGCGCGTGGGCCTGCGTGTGCCCCAGAGCCCTCCCCCTGTCCAGAGAGCGCGTGGGCCTGCGTGTGCCCCAGAGCCCTCCCCCTGTCCAGAGAGCGCGTGGGCCTGCGTGTGCCCCAGAGCCCTCCCTGTCCAGAGAGCGCGTGGGCCTGCGTGTGCCCCAGAGCCCTCCCCCTGTCCAGAGAGCGCGTGGGCCTGCGTGTGCCCCAGAGCCCTCCCTGTCCAGAGAGCGCGTGGGCCTGCGTGTGCCCCAGAGCCCTCCCTGTCCAGAGAGCGCGTGGGCCTGCGTGTGCCCCAGAGCCCTCCCCCTGTCCAGAGAGCGCGTGGGCCTGCGTGTGCCCCAGAGCCCTCCCCCTGTCCAGAGAGCGCGTGGGCCTGCGTGTGCCCCAGAGCCCTCCCCCTGTCCAGAGAGCACGTGGGCCTGCGTGTGCCCCAGAGCCCTCCCCTGTCCAGAGAGCGCGTGGGCCTGCGTGTGCCCCAGAGCCCTCCCCCTGTCCAGAGAGCACGTGGGCCTGCGTGTGCCCCAGAGCCCTCCCCCTGTCCAGAGAGCGCGTGGGCCTGCGTGTGCCCCAGAGCCCTCCCCCTGTCCAGAGAGCGCGTGGGCCTGCGTGTGCCCCAGAGCCCTCCCCCCTGTCCAGAGAGCGCGTGGGCCTGCGTGTGCCCCAGAGCCCTCCCTGTCCAGAGAGCGCGTGGGCCTGCGTGTGCCCCAGAGCCCTCCCTGTCCAGAGAGCACGTGGGCCTGCGTGTGCCCCAGAGCCCTCCCCCCCTGTCCAGAGAGCGCGTGGGCCTGCGTGTGCCCCAGAGCCCTCCCTGTCCAGAGAGCGCGTGGGGCCTGCGTGTGCCCCAGAGCCCTCCCCTGTCCAGAGAGCGCGTGGGCCTGCGTGTGCCCCAGAGCCCTCCCCCTGTCCAGAGAGCACGTGGGCCTGCGTGTGCCCCAGAGCCCTCCCTGTCCAGAGAGCACGTGGGCCTGCGTGTGCCCCAGAGCCCTCCCTGTCCAGAGAGCGCGTGGGCCTGCGTGTGCCCCAGAGCCCTCCCTGTCCAGAGAGCACGTGTGGGCCTGCGTGTGCCCCAGAGCCCTCCCCCTGTCCAGAGAGCACGTGGGCCTGCGTGTGCCCCAGAGCCCTCCCCCTGTCCAGAGAGCGCGTGGGCCTGCGTGTGCCCCAGAGCCCTCCCTGTCCAGAGAGCGCGTGGGCCTGCGTGTGCCCCAGAGCCCTCCCCCTGTCCAGAGAGCACGTGGGCCTGCGTGTGCCCCAGAGCCCTCCCTGTCCAGAGAGCACGTGGGCCTGCGTGTGCCCCAGAGCCCTCCCCCTGTCCAGAGAGCACGTGGGCCTGCGTGTGCCCCAGAGCCCTCCCCCTGTCCAGAGCACGTGGGCCTGCGTGTGCCCCAGAGCCCTCCCTGTCCAGAGAGCGCGTGGGCCTGCGTGTGCCCCAGAGCCCTCCCCCTGTCCAGAGAGCACGTGGGCCTGCGTGTGCCCCAGAGCCCTCCCCCTGTCCAGAGAGCACGTGGGCCTGCGTGTGCCCCAGAGCCCTCCCTGTCCAGAGAGCGCGTGGGCCTGCGTGTGCCCCAGAGCCCTCCCTGTCCAGAGAGCACGTGGGGCCTGCGTGTGCCCCAGAGCCCTCCCTGTCCAGAGAGCACGTGGGCCTGCGTGTGCCCCAGAGCCCTCCCTGTCCAGAGAGCACGTGGGCCTGCGTGTGCCCCAGAGCCCTCCCCCTGTCCAGAGAGCACGTGGGCCTGCGTGTGCCCCAGAGCCCTCCCTGTCCAGAGAGCACGTGGGCCTGCGTGTGCCCCAGAGCCCTCCCCCTGTCCAGAGAGCACGTGGGCCTGCGTGTGCCCCAGAGCCCTCCCCCTGTCCAGAGAGCACGTGGGCCTGCGTGTGCCCCAGAGCCCTCCCCTGTCCAGAGAGCGCGTGGGCCTGCGTGTGCCCCAGAGCCCTCCCTGTCCAGAGAGCGCGTGGGCCTGCGTGTGCCCCAGAGCCCTCCCTGTCCAGAGAGCACGTGGGCCTGCGTGTGCCCCAGAGCCCTCCCCCTGTCCAGAGAGCACGTGGGCCTGCGTGTGCCCCAGAGCCCTCCCCCTGTCCAGAGAGCGCGTGGGCCTGCGTGTGCCCCAGAGCCCTCCCCCTGTCCAGAGAGCGCGTGGGCCTGCGTGTGCCCCAGAGCCCTCCCCCCTGTCCAGAGAGCGCGTGGGCCTGCGTGTGCCCCAGAGCCCTCCCCCTGTCCAGAGAGCGCGTGGGCCTGCGTGTGCCCCAGAGCCCTCCCCTGTCCAGAGAGCGCGTGGGCCTGCGTGTGCCCCAGAGCCCTCCCCCTGTCCAGAGAGCACGTGGGCCTGCGTGTGCCCCAGAGCCCTCCCCCTGTCCAGAGAGCACGTGGGCCTGCGTGTGCCCCAGAGCCCTCCCTGTCCAGAGAGCGCGTGGGCCTGCGTGTGCCCCAGAGCCCTCCCCCCTGTCCAGAGAGCGCGTGGGCCTGCGTGTGCCCCAGAGCCCTCCCCCTGTCCAGAGAGCGCGTGGGCCTGCGTGTGCCCCAGAGCCCTCCCTGTCCAGAGAGCGCGTGGGCCTGCGTGTGCCCCAGAGCCCTCCCCCCTGTCCAGAGAGCGCGTGGGCCTGCGTGTGCCCCAGAGCCCTCCCCCTGTCCAGAGAGCGCGTGGGCCTGCGTGTGCCCCAGAGCCCTCCCCCTGTCCAGAGAGCACGTGGGCCTGCGTGTGCCCCAGAGCCCTCCCCTGTCCAGAGAGCGCGTGGGCCTGCGTGTGCCCCAGAGCCCTCCCCCCTGTCCAGAGAGCGCGTGGGCCTGCGTGTGCCCCAGAGCCCTCCCTGTCCAGAGAGCGCGTGGGCCTGCGTGTGCCCCAGAGCCCTCCCCCTGTCCAGAGAGCGCGTGGGCCTGCGTGTGCCCCAGAGCCCTCCCCCTGTCCAGAGAGCGCGTGGGCCTGCGTGTGCCCCAGAGCCCTCCCCCTGTCCAGAGAGCGCGTGGGCCTGCGTGTGCCCCAGAGCCCTCCCCTGTCCAGAGAGCACGCGTGGGCCTGCGTGGCCCCAGAGCCCTCCCCCTGTCCAGAGAGCACGTGGGCCTGCGTGTGCCCCAGAGCCCTCCCCTGTCCAGAGAGCGCGTGGGCCTGCGTGTGCCCCAGAGCCCTCCCCCCTGTCCAGAGAGCACGTGGGCCTGCGTGTGCCCCAGAGCCCTCCCCCTGTCCAGAGAGCGCGTGGGCCTGCGTGTGCCCCAGAGCCCTCCCCTGTCCAGAGAGCACGTGGGCCTGCGTGTGCCCCAGAGCCCTCCCCCTGTCCAGAGAGCGCGTGGGCCTGCGTGTGCCCCAGAGCCCTCCCCCTGTCCAGAGAGCGCGTGGGCCTGCGTGTGCCCCAGAGCCCTCCCCCTGTCCAGAGAGCACGTGGGCCTGCGTGTGCCCCAGAGCCCTCCCTCCTGTCCAGAGAGCGCGTGGGCCTGCGTGTGCCCCAGAGCCCTCCTCCCTGTCCAGAGAGCGCGTGGGCCTGCGTGTGCCCCAGAGCCCTCCCTGTCCAGAGAGCACGTGGGCCTGCGTGTGCCCCAGAGCCCTCCCCCTGTCCAGAGAGCACGTGGGCCTGCGTGTGCCCCAGAGCCCTCCCTGTCCAGAGAGCGCGTGGGCCTGCGTGTGCCCCAGAGCCCTCCCTGTCCAGAGAGCGCGTGGGCCTGCGTGTGCCCCAGAGCCCTCCCCCCCAGAAGCCCTGTCCAGAGAGCGCGTGGGCCTGCGTGTGCCCCAGAGCCCTCCCTGTCCAGAGAGCGCGTGGGCCTGCCTGTGCGTGTGCCCCAGAGCCCTCCCCCTGTCCAGAGAGCGCGCGTGGGCCTGCGTGTGCCCCAGAGCCCTCCCCCTGTCCAGAGAGCAGTGGGCCTGCGTGTGCCCCAGAGCCCTGTCCAGTGGGCCTGCGTGTGCCCCAGAGCCCTCCCCCTGTCCAGAGAGCGCGTGGGCCTGCGTGTGCCCCAGAGCCCTCCCCCTGTCCAGAGAGCGCGTGGGCCTGCGTGTGCCCCAGAGCCCTCCCCCTGTCCAGAGAGCGCGTGGGCCTGCGTGTGCCCCCAGAGCCCTCCCTGTCCAGAGAGCGCGTGGGCCTGCCTGTGCCCCAGAGCCCTCCCCCTGTCCAGAGAGCGCGTGGGCCTGCGTGTGCCCCAGAGCCCTCCCTGTCCAGAGAGCGCGTGGGCCTGCGTGTGCCCCAGAGCCCTCCCCCCTGTCCAGAGAGCACGTGGGCCTGCGTGTGCCCCAGAGCCCTCCCCCTGTCCAGAGAGCACGTGGGCCTGCGTGTGCCCCAGAGCCCTCCCCTGTCCAGAGAGCGCGTGGGCCTGCGTGTGCCCCAGAGCCCTCCCCCTGTCCAGAGAGCGCGTGGGCCTGCGTGTGCCCCAGAGCCCTCCCTGTCCAGAGAGCGCGTGGGCCTGCGTGTGCCCCAGAGCCCTCCCCCCCTGTCCAGAGAGCGCGTGGGCCTGCGTGTGCCCCAGAGCCCTCCCCCTGTCCAGAGAGCGCGTGGGCCTGCGTGTGCCCCAGAGCCCTCCCCTGTCCAGAGAGCGCGTGGGCCTGCGTGTGCCCCAGAGCCCAGTCCAGAGAGCGCGTGGGCCTGCGTGTGCCCCAGAGCCCTCCCCCTGTCCAGAGAGCGCGTGGGCCTGCGTGTGCCCCAGAGCCCTCCCCCCTGTCCAGAGAGCGCGTGGGCCTGCGTGTGCCCCAGAGCCCTCCCCCTGTCCAGAGAGCGCGTGGGCCTGCGTGTGCCCCAGAGCCCTCCCCCTGTCCAGAGAGCGCGTGGGCCTGCGTGTGCCCCAGAGCCCTCCCCCCTGTCCAGAGAGCACGTGGGCCTGCGTGTGCCCCCACCAGAGCCCTCCCTGTCCAGAGAGCGCGTGGGCCTGCGTGTGCCCCAGAGCCCTCCCCCCTGTCCAGAGAGCGCGTGGGCCTGCGTGTGCCCCAGAGCCCTCCCCCTGTCCAGAGAGCACGTGGGGCCTGCGTGTGCCCCAGAGCCCTCCCTGTCCAGAGAGCACGTGGGCCTGCGTGTGCCCCAGAGCCCTCCCCTGTCCAGAGAGCACGTGGGCCTGCGTGTGCCCCAGAGCCCTCCCCCTGTCCAGAGAGCACGTGGGCCTGCGTGTGCCCCAGAGCCCTCCCCCCCTGTCCAGAGAGCACGTGGGCCTGCGTGTGCCCCAGAGCCCTCCCTGTCCAGAGAGAAGCGCGTGGGCCTGCGTGTGCCCCAGAGCCCTCCCCCTGTCCAGAGAGAGCACGTGGGCCTGCGTGTGCCCCAGAGCCCTCCCCCTGTCCAGAGAGCACGTGGGCCTGCGTGTGCCCCAGAGCCCTCCCTGTCCAGAGAGCACGTGGGCCTGCGTGTGCCCCAGAGCCCTCCCCCTGTCCAGAGAGCGCGTGGGCCTGCGTGTGCCCAGAGCCCTCCCCCTGTCCAGAGAGCACGTGGGCCTGCGTGTGCCCCAGAGCCCTCCCCCTGTCCAGAGAGCACGTGGGCCTGCGTGTGCCCCAGAGCCCTCCCCCTGTCCAGAGAGCACGTGGGCCTGCGTGTGCCCCAGAGCCCTCCCCCTGTCCAGAGAGCACGTGGGCCTGCGTGTGCCCCAGAGCCCTCCCCCTGTCCAGAGAGCACGTGGGCCTGCGTGTGCCCCAGAGCCCCTCCCCCTGTCCAGAGAGCACGTGGGCCTGCGTGTGCCCCAGAGCCCTCCCTGTCCAGAGAGCACGTGGGCCTGCGTGTGCCCCAGAGCCCTCCCTGTCCAGAGAGCACGTGGGCCTGCGTGTGCCCCAGAGCCCTCACCCTGTCCAGAGAGCGCGTGGGCCTGCGTGTGCCCCAGAGCCCTCCCCCTGTCCAGAGAGCACGTGGGCCTGCGTGTGCCCCAGAGCCCTCCCCTGTCCAGAGAGCACGTGGGGCCTGCGTGTGCCCCAGAGCCCTCCCCCTGTCCAGAGAGCGCGTGGGCCTGCGTGTGCCCCAGAGCCCTCCCCCTGTCCAGAGAGCGCGTGGGCCTGCGTGTGCCCCAGACAGCCCTCCCTGTCCAGAGAGAGCGCGTGGGCCTGCGTGTGCCCCAGAGCCCTCCCCCTGTCCAGAGAGCGCGTGGGCCTGCGTGTGCCCCAGAGCCCTCCCCCTGTCCAGAGAGCGCGTGGGCCTGCGTGGGAGCCTGCCTGTGTGCCCCAGAGCCCTCCCCCTGTCCAGAGAGCACGTGGGCCTGCGTGTGCCCCAGAGCCCTCCCCCCTGTCCAGAGAGCGCGTGGGCCTGCGTGTGCCCCAGAGCCCTCCCCCCTGTCCAGAGAGCGCGTGGGCCTGCGTGTGCCCCAGAGCCCACCCTTGTCCAGAGAGCGCGTGGGCCTGCGTGTGCCCCAGAGCCCTCCCCCTGTCCAGAGAGCACGTGGGCCTGCGTGTGCCCCAGAGCCCTCCCCCTGTCCAGAGAGCACGTGGGCCTGCGTGTGCCCCAGAGCCCTCCCTGTCCAGAGAGCACGCGTGGGCCTGCGTGTGCCCCAGAGCCCTCCCCCTGTCCCAGAGAGCGCGTGGGCCTGCGTGTGCCCCAGAGCCCTCCCCCCTGTCCAGAGAGCACGTGGGCCTGCGTGTGCCCCAGAGCCCTCCCCCTGTCCAGAGAGCACGTGGGCCTGCGTGTGCCCCAGAGCCCTCCCTGTCCAGAGAGCACGTGGGCCTGCGTGTGCCCCAGAGCCCTCCCTGTCCAGAGAGCACGTGGGCCCTGCGTGTGCCCCAGAGCCCTCCCTGTCCAGAGAGCACGTGGGCCTGCGTGTGCCCCAGAGCCCTCCCCCTGTCCAGAGAGCACGTGGGCCTGCGTGTGCCCCAGAGCCCTCCCTGTCCAGAGAGCGCGTGGGCCTGCGTGTGCCCCAGAGCCCTCCCTGTCCAGAGAGCACGTGGGCCTGCGTGTGCCCCAGAGCCCTCCCTGTCCAGAGAGCACGTGGGCCTGCGTGTGCCCCAGAGCCCTCCCCCTGTCCAGAGAGCGCGTGGGCCTGCGTGTGCCCCAGAGCCCTCCCTGTCCAGAGAGCCGTGGGCCTGCGTGTGCCCCAGAGCCCTCCCCCTGTCCAGAGAGCGCGTGGGCCTGCGTGTGCCCCAGAGCCCTCCCCTGTCCAGAGAGCGCGTGGGCCTGCGTGTGCCCCAGAGCCCTCCCTGTCCAGAGAGCGCGTGGGCCTGCGTGTGCCCCAGAGCCCTCCCTGTCCAGAGAGCGCGTGGGCCTGCGTGTGCCCCAGAGCCCTCCCCCTGTCCAGAGAGCGCGTGGGCCTGCGTGTGCCCCAGAGCCCTCCCTGTCCAGAGAGCGCGTGGGGCCTGCGTGTGCCCGTGTGCAGAGCCCTCCCCTGTCCAGAGAGCCCCTGTCCAGAGAGCGCGTGGGCCTGCGTGTGCCCCAGAGCCCTCCCTGTCCAGAGAGCGCGTGGGCCTGCGTGTGCCCCAGAGCCCTCCCTGTCCAGAGAGCGCGTGGGCCTGCGTGTGCCCCAGAGCCCTCCCTGTCCAGAGAGCGCGTGGGCCTGCGTGTGCCCCAGAGCCCTCCCCCTGTCCAGAGAGCGCGTGGGCCTGCGTGTGCCCCAGAGCCCTCCCTGTCCAGAGAGCGCGTGGGCCTGCGTGTGCCCCAGAGCCCTCCCTGTCCAGAGAGCGCGTGGGCCTGCGTGTGCCCCAGAGCCCTCCCCCTGTCCAGAGAGCGCGTGGGCCTGCGTGTGCCCCAGAGCCCTCCCTGTCCAGAGAGCGCGTGGGCCTGCGTGTGCCCCAGAGCCCTCCCCCTGTCCAGAGAGCGCGTGGGCCTGCGTGTGCCCCAGAGCCCTCCCCCTGTCCAGAGAGCGCGTGGGCCTGCGTGTGCCCCAGAGCCCTCCCTGTCCAGAGAGCGCGTGGGCCTGCGTGTGCCCCAGAGCCCTCCCCTGTCCAGAGAGCGCGTGGGCCTGCGTGTGCCCCAGAGCCCTCCCTGTCCAGAGAGCGCGTGGGCCTGCGTGTGCCCCAGAGCCCTCCCCTGTCCAGAGAGCGCGTGGGCCTGCGTGTGCCCCAGAGCCCTCCCCTGTCCAGAGAGCGCGTGGGCCTGCGTGTGCCCCAGAGCCCTCCCCCTGTCCAGAGAGCGCGTGGGCCTGCGTGTGCCCCAGAGCCCTCCCTGTCCAGAGAGCGCGTGGGCCTGCGTGTGCCCCAGAGCCCTCCCCCTGTCCAGAGAGCACGTGGGGGCCTGCGTGTGCCCCAGAGCCCTCACCCCTGTCCAGAGAGCGCGTGGGCCTGCGTGTGCCCCAGAGCCCTCCCCCTGTCCAGAGAGCGCGTGGGCCTGCGTGTGCCCCAGAGCCCTCCCCCCTGTCCAGAGAGCGCGTGGGCCTGCGTGTGCCCCAGAGCCCTCCCCCTGTCCAGAGAGCGCGTGGGCCTGCGTGTGCCCCAGAGCCCTCCCCCTGTCCAGAGAGCGCGTGGGCCTGCGTGTGCCCCAGAGCCCTCCCCCTGTCCAGAGAGCACGTGGGCCTGCGTGTGCCCCAGAGCCCTCCCTGTCCAGAGAGCGCGTGGGCCTGCGTGTGCCCCAGAGCCCTCCCCTGTCCAGAGAGCGCGTGGGCCTGCGTGTGCCCCAGAGCCCTCCCCCTGTCCAGAGAGCGCGTGGGCCTGCGTGTGCCCCAGAGCCCTCCCCCTGTCCAGAGAGCGCGTGGGCCTGCGTGTGCCCCAGAGCCCTCCCCTGTCCAGAGAGCACGTGGGCCTGCGTGTGCCCCAGAGCCCTCCCCCTGTCCAGAGAGCACGTGGGCCTGCGTGTGCCCCAGAGCCCTCCCCCTGTCCAGAGAGCGCGTGGGCCTGCGTGTGCCCCAGAGCCCTCCCCCTGTCCAGAGAGCACGTGGGCCTGCGTGTGCCCCAGAGCCCTCCCTGTCCAGAGAGCACGTGGGCCTGCGTGTGCCCCAGAGCCCTCCCCTGTCCAGAGAGCACGTGGGCCTGCGTGTGCCCCAGAGCCCTCCCCCTGTCCAGAGAGCACGTGGGCCTGCGTGTGCCCCAGAGCCCTCCCCTGTCCAGAGAGCACGTGGGCCTGCGTGTGCCCCAGAGCCCTCCCCCTGTCCAGAGAGCACGTGGGCCTGCGTGTGCCCCAGAGCCCTCCCCCTGTCCAGAGAGCACGTGGGCCTGCGTGTGCCCCAGAGCCCTCCCCCTGTCCAGAGAGCACGTGGGCCTGCGTGTGCCCCAGAGCCCTCCCCCCTGTCCAGAGAGCACGTGGGCCTGCGTGTGCCCCAGAGCCCTCCCCCTGTCCAGAGCACGTGGGCCTGCGTGTGCCCCAGAGCCCTCCCCCTGTCCAGAGAGCGCGTGGGCCTGCGTGTGCCCCAGAGCCCTCCCCCTGTCCAGAGAGCACGTGGGCCTGCGTGTGCCCCAGAGCCCTCCCTGTCCAGAGAGCGCGTGGGCCTGCGTGTGCCCCAGAGCCCTCCCTGTCCAGAGAGCGCGTGGGCCTGCGTGTGCCCCAGAGCCCTCCCCCTGTCCAGAGAGCGCGTGGGCCTGCGTGTGCCCCAGAGCCCTCCCTGTCCAGAGAGCGCGTGGGCCTGCGTGTGCCCCAGAGCCCCCCCTGTCCAGAGAGCGCGTGGGCCTGCGTGTGCCCCAGAGCCCTCCCCCTGTCCAGAGAGCGCGTGGGCCTGCGTGTGCCCCAGAGCCCTCCCTGTCCAGAGAGCGCGTGGGCCTGCGTGTGCCCCAGAGCCCTCCCCCTGTCCAGAGAGCACGTGGGCCTGCGTGTGCCCCAGAGCCCTCCCCCTGTCCAGAGAGCACGTGGGCCTGCGTGTGCCCCAGAGCCCTCCCTGTCCAGAGAGCACGTGTGCGTGTGCCCCAGAGCCCTCCCTGTCCAGAGAGCGCGTGGGCCTGCGTGTGCCCCAGAGCCCTCCCTGTCCAGAGAGCACGTGGGCCTGCGTGTGCCCCAGAGCCCTCCCTGTCCAGAGAGCGCGTGGGCCTGCGTGTGCCCCAGAGCCCCCCTGTCCAGAGAGCGCGTGGGCCTGCGTGTGCCCCAGAGCCCTCCCTGTCCAGAGAGCACGTGGGCCTGCGTGTGCCCCAGAGCCCTCCCTGTCCAGAGAGCGCGTGGGCCTGCGTGTGCCCCAGAGCCCTCCCTGTCCAGAGAGCGCGTGGGCCTGCGTGTGCCCCAGAGCCCTCCCTGTCCAGAGAGCGCGTGGGCCTGCGTGTGCCCCAGAGAGAGCCGTGGGCCTCCCCCAGAGCCCTCCCCCTGTCCAGAGAGCGCGTGGGCCTGCGTGTGCCCCAGAGCCCTCCCCCTGTCCAGAGAGCGCGTGGGCCTGCGTGTGCCCCAGAGCCCTCCCCCTGTCCAGAGAGCGCGTGGGCCTGCGTGTGCCCCAGAGCCCTCCCTGTCCAGAGAGCGCGTGGCCTGCGTGTGCCCCAGAGCCCTCCCCCTGTCCAGAGAGCGCGTGGGCCTGCGTGTGCCCCAGAGCCCTCCCTCCCTGTCCAGAGAGCGCGTGGGCCTGCGTGTGCCCCAGAGCCCTCCCTGTCCAGAGAGCGCGTGGGCCTGCGTGTGCCCCAGAGCCCTCCCCCTGTCCAGAGAGCGCGTGGGCCTGCGTGTGCCCCAGAGCCCTCCCCTGTCCAGAGAGCGCGTGGGCCTGCGTGTGCCCCAGAGCCCTCCCCCTGTCCAGAGAGCGCGTGGGCCTGCGTGTGCCCCAGAGCCCTCCCCTGTCCAGAGAGCGCGTGGGCCTGCGTGTGCCCCAGAGCCCTCCCTGTCCAGAGAGCGCGTGGGCCTGCGTGTGCCCCAGAGCCCTCCCCCTGTCCAGAGAGCGCGTGGGGCCTGCGTGTGCCCCAGAGCCCTCCCCCTGTCCAGAGAGCGCGTGGGCCTGCGTGTGCCCCCAGAGCCCTCCCTGTCCAGAGAGCGCGTGGGCCTGCGTGTGCCCCAGAGCCCTCCCTGTCCAGAGAGCGCGTGGGCCTGCGTGTGCCCCAGAGCCCTCCCCCTGTCCAGAGAGCAGCGGTGGGGCCTGCGTGGGAGCCTGCGTCCAGTGGGCCCCCCCAGAGCCCTCCCCCCCTGTCCAGAGAGCGCGTGGGCCTGCGTGTGCCCCAGAGCCCTCCCTGTCCAGAGAGCACGTGGGCCTGCGTGTGCCCCAGAGCCCCCCCCGTGTCCAGAGAGAGAGCCCTCCCCCTGTCCAGAGAGCACGTGGGCCTGCGTGTGCCCCAGAGCCCTCCCTGTCCAGAGAGCACGTGGGCCTGCGTGTGCCCCAGAGCCCTCCCCCTGTCCAGAGAGCGCGTGGGCCTGCGTGTGCCCCAGAGCCCTCCCCCTGTCCAGAGAGCACGTGGGCCTGCGTGTGCCCCAGAGCCCTCCCCCTGTCCAGAGAGCACGTGGGCCTGCGTGCCTGCGTGTGCCCCAGAGCCCTCCCCCTGTCCAGAGAGCGCGTGGGCCTGCGTGTGCCCCAGAGCCCTCCCCCGTCCAGAGAGCACGTGGGCCTGCGTGTGCCCCAGAGCCCTCCCCCTGTCCCAGAGAGCACGTGGGCCTGCGTGTGCCCCAGAGCCCTCCCTGTCCAGAGAGCACGTGGGCCTGCGTGTGTGCCCCAGAGCCCTCCCCCTGTCCAGAGAGCGCGTGGGCCTGCGTGTGCCCCAGAGCCCTCCCCCTGTCCAGAGAGCACGTGGGCCTGCGTGTGCCCCAGAGCCCTCCCTGTCCAGAGAGCGCGTGGGCCTGCGTGTGCCCCAGAGCCCTCCCCCTGTCCAGAGAGCGCGTGGGCCTGCGTGTGCCCCAGAGCCCTCCCCCTGTCCAGAGAGCACGTGGGCCTGCGTGTGCCCCAGAGCCCTCCCCTGTCCAGAGAGCACGTGGGCCTGCGTGTGCCCCAGAGCCCTCCCTGTCCAGAGATGCACGTGGGGGCCTGCCCCCAGAGCCCTCCCTGTCCCCGCGTGGGGTTGGGCTGCGTGTGCCCCAGAGCCCTCCCTGTCCAGAGAGCACGTGGGCCTGCGTGTGCCCCAGAGCCCTCCCCTGTCCAGAGAGCGCGTGGGCCTGCGTGTGCCCCAGAGCCCTCCCTGTCCAGAGAGCACGTGGGCCTGCGTGTGCCCCAGAGCCCTCCCCCTGTCCAGAGAGCACGTGGGCCTGCGTGTGCCCCCAGAGCCCTCCCCCTGTCCAGAGAGCGCGTGGGCCTGCGTGTGCCCCAGAGCCCTCCCCCTGTCCAGAGAGCACGTGGGCCTGCGTGTGCCCCAGAGCCCTCCCCCTGTCCAGAGAGCGCGTGGGCCTGCGTGTGCCCCAGAGCCCTCCCCCTGTCCAGAGAGCGCGTGGGCCTGCGTGTGCCCCAGAGCCCTCCCCCTGTCCAGAGAGCGCGTGGGCCTGCGTGTGCCCCAGAGCCCTCCCCCTGTCCAGAGAGCACGTGGGCCTGCGTGTGCCCCAGAGCCCTCCCCCCCCACACCCCCCTGTCCAGAGAGCACGTGGGCCTGCGTGTGCCCCCAGAGCCCTCCCTGTCCAGAGAGCACGTGGGCCTGCGTGTGCCCCAGAGCCCTCCCCCTGTCCAGAGAGCACGTGGGCCTGCGTGTGCCCCGAGAGCCCTCCCCCTGTCCAGAGAGCACGTGGGCCTGCGTGTGCCCAGAGCCCTCCCCTGTCCAGAGAGCACGTGGGCCTGCGTGTGCCCCAGAGCCCTCCCCCTGTCCAGAGAGCACGTGGGCCTGCGTGTGCCCCAGAGCCCTCCCCCTGTCCAGAGAGCACGTGGGCCTGCGTGTGCCCCAGAGCCCTCCCCCTGTCCAGAGAGCACGTGGGCCTGCGTGTGCCCCAGAGCCCTCCCCCTGTCCAGAGAGCACGTGGGCCTGCGTGTGCCCCAGAGCCCTCCCTGTCCAGAGAGCGCGTGGGCCTGCGTGTGCCCCAGAGCCCTCCCCCTGTCCAGAGAGCGCGTGGGCCTGCGTGTGCCCCAGAGCCCTCCCCCTGTCCAGAGAGCGCGTGGGCCTGCGTGTGCCCCAACAGCCCTCCCGCCATCTCCAGAGAGCACGTGGGCCTGCCTGTGCCCCCAGACCCCTCCCCCCTGTCCAGAGAGCACGTGGGCCCTGCGTGTTGCCCCATAGCCCTCCCCCTGTCAGAGAGCGCGTGGGCCTGCGTGTGCCCCAGAGCCCTCCCTGTCCAGAGAGCACGTGGGCCTGCGTGTTGCCCCAGAGCCATCCCCCCTGTCCAGAGAGCACGTGGGCCTGCGTGTGCCCCAGAGCCCTCCCCCTGTCCAGAGAGCGCGTGGGCCTGCGTGTGCCCCAGAGCCCTCCCCCTGTCCAGAGAGCGCGTGGGCCTGCGTGTGCCCCAGAGCCCTCCCCCTGTCCAGAGAGCGCGTGGGGCCTGCGTGTGCCCCAACAGCCCTCCCCCCTGTCCAGAGAGCGCGTGGGCCTGCGTGTGCCCCAGAGCCCTCCCCCCTGTCCAGAGAGCGCGTGGGCCTGCGTGTGGCCCCAGAGCCCTCCCCCTGTCCAGAGAGCGCGTGGGCCTGCGTGTGCCCCAGAGCCCTCCCCCTGTCCAGAGAGCGCGTGGGCCTGCGTGTGCCCCAGAGCCCTCCCCTGTCCAGAGAGCGCGTGGGCCTGCGTTGTGCCCCAGAGCCATGTTCGTGTGCCCCAGAGCCTCCCCCTGTCCAGAGAGCACGTGGGGCCTGCATGTGCCCCGAGAGCCCTCCCCCTGTCCAGATGAGCGCGTGGGCCTGCGTGTGCCCCAGAGCCCTCCCCCTGTCCAGAGAGCGCGTGGGCCTGCGTGTGCCCCAGAGCCCTCCCCCTGTCCAGAGAGAGCGCGTTGGGCCTGCGTCTGCCCCAGAGCCCTCCCCCTGTCCAGAGAGCACGTGGGCCTGCGTGTGCCCCAGAGCCCTCCCTGTCCAGAGGAGCGCGTGGGCCTGCGTGTTGCGTGTGCGTGTGGGCCTTGCCTGAAGCCCTCCCTGTCCAGAGAGCGCGTGTGGGCCTGCGTGTGCCCCAGAGCCCTCCCCCTGTCCAGAGAGCACCTGCCTGTTGCCCCAGAGCCCTCCCTGTCCCAGAGAGCGTGTGGGCCTGCGTGTGCCCCAGAGCCCTCCCCCTGTCCAGAGAGCGCCTGTGTGGGCCTGCGTTGTGCAAAGAGCCCTCCCCACTGTCCCAGAGAGCATGGCCTTGCCGTGTGCCCCAGAGCCCCTCCCAGTCGAGAGCGGTGTGGCCTGCGTGTGCCCCCAGAGCCCTCCCTGTCCAAGAGCGTGTGGGGCCTGCCTGTGCCCCCAGAGCCCTCCCTGTCCAGAGAGCGTGTGGCCTGCGTGTGCCCCAGAGCCCTCCCGCCATGTCCAGAGAGCGTGTGGGGCCTGCGTGTGCCCCAGAGCCCTCCCTGTCCAGAGGAGCGCGTGGGCCACTGCGTGTGTCCCCATCCCCCTGTCCAGAGAGCACGTGGGCCTGCGTGTGCCCCAACAGCCCTCCCCCTGTCCAGAGAGCGCGTGGGCCTGCGTGTGCCCCAGAGCCCTCCCTGTCCAGAGAGCGCGTGGCCTGCCGTGTGCCCCAGAGCCCTCCCTGTCCAAGAGAGCGCATGTGGGCCTGCGTGTGCCCCAGAGCCCTCCCCCTGTCCAGAGAGCACGTGGGCCTGCGTGTGCCCCCAGAGCCCTCCCCCATGTCCAGAGCAGCATGTGGGCCTGCCGTGTGCCCCAGAGCCCTCCCGCCTGTCCAGAGAGCATGTGGGCCTGTGTGTGCCCCAGAGCCCTCCCCCATGTCCAGAGAGCACGTGGGCCTGCGTGTGCCCCAGAGCCCTCCCCCTGTCCAGAGAGCGCGTGGGCCTGCGTGTGCCCCAGAGCCCTCCCTCCTGTCCAGAGAGCGCGTGGGCCTGCGTGTGCCCCAGAGAGCCCTCCCTCCCTGTCCAGAGAGCGCGTGGGCCTGCGTGTGCCCCAGAGCCCTCCCTCCCTGTCCAGAGAGCGCGTGGGCCTGCGTGTGCCCCAGAGCCCTCCCCCTGTCCAGAGAGCACGTGGGCCTGCGTGTGCCCCAAGCCCCAGAGCCCTCCCCCTGTCCAGAGAGCGCGTGGGCCTGCGTGTGCCCCAGAGCCCTCCCCCTGTCCAGAGAGCGCGTGGGCCTGCGTGTGCCCCAGAGCCCTCCCCCTGTCCAGAGAGCGCGTGGGCCTGCGTGTGCCCCAGAGCCCTCCCCCTGTCCAGAGAGCGCGTGGGCCTGCGTGTGCCCCAGAGCCCTCCCCCTGTCCAGAGAGCACGTGGGGCCTGCGTGTGCCCCAGAGCCCTCCCCCTGTCCAGAGAGCAAGTGGGCCTGCGTGTGCCCCAGAGCCCTCCCCCTGTCCAGAGAGCGCGTGGGCCTGCGTGTGCCCCAGAGCCCTCCCCCTGTCCAGAGAGCGCGTGGGCCTGCGTGTGCCCCCAGAGCCCTCCCCTGTCCAGAGAGCGTGTGGGCCTGCGTGTGCCCCAGAGCCCTCCCCCTGTCCAGAGAGCGTGTGGCCTGGCGTGTGCCCCAGAGCCCTCCCCCTGTCCAGAGAGCGCGTGGGCCTGCGTGTGCCCCAGAGCCCTCCCCCTGTCCAGAGAGCGCGTGGGCCTGCGTGTGCCCCAGAGCCCTCCCCCTGTCCAGAGAGCGCGTGGGCCTGCGTGTGCCCCAGAGCCCTCCCCCTGTCCAGAGAGCACGTGGGGCCTGCGTGTGCCCCAGAGCCCTCCCCCTGTCCAGAGAGCACGTGGGCCTGCGTGTGCCCCCAGAGCCCTCCCCCCTGTCCAGAGAGCACGTGGGCCTGCGTGTGCCCCAGAGCCCTCCCCCTGTCCAAGAGAGCGCGTGGGCCTGCGTGTGCCCCCAGAGCCCTCCCCCCTGTCCAGAGAGCGCGTGGGCCTGCGTGTGCCCCCAGAGCCCTCCCCCTGTCCAGAGAGCGCGTGGGGCCTGCGTGTGCCCCCAGAGCCCTCCCCCTGTCCCAGAGAGCACGTGGGCCTCGCGTGTGCCCCCAGAGCCCTCCCCTGTCCAGAGAGCGCGTGGGCCTGCGTTGTGCCCCAGAGCCCTCCCTGTCCAGAGCACGTGGGCCTGCGTGTGCCCCAACAGCCCTCCCGCCATCTCCAGAGAGCACGTGGGCCTGTGTGTGCCCCAACAGCCCTCCCTGTCCAGAGAGCGCGTGGGCCTGCGTGTGCCCCAACAGCCCTCACTGTCCAGAGAGCGCGTGGGCCTGCGTGTGCCCCAACAGCCCTCCCGCCATCTCCAGAGAGCACGTGGGCCTGTGTGTGCCCAACAGCCCTCCCTGTCCAGAGAGCACGTGGGCCTGCGTGTGCCCCAACAGCCCTCCCCTGTCCAGAGAGCACGTGGGCCTGCGTGTGCCCCAGAGCCCTCCCTGTCCAGAGAGCACGTGGGCCTGCGTGTGCCCCAGAGCCCTCCCCTGTCCAGAGAGCACGTGGGCCTGCGTGTGCCCCCAGAGCCCTCCCCCTGTCCAGAGAGCGACGTGTGCCTGCGTGTGCCCCAGAGCCCTCCCCCTGTCCAGAGAGCGCGTGGGCCTGCGTGTGCCCCAGAGCCCTCCCTGTCCAGAGAGCGCGTGGGCCTGCGTGTGCCCCAAGAGCCCTCCCCCTGTCCAGAGAGCACGTGGGCCTGCGTGTGCCCCAGAGCCCTCCCTCCCTGTCCAGAGAGCACGTGGGCCTGCCTGTGCCCCAGAGCCCTCACTGTCCAGAGAGCACGTGGGCCTGCGTGTGCCCCAGAGCCCTCCCCCTGTCCAGAGAGCACGTGGGCCTGCCTGTGCCCCAGAGCCCTCACTGTCCAGAGAGCACGTGGGCCTGCGTGTGCCCCAGAGCCCTCCCTCCCTGTCCAGAGAGCACGTGGGCCTGCCTGTGCCCCAGAGCCCTCCCTGTCCAGAGAGTGCGTGGGCCTGCGTGTGCCCCAGAGCCCTCCCTCCCTGTCCAGAGAGCACGTGGGGCCTGCGTGTGCCCCAGAGCCCTCCCTCCCTGTCCAGAGAGCGCGGTGGGCCTGCGTGTGCCCCAGAGCCCTCCCTCCCTGTTCAAGAGAGCACGTGGGCCTGCGGTGTGCCCCCAGAGAGTCCAGAGAGCGCGTGGGCCTGCGTGTGCCCCAGAGCCCTCCCCCCTGTCCAGAGAGCGCGTGGGCCTGCGTGCCCCAGTGTGGAGCCTGACGTGTGCCCCAGAGCCCTCCCCCTGTCCAGAGAGCGCCGTGGGCCTGCGTGTACCCCAGAGCCCTCCCCCTGTCCAGAGAGCGCGTGGGCCTGCGTGTTTCGCCCCAGAGCCCTCCCCCTGCCAGGGGGGAGAGCGCGTGGGCCTGCGTGTGCCCAGAGCCCTCCCTGTCCAGAGAGCGCGTGGGCCTGCGTGTGCCCCAGAGCCCTCCCCTGTCCAGAGAGCACGTGGGCCTGCGTGTGCCCCAGAGCCCTCCCCCTGTCCAGAGAGCACGTGGGCCTGCGTGTGCCCCAGAGCCCTCCCCCTGTCCAGAGAGCACGTGGGCCTGCGTGTGCCCCAGAGCCCTCCCCCTGTCCAGAGAGCACGTGGGCCTGCGTGTGCCCCAGAGCCCTCCCCTGTCCAGAGAGCGTTGTGGGCCTGCGTGTGCCCCAGAGCCCTCCCCTGTCCAGAGAGCGCGTGGGCCTGCGTGTGCCCCAGAGCCCTCCCCCTGTCCAGAGCCAAAGCGTGGGGGCCGTGTGCCCCAGAGCCATCCCCCTGTCCAGAGCAGCGCGTGGGCCTGCGTGTGCCCCAGAGCCCTCCCCTGTCCAGAGGAGCACGTGGGCCTGCGTGTGCCCCAGAGCCCTCCCCTGTCCAGAGAGTGGACGCGTGGGCCTGCGTGTGCCCCAGAGCCCTCCCCCTGTCCAGAGAGCGCGTGGGCCTGCGTGTGTGCCCAGAGCCCTCCCCCTGTCCAGAGAGCGCGTGGGGCCTGCGTGTGCCCCCAGAGCCCTCCCCCCTGTCCAGAGAGCACGTGGGGGCCTGCGTGTGCCCCCAGAGCCCTCCCCCTGTCCAGAGAGCGCGTGGGGCCTGCGTGTGCCCCCCAGAGCCCTCCCCCTGTCCAGAGAGCGCGTGGGCCTGCGTGTGCCCCCAGAGCCCTCCCCCTGTCCAGAGAGCACGTGGGCCTGCGTGTGCCCCCCAACAGCCCTCCCCCTGTCCAGAGAGCGCGTGGGCCTGCGTGTGGCCCCAAGCCCTCCCTGTCCAGAGAGAGCACGTGGGGCCTGCGTGTGCCCCAACAGCCCTCCCGCCATCTCCAGAGAGCACGTGGGCCTGTGTGTGCCCCAACAGCCCTCCCTGTCCAGAGAGCACGTGGGCCTGCGTGTGCCCCAACAGCCCTCCCGCCATCTCCAGAGAGCACGTGGGCCTGTGTGTGCCCCAACAGCCCTCCCTGTCCAGAGAGCGCGTGGGCCTGCGTGTGCCCCAACAGCCCTCCCGCCATCCAGAGAGCACGTGGGCCTGTTGTGTGCCCCAGAGCCCTCCCCCTGTCCAGAGAGCAGCCGTGGGGCCTGCGTGTGCCCCAACAGCCCTCCCCTGTCCAGAGAGCGCGTGGGCCTGCGTGTGCCCCAGAGCCCTCCCTGTCCAGAGAGCGCGTGGGCCTGCGTGTGCCCAACAGCCCTCCCCCTGTCCAGAGAGCACGTGGGCCTGCGTGTGCCCCAGAGCCCTCCCCCTGTCCAGAGAGCGCGTGGGCCTGCGTGTGCCCCAAACAGCCCTCCCCCTGTCCAGAGAGCACGTGGGCCTGCGTGTGCCCCAAACAGCCCTCCCCCTGTCCAGAGAGCGCGTGGGCCTGCCGTGTGCCCCAGAGCCCTCCCCCTGTCCAGAGAGCGTCGTGGGCCTGCGTGTGCCCCAGAGCCCTCCCTGTCCAGAGAGCGCGTGGGCCTGCGTGTGCCCCAACAGCCCTCCCGCCATCTCCAGAGAGCACGTGGGCCTGCCTGTGCCCCAGAGCCCTCCCCCTGTCCAGAGAGCACGTGGGCCTGCGTGGTGCCCCAGAGCCCTCCCTGTCCAGAGAGCGCGTGGGCCTGCGTGTGCCCCAGAGCCCTCCCCCTGTCCAGAGAGCACGTGGGCCTGCGTGTGCCCCAGAGCCCTCCCCCTGTCCAGAGAGCGCGTGGGCCTGCGTGTGCCCCAGAGTCCTCCACCCTGTCCAGAGAGCACGTGGGCCTGCGTGTGCCCAGAGCCCTCCCCCTGTCCAGAGAGCACGTGGGGCCTGCATGTGCCCCGACAGCCCTCCCCTGTCCAGAGAGCACGTGGGCCTGCATGTGCCCCGACAGCCCTCCCCCTGTCCAGAGAGCGCGTTAGCCTGCGTGTGCCCCAGAGTCCTCACCCCTGTCCAGAGAGCACGTGGGCCTGCGTGTGCCCCAGAGCCCTCCCCACCCTGTCCAGAGCACGTGTGCCTGCGTGTGCCCCAGAGCCCTCCCACCCTGTCCAGAGAGCACGTGGGCCTGTGTGTGCCCCAGAGCCATCCCCCGTCCAGAGAGCACGTGTGCCTGCGTGTGCCCCAGAGCCCTCCCCCGTCCAGAGAGCACGTGGGCCTGCGTGTGCCCCAGAGAGCCCTCCCCCTGTCCAGAGAGCACGTGGGCCTGCGTGTGCCCCGACAGCCCTCCCGCCATCTCCAGAGAGCACGTGGGCCTGCGTGTGCCCCAACAGCCCTCCGCCATCTCCAGAGAGCACGTGGGCCTGCGTGTGCCCCGACAGCCCTCCCGCCTTGTCCAGCAGCCGTCTCACTTCCAGGCACAGTGCTCCGCAGGCACCAGCTGGTCAGCGGAAGTCTCCCAAGCTGCCTGCGTGCTGCAGTGGCCCACCTCTGCTGCAGGGCGCCTGGCCGCGTGGCAGGGCGCAGCAGGCAGACAGTACCCCAGGACACAGGGGCTGGGATGCTGCTTCCCTCCTGGACCACCCAGGTCTCTCCTTGGCTGTCCCTGTCATAGAGATGGCCAGCCAGGACCACCTGGAAGGGCCTGTGTGCCTGCTGTGTGGCTGGGCCACTTGTGGCCAGCGTCTGTTCTGCCTCCACTCCGTCGTGTCATGCTGACTTTTGGAAGGTGTCTTACGTGAGATGCTCGCTGGGCACAGCATGGTCACTCTGTCCGGAGGCGGGACCCCCTGCCCCCACAGACACGTATGCTGTCGGGGAGCTGCCGTGCCTGATCCGCTTTCTCCCTCCCACTAGGCGCTTCCTTTGGAAGCCAAGGAATGACGCTCAGCCTGGCTCAGGGGGAGCTGACCCCTCCAGCCAGGCACAACAGCTGTTGTCACTAAGTTCTGTCCCAGGGTGTGAGCCTCACTGAGCTCAGGCAGCACAGCTGTCCTTCCGCACCCCGGAGCTTGCGCTCATGCCAGGAAGATGTCAGACTTGTCCCATCAGAAGGGCAGGCAGGGGTTTCTGAAGGGTTATGTTGCTGCCTGAAGCGATGGCCACTTGGAGCAACGAAGCCACGGGAAGAAGTTCAGAGGGCGAACTGGAAACAAAACAGCTTTTTATTCTGATAACTTTTCTCTCAGGCTCTAACAACGACTAACACGCACCACACACACCCACCCAAAAAAAATGGCGCTGACCCGATCAGCAATCTTGGCTCAAGTCACTTGAGATCCCGGGCCAAGTCCCGCAAGATCCCAGGCCAAGTCCCGTGAGACTACCGAAGGCGGCAATGCCCAATCTCCATGGCCCATAGTCGAACCGCAATATAAGCCATCTCCCCAAACAGGGCTCCTGAATTTCCCCCTTTTGTTTTAAAAGAGGGGATGCTCTAGGACGTCTATGTGCAACCAACATTCTTATCCCGTCATCAGATAATCAAGGCTGTGCCCTTGACTCCTGTCTTACGTTGATATGTCGGCCACATGAGACTGTCCCGTGCGACTGTGCCTGTCTTAGGTTGTCCCCCTCTGGGGATCTTACCCGTCATGGTTAACCAGCTATCCAATGGAGCCCTTTAGTGCAGGAGCCCTGTTTGGGGAGATGGCTTGAATTGCGGTTGACTATGAGTCGTGGAGATTCGGGCATTGTCGCCTTCCGTAGTCTCACGGGACTTGTCCCGGGATTCTCGAGTGACTTGGCCGAAATTGCTGATCGGGGGTTCAGCGCCATTTTGGTGGTGTGGGATGTGGCGTTGTGTTAGTCGTTGTTAGAACCAGAGAGAAAAGTTATCAGAATAAAAAGCTGTTTGTCTCCAGTTTGCCTCTGAACTTCTTCCCGCGCTCCGTTGCTCCAAGCGCTTCAGGCGGCAACACTTTAGGATCGACTGGTGTATGATGACTAACAGCCGTCCAATTGTGAGGAGATGTTGCAGCTTTAAGGCAACAAGCCTTTTGGTGATGAGCCAAATTGCATAGCATATCAAATTGTTTAAACAAATCAGCTGCCCTAAGTTGCATCAAGTAACACACTGAATTCTCTAGACAAATACCCGCAAGGTATTGTCCCGTAAAGTCCCAAACAATGAAAGATCAAAATGTCCATTTGTTATAACACGTTGATGTAGGAGGCCCCATGCATGTACAGCAGAGGCCACACTGTTGTGAGGTTGTTTGATGCTGAGCAGCAGGGATGCTGCGGCGACCACGATCCTGCAGCTGTAGCAGCAGACGTCTTTTTTATGTCTAGACAATGCCACCGGCAAAATCTTCAGGGCCCGCTACCTAGAAACTCAAGCATCAATTATTAAAGGAAAGGCAGTGCTATTGCAGCACTGAGTCAAGAGGCGAGTTGTTAAACTACAAATAGAATAATTAGATTAGAAAATTAAAGTTGATTTTTGTTCACACATATCACTGGTTGAGCTTCTACAAACATAAGTTGGCAAAAATATCTATTTTAGACCAAAACAAAGAAAGACTGAGCGTAATTACTGCATTAAAGATAGATTAAAGAAAAGGTAAAGGCACTTTAGAGAAATAATTTGTTAGCTGGAACCCTATTGAGTCTCTGTATACAGAGCAATCTTTTACCTGTTGAGATAATGTGAAATTAATCAGCTATTAAACAAATGAAGTTAATAACAAAATTAAACAATCTTATGTCAAAACACCAAAATATCGGGTTATATAGCATGTAGTCATATTGTTTGCTAAAGAGAAGTCCCAGGGACATCTATAAATCAAAATTGAAAGGTACCTTCATTTATAAAATTATTTACTCTTAATTGATACTCTTAACCTAAAATGAATTAAAGTTATTTGGATCCATATACTATATATATCTTTATTTTCTAAGCGCTTTGTTATTTGTGACGTCCACACTGGACAGACACACAAACATACAAACATATATTTGTGACGTCACATTAACCATGAAATCGTAAGACACAATGGTACAAGACATAAAGACATGTATAAAAAGAAAAAAAAAAATACAATTGTGCGCACACTAAAGTGAGATATCTCCTCGTCCCGGCCGGGAGAGGAATGACACTTAAAGTTGTGAAATATCTTGAAGGAAGGGACTTCTTTCGAGGGAATCATTTTTATACCTTCATCTTGGTTCCTCTTGATTTTTTGTACCTTTTTTATTAATCTTGATTCTTCAACAACTTCATCTTGATCATTTTTGATGTGGGTACCTGGCTTTATTCAATCCTGAGATGGTATCCATATGGTAGAGGATTCGTGTTTTGGAAAACACAAAACAGATCCTCTCCCACAAATTAATAACTGGGGAATCTGGACCCTTCCATGTA
The DNA here is from genome assembly GCA_025594165.1 of Tamias sibiricus. Classification (NCBI taxonomy): domain Eukaryota; kingdom Metazoa; phylum Chordata; class Mammalia; order Rodentia; family Sciuridae; genus Tamias; species Tamias sibiricus. Next base: position 99,214,843 of record CM046670.1, on the reverse strand, counting down.
CCTGAAAGAACATCCTTTCCAGTAAACCAAAGGTGTTATGTTGTTGGTGTGGATTCCAATGTCTGTCTCCAGCCAGAATAACCCTTTAAGGGAGTCTAAAGTTAAAAGTCTGTCCTTAGACTTTTCCCAATTTTCCTTCTTTTTGGTTTTTATATCATAATTTTCAGATGTTGCTGCCTGAAGCGATGGCCACTTGGAGCAACGAAGCCACGGGAAGAAGTTCAGAGGCGAACTGGAAACAAACAGCTTTTTATTCTGATAACTTTTCTCTCAGGCTCTAACAACGACTAACACACACCACACACACCACCAAAAAAAAATGGCGCTGACCCGATCAGCAATCTTGGCTCAAGTCACTTGAGATCCCGGGCCAAGTCCCGCAAGATCCCAGGCCAAGTCCCGTGAGACTACCGAAGGCGGCAATGCCCAAATCTCCATGGCCCATAGTCGACCGCAATATAAGCCATCTCCCCAAACAGGGCTCCTGAATTTCCCCCCTTTTGTTTTAAAAGAGGGGATGCTCTAGGACGTCTATGTGCAACCAACATTCTTATCCGTCATCAGATAATCAAGGCTGTGCCCTTGACTCCTGTCTTAGTTGATATGTCGGCCACATGAGACTGTCCCGTGCGACTGTGCCTGTCTTAGGTTGTCCCCCTCTGGGGATCTTACCCGTCATTGGTTAACCAGCTATCCAATGGAGCCCTTTAGTGCAGGAGCCCTGTTTGGGGAGATGGCTTGAATTGCGGTTTGACTATGAGTCGTGGAGATTCGGGCATTGTCGCCTTCCGTAGTCTCACGGGACTTGTCCCGGGATCTCGAGTGACTTGGCCGAAATTGCTGATCGGGTCAGCGCCATTTTGGTGGTGTGTTGTGGCGTGTGTTAGTCGTTGTTAGAACCAGAGAGAAAAGTTATCAGAATAAAAAGCTGTTTGTCTCCAGTTTGCCTCTGAACTTCTTCCCGCGGCTCCGTTGCTCCAAGCGCTTCAGGCGGCAACACTTTAGGATCGACTGTGTATGATGACTAACAGCCGTCCAATTGTGAGGAGATGTTGCAGCTTTAAGGCGACAAGCCTTTTGGTGATGAGCCCAAATTGCATAGCATATCAAATTGTTTTAAACAAATCAGCTGCCCTAAGTTGCATCAAGTAACACACTGAATTCTCTAGACAAATACCCGCAAGGTATTGTCCCGTAAAGTCCCAAACAATGAAAGATCAAAATGTCCATTTGTTATAACACGTTGATGTAGGAGGCCCCATGCATGTACAGCAGAGGCCACACTGTTGGTGAGGTTGTTTGATGCTTGAGCAGCAGGGATGCTTGCGGCGACCACGATCCTGCAGCTGTAGCAGCAGACGTCTTTTTTATGTCTAGACAATGCCACCGGCAAATCTTCAGGGCCCGCTACCTAGAAACTCAAGCATCAATTATTAAAGGAAAGGCAGTGCTATTGCAGCACTGAGTCAAGAGGCGAGTTTGTTAAAACTACAAAATAGAATAATTAGATTAGAAAATTAAAGTTGATTTTTGTTCACACATATCACTGGTTGAGCTTCTACAAACATAAGTTGGCAAAATATCTTATTTAGAACAAAACAAAGAAAGACTGAGCGTAATTACTGCATTAAAGATAGATTAAAGAAAAGGTAAAGGCACTTTAGAGAAATAATTTGTTAGCTGGAACCCTAGAGTCTCTGTATACAGAGCAATCTTTTACCTGTTGAGATAATTGAAATTAATCAGCTATTAAACAAATGAAGTTAATAACAAATAAACAATCTTATGTCAAAACACCAAAATATCGGGTTATATAGCATTAGTCATATTGTTTGCTAAAGAGAAGTCCCAGGGACATCTATAAATCAAAATTGAAAGTACCTTCATTTATAAAATTATTTACTCTTAATTGAATACTCTTAACCTAAAATGAATTAAAGTTATTTGGATCCATATATATATATATTTTTTTATAAGCGCTTTGTTATTTGTGACGTCACACTGGACAGACACACAAACATACAAACATATATTTGTGACGTCACATTAACATGAAATGTAGACAAATGTACAGACATAAAGACATGTATAAAAAGAAAAAAAAAAATACAATTGTGCGCACACTAAAGTGAGATCTCCTCGTCCCGGCCGGGAGGAATGACACTTAAGTTGTGAAATATTTTGAAGGACTCTTTCGAGGGAATCATTTTATACCTTCATCTTGGTCCTCTTGATTTTGTACCTTTTTTTATTAATCTTGATTCTTCAACAACTTCATCTTGATCATTTTGATGTGGTACCTGCTTTATTAATCTAGATGGTATCCATATTGGAGAGGATTCGTGTTTTGGAAAAAACACAAACAGATCCTCTCCCCCAAATTAATACTGGATCTGGACCCTTCCATGTACCTGAAAGAACATCCTTCCAGTAAACCAAAGGTTTATGTTGTTGGTGTGGATTCCAATGTCTGTCTCCAGCAGAATAACCATTAAGAGTCTAAAGTTAAAAATCTGTCCTTAGGACTTTTCCAATTTCCTTCTTTTGTTTTAATAACATAATTTTCAGTGTGCAGTTTGCTGTTTCAATAATGCCCTGACCCTGAGGATTGTATGGGATGCCTGTTTTATGGGATATATTGAATTTTGCACAAAACTGTTTGAAAGATGAGGACATATATGCAGGGCCATTATCTGTTTTAAGCATTTTGGGGATGCCCAATGCAGCAAAAGCTTGAAAACAATGAGATGTAACATCATTAACTTTTTCTCCAGAATGTAAGGAAGCAAAAATCATGCCTGAGCATGTATCTATGGTCACATGAATAAATTGCAATTTTCCAAAACTTGGCTCATGAGTAACACCCATCTGCCACAAATGATTGGGCATTAATCCTCTAGGGTTAACGCCGAAATGAGGATTGGGCAAATGTGTCATACAAGATTTACAATCTTTTACAATTGTTCTGGCTTGCTCCTTTGTGATTTTAAACCTACGTTGCAAGGTGGTGCTGATAACGCCAAGTTCGCAGGTTCGATCCCCGTACGGGCCACCACCTGTTGCCACCTGAAGCAATGGCCGCTTGGAGCAACGAAGCCGCGGGAAGAAGTTCAGAGGCAAACTGGAAACAAACAGCTTTTTATTCTGATAACTTTTCTCTCTGGCTCTAACAATGACTAACATGCACCACACACCACCAAAAAAAAATGGCGCTGACCCGATCAGCAATCTCGGCTCAATTCACTCGAGATTCCGGGCCAAGTCCCGCAAGATCCCAGGCCAAGTCCCGTGAGACTACGGAAGGCAGCAATGCCCAAATCTCCATGGCCCGTAGTCAACCGCAATTTAAGCCATCTCCCAAACAGGGCTCCTGCAGGGTTAGGGAAGGGAAAGGGGACACCCTCAAGGAGAAACGGGGTCCTCCAGAGAGGAGTGGACCATGTGCCCTCCTGCCCTCCAGTTTCATTGGGGTCCCAGGGAGGTTTCCAGAATGCATCTCTTCACTTTTGAATGGCAGCAGGCTGACATCAGACCCTCAAGTCCCCACTGCCGTGGCAACCCTGGGTCACCGTGGCCCATGCTGACCGGTTCTCAACAGAACCTTTTCTTAAACAGATATTGGGGAATGCTCTCCCCGGGTTCCAGGATCTGGTCTGTGTAGGGTCACAAGCCCCCACCCCACAGGGTGACCTCAGTGGCTCTTCAGGCCTGCATTTCTCCTGCAGGTGACAGGTAGTTTGCTGAGGAATGTGACATCTGTTGACATAAGGCAGGCAGGGCTGCAAGGAAGTTGCTTTTTTTTTTTTTTTTTTTTTTTTTGGTACCGGGGATTGAACTCAGGGGCACTTGACCACTGGGCCACATCCCCAGCCCTTTTTTTTTGTATTTTATTAGAAGCAGGGTCTCACTGAGTTACTAAGTGCCTCGCCATTGCTGAGGCTGGCTTTGAACTCGCGATCCTCCTGCCTCAGCCTCCCAAAGTGCTGGGATTACAGGCGTGTGCCACCCCACCCGGCTAGGAAGTTGCTTTTTAAAGGAAACATGGGGGCCAGCACAGTGGGCCACTTTATAGCATCGTCCCCCTCAACTTCATGTCCCCACTGGCCAGGCTGTGTTCCCGTCAGCTCTCGGAGGGAGAAGCTACATCACTGAGGAGGCTGACAATCCAGGTGCAAGCGACCTTGGGCCTTCTGCACATGGGCACCTGCAGCTGACCCCTGCTCCTGGCTGCCAGGAGCAGGGGTCAGCTCTCCCCCGCCGCTCTCTGTGCACCAGACCTCCGGACCCAGAGCCCAGGAGGCGTCCCCTCATCTGGGTTGTCCCTGTTGGACATTTTGTCACTGTGATGGAGAAGCTGGCACAGATCCTGGCTCCCCAAATGGGTTCTTGCCCCACCCCGAGGCCCTCTTAGCACCCTGGACCCAGCACCTGATTGTCTTCCAGAAGCAAGCACCCTGGCTGCTCCCGTCCAGGGCTTGGGCGGGGCACACTTCCGTCTCCCCTGGTGGGACTCGGGACATCAACCCTTCCTTCAGGCGACTGAAGACTGGCAGATGGAGTTGAGGACCGTGGTGGGGCTGCAGATCAGAATCGATGCCAAAGCTTCCAGATGCGGCCCAAGAGATCAAGGAGAAGAGGTTATTAGTACATTTGATTGTTTAGAATTGAATTTCATGCTTGTATAGACTCTCACTTCTCTTGGCCAATGACTCAAAGACAACTTTTAAACGATTGGCTTAGAAGCTGGGCATGGGGGCCCACACCTGTAGTCCAGTGGGTTCATCCTAGGAAGGCTGACTTGGGACCATCTCGCAGGCGAGATGCCAGTGAGACTTGCTTCCCCCTTAGGAGCCCAGAGGGAGACGTGTGGGGCCACTGTCACCCTCGGAGTGTCCTGAAGCTGCAGACCTGGCTCTTCCTCTGGCAAGCCCGGCTCCGCTATGCTCAGGTGAGCTCCTAGGAGAAGCTGCCCTGGGGTGGGATCTTCCCCACCCAGACATCAGCCCACTTTCCTGGGGAGTGGTCTTCGTCAGGGGGTGCTACTTAGTGTCCCATCGCTGTGTCGAGGTTTCGGAAACGACCACTTATAAGGAGGTGGCTTTGTCTCACGCCCGTGCCAGAGGCTCTGTCTTGGTGCTTGGCCTTGCTGTGCTGGCCCGTGGGAGGGAGGGCCAAGGACACTGCTCACCACGTGGCAGCCAGGTACCAGGGGTGCAGGTCCTCCGCCTCTGCAAGGACACCAGCTTCCCCCAGTCCTTCCTCCTGAGGGCTCCACCACCTCCTGTAGTGCCACCGGCTGGGGACCGAACCATCACACCTGGACTTTGGGGACTCTCCAGCTCAAACTGGAGTCTGGTGACTCCTAAGGGAAGCCACAGTGCGAAACGTCTCTGCTGCCAAAACCCGCCCTGGGGGTGCCCTGCGTAGGGTGAGCTGGAGAAGGGGATGAGCCTGGTCCTGTGGGGGACGTGGACGTCATCCCTCCCCTCGGAGGACCCTGAGCAGCTCCACCCCACCTTCAATGAGAAAAGGCCAAGCCCCGCCAACCAGCCTGCGAGGGCCTCTCAGGAGCCCCGAGGAGCCGGCTGCAGCTGGTGAGGCAGACTGCCACCACATGCGGGCCTCCCCCAGCACCCGGGAAGGTGAAGGACGAGACAGGACACAGGCGCACACCCTGACCTGAGGCTGGAGACACGTCTGGCCCTGCACTGCTGATGGGGAACCACAGCTGGAGAGGGGAGGACAGGCAGGGCCTCGGGAGGACACTGGAGGCTGGAGAGGGGAGGACAGGCAGGGCCTCGGGAGGACACTGGAGGCTGGAGAGGGGAGGACAGGCAGGGCCTCAGGGAGGACACTGGAGGCTGGAGAGGGGAGGACAGGCAGGGCCTCAGGGAGGACACTGGAGGCTGGAGAGGGGAGGACAGGCAGGGCCTCAGGGAGGACACTGGAGGCTGGAGAGGGGAGGACAGGCAGGGCCTCAGGGAGGACACTGGAGGCTGGAGAGGGGAAGGACAGGCAGGGCCTCGGGGAGGACACTGGAGGCGGAGGAGGACAGGTTGGGCCTCGGGTGACACTGGAGGCTGGAGAGGGGAAGGACAGGCAGGGCCTCAGGGAGGACACTGGAGGCTGAAGAGGGGAAGGACAGGCAGGGCCTCGGGGAGGACACTGGAGGCTGGAGAGGGGAAGGACAGGCAGGGCCTCGGGGAGGACACTGGAGGCTGGAGAGGGAGGACAGGCAGGGCCTCGGGGAGGACACTGGAGGCTGGAGAGGGGAGGACAGGCAGGGCCTCGGGGAGGACACTGGAGGCTGGAGAGGGGAGGACAGGCAGGGCCTCGGGAGGACACTGGAGGCTGGAGAGGGGAAGGACAGGCAGGGCCTCGGGGAGGACACTGGAAGCTGGAGAGGGGAGGACAGGCAGGGCCTCGGGGAGGACACTGGAGGCTGGAGGACAGGGGGGGGGAGGAAGGACAGGCAGGGCCTCGGGGAGGACACTGGAGGCTGGAGAGGGGAAGGACAGGCAGGGCCTCGGGGAGGACACTGGAGGCTGGAGAGGGGAGGACAGGCAGGGCCTCGGGGAGGACACTGGAGGCTGGAGAGGGGAGGACAGGCAGGGCCTCGGGGAGGACACTGGAGGCTGGAAGGGGAGGACAGGCAGGGCCTCGGGAGGACACTTCTGGCTCACAGTCCTGGCTCTTCCTCCAGCTCAGCCTGGACACAGAGAGGCGGCGGCCTGCCCATCAGCAGGGAGCTGCAGGGGCTCCAGATGCCTGCAGCCCTGGGGTGGGGCTCAGGCATCCACAGGCGGCCACCAGGCCAATGCTCCTGACCTTTAAACTAGCGCCAGGTGGGGTGAGAAGGCCGCGACGGGAGGCGGGGGCGCGCGTGCCCGCAGAGTACAGGACAGGCAGCCTCTGGGAGGCTCTTCTCCCAGTCTGCACCCCAGGTTGACGGCGTCACCTCCTCCTACACCCCGAGGGGTGAGTCCTGCCTCTGTCCCCGCCGCCCTTCCCTCTGCCTGGCTCCCAGGCCCTGTGGCGACCCTGGGAGAAGCTGAGCTTGTGCCGCTGCCAGAGGCGCTGCGCAGGGGCCGCTGGCCGGGCCGCCACGCTGGCCGGGCTCTAGAGGGGTGCTGTGGGGGTTGGAGCCGCCAGGTTCTTCTCTGGGCTTCCCGTTTGCAGGTCTGAGGGCAGCAGTGGCCCAAGTGAGGACAAGAGGCCTGAGGTCAGCCCTGGACAGCCAAGGGCAGGGCGGCTGCCACCCCGAGCACTGAGGCCACGGGCCACAGCAGCACCACTGCTCGGAGAGCGCGGGGGGCCCGGTCCTGGGCTTTGCACGGCAGCTGGCCTTGTGGGCAGGTCTCTCCACCCCAGAGCCTCCATGTGCCTGTCTGTGACAGGGAGGGACAGTGTGGGGCCTGAGTGGACGGTGGCCGCAGAGCCCACACTGCAGCAGTACCAGCACCCACCGAGCTCTGTGAGGCTCTGCCCCAGCAGCCCCGCCCGGCCAGGCAGCACAGCGACCTCCACCCATCGCAGGTGGCAGAGCCAGGACTAGGGCATACTGTGACAAACAGCCCTTCCCGGCCCGAGCTCCCCACAGCTGGCACAGACGTCCAGGGAAGGAAGGAGACAGCCGTGCCGTCGAGTAGACAACGTGACGATGTGACGGCGTCACGCAACCTGCCAAGAGAGGACAGAAGAACCTCCTGCTTTGCACAGAGGACAGCGGCCACTGAGTGGAAAGGTGGCTTGCCGCCCCTCTGCCCGGGAAACCCACGGGGGCAGTGGTCATCGCCTCCCCTCCTCTTGGGTGGGGGACACTTGCTGTCTCCTCTCCTCTAGGGCCAAAGGGCGCCATCTCCCCAGCCCTCAGGTCCCGGGAAAGGATCTTGGAGTCCTGAGACTGGCCAGCGGCTAATTGGGCTCTCTTCTCTGCTCGTCCACAGAGAGGACGGTGCCTCTCCCTGGAACTCGGGCTCACCCTTGCTCTGGGCTTCTCCAGGCGTGATTCCCAGGGCTCTCCTGCCCGGAAGCTGCGGCTGCAGGAAGGCAGGCCGTTCCCAGCACCACGGGCAGCTCGGCCGCACCAGGGTGGGTCCAGTCTCGGGTGGGCTGCACTGTTCCTCCTTCTTGCTCCAGTGAGGAATGGCCCGGAGGAGCCCTCTGTGGGGGCTTGTGGGACTGTGGGCTGCGGTTGCCGCGGTGGTGCCAAGGCCAGGCACGTGATGGGTCTGGGCTGACAGGCGCAGCCTCTGGGCTGCTCTGTTTCGTGTCTCATTACTTAATGATTTTTCACAGGTATCTCTGCAGATCGGCCCATGGGTCCTTGTTCTGGGACCGTTTTCTCTGCAAAGAACCAGTCCTAGAGCAGAACTCCCTGGATGCTCCTTAAATATTGTCTTCCAGCACCTGCCTTCAGAGGGCTGTGGCCCAGATTATTTCAGGGCTCAGAGATATGCCGCTCCCACCCAGCCATGACCAGCCAAAGGCAATGGGGCCTGGCCTCCGTCCCTTCTCTGTTGTGCTGGACGAAGCGTGGGTGAGCAGAGGCCTGTCGCCTTGACCCCACTGTGTGCCTCAAGGGCAGTCCTGTCACCACAGCACTCCGAGCCTCAGGGGTCCCCGCACACCTTCCCGTTGGCCTGTGCCCCTGCCCTTACCTGCCCACAGGTGTGTCGCAAGCTCATTCTAGAAGTGCCCGGGTCTTGGGAGGAGCTACAAAAGCTAAGTGAGGCCACATTAAAGATCAGGAACAGAGGCCGTGCACCCTGAAGGACAAAGATCGGAGGCCAGGAAGCCTCCACTGCTGGAGCCGAAGTCTTCTGCTCATCAGGAAACAAGAGACCGGCCCCCGGCCACCCCGGAGGCTCTGGGTCTGCAGCGCCAGGCTCTGTTTGTTCTGTGGGAATGAAGACTCGGAGAGCGGCACAGGCTCCGCCTCCACACGGTCCAGCAGAGGGCCTAGAGCAGGCGAGCACACTGCACTGGAAATCTCTCTGGCAAAGAGCAAGCCGGGGCATGGACCTCGCAGGACAGGAAGCAAGGGGGCCCCCACCCCAGAGCAAAGTGACCCTCCGACAAAGAAGAAGAGAAGGAAGAGGCCAGGCGCCGAGGCCATGTTGGAATGGACAGCTGGTCAGACCAGTGCTGGAGTGAGGTGCGCCTGACCAGGGTGGGCATGCTCTGCAGAGAGCCAGGAGCTGCGGAGGGAAGCGCAGTGCTGGCGCGCAGGCTCGCCTCCGGGCAGCGGCACCTGTGGAAATCAGTCCCCTCACTTTATAGGTCCCACTGTGGCCAGTCTCTCGGGTTCCTTGATGCCTCTGTGACCAGGAACACATGTTTGTTAAGGTTAATCAAAAGGATGGGGGCTGGGGTTGTGGCTCAGCGGCAGAGCGCTCGCCTCGCACGTGCGTGGCCTGGGTTCGATCCTCAGCACCACGTAAAAACATAAATGCATTGCATTGTGTACAACTAAAGTAAATAAAAAAAATATTAAAAAAAAAAGGGATGAACCAACCACTTCATCAGTCATCCCAAACGTCTGTGACGGTTCCAATCCACCCCCACGTCAGTGATGAAACTGTGTCACCTAAGTGCTGCGCATAGGAGCTTTGCCAAGCTCGCCACATCAGGTCAAAGAGACAACTGTTCGTTACTGCAAGCTGCCTATGGTCACGCCAAGACTGCTCCTTCAGGGAATTTGGGCAGGCATTCTGTATGCAAAAGCATTACAACTTTCCAAGTCTAAGACCAGTGGCCTGTCTACAGAGGAGAGAATCCATATATTCTGTCTGTATTTTGACATTCCCAGAAGAAATTTCTTTCTTTCTTTCTTTCTTTCTTTCTTTCTTTCTTTCTTTCTTTCTTGTACTGGGGATTGAACTCAGGGACATGCTGCCGCTGAGCCACATCTCCAGCCCTATTTTGTACTTCATTTAGAGACAGAGTCTCACTGAGTTGTTTAGCACTTCACTTTTGCTGAGGCTGGCTTCGAACTAGCCATCCTCCTGCCTCAGCCTTCCAAGTCGCTGAGATTATAGCTGTACACCACCACACCTGGACCTAGAGGAAATTTCTAATGGAAAATGTCATGCACTAACAAAAGCAAATGTGAGAAATGGAAGCCACCTCCTGAATGCCTGAGTCCCCTGCATGAGTGCACTCTTACCAGACTCTCGGCCTCCTGCCATCATGGGCTCACACAGGACCTCCACTGAGCTGCTCTAGTCCCTCCCCCATTTCAAAGGCCAGGATTTGGAACCACCTTAATCTAACAATGTATTTAAAGGATGTTGTAAAAAAAAATAAGACAGGTGACTGTATTTTCAATAGTCACTAAAATGAAATAGATGTAGGTGATGGGAAGAGTCTACCAGTGGCATTTCATATAACTGTTACAGATAAAATAGGAAGGCTAATTTGCACGTGGTATTCCAGCCAATGTGCTATTCCAAGTTTATATATTTTTATAACCTCTCAGCCCAAATCCCTTCCACTGGAATCAGCCTCGAGTTCTGTGCTGAACACAGCAGTCACAAAGGTGAGTCACAAGCTCTTAGGGTGCATTGCTTTAGCAGAGGCAGAGCGGCAAGCCAGCACCAGGCTTCACCTCAGCCCTAGCGGCCCTTATCGAGAAGAAGGGTCCACTTTCCAGCAGCTGCGATTCAGATGAGGCGCCTGGTGCTCACTTGCGCTCTTGGTGTGCGGGGGCTACTCTACCTTCTGAGTCTTAGACACTCTTGTAAAGAAGGCAAAGAGTTGCACTCTGATGATGAGTGCTGCTGGTCGGCTTGGCCGGACTGACGGCATTGGCCAACACACTCCTGGGTGTGTCTGTGAGGCCTCTGCAGGGACCTTGCAGTGGGGGCAGGGGCGGAGGGGAGAGGCTTGCACTGCCCAGCGGGGGCCTGGGGCTCGAGGGGGGGGTGCACGAGCTCCACTTACCTTGAGCAGTGCACCTGCTGCTGCTGCTCTCTCGAGGGCCTCGGTGTGATTCTCGACCTTCGATGCAGTTTTGCACCAAAGGCTCTGCAGTAGGACCCCAGGCCTTCAGCCTGGGCCTGGGCTGCGCTGTGGTCCTTCTTGCTGGGGGCTTCGGCTTCTTGGACTGAGCAGCTACTGGCTTCCGGGACTCTCTGTTAAATTGAAAGCATCCCAGTGAGTGGCTCATAATCACCCATGTTCTTTTTGGTCCTCTCTGGAGCACCTGGGTGAACACCCACACCATAGCCGCGTCCAGACAGGGAACTAACTGCAGGTGGGAATCAGTAACGCTCTCCTGCGGCCTCGTAGATCCGAGCAGCCTGTTGCTTCAAACTGGGTCTGGCAGGGCTGCCTTTGTGCTGAGCCCTCGCATCACGAACCGCAGCCTAACTGGGCAGCCTACAAACGAGGGCCCCACTCGGGACTGCCTGACCCAAGGCTGAGTGTCACTGGGCCCTGGCCGCAGCAGGGAGACCATGCGGCTGGACTGAGGTGAGAGCCCGAGCACAGCCTGGCCACTCTCCAACGTGCCTGTTCTATCTCCTCTTCTCTGTTCCTGGGCGGAGCTCTCTGGTCCTCCGCTGGCTTCGAGGGCTGCCTGGTGTGCCAGTCTTCCTCAGCTCAACTAAACTCTTACATTTGGTGTAAGAGCCTTTGATGAGGAAGTAGCTCTCAGATGGCGGCTGGCTGGGAGCCCAGAGGTGGCGCTTACTTGTCCGTCAGAAGCGAGGCTTTGCTTACCACGGCTTACACCTGACCTTCACAGTAATTGACTAAGGGTCTTCCTGTGCTCGCGGGCACTGCGTGCTGCACTGTGAGTCGAGCTTGTGAGACACGTGTGTGCTTGTTAGGAGAACGGATGCATCTGCGATGGGTGAAGAGTATTTGACCAGCCGGTAGAGAGGAGCGGGGGCGGAATCAGAGAGAAGATGGAGAAGGGAGGAAGAAGCAGCAGGAGCAATAAAGGAGCACTCATTCCCAGTCTGCCTCCGATTTCTTTCCCGCGGTCTCGTTGCTGCAGGCGGCAACGATTTGGTCTGTCTAATTTTTGCTCTGAGAAGCCCTGACCTTCACCTGGCCCTGCTCGCTGATGCTGGGAGCAGTGAGGCCTCTCACTGTCCAGCCTCCTCACTCCTGCAAACCCTGTTCCCTACGGATCCCAGGCCCCCACCTGGGGCCCTGTGGGGAACAGTGGCAGAGAGAGGGGACGCCCTGTGGGGAAGAGTGGCAGAGAGAGGGACGCCCTGTGGGGAAGAGTGGCAGAGAGAGGGGACGCCCTGTGGGGAAGAGTGGCAGAGAGAGGGGACGGCAGGAGGACCACTGGGGCTCAGCCTCACCTCACGGTGGCAGCCCTGGGACATGAGGCACCTGGAAGTGATTTGCACATGCCCATGCACCCAGGGTGGCCCGCAGAAGGTGGCAGGCAGGAGGTGGCCCACAGAAGGTGGCCCACAGGAGGTGGCCCACAGGAGGTGGCCCACAGAAGGTGGCGGGCAGGAGGTGGCCCACAGGAGGTGGCCCACAGGAGGTGGCGGGCAGGAGGTGGCCCACAGGAGGTGGCGGGCAGGAGGTGGCCCACAGAAGGTGGCCCACAGGAGGTGGCCCACAGGAGGTGGCCCACAGAAGGTGGCGTGCAGGAGGTGGCCCACAGGAGGTGGCGGGCAGGAGGTGGCCCACAGGAGGTGGCGGGCAGGAGGTGGCCCACAGGAGGTGGCGGGCAGGAGGTGGCCCGCAGGAGGTGGCCCACAGAAGGTGGCGGGCAGGAGGTGGCCCACAGAAGGTGGCGGGCAGGAGGTGGCAGGGCAGGAGGTGGCCCACAGGAGGTGGCGGGCAGGAGGTGGCCCACAGGAGGTGGCCCGCAGAAGGTGGCCCGCAGAAGGTGGCCGGCAGGAGGTGGCCCGCAGAAGGTGGCCCGCAGAAGGTGGCGGGCAGGAGGTAGCCCACAGAAGGTGGCGTGCAGGACGTGGCCCGCAGGAGGTGGCGGGCAGGTGTCCTGCAGGTGGGGCTCCCTGACCAGGGCTGAGGAGAGCCCTCCTGTCCCTGGGGCAGGGAGGGAGCCGGATCACAGCTGGCGTCCCTGTCACGGCAGAAGGGCGCCCTGGGCTGGGAGCTCTCGCTGCACTGCTGGACCTCAGTGTCTGTGGCCCCCCACAGTCCAGGGCACAGGGAGAGAAGTGGCTGGATCTCATGTCCACGCTGGTCAGCTTTGTGTGGCGACAGCGTGCTCCCAGACCTCCTCTAAGGTGTGTGGGGCCTTGGGGTCGTGGACATCATCTGCAAGGTTTGAGTAGATGGACGAGAACCACGGTTCCCAAGCGTGAACCCCCAGTCCTCAGAAGAGATTGTCCCTCTGCAGGGCCCGTCCCCCGACACCACGCACAGTTGGTAACTTGCCCTGTGTGCCCATGACGGAACACTCCAAATCCTGCATGCCCGGGATCGGAGACCAGGTGCCTCGGGAGAATGTCATAGCACCCCACCTAGTTCTCTCTTTAGAAAACACACTGGAGAGATGTGAACGGAAATCGTGTTTGGAAGGTTGGAAAGACAAATGTATCTGGTAATCGTTTTATTCTGTCAACCAAGAATAAGACCAACCTAGCTGAAGACACAGGAGCCTGTATTTATTTGGGGCTAAGGGACTTCAGTTCAGGAAAATTCAGATTCAAACAGCCTTGGAAATGCTCTTGAGGTCTCACAAAATTGTGTCTGTAGCTTGACCACAGCGGGCTGGGAAGTACGCTCTCACAGGTCAGGAATGACTCATGGCCAAAGTCCGGCTGGGGTGCTGTCCAGGTCTCTGGTGGCTTGGGGAGGGAGTGCACTGCAGAGGTGATCCAGGAATCTGCCGTTGGTTTTGCCCAGTCTAAAGGTCAGCTCCATCCGGTGGGTGTGTCTGCAGCCCGGGCAGAGGCTCCAGTAGGCCTCCAAGCCATTCTGAGCACCCAGACCAAAGTGGCTCTGTTGTGACTTCTCTGTCCTTGGCAATCCTCAAAACACAGTGTCTAGTTCCCAGAATGGATTGGTAACTGGGAACAAAGTGGGCAGAAAGTGACCCAAGGAGAGAGGCTACCGCCTGAGGCCAGGGCACACCACCACCCCCTTGGCTTGCAGACTGCTGGGGCCAAGGGCCTGAGGCCAGGCAGGCGCACACAGCCCTGGCCACAAGCACCACAGCTCCCCCTGCAGAGGGCCCACCTGAAGGCCACCTGCCCGCCTTCCTGGTGGGCACCCCTGGGCAGCCTCCCCACCCCACGGCAGGGCTGTTTTCCCTGCTTCGTTTCTATGGTACTGGGGGTTGAACCCAGGGGTGCCTTGTCACCAAGCTGCACCCCAGCCCTCCTTCTGTGTCTTGAGGCAGGGCTTCACTTAGCTGCAAGCTGATCTTGAGCCTGCGATGCACCGGCCTCAGCCTCCTGTCGCTGGGGTGGCAGGCACGCAGCCGGTGCCCAGCTTCCCTCCATCCACAGACTCAGGTTCCCGCTGAGGGTGGGCTCCTCACCGCAGGCTGCACACGTGTGCACGCGGAGCACACGCGATGAGCTCGGGGCGCTCTCCTGCCAGCCTGTCTGCTGCGTGTCTGGCTCACGAGCCGCAGCAGCAGAACCTGCGCTTCCTTCAAGAGGTGCTGCCACCGGTCCCTGATGGGGCCGGGGGTTCCGCCTGATTGCTCCATGACGGCTCCCTTCAGCTGTGCTGGCGGGAGGGACACTGGGGCTGCACCCTCGGCACCCACACAGGACAGAGCGCAGGTGTTGATGAGCAGCTATGGACTTGCATGGTGGCGCACCACACCTGTCCTCGCGCAGGCGGCCGGCTGTGGCCCCTTTCACGTGGAGATGCCCTTCAGCCTCTCGACCCCGTGGCCGCCCAGTGCCTGAAGTCCCTGGCCCTTCCTCCAGCTCCCCTGCAGCCCCCTCCTCCCCTTTCCTTTGTGGAGAGCTGTGAGCTCCGCTGGCTGCCTGTTCCCTGGTGGGCCACCTGCAGGGCCTCCTTCCCTCCCTTCACCCAGGTGGGCCACGCCGCTCCAGGAGAAAGCAGTGCTCCGAGCGGGCTCTGCGAGGCCCGCAGGACCTGTTCTGAGCAGCTCCGAGGATCCCAGGGCTCAGGCCAGGCCTCAGCATGGCCTCTCGCCACTGTGGGGTCGGGACACAGGACGCCTGGCCTCGGGCAGCTTCCTGTGCAGAGGTGCGTGATGACTTCTGCGGCCTCGGAAGGGGCGGGCACTGCTGCAGCAACGCACCTCCGCTCTAGATGCGCGGGCGGAGCCCAGGAGCCGGATTCAAGTCGTCTGATGACAGGCTCTGCTGTCAGTGAGGTAACATGTGAAGGATTGCGGGAAATAATGTCCCCAAGCCAGCCCCAGGGGAAACAGGAGGACACTGTGGCCTAGGAGGAGGGAGAAAAAATAAGGCAAGCATTGACCCTTCCCGTGACAGTGGTCCTGGAGGACTGAGCGCTGGGCCCTGGGCTCTCACCCTGTCCCCTCGTGGAGGAGTCCTGGAGGGAGAGAGGCCCAGGGAAGCCCTGGCGATGGTGGAAGGAAGGAATTCCTGGAGGAAGAAGAGCAGCGAGGGCTGGCCAGGCTCCGAGCTCTCCCCCTCCAGCCACCACAAGGTCCAGAGCTCTCGCAGCCTTTTCCTGACCGCCCGATGGACACTTCCTACCTCAGCCTCGTGATCCACGCACCCTCGCTGCAACCTCCAGCTCAGACTCCTGCTGTGACGAGCCGTTCTCCACCCTGAGGATGAGCCCTCGGGTGCCTGAGTGGGGACTCGGCGGCTGAGGAAGCCAAGCTCCTGGTCCTGTCGAGGTCCGCTCCTGTCGCTGGTCACTCCTGTGAGCAGTGTGGATTTGTGCAGCCTGTTGGGTCAAGGCTCTTTCAGAACAAAGCAGGTCATGGTCAGTAGCGTCCACACACACAGTTGTGGGGCCTCGGTTTGGCAGCTACTGACTGGATGAGGCCTTCCTCACAGAAGCGACCTTAAGAAGAAATGTCCTGAGCTGTCAAGTGTGCCTGAGGGACGCCCAGGAGGGGCTCTTGCCACCAGGGAGGGAAACGGAGCCAGGCACATGTGGGGGTCTGCAGCCCAGGAGTGGCTGGGGGTGCACGGGGGTCTGGTCGGAATGTCCGTGTGCCCAGATCCATATGCTGATGCCTCAGCCCCAAGGAGCTGGCTGAGGAGAAGGCCTTGGGCCGGGATCGGTCACGAGTGAGGCTAGTGTCCCCTTAGAAGCGGGCCTGGAGACTGGCGCGGTCCCATCTCTCCACCAAGTGCACGGCCAGCTGCTGCCTGAGACCAGCACTCAGGTCCACGCCACGCTGGAGGCCCTGGCCGTGGACACCCAGCCCCAGAGTATGAGGAGGGGCGTGTGGTTCACTCCCTGCCCATGGTGTTCTGTTAGAGCACCCTGAGGGGACAAGAGGAAGGGAGGTTCTGTCTCAGTCGACCTAACAGGACCTCACTGCAGGCAGTCCTGGGTGACCAGAGTCCCTGCGGGGTGGCAACAGGAAGGAGCCTTGGGTGCGGGAGTGGAGAGGTCTGAAGGGGTTCTCTCTACAAGACCCCGCTGCGGTGGGCGGTGCCAAGGCCCAGAGCACCCAGGGTTCCGGCGAGCTGGGTGAAGGCTGTCCCTGACAGGACCCCGGCACAGGCAATGCACTAATGGCCTTTTGCTTCTCCGAATCTCTGCTCATTGTTAACAATGCAACATAGAAGTTACTTTTGCTTTAAATTGACACAATTAAACATTTAAAACTGTTTTAGCCAGCTTTTATCACTGCTGTGACTAAAAGGACCCAACCAGAACCATTGTGAAGGAGGAAAAGCGTACCTGAGGGCTCAGGTTTCAGAGGTCTTCGTCCATAGAAGGCCGGCTCCATTCCTCGGGGCTCGAGGTGAGGCAGAACATCATGGTGGGGGAGTGGCAGAGGCTCTCTCTCCACTCCCCAGATACAAACATATTCCCATAGCCACGCCCAAGGCCCACGTCCCCAAGCACCCCCACCTGCCTCCATTCACACCCTCAGTGATCCCAGTTATCAGGACTGATTCACTGATCCGGTTAAGGCTCTCGAAACCCGACCATTCCTCCTCCAGATCTCTTGCATCATCTCACACATGAGGTTTTGGGGACACCACATCCAACCATAACAAAATCTTTGTTCTTTTGTAAGCATTTTAAAGCTGAACTTATAAATGCTGCCTTTTACAGAAATATCGTGCCTTGAACAATCAGTATTTAGTAACCTTTGACTAATATATGGTCTTGTCAAAAAAATTGGTGAATTGAACATCATTAAAACTAAGTTAAAAATTTAATGTCTTTATTTTGCCTTTCAAGTACTCTGCTATCTATTGAACACCTCATACTATTTTTTTTTAATAAATATACGAATGCTCTTTTAGGGCTGGGGTTGTGGCTCAGTGTTAGAGCACTTGCCTAGTGCACGTGAGGCACTGGGTTCCTTCCATCCTCAGCACCACATAGAAAAATAAATAAAATAAAATTATCAAAAAATTGTAAACAAGGGAAGGAAGGGGGCAGTCTCCCTTTTCCTACCCACATTAAAAAAGAACACTCTTTTAAAGGGAGGAAACTTGTTCCTCTTAATGACTCACTGCATAGGCAGAGGGACGCACAGGTGAGTCCGAGCTGGAGTGTGTGTGAACGACTGTGTCTGCCCAAGCTCACGTGGAGGCCTGCGGCCGTGAGAGGCCCTGTGGGGGTCGAGCCGCCTCAGAGCTGCGCTAAAGCTCGTCGCCCTGAGAGACCTGGTGGCTCCTCCCTGCCAGACGATGGGGCAGCGTGGGCCCTCGCCAGGCTGGGCTGACTGCGACCCTCAGCCCCAGGACCATGGGCTGATCGAACCTCCTTCCCATATCAAGTCTCAGGTATCCTGTCATAGAAACAAAGGGGGACAAAGGCAGACCTTTGCAGTTTCCGAACAGGGACCCTATTCAGCCCAATGCCCTGGGGTCTTTCAGTTCACACCAGCTAAGCCCACTTTTAAACAAAAGTGTTTTAATTCTTAATTCTTGCAAGGTTGAAAGGTGCCTGCTAACAAGGACTGAACACGCAGGGCAAGGGCAGGTCACACATGGCTAGCCTGCAGCCACCTGCCCAGGAAACCAGCCCCTTCCTGTGATGCACAGGCGGGGTTACCAGCCTGCTGCAGGAAGCCAGCGTCTCTCCTACGGCTACACAGCAGCCCGTGATGACCAGCGCCGAGCGGTCAGGACACTACGACTCTCGGCTCCTGTAATGGTCCTTGCTTCCAACTTAGGATGTTGCAGCAGCCAGCTGCACCCTGGAACGGTTCTGAGGGACGCCCCTCCTAGCAGCCGTCAGCCTGCCCAGGCCAGAGGCCCCCTACGATCGCCCTAGACCCTCCCTCCCCTGCGAGGCCCTTCTCCCCTTGCCTGCGTTGGAGTCTCCACCCAACCCTGGTGATGGTGGCTGGCCCCGCTCCCAGCAGCTCCTACACAGCGGCCTGTCTGCTGTCATCTGAGGTCTGCTTTGTTTCCATGCAACTGAAGAGATAATTTTGGGGTTCCCAAGTTATTTGGGGGGCTGCCTTCCCAGCCTTTCAAAACTGCTGGGTTTTGAAGCCACCTGAGACATGCTGGTGGAGGGCTGGAGAGAGTCTGACGAGGGACCGGAAGTCCTGCTGGGGTCTTTCAGTTGCTGATGGGGCCAGTGGCCTCCCTGGCCGTGCTGGTCCTGAAGACGTGAGCCGGGAGCTCTGCGCAATCCCTGACCTTCTCTCCGGGCAGCCGTCTGCACTGGATGCGTGCGGCAGTCTGCCTGGCTCCCAGGGTCGCGGCTGCGGATCTGGAAGGCGGCCATCCCGGGCAGCGGAGGGAGGCACGTCCTCTCGCTCTAGTTCTGTCCCCTCCTGGGTAGGGGGTGAGGGTCTGCGCCCTCTAGGGAAGCAGGAGAAGAACGGTCCCCCCAGGCTCCTCTGACTCCTCTAGTGGGGTGAGAGCCGTCCCGGGACGTCGGCCCTCAGCAGGGTCTCGGCAAAGCCAGTGGTGTCCAGAGGTCCTGTGTGGAGATGAAGGTGTGGGCGCCCAGCTTGGGGTGCACACAGAGGTCACGGGTCGCTTCTCCAGCCCACTCTCAGCTGGTCCTGGGCACGTTTTGCCCCCACAGATTAGATGAAGACAACGATCTTAATACCTGCAGCTTCTGCTTACACAAGGATAGAAAACACTGTCCCCGACTGAGCAGAGGACAGGCTCTGGCTGCCTCGCTCTGCTCCGTGCTGGGCAGGTCACTCAGCCTCAGCAACCGCAGGGCTGCTCCGGCCCCACCTGTACCTACGCCTGGGGGCCGCCAGGAGCCTGCCATCACCTCAGGAGGCTGCTGGCTGCTGCCTGCACCTGCTCCTGCCTTCCCTCCCGCCCAGCCGC
Organism: Tamias sibiricus; assembly: GCA_025594165.1. NCBI lineage: Eukaryota > Metazoa > Chordata > Mammalia > Rodentia > Sciuridae > Tamias > Tamias sibiricus. The sequence goes on along the minus strand of CM046670.1, from coordinate 99,195,443 downwards.
TCCCTGGGCTGCTCTTTCCTTCTTTGTGTTTTCTTGCCTCACTCAAAAAATGACTGGAGGCGACGTAGGGTGTAAACTGTAGAACAAAAAGAAGAAAAGCCTCTAGAGCGGGGGCGTCTGTAAGGATAGGCGGCCCAGCCTCCCACGCCCGGCCAGGCAGCCAGGCTTGCTGGACCCTCAGGTTCTCCTTGATGTGTGTTAGCTTGCTCCTCGCCCGAGGTCCTGGCTCCTCTGTGCCATCTGCTGCCCTGAATGCCAGGGCACCCCCCCACATAGGCACTGCCCAGGAAGAAGGGCTAAGCAACCCCCAACACCATTGGCCTAGCGTCTTCTGCGGAAACGGGGCCTAACGCCCCTGCTGATGAGAAGTGACAGATGAATCCCTAAGAGGAGAAACTGGTTAAAGGTTGAGAACAAGAAAAGACAAAAAAAATCTTCCAAGTGCAGCAGGACTGGCTTCCAGCAAGCTCTGCGGGAAGGTGCGTTTGGCCGAGGCCTGAAGGACTGCAAGAGCTTCGCTGTGCGAGGGGGCTGCTTCCCCAGGGGTGTGTGACCTTCCCAATAACCAGGAGGGAGACACCAGGGAGGATGTGGGCAACCCAAAGCGGATGGCTTTCGGAATCTGAGACTAAAATAGAAGCTACTGTGGAAGCCCATTTTGTTGGAAGTGCGGAAAGGCCGCTCACCCCCTCCAGAAGAATGGGTATCTACTAAGACCAGGAGATATTTAAGTTTCCGACCAGTTGGCATGTTGGTGAAAATCTATTTGCCAATCAGCTTCCTGGAAACTGACCTCGAGCTTGGTGAGAGGGAAATGTTCCTGTTTAAGGGGAGTGTAAGGATTGGTGTGCTGACATGCAGTGCACGTGGAGGTGAGTTGATGGAGAAACTGTGTGTCCCTCTGGAGTCAGGGTGAGAAGGAGGTTGCGAACGGGGCTGCAAAGGGAGAAGATCATCTACATATTGCAAAAGAGTGGAGTCAGAGAATTCAAGGTCTTTGAGATCGGCAGCTAGTGTCCTGTCCGAAAGATATGAGGGCTGTCTCGAAAACCCTGAGGGAGGACTGTCCAGGTCAATTGTTGGGACCGTTGAGTATCAGGATCAGTCCAGGTAAAGGCAAAGATGTCTTGTGATTCCTGAGCTAAAGGGACAGTGAAGGAAGGGCATCCTTAAGGTCAATGACCGAGAAATGAGTAGAAAGGAAGGAATTAGGGAGAGAATGGTATAACAGGATTTGGGACCAGAGGGTGTATGGGCCTAACAGCCTCATTGATGAGACGAAGATCTTGACTAGCCGGTATGACCCATTGGACCTTCTTGACTGCCAATAATGGGAGAGTATTATATGGGGAAATGGTGGGGTCGGAGAAAGCGTTTCCGCAGAAGGTCTGAGATAATAGGTTGGAGACCTCTGAGGCTAGTGGGCTGGGAAGTGGGTACTGGCTCTATTAAGGGAAATACTGGGGATCTTTAAGGTGTATTCGTATAGGGTCACAGTGAGCAAGGATGGAGTCTGGGTATCCCAAACTTTGGGGGTCTACCAGATGAGAGGGGGCAGGGTAACAGGAGGTTTCCCGGGTATGTTGGTTTCATGACTGAACGGCAGGGACTGACTGGCCAGCAGCCACTGTCCAGAGCCTGGCGGCCGCACCATGCACCACTTGGTGTCTGTGCTCCTACAGGCCTGGCCGGCAGCCCTGTGATGGCTCTGGACCCACGGGTGGGCTGCAGACGGGGAGGCGTCCTTTGGATGGACTCACAGCTGATGCAGCCTCAGCCCCCGGCGCCCCACACCTACAGCTCCCGCCTCTGCCCACGGGAGACAGCACGCATCCCGCCCCCTACGGAGACAGCACGCATCCTCTCTGGCACGCACGCGGCCACGGGCATGCAGCAGGCCAGCCTGGGGCCTCGCGAGGGGCCCTCTCCGTGGTGCGCCCTTCTTCTTGCCTGTGCAGTCTTCCTGCTCTTGCCTGAGACACAGGGGAGCTGCCGGACCCTCCTCCTCCTCCTCGGGCATGGACTGCAGCCTCCTCCTGTGGTCACCAGGAGCAGGGGCAGGCTTCTCTGTGCGTGCACCTGACTTGCTCGCCTCCATGCTGGCCACCCAGCCACATGTTCGCGGTTCCCTGGTTTCATCCCAGCCATCTTCCCAGAGTCTAAGGAGCGAGTGTGGGCACGCCTTGGGGCTGGAACCCAGGGCCTCGTACTCAGGGCCAGCGCTCGCCCTGAGCTCACCCTGCCCACTGAGGACCTTGCAGAGCTCCCTGGCACTCCAGCAAGGCGGTTTTCATGAGTCCCTTACTTATGCCTCTGTAATAGGATTTTAAGGCTGTTTTGATTTATTTCTATGCATTTGCAACTCTTTCAATAGCTTTAGGATAAAATTGGGTGATTATTGAGTCAGACTTTTGAACTTTCAAAGATTTTTGACATTAGCTAAGTTACTTTTTGAAACAGTGCTGTCATTTCTCAGGCACACTGCTCTGGGGAAAATGGCTTTTAGTCATCAGGTGACAGACCTGGAGCACAGCAGCCACCGTCTGCATTAACACCATTTGTTCCTACGGATGGCCTTTGAGGCTTGACAGAGGTTTCAAGCTGCAGGGCCAGAGAGTGGAGGCATTCCGAGGCGAGTCCCCTGCCCCTCCACCAGGGGGGACAGCCGCGCTGAGTCTCCAGCCGGGCTTGCTGCAGGTGGCCACTCTCCGGGAAGCAGTGCTGCTGGGGTGACGCCAGGTGGCCAGCTTCCGAGGCGGGTGCTGCTGACCGGAGCCCAAGGCAGCGGGAGCGCCACTGCCACAGACTTTGGACTCCAACGACACGCACAGGGTCTGTTCCTCACCTCTCACGTTGTGGGGAATCGCGGCTGTCCTGGCGGATCCTCTGGAATTTAAAGATGAGGATTTAGATGATGTGGAAGTGGGCGGCTGTTCACCGTGAAGCCACGTCCGGAGGGTGCCGGTCGAAGGTGATGTCCATGCTTGGGTCCTGGCTAAAAGTGCTAGTGGCAACGTGCCGTCCCCTAACACCCAGGGAGCCACTGGGGGACACAGGACAAGGGGGGGCTCTGGTGGGGAAGGGAGAGGGACACCTCTCCCACGGGAGCTAAGCCAGAGCAGCAGCGGCAGCCACGGAGAAACTTAGCGACACTTTGCCAAGCAACTGCTGGGGGCTGGAGGGTCACCACGCTGTGGGAGCCGAGGGACTCCAAGGAAACAAGGCGGGAAATGGCGAAGGCAGACACCAACTGCAGCTGTGGCTCTGCGCTGGGCTCCAGGCAGGGAAAAGCCAGGAAGGCGTCCCTGAGTGACAGGACAGCGGAGTGTCCTCTTCCTGGGACACCTGAGTGACAGGGCAGTGGAGTGTCCTCTTCCTGGGACACCTGAGTGACAGGGGCAGTGGAGTGTCCCCTTCCTGGGACACCTGAGTGACAGGGGCAGTGAGAGTGTCCTCTTCCTGGGGCAACTGAGTGACAGGGGCAGTGGAGTGTCCTCTTCCTGGGACACCTGAGTGACAGGGCAGTGGAGTGTCCTCTTCCTGGGGACACCTGAGTGACAGGGCAGCGGAGTGTCTTCTTCCTGGGACACCTGAGTGACAGGGCAGTGGAGTGTCCTCTTCCTGGGGACACCTGAGTGACAGGGCAGTGGAGTGTCCCCTTCCTGGGACACCTGAGTGACAGGGCAGTGGAGTGTCCTCTTCCTGGGACACCTGAGTGACAGGGCAGTGGAGTGTCCTCTTCCTGGGGACACCTGAGTGACAGGGCAGTGGAGTGTCCTCTTCCTGGGGCACCTGAGTGACAGGGCAGTGGAGTGTCCTCTTCCTGGGGACACCTGAGTGACAGGGCGGTGGAGTGTCCTCTTCCTGGGGACACCTGAGTGACAGGGCGGTGGAGTGTCCCCTTCCTGGGGACACCTGAGTGACAGGGCAGTGGAGTGTCCCCTTCCTGGGACACCTGAGTGACAGGGCAGTGGAGTGTCCTCTTCCTGGGACACCTGAGTGACAGGGCAGTGGAGTGTCCTCTTCCTGGGGACACCTGAGTGACAGGGCAGTGGAGTGTCCTCTTCCTGGGACACCTGAGTGACAGGGCAGTGGAGTGTCCCTTCCTGGGGCACCTGAGTGACAGGGCAGTGGAGTGTCCTCTTCCTGGGACACCTGAGTGACAGGGCAGTGGAGTGTCCTCTTCCTGGGGACACCTGAGTGACAGGGCAGTGGAGTGTCCTCTTCCTTGGACACCTGAGTGACAGGGCAGTGGAGTGTCCTCTTCCTTGGACACCTGAGTGACAGGGCAGTGGAGTGTCCCCTTCCTGGGACACCTGAGTGACAGGGCAGTGGAGTGTCCCCTTCCTGGGACACCTGAGTGACAGGGCAGTGGAGTGTCCTCTTCCTGGGACACCTGAGTGACAGGGCACCCTGAGTGACAGGGCAGTGGAGTGTCCTCTTCCTGGGACACCTGAGTGACAGGGCAGTGGAGTGTCCTCTTCCTGGGACACCTGAGTGACAGGGCAGTGGAGTGTCCTCTTCCTGGGCACACCTGAGTGACAGGGCAGTGGAGTGTCCTCTTCCTGGGGACACCTGAGTGACAGGGCAGTGGAGTGTCCTCTTCCTGGGGACACCTGAGTGACAGGGCAGTGGAGTGTCTTCTTCCTGGGACACCTGAGTGACAGGGCAGCGGAGTGTCCTCTTCCTGGGACACCTGAGTGACAGGGCAGTGGAGTGTCCTCTTCCTGGAGTGACAGGGCAGTGGCGTGTCACACCTGAGTGACAGGGCAGTGGCGTGTCCTCTTCCTGGGACACCTGAGTGACAGGGGCAGGGAGTGTCCTCTTCCTGGGGACACCTGAGTGACAGGGCAGTGGAGTGTCCTCTTCCTGGGGACACCTGAGTGACAGGGCAGTGGAGTGTCCTCTTCCTGGGACACCTGAGTGACAGGGCAGTGGAGTGTCCTCTTCCTGGGACACCTGAGTGACAGGGCAGTGGAGTGTCCCTTCCTGGGGACACCTGAGTGACAGGGTGAGTGTCCCCTTCCTGGGACACCTGTGGAGTGTGTCCCTTCCTGGGGACACCTGAGTGACAGGGGCAGTGGAGTGTCCCCTTCCTGGGACACCTGAGTGACAGGGCAGTGGAGTGTCCCTTCCTGGGACACCTGAGTGACAGGGCAGTGGAGTGTCCCCTTCCTGGGGACACCTGAGTGACAGGGCAGTGGAGTGTCCCCTTCCTGGGACACCTGAGTGACAGGGCAGTGGAGTGTCCTCTTCCTGGGACACCTGAGTGACAGGGCAGTGGAGTGTCCCCTTCCTGGGACACCTGAGTGACAGGGCAGTGGAGTGTCCTCTTCCTGGGACACACCTGAGTGACAGGGCAGTGGAGTGTCCCCTTCCTGGGACACCTGAGTGACAGGGCAGTGGAGTGTCCTCTTCCTGGGGACACCTGAGTGACAGGGGCAGTGGAGTGTCCTCTTCCTGGGAGAGTGACAGGGGCAGCGGAGTGTCCTCTTCCTGGGGACACCTGAGTGACAGGGGCAGCGGAGTGTCCTCTTCCTGGGGACACCTGAGTGACAGGGGCAGCGGAGTGTCCTCTTCCTGGGGACACCTGAGTGACAGGGGCAGTGGAGTGTCCTCTTCCTGGGGACACCTGAGTGACAGGGGCAGTGGAGTGTCCCCTTCCTGGGGGGTACACCTGAGTGACAGGGCAGTGGAGTGTCCTCTTCCTGGGACACCTGAGTGACAGGGCAGTGGAGTGTCCTCTTCCTGGGACACCTGAGTGACAGGGCAGTGGAGTGTCCTCTTCCTGGGACACCTGAGTGACAGGGCAGTGGAGTGTCCCCTTCCTGGGGACACCTGAGTGACAGGGCAGTGGACCTGGGACACCTGAGTGACAGTGTGTCCTCTTCCTGGGACACCTGAGTGACAGGGCAGCGGAGTGTCCCCTTCCTGGGACACCTGAGTGACAGGGCAGTGGAGTGTCCTCTTCCTGGGGACACCTGAGTGACAGGGCAGTGGAGTGTCCTCTTCCTGGGGACACCTGAGTGACAGGGGCAGCGGAGTGTCCTCTTCCTGGGACACCTGAGTGACAGGGCAGTGGAGTGTCCTTTTCCTGGGACACCTGAGTGACAGGGCAGTGGAGTGTCCTCCTTCCTGGGACACCTGAGTGACAGGGGCAGCGGAGTGTCCTCTTCCTGGGGACACCTGAGTGACAGGGGCAGCGGAGTGTCCTCTTCCTGGGACACCTGAGTGACAGGGGCAGCGGAGTGTCCCTCTTCCTGGGGACACCTGAGTGACAGGGCAGCGGAGTGTCCTCTTCCTGGGGACACCTGAGTGACAGGGGCAGCGGAGTGTCCTCTTCCTGGGGACACCTGAGTGACAGGGGCAGCGGAGTGTCCTCTTCCTGGGACACCTGAGTGACAGGGGCAGCGGAGTGTCCTCTTCCTGGGGACACCTGAGTGACAGGGGCAGCGGAGTGTCCTCTTCCTGGGGACACCTGAGTGACAGGGCAGTGGAGTGTCCTCTTCCTGGGACACCTGAGTGACAGGGGCAGTGGAGTGTCCTCTTCCTGGGGACACCTGAGTGACAGGGGCAGTGGAGTGTCCTCTTCCTGGGACACCTGAGTGACAGGGGCAGTGGAGTGTCCTCTTCCTGGGGACACCTGAGTGACAGGGGCAGTGGAGTGTCCTCTTCCTGGGACACCTGAGTGACAGGGCAGTGGAGTGTCCTCTTCCTGGGGACACCTGAGTGACAGGGCAGTGGAGTGTCCTCTTCCTGGGACACCTGAGTGACAGGGCAGTGGAGTGTCCTCTTCCTGGGACACCTGAGTGACAGGGCAGTGGAGTGTCCTCTTCCTGGGACACCTGAGTGACAGGGCAGTGGAGTGTCCTCTTCCTGGGGACACCTGAGTGACAGGGCAGTGGAGTGTCTCCTCTTCCTGGGGCACCTGAGTGACAGGGCAGTGGAGTGTCCTCTTCCTGGGGACACCTGAGTGACAGGGCAGTGGAGTGTCCTCTTCCTGGGGACACCTGAGTGACAGGGCAGTGGAGTGTCCTCTTCCTGGGACACCTGAGTGACAGGGGCAGTGGAGTGTCCTCTTCCTGGGGACACCTGAGTGACAGGGCAGTGGAGTGTCCTCTTCCTGGGGACACCTGAGTGACAGGGCAGTGGAGTGTCCTCTTCCTGGGACACCTGAGTGACAGGGGCAGTGGAGTGTCCTCTTCCTGGGGACCTGAGTGACAGGGCAGTGGAGTGTCCCCTTCCTGGGACACCTGAGTGACAGGGGCAGTGGAGTGTCCTCTTCCTGGGACACCTGAGTGACAGGGGCAGTGGAGTGTCCTCTTCCTGGGGACACCTGAGTGACAGGGCAGTGGAGTGTCCTCTTCCTGGGACATGACTGAGTGACAGGGCAGTGGAGTGTCCCCTTCCTGGGACACCTGAGTGACAGGGGCAGTGGAGTGTCCTCTTCCCTGGGGACACCTGAGTGACAGGGGCAGTGGAGTGTCCCTTCCTGGGACACCTGAGTGACAGGGCAGTGGAGTGTCCTCTTCCTGGGGACACCTGAGTGACAGGGGCAGTGGAGTGTCCTCTTCCTGGGACACCTGAGTGACAGGGCAGCGGAGTGTCCCCTTCCTGGGACACCTGAGTGACAGGGGCAGCGGGAGTGTCCTCTTCCTGGGGACACCTGAGTGACAGGGGCAGTGGAGTGTCCCCTTCCTGGGGACACCTGAGTGACAGGGCAGTGGAGTGTCCCCTTCCTGGGACACCTGAGTGACAGGGGCAGTGGAGTGTCCCCTTCCTGGGGACACCTGAGTGACAGGGCAGTGGAGTGTCCTCTTCCTGGGACACCTGAGTGACAGGGCAGTGGAGTGTCCCCTTCCTGGGACACCTGAGTGACAGGGCAGTGGAGTGTCCCTTCCTGGGACACCTGAGTGACAGGGCAGTGGAGTGTCCTCTTCCTGGGACACCTGAGTGACAGGGCAGTGGAGTGTCCCCTTCCTGGGACACCTGAATGACAGGGGCAGTGGAGTGTCCTCTTCCTGGGGACACCTGAGTGACAGGGCAGTGGAGTGTCCTCTTCCTGGGACACCTGAGTGACAGGGGCAGCGGAGTGTCCTCTTCCTGGGGACACCTGAGTGACAGGGCAGTGGAGTGTCCTTTTCCTGGGTGACACCTGAGTGACAGGGCAGCGGAGTGTCCTCTTCCTGGGGACACCTGAGTGACAGGGGCAGCGGAGTGTCCTCCTTCCTGGGGACACCTGAGTGACAGGGGCAGCGGAGTGTCCTCCTCCTGGGGACACCTGAGTGACAGGGGCAGCGGAGTGTCCTCTTCCTGGGACACCTGAGTGACAGGGGCAGCGGAGTGTCCTCTTCCTGGGACACCTGAGTGACAGGGGCAGCGGAGTGTCCTCTTCCTGGGGGACACCTGAGTGACAGGGGCAGCGGAGTGTCCTCTTCCTGGGGACACCTGAGTGACACACCTGAGTGACAGGGGCGGAGTGTCCTCTTCCTGGGGACACCTGAGTGACAGGGGCACGGAGTGTCCTCTTCTTTGGGACACCTGAGTGGCAGGGGCAGCGGAGTGTCCTCTTCCTGGGACACCTGAGTGACAGGGGCAGCGGAGTGTCCTCTTCCTGGGACACCTGAGTGACAGGGGCAGTGGAGTGTCCTGTCCCTCGGGACACCTGAGTGACAGGGGCAGTGGAGTGTCCTGTCCCTCGGGACACCTGAGTGACAGGGGCAGTGGACACCTGTGTCTTCTTCCTGGGGCACCTGAGTGACAGAGGCAGCGGAATATCCTGTCCCTGGGACATGTGAGTGACAAGGGCAGCAGAGTGTCCTGTCCCTGGGGACACCTGAGTGACAAGGGCAGCAGATGTCCTCTTCCTGGGGCATCTGAGTGACAGGGGCAGTGTCGTCACCTCCATGCACACTCTGAGCTGGGCGGTGCTGCAGGAGAGGTGACATCTGTGTTTTCGAGGAGGACACTTCGGCAGAGTGGCATGCGCGGGCACAGCGTGAGGGCCAGCCCTCAGGGTGCTGGCCTGCAGAGCAGCTCAGGCCAGGCGCCAGGCTCCAGGGAAGACGCAGACCCGCTACAGATCCTTCGTGCTACAAACGTGGCAACACCTCTTTATTTAGTAAGATGTGTTCACATCCAGCATGACAAAGTTTGTACAAAGTTCACAATTTAAAAATGAAGTATCACAGCAACTTGTGATTCCACACATTTTATAGCAAAATTAAAGTGTCAACAAACCCATGCCGTGTAGTACAAAAATAAATCAAACTTCAGTTCCACAGAGAGCACAATAAATAGTTTATACAAAATTCTGTCTTGATAAATGATTGCTTAAAGTAACTCAAATGAATATGAACAATAAGTTATAATAAATAAGCTCTGGTAACTCACGATAACCCATATGAAAGGTCAGCATTCTAACAGGCGCACTGTGATCCCTATACAACAGTCACAGATAACTCTGATTTGATATTATGTACCAACGTTACATGAGCAGCAGGTTTGTGCTTAGTGTCCCTTTCCATTGTACATGGGTGATAACAATAAGAACCCAAACCGATACTACCTATTACTCTACTAAAAGCATCACTACATTGGCCAGAAGCTGCAGACAAGACGCGGGGGATGCGTGTGCCGCTATGAACAGGGGCCCTCCGCGGCGAGGCCCAGACCGTGGATGGCATCAGGTGACGGTGAGCACCTTGCTTCTGCTCTCAAGAGGCATTTCTGAGCATGGCAGCTAGGACTAGTCGCACAACAGAAGGGGCGTGCCAGGGCCCCGAGCAATGACATCGTCTTCTCCCAGCTAGGAACGGAGGTCCTGGCGAACCGCAGCGTTTGTACAGTGAACAGTGTAAAGTGCGCTGGGATGAACATACATCTATACACATATGTACACCGAGGTCGAGGATTGCATCAGAGTGCTTGTCGTGAGATCCCTGTCGTCTCCCTTGGCTGTGCGGTGGGTCAGCCGCGGGCCTCCGCTCCCGTCCATCCAGCTCACGTCGCGAGGCGACCGGCACAGGAATTGCACACCTCCGTACGGATAATAGGACAAGGTAAGTGCAAATAGTCGACTGGCACATTGTGGGGACAATGACCCTGTAAGTCCTGTTCTGCTAAAAAATATTTTTTTTTAATTTTTACAAAACCCATCTTTTTATTTCATAACAAAATTTTAAAGTACTTTTGTACTTCCTGCATAACATCAAGACATGGAAGGGAGAGATGCTACTAAAAGAAATCAACATCAGGAAACACAACACATCATCAAAGGACTACTCAGAAGGGGAGCGCAGCCGTCAAAAGTGGTCTTATGCATACAGATAGTGCAGTCATTGGAGTGAACAATCCAATCCTGAAGGTGTAAGAAGTCTAAGATGACCTAGTTCAAAGCAAAAAGTGCTGCAGTATATTAGTTAGGTTAAACTCTGATTGCATTCATCTCAGAATAGGGCACGGTGACCAAACAAGGCATGCGACTGCTCTGTGGTCACCTGGGCCCAGCGAGGGCCGAGCGTGAGCGTCGTCGTTCTCGGGGTGCTCTGAATGGGGCCAAAGCCGATTCAGAGTCGGGGCGGGCGGGGCGAGGGGCGGGGAACTCTACAGAGCTGCTTCCCCCGTCCAGCAGGAAGTTCAGTCCAGAAACCAGAGTGCTCACGGCTGTCAGCTTTTGTCCCTCAAGCGTGAAATGAGAATAGCAACGGTAATGATTTTTAAAAGGGGAAATAAATGCTCTTAAATTATCTTTTTGCTCAAATTGAAAGCACACACTTCTGTTAGGTAAACTATGTTGCGGGAACAGTTCAGAGGGGCACGGGACTCTAGGAGAGATAAGAGAAGGTTGTTCCAGAGGGTACTGAGAACGCAAAAGGAAATCTTCGTGCTGTCCACCTCTGACAAGGTCCTGTCTTAACGGAAGTCTCCAGAGTCACACCATGTAATGTTTAGGAGTTAATTTAAAAGTGCTGTTTAAGCTGCTTTGAATCTTCTGCCAAGTTTCCATGGCTTGATGTTGTCTTACAATAAATTACTTATTTCATTTCTTACAGTTAATCCATATGCCATTTCCTTGGAATGCAAAAAACCTCATTTATTGCCCCCACCATACACCATCCTCCTAAAACAAACAAACAAAAAAAATCACATAATATTTCCAAGCATTGTTCAAAAATAAAGCATTTTGCAACCAATTCTCGCTATGAAACAATATGCACACAAAATGTATTTCTTAAATTCCATAAAGTCCTCCAACATGAGGCAAATGATAAGGTCTAAAAAGTGGCTGTGGGGCCACAACATGGTCATTCAAAGCTGTTTTTTTTTTTCTTTTTCTTTTTTGTCCATTTCAGTTCAAAATACTAAGACATTTAATCACTAAAGCATTAAAAAGAATTTGCACTCTATGTATTTTGATCGGCTTACCTCTTCAGAAATATATATACCCCCAGTGTGCATACAGTAGCAGCTATAAACATACACGGCAGATCACACTACGTCAGCTCTTAGGAAAACGTACAAAATGTGAATGTGTTCAAAAACTATCCTGCAGGTGCTATCTTAAAGCAAGACACAAAACCGTGTGGAGTCTCGTAAGCATAACACTGTTCCGACAGAAATAAAATAGAACGCTTTCTGGTAACAAGTCACAGCAGCCGAAACCAAGAGGCGTCCTTTCTTAGCATGAGTCTCGCCACTAGAGCAGCTGTTCAGACCTGAATTCCTCTCACAGCCTGCTTTATATTTTCCAGTAGGGCCTTATTTTCTGGACTCTGATAACGGTCTTGATTTGTATACATTTCCGTCAAAGTAGTCACGTAAGCATCAAAATTTTGTTCATTGATTGGATCCTACGAAATATTAAATAGTAGTTCATACACAACTTTTATTTTCTTCATAGTATATTCACAACAGCATAAAACAGAGCATGGCACCCTGCCCCTGCGTCATCAACTGAACAGCCTGTCAGCAACGTGGCTTCATGGGTCCGCCCACCAAGGTGGCTAGCGGGCAACGACATGGCTTTGGGATGGTGACCCAGGTGCCCGAAGGCTGAGGACCATGGAGTGATGGCACAGGACACCTATCCAGGTGAGAAGGGAGGCCGCCCTCCGGGCGCTCAGTCACTTACCATGTGAGGCAGCTGGATGTTGGCCAGGCTGTGGATCAGGGACTGGCTCAGGTTGGCCAGCTCGTGCAGCAGGGACTCGTTCTGCTGCTCGATGACCTTGTTCTCCTCCTCGATCGTCTTCAGGTTGCTCTCCATCGTGGTGATCTGGAACACACACGCGCGTGACATGTAACACGTGTCGCCTGGGCACGCCCAGACCGTCCGTGCACACCAGTGTAGGCAGAGGACTGGCCACCCCAAGGGCTTCTGGCTCGTCACCCTCGAGAATGTGGGCACTGGGGGCTGGGGAGATGGCGCAGCTGGTGGAGGGCCTGCAGCAGGCCCAAGGCCCTGGTTCAGTCCCCAGCAACACACAAAAGGGAAAGCAGGAAAGAGAATGCGGCACTGGACCAGCTGGGATGGCGTGGGAGGTCCTTGAGGGTTCTGGGCTGCTTCGACTCTTCAGCTCTGAATGTTTTGAGAGTTTCTGCAGGTGGAGGTGTCCTGATGACCGTCCCTAGCCCTGAGCTGCGCCCTGGAGGCTCACTGGACAGTGCTGGCCCGGCGTTTGCAGCACTGTCTGGGTGCTGTCGCGCCCTCTCTCCCTCCTGCCACAGCCGGGTCCTAAGGACCCCATTCCTCTTTCTGCTCAGTGGGGCCCAGGGCTGCTCGGCCCACCAGGCCAGGGCGACCAGCGTTCTGCAGAGCCTTCCTTCCTCTAAGGATCCCAGTCCAGGGCGTGAGTGGGGCCTTGGGCCTCCCTGCTCGCACAGGGACGGTCTCCCGTGCCCTCCGCTGTGCGCTCCTCACAGCCCTGGATTCCCGGCCGTGGCCCTGGCTTCCCCCTGGGCAAGTGACCGAGGGAGCTGGCTCTCTGGCGTCTGCTTCCCGCTGGCCACCCTGAGCTCCTCTCCAAGCTGCGTCCCTTCCCACCCCCACCTCTGCCGCCATCTTCCCCGCCTCGACGTGGGGTTCGCACCCTCAGGTGCCTCTCCGCTCCGTGGCGGCTGGGGGCTGGCTCCTGCGTGGAAGCTAGCGGTGACCCTGCCGACGCCCGTCAGGGCAGTGGGTGAGTGGGGGTCTCTTGGAGCAGCCTCTGGCCCACTGTCCCCCAGGGGGTGCTGCACCAGGCCTCCTGTCCTGCTCCCCAGGGGTGACTCTCCCTTGTTTCTCTTGATCATCAATGGCGTTAAAGTGCCCATCTCCAGTGACCCCTCCCAGGCCAGCAGTGGGCGTGTGGGCCAGCCCAGCTTCCTGGAGGAGCCCAGGGCAGCCTTCCCCGGGGCCTGGCAGACTGTGCCTCCATCTCCAGGCCTGCGTGTTCAGGAGGCTGCTGGGTGGAATCCACGTGTGCAGTGTGAGCTTCTCAGCACGAAATGCAAAAGGCCGAGGGGCATCGGGGCTGCCGGCATCCCCGCGTGAGCACCAGGAAGGGAGAGCAGGGAGGGTGCTCCTGAGCAGAGGCCCTGAGGCTGCCGCACGCGGGGCCACCCGGGCCCAGCACCCGAGGCCCCGCGCCTGCACCCTCAGCTGGTCTCTGCGGCGCCAGCCCTGCGCCCCTGTGCGCCTGGTTGCTGTGGCCTCCTCACGGGCCGTTCTCTTCCACAAGGACCGACACAGTGGAAGAGGCCGGCACCCCACACCTGGGCTCAGGGCCTTCATCACACCACGCCCCTTCTCTGCCTGCCTCGCCAGCATTTGTGGGGACACGCTTGAGATCAGTTTCTCTTAACCCAGCTACCCCACTCCTCGGTTTGCACCCAGAGGACTTAAAAGCAGCACACTACAGTGATGCAGCCACGTCGATGTTCAGAGCAGCTCAACTCACAGTAGCTGAACTGAGGAACCAGCCTCCGTGCACTTCGGTAGAGGGATGGGTAAAGAAACTGTGGTATATGGAGCATCGCTCAGCTCTGAAAGAGGATGAAATCATGGCCTTCGCAGTGAATGGATGGAGTTGGAGAACATTAAGCTAAGCAGAGTCAGCCGATCCCAGAAAACCAAAGGCCAGGTGCTTTCTCTGATAGGCGGGTGTGATCCATAATGGGGGGAGCACGGGGGGAATGGAGGAACTCTAGACAGGGCAAAGGGAGGCAGGGGAAGGAGGGGCAGGGGGTAGGAAAGACCGTGCAATGAGATGGACGCCCTCACCCTAGGTACACGCATGAAGATACCAATGGTGCGACTCGACTTTGTGGATAACCAGAGACATGGAAAATCGCTCTCCATTTGTGCACCATGATGTGGAATGCATTCTGCTGTCATGTGTATGAAACTAGAATAAACGCTTCAGAAAAGATCGATTTCCCTTTCAACCCAAGCTCCCTGCTCGAGAGCCTGGACCCTCCGAAGGGACAGGAGCCTGTAACCCCAGCTGTCCTGCCAAGCCCCAGGCTGGGTCCTCCTGGGGGAACCTGAGGGGCTGATGCTCTGCGTCCTTCTCAAAGTGGGAGGGAGCTCACATGAGGTCCACTCTGCAGCGGAGCAAGCGTGGCCTGCGCACTCCAATCCCGGTACCGAGGGCACACGTGCTGCGAGCTATGCCGGGGACGTTCCTTCTCTGCAATGGGACCAGCCTGCACGACTGTGTGGTGCTGGAGGAACACCAGGAGAAACAGCAGACTGCTGGGCACACAGCGGCCTCAGCCTCACCCGCTTCCCCAGCTACCCGAGCCTCCTGCTCACCAACAGGAACTCCAGGCTGCAGATTCTCCTGTGGATCCCGCCCATGTGCCCGAGGCCTTCCTCAAGGGGCTCCGACCCTGAGGGTCAACAGGGCTGCAGGCCCGGCATCCCTGGACTGGTCGGGCAAACCTGGGGCTCTTTCCTGGAGGTAGGAAGCACGCCTCAGGCAGAGGAGGGACATCTGTCGCTCCAGGGGCCTGATCCAGCCCCAGGAACCACGCAGCAGAGAAATGCTTAGAAATGCCTTGGAGCTGACACTCAGCGCGGCAGTACAAAATGGCAGACCACAGAGAAGGGTGCAGGGGAGGTCTGCGGGGCCTCCCACCCCAGCCTCCCCAGGATGTGATCGCACCCAGGAAGAGACGGGAACAGGCGCAGGGCCAGAGATCTTCGTGCCAAGACCCTGGAGTGGCCCTTGGAACTTCGGAAGCTCTGACCTCAGGCCCTCCTGAAGGAGGGCCTGCACTGTCCTGATCAGAGCCTGGGCCTGGACTGAAGCCTCTGGGACAGAGAGTCCCTGTCCTCACCCTCAGGGATGAGAGCACTGGCCCAGCTGGGCAGCACGGCCTCTGCGTAGGTCTAAGTTTGAGGACCATCCACTTCCCTGAGAGGAAGCAGGCGTGCCCAAGGACGGGGGTCTGTAGGTGGGGCCGCGGGTCTGAGGCTGCTCACACTGCATGTGCTCTGGTTCCTTAGCGGGCCTCCCGCCAGCCTCAGTGAGGCCACAGGACTCGGCTAGACCCTGGATCTTCACAGCCTGCTCCACACTCTCTCCCCCAGGCCCAAGTTCTTCCTAAGATGGGCGACTCTCGAGACCAGGGCTGTTAGAAGTCTGGTTCACCCCGAGACCTGATCTGGAAAGGCCCATGGACTGGGACTGGCCTTGGCTTCTTTCAATGGTTAGCAGCTCTGTGGCACACCAAGACGGCGTGACTCACGTATCAGGGCCATGTCGCTGTGTGGGCCCATGGCCACCCGCCACAGACATGGCCTATTGCTTTCAGGTGGCCTGGAGCTGGGGGGACGAAGCCTGTGTGAGCCAAGTCCCAGACACCTGCTGTCTGACTCCTGGCTCGGGATGGTGCGAGCTCACAGCCAGCACAGGAGGCCCATCATGGTGCCCGCTGGGGGCGGCTGCTGGGGCTGCGGGGCGGAGACAGACTCCAGGGAAGGCCCGCGGAGGGGAGCCTGCGTCCACCTCGAGTGGACAGGTGCGCTCAGGGCGGGTGGGCTGGCTCCACAGAGGGCTTCAGGTGGAGGGAGCCACCTGTGGAGGTTGGTGGTCCTCGGCGGAGGGCCCAGGCCCAGCCCAGGTGCCTGCGCTGCTGACCTGCAGAAGCACAGCCATGGGCATGGGCGGGAGGCCAGGGCCACCACGCTCTGCAGAGGTTGAGTCATCTTCCAAGACTCTGCCTGCCGGACGCTCCTCGCTCTGACTGTCTTAATGAACGGCTGCACTTGACCCGTGATGAAAGAGCCCAGAGGGCAGCGTCACAGCGTCCCCGCCTTCCCTCCTTTGGCTCTAGCTCTCCCTGGCCCGGAGTGGTCTTCTCTTCCCCATCACTCAGGTCCCCGAGTCCTGCGCCTCTCCTCTATCTACAGCCCCGGGCGCAGCGCCTCAGACCTAGAGCCCCTGCCGCTGCCTGGGGCTGCGCCTGCGCCTGCATCTCCTCCTTCCTGTGCCTTCGGGGCACATTTTTCTGGACTCTGATAAGCAGCAATTTCTGTCTGTTCCTGGTACAGAGGCCAAGCTACGCTCACCTCTGTCCTCCTGTGGGCGTGCGCCTGAGCCCTGGTGACTGGTGGTGACGTGGCTGCCCTCGTGAGACCTGCACGAGTGGTCTGCGGAGTCCAGAGCCCTGGGCCTGGCGCGTCTCCAGCACTGAGGTGTGTGCTGCGCTGACCCCACTCAGGAGGGGCTGGCCTCGGGCAGTGGGCAGTTCTGGGCCTCGCAGGTAGGATGGGCTTTCAGGACTTCTCATCTGAGTGTGTGGGGGCTCAAAGACCCAGAAACAGACCCCCTCACTGAACTGCGGAGCATAAGAAGCTTAGGTGTTTGGGGTACATAGGAATCGTGTGGGCTGCACTTGACCCCAGACACTGCTCAAACACATGCAAAGTGGTGGTGTATCTACCCCACACACAAAGGTGTGCTCGCCCTGAGTGTGAATTCTGCAGCTGGACAGCGAGCAGCGTGCAGGAACCCTCTCGGCTGCGGATGCGCTCAGTTGGTGGTGGCCCCCGCGACTCAGGCTCCACTGTGGAAACTGCGTCCCCATCACGAGGCATGACAGGCGTGAGCAGAACCCAGCAGCGGGCGTAGAGGTGTGGCTTTGGGAGCTGATTAGGATTAGAAGGTCACTAGAGGGGGCCTATGATTGAGTCCCAGTGATTTTATAAGGAGAGAGGCCAGAAGTCGCTCGCGCGCGCGCACAAACCTATATGTGCATACGCTTACACACTCATACACAGGTGTGCTCCCTGTCCCTCCCCGGGGATGCCTTGCCTCTTCCTAGGACTCTGCAAGCAAGAAGCCATCCCCAGAGGCAGTCTCTATTCCTGGCATGATAAAATAAACCTCTCTTATTTAAAACTCAGCCAATCTGTGGCATTGCACTAATGGCAAGGCGCCCCTGCGCCTTCTGCGGGGAGTGGCGGGAGGGCTCCTACCCTGGCAGACAGCTGAGAGCCAGAAAGGCTGGCATGGCCCCTTCCCTCCCTGCTCGGTTCTTTGGCGGATTTGGATCTTGGCCCTCCCTGAGCAGGACCCCCGGCAGGGGTCATGACTTGGCAGAGGAGCCCCCCTCCACTGGCATGGGGTTGCATCGGTGCCACTCCGAGTGTCCCCCAGGGCAGCAGTCCTGACAAGCAGGTTGCACAGGCAGCAGGAGCCACACACACACACCCCCACACACACACACCCACCCACACACCACACACTCCACACCCCACCACCACACCCACACACCACACCACACCCACACCCCACACCCACACACACCACACACACCCACACCCACACACACACCCACTTACACACACCCACCCCATCTCCACACACACACCCACACACACACCCCCCACACACCCACACACCCACACACCCACACACAAACACACACCCATACCACACACACACACACCCCACCCCCTACACCCCCCCACACACACCCACACACACAAAACACACCACACACACACACACCTACCCCCCCACACCACCCACACACCCCCCCACACACACCCACACACACACCTACACACACACACACACCCATACACACCCACACACACACCCCCCACCTACACACACACACACCCCTACACATACCCACACCACCTACACACACACACCTACACACACACACACCTACACACACACACCTACACACACACACACACACACACACACACTCCCCCCCACACACCTACACACACATACACACACACACCTACACACACACACCCACACACCCACCTACACACACCACACCTACACACACACCCTACACACACACCTACACACACCCACACACACACCCACACACCCACCCCCCCACACACACTACACACACATACACACACACACCTACACACACACCCACACACCCACACCCACCACACATACACACACATCTACACACACACACATACACCTACACACACACACCTACACACACACACCTACACACACACCTACACACCACCTACACACACACCTACACACACACCACACACACCTACACACCACCTACACACACACCTACACACACACACATACACACACACCTACACACACCTACACCCACACCCACCCACTTACACACACCCACCTACACACACACACACCTACACATACCCACCCACCTACACACACACACCTACACACACACACAAACACACCTACAGACACACACACCCACACACCCACACCCACACACACATACACACACATACACAAACACCTACACACATACACACATACACCTACACACACACCCTACACACACACACCTACACACACACCTACACACACACCTACACACACACCTACACACACACCTATGCACACATACACACACATACACACACACCTACACACACCTACACCCACACCCACCCACCCACCCACACCCACACACCCACACACACCCACTTACACACACACACCCACCTACACACACACACACACACCCACACCCATACATACCCACCCACTTACACACACACACCCACCTACACACACACCTACACATACCCACCCACCTACACACACACCTACACACACACACACATACACACACATACACACACACCTACACACACACACCTACACACACACCTACGCACACCTACACACACACCCCCCCCACACACACACACACCTACACGCACACAGAAAGGGGACCGCCACGGCCACTGTGTCGCAGCAAACAGTGCCGTGAAAGGAGTCCAGCAGGGACCGAGACGCAGGCGGCGGGGAAGGAAGGCCGGGGAAAGCAGCGGAGCCGGCCCCGAGGGCCTGCGCAGGCCTGGCGAGGACGGAGGCTGGCCGTACCTGGGGTCCTGAGCTTCAGCATGTCTGCCTCCATCTGGGAGTTGGACTCGCTCAGCTCCTTGATCTCCTCGTCCAGCTGCTTGATCTCCTCGTCGTTCTCGATCCCTGCAACGGCAAGAGCAGCGCTCAGGCGTCCGTGCCGAGCAGACGAAGGGTCCGCAGGGGCTTGGGGGCTTTCTTTGTTTGTTTTTTCTATTTTGAATTTAATTTGCTTGGAGAATATGCCACAGGGGTGCCTGGCATAGTGACATATACAGTCACATAGAGAAAAAGTGTCGCGAGCTACGTGTCCTTCTACCCTGCCCCCGCCTCTCCTCCAACAGGACACCTGAGCAGAAGAGAGGACATCGTGAAGGTGCAGGGACGCAGGGCCCTGAAAGACGTGAGCTGAAGCCCTTTCACCTGCAGAGGCCACCTGTGCTGGTGCCAAGGTCACTGCTTCTGGGCTGTCAGTCACCTGGGAGGCAGCCAGCTCCCAGCCCTCGGGGTACTGCCCAGGAAGGGGTGGAGGAGCCCCTCCCTCACCAGGCTCCGGGTCCAGGCAAGGCTCTGCCTGACCCTTGGCCGGGGACCCCTCCTGGCAGAGGACAGCCCGTGTGTGAGACCCAAGCTGGCCGAGCAGATCAGGCCTGGTGTGTCCAGGAAACGGCTTGGTGTGGGGCCACGCCTGCAATCCCAGCAACTCCAGAGGCTGAGGCAAGAGGATCGCAAGTTCTAGGCCAGCCTCAGCAACTCAGAGAGACCCTGTCTCAAAATACAAAGTAAAAAGGCCCAAGGAGGCACCCAGTGGTCCAGTTCCCGGGTTCAGTCCCCAGGGCCAAAACCAACCACCCAAATGGACAGGGACCTCGTGCTGCCCCCACTCCTGGGTGACTCCCTGCAAGCGCCCTGTGGTGCCCAGGTCAGAAGGACGGGGTTCTCTCCTGCTCTGGGCGTTGGGGTCTCATGGTCGAGTGCACAGAGGGAGGGAGAGCAGAAAGGCCGCAGTGCAGCCACTCAGAACCAGTGCCTGGGGTCGCAGCTGCCACCCGTCGGTCGCCTGTCCCTAGGAGGGACCCTTCTCCAGGCAAGCTCCTCACGGCTGATGTGTTGTGGAAGCTCTGTGGCCCCAGACAGGCCTGATGCTACCCAGCACACTGCAGAGACCGTGCCCTTCATGGAGACGCTGCAGACCAGGAGGGGAAAGGAGGCGGTCACTGGGTGGCCTTGGGTGTTGCCTCTAGTGAATGAAAAAAATGTCAAAGGATAAGATGCCCCGTGCAGAGAAGTCCTGCTGTGAAATGCGGGCACTGCCTGGCTGGCAGCTCAGGTCTGCTGAGAAGGAGCCCGCAGTCGGATGCTCTGAGAGATGGCCACCAGGCAAGAGCTGCCCAGCGTGAGCAGCCCTGCGACTCTGCCTCTCGTTTTGTTGTCTTCTGTTTCGAGTGGCTCACCCCATCTGCTGCCTCCTCCTTTGTCAATGACTGACGGGGCCACAGATCCGATGGCCTGCCTCAGGCCTGGCCCTGCACGGGGCCGTGGGTGAGGTGCACGCTCGTGTTCTGCAAGGTTCAGGCATGGATGGAGCCAGGGGTTCCTCTGGAGGAACGGAGAGGGGAGCTGGGCTGGCTCTGGGGTCTCCAGACAGGCCCAGCCCCCAGGGAGAGAGTGCAGGGGGACCTGAGGACTTCTAGGAGACAGAGACTGCCCCACTGCCCTCTTGCTGGTGCCTGGCCCAGTGTTGGGCAGAGTGGACCTGCCAGGCTGGATGCAGCTGGAGGAGCTCACAGCTCGAGGATGGGGTGTCCCGCCTCTAGGTGTGGCTCTAAGTGACAGGCCACACTGCAGGGATGTTCTGTGCCTGCGCCCGTGGGGGCGGGTGCTCTGCGGGTGACGTGTGGGCTGTCTTCAGGACCTGGGCCGTGGTGTGCACGCGGCAGCTGCCATCAGGGCCGTGTTAGGGCTGGGAGGGGTCCGCCGGAGCTGTGTGGGGTCACCCCGCTCAGGCCAGGGGGCTCCAGGGCACAGGCTTCCAGTGAGGCAGGCCTCTGCAGGCCGCTGCCCTCTGTGGTGCGGGCCAGCTCGGTGGCTCCTTCTGAGAGGCCAGAGTGAGGTGTCTTGTGAGAGGGCCCAGGGCCTGCTCCGCTGGCTTCGGCCGGCCGGCTCGGCCTGACCTTCTCCACACCTTCCCTGGGCACAGAGGGGAGGTGAGCTTCCCCGGGAGGTGCTGACCGATTCCTGCCTGCCCCACACCTGCAGGACGCGCGGTGTGAGCCTGATGCACCGTCCAGGGCACATGGCGGGGCCAGCCCTGGCTCACCGCTGCTGTTTTGTGTGTCTCTTTGTAAGGACGCCTTGGCTAGGGCGCGTTGTTCGTTGGTTGAGGCTGAGGCCACAGCCCTAGAGCTCCTGCCCCCATGTGGCACCTCGGGGGTCGCGGCCACCTCTGGCTCTTAGCAGCCATCCAGCTCTGTCTCTGGGACAGGTGACACAGCACCATCACCAACAAGAAGCCCAGCACAGAGGCATGGCACTGAGAAGACTGCAAGAGGAACTCCGTGCTCAGTGGGTGGGCGAGGCAGGAGGCGACGCCCGGCTGCCCTGGCCTGGGACCTGCGCGGCCACAGGCTGCTTCTCTGGTCTGAGGCGCCCCAAGACCTGGAGGCTGAAGCAGCACTGAGGTGGAGGCGGAAGGTGGCTTCTGTGCGCAGGAACGTTGGCGAGGCGGGTCTGAGTTTCCAGGCCCCGGGCTGTGCGCGAGGCTCTGCTCTCGCGCCCGCACTCCGGGGCCTCTGACGGCCCTGGCAGACCCGCGTGCGCCGAGGCACGTCGGCAGCCACAGAAACGCTTGGAAGGAAATGGAGTTTGCAGATGGATTCGAGGAAATGAGGCACTGAGCGTGCTGAGGAGAGGGGAGGCGTTGGAAGGGCTGTGTCCTTCCTGCCAGGCCCCAAGTGTCCCCAAGCCTGCTCTGGGGGGAGCTCAGGACGGAGGGCCTGAGGGCAGAGGCAGGACAGCCAGTGCCTGGGACCAGGAGGCATGCAGCGGGCGCTGGAGCCCTGGGGCCGGAGCGCCTCTGCTCCTGCTGTGTGGGGACAGTGGTCCAAACCAGTGAAGTCGGGACACAGGGCTGCGGGGTCGCGAGGCCAGCCTTTGCTGGGAGGGGGAGGGCCGGGGCGTGGTTACCGTTGCTGGCACGCTGCTTGATGGTCAGCATCTGATCTCCAGACAGCTTCGCCTTCTTCATGGCTGACGTGGCCCGTGGGCATCCTGACAGGCTGTGGACGAGACAAGAGAGGCCATTAGCCACGGGCTCTGCAGAGCCTGCCCTGCAGAGAGGCAGCAGGCACCGCGCAGCGTTTTACCAGCCTGGCTGCCAGCAAGTCTTTAAGAACGTGGGAAGAACAAAGTGACCACTGAGGAGGACGACCAGCCGGTACCCCGGGGCGAGGGAGGGTGCCGGCTGGGTGGGCTGGGGCACACTCTGGGCTGGTTGTGGGGACACAGCGTGTTCTCTGGAGTGAGGTGTCCCCGGCAGGGCTCCGAGAAAGAGACACTTGCCCACAAGGTGTGCCTTTTTAGAGATGTCTGGAGCCTTTAGGAATCGAGCAACTTGTCTAAACAACTTGCTTACCTTGGAAAGCATCAAGCCCATTCCAAGGCTGAATCCCCACTCCAGCCACACAGAGGCCGACGGCGCAGCACCGACCTGCGCACCTTGCTCAGCCTCCGCGGCCCCCCCACTTCAGCCCCCCTCGCTTCCAGCAGCTCCCCTGGGGAGAGTCCGGCTGTAGGACAGCAGCGCCGCCCTCCGACCCGGGCTGTGCAGCCCGACCTGGCCCACTGCTGACCTTGCAGCAGCTGATCTGATGGCATCAGGTGGCACGGCACCTGGCGCTGGGCACTGGCGGCCTGTCTCACTGGCCTGGCAGGCACGGGGTCCTTGGCTTGCTCCTTGCTTCTGGGTGTTTGCTGGGGGGACGTGGCCTCTGGGCGGGTTCCTCCTCCAGGGAGTCTCAGGCTGCCTCCCCCACCTGCCTCCATCTGGCTTCCCACCTCCACGGGCTTCCTGGTCAGGCCCATTGGGCATGATATGTGGGCGGGGTGAAGCACTTCACAGGACAGTCCTTTATACCTGGCATCCACAGACACCCCGCAGCGGCATCTACATGCATGTGATCTTGAGTTTCTTGCCTGTCTGCTACATGACAGTGGCCCTGTCAGTAAGTGCGGTGACATCTCTGCTTCTCTGTCCACCCAGCACTCGCGGAGTCTCAGAAGACTGCGTCACTAGTAGAAATCCCTCTCCATGCGTGCATGAATATGATGAGGATTTCTAAATACCTCCTCAGACAAATTTTTCTGATATATTTTTCCAGGGAGATATCAGCATTGTTTGGAGGGAGAAATGTCTGACTTGACCACGCTTTCACTCTCTCTCACCCGTGAGGGCCTGCATTGTCTTTTTGATAGGACACTTGAATCTCATAACTATACCAGCATATCCGTGAGACCCTAAATAATCGCTGCTGTGGGCTGGATGTCTGTGTTCCCTGGAAATGCATGGCAGTCTTAGCCCTCAAAGCGAAGGTGTCATCAGGTGGGCCCTCAGGGGGTGACCAGGACCTGAGGGTGGGGCCTCCGTTGGGATGAGTGTCCTCAGGAAAGGGGCCCTGAGAGGTCCCTCACCCTGCCAGCCCTGTGAGGATGCAGAAGCCACCATCTGTGAACCAGAAACGGGCTTCACCAGGCAGGGAGCCTGCCAGTGCTCTGACCTTGAGCTTCTAGTGCCCTGACCTTGAGCTGCCAGTGCCCAGAACCCCGAGGGAGGAAGGCTGTTCTGTTACTCCCGAGCCACCTGGGCTGACGCAACAGCCCCAAAGAGCCTTGGCCACCAGGACAAAGTCGCCAGACACCAGGGTGTCCAGCTCCAGGGTCTGACCCCGGCCTTCCCTCGTGCCAGCGTGGGTGTGGAGCTAGCTGGCATTTCTACTCACACGCAAAGAGAAAACAAGGCAGAACAGAAGCGGCGTGGGCGGTGTGACGAGGGCGCGTCCAGGGTGGGCTCTGCTCACTGCCCGTCTCGCGGGCCAGGCTGGCGCAGGGGACAGGGCTCTCATCACGGCGGCAGGAAGCACGTGTGGCTCTGGGTCCCTGTCGTGCTGGGTCAGTGCTTGGAGGCCCTGCGCTGGGGCAGGTGCAGGCTGCACGAGGACCGGTTCCTGCAGAGGCCTGCAGCTGGACTCCGCAGCTCAGGGCTGGAGGGCACGAGCCAGCAGCCGGCTCTGACTGGCCCTGGGGGCCTCGACTGCAGGCACAGCTGGTCCTGCCCCAGCTGTGGGCCTCGCCCAGCCTCGCTCAGCTCCCATGGCCGCCTGTCCATGGGTGGCCCGAGCAGGACAGGGAGCTGCAGAGTGGGGAGAGAGGGCTCCAGGGGCCGCTGCTCGCTGGGAGCCCAGGGTTGCAGAACCGACCTTCTCTGTAGGCGGGTGCATCCTCACCGTCACCACCCCGAGGCCAGGGACATCCCTTAGCTGGGCTGTGGGACAGTGTCCAGCTCACCCCGACCCCGTGGAAGGGCCCCGTGGAGCCAAGCTGTCTCTGAGGCTTCTCTGAGGACGGTGTCCAGCACCTGGGGTGCTGCCCCGCTGGCCCAGCGCTTCTCCGCATCTGCCTTCCTCCGCTCATCCGGCACCAGGGTGGGTCCCGGCAGCCACCGCCTGTCTCCTCCCCGTCTAGGCCCTGCAGCCCCCTGACCTGGGACAGCAGCCCAGGCCTTGCTGGACCTGCAGGTCTGGAGCGCTGAGCCTGTCGCCAGGCCCACCCAGGAGGGTCTTAGCACAGCTGCAGGTCTCACGATGGAAACGACATATCTGATGGTTTTCGTGAGAACCTTTCTTGAGCCTGCCTCTGTGGAAGCCTTCTCTGCTCTTGCTCTTCGAGGAGTCCTGCTGTAGAAAGGCTGAAGGCCTGCCCAGGCGAGGTCCTTCAGGGCACACCTGCATGGTGTTCACACTGCAGCTCCGAAGCAGCCCGCTGCAGGACGAGTCTCAGCAGATCGTCCACCCGGTCGGCACCCCGCTCGTGGGAGTGCCCGCAGCCAGGATCCTCTCTGGTCAGCCAGGAGACTCTCTTGGGGAGTCTCGTCACTTAGAACCAAGAACCTTCAGACTGAGCCGAGATGGGCCCTGGGGTCAGACTTTGTGCTGAAATTCTACATTCACCCACCCGTTGCCTGGCCTCCTAAGATTTGGTGTTTTCATTAGTCAAACGAGAATGAAAACATAACCAACCCCTACCTCATGGGGATATTTTGAAGGCTGAGCATAGAGAAAGGACATTGAACGATAGCAAAGGCAGGTGTCAGGCTGAGGGCCCGCAGAGGGCAGTGCAGGTGCAGTCCTGGAGGGTCACAGGCTGTGAGCCTGCGTCCACAGGCCCGGCTTTCAGGTTGGAGCTGACGCCCCTCTGCTGGCTGGACTCCATGGCTGTGGCCCCCAGAGCCTGTCTGGGCCCGCTGTGGGCGTCCCTCACACGGGTCCTCCCAACTGCTCTCTCCGAGCAGCCGTCTGCTGGACGTCCACCCCCCACTGTCCTGCTGGCCCTCCTGCGACCTCTCAGCACTGGGTGGTGTTTGCTTGCTCAAGGGCTCTCAGCCACTCCAAGCAGGGCCAGCTCTGTCCTCGTCGCCCTCCACGTGCATGGTCCTGGGTGATGCTGGGTACAGTGAGGCCCAACAGGCACCTGCTCTGTGGAGCGTCCTGGTCAGGGCAGTGTGCTGATCGAAGGGGCACATGACGGACGGCAGAGTTCTGAAGGCCTTGTGTGCTGATGCTGATGCTGAGGGAAGAGGTGGCCCCGAGGAACAACGTGGGCCACGCGTTGCACACTAGTGACGAGGGACAGGGCACTTGGTCAGTTGCACAGACGCTGAGTTGGCACTTCTCAGACCAGGAACGGGACCCCCGAGTTTCCAGAAGCTTCCCTCAGAGGGGAGAGAGGGACCTCCCTGAGCACCCAGCCCTACTCTCCTCCTGTCCTGTCCTGTCCCTGCTAAGAGGCAGGGGCAGTGTGCGCAAGGACCAGTGAGTCCCCAGCAAGGACTTGCACAGGCAGCTGCGAGCTGCAGGAGGCCCTGGAATGAGGGCCGCGCCCAGCTACCCGGAACCTGGCTCAGGGAGGCCGATGCCCCGCCTCACACCATGGGGCTTCCTCCAGTGACCCCAGTGAGCAGGGCCTGGGCCTTGCCCAGAGCGAGAGGCAGACCAGGTGCTTGGGGCCTCCTCTGCAGGGCCTCCTGGCTTTGGTGTCTCCACATGGCAGCACCCTGTCATCCCATGGTCTGCAGTAAGAGAGGGTGAGGGGCGTGTGCCCTTCTGTCCTCGGCTCCCACTGAGGTCTCCACTGAGGTCAGCCTGGAACCTGGTTGCTCAGAAGTCAGCTCCATCAGGCCCAGGGCAGAGGCTGCTGCGAAGCCGGCTGGGTGCTTCCCTCTCCCCATCTCCAAAGGCTGACTTAAGAAAGTCCTGGTGAAGTGCGTTTACATAGGAGTGCGCACGGGCATCTCCTCCCCTGGGCCTCTGCTGCCTCCAAGCAGGGCTGTGTGCCTCGAAGGAGGCGCTGGCCGCGGCCAGGGGGAGCGCTCGGCTTTCCCGCAGGAGCCGCTTCGGACGCCCACGAGCTGGGAGCCGCTTCCAGTGCGCCCCGAGACCGAGGAGCGGCGGGCGGCTGTTTCAGTCCACGATCCGCCGCTGGGAGTGGCCGGGAGGCCTCGGGAAGCGCTGCAGCGACAGGGCGGGACGCTCAGTCGGACGACCGCGCAGAGCGAGGCGCAGTGCGGCAAGGCGCTCCGCGGGCCTTGCGTTCCGACCCGGTGAGCGCGCCTGGGTCGAGTTTGGAAGGGCGTCCCGGGGCGGGCCTGGCGCGGCGCGGTGGCAGCTCCCCGCGGACGCACTGCCACCTGGTGGCGGCTCACGCTGCCTGCGCTCGGCCTGGCCGCCGGCAGGTGGGGCTCCGCGGCGTCGGGAGTTCTCCCGGGAATCTGCGGGAAGGAGAGCCAGGCCGGGGCCAGGGGTGCAGGCCGCGCCCGCCGTCCGGACGGCTTCCCGTGAGCCCGGCGGCCCTCAGCGCGGGAGGGCCGGTGAGCACGCTGCCCACGGCCGCCCGACGGCAGGCGGCGCCGCTTCCCGCCAGCGCTTCAGGCTCACAGGGAGGTCCGGAGGCCCCGTGTTTCATCAGGATGTCGCTCAAAGGGGACTGTCCCCGGACAGCTTTGGTTGACATTTGCTAAGCAAGAAGAGTGTCGCGTGTGGTTAGCGAGACAGGAGGTGCTGCTCACTGGGAAGGAGACTAAGTGATCCCAGAGAGCAGACAGGTCACTCTGGGAGTTTGGGTTCGCTGTGCCGTAGGAGGTGCCTGAGGGTGAGCAAGGATTTGGCTGGAGGCCACGCCTGCACAAGCCCACCGCCACACAGCCAAACACCTGGAGCAGGCAGACCTTTGTGCCCAGTGCAGGGGCGAGGCTGTTCTGTGATGGTGATGTTTCACAGTGCTATGCAGCGTTCTTTCCTGTGACCACGCTACCTGTGCGACGCTCTGCACACACCGTGCCATGCGGGAAATGGAGTAGGGTTAGGATAGCCTCTGTTACTCCGGCTGTCGATGTGTGTGAATCTGTAGCTGCCTGGAGATGACCAGGAGGGCACACTAGCCAGCCTCACCTGTGCTTGCCAGCCAGTCCTCCCTGAACCTCTTCCCGCAGGGGATGTTCAGGGAGCAGGCAGAAGGCTAACTCCTGAGCTGGTGGAATTCCAGCCTCTGATTCTTTTTCATCTTCCCTGCATCAGCGTGGAGGGTGTGTGTGACCCTTCTCCATCCAGGATCCAAAACTCACAGGGTTTTCTCCTCCAAAGCCCGTGCCAGACAGGGAGACCTCAAGCCGTGGCAGGCAGCTCGGCCATGCCACAGGGCAGAGGCAGCCTGGTCCCCAGGCCTCTCCCTCCCCTGGCCTGTAGTGCGTCTGTGGCATGGCCAGGTCAGGGACTGGCACTGCAGGAACCCTGTTTGGGGAGATGGCTTAAATTGCGGTTGACTATGGGCCATAAGGATTTGGGCATTGTCGCCTTCTGTAGTGTCACGGGACTTGGCCCGGGATCTAGAGTGACTTGGCCGAGATTGCTGATCGGGTCAGCGCCATTTTGGTGGTGTGTGTGGCGCGTGTTAGTCGTTGTTAGAGCCAGAGAGAAAAGTTATCAGAATAAAAAGCTGTTTGTCTCCGGTTTGCCTCTGAACTTCTTCCCGCGGCTCCGCTGCTCCAAGCGGCCATCGCTGCAGGCGGCCACAGGCACCACCACAGCTCGTGCATGCTCAGCCCCGGAGCCCTGCACAGCCTCCCTGCACCACGGGACCCGCTTTGTGCACTCTGGGGTCTGGCCGTGGTGTGTAGCGGGTGCCGGGGGAGCCCTCCACCTGCGAGATGGGTCAGAGAGGCGCCCCACAGGCACTTTGTGAGGGTTTTGCTGTGTCCCACGAAGGCCCTATCCAGGCCCTGTCCACACAGGGCTTTAGAAAGAGCCATGCAGACCTGGACAGCTCTGAGCCCCATCTCGTCCCATAAGAGAGTGGGGAAAGTGGGGGCGGGGGACAAACCTGAGATGAGAGGCCGCACCCTTCTGAGTCGACAGGAACACCAGCAGACCTGAATACAGGTCCCTGCCCTTGGTCCCCAGAGCAGCTGGGCCAGGGGAGTCAGAAACAGGTCCCTCCCCACCAGATGAAGTCTAGGGTCCAGGCCGGGTGCAGGATCCTTCAGTAAGGTACGGGTCCCAGGGAGGGCACGCACGTGCCAGTCAGTATCTCCTTAAAGGGACGCTGTGTTCTTACAGGGCTGTGTGCTTCAGGACGCAGCCCACCCGAGGGGTCTGATGCGCGCTCATGCCCCTGTGTGGCCGAGGCGGCAGGGGCGGCAGGAGCAGCGCGTGGGAGGCCCTGAACGCTGTGGCTATGAGCAGAGCGGCCAGCGGGGGCCGCAGACTGGCAGGTGCTGATCCTTGGAGACCTGACTGGGGTGGATGCCAGCCCTTGGCAAGGGTAAGGGTGAGGAGAGTGTGTGTCTGGGCAAGAGGGCACTGGAGTTGGCCCTGTGGCTAGCTCCCTCCAGCAGCAGGGTGACCCTGCAGGGGGCTGGGGAAGGAGGCCCAGGAGTTGTGGGAGGCTGGTGGAGGAGGCTGGTGGAGGTGGGCGAGGCCCGAGCAGCCTTCTGCCTCTGCTGGACTGGCATTTGGCTGGGCACTGGGTTCTGGACACAGTACTCCCTCAGAGTTCTGTGGGCACAGCTGCACCTGCTCTAGTTCCCAGTGGCGAGTGTCCCTCAGAGCCCCTCTCCTGGCCTCTGTCCCTGTCTCTGTCTCCCCACCCAGGTCTTCAGGAGTCGTGGTGACGATGTCTGCAGGCGTCTGTGACAGTTCCAGGTGTGGACCTGGAGAGGCTGCAGTGCCCCGCCACCCCATCCAACACCCAGCTCCCTGTTGCTGCGATGGCCTTCCCAGGCTGTGGGCGTCTGTGGCCAGCTGGACTGCTGCCGACTCCCCGCTGTGCCTGGCGGCTGGTTGAAGGAGAGCAGAAGGAGGGTGGCCTGGGAAGAACTGCTGTCCCTGGCGGCAGGGCCGGCACCTGCCCAAGAGTCTTCAGCCTGCTGGTGGCCCCGAGGGCTTCGGTCTGGCCTGGGTGGAGGATGCAGTTCCTTCATGACCCCTGCCGCCCTCCTCCGGGTCTGCTTGCCTCCAGCATCTTCCTGGTGCCGTGGGAGAGCCTCCCTGGGAGTACCTGGAGTTGCGGAGCAGCCTGGGGTTGGGGTGTGTGTGTGTTCTCTCTCCTTGGCGACACTCTCCCTTCCATTTTCTCCGTTTCTTCAACATTTTAAGAAGCTCTTGTTAGTTGCTTATTAGACCTGGATACTCGTTTTTTCTTTAGATATGTTTGATCCTCTTCCATCTCTGTAGAGTTTGGGGGAGACCCCTCAACTTGATGTCCACTGATTCTTTAAAGGTGGGCTTCTTGGACTGTGCGTATGTCCCCTGTAGTGCTCTCCCTGTCCTCCTTTCCTGAGCGACGATGGACTGTCCCCTGTAGTGCTCTCCCTGTCCTCCTTTCCTGGGCGACGATGGACTGTCCCCTGTAGTGCTCCCCCTGTCCTTTCCTGAGCGACGATGACATGTCCCCTGTAGTGCTCCCCCTGTCCTCCTTTCCTGAGTGACGATGACATGTCCCCTGTAGTGCTCTCCCTGTCCTCCTTTCCTGAGCGACGATGACATGTCACCTGTAGTGCTCTCCCTGTCCTTTCCTGGGCGACGATGGACTGTCCCCTGTAGTGCTCCCCCTGTCCTTTCCTGAGCGACGATGACATGTCACCTGTAGTGCTCTCCCTGTCCTTTCCTGGGCGACGATGACATGTCCCCTGTAGTGCTCCCCCTGTCCTTTCCTGGGCGACGATGGACTGTCCCCTGTAGTGCTCTCCCTGTCCTCCTTTCCTGAGTGACGATGGCATGTCCCCTGTAGTGCTCTCCCTGTCCTTTCCTGAGTGACGATGACATGTCACCTGTAGTGCTCCCCCTGTCCTCCTTTCCTGAGTGACGATGGACTGTCCCCTGTAGTGCTCTCCCTGTCCTTTCCTGGGCGACGATGACATGTCCCCTGTAGTGCTCCCCCTGTCCTTTCCTGAGTGACGATGGACTGTCCCCTGTAGTGCTCTCCCTGTCCTTTCCTGAGCGACGATGACATGTCCCCTGTAGTGCTCCCCCTGTCCTTTCCTGGGCGACGATGGACTGTCCCCTGTAGTGCTCTCCCTGTCCTCCTTTCCTGAGTGACGATGGCATGTCCCTGTAGTGCTCTCCCTGTCCTTTCCTGAGTGACGATGACATGTCACCTGTAGTGCTCCCCCTGTCCTCCTTTCCTGAGTGACGATGACATGTCACCTGTAGTGCTCTCCCTGTCCTTTCCTGAGTGACGATGACATGTCCCCTGTAGTGCTCCCCCTGTCCTTTCCTTAGTGACGATGACATGTCACCTGTAGTGCTCTCCCTGTCCTTTCCTGAGTGACGATGACATGTCACCTGTAGTGCTCTCCCTGTCCTTTCCTGAGCGACGATGGCATGTCCCTTGTAGTGCTCCCCCTGTCCTTTCCTGAGTGACGATGGACTGTCCCCTGTAGTGCTCTCCCTGTCCTTTCCTGAGTGACGATGACATGTCACCTGTAGTGCTCCCCCTGTCCTCCTTCCCTGAGTGACGATGACATGTCACCTGTAGTGCTCTCACCTGTCCTTTCCTGAGTGACGATGACATGTCCCCTGTAGTGCTCCCCCTGTCCTTTCCTTAGTGACGATGACATGTCACCTGTAGTGCTCTCCCTGTCCTTTCCTGAGTGACGATGACATGTCACCTGTAGTGCTCTCCCTGTCCTTTCCTGAGCGACGATGGCATGTCCCTTGTAGTGCTCCCCCTGTCCTTTCCTGAGTGACGATGGACTGTCCCCTGTAGTGCTCTCCCTGTCCTTTCCTGAGTGACGATGACATGTCACCTGTAGTGCTCCCCCTGTCCTCCTTTCCTGAGTGACGATGACATGTCCCCTGTAGTGCTCTCCCTGTCCTTTCCTGAGTGACGATGACATGTCCCCTGTAGTGCTCCCCCTGTCCTTTCCTGAGTGACGATGACATGTCACCTGTAGTGCTCTCCCTGTCCTTTCCTGAGTGACGATGACATGTCCCCTGTAGTGCTCCCCCTGTCCTTTCCTGAGCGACGATGACACGTCCCCTGTAGTGCTCCCCCTGTCCTCCTTTCCTGAGCGACGATGACATGTCCCCTGTAGTGCTCCCCCTGTCCTTTCCTGAGCGACAATGACATGTCCCCTGTAGTGCTCCCCCTGTCCTTTCCTGAGCGACAATGACATGTCCCCTGTAGTGCTCCCCCTGTCCTTTCCTGAGCGACGATGACATGTCCCCTGTAGTGCTCCCCCTGTCCTTTCCTGAGTGACGATGGCATGTCACCTGTAGTGCTCCCCCTGTCCTTTCCTGAGTGACGATGGACTGTCCCCTGTAGTGCTCCCCCTGTCCTTTCCTGAGCGACAATGACATGTCCCTTGTAGTGCTCCCCTGTCCTTTCCTGAGTGACGATGACATGTCCCCTGTAGTGCTCCCCCTGTCCTTTCCTGAGCGACGATGACATGTCCCCTGTAGTGCTCTCCCTGTCCTCCTTTCCTGGGCGACGATGGACTGTCCCCTGTAGTGCTCCCCCTGTCCTTTCCTGAGCGACGATGGCATGTCCCCTGTAGTGCTCTCCCTGTCCTCCTTTCCTGGGCGACGATGGCCCGCGGTCTGAAGGGTGTCCTTCTCTATGTGGAGGCTTCTTTTGCTCTCGGTCCCCTCCTTCGGGTGTGTTCGCTACTTCTGGTCTTGGGCACTTCACGAGGGGCTCGTCCCACATGGTCACAGTCCCTGAGGACCCATTCAGCCCTCGCAGGCACCAGTGGCCTGGCCCTCGCCCTGGGCCTGCTGCTCTGCAGGGCTGGGCTGGTGGAGACTGGGCCTCCTCTTGGCTCTGGGGTCCTGGGGCGGCTCTGCACGCTCCTCTGCTCCTGTGTGTGGAGCGGGTCTCCATCCCCCGCCGCTGTCCCTGCTGGGCGCAGTGGTGGGTGGCAGGGCCTCCCGACCCCTGCGACCCCTGGACACTCCCAGCTGCCGCCCTCAGCCATGTGGGCCTGGGGAGCTCTGCTGGGCCCGCCTGCAGCTCCTCCTCCCCTCCGTGCCTCCTGCTCCGTCTCTGCACTGCCCTCCCACACCTGCAGCTGCTCAGCTGGCCAGCGGCACAGGGCCAGGGAGGCCCTCTCGCACCTGCTGTGCCGTTGGCGTCGTGTGGCTGACAGCGAGCCAGCCCCGACAGGCCGCAAGGAGAGGCTTCTCTTGGCCCTTTCGGGAGGCGCGAGTGCGCTGGCTGCGCGGCCTGTCTGCCAAAGGATGGGGGTCCTCCCCCTGCACCTGGGAGCATGGCCGTACTTGGAAATAGGGTCTTCAGGAGGTGATCAGGCCTAGATTCCTACTCCAATATGACCAGTGTCCTCCTACGAGGAGGAGACGGGGACACAGACGTGGGAAGACAGGCACGGGGCCGGGGCCACGCACCACCAGAACTGCTGCTGTGGGCGGGAGGCGGGCACCCGACTCCTCACTGCTGGCCCCGTTTGCCTGCTTGTTTGGGCTGATCTGTGTGGTGGCCTCTCATCTGGTGGTGCCATGTGGGTCCCTAGCCAGACGTCTTCCCGGGACCCAGGAGATTTCTGTTCTCTCTCTACCGTGTGGACAATGACTGTTACGAGGATTTGAGCTTTGGCCAAGAGTGGCCTCAGATGGCCCGGTGTGGGAGGGATCAGCTGTAAAGGAGAGACACCTGTGCAGGGGGCACCAGGCCACAGTGGCCCCGACAAGGGCGTGGGGGCCAGCGGGCAGGAGCCTGGCTATTGCACCCTGTCCCTCTAGGGCCTTTGGCTCTGAGGTCCTGCAGGGGCCAGGGGTTGGAAGTGGGCACAGACAGTGGCCACTGGGAGCGAGCTGGGCTGGGCACTTGGGACATCTCCTCTGGTTTCCTGGGAGGAGGTGGAAAGGGGGTCTCAGGCCTGCAGAATGGCTGGCGCTGTGGCTGGCATGCCTGGCAGGCCTGTGGCATCCATGGTAGCCCAGTCTCGTGTGGTCACTCACACTTAGGTCTATCAACTGAAAGCGAGCAACATCAGAAGGTCCATCTCTGTCCCTCAGGCCAAGCGGAAGCACTCAGAAGCCTCGGGAGTTGGGATGCTTTGTCACTGTGCAGGCCTGGGCACGCTGAGCCTGTTGGCGGGATGTGATGAGGGGTGAGAAGGGCACGGACCAGCACCACCTGGTGAGGCCTCCTGGGAGGACAGGGTGCCCAGAGGGACTGCTGGGGTGATGCATGCCTTCTCATCGGGGACTGGACACTGTTTTGAAATTAGATTCTAAATAAAGAGTGGTTTTTCTTGTGAAATGATTTTTAAAAAGCTGGCCTCAACGAACACA
Organism: Tamias sibiricus; assembly: GCA_025594165.1. NCBI lineage: Eukaryota > Metazoa > Chordata > Mammalia > Rodentia > Sciuridae > Tamias > Tamias sibiricus. Next base: position 99,161,029 of record CM046670.1, on the reverse strand, counting down.
CCATTGCGCTTAGAATGCTGTCCTAAGCCTTTCTTATACATGTGACCTTCGCTGTCCATCAGGTGGACTCTGCCAGGGCTTTCCTTCTGCCCCATGCAGTACAATGCTTTCCAAAGGTGGCTTGGAGGACCCTGTGCCCAGCAGTGCTGAGAAGGGCCCCACTTCTGGGAAGTATGGCACCCCCTGATGTGCCCTGACTGCACAGTGCTCAGAGGTGAGGGGAGGGGAGGGGACAGAGGACAATGCGTCAGAGGCTAGCATAGGCCTGGAGCAAGTGCAGGTCTGATGGAAGGCTGGGCTCCAGGAGGACCAAGGCTGGGCTCCAGGAGGACCAAGACTCACTCCAGGGGGACCAAGGCTGGGCTCCAGGAGGACCAAGGCTGGCTCCAAGAGGACCAAGGCTGGGCTCCAGGAGGACCAAGGCTGGGCTCCAGGAGGACCAAGGCAGGCTCCAGGAGGACCACAGCTGGGCTCCAGGAGGACCAAGGCTGGGCTCCAGGAGGACCAAGGCTGGCTCCAAGAGGACCAAGGCTGGGCTCCAGGAGGACCAAGACTCACTCCAGGGGGACCAAGGCAGGCTCCAGGAGGACCACGGCTGGGCTCCAGGAGGACCACGGCTGGGCTCCAGGAGGACCAAGGCAGGCTCCAGGAAGACCAAGGCAGGCTCCAGGAGGACCAAGGCTGGGCTCCAGGAGGACCAAGGCTGGGCTCCAGGAGGACCAAGGCAGGCTCCAGGAGGACCACAGCTGGGCTCCAGGAGGACCAAGGCTGGGCTCCAGGAGGACCAAGGCTGGCTCCAAGAGGACCAAGGCTGGGCTCCAGGAGGACCAAGACTCACTCCAGGGGGACCAAGGCAGGCTCCAGGAGGACCACGGCTGGGCTCCAGGAGGACCACGGCTGGGCTCCAGGAGGACCAAGGCAGGCTCCAGGAAGACCAAGGCAGGCTCCAGGAGGACCACAGCTGGGCTCCAGGGGACCAAGGCTGGGCTCCAGGAGGACCAAGGCAGGCTCCAGGAAGACCAAGGCAGGCTCCAGGAAGACCAAGGCAGGCTCCAGGAGGACCAAGGCTGGCTCCAGGGAGACCAAGGCAGGCTCCAGGAGGACCACGGCTGGGCTCCAGGAGGACCAAGGCCGGGCTCCAGGAGGACCAAGGCTGGCTCCAGGAAGATCAAGGCAGGCTCCAGGAGGACCACGGCTGGGCTCCAGGAAGATAAAGGCAGGCTCCAGGAAGATCAAGGCAGGCTCCAGGAGGACCAAGGCTGGGCTCCAGGAAGATCAAGGCAGGCTCCAGGAGGACCACAGCTGGGCTCCAGGGGGACCAAGGCTGGGCTCCAGGAAGATCAAGGCAGGCTCCAGGAGGACCAAGGCTGGGCTCCAGGGGGACCAAGGCTGGGCTCCAGGAGGACCAAGGCAGGCTCCAGGAAGACCAAGGCTGGGCTCCAGGAGGACCAAGGCTGGGCTCCAGGAGGACCAAGGCCGGGCTCCAGGAGGACCAAGGCAGGCAGAACAGCCCCAGCAGAAGCACTGGCAGAGATTGTTCTGAACCAGGGATGGCCACAATCTCCAAGCTAATGGTGCCAAGGTCCTGAGCACTGACCACAAGGGGAGTATACTGGGGACCCTGTTGCTGGGCGGGGGCATCAGAAGTCCTGGGTAGCAAGGACATGGCCTTCGTGGGGACAGCATTCTCTGAAGGTTAAGGATGCTGCTGTTTCCCAGAGGCGGTTAGCAGGAGTTCTGACTGGGAGCCGGCCATTGGGTCCTTTCCGGTATGCCCCGTCCATCTGTTCCTCGGCCTGTCTGAGGTTTATCTTTGTGTACATCTGCCATAAGCCAGGGTTCCCTGTTGTCCTCGGGTTTGGGCTGTGGGCCTGCGAGGCCTGCAGTATCCAGACGTGGCTTCCAGCCCTCCCACGAGAGGCAGCCTCGGGGCACTGCTGCGGCCAGCTCTCCCCTGGGCCAGGGCCCTGCAGGGACGCTCTAGGGGAAAGGCTTGGTGGGTTCTGGACACACATTAGCTGCCACATTTCTGTTCTTCCTCCTTATTTTGCCATCATTTTTGCTAGAAGAATCTTTCTGCCTCAAGGAGAGTCGGGTGAAGATTAGAGAACAGGCTTTTAAGCTTCCCAGTCCGGGTTTCTGGAGTCGCCCGGCCCAGCGGCAGCAGGAGCTCTGTGTGGGCAGGGGAGATCTGGAAGAAGACGTCCACACCTAGTAGAAGGCAAGGAGCCTCCAGGAAGGGGACCGAGAGGAGCAGCAAGTGTCCCGACGCTCTGTCTCCGAGGGCCCCTGGTGTCACAGGGGAGGTGGGAGTCGGGGAGTTATGGCTGTCAGGTAGGAGCGGCCCTGAGCCTGGACCATCCTCCAGGCCCCCCTGTTGCCCAGGGCGGCCAGTGGCCAGAGAGCAGAGTGCTGGCGAGGCCTCCAGTGCCACCCAGGGGAGCAGAGGCCTCAGGAACGGGCGGCCTGGCTGACAGCCAGAGGGACGAGGACCCTCCAGAGACTGCCCCTCCCCTGCGGTGGAAGTGCACGGAGAGCCCCACGAGCTGGACCAAGTAGGTCCTGCGTTCAGTGGAGCAGAGGCCGGGGCTGGCTCAGCTGAGAAAATGGACAGACTCTCGCAGGGCCTGTGTCGGTCAGCATGGCCACCTTGAAATGGCCGCATTCCTGAAAGCCCCCGATTCCTTCCAGGACAAAGTGCTACCATGCTTATCAGAAGACCTGAACCACACCGAGTCCCAGCCCCAGCCTCACACTGATCACGAGGACTTGAACGGTGGTTTTGTTTTTTCACTTTGTTTTTCCATTGACATTATTTCACACTCATACTGGAATCCTGAGACGTAAAGATTTTCCCCAGTGCTGGTGATAGAAGCCGGGGCTCACACATGCCAGGCAAGTGCTCTGAGCTGCGCCCCAATCCTCAAGAGAACTGGAAGCTCTGAATAGATGGAGCTTTCCATTTGTCTTCTGGCAATAAAAATGATCTTGTTTGTTTGTTTGTATGTACGATTTCTTTTTGTTTGTACATTAGTCTTCCTTATAAAATCATAACAAGCTAAGCTTGGGGGTCAGAGACTGAGCTGTCTGCTTTTTGCAGGAGCTGCCACAGTGACCACAGAGTGCCCGGCTCCTGGGCCCGAGGCTCCAGGCCCACTACCAGCGCCCTGCATGAGGCCACCCTGCAGTGTGGAGGGACCGTGTGTGGCTGGGTGATGAGGGGGTGTCTCAGAAGACCCTGCCCCACCCCTGGGAGGGAGACAAGCCACCAGGCTGCAGAGAGCCAGGTGGCCCGAGCTGGGAGCCCCGTCAGCCCAGCGCAGCCCGCAGCCTCCAGCAGGCACGTGGGCCTGGTCCAGAGAGGGAGCTGCGCTCTGCCCAGAGCTAGTCGAGCCTCGCTGAGGACCGCGGGCTCCGCGAGGCCGTTCCTGAAGGTGCCTGGCTGCAGCCTGGCGAGGCCCCCAGGCCAGGCTGCACTTCCAGCTGCAGACACAGAGCTGGGGCTGGGCCGCCACCTCGTGGCCCAGAGCACTGATCAGAAAATGGACCTGAAGCGCTCCAAGTGGTCCTGCCCCGAGTGCGGCTGGCTCGTCTGGGGCGGGGGCGGGGGCTCTGCGGCAGCGAGCCTGGGGCCACTTGGCGTCTGTGGCATGCTCACGAGGCCCCGGCCCAGGGTGTCAGGATGGTGGCTGGCGAAAGGGAGAGCGTCTCAGGAGGAAACACTCCTGCAAAAGCAGAGCGGGCTGGGCTCCACCAGGGGGACACTGTGCCAGGTGGAGGAGGCCTCGCCGAGGTGACCTGCAGGTGCCAGCCTCCCACGGGCCTGCTGGGCACACTGCACAGGACAGATGCTGATCTGAGCTCTTCCCTCCCAAACGCTTTCGTCAGATGCTGAAGTATGGAGGTCAGCCTGGAGAGGCGGCGGCAGTGCGGAGGGAGCCTCGCAGTGTGGCTCAGCCCAGGCTCGGCCGGCACCTGCTCCAGAGGGCAGGAGCAGAGCTGGAGGCTTCCTCCCCAGGACGGACCACAGGCGATCTCCACACAGGCGCCGTCCTGAAGGGAAGGGAGGGGCTGCAGGGAACTCGCGTCTCAGTGTTTGCAGCTCAGTGGACCGCTGGGCCCCAGCCTGCCCCGACAAGGCCCCGCCCCTGGGCATTCCAGCCCTGGTGCAGGCCCTGGCTCTGCCAGGCTTAGCGTGGGTGCCGCCTGCCCAGCCCTCTGAGCAGTCAGACAGACGTGGAAGCAGACTCGAGGACTTGGGCCTGGTGGGGGTGTGGTTTCTGCCTTTGCCCCAGATGTGGCAGTCTGGCCAGACGGTGCATGCCTGTGGCCTGCGGTGCGCCAGGCGGTCTGTCCACAGCGGGAGCCCAGCAAGACCCTGAGGCTGCGCACAGCTTGGCTGGACGGAAATGTTCTCCTCTACCTCGGGGGGTCGCCCTCCTGGGGTGGCCCAGCCTTCCGGGACCTCCTCCCTCCTCCCCTGTCTCCTGCAGGCCAGAGAGGGCAGAGTGTCCAGAGGCCACAGGGACGCCCTCCGCATCCTACTCCAGCCCGCAGCCAGAGCCAAGGTGGGAGCGTGGGCATGGTCCTCCTCCTGGGAGAGGCAGCGTGGGGGCGCAGGAGAGTCCACGAGGACCTTCTGAGGCGGCAGGCCCCAGGGGTCTGTGGGCACAGGGGCCAGCGTTGCTAGACACGTGAATTCAAGCCCTGTCCCGGTGGAGTTTGGATCGACTGTCAGGGTCTTGAGCACAGAAGGAGAGGGGCCTCCTCGGTCTGCACGCGTGGTCCAGACAGGGGCTGGGGAGAAGGAAGACCCGCCTGAGCTGCTCACAGACAGACAGAGAGCAGCGTCCCCAGAGAGCTGGGTGGGTGGGGTTCTCTCCTTCCCCAGGGGCCAGCTGCTGGTCCGTCTTTGGAGGCTGAAGCAGGGCCTGGCAGGCAGGTGCTCGCTCTGGGCTGGTGCGGTCTCCAGGGCATGCCCTGCTGCCCTTGCGAGTCCAGGCTTTTGTCCTCGCAGGAAGGGACCGGCCCCACACGTTTCCTCTCTCCAGGGAGGACTCCCACAGGCCCCAGGGCGAGCTCTGTGCGCGGCATCGCGAGGCTCCCTCTCCTGGGCCGTCTGTGCACTGCAGGCGAGCCCCTCGCCCAGGCTGCGCCCGGGGAAGAAAGTGCCCCACCTGCTGCCTCCAGAGGGACCCTGGTCCTCTCCCTGGCACCCTCTCTCTGTTGCCCTGGGAAACAGTGTGCCAGAGGCCTTCCCTCCTGTGCCTGTCCATCTGACATGTGGGTGAGGACCATCCTCTGGGCCAGCCTCTCCTGACTGATCTCAGGCAAAGCAGGTGATGGCAGCGACTCTCAAAGAACGTGCTCCGCGTGGAGACAGCTCTCCACAGCCTCCTGGGGACTGCCAAGCAGAGCAAGCTTCTGGAAGAGTCTGTCGCCTTTGTGATGAGCCTGGAGGAACGGAGAGGTTCACTCGCCAGTCCAGGCAACGAGGGTCTCAGGAGTGGCTGAAGAGGACACGTGCGCTGGCCAAGGCCTCTGAAAGGCACGGCACAATTCTGAAAGCATCTGGTGTTTAGAATCAGAAGCAATGAATTTAAGTTTGGAGAATCTTCCCAAGTGCACTTCAGAGGAACAAAAATCGAGGTGAGGGCCCACGGCAGGTGCCCGTGTCTGGCTGGTTCTGAGGCCCACGGCAGGTGTCCGTGTCTGGCTGGTTCTGAGGCCCGCGGCAGGTGCCCGTGTCTGGCTGGTTCCGAGGCCCGCGCAGCCATGCCCCGTGTCTGGCTGGTTCCGAGGCCCGCGGCAGGTGCCCGTGTCTGGCTGGTTCTGAGGCCCGCGGCAGGTGCCCATGTCTGGCTGGTTCTGAGGCCCGTGGCAGGTGCCCATGTCTGGCTGGTTCCGAGGCCCGCGGCAGGTGCCCCGTGTCTGGCTGGTTCTGAGGCCTGCGCAGCCATGCCCGTGACTGGCTGGTTCTGAGGCCTGCGCAGCCATGCCCCGTGTCTGGCTGGTTCCGAGGCCCACGGCAGGTGGCCGTGTCTGGCTGGTTCTGAGGCCTGCGCAGCCATGCCCCGTGTCTGGCTGGTTCTGAGGCCCACGGCAGGTGGCCGTGTCTGGCTGGTTCTGAGGCCCGCGGCAGGTGCCCGTGTCTGGCTGGTTCCGAGGCCCGTGGCAGGTGCCCGTGTCTGGCTGGTTCTCAGGCCTGTGGCAGGTGCCCATGTCTGGCTGGTTCTGAGGCCCGCGCAGCCATGCCCGTGTCTGGCTGGTTCTGAGGCCCCTGGCAGGTGCCCGTGTCTGGCTGGTTCCGAGGCCCGCGGCAGACACGGGCATGCACAGGCTCTCAGCTCTCAGCAAGTGTCCCGGTGTGCGCGGGAGGCCTTCCTGCACCCGCCACGCACTTGGGACCACCGAGACTTCTGCAGCACTCAACGTGATGCAGCTGTGTGTGAACAGCTGTCAACCTGTACCGTTTAGGGACAATGACGGGAAAGGTGCACGTGTTCTGGTTGGGTACAATGTTTTCCCTCCACCATGGGTGGAATCCTCGGTGGCTCTACTCACATGCACACGCGTGGGCTCAGTGTTAAGGAAGTCCCCTCCCCTGCAGCCCGCGTCTCTCTCCTGCCTCATGGTCACCAGGGCACACCTTCCGGGTCACCACACCTTCCGGCTCACCCCAGGCTCCGCCCAGGTCTGGCGAGGGTCTTCCGTGAAGATGGGTGTGCAGCCCATGGCCCCCCCAGACGGTTCAGACCCGACGAGCCTTCCCGGCTTCTGCTTCTCCCTCCGGACTTCTGCACACACCGAGTGACAGGCACCTGGCTGCTCTTGGATCCCGGGGCCTCAAAGCTGCACCCCAGGAACTCACAGCTGCTTCCTGTCTCTCACACTCTTGAACCCACCCTAAAGAGGCACAAAGTCCCTGGAGAGCAGAATCGTGCCCGCCACACTGAGGGGCTGTGGGTGTCCGGAGGCGGCAGCTGTGCCGTGCATGCGCGGAGCTTGAGGGAGCCCGAGGGCGCTGTGGTGGGTGGGTCAGGTGGAGATGCAGCTCTCCACCGGAGCAGGAGCTGGGTCTCCCGAGCCCACCGGGGATGGGAGTCGGGGACCTGGGAACACAGAGGATCCGGCTCTGTGAGGAGAAGGCGCCTGGCCAGACCTTGGCTCCCACTGGTGGCCACAGCCTTCTCCCTGCCTCAGTGGCCCACCCATCCCTTGGGCCGGGTCAGTGCTGGTCTAATTCCCTGGGTGCTCTGAAGGTGCAGGGGTAGATGCTCTGAGGGGTTGGATAGCCTCCTTGGCGTGAGGTCAGCCCACGGCATCACTGGCCTTGCTTTGAAGGGCGAGGAGGCCCCACGAGGCTGGGGGAAGAGGACAGGCAAGGGGCGTGCAGCGCTCCTGGCGTGCTGGGCAGGTGCCCTGGGACAGCAGTGCTGTGTCCAGGGTCGCTGGGTGCACAGTGAGCCTCCCACGGCCTCCCTTCCAGCTCCGTCCTCCCCACCCTTGTCTGCTGTGGCTGACGGCGAGAGTTGCAGGGAAGTCCCACCTGCCTTGGCTCCGTGTCCGCAGCTGCCGGCCCTACTCACTGAAGCTCTGCCTTCAGATGGCCACAGGTAGCACTGTCCCCGCCTGACTCGGTACCCCTGCCTCTGGCCACGGAGACCTCCAGGATGGCCTCCTCCCCTGGCCTCCCTGCTCGGGTGCGCACAGCCACACCTGTCCTCCTTGGCGAGTGACTTCCGCTGAGCCGGGCCCCACCGGCTCCCTGGCCTTCCCATGTCTCGTTCCTTCTCTTCAGACACCAAGGGCCCAGTCTCCTCCTCCTGGCTCCCTCTCACCCAGACCTCCTAGGCTGCCCGTCACGTCCGTGGTGTGGCCTTGGCTCACCACAGGCCTTCAGCTGTCTCAGACCCCTCCTAAGCATGACTCTACCAAGTCCCCGGGCCATTTTGGAGGCCAACAGTTGTTTTGATGCCCCAGCTGGCTGGCCCTCTGCCACGTGACCCTCGTGGGTGGACAGACTCCTCTGTGGCCCCCGCATTGCTGCGCCTGGTCTCTTGCCCACGGCGTCTCCACCTCTCTGGTGGCCTCTGCCATCCACCTGCCAGCAGGCATCAGTGACCTCCAGAGCTGTCCTGGCCATGACCCACCCCATCCTAGTCCTGGTCCCTGTAGTCCTGGGGTCAGGAGTGACCAGGTGTTGCTCTTTCTGGGCCACCCCTGCTCAGCTGCCAGATGGACACATTTCTACTTCCACGTGGCACAAAGTCTCAGACGGACATATTTAAAGTGAAGCCATCGTCACTCCCTCAGTGGTGGTCTGAATGCTTGCGTCCCCTGAAGTCACATGCTGCCACCCGGCAGGGGCCTCGTCGTGGCCGTGCTTGCTGGTGGGTCAGGACCACCAGTGCACAGGCACCACGCTGGCTGGCTGACTGCTGGGACACGCCTGTGGTCTGGAAGGGCGGGCCCGCGGCTCAAGAGCTCCTCCGTGGAAAGCCCAGCTTTGACTCAGCTCCGCCTTCCTTCAGAGGAGACTCTGCGGGAATCAGGGTGGGAGAGAAGCCCTCCCACCCAGCCTCCTGCTCGCAGAGAATGCGCTCCCTGCAGGACTGGCCAGGAGGGGAGGCCACACTGACCAGCGCACAGCTGGGGCCTGGGCATGGTTTCGAGGGCGCCTGGTTTCTTGAGCAACCAGGGCCTGGAAGCCATGACCGTCGTCCCTGCTTCATCTGCTCCTTAGCTCCCGCCTCTGCTGGAGAGAAGTCCTCCACCTGGGCAGTGTCGCGACAGGGCGGGCCGAGCCCCCCTCTCTGCTTCAACCCGGGCTGGCTCTGCTTCCCAAGCAGCTCGCGCCAGGGCACGTGAGGCGTGTGGCCACACTCTCCACGCACGGGCAGGGACGTGCCCACGGACGCAGGCTCGGGAAAGCTCCCGGCAGCCCGGGAAGCCTGGGAAGGCCAGGGCCCAGGGACGGAAGCAGGCCGCACGACCGACTCTCCAGTAAGCTCAGTTTCCGGGCGCAGCCGTGTTCGCAGCCGACGTTAATACGACCGTATTTTCAGAAAATGACACCCAGCCCACCTGAGGAGGTAAACAGACGCTGTTCGACAGGTGAAGGCAGTGGTCAGCACACACGGGACAGCGTCACCGGCCTGCAGAAGGACGGGACCCCACGGGCTGCAGTGTGGGACGGACAGCAGGACGCTGCACTGAGTGAGAGGAGCCAGCCGCAGAGGGACAAAGGCAGCAGGAGCCCACTCACGTGAGGTCCCTGGCGCCAGCGTACTCAGAGACACGGGGGTGACATGGGGTGAGGACGGGCAGCCGTTGCAGTGGGGACCTGCTTCTGCCTGGGGAGCTGAGGCAGTCCTGGAGACGGCTGGCAGCCAGGTGGACGCCAGGGACGCCACCAGCCATGTGTCCAGGCTCGGCTAAGACGGGGAGCCTGGGCCGCGCGTGTGGGTCACCACCCCGAAACAGAAAGCCGGACCCAAGGGGCTCCGTCCCCTCTGGCTGCACCGTGGGCCTCCTATCCGCCCTGCGTGCCCGTCTTTTAGTGCCCCGAAGGCCCTGGCTGCACCACGTCCAGTGCGCCTGGAGGACGGCAGGCAGCGTCCAGCCCTGGTCCAGCCTCTGCTCTCCGTGCAGCCCTCACAGAAGCCACCTGAGACCGACATGCCGCCTTCCCGTCACAGCCCGGCCCACGCCTGCTGTGTCCCCAGCAGGTCTGGCAGTGGCTGGCCCTGGGGGGCACCTCACTCATGCCCTGGGCCTCTGTGGCCTCCAAGGACGGGGACCCTGAGGGTGCTGTCTGCTGAGTGTGGGGTGAGGTGGTGCCCGCTGGAGGTCGGGCCGCAGTGCTCTAGCTGATGTGCAGGGGACGCTGTAGCCTTGGAGCTGTGGCTTTCCTCACGAGGTGTAACTGCACCCCAAGATCCTCTGCTCATGGGCAGGCTGCCGGGCACTCAGCCAGAGGCCCTGTGGGAATGGCCCTGGGGGAAGGAAAGAGGGGGTGGGCGAGCCAGGTGGGCGAGCCCACAGCAGAGCATCGGCGTTGGGGGAAGCCTGGGGCAGGGTGTGCCCACCAGGCCCTGTCTGTGGGCCGAGATCCCTCTCCCCACGCAGGGCTCTCGTCCTGTCAATCGGAAGTTTGGAGACAGGCGTGAGCACCTCCTATGTGGCACCTCGGCAAGAGCCGCACTTCCCTGGGTGTGACCCCTGGGGAGCCTCAGCCCCGCCCGAGGCGTGGCCCAGTCTGGGAGTGCCTGGAATCGCTCCTCGTGCTGCGTGGGGCTGTGTCCTGCAGGGCTGGCCGCCAAGCGCATGCGGGCGTGGGCAGAGGGGCCTGCATCCTGGCCCTTCGGAGACACTGGTAGGGTCAGTCAGGAAGGAGCCAGGAAGGGTCATCCTGCTGGCCTTGGTGTGCTGTGGACAAGGCCCCTGTCCTTGTGCAGCTATCTAAGGGACACAGGACGCATCTATTGGTGTGGAAGGGACCAAACAGCTCAGGGGCAGGAGCCTCCTGGTGTGAGCTCTTCTTTCAAGGGTCCGCCTGCCTTGGGAGGGACAGGGAATGACATGCAGTCTCTCTCTCTGAGTGTGTTTAGAGCATTTGAAGTCTCCACCTGAGCAGGGACGCCATCAACACTCCAAAGCAATGCTCGTAGGTGTGGGGGGCTCGGCCGTCGGCCGTCCTGGGTGCGCTGCTGCGCTTCTGGGCTGCAGTCTCCACTGCTCGCTTTGTGTTCTAGGGGTCCCATGGAGGGGGCAGGATGCACAGGGCTCTGCGGGGAACACCTGGTGGCGCAGCAGCAAGGCGACCTCGAGGAACCTCCCCCAGGGCAGCTGCTCGCGCTGCACGAAGGGCCCGGGCTCCCCGGCCATGCTGGACACGAGTGGAATGGGCCCTGCTGGCCCTGGAGGCCTGTCTCTGCTCAGGCCTGTCATCTCCCCAAGGAGCCCATCAGGCTGTGCGCCTCAAAACAGGGCTCTTCCAAGACAGTCCAACCTCGTGTCTCTCTTTAAGTTAAGCAGAGTTAAGGGGCCTTTAGGGTCCTGGGCAGTTTTGGTTTGCATGTCTCTGACATAAGGCTGCGGGGCAGAGGTCTCTGTCCCACCGGGGTCCTGCAAGTTCCAGCCAAGCTCAAGGAGGTGGCCTGCCGATGGCGTGTGCAGTCAGAGCCCCTCTACCGGGGTCCTGGTGAGCAGCACTTGAGCACCCTCTCAAGGAGCAGAGGAGGCCGCGCAGTGGGCGCGTTCCAAGCAGACTTGGAGTCCTGCTCGGTTGCCTGATTTGGCCCGAGAGATGGTCATCACTTTTCTAAGTGGCGACAAAGCCGCCGGGCAGCTGGGCAGCTGCAGCTAGACGGCCCGCTGCGGCCAGCACTCACCTGCGGTGTGTGAGGAAGCTGCCGCTGACGTGCCCCGACCCGTCGCACCCTGGGGTGGGGCAGGACATGCCTTCCGTCTTGACCGACTTCCAGGAGAACTGGGAGCCGTTGAGGTACCCGTCTTTCTGCCTCTTGGCTGCCAAGGGGCATCCTGAGGCGCTGCGGTGGGACGCGTACTTCCCAGTGATGTGGCCCTGACCGTCACAGCCTGGGACAGGACACCTGGACAGCAGACAGAGGGGACAAACGTCACTGTCTTTGCTCGAGGACCGCACAGGCAAAGGAAAGGGAGCCTGTGTGGTCAGCTGGCGGAGGAGGGCGCCACCTGGTGGAGCCCAGCAGGGCGCCCTGGGCACACTGCAGCCAGCCAAGGCCCTCTGGATCAAGGCCCAAGTTTTATTTTGTTTCAATGGATTTTTTTCTCCAAAAATACTGAGATTGGACTTCAGAAAGACCACCAGGGCCTCCTGCAGACTTCTGACATGTGCACAGTTGCACTGGTGTGGGGCAGACACCCCCGCACAGGCTGGAGGCTCTGCCCAGCCAGATCTCTCAGGCAACCCAGCGGGCTCTGGGCTTAACTGAGGGGCCAGGATCAGCCAGGATATCAGTAAAATATTCACTTTCGTTTCCTACTTAATTCCTTCATAAACCTGCACGAGTCTGCCTCTCCTGTCAGTTCTGCTGGGGAGAGGGAGTTTCTCGGTTTTGATTTTGATTTGATTACTCAGAATATCAGCAATACAAGCTTATTGGTGAACATCACCTGTCATTTCCTGGCCAATCTGCACATGTGGTTCTGGTTTACCTGACCTCCCAGTTTATTGAAATTTCAGCAGATGTCCACTATGACCATGGGCTCTTTTTCTTATGGATGCTCACTGGCTTCTTTAATAGTTCCTGGCCTCCCTGACCCTCCTCTTACCTGATTGGCTCCTGGTCTTCTTTATCTTCTTTGCTTTGTGCTATCCGGATGCCACTTTTTTTTGCTCTCGGACACCCTGAAAGGCTGAAAGAAAAACACGTCTCAGAATCAGCCCACACCTGACTCTGGCAGGCTTTCCTCACCAGGGTGGAGGCTGTGCCTTGGTTCTCTCAAGCTTGTGCTTCTGGGGATGAGACCCATCTGGGGAGGAGGCTGCCCCTGCACCCTCTCAAAGCCTGTCCCTCCTGTCCTTCCCAAGGGCGTCAGAGACTGGGGTGGCTAGGGTGCTGTGGACCGGAGGAGTCAGCCTCCGAGGGAGCGGAGGCTGGGCGGGGACTGCTGAGGAGAGGGAGTGTGGCGGGGCAGAGGGCCACGTGCACAGAGGCGACTGCTGTGGCTAGCAGGCCCAGCTCCCCTGGGCCCTGCTCCCCTGGGCCCTGCTCCTGCTGACCCCAGGCCTCCCTTCGGGCTGCGAGGGCAGAGGCGTGCTGGGATGACCCCACTCCCCGAGCCGCGAGCCACCTCGCTCCAGCTCTCGCAGAAGCCCGGGGCGGAGCACGCTCATTTAATTCTCTGAGTTTGGATACAGAGAGCTTGGGACTGGACTTCCTAGGTGTGTCCTAAAGTGTGACTCCACGTTCAGGGACACCTGTTAGGACAGGCTGGGGTCCACTCTGAACCACAGCAGAGCTCTCCCTGTCCACAAGCTTTGAGGCTCTTCCCTGCCTCAGGGTGGCCCCGTTTCCCAGTCCTTCTGCCCCTTGGTCCTGCCTGCAGGCCTGCCACCTTGTCCCCACGTCCCTTCTGTCTGTGGGCTGGTTCACTGGACTCCAGTCCCGTGTGCGTGGCCTCAGCACCTTGGCGCAAGGTCAGTCCTTCAGGAGGCCCGTGACCTCACCTTGCCACCTGGGAGCATGCCCAAGACTCCCCGGTGCCCTCTGCCCTCTAGGAGGCCTGCTCAGGGCGGGGCAGCCCACTGTGTCCCCGAGTCCCCAGGGCCTGCGCAGAGTGGGGCTGTCGAGGACAGCAGAGGCGCCCAGGAGCAGGAGCGACGGCAGCTGCTGTGTCCTCTCCTGGCCCCAGCCTCATGCCGCCCAAGGTGCTTCCAGGGCCACGGGGCCGAGTCCCCACGGGCCACTGGAAGGACGTTTCCAGTGGCTCTCTTCTTACGAGCTTCCGTGCTTGAGGACAAGCTGCCTTTCGTCCCACCAGCCGGGCACTGGACCGCGGGGGCTGGGGGAGCTGGCCTCCCACATGCTCACTAAGGCAGGCCGCCCGCCTGCGGCTGCTGTGCACACTCTAGCCTGCGCCTTCTCTTGGGAGAGAGGAGCTGGGGGTGTGAAGTCCCTCTGTGCCGCACTCAGGTCCCTGAGCCGTGCTTGCGGGAGCCGGGCGTGGTGGCTCAGCTCTACCCTGGAAGAGATCACTCTCAGGGCAGAGGAGGCTCCCAGCCAGCGCCGGGGGCCCGAGGGTCGCGCACTGGAGGCGGACAGTCTCCTGTGTGCGTCCCGCGTCCCGGTGGGACCGCAGCCATGGGCGGCCTGGTGACCCAGGCAGCTGAGCCCCTGCCCTGCCAGTGCAGAGAGCCTTGGGGAAGAGGGAAGGCGGCTCTCCAGGGCAGGTGGGGAAGGACAGCTCTGCCTTCCTGTCACCAGGGGAGCCCAGGGTGGGCTGAGCTTTGTTCCCTGCAGAGGGAGCTGCGGGTCCAGGGGCAGGGCAGGGCCGAGGGCAGGAAGAGTGGCGTGTACCTCCGATGGGAAGCGTAGTTGCCGGTGATGTGTCCAGAACCGTCACAGCCAGGGGTGGGGCACCTACAAGACAACAGGGGGACTGGTTACGTCCTGGAAGGAGCGGGCATCCCCGGCCATCAGCTTAGACAAAAAGCAAACTGGATTGCTGGACCTTGGACTGGAAGAGGCTGCACGACCTGCGCTGAGCTCCCTAGCGCTCCCTAGCGCTCATCCGCTGCCACCAACAGGCCTGTGGGTCCCTCCTCCCTTCACGCACAGGACATGTCCAGAAGGACCGCGAGTCTGGTGGCACTTGGGACTGCACTGACAGACTCTCGGCTTCTCCCTCAGGGCCGGGGTCCCTCCCCGACTGCTGCTTTAGGTCTGAAGCAGGGCAGTAGGGCAGGGCGTGCGTCACACCAGCCCGTGCTTGAAGTCAACGCGTGGTGTTAGCCGGAGCTGGCACCACACAGGTCTCCCTCGCCCTGCGGGCACCCCACGGCCCAGCGAAGGCCAGCCTGCGCCTGGGCTGTGGGATGTCGTCCAGCTGTCTTCCAGACTGTCACTGGGCACCCAGGCGACCTGATTCCCCAGAAGCTGGCTAGGCCTGGCACTAGTGCAGCCCGGGAGAGCCCCTCTACCCCAGGCCACACCCGTGGGGCCCTCGGCAAGGCCCTGCACCCACACGGGGCTGCGTGGGCCTGCACGGTGTGGCCCGTCTGGCCTGCTGAGTACACGCGGCCGGGGCTGGGCAGGGAGAGAATCTCTCCCTGCCCCGAGAGCACGCAGACCGTGCTCGGAAGTCGCCTCTCAGTTACAGCACTGCTTTGTGTCACCATGAAGGTGGGAATTCAGGGGAACAGATCAAGACAAATTTCTTCTTTCGTTAAATTTGTAGGCCTCCACAGGTAACGAGGGCAAAGCGCTTCAGTGAGCCTGACCACCTGGTAGCAAGCCTTAGGTGCGGCCCTGAGTGCCACCCTGCTCCAGAGAGCGTGGGGTCCCCTCGGGGACAAGCCTCGCCACCCACAGAGTCCACAGCCACAGCTACGAGTCCAGCTTCCTTCCCTCCACGAGGGCGCTCTGGGGACTGGCGTGAGCACTGGCCGGTGCCTCTCGCGGGAGGAGGACGGCTTCCGCGGGGGCTCAGGGTTCAGGGAGCCCAGCGGAAACACGGGGGCGGGCTGGACCCCAAGCTCACGGACGCCTGATTGTGATGCTCAGAAGTGTCCAGAAAATTTCCGATTTCCCTTCAGTCCTAGGAAGGGATATCTCAGAATACGTCTGGTAAGAGCAGCAGCGGCAGGTCTGGCTGCGGAGGGGCCTGGGGAGGGTGGCGGCTGTTGCCAGGTTCTAAGCCTGGCTCCGAGGCCGTCCAGCGACGGCAGTAGCTGTGCGGCTGGCGTGAGCTGGCCCAGGAGCCCTGGCCTGGCCCTCAGCAGGGGAAGGCGGGCGGCACTGCGGCCTCTGTCAAGAGAGGCTGACGCGAGCCGGACTCGTGCTTCTCACCGGCCAGCAAACACTTAGCCTTGTTTTTTGCTCAAGGAAAAAAAGAGGATTTTCAGACTTTTCCTAATTTAAGTATTCAACACAAGTTAATTTAAAATTTAATCATTTTGATGCCAGTAAATCTTTTCTTGTCTTCTTTCTTTTTGGTGGGAGTTGAGGAAGTTGCCATATTTTGCTCAAGGAGAGATATAACCAAAAAATGCAACTAGAATCAGAATGTGCTACCTACGAGAAAAACACCTCTGCTGCTGTTTTGTGCGTAGCTGCCTTTTACAGCTGTCCAGCTCATCAGCCGGTAAGAAAAGAAGTGTCCTCTTTCCTCCATGAAAAAAATATATTGATTGCGCTCATTTCTACAGTTTTCACAATGTCAGCAAAGAAAAAAAAAAAAAGACCGCAGCAAAGAGGCCGTCTTGAAGGTTTGCTTTGACTACAATGATTCCGAGCATGGCGCCAACTGTATCCCCGTTCTGCCTGGCTGGCCCTGGGGACATGGGGTCTTTCCCTGCCAGCACTGAGCCCGGTGGGGCGGGAAGGCCTGGACCGAGCTGGGCAGGCGGGCTCCAGCCCTGCCCGGGCACAGCTGTCCAGGGGACCGCCCAGGCGCTGGGGGCAGCCGCCCTCGTGTCTTCCATAGGTGGCACAAAGGGCTACCCAAGACAGCTTGGCAGAAGCCGCCGCCTCTCCCCAGCTGTTCTGGGCATCCATTTCTAGGCAACTGTTCAAGACTTCAGGGCGTTATTAAACTCTTGGATTTACATGCAAATCTCCCAGCTTTAAGAAATCTCAACATTCAAGACCATTTTCCGCAGTGGTGAGTGATCGTTCATCTAACAAAGGGAGCCTCTGCTCTGCAGGCTGTGGGCTCGGGGCTGGAGGGCAGGGTGGTGGGGAACGGATCTAGCACAGTTCCGTGGCACCCGTGTCCCAGAGCACATCTTCCTGTGAAGGGAGGCTCAGGCGGGACAGAGTCCCCACGGGCAGAACTGGGGCAGAACTAGGGCAGTATGTGCCCACAGCCTGGGCTCTGCAAGGGTTTCCATGGAGACGGCTCTGGCTGCTGGCAGGGAGGCCGGCCCGACAGGTCTGAACGCACACGGGCCGGGCCTCCCTTCCTGATGGTCACCAGGAACAGCAGCACCTGGGCGGTCTTAAGTTCCCGTGAATAGGACGTCCCCTAGACAAAGGGCTTGGCTTTGTCCATCTTTTCCCCCCCTACTCCAAAGGTACTCTGGGTAGAAACACACTCAGAGAAAGCAGTGGACCAGCCACCTCAGACCTGCACGTGCCGGCTGCTGGTGCGCCGCACAGGAGGTCCTGACCCTCCCGCCCTGTCTGGGTCCTGTGTCTGCCTTGGAGTAAGCAACACCAAGAGAAAATGATTCTCAGCAGGGAAGATTGGTCCTGTATAGACAGTTGAGATTGCGGGAAAATCATAATAATGCGTTTTTTAAAACAATTTTTAGTTGTAGATGCACACAATACCTTTATTTTACTTATTTATTTTTATGTGGTGATGAGGATCTAACCCAGTGCCTCACATGTGCTAGGCAAGTGCTCTACCACTGAGCCACAACCCCAGCCCAGTAATGCGTTTCAAATAGTGCTCGGGGGCTGGGGTATAGCTCAGTTGGTAGAGTGCTTGCCTAGCATGCAAAAGACTCTGGGTTCAATCCCCAGCACCACCAAAAATAAACTGAAACCTCGAATAGTGCTCAATTAAGGTGACATCAGATTCCGGCAACACTGAGAAAGGAAACTAAGGCCTGCTCCCAGACGTGTGCCTTCTGACCTCACTGCAGTGACCCTTCCCTGGAAGAGAGGCAGGTCTGAGCCCCTGACCCTCTGGCTGCTGGGATTTTCTTTGTCGTCACTGTTGGAGAAACTTAGGACCCCCTGGCACAGTGGTGGCACCTGTCGTCCCAACTACTCGGAAGGCTAAGGCAGGAGGATCGTTTGGGGCCAGGAGTTCAAGACCAGTTTGCAACATAGGCACACCTATCTAAAACATAAGGCTCAGGACTTTTATGGAAATTGTCGCCAGCAACATCTACTTGGAGGTCATCAGATGTGTCCTTCAACATGATCAGGCACATCCTGCAATGTCAAAAACCAGTGCTCCCCAGGGTAGCACTGGCACACACAGCCAGGCAGGCCAGTGGCCAACATGTGGCATGTGGGCCTCCAGCTGGACCTGAGCAGGAGCACTGCGGGGGCTCTCTCTGTACAACACTGCCTGAGACAGGGGCAGGGACAGAGGCATCTGTACAACACTGCCTGAGACGGGGGCAGGATAGAGGCAGTTCTGTGACTGACTGGATTGCATGACCGGCTGGTCACTCATAAGGGAGTATGCAGAGGCTTCCTCGACCTTCTGCCATCCTACCTGTCTTCCCAAACGGCAGATTATGAGGGTCAAGTCAGCATCAAGACTAAGTCAAGGCAGGACAGCGTGGTGCTCTCCACCCTGTGTGTGCCCCTGGGTGCCTGAGCATGCACAGAGCAGTACGTCCTGCTGCTCGTGGTGGGTGGAGGAGGGACCCACTTCATGCCAAGTCTGCGAGCAGCGTGGTCAGCAGCTCCCCACAAGTCCAGGATACCACCGGCATCCCCCACATTTGTGCTGCAGGGTGGGGTGCAGTGTGGGTGGACACTGTGTCTCCAAGTACTTGAGGAATCAGGTCACACTGGCACTGACACTCACAGGGCCAGGAGTGCTCTGTGCACTCCCGCTGCCTGAGAAGGAGCCCTCCATCACTGTCCAGGCCCCACAGCCTGTCATCGAGAGAGAGCCGACTGCTGATCTTACAGTGTCAACCACAAAGGCCAGAGGCGCTGCCCATGTGCTGGGCTCTGGCTGGACTGGGACCTCTGGGCTGACCCCCTCGGCCTGGATTAGGACCTCCGCGCTGACCCCTCTGCCTGGTTGGTGGCGTCTGAACTGACCCTCTGGCCAGTCTGCCCGAAGGCTCTGATCTTGAGCTTCTTGGCTCAGGTGCACAGAGCCCACTGTTTGGAATGATATCATCAAATGTCACACTGATGTACTTTGTAGAGTTTCGTGGGCCCTTGGAAGTGTCTGTCTGTTTTCTTTGTTCGTGGAAACTCTATCTTAATTAGCAAAATACAAAACACGAAAAAAAAAAAGTCTTGTTTCATCATTCCCTCAACGTTAGAACAATCCTGACAATGCAGACCAGCCCTGTTTGCGGCGGTCGGACACGATTGTAAATCGGGACCTGTGGCCTCGAGGAGCAGCTTTGGGTAGAAGCCTCAGGTGAATGTTCTGTTTCCTTGAGCAGGTCTTGCTCTAAAAGGGCATTTGTTTATTTTCATTCTTTTTTTCTTCATATAAATGAGAAACAAAGAAGTATAGAAACGGGCAAAATAAAGACATCTTATGTGGAAAATGACACGCACTCCTTCCGGTGCTACGGCTCTGCTAGTTCCTCCCCAAACAGAAAGAAACCAGGCTGCTGAGAGCAGAGCACAAGGCTCCGGCCAACTCCTAAAATCTCCTACCCGAAACTCCAGGGAGACGCCAGCGTGGCTCACCTGTCAATCCGCGTGGCGTTCAGCACTCTCCCCGTTTCTGGAGTTCGGTCTCAGGAGTGCACACTGGGAACCCTGTCCTGGGGTCACGGAGGGTCCCACGCTGGGACAGGTGTTCCCAAGGCCTCCTGCTACCTCCTCCAGGCCTCCCCAGGAGCCTCAGCCCCTCACTGCCCTGCCCCTGCAGGCCTTCTTGCCCTGGCCTCTGTGGCCTCTCTAGGGAAGGTGGGGCCGGGCCAGCGCCTGCCTTTCAGAGGAGCCCGCAGCTCAGAGTGCTGCGGACAAGAGGAGCCGGACCTCGCAGGACTTCTGCTGGGGCCCGAGTCAGCGGAGTGCACTGCTGCGTGACGCTCACACACCCCGACTCGGCGAAGCAGAGGGCCCGTCAGCAGCACGTGGGGGCGGGCTGCTCTGCGGTACTGGTACCGGGATGAGTGAGCTCACCGCACCTTTGTGGGTCCAAGCAATTTCCTTTTAAATTACAGAGACAAATGAATGCAGAATGATTCTTAAAATATTCTTAACACGATTTTTAAATACTTTTCTTTTTGATGATTTGGATAGTGTGCTGGAGTGAGTTAGGCCTCTGGGTATCAAGAAAGTGGAGGCATCATTATGCAGATAGAACTCAGAAGTTCTGGTTTTAGGGACCCCTGACAGGCAGGACCTCAAGGCTGGGAGAGGGATGCCCAGGGACGGTGCGGCTATGGTGGGAGAGAGGGCAGCATGTGGAGGTGGAGGAGCTGGGTGGCCATGACGCCCGTCCGCGCAGTGCTGCTGACAACACTGGGACAGGGTCTGGGGTGCTTCGCAGGTGGCTTGCCACTGCACCAGCATCACGGAGTACGGCTGGACAAGCCCAGGTGCACGCCTGCTGCGCAGAGGCAGAGTGGCCCGTGTGTGGCGTCTGTGAAGTCCAGCCCAGGCCTCCGTGGAGCACACCTGCGTGGAGCACACCTGCGTGGAGCACACCTGCGTGGAGCCCAGCTCCTGGGAGTGGGATTGCTGCGGGCGGGTTTGGTCTCCTCTCAGAGGATCGCCTGCCCGCCGTTGCCTTCGGGCCAGCCTCTAGCAGGTACTGAGTTAAGTCCTGCCTCTGCCCTCCCTGATTCCGGAGGGCCACAGTGCATGGGGGGTGTGCACCCCAGGGGCTTGGTTTCAGCACAGGATGAGAAGGGATGTGGGACCCACCAGGAACCAGGACAGGACTGGCCTTGCACGCACGTCTCTGCGGACACTTGAGCAGGCTGGCTCCTTGGGGGCACCGGGCGCTGCCGCCGCAGCTCTGTTGACATGCTACATGCAGGTCTGTGCTCTTATCTTCCCCATCATGCAGCCTACACGTCTCGGCTCGTGAGCCATCTGTGGACCATGCTGCCCTGTGATCCGGGGTGGACGCCTAGCGTGGCCCCTCGGTGCCGACACTGAACTGCTGCAGGGCTGAATGGCGTCCCAGGTACACCCAGCAGTGAGCTCCTGTCCAGTGCGGCAGAACGTACCTAGCACATCCTGATGTCCCCTTCACTTAACGGGATGTGTCCATGGGAAACTGCTGCCAGAGCACATGCACGTCCAGCAGCAGTGGACCAGCTAAACAAGAGGCGGGGCAGCTGCAGTCAGAATTGGAATTGGACTCGGAGGACCCATGCAAAAAAAAAAAAAAAAAAAAATACAAAGGTTGACTAGTGCAGCTGGCTCAAGGCGACAGAACCACCCTTCCTAGCCTCAGCCCTCACCTTGTCAGCAGTGCATTCGGCCTGCAGCATTCACCACAGCACTCACGATGCAGGGCTCCGCGAGGGACATGCAAAGGAACCTGATCCCGGGCAGGACGCGGGGCGGGGCCTGAGGAGAAGTACTCACCTTCAGCTGTTAGACTGAGCCCTAGGACGGGCCGCACAGTTATATGCAGCAACAAGCAAAATTTAGACTTGTATGCCGCGGCTGTGGGGCTCCTTCCTGGCCCTGGGCACAGGGAGGAGAGGTGCAGGATTAACTGTGCCTACTTTACCCAACACATGGCTAGAGGGTCCAGGAACGTTTTCACAAAGGGCCCAGTGGACAGGTGTTTGTGACCATTCCCAATTGGCCTTCAAACACTGAGCTGTGGAACTTGGAATGGCATCCCTGGAGTGTATTGATTGGCATGGGACAGGGAGAGGCAGGGCTTCCTGTAAGGGCAGCTGCCTGGACAGGTTTATCTCCTCAACACCATGAACAACTGTACTGCATCAAGACAGAGGCTGACCATCTACCGCGAGCCCGGTGGCCACTCCCGTCCACTCGCAGGCATGCACATGCTGCATCAGGAGAGAGGCCAGCCATCTACCGCGAGCCTGGTGGCCACTCCCGTCCACTCGCAGGCATGCACACACAGCTCACACACCAGCTCCAGGTGCAGGTTGGAACGCCACAGGACAGCTTAGGCCCAGGGCTTCCACACCCCAGGACATGGAGGCCCAGACTGCTGGACAGACTGGCTCTGCTGGGCGGACACAGCCTTTGGTGTGTACGTGCCCGGCAGCTACGTGGCTATCAGAGCCCATGGTGGCACCGGACGCCATCTCCATCTCTCTGCCCGTGCGTGGGCTTACCCTTCCCTTCTACTTGGATGAGGAAGGAGCTTCTATCAGTGTTTGAGAGCTTCCGACTTGGCCTGCATCGGGGTGGGGGGGCCGCTCAGGAGAGCAGAGGGAAGACTGGACCCCCGAGGCCGGGCCTGCTCCTCTCCTCTCCAGCGAGAGGCTGCTGCTGACCTTAAGTTCTGTGCCTTTGGGTGTCCCTGCCTGCTTTTCTGGTTTGTTGGATTTGAGGATCGGCTAGTTCCTGAAGCCCCTGCCTTGTCTCCTAGAGAAAACGTTTAACCTCGTGAGCAGGAATGAAGGTTCCCTGCTCTGCCTGCCGCTGGCAGCCCTGGAACTCCACTTTCTCACACTTGGGTCACCCTGAAGAGTCCCTGGAAGGACTTTTCTTCCCCAATGTGCCTCAGGCCTCCTCCTTCTGTGACCGTCTGGTCTTACAGCGAACGTTTCTGCCACCTTCTTTCAGCCTCCCTGATCATACTCTAAGAGGCAAGTCCCTCCTCCTTCCCACAGAAACCTGCCTCTGTCTCACTTCAAATGTTGGGCTTTTGGTCAGATTCAAAAAAATCTCACATACTTAGTTTTGTAAGAGGTTTTAGAAATTGATTAATAGACTTGTTTTACAGGCAAGGAAACAGGCCCCAACAGGGTGGGCCTCTTAGGAAGGGTCCCACAGGGGTGGGGCAGTGGTGGTGACTGCTGCAGCTTCCCCTGGGTGGACACTGGGCCTCCCGTGCCCTCCACACCCTGGGCACCCCTGGCTGGCCGTTCTCTCAGGCCAGGTCCAAGTGCCCCTGACTGGGCTTCCGGGGACTGGTTCCTGCAGAGCTGGGCGTAGGAGGCGCCGCTGGACAGGGGGCAGGTGCTCCTCAGCTGTGTGTGTCCGGGCAGGCCACGGTGGGTCCTGCAGACCCGCTCCCTGGCTCATGCCTGTGAGGAGGGCGGGCAGGAGAGTGGCGGTTGGTGGTCAGCACCTGCCGCAGAGCTGCCAGAGGCATCCACCCACCCTGAACCCAAATCCGCGGGGAGTAGACCAGTGCCGAGGCGTTCAGAGGAGGGAGGAGTCAGGAATGAGGGAGCAGAGACAGGAAGGGAGGAGGAAGGAGGCTGTGGGAAAGCCACCGGCTTGCTGCAGGCACCCCGTGATTCCTGGAACCTCCTCTGCGCGCATGGCGCCCTCAGGGCCGGGGCCTCTACAGGCCGGGCTCCCCAGAGGCCGAGGTGCACAGGGCCTCAGAGGGACGGGAGTGCGTGCAGAGGTGTCCAAGGCGGAGACCTCACCGCGGCCGTGCTCGCCCTGGCCTCAGTGCCTGCTCTGACTTCTTGGGCGGAAAGCCAGCCATCTTTCCTTGAATCTCTCCGACTGCTGGGCATCACCAAAGGGCCAGCTGCAGCTGGAGAGCTAAGGGGACAAGCGCCTGCCCCTTCCCAGACGGGCAGCACAGGGTGCACGCGAGTCCCGTCCACCCCGGGCCTCCACCAGGGAAGCCTGGCTCTCTCCCATCTGGAGTCTGCTTGAGGGCACGGTGACGTGGGCCGGGTGGACGAGGAGAAGGAGGAAGGTCACTGAGTCACGAGGACAGCGATGGTGAGCTCGCTCCCAAGGCCAGAGTGGGAGGAGAGCAGGGGCGCCCGGGAAGAGAAGCCGTGTCAGTGCTGGTCAGGACACCTGCCACAGACACTGCGGAGGTGTCCACGTCCCAAGAGTGCCAGGAAGATGCAAGGACCCAAGTCAGGTCACACAGGAAAGGAAGCGCTGGGGACACTGAGCTCAGAGGAGAAGCGGGGGGTGGTGGGGACAGAGCGACTGGCTCAGCGTATTTGAAAGGCAGCGTCTTGGGAAAAGGAGGGTCTCCCCGACAGCGGCCAGGACCTGCAGGAAGAGCCTTCCGACCGTCTGGTGGACTCACACGGAGTCTGTCCCGTGGAGCTGTGTGCTGTCCACTGGGATGTTTGAGGACACCAGTGACCACCAAGAGGTGTGGGGACCCTGTGGGAGGTCAGAGTGATGCCAGCTAATGAGCGCATTGAGGACAAGTGTCCTCTCATCCCTAGGAACGGCGGCGCTTCCTGCTGGACTCCAGCAGGCTCCTGCTCTCAGGACGGGGCACGCCTCTGCTGACGCCTGGAGGGACCGCGGCGAGGCCAGGCGGCCTCTCTGCCGGGGCTGCAGCGAACCTGAGCCTTCTCCACAGTCACTGCCTCCTGAGCCACAGGCGCCCCTGCGGGAGTGTCCACCCCCCAGGCCTGCCTTGTCCTGCTGTCCCCACCTGCTGTGCCCTCCCGCACCTGGTGTGTCCGGGTGCACGGTGTGCTCAGCTCTGCTCGTGCCTCTGGCTGTGCCGACGCCCGGCTCTCCTGCGGCAAGCAGAGGCAGAGGGCTGGGCTCCTGCCCGTCAGCTGCCCTCGACGGCTGCGCTCCTCAGGTTCCTGACCAGCAAGCAAGGCACGGAGCGCACGGGCCCGGCCCGAGGTCTGAGGGACTGCGCCTCAGGCGTGTGGTCTGCATGTCCTCTGTCCTCAGCTGGGGTGCAGGCCGCTGCGGTCATGGCTTGGCTGTGCCCTCTGCAGCCGAGCTTGTCCAGAGCCCTTGGCTTCAGACTTCCGTCCTGCACACGCTATCACGGGATTGCTTCTGGCTGATCTGTGGCCTGTGTGCTGGCCCAGGCTCTGCACAGGGGATGCAGGCATGAAGGTCCTTTCTGAGGCCAGCCTGCTACCAGTGAGGCTGCTCCTGGACCAGGGGCGTGCCTGGTGTCCGGCAGGCTGGGCTTTGAGGAGGGTGCAGGCAAGACAGACTCTGCCCACTGCGGGTTGGTGGCCGAGACCTGCTCCCGCAGGGCGCCCTCCAGCCCTGCGGGGGGTCCTGCTGACTGAGAGGTGGCGAGGGGCTGTGGGAACGCCGCGATCCTGGCATCCCCGAAGCTCCCTGCGATGCCCACGGGCTCCTCGACTTCGTGAGCCTCAGGCTTGTGTCTGTGAAATAGGAAGAATAACACCCCACAGCACCCTAGGATCCTTGTTAGGACCATGAAACTCCGGGTGTGCCATTTGTTGCCTTTTTGAAGGCCTGGGCTGGGTGCAGAGGCCGGGGCTGGCTGTCGAGGCCTTCTCTTTCCTGGAGGGCTTCGACCTTCCCTCCTAGGCTTAGGTGGTAGTTTAGGGCCCGGGTCAACTTCCTGGGCAGAAGGAAGCCGGTGCGTCCACAGGACTAATCAGGAGAGCCAGTGAATACCTGCGGCTGGAGGCACCTTGTCCTGACGGCGCATGGCCGTGCGAATCAGGCTGGACGGGTGCGGCGGCCTGCGCGCTCGGCCCGGGCGAGGAGTGGGTGTGGCGTGCGGGCGCCAGCCTGAGGGTGGTGGCGGAGCTGCGGGAAAGCTGGCACTCTCGAAGCCCTGCAGGGGCCACACCCCCTCAAGGAGGGAGGCCTTGCCTCTCAACGTCCCAGAGACCTGCATGGGCGTCCTGAGAGTCCCCTGGTGAGCTCTCGGGCGGGGGCTGGCTCAGCACCTCAGGGTTCCCTTGACCACCAAGGCCGCCCTGAGGCGCGTGCCCGGCTGCAGGGCGATGTCGTGGACTTGGGGAGAGGAAGCACCTGTCCCTGGGAGGCAGGCACAGGAAACCAGAGCCCGTGAGTGGCAGGTGCCCGAAGGTGGCCTGGCAACCGTGTCTGCGGCTCAGCAGAGCTCCGTGGCCTCTCTGGCTCCGCAGAGAGCAGGGCTGCACCCACACCCGCCTTTGTCTGGTCGCCTGCTCGCGGCAGGTCTGCGTGCGCCGGAGTCTGGTGTGAAACGTAGATGTGCTCCTGAATTCAGGTGTGCAGCCTCGGGCTGAGCTCCCACATCGCCTCCGCTACCTCAGCTGTTCTTCATGAACACAGGGACAGGAACAGCCCAGATGAGGGTGTGCCGAGGGTCTCTGCGTGGCGGGTGCAGTGTGGACCTGTCCATCTTTTCTACTCCTTCGTGTCTTTGGCTCTGATTTCTAAGAAAATTTTTTAAAGGCCTGGCTGTCTCAAACTGAACTTTAATAGAAAGATGTGTTTCTCAGGAGAACGCTTCTGCTTTAGAACCCACCTGCCACCACCTGGAGGAAGAACAGGAAGAGCCACTTCTGGGAAAGGAGGGAGGGAGGAAGAACCCTGGGCCGAGAGGCCTGGGCGGCCTGCAGACGGCTCTGCCCATCCTGCAGCAGGCGGGCACTCGGGGCCGTCTGGCTGCTCGGGAGGCAGGTCAGGCACTGCCAGCCTGGGAGGGGGCTCTTTGAAGGTTTGGGGTGGGGTGCTCTGCACCTGCCCCTCCTCAGGGCCTGCATGGCCTGCCCTGAGGCTGGGAAGGGAGGCTGGAAGAGGGAGAGGGTTGCTATGGCAACAGCGTTGCCAGGCTCCCTCTCCCTCAGTCCTCCCTGGGAGGCAGGCTGGTTCTATAATGCAGAGGAAAAAATAGATAAAGCCAGCCAGAACCATGAGTGGTCCCAGGCCACCAGGGGAGAGTCCAAGTCACACTCCTTCAGAGCTCAGCTCACATCGTTGTGTCCAAAAAGCAAGCCAAAATCGTGTGTGTGCCGAGAGTCTCTTTTCTACGTGTCACTGGGCCTCCATCAGAGTTGAGGCACATGCCCCTGGAGTTCTGGGCCACGACGGGCTTCCCGGCACTTTTCATCTTAGAAACAGGTCCGGGGACGAGGCTTTGCCCTGCTGGAAAGGCAGAGTCCCCAGCTTCCTGAGGCTGGTGTGGGAGCCCTGCCCTCTCAGAGCCCGCGGGGTCTGCGGGCTTCCCTTTGGTGCTGGGGTGTGCACGTGCGCGTGCCCATGTACTGCATGCGTGTTCTCCGTGTGCACATGCAGGCAGAGTGTGTGTACGTGTGCACCTGCTGGGGTGTGCCTGTGTGTGCAGGTGTGTGCTGTGTATGTGTGCATGTGTGTGGTGTGGGGGCGTATGTGAGGTCTGTGCAGGCACGTGGGAGTGCGTGTGTGCACATGGCTATGTGCGGGGGGTGTGTGTAGGTGTGTGCTGTGTGTGTGCATGTGTGTGGTGTGGGGTGTATGTGAGGCCTGTGCAGGCACGTGTGTGCACGGCATGTGCACACATGCACATGGCTGTGTGCGGGGGGGTGTGTAGGCTGTGTTTGCACACCTGTATGGTGTGCCTGTGTGTGCAGGTGTGTGCTGTGTATGTGTGCATGTGTGTGGTGTGGGGGTGTATGTGAGGTCTGTGCAGGCACGTGGGAGTGCGTGTGTGCACGGCATGTGCACACATGCACATGGCTATGTGCGGGGGGGTGTGTAGGCTGTGTTTGCACACCTGCTGGGGTGTGCCTGTGTGTGCAGGTGTGTGCTGTGTGTGTGTGCATGTGTGTGGTGTGGGGTGTATGTGAGGTCTGTGCAGGCACGTGGGAGTGCGTGTGTGCACGGCATGTGCACACATGCACATGGCTATGTGCGGGGGTGTGTGTAGGCTGTGTTTGCACACCTGTATGGTGTGTCTGTGTGTGTGCATATTGTATGAGACGTGTGTGCGTGGCACTTGGAACCCACCCTCCTTTCTCCCTGCCCTGGTCTGTCGGGAGAGTGGCTACTGCAGTCCGCTGGGTGCAGCGCGTGGAGATGGAACGCCACGCACTGTTAGTCCGCAGACTCGGGAGACGTGACGCTCTCACTGCAGTCTTAGGGTGAAGAAGTCTGGCTCACCAAGCCAAGAAAGCAACAGAAGCTGCCCAGACAGCGAGCGGCCTCTGGCTGCTTGGACCGGCGCTGCTCCGGCGCTGCTCTGCCTCCTTGAGCTCTTTACCAGGAAGTTCTTCAGATATAAAGTGCATTAGAAATACACAGACCTCATCCCCGGCCGAGTCTGCACCTGCAGGGCTAAGGAGCCTGGGCCACCACCCTCCAGGGCTGAGGAGGGTGGCCAGAGCTGCTGCCCCGCTGCTGCTCCCACAGTGGCTCTCCCCCAGGTGGCCTTTGCACTAAGGCTACTCACTGAGGTGGTTGGCACGCAGGAAGCCTGGCCACTGTGGCAGAGACACAGTGCACGCGCGCCGCGGCGTCCTGGGAGCCACAGCAGGCTCTGTGAGGTCGTGCAGGCGGGAGGAGCGGCCTGTGGCCTGGCTGCTGCGTGGGGCTGGTCTGGAAGCCTCCTCCCTGGCCCCTCCCCACTCCCCCAGGGACAAGGGAAGCCTCGTGGGGCACGCCGCCCGGCAGGCCGCGGCGAGGCGGCAGGGAGGGGGCGCTGAGCCGGGGCCTGGCGCCAGGGCCGGCCCTGCCTCCACCTAAGGCTCGTCATGGAAGGGAACGGCGAGGCGATGGTCTCCTGTCCAGGGCACCATCCTGCCTCCGTGCGGACCGGACTCGCCGGGGCAGGCCCATCAGGAGCGCTAAGGGAATGGGAAGGCCGACGTCGTGTTCATTTACGTGACCGTCAGAGACCTCTGCCGTGAGAAAGGTGGCCCGGCGTCTCTCCTCCCCCACGCTGGGGGCAGGAGGGAGCTCCGCTCCGAGAAGAGAAGGCGGCTGTGACTGACGCTGGCACGTTCCTCTGGACGACGCAGGCTCAGGGAGCTTCTCTGGGGCGTCCTGCCTGGGGTCCCGTTCCCTGGGCCAGGAGCTCCGTGGTCTGGTTCTTCCTCCCCAGCCCACTGCCTCACCTGTGTCTCCTCCACTTTTTTGGTGAAAGCAGCACATTGGCATTCTTTCTTCTTTTGGCAGGGGGTGGTTAACAGGGATTGAACCCAGGGGCACTCAACCCCTGAGCCACATCCCCAGCCCTTTTTATTTCTGATTTTGAGTCAGGGTCTCACTACGTTGCTTAGGGCCTCACTAAGTTGCTGAGGCTGACCTTGAACCAGCTCTCCTCCTGCCTCAGCCTCCTGAGCCTCTGGGAGCCAGGTGTGCCCCCACTCCCAGCCACACTGGCATTCTCGATGCACCCTCCCCTCTGCTCAGGTAGACAGAGCCTGCGGCCTCAGGGCTGGGGTCTCCGCTCCACTGCGCATCAGGCCCAGGGCCCTGCCTGCTTTGGGGCTGCACGCACACTTCCCAGAGTGTGAGTCAGGCGAGGCGTGAGTTTGCTCCCACGAGGGGGTGTGGAGTGGGGGCAGACACTCTGGGGCTTTTCCTAGGTAAGAACTGGAGTTCATCTAACTGACCGCTGAAGCCCACGGACCTGGCGAGGAAGAGGTCTGAGTTCAGGTCCTGTGCGTCTCTCCTCCGTCACAGGAAGGCGGACACCTGGCCAGGCACTCCACAGGCCCAGCCCGGCCTGGGTCCCTGTCCTCAGCATCTGGGCCAGTGAGAAGCAGAGCTGAAGCAGGAGCCTGCTGGACGAGTCGGTGTGTGGGCCAGACGCCACGCGCCTGCCCAGAACCCAGGGCCAGCGAGTGCGAGACCCCGGCACGCACCGAGCTCGGTCTGCAACGGCGCTTCTGAGGTCAGAAGTCACATCCAAAGCCGCCTGGGGCTGCCACAGGCCAGGCTGAGGGACTCAGTCAGGAAGAATGAGGACTGGCCCCGGATGAGATGTCACTTACAGAAGACGTGGGGTGGCGGTGACCTCCTGGAGGTGCACCGGATGGGAAGCCTCACAACAGACCGTCCCAGTCTCCAGAGCCGGGCTGGCCTGGACGCTAGAAAAGTGACCAAGAGAGAGGGTTCGCAGCGCCTCTGGGGCCTCCAGAGGCGGAGGGCCCGACCCCGTGACCCGCGAGGACACAGGAGCACCTCCGCTCTAGCAGGCCTCATCACGAAGCACGTGTCACCCAGACAGGCAAGAGAGGTGAAGCCCAGATTCAAAGTCACTTGAAAAATAAGGAAATGACAGAGAAAAAAGATGACCGAAACCTGCCCTTTGTGAAAGGGCAGAGGAGAGGGGCGCCCTGAGCGTGGGCGGGATGGGCCGTGAGCTGATGGGGGGGCACCTTTATTGGACGATTTCAGATCTGATCTGCAAGTCTGACGTAAGTATTTTAAAATTACACCGTGTTAGGCAAGAGGGAGAAAGACATATTAGGAACTAGAATTCTTTTATCTTTGAAATATTTTGATCTTGGTTTTGGGAGCTACAAAGACAAGGAGCTCTATTTCATCGTTGTTGGAGCTGGTTGGATCCCGGTCCTTTTCTCCTGACGCCTCCCTCCTCCCCGGCAGCCTCAGCGCTCCTTTGGCCTGGCCTCCGGAGGCTCCGCGCTCGCCTGGTGCCACTGCATGGTCTCTGGCCTTAGCCGCTCACTTAACAGACGCCGTGGACAGCTGTCTGGACACCAGCACGATGTGAGCCCTGTACAAACACGTGGACCTGCGGGAGGTGCCAGCACTGTCCCAGCACTGTCCCTGCTCTGCCCGTATAGCCACCTGCGGGAGGTGCCAGCACTGTCCCCGTTCTGAAGAGGGGAGGGAAAGGCGGGGCGCCTCACCAGGGCTGCCGGGTAGCCAAGCCAGGTCTGACCTCGGGGGGTCTGGCTCTGGGCCTGCGTGTGACCTGTGCTCAGGACTCCTGCATGGCCTTCACAGAGGGCCGGGGAAGCCACAGGTGCTGTGCCCAGCGGGAAGGGGTGAGCCCCACGCCTCGCTGCTCACGGCACATGCTGAGCCCCGAAGTCCTCAGAGGCCTCCGCTCTTTCTTTGTGGCCCAAACGCTTGCTCCAGATATCCCTGGGGAATTCGCCACTAGAGACAGGCGTTTCCAGCGGTGGAGATCCCGGTCGTCATATTGAGAGCAGAGAAGCACCCAGAGAGGCGGGGAGCTGCCTCGGGGGTGGGGGGACCTCGCCACTGCTGCCGCTCTGAGGGTGAGATGTGGGGCCACAGCTCAGCCACGCCCGTGGCACTGCGGTGTGTGAAGACCCCGCCCTCGTGGGAGGCCAGGAGTGACTGGAAGTTGTGATCGACCATCCATGAATGTCTGCCGGGCACCATTTTGGGCTCTGGGCATACAGCCCTGGCAAAGGCGCCCAAGTCCTTGGGCCGCGGAGCGTGCCCCCTGGAGCTCTGAACGAGCCCTGGCCCCCAGGACTGAGCCTCACTGGTGTCAGGACCACCAAGCTGAGGACACCGCACGCTTAACGCACAGCACGCCGGCTCCGCAGCGAGAATACGACGCCCAGCAAGTGGACACACCTCGCCGAGGGGGGGGCGGGTGAAGGGCTGTGGAATACAGCGTTCCTACAGACAGCTGCCGAGGAACACGGAGGGACAGTGTGGCTCGGGAGGAGGAGGGGCCTTCAGCCACACATGAGCAGTGGCCCTGGAGGAAGAGGCTCGCTCTCGTCCCCGCAGGGCTCCCCCCAGCATTGCCACCAGAGCCAGCACTCGCCCCTCCCAACCCAGTGGGTCCTGAAGGGCGGGGCACATGCTGGACCCGATGGGCCCTGGCCTTTGACCCTGTTTCCTTGCAGATGAGTCCTGGAAGGAGAAAAGCAAATGGTGGAGCGCTGGGTGACAATGGGGCCTGAGACAAGCAGGGAGCCTTCCCCAGTGACAGGAGGTCCAGCTCTCACAGCTGCTTTCCCAAGACCACAGCCTGCACAGCAGGACCCTGACTGTCCATCTGCAGGCTCCGATGATCGCGCCACCCTTATCATGAACTATGAATCCCAGACTCCTCCTGTACCCTGGGGGCCATTCCCATGCCCAGAAAATGAGCCCCCGTGCCTGGTGGATGAACTTCACTGCGGAACCAAGGACAGCTTGCTGACCCGAGGCCGGCTTCCCGTCTCCTGCCTCTGTCACCATGTCCTGAAGGCAGTGCACACAAAGTTATGGCCTGAGGACCCAGCGACGGAGAGCTCCTAGCTTCCTGCCACCTCAGCCTCCTGAGTGTCACAGGTGTGCCAAGGGACGGCGAGGGACGGGAGGAAGGAACCCGTCCTGTGGGAAGAGCAGAGGGTGACAGGGTTCCAGACCACGAGCAAGGACTCGCAGAGGCCTCTGGGTTGAGCCTTCCGGAGAGGAGTCACGGGGGGCGGTGCCGATCACAATGACCAAACACTCATGTCAGCTCTGTCTACAAACAACCCAGGTCTTGAAAACAGGCAAAATTCAGGTTTCCCCAAACCAGTTTTGAATCTGGAAAGCGACGGGAGGGGACTGGAAAGGCCTGCGGGCTGGCGGAGCCCAGAGGCCAAGGGCTGCAGCTATGCTCGGGGGCTCAGGCCCCCCTGAGGCCGAGCAGCATGAGGGGGTGCGCCCTCACTCTCGCCAGGCCTCAGACTCTGCCCACTGGCCAGCCCTTGGCTGTGTGCCCAGCGCTCCTCGTGCCTGCTATGAAGATACACCGAGGACGT
Organism: Tamias sibiricus; assembly: GCA_025594165.1. Taxonomy (NCBI): domain Eukaryota; kingdom Metazoa; phylum Chordata; class Mammalia; order Rodentia; family Sciuridae; genus Tamias; species Tamias sibiricus. The sequence continues at coordinate 99,129,057 of CM046670.1, read as the reverse complement.
GGCCACCCGAGTGCAGGGCAGGCTGAGGGGCAGCGGGCCTTCCTGATGGGCAGGGACATGGCGTCCACCCCAACTTTGGTCCAGTAGCCCAGAAAATCTGTCTTCTTCCATGTCTGCTCAGTAGCTGGAGGGTCCCTAGTTGAGGGGTGAGAACTGCAGGTGGCCAGGAGGTGGGCTGTCTCTGCTCATGCTGCGGTGTGGTCACCTCCCTGTGGCCCTGCTGCTGGGTCCCACTGACACGCCACCGTGGCCACCACTCAGTCTGTCTGCCCTTTAAGAAAGGTGACCGTATAAAGCTCACCCTCCTGTTTGCCCGTCTGCACCCAGGACGGTAAGGTTCTCAAGCTCTCGGGAACCTTCTGGAAAACCGTGCACCTTGTCTTCCCAGGGAGGAGCCTGGTGCTCGGGAAATGGAGGGCAGACTCAGACCCCAAGGGCACCGCGGGCTGTGCACGGCCCCGTTGCCGGCTGTCCCCAGCTCTCCCGCCCCGAGGACCGGGCTCTCACGCCGTGTGCTGCAGGTGGTTAGCTGGGGGTGGCTTGGGCTTGCACCTGCTGCAGCGTGCGGAGTGCCCTGGAGATGGCAGACATCCAGGCACCGAGTCCCACCCGAGGTCCTGGCACACGACAGAGGCCACCAGACAACAGCAGAGCAAGATGGCACATGGCCACCACAGGGAGAAGCCAAGTCCCCTGGGACGTGCCGTGGGAGATGCCGTGTCCTGTCCGGGGCTCGCGGCACTGAGCTGCTGGCTGGAATGGACCCTCTCCGGTCTGGCACAGGCTGACCAGGTCTGGCTATAGGTCTGGCTGGGAGCGTGAATGACAAAAGGGTCGATAAGGGTCATTTCAAGGGCATATGCCTGCACTGCTGGGCCAAGCAGGAAGGGCACCATACCACTGTTGGACCAAGCAGAGCATGGTACATCTGAAGGGTTAGGGTCAGGGTCAGGCAATATATGTCTGAGTCTTGCACTGTCTCCTACGAGTCCAAGAGCATGGCATGCCCTCCTGCCAAAGGTGGCACCAGTGCACCTCACCCGAGAGGCACGTGCTTCCTCCTGTCCCGGCCCCTGTTGTGTCCACAGTCAGCACACTAGGCTGGGTGGCCACCTTCAGCAGTGAGCAGGGGTGGGGTGTGGAGGCGCCGGAAGAGCTCTCCACTCCGGGAAGCTCCTGTTAGTCCTCTCTGGACCTACAAGTGCCACACCTAAGCCTCTGTCTGCATGTGCCGAGTCCCCGCTGAGAATGAACTGCAGCTTCCTGCTGCCCTGAGGCCAGCCTCACCTTGTGACCGCACAGGGGTGCTTGCCCCCTACATGCCTGTCCTGGCTCCTCCTCAAGGTGTTAAAGAGCAGCAGCGCTCCAGTCGCTGGCAAGTGACCCGAGGAGCTGCTACCTGAGCAAGGCCGAGGCACAGTTCTGACTCTGAAACGCGATTCCCTGTGTACCCAGAGGCGGGGCCCGCCTGGTTTAGGGCCCGGGTAGCAGTTTGTAGGGGAACCTGCACTCTGGGACAGCAGGCACTGGAGAGGAAGGTGCCGGAACTTCGTGATGACTTATTTCCACAAATGATCAGCTTTTCGAGGCCTTCCCACTAGCATGGAAGCAGACAGCTCCAGAGGGCCTGCTTCTTTCTGTCCAGCAGTAGGAGGACAGTCTTGGTGTCCTTCCTGGTCCGCTGCCTGTCACACACAGAGTCTCTAAGAACCACCCGTCTCGGAGGCTGCAGGTCAGGGTGCCAGCTGAGGTGGGGCTTGGCCCCTTCACAAGAACTCTGTCCCTGCCCTGGAGGTGCAGCTCCCCGTGTCAGGAAGGGGGGCTGCGGGAGCCCCTGGGTGCTCCGCCACACCTCGCTCCCCTGCCAAAACACCGAGTCTGGCCACACTGTTTCTGCAGAGCGCCTGACTGGTGGCCCCGCTAGAGCCAGCCCACGTCCTCCTGCCTCCCTGTGCCCCTCCACCCCAGCACTGCCTGCCTGCAGTGTCCACACAGTGACACAGCCACCAGGGGGATCTGTAGACTACGCCTGGCAAGGTCATTCTTGTGCTGAAAGCTTGCCTCAGACAGAGCCCCAAGTCCTGTCAAGACCTACAGCCGTCACCCTGCTGCACGTTCTAGAACTTTCTCCTGGCCCTCCCACTCTGGCCCTGCAGGTGGGCGCCCAGGATGCAGGGGTCAGATGCCTGCCGTCCCCAGACGTCAGGACCTCGGAGGAAGCAGACCCGGCTGGCTCACTGTGGCTGAGGCTCTTAATGATGGGGCTGACACACGGGACCAACGCAGACACAGCCTGACCTAGGAGCCAGTGTCACAGCTGCCCCGCAGAATGAGCCTTCCTGGGGACACCTGACACGTGGGACCGCAACGCAGACACAGCTTGACCTAGGAGCCCTACAGAGTCACAGCTGCCCCGCAGAATGAGCCTTCCTGGGGACACCTGACACGTGGGACCAACGCAGACACAGCTTGACCTAGGAGCCACAGAGTCACAGCTGCCCCGCAGAATGAGCCTTCCTGGGGACACCTGACACGTGGGACCAACGCAGACACAGCTTGACCTAGGAGCCACAGAATCACAGCTGCCCCACAGCAGAATGAGCCTTCCTGGGGACACCTGACACGTGGGACCAACGCAGACGAAGCTTGACCTAGGAGCCAGTGTCACAGCTGCCCCGCAGAATGAGCCTTCCTGGGGACACCTGACACGTGGGACCAATGCAGACACAGCTTGACCTAGGAGCCACAGAGTCACAGCTGCCCCGCAGAATGAGCCTTCCTGGGGACACCTGCTTAAAACACTGGGGTGGGGGGGATTGATTTGTTATGATGGAAGCTACAGAAACATTTTGCCCCAGAAATATTATGAGGGCATTAAAAATAAGTTATATTATCTATATCTTAAGCCAAAAGAAAGGCTTTACGATTATAGAAAACTTCATGATTAGTCAAAGCATTAACATAACCACAGGGTGGTGGGGATACATGTAATTCTCTTTTCTCTGTTTTCTCAATTTTTTTGAATTTATTTTGTGCCTCATAAGTAATTTATAAACATTCTTGCTTAATTAATAGTGTGTTTCTTCCCTCTGAACTGAAGAACATGCGTGCCAGTATCAGGCGATCTCATATATGTTGTGCATATTCTATTTTCCAGTCACATTAAACAGCATGGTCAGAATCCAGTGCCTTCAGAACTTGGCTTTATAAAGCAAAATGGAGAGCCAGTGCCCAGGGACCAAGCGGCAGCCTGGAGTCGGCAGGCGCGGCCCACTGAGGCTGCAGGGCAGGGTCTGAGCAGGCCGGCCAGTGGAGTCGCCCTCCTGGCCACGAGACTGAGAGCGAGCTAAGGAAGGTCACTGATCTGTCTAGATCGTGGACGATGCACCGCAGTGCCCTCTGCCCGACTCAGGCTGCAGGGGGCTGGCAGCCGCAGCCTGCGCGGAGCGCTTCTCTGCAGGTGGGGCTCGCGCGGGGCGAGCACCTGTGGGAAGAGGCTCCTGCGGCCCAGAGTCCACCTGGCTGCCGACGTGGCTGCCGGTTACGTCCAGCCTGTGCAGCCGCGGGAGGAGCCAGCCTAGGGGACTCGGGCCACACCTGCCCGACCAAGCCCGAGTTCCTGCAGCTGCCTGAAGTGATCAAGTAGAATGTGTCTTAAGGATGACATAGATGCCAGCCTTCCTCTGGCTGGACAGGCCTCCCTGCCCTTTCCAGGCCACGGCAAGCCGCCGGCTCCAGCGGCCGCCCGGGATCCAGTCACACTCTGGCTTTCATCTGTCTGCACGGCGTCACGTGGTGAGAGAACTGTTCATCCCCAAGAGCATGCATCTGGTCTTCAGTGCCACCACCCCACGATTCACGGAGGACCAAGGTGAAGACTCGGAGCTGCTCAGTGCAGGCGCCCCGCCCTCCATGGTCACTGGACTGTGGTGATCGACACGCAAGATGGACGTAAACGACGTCTGTGGCTCTCTTTGGCATCGCCCAATCTGTATGTCCTCTTGATACATGCAGCATTTAAACCTCCATCAGGATGAATTCAATACAACCAGGGGTTCAAGTCCTCAGGCACAGCGGCTGTGGCCCCTGGGCGGCTCAGGGCAGAATGGACAGTGTGGGGCAGGCTTTCTGGAGACGCATGTCGGAGCCCCGAGCATGCCTGCCCTGGCCGTCAGGACATGTCCGCAGCGCGTGCTGTCTTAGGAGAAGCCAGGAGAGCCAGAGCCCGTGCCTCCGCTGCGAGGATGCGCTCCGCTTTTCCTTGCAGGGAGACCAGATGTCTCACCTCCCAACTCGAATAGAGAAAACGAGCCACGGTGGACCCAGATGATTGTGATAGAGTGGACGGACTTCAGTGGTGTCAGGGACAAAGCCCTTTCTGTAGGAGCGCAGAAGAGCAGGACTGAGGAGTTCCCCTCCCCTTGGATTGCCACTGCCTGGGCCATTGAGGAGTGCATACACAAACAGGCTGAGTGAGGTCGGTTCTGCAGCCGCTGGGAGCGTCCCGGCCTCCCCAGCTCTCCCTGGTCAGAAGCAGCCTCGTCTCACCCAATCCTTCCAATCAAGAATGAGCCGAAGAGAGTGATTCTTTCCTGAAATTGCCAGGAAAAATGCTCTCCAAAAGCCTTGTCGGTAATTTCCCAAAGGGAACATCTACTTTATTTCCAATTTCATTCATTTTGCTCCAGGGAGCTATAAATTAGCAAGGTGTTTACGAGATTAAAACCTTGACTTTACTGCTAAAGGCAGACATAGCCTGGTGTTCCCAGCTGGGCCTCCCTGCTCGGTCTCTCTCCTCATCTGCCCAGGACCTGGCATCGGGCACAAGCTGTGGCCCACCACGTCTGAGGGCTGCCTCTTCAGAGTGGCCCAGAGTGCAAGGATGGGATGGCGATGGGGCCATCCCCAGTGACCAGGAGAGGCCCAGCCCAGCCAGCCACGAGCCAGGCAGAGAGCTCAGACGTCAGTCAAATGGTTGTGAAAGGAAGCCTGTCTGCTTTGAATTCTAGCTTTCAACAAAGGGGTGCGTGTGTATGTGTGTGTGTGTGTGTGTGTGAAAATTTATAAGATGAATTCAAAATCTATGATTTGGAAATATGCACATATATTTAAAATGACTTTTAACACTGCAGCGCACAGAATCCTAAGACATGCGAACCCTCCATCTTGCTGGTGTGCTGTGTGTGTTTCAAAAAGCAAAGTAATCCACAAGAACTTGATTTGTTCAAAGAAGAGTTTCAGATGGTTTTTGTGAGAGGGTTATTTTATATTTGAGTCAATGACGACTCCTCATGTTCTGAGGGTAGGTGATGCCCTTCAGGATGTTGTGACGCCTGTGCCACAGGCTGCATGACCTCGCAGTGAGAGAACACAACGCCAAGACGCATTTCACAGGAGCAGTGGCTCCCGGCCCGGTCCCGTCTGAGTCGTCTCCCACTGTGGTCACAGCGTCTCCAGGCCGGGTGCACCACGGGCAGAACGGCACTCTGTGGTCTAAGACGCGTCCAGACAGGACGCAGGAGGGGCAGCAACAGGGCAGCCGCCCTGTGGGTGGTGGGCCTGGCCCTGGTGAGGACAAGAGAGCTCCTGACTCGGGCTCTGGGTGTGGCCGGCCCTTGGACAGCTTTCCAGGGCCCCTCGTTGACACGACTGGGGAAATGTCCGCATCCACCACGTGTTATTTTCTGTGTGTGTGAAACTGGTTGATGGAACATCAGCCAAAAGCCTGCAGTTTTCATGGTCTACCTGCAAGACAAGCCCCACAGAGGCAGGCGCCCGTCAGCCCAGCCGGGAGGGGCTGGGTGCTCTGTGAGCGCTTGTCGGGTCCAGCGCATCCTGTTTGAAGACCAGGGTCCTGTGGGAGCCGCCTCCTGCCTCTCCCAGGAGAGGCCACTGTTGCTGACATCGGCACAGACTGCCGCGTGGCCTGCATGCTGTGTGGCCACCGAGCCGCCTTCCCGGGGACCTTCCGCGTCTCTCCCCGGCAGCTTCGGCCTCCTCCTGGGTGGCAGAGAGCAGGGCGCCCTGGGTCTGCTCCCCTGGCCTCCCTCAGTTCACGCCCTCCTCCTCTTCCTGAGACTCCCGCAGGACGCCGGTCCTCCTTCCCTCTCTCTCCTGCAGTCCATGCCCTGGGCTCTGCCTGCAGCCGCCGCCGCGTCTCAGGACAGCGTCCTCTCTGCTCACCGGCACTCCGTGGGCCACGCCCCGTGCTGTGGGCTCTGCCCAGGGTGGCCACTTGTGGCAGTGGAGCGTGCCGTGTCCAGGGCACTCGGCCGCCTCCTCTCACTGCCGGGCCAGCACCGGCCACTCCCAGACGCAGCCCAGATCACCAGGGCCTCCCTGGCCCGACCTCGCTGTGTGGGGCGCCTCCTGTGGTCTGCAGGTCGACTGTTCCCCTTTGCTCTGAACGTGTGGCCACGAGATTCTGCAGGCAAGCCTGGTCTTGGCTCTGGGCACTGAGTCACCATTTTCAAGACAGGCGAGTGGCGGCCTCACCCGGCGTGGCGCCTCTGCAGGCCTGTCGCGGTCTGTGCTGCCGCGTGGAAGTCTGCGGCCTGGGGCTGCCTGCTGCGCCTCGTTCCTGGAGGAGCAGTGTGGGCACAGGGGTGCCCGTGGCCGGGACAAGGAGCCCTGGACGTGGGTGTAGCTACGGGAAGAACACGCGCTGTGCGGAGGCAGCCAGACAAGACCACCGGAGACCCTGTGGCGAGGCCCACGCGAGGTGCAGGGAGGACGTCACCCTCGATGGCCGCAGAGCCCGGGCTGGGCGTGCCCAGCGGCCTCCTCTCCGTGACTGCAGAGCTCACGCGCAGTCTCCAGAGCTGGAGACGCAGGTTTCGAGTGGATCCACGCTGCTGCGCGCTGCAGTGAGACGGTGAAAGACGGCAGAGTCCTCGGGAAATGGCCCCGCCGCTCCCGCCGCCCACCCTCGGCGGCCGACGTTTCCACAGGGCACAGGCCTGGAAGAGCCTGGGACATCTGTGCATGGCCTTCCAGCAAGGACACTCCCCAGTGTCCCCAGGGCCACTCCGGGGGTACGTGAGGTCGTGCTCCTCGGGCTGTACCTTGCTCTGCAGGAGGGCTCTCTCCACGAGGACAGCAGGCGGTGGCCCTGGCCTCTGCCGCCCCTCATTACCTAGTCCGACTTCCACACCGGAACCTAAGTGTGCCCTGCACAGAGGCCTGGGGTCCAGGCGCCATGAGGCCTCTGCAGGGCTTCGTGCCGTGCGGACCCTTTGCTGCTGGCTGGGGCTGGTCTGTGTGCGCCCGCAAATGTGGTGAGTCAACAGCGGCGAGGAAGGACCCAGCCCCACACCTGCAGCTCTGGAGGGCAATTCGGGGCAGGGATCTTGCTGGACCAGCCAGCGTTCCAAGGAGGCATGTCCTGCAGAGTCCAGGCTGTTCCCTACCTGGGGTTCACGCTGGTGTGGTCGCTAAGGGGCAGGGACACATGAGGGACGAGCAGGGAGCCAGAGGCTGCTCTGCTTCTCACCTGAGGGAACCAGTGGCCACCGCTGCTGGTCCTTCCTTGGCCCACCGTGGGTCTGCTGCTCCCGTGTGCACGCCCATGACTGCAGCAGACCTCAAGCCCCCGTATTTGAGAAGTGCACAGTGCTGTGCTTGCCCACGGGCTGAGCGGAAGCTGCCTTGCCAACGGTGAAACACAGGTTCCTCTGCCCCTTGGGTTTGGTAGTTTTAGACTGGCTATTGTGCAAGCCTTTTATAGATGCCCGAACGGAAGGGGAAGAACACAGCACTTGCTGGTCAAGAGCAAAATGCACCTAGCTGCTGGGGAGAGGGCCGAGAGCAGGCTTCCTGCGGTGGGCGCGTGAGGGCTCCTGGAAGCTCAGCAGCTGCTGGCCGGCCCCAGTGATGTCCCTACAGCCCTGCCTGGGCTATAAGAGATCCACGGAGAGCCAGCACGCATGAGTGTGTGTGAGTGTGCCGTTACAGCCGTAGCCACGCACGACCTCTCCGTGGAGAACCAACACACTCAGTTGTGACTCGGGAAGGTGGCGTCGGGCTCCAGCTCCGTCACTGCCTCTGGACCGAGAGCCCTTACCACCGGGGGCCTCAGATCCCCCCTCTGTGAAGTGGACACAAGCACCCCTGCCGCTTCGCTCACGGATCTGACAACGTAGGCAGAGGCTTGGTGGGCTCCACCAACTGCCGCGCCGCGGAGAAGCATGAAGCGCGACCTGCCAACAGGTTTCTCTGTGCCAGGGTGGCTTGGCTCAGGGCAGGGCTCACCTGGTCCCCACGGGTCGTGTGTGGGAGGGCTTCCCGGGACACCCCTTCTCACCACAACGCGTGCTCCTGCAGAGGGGCCATGCAGCCCCAGGGCCTGGGAGGGCCCTGCTGAACAGGGGGCTTCTGGCCGAGTCGAAGGTGCTGGGGTCAGCCTGCCCTGCGGGGAGGCTGGGACCCCACAAGACCTCTGTCACAGTGAGCTGGGCGCGCTCAGAGCCAGCTCGCGGGAAGGAAAGACGCTGGATGTTGGAGCCAGGCCCGAGAGCACAGCAGTCAGACTCGCGCGGTCCCTGGGCTCCCTGTGGCAGGCGGAGGCGGAAGACGGCAGGACAGGACTGCTCGCCAGGAGGTCCCTGGGCTCGGGCCTTCTGCTCCCTGAACCCGGCGCTGCGGGACGCCTGTCTTGCAGAGCCCGGCAAATGCCCTCCCTGCTCCTGCCTTGGGTTCACAGCCCAACACACAGACCCAAGGTCAGCCTCGAAACAAGTATCCTTTAGGTTTTGATCCAAGTTCAAGATTTTAATTCTTTGATTTACACTTTATTTTAGAATGACTATAACCAGGCTACAAAAAGAAGGCTTGTGTCGTGTGTGGCTGGACTTTCTGTCTGCCTGAGCCCACGCCCAGGACACAGCCAGAGACCAAAGAGCAGTGAGCACTAAGAGTGCGGGCAGGATCCCCACCCCCCGACCAGCAAGTCCAAGGGCAGATAGAGAAGCCAAGACCACCGGCAGCCTCAGTCCCCTTCCCGCCAGGCTCGCGCTAACGGCGGCACTCATCTGTGAGATTTGAGACATGGGTAAGAATGAGGAATCTGAGCTTGGTGAACCGAGTCCTAAGTTTGGGGCCCTGTTTGAAGAGCTCATTGCTGCTGCCTGAAACCACCTTTGACTTGGCTTAAATTGTCCCTGAGATGCTGAAACACCTACATCCCGGTGTCTGCACTGGACACACGTCTGGAGTAGGAAGGAGATTTCTGGCTGGGCGGCACGGCCCCTAGAAAGAGCAGCTGGCCAGCTGGGGGTGACTTGCAAGCACTTTCCTGTGGCTTCTTGTAGGAAGTCTTAGGGAATGAAATTCAAAGAGAAGAAACTACCCTTGGGGATCCTGTAAAGCAGGGTTCTCGCCAAAAATTTACTGTAATTTGCAGTTTTGTTGCTTTTTTGTTGTTGTTTGACTTGTGGCCGCAGCGTCACAGCCAGGGACCCGCACATGCCCCTGGGAGGCGGGCTGGGGGAAGGTGGGCAGAGCTGCCCTGAACCCCGTCTGAGCACCTGCAGTTTCCCCTGCACCCCTGCACTCCTCCTCACTCCCCACAACCGAACTGTCTCTACACCAGTTGAAGGAGGGACCAGAGAAAGTAGTGTTCTGGTGTTTGAATAAGATCCGTGCACACGTTCCATTTTAATATGTTTTCAGTTTATATACCGTACACAATCAGACACAAAGTCATTGATTTCTCATTAAGACTATTGCACATCTGTTGCTACAGATAAGAACTAAGCACAGTGTTAACTCAGGAAGTCTAAGAGCTTTGAGGATCCAAGACCTAGGGTGTATCTGGTGAAATTCACCTTGTGCAGTAAAGAATGTCCTGTTAATGGCCAACTAAAAAAATGCAGTGTTGGAAATAACAGGAGGAGAGCTCCCAGAAAATCCCACGTGTCATCTGATGCCAAGGCGGTGGGACCCACTCCCTAGCGGTCGTCATGACCACCGCAGGGCTGCCTCGCACACTGCACAGGGACTTGGCTGTCCGGCCCAGGTGGGAGGCTGCTGTGGGAACTGGTCAGACTCTACACACATGTGTGAAGAGTAGTGCATTGGGAAGGGCTCGGTGTGGAATGCTCTCCAGGAAACGGTCCCATCTTAGGGTTGGTGCGCGCCTCTCCGTCAGGAAAGCCCCAGCAGAGCTCTCTGACTCAGACCACAGAAGAGACGAGCTCACTGGCCAGAACGTCAAAGGCAAAGATTGGGCTGTGATCCTCAGTCTCCTCAGTTTGAAAAGACGTCATCATGTGACAAGGGGCCACTCAAGCATGAGCTCCTTGTAGAAGGCACTGAATGGAAACCCTCACTTTGGAAGATCCATTAATAGAAATAGATGATTTCAGAAAATAATTTGAGTTTAGATTTCCCAGCAAGGATCAAGCAAAATGGAACTTATTTGTAAAGACAAGCTTGGAACTGCATGTGTATTTTAGATGAACCGAAATCAGGCGAAGGCCACCCACCCTCTGATGGCACAGTCTCCCCCCAAGGGAGAGGCAGCAAGAAGGCGTTGCCAGGCCTGTGCTGCCCCGAGGACGTGAGAGCGAGCTGTCTGCCGCCAAGCAGCAGAGGGCGAGGGCCACCACACCCCTCCCCAGAGGGCAGGAGAAGAGGGAGCATGGGGACTGCAGACGCAGGGGTGTGCCCGGCATTTCAGATCAAGGCCAGCTGCCAAGCCCAGCACTAAGGGAGAGAAGCCAAGGCAAGTGCAGGGCCAGAGCTGGGCTCTGGGCTGGGGCGGGAGCCCCGAGCAGTCAGAAGAACAGGAGGCGCCAGCAGCACGCGGCTGCTCTCTTGTCACAGCTGGCCTGCCGGAAATGGAGGTCTGCCCGAGGTTGGCACAGTGCTCCTCATCAAGAAACGCAACGGATGCTGCCACATTGTGACGCGAAGGCCAGGATCCAAGTGCAGGGAGTCACTGTGGGCCATGAGGGAAGTGTGGGTCCCAGCGGGGACAGGAAGAGGCCTGGACAGGGTGTGGTGAGTGGCTCTTGCTAAGGCTGTCCGCTTTGAGGTGCTACGGCTAAGTGTCCACCAGGCACCGCTCTGGACCAGGCTAAGACTGCAAGGTCAGAGGAGGCCCTCCAGTGGTCACAGTCCATGAAGAGAGCTGCAAGGCTAGTTCAGGAAGTCACTGAACATGAGCAGGTGGTCTATGGCACTAGGGCCTTGGACAGGGAGCCTGAAAGAGATGACACGGTGTGAAATGAGGCCTGCGCTCCGTGGAGCCCGGTCTGTGGTCACAGCGAGGGGCAGGGGACAGGCTGCTGGGAGAGAACAGGACACGGGGAAATAGCCCTCTCCCGGCGTGGACACAGCCTTTCCAAACAGAAAGGAAGCAGGAGCACCACGTCCTCGGTGGGTGTTGGGGGGACACACAGTGGCCCGGCGCCTGGCTCTCGCCACTTGTGGACTGTCCTGTCTGTCCTCACAAACACCGAGGACCACCTCCCAGGAGGCGTGGAGGTCTCCACACACCCTCATGCCTCGCCCCTGCTCCTCCCACGCCCTGTCTGGGCCTGGAAGGTGGCGTGGGAGCCTCCAAGGAGGAGAGCCTCCGTGGCTGGTGGCTGGTGCAGACGCTGGTGGCCTCACCGTCTTGCAAGATTCGTGCTTGACAGTTCCAGGCTCAGGGGACAGGGAGCAGGACTGCCGGAAGGTTTGTGTGTGTGCAGTGTGACTCCCCAACTGCAGGTTCATGCACTGTCACCCTGAGCAGCACTGACCAATAACAAGACCAGTGTACACGAGGAGCTAGCACGCAGGCTTGCCCTTTGGGCTGCTTAAGAATCGTACTTTGGTAATTATACTAACTTCTGAGTTTAAAAGCTTAACTCTTCTTTTTTTACCTTTTTTTAGTTGAAGATGGACATAATACCTTTATTTTATTTTTACGTGGTGCTGTGGACAGAACCAGAGCCTTCCACGTGCGAGGTGAGCACTCTACCACTGAGTCACACCCCAGCCCTTAACTTTTCTTTTTCAAACTACAATCGCTTCTAAAAGTTTGAGTACCTCTGTAAAGTACCTCTGGCAGGTGCATGCATACCTGAAGATAAAACGCCCGTGCCCTAGACAATGCTAGACAGAGGGGTGTGATGTGAATGCACCGGAGCTGCATCTAAGGGAATGTGGTGAAGGGGTCCTCCAGCTGGGCCCGAAGCCCGTCCTGGGCACTAAACATGCACTGCTGTGTGCAGGGGCTCTTCCAGAGCATTTTCTTTTCAACCGACACATCATTTTCTGTGAACTACCAAGTTTTCTGTGAACTACCGAGTGAACAGGTTTTTAAAAGAGAATTGTTTTCATTAAAGCTTACTTGAGTTCTTGTGAACTGGTGGCCAGCATACTTCGAATGCTTTTGTCAGCCAGTGGGCAGCCGGACAGACTGTAAGACAGGCCAGGGGGCAGGTGAGTGAGCCTCTGGGCAGTGGACCCGCCCGGACGAACACAACACACAGTCGAAATCAAAAAGTTCAATGCAGAAGAGCAAATGGGGCAAGTGCTGTATATTGAATTTTTTGTATCATTAATTCTGAATATGTACAAATGTAAATTTAAGAAAACATTTCTGTTAATAAGCATTTTTTTAAAAAAATTGTGCTCTTAGGTTTAAATGTTCGAGAAGAATTTTGCGAATTTTGGCAGTTTGAGGTTAAAAGACATTATACAACACGTGAGTCAGCATGCTTTTGAAGGTCAACATATAGCACTTAGGGGTCGACACAGAATCAACGTTGGTACTTGACAGCATTGTTGAGGTAAGCTGAAAACAATAAATTGAAGACAGAATCCACCATGAGAGAATGAAGCCACACCTTCTGTGTGAGGCGTAATTGCCAGTCACATGACCACTCCCATCACACCCCGGAGTTGGACATCTGCCACCAAACAAAAACAGAACAGCCAGAACAGTAAGTACGCTTAGAAGAACTTCCAAAAAGTTTCATTGTTTCCAGTTTAGCTGCAATGTCTGCAAGGGAGTTAAGCACCCTGAAGGACAGCTGGGAAGTGCACAGGATCGAATGAGATGACGCTTCCGAACGGCAGAGCATCATTGAGGACCACAGGCACAGGCCAGCCTCGCGCCCTGCTCACTGGCAGCTGGAGACACTTGTGCCGCGAACGTGCATGCTCAAACGGCAAGGCGGGCACAGACCGGGCTTTAGGAAAGAGCCGAGGAGGGGCCGAGGCGAGCGAGCCCGCCGCCATGCTTACGTTATCAGGTCCTTCTTGCTCTCCTTGCACTGGGGGTACTTGGGCTTGGGGCTCGGGATGGTCACCTCCCCGGGGTACCTTCTCTCTTCCAGAGCCTCCTGGAAGGGGTCCAAGTCTTCTGGCTGTAACAGAACACAGCTTCAGAGCCACACGTGGTGACTCAGCCCGTGGCAGGCCCCACACCTGCCGGGACACCAGCACTGCTTTCCCGCCTCTCCTCCCGCACACTCGTAGCCCTGCTGCGCCTTTTCCCTGACCTGGCTTCTTCTGGAAAGGCAAGCTACGCTGGGTACAGCTGCCTGGGCTCCAAGATCAAGGTAGACCACCAGTGGTCAGAGCCCTTGCTCAGTGTCCTGCTGGCCACACTGGCAACAGGACTCATGGCCAGTGTGGCGGGTGGAGGCAGCTGAGGCCACTTCTGGGTCTCTCTTATCCAGTGTCCGGGTATGCCTGCTGTCCACCACCAACACTGCACTGCTATCAGCACGACGTTACTGGCGAATGTTCTACACATGCATGCCTTTAAGCCTCAGTCAACGGAAGACCAGCTGTGTTAATGTGACTTTGAATGACCTTTGGGCAGTGTTTTCTGAGAGTACCTGTGTTCAGCGTGTCCACTTGCAGTAGCCTATAAATCCCTGAAGGTGGCAGCGCCGGCAGTTGGTGCCCTAAACGCACACTGCACAGCTCGGTTTTGCTTCTCACATGATCTACAAGATGAGAGGTCTTGTCCCTGTATGGGAGCTTAATTCTAATTATGATAAATTTGGGGGTTCAAGTACAATGCATTTTTTGGTAGTATGATTTAACATTGCATGAGAGAACAACAATTTTTTGGAAATTTAGCTTGCCACCCAGATTTGCTTTTTTTTCACAATGTCTAGATTCTTAAATCAATTTGAGGAATAAACACAATAGACTTATAGGCAGGTGGCTTCCTTGTCAATTCCTTCCCAGAGCTAATACTTCTTATCCCACCTCCTTGTTTCTGTAAGACATGATTGGTTGGTGGGGGTCTCCTTATTCCATTCAAAAAATTCATTTATAGGAAATAAAGGAGATATTCAGGTCTAAATATGGATGAAAGAAATCCAATAAAGAAAAATAATTCTGCATTTCTTTTCTTTCCTTTTTAGCCCAAGGGACATTATATCTACTTTAATAACCTGAATTTGAAAATCCAAACCCGTTCAACAGTAGGTTCTGGACAAGGGTGTAATATGCCTAACAAGGCCGGTGACTGTGCCTAGATTAGGCATTCCGGCCAGGCACGCTCCTCCAAGGCTGTGTTTCTTGGAGAGGAGGCCCTGTCCCCCGCCTCACAGAGCACGCAGGCAGCCACCAGGCTCATTACCACACTCTGGCAGCAAAGAGCAGCGGGGCTGCGGCTTGGACACGAGCTGCTGCTGTCTGGGCCTTTTCCCAGGGAAACATTTGTGATGATGCACACTGGTCAGGAGTGCAATGTAAAAGAGTCAGCAGTCTGTCTCCCCCAAACCAGTGTGTCACCACCTCTCCCGGGCCAGGGAAAAGTGCTCCCACCTGAATCCTAAGTAGCCGAAAGCCATACTTAAAGAAAAACTGGGCTTCTTTTGAGGAGTGTGCAAAAGGCATTTGCTCTCGGCCAGGCCTAGTCCAGACTCTCAAGGACCACAGCCAGAGCCAAGGGAAGGGACAGGACGTACGGCCATCTCTTTGGGGTCGTCCTCGTCCACCCGCCGGGGCTTCATCTTGGTGTAGTCCACCGGCAAGTCCCAGCAGTCGCCCTCGCTGAGCTGGAAGCACCGGCTGCTCATCACCGCCTGCTGCTGAGGGGACATGGGCTCCAGCGGCGTCAGGACGGGGCAGCAGCTCTCCCGCGGCCTCTGCTTGTTCATACTGAGGTCCAGGGTGCCATTCTCATCCACGTCCATGTCGGGGTTCTGTTGGCAGAGACACGTGTGACGGCCAGGCCGGAGCACCTTGGAACCCCCCCATCCTGTGCGCCAGACGGGCCTGCCCTCAGCAGCGTCACCTTCACCCAGCACCTCATCGTGCCTCACTCCCATGGCAAACCAACTCGGTCTGCAGGCGCACGCCAGCTACCCCGGCTTACCTGCAAAATTGTGTGGAGACTGACAATGGATCTGCCCTCCATTCGACCTTTTCCCTATTTTTCTACCATCTCTTTTCCCTTCCCTCTCTCTCTTCCCGTTCCCCACAGTGCATCGCTGCTTTTAGAAATGAGCATGGCCAGAAGAAATTCAAAGTGCTTCATTTTGATTTCATTAGAGTCCAAATGCCTACAAGATCAAAACTGTGTGTATGTGCGTGTGTGTACATGTGTACGTCTGTGTTCGTACATATCAGCTTATGAACTTTCCTTTCGTTTCATTGATGCCAATATTTCAAGAATCAGGAGGAAAGTGAAAGGGCTGAGGATGAAGGAAGGAGGGCAGGAGCGGATCTCCTCACGGAGGATCTCCTTCCTGAGCCATGGGCAGTCCTGAGCACGCCCCTGCTGAGGGCAGCCAGCCTGGCACGGGCTGGCGTCTGACCTGCTCTGCGCATCGGTACCTGCGTTGCAGCCAGAAACAAAGCAGAGAGGTGCATTTCAAGGTAAGGCTGCTCCAGGGAGATAAGGCTCTTTCCCACCTGCAGGAGGAGGGGGAGAGGGGCCCATGGAGGACAGAGGAAGACAGTCAAAACACCCCCAATAATCCTCCACTTTTCCTGCAAAGAGTTAACTCTTTTGGGCAAAAATGTGATGTCGGAGCTGGAGTGAAACTGCTGCCTCCCAGGAAGGACCCTCTGGATGTCATCGCCAAGGAGGACCCGCCGACTGGAGTCCTGGCTGGGCTGCCCCTAGCACGCGTCCAGCATCACCCTGCCTGAAGTCTGGCTGCCAAACAGCACCGTGATCTCAAGCTCTGGTGCTCACTTAGGCCAACACGATGTTTGAGTCACTCTTAGTTTAAGAAAGTAAAATAAAACAAAGGTTTCTGTCTTGCCCGGGAGGAATCTTTCCTGCCAGTCTTGCATTTTAACAGCCCTGATCACATGAAAACGGCATGCCCCTAATGCTGCTCCACTACTAGGAATAAAAATACCAAAAGAAAAAGCATTTGCAAAACATAAGATCACTGACCTTTCTCCATTCACACAAATTACACTTATTTATAAGGACTACTGTCAGAGCTTAGGGTGTGGTGCATGGTCCACTGGCTTTAGATAATGGAGAGCGCCCTTTGTCTGGAGAGTGGCTGACAGGGCCACAGGCTGGAGCCTGCTCTGAGAACACAATGGGCCACTCCCTGGCAGCCTGGCTCTCTCTGGCCCCCTAGCGGCCTGGGCGAGGCAGCGCTCCATTGTGCGTGTTGGGATGCTCCCGCTCCCCCGCTCCTCTCTAAGCACAAGTGAGGAGTTGATTGGCAAGGAAATGAACAATAGAAAACCGGTAACCCCTGCACTCCCTTCCAGCATCTGTGACAATGTGGACTAGCAGTGCTGCGTGACTTGCTCCCGGGCCATCTATTGGAAATGTGGGTGAGGGGCAGCCCGCCTCTATTTGATAAGGGCGCTGCCAAAACTTCCTCCCATTTAACGTCAAGGTGCATTGCTCTTTAAATTCGAATTCTCTGCGTGATCATTTGAGATGCCACAAAGATTGTGTGAGCCCACTGTTTACAGAACCGATTTTCCACCCTAAAGAGGAAGCGGCCTGGCAATTTCTCCTGACCTAGGTCCTCCTGGGCAGGGTGCAATCGAGCGGTCTGGAGCCTCGCTGCGCCACTGCTCAGGTGAAGGACGTGAAGGCACCCGCAGAGAGCCCCGCCCCAGCATGCTGCACCCCAGGTGGCTCTGTGCGACTGCGCAGGGAAGAAGCCCCGCCACCTCCCGGCCCGCAGGTGGCCAGGCGCGGGTGGGCGTACCCGCGTGGCACACAGGTCCTGCGGCTTGGTGGACAGGTTCTGAGGCATCTCGCGGCAGCGCGTGGACAGGTTGAGGATGGCGGTGGCCGCCATGTGCGCGGCCTCCATGTCGTGCGTGTAGTCGAAGCTGCTTTTGCTGCAGGTGCTGCTGGCGCTGCTGCCGCCGCCGCAGCTCAGGTTGCTGCTGCTGCTGGGCGCGTAGCTGCTGGTGGTGCTGCTGCTGGGGCTGGCGGTCTTGCAGTACCGCTTCGCTGCGGAGACATGGACGGACGGACGGACGGCTCAGGCCCCCAGCCCGGGACGCAGGCACACGCAGCCTGCCCCGCCCCCACCCCACATTCAGACACACAGCGAGGGGGAACACGATGTGGGGGCTTCTCGCAAAGAGGCCCCTGCTGCTTCCCTTTTTAGCACTGCATGTGATCGGTTAGCAGAGGATTGGGGGGAGCTGAGAAGAGATGCACTCTTTCTTCAACGGACTGCGTGTGGCCACGGTGGCCATTACCCTTCCCTGTAGAGGAACACCCCTGACTTGGATCTGGCTACAGATAGTGACAGTTCCAGCCTGGTCAAGGCTTGAGGAACCAGCTTGTCTGGGGACCTTCGCAGATCACCAGCGAGGGTCGGGGATGTCGTAGAGGTCAGCTTGGGCTCTGTGTGCCACATGCAGGTGACTCAGATTCAAGGGCGACCTGGGGATCATCTGCTGGGGTTACGGGGACCCTGTGCTTTGGGAAATGGATTTTTGGCTGGGCATGCAGGCTGGACAATGCCACCCAAACAGCTCTTATCCTGTGAATCCCACACAGGCTGGGGAGGGGGAGGGAGGGTACCACACACACCTGGGCCCTAGATCAGGGTGAGTGTCAGGACACCCCTGACTGCTGCTGGGTGTGCAGACGGGCACTACCTCTTTATGTCAGTAGCCTCTCCATCGGCCTGCAAGGAGCCTGAACTGCTCAATGTCCCTTAGAAATAGCTGTCCTCACTAAAAGCCAGCACGCAGTAGGAAAGAGTTATTTTTAGAGCCCCTTAAAACCTCCTTTAGTACCAGAATGAGAGAGCGTCTGCGTAGATGGTGTATTGGGATGGCCCTTTCTCTACTGATACAGTATCACTGCCAGGGGGTCACAGTGTGTCATTTGTGGGGCATGTATCCACTTTGAATCCAGTGGAGTGGGGAGTGACCTGCAGGGGTCTGCAGACCCCGTGGAGCTAGTCTCTGCAGGTGCCCTCACCCGCCCTCAGGAGCGTCCCCTCTCTCAAGCTGCCAGGGCCAGCCCTGGGCAGGCTGCCCCGAGAGCAGCGTGGCCTGTGTGCTGTTGTGCCTGGCCTTCCGTGGCAGAGCAGAAGGCCGCGACTCCAAAGAGGCC
Source organism: Tamias sibiricus (assembly GCA_025594165.1). Classification (NCBI taxonomy): domain Eukaryota; kingdom Metazoa; phylum Chordata; class Mammalia; order Rodentia; family Sciuridae; genus Tamias; species Tamias sibiricus. The sequence goes on along the minus strand of CM046670.1, from coordinate 99,110,534 downwards.
ACCGCCATGACCGTGGCTGCGAGGGAGCCAGTGCTAGACACTGCCCCCTGGCTGCTGTCCCATGACCTCTGAAGTCCCCCATCTAGAACCCACGTGCAGCACCTTCCTCCAGAGAGGAAGAGGACGCAGCGCCACTGGCGCGCCCTCTCACGCGGCCAGGCGGTCTCCAGGAGCACCGCCTGCGAGGCAAAGGCAGGACAGGCTGAGGGTCGACTAGAGAGCGCGCACTCAGGACACTGGGGAAGAGGCGCATCCTGGGTGACAGGACGGGGCAGTGGGGACCAGAGCCCAGAAGGCGAGTTGGCCCCTCACTCTTGTCAGCCTCCTGCCCCAAACCACGAAGGCAGCCGCACAGGTGAGTGGCTTGTGCACACGGCTCTCTGTGGCGCGCCTGAGGGTCGCGCTCTCCACCCAGGAGGGAGACGGCACGCCCTCTGCCCCGCTGCGCCCTGGAACAGCTCCCCGCGGGTTAGCTCAGCGTGCCCAGGCGCTGCCCGCCAGGCGGCCCTCTCCCGCTGCTTTCTGAATGGCAGAACCGCACCTCAGGGTGGGCCGTGCCACAGGTCTACGGGCAGCCTCTGCCAGGCCTCCGAGGGCGGCCACCCTGGGCCCATGTGGAGCAGAGGGGCCTGACAGTGGCCACCAAGGTCCTCACTGCCACTACCTGGGGCACTTCGGGATGCTCTGGATGTGGACTAGAGTTCACGATTCTTCACCATTTGGAATTTTGTTAAAAATAGAGGTATGGAAACTGGGGCAATGAAATAACATATCCTGGGGACTGTTTCTCCTTTTACTGATCGGATGCAGGCTAGCCACTGCTCCAGGGAAGAGAAGCCGTCCAGGTAAACAGGAGAACAATTGTCTTGTTCTGAAACTAGATAATGTCAATTTCTGAAAAAAGTTCAAGGACCAGCTTAGGCCTACAGCTCCACAGCACCTGGCACGGGCAGGTGCGGCCCGCTCGGGAGTGGCCCGCTCAGCCTGTCCTCAGGCAGGGGTGTGGTGCAGGGTGGGGAGCTGGTTGCTGCCTCCTGGCGGCGCTCCATCCTGCCTTCTGCCTGTGTCGTGGCTCATGCCGGGCACCACTACCATGCACTCCTCTGGCCCTCTGCCTCCTGGGTGAGACGCTGCTGCATGCCCCCTCAGAGATGTGGCGACCAAGGCTGACCAAGGGCAAGACAAACATGCAGGGAAGACCTGGGCCGCAGTCAGGGCTGCAGGTTGCCTGGTCTGTTGAACAGTGCCCCGTCCTCGAGCACGGTCTGTCCAAGGACCTGCCGTGACCACACTTCTGCTCTCGCCTCACTTGGATTGCCTGAGGTCATCTTGACTCTAGGGAGTGTCAGCAGGAGGGAGCGCGTCCCCCCAAGTGTCTACACCTCAGATGCCACATCAGGTTCTACCAAGAGCATAGTTCAAGACTGTAGCAGGCAAGTAAACTGTCGATAGTTCCTTGATGCATCTGTCAACTCATTTCACTCAAACAAGCAACTATGACAATATTTACCTCCATATCTATCCTTCTACCAAACATAAACAATAATTTTTCGTGTTATTCAAAACAAAAGTAAGAGTGTCTGTTCTTTAGATCATTCAGAAAAGGAATGATCCTGATATTGCCTATTTGTGAATGTCCACGAATCCCTTAGCGTCAGTACAGTTGGGCTGCACTTAACAGGCTCTGAGTCATGATTCTGACTCTGGGGCACTGCCCAGCAGGGACAGGGGCATTGGCCAGTGGTGCTCCACCCCCCTCGTCCCCCAGGACTGTCCGAGCCCTGCTTTGTCAGATGAGAGGGAGCTAACAGAGATCAAATACATGGCAAATAACAAACAAATCTTTTTTTTTTTTTTTTTTTTTTTTGATACCAGGGATCAAACCCAGGGCCTTGTACATGCAAGGCAAGTGCTCCAGCATTGAGCTACACTCCCAGTCCCCACAGATATATTTTAAATCCAATTTCTCTTCCACCAAAGAGCAGATAGCATTTGCTAAGATCCTGGGTGCCCCGCGGACCTTGGGAAGACCTGAGGAACATCACCACACCCCCAGAAGCCCACAGGTGTTGGTGGCCCTGAGCACCACTTCCCCTAGCACCCTGTCCCTGCCTGCAGGAAGACCCACGCAATCACCATGCCCAGGATTAATTATGGCTGCATATGCAAATTAAAAACCCCAAAGCAAACAAACACAGATTTCCCACCAGAGCCTCTTCCTGCCTGCTCTGCTTGTGCAGCTTCTTACTGAACGTGCACAGCTCACTCTCCTAGAATGGTCTGTTTCCTTGAGCATTAGCATTTGCCTGCAGGGAATAGATAAACATGCCCTTGCAACCCTGAATTTCCATGAAAACTAGACCAAAAAAATGTGAGCAAATGATTTCCATCATGGGGTCGGGCTTCCACCGGACCTCACCGGGAGCTGGTGACCTTGAGGCCTGCCTAGTCTGTCTGACCTTCCGCATCGTGATCTGCAACCCTGGTACTCAGAGCTTTTACTGTGAGCACGTAAATCACTGTAAGCACATTAAAATATGGATACAGAATCTTACATGGAAAAAAGGAGCTTTTTTGTCAAATAGCCTGCTGGATAAGGTCTGCAGTGCAGATGGCGTGCTTACAGGGTCTTGGAGACAGCGCTCGTGGGCCACCCTTCCTGTGGCTGCTGCCTGCCCTCTCTGCCCTGCACTGCACAGGAGACCCAAGCACAAGGCCTCTTGCCACCAGAAACTCGTAGCCTAGTGGGAAGACAAGATGTGAAATGAGCCAGGGATGAGAAACGGAGCTACCCTGCAGGCTGCAGAGAGCAGAAGGGCACAGAGATCACCTGGACAGGAAAGGGGAGGGCCTCAGAAGAGGCTGGGAGGCTCTCAGAGAATGCAGGCAGGAGGAGCCCTGGGGCTGAGGCAGGAGGTGTGCGGCAGAAACGGAGGGCAAGGGGAAGGCTTGCAGGCTGCAGGAAGAGAAGCAGCCCCAGTGGAGCGGTGGAGGAGGCGGCCCGGGGCCCCGGGGACTGCTGTCTGATGCCCTCACCTGGGGAGTCCTGGGCCACAGGCCTGGACCAGGGAAGAGGGCAAGGCATGGAGTGAGGAGGCTCCAAGATGACCTCAAGGTCTGAGCTTATAGAATTGGAAAGCTGGGAGTAGCCAAGGGGAATGGGCCACAGGAGGGAGCCCACGCAGGCTGGGGATCTAGTGGATTTCAGCCACATCTTGGGTGGCAACACACTGCCCAGAGGTGCCGCAGAGGCGGCTTAGACCCAGGTCAGCAGCGTTTCCAGCAGAGGTCTCTGCAGGGACCACTGGATCTCCTGGGGCTGAGTGGTCACTTCCTGGCTCCTCAGCTCTGCCCCTTCCAGCAGCCCAGACCATAGGTGAGCATGGGCGGCTGTTGGGGCAGATTTAACGAGATTTGATTTCACACAGCTCTTACATTTCATAGGGTACTCCCCTTATTCTGTTTTACTTCTCTCACTATTTAAAAATGTCAAAACCATTCTTAGCTCACCATCGGACATGGGTGGGGAGGATGGGCCTGGGGCCTTGGAGTGGACAGGGCCCCCCTGCGCTGGGTGCTGTGGCCCCCACACTGTGCCTCCTCCGTCCCCCACGGGCTACCTGCAGGACGGCACTGACCTCCCCAGCTTGGCCCGTGATGAGAGGCTTTTGGCACAGTTCCCCAGAGGAGCTTGTCTCCCTCAGGCTCCCCAGGCCCCGTCGGTCCTCCTGAGCCCACAGGTGTCCCACCTTCGTGCCACTTCTGCAACTCGAGGACCAAGGGGGCAACCCTCCAGACAGAAGGGAGCCTTGCTCCCTGTGCATCAGGGTCTTCCATGCCTTGTGCTGATCTGGCCCGTCTTCTCTGGAACCTTCTATCCAGAAGGCAAGATCAAACTGATAGAGAGGCCGCTAGCCACTGGCAGTGTCTGGGGAGGCAGGGTTAAAGGGAGGTTTGCTGGGTGCTTTAACCACAGCTGGCAGGTTTGGGGGGATGCCCAAGGGCAGGGAGGGCAGACTCCTCTCTGTTCTGCTTGCCAGGCCCTGCTCTGTTCCTAAGAATCACGCTTTTCGGCAGCAGGCTGAGTCTGCGGCTTCCTGAGGATCAGTGGCTGCATCCTCTGTGCACAGGAAGGAAGCCAGGCCGTGAGGACACTCGGTAGGCGCCGCAGCCACCACCCAGGTGAGGGCCCGCTGCCTGGCACCAGGTGCAGGGACCATGCCCAGCTCTAGCCCTGCACAGCCCGACCCAGCACTCGTGCCGCAGTGGACACTTCCTCAGCCTCTCTGAGATCGTCAGATGGACACAGCAGACCACAGCCGAGCTGTCCGTTCGGTTCTCAGCAAATTGAGCTACTGTCCTGTCTTCCTTTTCTGTTAGTTTCCAAAAGACCTAGGGCTGAGGTCCTGCCCTGCATCCTCAGGAGGGTCTTGTTTTCTGGTGGAGCCATGAAAAGGACAGGTCAGCCTGGTTCCCGGCAGCAGGCACGGCCTGGGCCTGTGAGTCAGCACCCGTGGCTGCTGGTGTGCACCCCTCTCTCTGCCGGGCAGAGGGAGGCAGGCACGGCCTGGGCCTGTGAGTCAGCACCTGGGGCTGCTGCTGGTGTGCACCCTCTCTCTGCCGGGCAGAGGGTGGCAGGCACGGCCTGGGCCTGTGAGTCAGCACCTGGGGCTGCTGGTGTGCACCCTCTCTCTGCCGGGCAGAGGGTGGCAGGCACGCTCATCTCTGCTGCTCTCCCCAAGGCTATGGAGCGACACCTAGCCCGCCTCTGCGCCCCAGACAACAGGTGCTGGGGCTGCAGACTGAGGGCCTCGCCAGGCCTCGAGGGCCCTCCAGCTCCAGCTCCCGGAGGGGTGCACGCCACGGGCACACTCCGCCTGTCTCGACTTTACCGGAGCCCAGAATGCTAAGGTAGAGCCTGACCGCACAGACGAGGTTAAAGACGCCAGGCCACATGGACAGCCACAAAGCGCATGTGAAAACGAGCCTCTCAGGAAGGGCCTCGTCCATCACTGAGCGGCCACTGGGCTGGGAACGATTTCCAGAGCATCTTCAATTAAGTGGACGACATTTCCACTTGACCCTTCACTTGCAATTGAATGAATGAGATGACAACAAGTCCTTACCATAGCAGGCAATTATCACCAAATAAACAGCAGAACAAAGTAATTGTCCTCACATCCCCTTTTCCCCACTTACATCTAGGTTTCTGAATAGTGAGGAACTGATATGCAGGGATAATCAATATGTGACACATCCCAGGAATGTTGAATTCTACCCAATGTACAAACAAATGGCCATTCAGGTAAGAAATAGCACAGCTGAGAAGCAGGAAGAAACTTCTACTGGATTTTAAAAAGGTTTCTGAATTTCCTCAGCATTGAATTTAAATATCTCTTTCATACACATGTTGTGAATTTGATTAAATGCCTTTTTCAGAGAGGAGGTCCCAAATCTTAAAATCCTACCTCCATCCCTCTGCCTGCGAGCACCAAGGAAAGATTTTGAAATCATCAGAACTTCATGCCCTGAGTTCAGAGGGTGAGATTTGCCATATCTATTCTAGAATTTAAAACAGCTACGTAGGGGCTGGGGTTGTGGCTCAGTGGTAGAGCGCTTGCCTAGCATGGGTGAGGCACTGGGTTCCATCCTCAGAACCACATAAAATAAATAAATAAAAATAAAGGCATTGTGTCCACTATGACCAAAACAATCCTTTAAAAAAGGAAGAAAAAAACCCAGCTACGTGGTCAGATAAGTAAATAACACAAAAGAAATAGAGTCTGCCCTCGGGGTGAGCTACTTACCAGTGAGCCAGCGGGAGACAGAGGCCGCCCGCTCAGGCCCCTGAGCGCGTGCAGGGCATTGGGTCTTGCTGCACCAGGGCTGGCACAGCAGCAAGTGCCTGGGACATCACCAGGTGGCACCTGGAGGCTGGCCCCTTCTTCCGCCTGTCCTCATCCTCCCAGATGGATGAGGAACAGGTCCTGGATTGCTGCAAGAGCAGGCCAGGTGGAGGTGGTCAGCCCGTGGCTGCACATCAGAGCCAATGGGAACCTTCTAGAAATACCACTGTGCAGGGAACACCAGGGATCCAGATTAATGGGTCTGGGGTGCAGCCTAGGCATAGGAACTGAGGAGACCTTCTCCTCAGTGATTCTAGTGTGCACCCAGGGCTGAGGGTGCTGAAGAAATGCAGGGCTCCTCCAGGAGACCCCACTGCCCTCCCGCATGGTCTGTCTGGGGCATCCATTAAAAAGAGGTGTCGTGCCCTCCCCGTGAGACGCAGGGAGCGTCTCTCCACATCCCAGGAGCTACACAACCTGTTGCTTTGGAATTGCTGGGGATGGCTGTCCCCATTCCTCCCATAGTTTTGTCCCATTACCCGAGGACCTGGGCCTCTCGGCATGGGGACGGTGCTGTGCACACCGTGCTTGGCACCCCTGCGTGACCAGCAGGCCGGGCAGATCTGCGGCACATGGATACACACAACAACAACATCAGCAATGGCAACGTGTCTCTCATGTATAAGAGTGTGCACCTCCTACCATCGTCATATCCTTTGGGGGATATGTCCCTGGTTTGCACCTTGGGAGCTATGGCTCTCTTGCCATAAGTATGGTTGTCGTAACTGTTGTACTCAAACGAAGTCTTGGAATATTTCTCGAGCTCCTTGGCCAGGTTGGAGCGCGGCGTGGTTGTGGGGACATTGTTTCTGTAGCCATACTGAGGAATCTCGAGCTGCTTTACAAAGCACATTGGCCTGGAAGTAAACAAGACAACAGACAACAGCTTGCTTTCTCGCGGCCATGCACGTTGGCAGCAACATCGCGTCCCTACAGGAGTCGGGGAGTGGGGCCTCGCACCGAAATCACAGTTTTATCTTCCCAAGCAAGGGCAAAGTGTGCTTTGATCACACAGCCCCAAAGAAGCCACCTGCTTAAAAGTCCCCACTGGAGACAGAAGGAACAAGAAATGAAATACCTAAATGTCCTGTGTGTCTCTCGTCAGAGGACTGGTGGGTGCAATGGAGATATGAGATATGAAGATGAGGGAGAATCTGACACCCAGGTCTGGTCTTGGCAGTGGTCACAGAGGAGTGGAATTATACAACCGTGAGACACTGAAAAACTTCCCTTAAAATAGGAGGAAATAAAGAAATACTCTTAGAGACACAGACCGGGACAAAACTAAATTTGTCAAGCTTGACAATAAAACTGAATGGGATTAGACATTTTGTCAACTATCTGTACACTCTGTCACTATTTCAGCCAGTAGACATTTCTTTTAGACTTTGGGATAAAATATTTACATGGAGAATGTCCAGTCACTGTCCACTCGCTGGGGCTCTGCCCATTCTCTGTGTGTCTGTTGGCAGGTGTCCATCTCAGGGGTGCAAGCCTTGGGCTTCGACCCGCGTCTTCCTAGCCTTGTGGTGAAGTGCCAGGGCTCCTTCTGCCCTCTACCCAACTTCCGCTTTGGGTGGAGGGCAGAAAATCACAGACTTAAACGTGGAGTTCTATGCTCTAAACAGCCTTTTTTTCCAAAGGCAGAATATTTATAAAATGATGTTTAGATGCGTTCCCACATAAGCATGGTTTTTGTGCACCGTAACTTTTGTGAAAAACTGAATTCCGAGGACAGGGACTTTCCTGATGATTCTTTCTGTTTCTGAATTATGTGAAAACATTTTAAAAAATAAAGATCCAAGAAAGGCTGATGCCTCAGCAGGAACAAGGAAGATGTGGGGAATGTGTGTTAGCCCCAAGAGTGAGACCGCACCTGGCCCTGGGCGCTGGGTCTGCAAAGCGGGGTCCCAGCACTGGCGCAGAGCTCGGAGGCCGCTGGCCGCCGGTGTCTGCAGGCAGGACCCCAACTGGCTGCCTGGGGCGGAGATTGGAGGGTGAGTCTGATCTCTCCCTAAGCTGTTTCCTGGGGGTTGTTGGCAGCCTGGACCTCTCCTCCGGGGCTTGAACACACATATGGTCTCTACTGGCCGTAGGGGTAGAAACTTCAGAACTATTGTTTTGCTTTACATGATTGTGAAAGCACCACATGAGTCGTTGAAAAAATGTTTAGAAAATACAAGAACTATTTAAAAATCACCTATGATTCTTTGAGGGTTAAAAACTAACAATTTTGGTGTATTTTTGATTGTGTTCATACATTTAATAGTTATCTAACAGTTAAGACAATTTGTACATGATTCACACTTTATCTTACAAGGAATTTAATTTTACTTTTTGATACTTAGGCTTTGAAAAGAGTTCTTAACTGCATATTAAAATCAATCAATAACATACTATTTAACTATTTTCCAACTTTTAGAAAATTTTTTGTTATTATAAATTCTGACTCAACATGCATTTGTGTACATAATTTATTTCTTCTCTGGTTATTCATGAATTTATATCGTTTTGTTTAGAGCAATTACAAAGTTTTGATGGCTGGATTTTTAAAAATGAAAGCAAGCTGATTTCTATGTTGCTAAATAGCATCTATGTCAATTTGTAATGACATAATATGGCAAAATATCCAATTTATTTAGCAAATTGCCAACTTATTTATCTTGATTCCATTAATCTATACTGATTGAAGCAAGAAAATGATGTATACGTGGCTGGTCCTCTATTGGGGGGCACTTTGCCAGGCAACCTGGGGTGCCTGTGTGGACGAGGCCCTGGAGTGGGTCTTGGGAGTGTGGGATGTGTTTGTCTGAGTGCTGTGGGGTTTGGAGAAGAGGGGCCTTCTGGCTATGGGGGTCAGCTGGGCTGTGAGGGAGGGGGTAGAGGGAGATGCTACATTCAGGTCAGTTCAGGGCTAGGCCCTGGGGTGTGAGGAGGACGCACTCAGGAAAGAGGAGCCCAGTGCGACACGTGAGGAGCCGGGGCCTGGAGCACCGGCTGGGCTGGGGGCTTGCTGGGCCTGGCTCTCTGCTCTTTCACCTGTCCCAGGGGAGGCCACGCCAGGGGGTGAGGAGGGGTGAGGGGCCAAGGAGCCGAGAGCTAGGGTGCAGGGATGGACTGCAAGGTCCCGCTGACCAGAAGCTCTCTTCGAGTCTCAAGTTCTTGTTGGTCAGTTTACTCACACACTTTTTTTCAACCTTGACCAGTTACATGATTATGGGTCTGATTTTTTTCCTTCCTTCTTTCCTTGCTCCACTGATGGGCCTGGAGACACTAGTGTTCAGAACTGCTGGGGCCGACGCCTGGCCTGCAGGTGCCTACGCCTGGCCTCGGTCAGCCCTTTGGTTTTAGAAAGCATGCAGAGCTCTAGAGGCCAGGCCAGCGGGCCTGCCCAGGGAGGGCACCACTCGGTCTGCATGGCCCTGGGCTCCTGGTGTGGGGTCTTCCCTTGCTGCTGAGTGGCCTGTCCTACCTGCTTATCACACCAGCCAGAGGCACGAGGAAGCTGTTCATCTGGGCACAGCTATTTTTCTTGGCCTGGGTTAGTTGGCATCGCCATAGCTGTCCCCTGAGCCAACCCAAAAGGGTGCTGAGATACAAGGCCACAGAAACCACAGGAAATGGCTGCTTTCGGCTGGCCTAGGTGGGAGACCACATCCGAATGAGTTGACCTCTGCAGTGGCTTGTGTCTCATCTGTCTCCAGCCATCCGTGGCTTCCCACTGAGGCCGAACCCACACTGCTATTGGGAGTAGACCCACATCTGCGGGGACAGCACAGCCACTGGTGACTTCAGGAAGGGGTCACACACAGGACTCCTCACTTTCATGGATCTGGTCACAGTGAGCAGAAGAAAATTAAAATTCTGAAAATTCTTTCAGCTACAAATTGCTCTTGATCATTTTTCGACATTTCCTTGGTCATCAACCACCCCTTCCTGAGGTGGCCAAGGGCTCTTGTTGGGGGCATTTCTTGTGCTGAGTGTGGGCCCGGAACAGGAGAAGGTCCTGCCATTTGGCTGGTATGCAGTCTTGTGTTCACAGACCGAGGGTTCTGGGGAGACAGACTGTGTGAGGCAGGGACTGAGTCTGTAGACAGTTAGCACCCAGGAATAAAAAACAAAGATTTACTGAAAGGCTCTTTTTGAATGTTCAGATCATGGATTCTTTTTATGTCTGTATTTTGCTTAATTAAAGAGTCCTAATTTTCTGTAAATATTTAAACTTTTCTGTCGGAGGAGAGGAATAATTTAATCACTGTGGTAAAATAATGTATGAAGGGGCTGCGGTTGTGGCTCAGCGGCAGAGCGCTCGCCTCGCACGTGCGCGGCCCGGGTTCGATCCTCAGCACCACGTAAACATAAATGCATTGCATTGTGTACAACTAAAGTAAATAAATAAATATTAAAAAATGTTTAAAAAATAATGTGTGAAACTGTGAAATAATACACAAGAACCAAAAAGATATTCACCTCCCTTGCATGGTGATTTTCTCCATGTGATTTATCCCAAAGAATAATCTAGCAGGAGCAAAATGCTGTATCTATGGAAAAATGTTCGTCATTAACAGTGAAGCTGGGCAGGAGCCAGTGGCTGGAGCTGGGCCTGGCCGCTACACTGGGGCGTCCACCGGCAGGATGCGCATGGCCCCGAGGTGGTCCTGACAGTGTGCAGAGGCAGGGTGTGGGCCTGGTTGGACACTCGGGAGAATGGGACTGCCCCGCGGTGGTGGCTTCATGTGGGCGGGATTTGGAGGCAGGTGCGGGGGTGGGAGGTGAGGCTGTGGTGCCCCTGCCTCCTCCAGGCCCCGCTCTCCCCAAGCCTCTGCTGCGGCTCTGCCCGACACTCCCCGCCCTCCCCCGTCGTCACGTGAGTGACTTCATGATGTCAGCTACGTTCCCAAACTGTCTGCACTTGGTTTTCTGGCTTGTCACATGGTAGTGACGCCACCCACGCCCACCTACACTGGGGTGCCTGAGGGTCAAAGGCAATGATGGCCTTGGCAGCTTCCAAACGCTAGCTCCCATCTCTGTGCAAGGAAGCGCCCAGGACCCTCACAGCCTCACACAGCAACACCACCCTGTAGGCTGGTGTCATGCCCCTGCTCCAAATTTAGGTCACTCTGGGCGTCTTAATTTCCAAATCTTCCCTTGCACTTAGCATTCGTAGAGTTATGAGCTGTCAGAGCCAGAAAGCAAACCAATGGTGCTGTGCCCCGTCCTCCCCGGGATCACGCCAGGCACCGGGGCCAGGGCGGGCTGCGCCCAGCTCCCACTCGGCCCCGCAGAGCCACCCTGGTCCCTGTCACTCAGTGAGCGATCCACCTGTGGAGCGTCCGTGCTCAGGCGCACTGGGGAGATGGAGATGGACCTCATGGATGACACACTCCTGTTTGGGTACCTGAGGACTCGGTCCGAGGCCTGGTTGGACTTGGACACACATCGCAGCTCTGGTGTTTTTCTTGGGCCTTTGCCAATTTCTCTGCTGCAGCAATAGGGCATCCAGAGAGGCTGCAAGTGCAAAAAGGGTGTTTAGTGGTCTGGTCTCGAAGGGCTTCACAGCACCCCGTCCAACCACCATCTCCTCTCCCTTGCTGAGGCAATGAGACCCGGCAGGTGGGGCTGGGCAGCTCCACACCCACGGGCGTCCTGACAGGCGAGCTGGTCATGCCACGTTTTGGTTTGCGTGATGTCCTCTGGGTGTGCACGCTGCAGTGCTGATGGCAGCACCTGCACCACCCTTTCTGAGAGCGCAGCCACACCAGGCGCACTCAGAAGAGGCGCGAGGCAAGTCAGACAGGGCTCCCCTCGGGGCGTACACCCCTACGGCTTGGGGGGTGGGTGTGGCTCTGAGCAGCCCAGAGCAGCAAGGCTGGGCGGGCGCCAGGCAGGAGCGCCAGGCCCCTTCTGCAGACCCACCACCAGGCTTTGGCTAGTCCGTCTGACCTTTGCACTCTCACACTCTCCAAACGGGAAGGTGAGAGGCGAGGAAGCAGAGCAGTCTCCAGGACCGCACGGGAGGACATTTTTAAGCTCAGCAGTTCATGCTGGTCGGCCTGGGAGGAAACAGAAGCGGGCTTTCCTGTTTGAGCCACTTCCTCCCCAGAGCGTGCGTGTGGGTCAGGTGCAGGCACACGTGGCGTCTGACATGGAGCTGCCCCCCAGCGCTCCTGCACTGCGCTCAGCACCCCTCTGCGCCCATCCTCCTGGGCGTGACGCACCAGAATGCCCGCCGGGCCCAGGGCCGTGCCTCGTTCCCCGTGACTCTGACGGGGCAGACAGCGCGCCAGGCACACGGGAGGGCTGGGGTGGAGCTCAGCCCCCCAGAGCCGTCCCGGTGAGCCTGAAGCCCCCACCACGGCCGAGGTGGGCGGGTCGCCTGCCGCCCGAAGGGCTGGTGCTCTCTGACGTGAACTGAGGGTCGTGAGGACCGTGGCTGAAGCCGTGTCCGTGGAGCCCTCGGCCCGCGGGAGCCACCTGCCTGGAGCACCGCCCCTGCCCCAGCAGCACTGGACGTCCACGCTGACCTGGGGTCTCAGCAGGGCGCCAAGGGCAGCGGGTGAGTCACATGGCACAGTGTCCCCGGGTTCCTCTCCATGTGCCTGTGGGCAAGCAGCAGACAGCCCCCACACTCCTGGGGACAGCGGGCCCTTTGTCGCCTCTCCCTAGTCACGGTAAGGGTCCCTCACACTCCGCTCTGAGCGGGGTGCCCTGAAGGGCTGTCCCCCATTATGGCCAGACGGGCAGACAACTGAAACGTGCCTCTCCCAGGGCGGCTGGGCCTCGCCTTCCGCGCTCTGCGGACCTGCTCTGTGCCGTCAGGAGCAACAGGGAGGACGTGGGGGCTGTGGGCGAGTGCCCCAGGGTGGGCCCAGCGGGCGCGCTTACCTTCGGTGAGAGTTCCTGTTGCTATTCACATGCCCTCGCCCTGTGCAGCCTGGAGTGGGACACTTGAGAACATTTTCATGCATGGCAAGAACTTGACAAGGAGAGGCAAAGAAAACAGCCCAGCATTAAAACAGAGAAATGGCCAGAGTTCAAGAATATGCAATCATTTTACAGAGGCTGGGTTAGTCTAGACAGACAGGCCTGCGAGCGTCCGTGATGAGCATGGTCAGGAAAGCACAGGTCAGGAGAGAGGCCTCTGCGCTGCACTGACTGCGTGCGGAGCAGAGGCGCTGGGCCAGGGCCGGCCAGCCTGAGAGTGGCCGGGGGCGGGGAGCTGGGCCTCCCTGGGGTTCCACGGGTGAGCACTGGAGTGGCCGCGGCACAGCACGTCGACCGGGCCTGTCAGCAGCACACCTGTGCCTGAGCCCTGCTGGGAGAGCAGCGGCTGCTGGGCGGAAGCCCTGGGCTGCAGTTTTCAGCACGGAATCGAAGTTCCGGAGACAAGCAGTCGCCATTCTTTAAGCGGGTGAAGGGGAGCAGCAGGAGCTGCGGGGTGGGTTTCACCCCAGGAGATAGGCGAGTGGGAGGGGCAGCAGAGGCAGCACCTGGCCTGGGGCGGCTGTCCACTGTGAGCAGCAGGGCTGTGCAGACTGACCAGCGTGGCCTTGCCCTGCCTGGCCTGTGTCCCTCTTCCCCAGCCCTCAGTGTCCACTCCGCTACTCTGCATCTGGGGAGCTCATGGGGTTCAACTGCCGGGTGCACCAGGAAGCTGGGCCCACACCGGCCTCGTGAGCGGGTGCCGGGCTCCTCCCGGGCCTCCACCCAACTCCAGGCCCGTGGCAGCTCTCCAGCCTGCAGGTGTGCCCAGGCAGGTGGCTGTGCCAGGCTGCTGGGTGCTGGGGTCCACTCACTGGCTGCACCCCTGTGTTTTCTGACTCCTTCTCCTCTACCGAGAGCTGCTTTCTCCTAGCTCTGCAGGTCCCTGGGTCCTGCAGCCCACGCCCACGACGTGGCCACTAGAGGAGTTCACACCTGGTGTGCTCCCGGAGTCCCCTGGCTGTAGTGTGAGAGCTGGGGCTCGAGCCCCGCCTTGCTCAGCGCAGCCCAACCTGCGGCATCAGAATATGGAGTCACCCAGCCCACGTGGTGGCGGGCCTGGTGTGGCGTCACAGGTGTCTTTCTGGGGAGATCTAGACACCTCTCAGGGGTGCATGGTTGGGTCAGCTCCACAGGCTGCAGACTTCCTGCCCTCTGCCCTTCCCTCCAGCACTCGGACAGCCCGTGTGACCAGTCGTCATTGTCACATGTCCCTGACGCTGCTTCCCTCTCACGGACACGCCTCTCCTCCCCTTACGCCCGGCTTTGCTGACATGAAGCCCTTGCTGGGGCTGGTCCCGCCCCCAGGGCTGGCCATGGCAGTCTCCTGCTGAGCAGAGACTCAGGCCCCTTGCATGTCCACTGCGTCTTGAGGTCTGCTGGCTCCTTTGTCCCCCGGGTGGCCTTGGATCCTTCCTCAACACGGCCTCCCTGCTCTACTCCTGTCTAAGGCTGAGGCCTCCCAGGAGGCTCCGATCAGCAGGCCCAGCAGCCTGGGCGGGCCTGTCTCCTGGGTGTCCTGGGCCTCGGGCATCCCTTCACGCCTGGGGCTCTTCAGAGGAGCCAGCTTTCCTGGCGTGGTCTGATCCCTCCGACTTCCCTCCCACCTGCTGCCCGCCCTCTGCTTCACCTGCCCACAGGTGAGAGGCCACGGCTTCCCTGCGGGGACGGCCCTGCTGGCCCTCCAGTGCTCACCTTGCACCCTCCGCCTGAGCAGCACATTCCCACTTCCCAGACCTCTGCTAGAGGGCTGGTGTCCCCCAGCTCTGCCCTGTTGCCCCTTGGAGCCTGCCCGCAGGCCATGGGTGCCTTCCAAGTGACATGGGGCAGACAGACCCTCTCGCTCCTCCTCAGGGTGACCTGTGCCTCCCCTCCCTGTCTCTGCTCTCCCCCTCACTCAGGAGGCACCCCACCTGCCTTCCTGTGCACAGTGGTCTTGCTCGCAGCCAGCCTGCCTCTGGAGGTGGACTCTGTCCACGCTCTTCCCACGCCATGTCTTCTGCATGCCCAGGTCTGCGAGGCCAAAGCCTCCTGCTCTGCCGTGGAACCCCGGGGCATCACCAGAACCTGGGTCCAGGCCCGGGCGGCTGCCGGTATGCCTCGGGCAGCCTTTGGGGGGTCTCTCTGCCCGGCTGGGAGCTCCAGGGATGCAGAACCTCATCTCCCCCAGGGCACACCCCTCGGACCTCCCAGGCTGAGCAGAACTAGGGTGAACTCGGCTGTGCAGGGATCGGGGAAGCTGGTCCAGGAGGAGTGCGCCGGACAGAGGCACATGCAGACCCCAGGAGCACACCCACAGCACGGCTTGTCTGCACATGTGCTGGACAGCCTTCAAGGACAGGGCCAGCTTCCCCCTGCTAAGTGGCACTCCATGTGCCTCTAGTTTCTCCAGATAAAAGGAGAGCACCCCGGGTCCCCTCCTCTTGCTCAGGGGACAGCACCCCGGGGACCCCTCCTCCTGCTCAGGGGACAGCACCCCGGGGCCCCCTCCTCCTGCTCAGGGACAGCACCCCGGGGCCCCCTCCTCCTGCTCAGGGGACAGCACCCCAGGCTCCCCTCCTCTGCTCAGGGGACAGCACCCCGGGGACCCCTCCTCCTGCTCAGGGGACAGCACCCCAGGCCCCCTCCTCCTGCTCAGGGACAGCACCCCGGGGCCCCCTCCTCCTGCTCAGGGGACAGCACCCCGGGGGGGACCCCCCAGGCTCCCCTCCTCCTGCTCAGGGGACAGCACCCCGGGGCCCCTCCTCCTGCTCAGGGACAGCACCCCGGGGCCCCCTCCTCCTGCTCAGGGGACAGCACCCCGGGCCCCCCTCCTCCTGCTCAGGGACAGCACCCCGGGGCCCCCTCCTCCTGCTCAGGGGACAGCACCCCAGGCCCCCCTCCTCCTGCTCAGGGACAGCTCCCCGGGGCCCCCTCCTCCTGCTCAGGGACAGCACCCCGGGCCCCCTCCTCCTGCTCAGGGACAGCACCCCGGGCCCCCTCCTCCTCTCAGGGACTCCTGCTCAGGGACAGCACCCCGGGGCCCCCTCCTCCTGCTCAGGGACAGCTCCCCGGCCCCCCTCCTCCTGCTCAGGGGACAGCACCCCGGGGCCCCCTCCTCCTGCTCAGGGACAGCACCCCGGGCCCCCTCCTCCTGCTCAGGGGACAGCACCCCAGGCCCCCTCCTCCTGCTCAGGGACAGCACCCCGGGCCCCCTCCTCCTGCTCAGGGGACAGCACCCCGGGCCCCCTCCTCCTGCTCAGGGACAGCACCCCGGGCCCCCTCCTCCTGCTCAGGGACAGCACCCCGGGGCCCCTCCTCCTGCTCAGGGGACAGCACCCCGGGCCCCTCCTCCTGCTCAGGCACTCTGCAGGAGTTCTGGCCCAGGTGGAGGCAGGACTGGCAACCTGCCTGGCAGGACTCCGCCCACACCCCAGCTCTGTTTGGAGGGTTCCTGGGAGAGATGGACTGAGGAGGAGGGAGCTGGCCCACCCTGAAGCAAAACCAGAGGCCTAAGGAGAGAGAGCAGGAAGCAGCTTTCTGTAGACACCCCAGAGCTTGGTCCTCGCGCCTCGTTTGTAGGTGAGGATCGCAGAGGACAGACAAGCGACCTGCTCTGGGCTCAGAGGACTGGCAGTGGACCACGGAGCCTGGGTTCGGGAGACAGAGGTGCGGGCCGGACAGGATCTACGGCCTCGCTCAGCTCTTGTGGTGGGAAGCTGGTGTCCACCTGCTCAGGTTGACCTTAAAGACATGGAGCTCCCTGGGCTTGCCAGCCACTGCTGGTCCTGGACAGAGAAGCATGATGGACACCCGGATTCTCATTTTCTTCATTGGAAAACCAGGGCCAACACTCCCTGCAGGGTCCATGGCTTGAATGAATCAGTGTTTGTGGGTGTAGCCCAGCACCCGCCCCAGTGTGCTCAGCGCGTGGAAGCCGCTGCTTAGACCATGCCGTCTCCCTGCTCATGTAACACACGGGATTGTAGCCGGACACCGAATCGGCGTGTTTTCAGGACTCTTCTTTTGAGCTGGACACAGCTGCAGCGAGCTGAGCTGCCTGTTCTCAGCAGCCATTTGAACACCCGGAGCCTCAGGCGTCTGAGTGTCTCCTGCGCTCTAGCAGGCTCGCCGCTCAGGGACCACAAGGCCACCCGTTTTAGTTGGACTGGCCTCAGAATTCCTCCAGATCGTCTACTGGTCATCCTGCCGTGTCTCCGCTATTGCATTTTCCCTGCAGAAACTCTCTCGGGTGAAAGGAGAACCCTCCCTGTGACTGAGGCTTAGAGCCAGGATCTCACACTCACTCCTTTCCGAAAATGTGTGTGTTTCCTGCAATGTCAGTACTGTTGGCTGTACAGAGTCGGCACACTTCACTGCTGAAAGATTCACAACAAGGAGGAGTACACCACGTCAGTGCCACAGGAAATACAGCTTTTCACAGATTGATTCCATATTGTCAGAACCTAACTACTAAAAACTGTGAAAGATCAAAACCCACCCAATTTAAACCTCCTTATTTAAGGTCTTCTAAGGTGGAAATGCTGCTACAGCTGATGAGTAAAGTGTGGCCCAACCTCCTGGCTAAGTGACGATGGACGGTACTGTCCAGGGCAGGAGGAGTCTCCAGGCCCTTCTCCTGGGGAGGCAGAGCAGGCCAGCACCGGGGATGGGCTGCCTCAGACACTGCCTCAGCTCGCTAACTGGGGCAGCGGGGGCAACCTGTTTGGGGTCACTGAGGAGGACTAAATTGGGACCAAAGCTGGCTCCAGGGAGGGGGCTGTAGAGGGCTACTTCCAGGGCTGGTCTAGCAAGAGCTGGCGCCCAAGAAGCATGGGGGCTGGGGCAGCAGGCTCCTGTCCCCCACTCCTCCTGGGGCTGCCCGTCAGGGTCAGCGGGAGCTTGGTGAGCTGTGGCCACACTGAGCCGTAGAATGGCAATGACGTCAGGTCAGGTCAGAGGGATGGTAGAGACAGAGCCATGGGCTAGCACTCCAAGGGCAGCGGTGAGCTGTGCACTTACTTTCTGGAGGGACCCTATCTTTGTGCGGGCATCCAGACAGACTGCGGTGATGCGGGTAAAGCCCAGTTACATGGCCGGTTCCATCACACCCGGGGGTTGGACACTTGCTCTCTTTCTTTTCTGTTCTTGAGGGATCTAAAAGCGACAACAGGTTCCAAAAGAATGAACGTTCACCAACCAAAGACAAATGTGATCATTCAACAATCCCAAGAGACCTTTGCTAAATCAGAGACCAGCAGGTGTCAGGGCACAGGCTGCAACACCATGCTTTGGCTGAGGTAGGCTTTTGGTTTGGGTGATTGTTCAACCTTATGCAATGTGATCATGAATCAGAAAGTATTTTAGTTTTTGTCCTAAAAAGAAAGAAGGAACAAGCCCCCATTGCCCATCCCTAGCCCTAACTCTCGATTGATTGGTTCCCGTGTGTTACATGATAAGCTGTGTTGCTCAAATAAATCAACGGAAACAGTGATGAGACAGTGGCCTTCTTAGAGAACAAGACTCCACTCCATGTTCATTCGGCAGCCTCTGTGAAATTCAGCCAAGAGTGTGACTCAGTCCCCAGCTCTTCAGCTGAATTTCTCCCGGCCAGAGCTCTGGTAGCACACACAGGCAGCCAAACTCGGCTGCGCTGGACTCCGCGCTTGAGGCTGACCACTCTGTTTCTTAGCATAGCAATTCACCATGTTTTGGAAAATAAACTGAACTCTCAGAAGGCACTGTAAGCAGATGACCCAACGGTGGTGATCCCACCTGCAGAGGTGATGGGCAATCAAAATGCTTCAGAAGCCGCTGGAGCAACCCTTTGTTCTGATTTCTCCGTGTGTGCTTGGACCCGAAGGAGGCTTGTGTGATGCTGTGCATGCATACACAAAGTCAGGAAGTGACGCTTCTCTAGAGCCAGTGGGCTTCTCTGCAGTACAGTAAAGGGCCGACCAGAGCAGACGTTTGGTCCAGAATCAAGTGCAGATGCCAGAGATGTAATGCCATTGCTAATCTAATTTCCTCTACATCCAGAACTGACCACAGCACGTTACTATGCAACACAACAACTTCAGAGTATTTCTGAGGCCACGCTTAGACCAACAGTCGGTCTAACAGTGACACACTATTTTTGAGTCCAGTTTTGAAAACCAGTTGCACAGATCAAACATCAATAGACATGGCTTTTATGATTTGGTCCAGAGAAGGCTCTAGTAGATTTTCTTCAGGGGTTTGATTCTATTATATGGGTATCTCATCAATCAGGCCAATCACAATTGTTTTACTTTTAGTTAAGAATTCACTTCTATCAAGGAAAAAAAACCTTTGTTTTAAAACCTTGAATGCTTCTGAACTTTCTTTTTAAGCAATCTGTGTGAACTGAAGTAGAGGAGGAGTCACAGGACTAACAAAGGCCCCGTGCTCCCCCTTTCTTGGTGGGCTCTTGTTCTGCTCTGCATAGTGGCCTCTCAGAGCCAGGGAGGTGCTGAGGGAGCCACCTCTCCCCTCGGGTCTGTCCTGCCACCGGTGCCAGCAGCTTGGACCCCTGCCTCACATGTGGCTGGGCAGTGGAGTGGTTCCGGCTCCTCATTACCTGGCCGAGGCCTCTCCACACATGCAGCCTGAGAGCCTGGCATTTCACCACCTGTGAGTAATTTCACAAAAATCTTGGCATGATTTAGTCATTCTAAGTATAAAATAGCAAGTGCCTAGTAAGAGTTCCAGAGAAAAGAGTTGATTAAAATCATAAACTGGAGATAAGATTAATAACTAGATACAGATGACTTGTAGAAGATAAAAATGTGATGGCTATTACTAATCACCAAGTTCTTATTTCATAGGACGCTTAAAACTTCTCACAAATTGTATTTTTTCCATATTTTGAAAGTGTTTTGAAATTAAGTATAGGTTTTTATAAAAACAAGGTATGTCAAAATCATCCACGTTTTGGAAGACAACAAGCATATAATCTCCTCTCGATGCATGGGGTCCCGGGTGAGGTGGGATATGCCATCTGCCTTTGCCGTCACCTCCTCTGGATTTCTTACTGTGTACAATCGCAGTTCATCTTAAAAGCAAACGTGTAAGCCAACACAAGACAAGTGAGCGAGCAGAGAGAGCAACGATCAACCCGAAACCTTGCAACAAACAAGAGGAAACAAATTGTGACAGCCCTTAGCTTGCTGGGGTGGAGCAGGTGATTGGCAGAAGACAGAGGGGGCTGTTGCTGCTTGTTTTGTATTAGCTGAAGATTTGGAAACTGACACATTAAATCAGTTTGAGGATTGTGGGCAATGAGAATCAACACAGTTTCCTCCCATCTTTATTGCAGCCCCTGAATATAGACTGGAGTCCTGCTGGGCAGTTGCAGGAATCGTCATCGACTGCTGAGATCTGACCCCTGACACTTTTTCTTTTAAAGGGAGCCTTAATCTCTCTGTTCCCCTTCGTTGGCCTTGATTGGCTTCGCTTATCTAGCTCTGAATGTAACTATGAACATAGACAATATGCTTGCATGGAACGAGAGAGAAAGTGCTGGTAGAGATCAGAAATGACTTTGTCAGAGGCGGATTTGGAAAAACTGGGAGAGGGAGCAATTGATGCCTCCCACCTTACAGGAGAGCCCAAGCCCAGTCCTTCCCCTTCTCTGGAAAAGCTCTGTCTTCACCGCTAGTTCCCAGCCACCCCCAGGCACCCAGGGGAAACAAGTGCTTTGTATTTCGTTTCTTTCAAAAAGCAAAGCAAAACAACAGCAAAACTAAATGACTCAAAATTTGCATGAAGCAGCCCAGTTTGGAGGCCACAGACACAAAGCAGCCACGCGGCACAGACTGTGTGACAGCAGCCAGAGTCCGCTGCGCTTCGCAGAGCCAGCGCTCGCCCCAAAGCCCCGGCTCAGGACGAGCGCACAGCGCAGACTGTGCGCGGCAGAGCGGTCACAGGACAGAGGTACGCCCCTCGCTGGGGCGCGGCTCCTCTTCAGAGCCTCAGAGACTCAGCGCACAGCCCTCAGAGATGGCCCATCTTGCTCACAGTGACAGCTCTGTCCTAAAGCATGCAGGCTGCAGCTCCTGTGGAGGCATGCCCTCGGTCACCCCTCCACCCCGGGGCCCAGCGTTGTGCTCCGGCTGTCGGCCTGCCTCTGCCAGCCAGGAGTGCACGGGTCTGGTAAGGCTCGTCTCAAGTTTGGATCTGGTTCCAGCAGTGCCCAACTCGGCATGGAGATGACACGCACACATTGAGAGGAGAGTACACACCGATGTCACAGCAGAAAAAATGCAGTTTTTCTGATTGAAGTTTACACAGCAACTGATTTTCAAACTACATTCTTAAGCTTCATTAACAGATCCACAGTGAGGAAATTCAGAATTTGTAATGCATAGAATAAAGTGAAAAACAAACAGAAAAGATACATTTTTGATGCTAATATAGTAGGATTTAAGGAATTACCAATTTAATTCTAGAAATTGCTTCTTGCTTAGTTCTAAAAGAAACCTGAAAATGAGCACAGAGACAACACCAGACCCCTGCACGAGGCTGTGTCATAACCTGCCTCAAAGTGGACCCTTGCTTCTGCAAACACGAGTGTTCATTCAGGTCGAGTGTGTATATATTTACTATATATAGGGATGGCATGTATATATAGTTAAATATATAGGTATATGCCATAAGCGCCTGCATTTTTCATGAAGAGAAATTGAGCTAAAACTATCATACTGGATAGTCTTGAGCGTTTGGTAATAAATCGTGTTTGAGAAAGCACCGCAATTGCTCCTCAGTGAGATGGAATCAGTGTGTGTGTGGGGTGCACTAAAGGACATGCCGTGGACCTCGGCCGAGGCCACCAGGGCTTTCACAGCCAGCAGCTTCTGTCCCTTGTCTCTCCCAGGGAGCTGACGTGCAGCCCTGGCCCTTATCCTGTGTGGTCATCCTGCTTCTGCCCAGCTTGTCAGGGGTGCTGCTTGGGGGTGTGTCTCCAATGAGTGTCATCAGACGGCAACTATGAACCGTAGGGCCACCTCCCCGTCCCACTGTGAAATGTGCTCTGTTTTGATGGACTGACCAGCACACAGACCCTGGCCTTTCCCAGGACCTTGCTGCTCTGCGGCGACTTGGGCGCCCGGTGCCTTCTACCCTGGGCGTGTTTACACACCAGCCCTGGCCTCTCCAGGGACGCCTCGGTTCGTTACTCATCTGCTCTGATACCAGACACCAAGCTTTACGCATTTCCCAGACAAATTTTCCATTTGCTCTTCAGAAACATCATCACAAAATAAAATTCTGAAACCGACTCTGGAATGGGCCTCGGAGTGGGACTTAGTGCGATTTGGACTTTACTTGAGGACCATCACCCACACCTTTTGTCTAGCTCATGTTTCCATGAGGCAACTTACGTTAGGTAGAAATATTACCTTTACCATAGTATGGCTTTTTGACATGGCTGTCACTGGACCTGGGCTTCCTGTCCTCCCCGGGAAGCTGTCTCGGAGACTGGTCCTCGTACGACCTCAGAGTGTCCCTCCTCCCGGCGTCCATGGCCATCTTCTCCCTCATGGCCTTGGCCCGCTCGGTCTCCAGGGCGATGGCCTTCTCGAGGAGCGTCAGGTTGCCCTTGGTCATGTCGAACACCTCCTCGGACCTGTCCGAGTTGATGGAGGTGGTGTCGTCGTCCCTCTCCTGACACCCGTCCTCCTTGGCGCAGCTAGAGAACGTTCTAGGCCTGGGGCTGAGCTGCTCCTCCAGCCGCATGAGGTTCATCATGTCCGAGTAGCTCCGGTCAGGCGTCCTGCCCGGGAAGTCGTCCTCCGGCCGGCCGTGCTGGCGGGCGCTGGCCCCGGGAGGCGGGCCCCGGTCCTGCGGGTCGGCCTCGCTGAGCTTGCGGGCCAGGTCGAAGCACTGGTTGCGCAGGCACTCGAGGCTGCTCAGGCACACCTCCTCCTCGCTCTCCTCGCCCAGCCTCTCGCCCAGCCCATTGCTCAGGGGCTTCCCCAGCACCACGTAGTTCACGCTCCTGCTGTCCTGCGGGGCCATGCCCTCGGCGTGGCCGCGGTCGCCGATGCCGTCTGAGAGCACGACGCCGTGGCCCTGCGCCAGCAGCTTCAGCGAGTCCACGGTCTCCCTGACCACGTCGCTGTCCAGGTCCAGGCTGAGCTCGCCCTTGCGGCCCAGGCTCTCGCCTTTGCTGCCGTCATCCTCCAGGCTGTTGGAGGTGTTGCTGTTCATCTCGGACTCGGTCCTGGCGCGGTGTGCCGCGTCCTCGGCGATCTTGCCCAGGTTCAGCAGCGACTTGGCCACCAGCTCGTCGTAGTTGTCGTACTCCTCGTCATTGCCGCCGTCCTTCTCTGCGTCCTGCAGCACGCGCGCGCCATGGCAGCTCATCTGACGGTCTTCTGCAAAGGAGATAGAGAAGACACAGGGAAAGAAAAGAGAGTGGCTAGAACTGGGGTTCAGCGGCAACACAGGACACAGCATGTCTAGGCAGGCCCTGCGCGGCCCAGAGCAGGCCCAGGCTGCGTCTGCAGCTGCTCGGGCGTCCACAGGAGGGAAGGGGGAAGTGAGAGGGCCAGCGGAGGGATGCCCCTTGGAGTCCCCATGGGCTGCGCGTCCCCTGAGTCGGTCTGAGACCCGCCAACACACGTGACAAGCACAGTGTCAAACAGACATTCCTACTCCTGAAGTTCAAGCTCAGCCTATTGTCGCACAGGCTTTGCTCGTGCACAGCCCACAGCTGAGCACTGACCGCGCCCACACTCTCGCCACGCGTCTCAAGAGCTCACGAACTCTCGCTTCGCCAACTCCTTAACAGGCGTCCTCAGCAACTGCTCTCCCATGTTCACTTCTGCAGTCACAGTCGGCAACGGGGAGGGCAGCCTGCGGCTCTGAGGACTGACGCAGGGCCACCGCACGGGAGCGCCTGCCACGCCCTGCGCTGGGGCGGCATTAAGGGTGGCTCTGAATCCGATTCCTTCCAGAGACTTACGTGCCACAGAATGAAGCCACAGGAACCCCAAAGCAAAAGTGTGGGGGAACCCGCAGGACTGCGCCCACACTGTCTGCAGGCCTGGGCGGATGGAGAGGGCCTGGGAGGAGCTGGGCACCTGTGTGGCCTGCGGCTGGCGTTCGCCATCGCACTGCAGACAGTGCTGGCAGGACTCCACACCACAGGCACAGAGCATGCGGGAGCTGGAAGGAATGACGGACACTGAGCGTCATGCTCAACCTCGAAAATGTGCTTGGGGAGAATTTCCAAAAGAGCCACATCAAACGTGTGTCCAACCCCTCTACGGAGAAACACATCCTGTTAACACCCAAGAGCGTTTGGGATTTGTGTCTCTCTTCGGCTTTCCATGTGAATGACAGCGTGTGTGTTGCAAAACAGACAACAGGGCTCCCGAATGCACCCTCGGGTTGAGTTGGCCACTGGTTCCCATTTCCACATCTCTTCTTGGTTTCCGTGACTAAAACACTGGAGTGAGAAGGATCTGTGACGTTAGCAATGATTTGGGGGGTGAAGCCAGTAGAAAACGCCAGCTGACCAGAGCTGAGATATTGGACTCCGGCACTTGGTTCATGTTAGTGAGAAAGGGTTGGCACTCAGGAGAGAAAAACCCCCGGAGTGAACACACAGCTAAGATCTGCGTCCCAGCACCTTAAGCCAGACGCACCAGGTCAGATGGGACAGATGCCGTCTATCTTCCAGACCATTCTATGCATCATCTCCCTTATTATGAGAATAATGTACCCCCAAAGAGCAGAAGAAGGAAAGAACACCAGACCAGGGGATGCCATCGGAAACATGGTAGCAGTGCTACCCTCATGCACAGCGTGCTGTTGGCCTGGGTTCGAGCTTTGGAGCGAAGTCAAGCCTGTTCTAATGAGCTCTGGGGACACTAGCTTTACATTCTTCTATTGTTGTGCTCACGGCTGTGACGGAGAAGTGCCCTTGGGATCACCAAGATGGTGGCCTCTGCCCACGGACCCTGGTGGCTTTCCATGGCCTGCACACTGGATCGGAGAGAACTGACCGCACGATGCGTTCCTAAGTCCTGGTTTGAGATTGAGAATGTGCACGTGGCAGGTGGAAGCATTCTGGAAGCTGAGTCAAAGAGGAAACCACAGCCAGGTGAGACCTCCAATTCCGTGATGGCCTCCATGAGTTCTCCTGTGAAGCTCATCCTCCACGTGGGAGGACTGGAAGAGCAGCGGGCGCCGCAGCGGGCGTCGGCTGGGGGAGCAGACGCGGAAGCCCGTCTGCCCCGTGCACTCTGCACAGCCTCGCGGAGCCACGCTGGACACCAGATGGTGGCCAGACTTGAGGTCTGTCTTCTTACCAGAGGTGCTAGGGATGGGACGGCCACTCTCCTGTCCTCACCTCAGTTACTTCAAGTTGCCGGCCTTCCTGCAGCATCTCTGGGCTAAGGAGTCCAGCTCACCTTTTGATGAGCAGGTATTTGTTACTCTCGCCACGCACACCGGATCACCACCTCCCGAGGAAGTTCAAAGACGAGGATGCGCTTCCTCACATAGCCTCACGGCCATGCTGATGCGTGAAGCAGGGCAAGCTGGGACAGAGCCCTTCCCATGGGGAGTGGGAGCATGTGCAGCGCCTTCCCTGCCGAGGTCCCACAGCACCTCGCACTGTGCTCAGCAGTCATGTGACAATGAGCAGAGGATGAGGAGTCGCCTGATCGGGTCCCCTAGTGCTCTGCGGCACGCTGCCTCGGTGCTGCGGGGACGAGAGCACCCTTAGCCATGGAAGACCTCTGGCGGGGGGACAGGGAAACCGTATGCCCCTAGGATGCACTGCATGGCCCCCTGGCCCCCAGAAGCCTGGCACGCATGGCTGCTGGCATCTCGTGCTGCCTTGTCCCAGTGTCCTGCTCCCGAGCAGGAGTGGGGAAGCCCACATGAGGCAGAGGGGCCTGGGCCGAGGCCACGGGGTGCATCTGAGCACAAGGGCTGTGGCGGGATTCGGCTCTTCTTCAAGGTCCTAGCGCTCAGTGGCGCCGTGGCCAAGAGTCCTGGGGTCACCAGAACCTGTCCATTACCAGCGTCCAGCTGCTCGTAAGTGCATCCATTAAAGGCAGGTCTTCACTGTGTGGACTAACGGAGGGGCCACTGGCCACCCGCCAACAAGCAGGCTGTGCCCATGCCTGGGCATGGTGGACATTCAGCCCCCTCACTGTGAGCTTCTGGACGCCCTCCTCGGGTTTCAACGTCAGGCAGTTGACACTGGGAGCTGGCTTCTGCTGAGCTAATGGGGAACGAGTCGCCTGCACTCCTGGGCTTTGGCAAATGGACCACGATTTCCTTGCCCTTCAGGATTAAAACGGTGGCACAAATGACCCACAAGTGGGCCTTAGCCATGAGAGTTCCTTGAGTCAGCTGCTAGCTTCTATCCAGTGATCCATGCTCTGCCTAAGGACATGCCTGTGATGAGGAAAGCATTTCTTTTTCCAAAAAATTAAAGTGCACACTTCTGCTCTAGGTAAAGGAACATGACCACTTGGAAAGGGGTTCAGAGAAGCCCACGTAACTTTCTTCCCTTCTGGAGTTGTGCCTTTGGAATCTGTCACCCCAAAGTGCCAGAGAAACGGACTCTGGAGGGTGGCCACCTCTCGGGGCACCAGCCCAGTGTCGGCACTGGGGGCTGCAGAAGTTTCATACTGGGATGGCCATTGGAGACGGCCTGTCCAGCCCCGTCCAGGCCATGAGCCCAGAAAGCAGAGATGAGAGTGGTGAAGGACAGGGTCTGTCCTGCGCCTCCACCAGCCGCCACAGCCTGTGATTGCTGTCCCAAGTGCAGTTTCAACCCACAGTCGTATGCAAAGCCGCGGGGCCACCTCGTCTCCTCCGAGCCAGCGTGCCACCTGCAGTTCCGGCCACAGAGACACGTTGGTGTTCTCCCTCCATCCTCAGGACTAGGTCGTGGCCAGAGCTCTGTGGACTCGGCTTTATAAACAGGAGCCCTGGCTTTGAGCAGCCCATTCCTAGGAAAACGTGCCTGACGCAGCTTCGGAGACACGTCTGGTCCGACTGAGTCACTGCTGTTCCTTCTGGTCACTACAGTGGACCACCATCAAGGCGGGAGTAACCACATCAGGGCAGAGGTCACCGCAGGCTGCCAGGTCGGGGAGGCCTGGTCTGAGCGTCCGGCGTTCCGAACCGCAGAAGCCCGCTGCCCGGCATGCTCTGGGGACGCGCCGACTTAGCTGAGGAAGGAGGAGTGGCAGCGACACTGCTGACCTGTGAACCAGAGCCTGGTGACCTGTTCAGTGATGATCAGACGATGGGGCTTCAATAGCTACTGCAGTGACAGGAAGGAAACAGTGGCACGGTCACACACACAGCACATACCACGTCACGTGGGTAGGGACACAGGCTGCGTGTGTCTGTGTTCAGTAAGTGAAATCCGTAGGCTGGACTTCAGTGCAGCTCGCCAGGTCTCCTGGCGAGAGCAGATCTGTCTGTCCTCACTGAGGACGTGAGGACCTTCTGAGAGCCTCCTGAGCCTGCTGCTCCTTCTGACAGAGGACAACACGAAGCCATGAGGGCCGAGTGACTTCTCAGGTCATCTGCTGTCAAGGGACAGCTGGGTTGCCACACTGGATTCTAGGGGTGGCACCGCACCACCGCGCAGCCTGCCTGTTTCCATGGCAACCAGACTGCAGCGGCCTGCCCCGGGCCTGGGGCTCAGTCCAGCACAGCCAGGCTGTCTGCTCCTCCGGGCACGCGGCCCTCCGCCTGCCCTCCAGAAGCCTTCTGTGTTGCCGGCACTCATCTCCTGAGTCTCCCTCCCTTGAGTGCTTCTTGTCGGTGTGGCTCTGGGATTTCCCGTTCCTTAGCCTGCCCCTACCGGGACCCTGCTGGATGCAGCTGAGGTCCATTCTGGTGTGGAGAGGGAATCAGGAAGTCAGGAAAGCCCAGGCTCTAGACCAGGGTTCAGAAGGAGCCTGCTGGCAGCTGCAGGTGCTGGCACCTGGAAAGGACCAGGCAGGAGGGCGATGGGCGGGCAGGAGGCAGGCGAGAACCAGGACGGGGGTGTCAGAGAGGGCTGGGGGACAGGAGGGCACAGCCACCTCGAGGCTCGGCTGTGCCGACCCTGTTCCCAACAGGCTACATCTGGCCACTTTTCCCGATCAGGAAGCAGCTCTGCCAGCCTCCCTACAGGCCTCCTCCAGTGCTGGGGAAAATCCTGGTGTCCCTCCCCGGTGGCAGGACAGGAGCTGCCCAGCTGGTGCTGCTCAGTCCCCAGCTCCAGCTTACGCAGGACCCACTCCTGAGCTACTGCACTGGGCCTGGGTTTAGGTCCCGCCCAGCGCTTCACCCAGCTCAGCACAGAGTCCTAGCACCGTCCTTCCAGGTCCCCTTGTCCTCAACTGGGCTGCGGGTGCAGAGCGAACAGACCTCCGAGGCTTTCCAGACACCACGTCCTCTGGCTCAGCCTGGGCAGGGGCTTCAGGCAGCAGCCGGGAGCCAGCCGGTCCTCAGGGCCGGGTGGGCTTTCGCACCTGCTCTTGCCTGACGGAGCCGCTCTCGGCGCTCCCAGTGCGCAGGAAGCCGCCCGCGTGTGCCGGCACCCCCGGCGGGGCCTCTGGAGCTGCGTGCCCAGCTAGCCGCCTGTACTCACTGCCCCAGCGGCTAGAGCCCCAGAAAGGCGCCACTTCCTCCCCTTAGTCCCAGGATGCCAGCACGGGGAGGAGCTTCAGGACCGGCTGTGCCAAACTCCTGCGTGGCTGGAAGAAGCGCAGGTCCTCAGAGGACGCGGCCTGTCTGCGGGTGGCGCCTGATGGCCGTGGTTCAGCTGCAGCCACCTGGGGTCTGTCTGTGGCTTTCCATCGTCGGCTCTTGGGCTGGTGGGGGTGTGCCGAGCTGGGCCAAGCAGGCCACACGCTCGCTTCCAGGGGGCCCAGTGAACTCAGGGCCACAGTGGGCCCTGAACGGAGGGACTGATGCAGGTCCCCCGGACTCGGGAATGCCCACCTATGACGTGGGAAAGTCCGCTTCCCCGAATCCATGCCCCCGGGACTCGGGAATGCCCACCTATGACGTGGGAAAGTCCGCTTCCCCGAATCCATGCCCCCCGGACTCGGGAATGCCCACCTATGACGTGGGAAAGTCCGCTTCCCCGAATCCATGCCCCCCGGACTCGGGAATGCCCACCTATGACGTGGGAAAGTCCGCTTCCCCGAATCCATGCCCCCGGACTCGGGAATGCCCACCTATGAGTGGGAAAGTCCGCTTCCCCGAATCCCATGCCCTAACTGAAGAGCCTGCCCAGGTGTCCTTGGTCCTTAGCTTCCGGTGGGTGTGGGCACTCTGCAGGAGCCAGGGAGCAACTCCGCCTCCACAGGGCACCTGGGGTCCCCAAAGGACCCTTCCCTGCTGGTCCTTTGCTTCTCATTTGCTCAGTCGACATGGTCAGTGTCTCATTCTACCTTTACCTGTGTTTTTTGTTTCCTTACTTTCCTAAACTACAGGGCGTTTTCCTGACATGATCTTCCCTCTGCAATCCCAAAGCTTCAAGTGCTAGTCACACATCTGAACAACGCCTTCATGACACACCTGTGCTGGACAGGTGGCCTGGGCAGGCAGCAGTGGCATGGATGCTGGGGGACAGTGGTCCAGCTGTTGAGGGCCATGACGGAAGAGGAAGAGGTATTTGAGTTTTGCTTTGTGTTTAGACACTTAGAACTTTAAATCATCCAAAGCTCTCTTAGAAGCTATTCAAGATGAACGACTTCTACTGGGCACACGTTTTCCTGAAGCTCGTAGAACATTGGGCTCCTCTTGTTCGAAGCCAGGGAAAGCAGGGCTACTGCCCCTCCGTGGGGTCATCCTCACTGTGCACATCCAGAGCTCAGGTCTCACGGGCTCCTGGGGTGCCCTCTCCACGGCAGTCAGTTCCACGCCTGCGTGAACTCTGCCTGGGGAGGGAGATGCGTCCTGCCTCCTGGCCTCTCAAGACCACCCTTCTTAACAGAGGGCAGGCCAGGGCTTGCCTGGGTGAGGACTGGGTCCCCAGCCCAGGCCATTCCCACTGTCCCCACCTGCTGTGCCTCTGTGAAGCAGCAAGGAAAGAGGAGCCGCTCACAGGGACACACAGACAGCAGCAGGGACCAGCACTGGGCCATGCGGCCTGGCCCAGCCCTGCTGGAAGCCGCAGGCTGCAGCTCCATGGCAGTGGGGGTCTGGGCATGGTTTGGGTGTGTGCCGTGGAGTTGCTGGAGTATGTTCAGTGGCGTCCTGGAGGGTGGGCCGTCTCCTCTGGGGGCCTTTCCATGCTGCAGTCTTGTTACCCCACTGTCTGTGCCCTGCAGAGTCGGCCCCTTGCCCGCTGGGCCCCACTGCTCTGCACCCGAGTCCTTGTTGCTGACATTTGCTGTCCACTTTGTACACCAGTCTACTCAGTGGAGCAGCGGCCAGTGCCCTCTGGAATCTGGCAGGGTCCACACATCCTCTTGTGTTGCCAGCCAACTCAGTCCAGGGCCGAGGGGACTCAGACTGGCACGTTCCTGCCCTCCACACACCGGAAGACCCCTCACTGGGTCACTTACTTCTGAAATGGCCCTCTCCCTGCTCCTGTCACTGTCCAGAGCCTCCCAGGGCACTGGAAGGAAGAAGGAGCTGAACACTCCCCCCGCCCAGGGGTCCTTGTCTCTCACAGAGCAAGGTCCCACGGAAACAGAGCCGCCTGAGGTGGGCGAGCGTGGCCGTCCTCAGCTGTCCCTCACCTGGGCCCAACCAGACATCTTCACATTGAACACCAGAGCCCCGAGAGGGTGCGTCCCACAGGCCCGCAGCCAGGTCACGTTGCACGAGCAGCCCTGCTGGCCCAGGGTGCGCACAGCGCAGGCCCGCAGCCAGGTCACCGTTGCACGAGCAGCCCTGCTGGCCCAGGGGCACGCACAGCGCAGGCCCGCAGCCAGGTCACCGTTGCACGAGCAGCCCTGCTGGCCCAGGGCGCGCACAGCGCAGGCCCGCAGCCAGGTCACCATTGCACGAGCAGCCCTGCTGGCCCAGGGCGCGCACAGCGCAGGCCCGTTTGCTCACTTGACCACTACCTGCCTGTCACACTGAGAGCCAGATGACCAACCAAAGAGACAGCATGCTCGACTCAGGCACTCGCATGGGTGACAGAGGCAAAAACAAATGGAAAACAAATGACTGCTGTGACGTCAGAGCAACCCCTGTGATGAGGAAAGTGGACAAAGTGGGGGACGGGGGCTGGGGAGGGTGGGCTTCAGGGAGAGAGGAGGCTGGGCCCCTTGAGGGGCAGCAGAGGCCTGGGGGCCCAGGGCCAGCCCGGCAGGGAGCACAGAGTGCTGGGCGACACCTGGAGGTGAGGCTGACCCTGGGCCCTGGCAACGGGGAGGGGCGTGAGGAACGGATGTGGTGAGGGCCAGGCTTGGTGCCATCTCCCCAAGTCACAGGAGAAGCATGTCACAGGGCCCTGAGAACAGCAGCACTCCGCCTCCAGCCCGCCCCTGCAGGCCTGCTCGGGCAGCCGTCCCAGGCAGTCCCGCCCGCGGCTCCCAGCACTACAGCTCCCCGCAGGCCCACGACACTGCCTCACTGCTGAAGGAGACTGACTCCAAGGAGGATTTTGCTCCATTGTTCAAGGTCATGGGACCTGGAACACTGGTTGGGTCCCAACCTGAGCAGGCCACCACCACTGCCCTGGCCAACAGGTCTGTCCCCAGAGAGCCCAGGAGCAGCAGGCAACAGGCAGCCTGCCCTCCAGGGCAGAGCGCAGGCAGCCCCATGGTCCAGCCCTTGGCATCTGTCTCCACTGAGGGCTTAGCATGAGGCCGACACGGCTGGGCCAGGGAATGGAGCTTAGGCCGGGAAGTGTGGAGGGAGGCTTCCTCAGCTGCAGGGCTGGACGGCGTCTCCACTGGGGAGCCAGGCTCGTCAGTTTAGCAGTTACACTTCCATCACTGTGTTGGTGAGGGCCCGTCCCGTTGGCCGACACAGGGATGATGAAGCTCACAGGAGCCTCCTGCTGTGCCTTTGCCACACAGGCACATGCATGGTTTGTGCATGTGTTTGTGGAACAGAGCTTTGACTGGAACTGGCTGCCCGCTGACCACCGCGTCCTGCCACGGCCTCTGGGGCCTGGGCTCGGAGTGTGGTTCTCTGCACTGCCTGGGGCCAGGAGGGGCTGACTGCGGGTTCCTCATGAGTGCTCCCCCAGCACAGAGGAGGTGCCTGCACGAGGAGGGCTCCCTCGGCACCCACGAACGGAGGAGGCTGAGGAAAGGGGACCGACAGGCAGGAGTCTGGTCCCGGTCCTTGTCCTCCAGGAAGCCGCTGCCTGGGGCAGTGCAGAGGGGAAGCCGCCCACTGCCCGTGTCCTCCGTGCCTGCTCTGCCTCACCAGGGAAGTCTGCTCCTGCTGGCCTCTGTGGTGTCCAGAGCTAGCCCTGCAGCTGTACAACAGGCCACAGGCCAGGAGGCCAAGGGTGCAGGGCCTTTTGACTAGGCCAAGAGCTTGTCGCTGTGATGATTTGAGATGCTGTATTGCCCATTTCATAGGCTAAACCATGATTTAAAATCTCCACTAAACTAAATCAGGTAAACTGCAGGAAAACTAACAATTTTCACCAGGGAACTAAGTTGCCTACAGACTTTTAACTTAGAAAATGTTGTTTCTTAAAGCTTTTATTCGTTGGGGATCTAAATTAATGGGATATTTAAGAAATTTAACTTATTCATAGTTCTTTGTTTGTTTTTGTACTGGGGATTGAACTCTGGGGCACTCTACCACTGAGCCACATCCCCAGCCCTATTTTGTATTTTATTCAGAGACAGAGTCTCACTCAGTTGCTCAGCACCTTGCTTTTGCAGAGGCTGGTTTTGAACTCGTGATCCTACTTCCTCAGCCTCCGGAGCCGCTGAGACCACAGGCGTGCACCACCGTACCCAGCCATTAATAAAGTTTTGAGACCTTGCTTTCAGAAGACACTTTAGGGATCTGGCTTGCCTAAGTTCAGGGATTTGAGGATAGTGGCAGGTGGCGTCCTGCCGCCACAGCTGCCTGAGAGCCACTGACAGGGCACGTTCCAGCCCATCCTGCCTCCACCGCTCTGTTGTGCTCTCTCTCTCTCTCTCTCTCTCTCTCTCTCTCTCTCTCTCTCACACACACACACACACACACACACACACACACATACATAATAGGTCAGTTTCCAAACTAATAGACAACCTTGACCTTGCTTGGCCCAGAGGAGACAGCACATCCCATCTTCCAGTTGTAAACCAGTGACTAGAGAAGTCCAAGACCCTGGCTTTCTTTTTCTGGGCGGGTCTGGGGTGTGTGGCCACCTCTGCAGTCTGTTGGCCTGGGAGCCTCCCATGGGCTGCCCCCTTGGTGTGCATGTCCATCACCCGCTTTACCCTGGCAGAGGGAGGGCGTGTGACCTGCCTCTTAGCAGTCTGCAGAGACAGCTTCTGTTTTTTACTTTCAATTTTTTTTAGTTGTAGATGGACACAGTACCTTTATTTCTGTTTATTTATTTGTATGTGGTGCTGAGGATCGAACCCAGTGCCTCACACGTGCTAGCAAGTGCTCTGCCACTGAGCCAACACCCCAGCCCAAGACACCCTTTTTCTAATGACATTTTTAAGACAGTACTTTAATGACTCTTGATATCCAAAACTCGAGTTCTGATTTTAACTCAAACCCTTACAGCCTCTGCCCCAGTCACACCTTCCAGCTCTGCCCTCTGAGACCAGCCACCTCCGCGCTCTCCACGGGCACACTCTTCCAGACTATAGGATGCATTTTTTTTCTGGTGAGTTTACTTAAGTTTTTTTAAAAAAAACAAAACAAAACAAATAAAAACCCTCAGTCAACCCAGAAAAAACACGTCCTGAAGCAAGCCATCGCTGGGCTGGAAGCACCGGGCGCTTGCTGGTGCAGGCCCAGCCTCCCGCACAGCCCCTGGGGCCTGGTGAGTGCGGGGCGTCTGTGCTGGCCTGCCGGCCCCACCCCGCACTGCCGTCTGAGTGGCTGTCCGTGTGCCGCACTGCCTCTACTTGGAACAAGACGAGGAATGAGGGGCGTGAGTCGTGACGTCCGAGTGGCCCAAGTGAGGCCCGGGCCGGGCGGCCACAGCATCAGGCTGCTCTTGGCAGACTAGCACTGCAGCGAGCGAGCGCCAGAGTCACGAGGCACACGAGACAAGCTGCTTCTCCTGAGGAGGGCCTCGGGGAGACAGCCTGTCACCGCGTTCCCCTCCTGTCACCATGCAGAAAGGGCTCCCCAGCCCACGGAGCGTGCCACTGCATTCCAAACACGCACGGCGTCACATCTTTAGCACATTTCCTGGTTTGTATCAAGCGACCTGAACATTCAGGAAGTATGAGGTACAAATCACGCTTTGTGATCATGCAGGGGAGAGGTTTCTACGTGGACTGATCCCTAGGAAAGTCCGGCGG
The DNA here is from genome assembly GCA_025594165.1 of Tamias sibiricus. Lineage (NCBI taxonomy): Eukaryota > Metazoa > Chordata > Mammalia > Rodentia > Sciuridae > Tamias > Tamias sibiricus. The sequence continues at coordinate 99,076,222 of CM046670.1, read as the reverse complement.
TAGCAAGACTCGCGCTGAAGCCGCGGGGCCACGTTCGAACCTGCCTGCCTTCTAGACATGCTGGAGCCCATCCTGGAAGAGGGAAGGCCGGTCTGTAAGAGGACGAGGACCACCGCCTCGCTCCCCCAAGCGCCCACGGCTTCCTCACGCCGAGGCTGTGCATACTGAACACGCCGTCGTGGTTTTGCATTGGTCTCAGAACTTCCCCTTTCTGCTGACTGCAGGAGAATCGGGTGGGCTGTTCTGGTTTCCAGCCCGCCTGCATCTCAACGTGCTTCCCTCACCAGGCACGTTTCCTGAGACCCGAGAGGCTGATTGGGTCATCGGCATGGCGAGCAGCATCCTGCAGGGAAGCCGGGGGCTCAGGGCCAGAGCCAGGCCTCTCGCTCGCTCGCACAGAGCTCCATCCTCCCCTCACACACTCAAGCCTGTCCATCACAGACTGTGGGTGCTTCAGCAAGCTGCGGCCCAGTGCGGCGCACTGCTGGAAGGAAGCCAAGCCCCGAAGTTGTCCCATCAAACACGTGTCTGGGGAGGCATCCACAGAGCATGTGCGTGGCCTCCCTCAGAGACAGGGAGCTAGGAGAGGAAGACAGCATCAGGCACGGGACCCTCACGGTGAGGGCCCCAGGGACAGAGCCAACGTCAGAGTGTGTGGGAGCCGATCACCAGCCCATCAACAGACCACGGATGAGAGCCCAGTGCATCCCCTGACAAAGGCGGCCCTCCTCTGCAGCCCACCTGCACTGCTTGGCCCAGGCTGTGCCTAGCCTCAGTGGTCACAGGGCACCGTGGAGCAGTTGTCACAACTGCTCAGCTTCCTCCAGCCCCTCCCCCTGGGGCGCATGCACAAGGCTGCTGTGGTGCGTCCTGGCCCCCATACAGGGACCGCAGAAGGCAAGCCAGATGCCGTTGGGCAGCGAGGCCCTGCCCAGACCTGGGCCATCCCAGCCACGGGTGCCTGTCTCGAGTGCCTGCCCAGGGTGGGCCTGAGACTCCTCAGGGGACAGGAGAAGGGACCTCGCCAAGCCTGGCAGCAGCACACGGGAGGAGCGGGTCAGGAAGGCTGAGCCCCTCCTGGCAGATCTCACTCCCGTCCTTGGGAGGCGCAGGTGTCTGCGCGGGGCTGTGTCCGCCGGCGAGGCAGGTGCAGGCGCACGCGCATACAGGTCTCTGTTTAGTGCTCATTCTTCCAGGGGGACTGGAGCATAAAATACACACCACCTGCTAGCCCCTGGCGTCCGTTTAATCTCTTTTTCTCAAATCACAGGAATCCAAAACCACATTTGTCATAACAGGCACCTCATCTGCTAATAGAACTATCTTCCACCACTAATCAGTAACCTACCCACATTCAGGATAAAGAAATATTGATTTAATAAATGTAAAATTGACCATTACTATGCATTTTGAAAATAAAATTCTTCATGCAAAAGACTAGCCTCTGATAGATCAAGTTTACAATAACAGATTTAGATTAATTATGAGCTTGATATAATCAGAACTGAGTTGCTCAGCGACCGTTTGCAGAAAGACATGAAATGGACTTGAGTTCTCTAGTAAGGACGGCCAACGGCACAGCCTGACTGTGTAGCCAGCCTTTGCAGACCTGATCTCTGCGAGCCTCAGCGTCTCACTAGCTCAGCCAGAGCCTCTCTGTTCATGTGCCCGGCCTTGATGTAAGACCACGCACAGCCCGGCACAGGCATGCACTCACAGGAAATGACGTCGCTGTGCTATTTTGGTCCCTGTGTGTGAGTGCAATGCTGGAGGGCCCTGGGAACTAATGCAAGCACTTAGTCTCTGAGTTATGACTGACCTTCCCTCCAGAACCTGTGGGCCCCCATCACCTAACACGAGATCCCATAAACTCGTTTTATCTGAAACAGGACTTTTCCAGAAGCTCCGCGTCTCCATCATGGTCCAGGTAGACATGTGTCCCTGGGGAACAGACACCAGTGTCCTAGCAGCATAGACACCTGGGGCTCCACGCCTACTCCTGAGGCTGATGCCAGCTCAGGCCTCGTCCCTGTGCCAACTCACCGCCCTGGTCTCCCCTATGGACGCCTGGGTCGCACTTGGCACTGTCCTGCTGCGCTCTGTCTTCCTGTCACCTTGAGGTCATGGTCTGCAACAGCACTGCCGGACCAAGGCGCAGCAGCCCCAGGAGTCTGCCACTGGCCTCGGGCAAGAGGAACTGCGTGCTGCCGAGAGCAGGAGAGCACCGCGGTGGGGCAGCAGGAGAAGCATCTCTCCTGAGCACCGTCGGGCATGCAGCACCCACCCTGTGCTTCTGTCGTTGACGTGCCCTGAGCGTGGCACGAGTTTGCCTCTGTGGATGCGGTGTGGGCACCAGCTTTCTCACAGGTGACTATGAGGCGCTCCGTGAGTGGGTGTGAGGACGGGGGCCGTGGACCTATTCTAATAAATTAAGCATGGTAGGAGTTTGGTCATGAGACGCTACTGCCAGGTTGACCCAGCTCCAGTCCCTGGGGTTGAGAGTCTTCCTGGAGCTTCCTGGTCCTATGCGTCATGGAGCGCCTGGAGTGTAACCACTGGGACACCAGTGTCCCAGCACCAGAGGCTGAACGGAGTCCTGGAGCGCCTGCTCCAGGCTCCTCCAGTGGGGCCTCCGGGAGCCAGCTGCCAAGGTGGCTTGCTCCTAGGAGGACTGTCCTATGGCTCAGAGAGCAAAAGTCCTGTGGTTTCCCTTCCAGAGAACCTGCAGCCGTCAAAGCCACGCTGGGGGTCCCCACTGCAGTTGACTCTGATGGCTCCTGGGGTCTGGGGTCGCACACGGGCTGTCTGAAGGTTAGGGGTCACCACGCCTTCCTGCCAAGAACGTCAGTGGATGGACTGTGCCTCGCCTCAGGAGCAGACGGTCTGTCTCCCCCGCTCACCCGGCAACCCTTCCTGAGCAGCCTGTGGTTCAGCTAATGGTCACAGGTGACTGGCCAGGAGCAGGTGCTGCCCTGAGTTCCAACACCAGCCCCAGGGTTGGGTGCACGTGCGGGCACGGCTAGCTCCCTCCTCCCAGTTTTGCTCCTTGTCACCTGCGTCCCACGTGCACCGTCAGCGTGTGCCAGGTGCCTGCATGGGGTCCAGGGAGCCCAAACACTGGGGCTAACTTCCTAACTCTGTGACTGTGTGACATACGACCACCCTTCTGTGCGTCAGGACCACTGCTTGAATCTGTCTGGAAACACCCTTTCATTGTGATTTGTCACCTAGTTTCAACCAGTCATAGTTGAGGTGACAGCCTCAGAACAAACCAACCCATGCAGCCGCAGAATGCAGATCCACCAGCTTCCAAACGCATGTTCAAAGTCAGTCTCCCTCTACTTCTAAAGAGACTACATAAAACAGGACCCTAAATAAAGGAAGGTGGAAAGCTTGAGTTTAGAAAGTGGAGGAGAACCTAAGCGTGGCTCAGACCTTGGTTAAATGACGCATGTTTCAGGCGTCCTATCCCAGGCCCTGCCCATAGGCCCTCCTCAATGCAAACACCGGGCGGGGTCCAGTGCCTTCCGAGCAGGACGGGAAGAAGAGAGCAGCGCTTTATACCATCTCAACAGCAGGTCCCGGCCAAGGCACAAGGCATTCGCTAATCTCGACAACCAGTGACAGCACCAAGGCTCTGTGCTCCAGCAGCAGTGAGCTGACCGCGCTCCTCCCCAGCTCCCAGCAGGCCGGCACACAGAGCTGTGGGCTTAGTCTTGGCATCTCTCCAGTGATGCCACTCTAGACTCAGCAGAGCAAGCAGTAAGCCAACAGCACGTGTGCCCACGCCTTGCTGGGTCTTCAGAGAGCTTCTACATATCAAGAAGAGCCTTGGGGGAACACATTTAAACACACGCAGTTTACGTCTGTGCGTGTCTGTGTGAGTGTGCACATGCACATAAGCATGATCAGCACAGGCTGAGGCACATTCCACACTATGCAGGATCCTGATCCACCGAGAGGACCCCAGTGAGGCCCAGCCACCCTGGCCCCCGGCGGCCTGACATGCGTCTAGGTGCTCAGAAGCTCTGCTGGAACTCAGGTGCTCAAAAGCCTTGGGCCCAGGACACGGTGAGAAAGAAGAGTGCCCTTCTTTGCAGGAGGCGAACCCTAAGCTGATGAAGACCCTGGGTTCGAGAGAGAGCGCCCACTCTTTCTAGAATGGAAACGACCTTTAGGAAAGGTTTGGTTTCAAAGTCCCCTGTTTGAGTCTTTTCCTAACAGGAATCTAGACCTGAAACGAGAGCCGGCCAGTGTGTGTTGCAGGACACCCTGGGCCCGCAGGCACTGTTTGCATTGTTACACACGGCTGGTGGCCTCAGACCGGAAACCTGGTGGACAGATGTGGACAAGTCACCTGCCAGCTGATGGTCCCCTCCCTTGTTTCCCTGGGGCCCAGGCTCTGCCGGCAGCAGCACTGCGTGGGGCAGGAACAGCACTTCTTGATAATCCACGAAAGAAAATGTGAAATCAAAGACCAGGTATGCTGAATTAGTTTTCTTGGTAACTTTTGCCTGGTTAATCAGATACGCACACATAAATATCTCAGCAAACTGCTGTGAGACCACCTGAAAGACCACCTGAGCAACCCTCGGTGCCAGGTGTGGATTCACACAGACGGCTCATTGCTCTGGCATTGCGCAAGCCGACTTTGTCACATAGAAACTGTCACGGATATTGACACTGGAAAATTCACAGTGAGAGGCTCACCCAAACCAGAGCCTGGCCCTTTGCTAGTGTTTTAAAGATTACCATTTTCCTCCTCCTCCTCCTCCTCCTCCTCCTCCTCTTCCTCCTCCTCCTCCTCTTCCTCCTCCTCCTCCTCCACATCCTCTCCGTCCTCGTCGTCCTCCTCGTCCTCCTCCTCCTCCTCAATCTCCTCCTCTTCCTCCCGGTCCACCTCCTCGTCCTCCTCGTCCTCATCTCCTTGCTCGTCATTGTCCTCGGAGAACTCCTCGTCCTCCTCCTCATCCTCCTCGTCCTCGTCCTCATCCTCCTCCTCCTTCTCATCCATGTCCTCCGTCCCGTCACTCTCGTAGCATTCGTCCACGGAGGAGCTGTCTGCTTTCACAGCAAACGGTTTCCGCTTGGGAGCAGGTTCTTGAGGCTGTTTGTCTTGGGTTTTTCTTTTTTTAGCCAAGGGACAACCATATACACTGATAAAAAATCGAGAGAGAGAGAGAGAGAGAGAGAGAGAGAGAGAGAAGATTCGTGTTACTGTCTCTGAAGATCAGAGCAAGGAGCTCCTGGTGGACGTCAGGTGAGCATGACTGCCATCAGCTGTGCGCAGAGTGTGTGGCACACCTCGCACACACATGCCAGAGCCGTGGATGGAATGGCACACAAGGAGTGCAGCGTGAGCCTGTCTAGCTGCCACCAGTGCTCAGTCTGAGTCTCCCAGCTCCTTGTGACCCCAGATCCAGATGGCAGGGAGGTTCTGAGGACTCATGGGATGGTTATGAGACACTTGCATAGCATGCACATCATGCAGTTGGCAATGCACATTCACTTTACCAGACATCGTACCAGACATCGTACCATGTGTAAAGTACAATTAAAACAAGTGTATTTATGCACACTTTATTAGCATATGCAAATTCATGTCAAATATGAGAAGGTCACATGGGGAGAGCTCTGCCTGTGTGGGCTTGTGTGGTTTATGGGTGGAGGGAGCCTACTGGGGAAGACAGACCGCGTGCCTGTTGGTGCTGCCGAGGAGCCTGCACCATTTGGAGTTGTGCAGAACGTTGTCGGCTGTGGGCGGACTCAGTCCCCCCTGCACCCCAGAGAATGCAGTCGCTGTCATTGGCTGTCCCCACCTAAGCTGAAATTGGCGCAACCCGGGGAAGACTCTCACAGAGTGTGCTCCCAATCTTTCCTTGAGAAGGGGGAAATTTTTCCAACTATGGCAAACCCAGTTTTTCTTTTCTTTTCTTTCTGGAAATTCAACATGTGCTACAAAGAATAAGAAGGGTAGGGGGAGGCAAATGCGCCATTGCTGCAGAATGAGATGCGAGACCCCCTGAGGGTGCTGCTGGGGCGCCTGCAGGCCTGGCCGGGCCCAGTCCTGGCCTGGGGATAGCCAAATGCTAATGTGGTCTGGGCCCTCGATGCCGTTCATCCGGGCGGCTCCTCTGTGTGGGATTCTGTTCCGCACAGGACAAGCAAGGTGAGAGGCACAGACCCTCAATCCGTGACCCTAAGGTCCGTCGGGGACTTGGATGTGTCAATAATACTATTTTAGATGCATTCATGGCCATTCACCAGGGGACCCCAAATACCTGCCCATCATGACACCCAACCAATGTGCGGAGGGAGGGGACGAAGGGCAAGAAACACTCTGATAAAAACACGTGGACGGGACTGTGTCATGGAAGAGAGGCAGGGGCCAGGTCCCAGCAGGCTCTCCAGGAAGAGGTGGCTCTGGAGATGAACCCTCCAGGATGTGTAAGTGACATCTGGGAGAAAAGGAAACTCTTTCACCAAGTCCAGCGAGAGAGTTTGCAAAAAAAAGTGAACATAAGGAAAAGAATGTGAGGCTCAGAAAACCGGAACGGAAGCTCTCACGGTGCAGGAGCGGAGAGCAGGTGAGGGTGGGCCAGAGCAGAGGGCAGTGTGGAGCAGTGGCGGTCCCTGGAGGCCCGCCAAGGCACCCCAGAGCTCCAGCAGAAAGCGCAGAGCCGTGAGTCCTTCCAGGCACCTACCAATGAGTCACATCTGCGTGTGGGAGGGGGTTGGCCAGCTTGGTGTGAGGCTGGAGACGGGTGAGGGGCAGCAGCCAGGGCTGCCCCAGTGGTGGACGGGGCGGCGGGTGCACGAGGAGGAGGTCACATTGCCAGAGGTGCTCTCAGATGTGGGAGGGGGCAGGGAGCAGCTGGGACCCTAGGGAGGATCTGCTGCCCCCTCAGCCCCAGGGTGGGCCATGGTGGCCAGTGAAGGACAGAGCAGAGTGGGTGGAGCAGGTGGGCGTGGTGGGGGGCAGCACGTGCTGTGGGTTCATCTGCCCTCGTCAGGACCCGCTGTCGAGCGACTGCAGAGGTCGAACTCAGAGCCATCAGCTGACTGAGGGTGGCGTTCCACAGCAGCCGCCAGGCACCGAGAGGGCAGGCCCTTAGCGTGCCCTCAGCCTCCAGAGTCACCGAGGGGGCGCAAGAGCGCTGCCGAGAGCCGCAGCGAGGAATGCTCAGACGTCCGCTGGGCAGCAGACACGCGGCTCCGAGGGCTGGGGAAGCCAGCTGTCCCACGTGTCAGCACCGCCAAGACATTTAGACCAACGGCACAGGTGGCAAAAATTCCTTCCTGTTGCTGGGACACATTTCAGGATCCAGTAAAGAGAAAGTCATTGACCCTGTGCCCTGGGAGGCTGCGCAGCCTGGACAAAGTCCCTCCACCTGGATGCCAGGGTTGGACTGTGCTCTGGAGGCAGCTGGCTGACGCCTTAGACTAGAGGAAGCCTGGCACGGCTTTCGATGCCCGCATCCCTCGGGACGAGGGAGCAGAGCAAGCACGGAAACTCGACAGCCAGAAAAGCCCAGGGAGGGCACTGGCCGGCACCGTGTGGGGGAGGGGCACCTGGTGCTTGACCGCTGAGCCGCACCCACAGCCCTTTTTATTCTTATGAGCGGCAGGCCCTGGCCAACTTGCCGAGGCTGGCTCTGGACACGTGAGCCCGTGCCCTCAGCCTCCAGAGTCGCTGGAGGCCACAGCTGTGGCCACTGTGCTCGGCTCGGATGTGGAGTTTGTGGAAGGTTCCTGAGGTCCTTCCAGGACAGCCTTCTCATGCTGGATTCCCACTGACCGAGTCGACCCGAGGCCCGTGCTGACCCTCTCCCTGGCGGACCTGCTTAGGGCGCACCCTGCGGGAGCCCAGGCAGTGGGGCAGTGGGTGCACAGGAAGCTGCTGCTCCTCAGGACGGGGCGGGTGTGGTGGCCGTCCTCTCGCCGTCCTCTGGCTCGTAGCTCACTGTGCGCCTCGGCTGCCGGCTCTCCGCACCTTGGGCTCTCAGCCCGCGGCACCAGGCCCAGGGCCCGAGAGGCGATGGCTGCCAGGGCTGTGTGTCTTCCCGGGGGCTGCTTCCTCGGCTGGCAGTGGGGCCCCTTCAGGGGCAGGAGGCTCCTCTCCCTCCCTCCTCGGGCACGCACAGAACCCGCCTTTCAGGATGGCACCTGCTCAGACCTGTAGATGGTGGCGCTGCAGCGCCCAGAGCAGGAGCAGAGTGGTCCTCACATGCGACGCTGCAGTTAGAATGGGCTGGGGCTCTGGACGACGGTGTGTCTGCTGTGAGGACATCTGGGAGCACGGGGTGCGACTGCAAGCACCACCGAGGTCGGTGTCTGGGCCCTGAGGGCATGGAGGGCATGGAGGGTACACAGGCAGGAGGCCCCTGGGGCAGGGTTCTGTCACCTGCTCCTGCCATGGGGCAGCCGCCACTGCCCCTGCCTGGGCTGTGCCCCATGGCACCGGCCCTGCCAAGGCTTCCAGTCCATCAGTGTGGAGACAGGAAGCTGAGGACGGGGAGGAGCGAGAAGAGAGAGGGAGCATCCCGGGAGCTGGGCGAGACAGGAAACCCAGTGTGCGCACTGGCGGGGGCAGCGGAGCACAGGGGTGGGCTGGCCCACTGCCAAAGCCACGGTTCCGCTTGGGTGTGCCTGGAGTCCAGCGGCCTGGGTCCAAGCAATGAGCACGTCACAGCCGTGGGAGCAGCTGGGTCGTGCTGCGTGAGCACAGGGCCTCCCTCCTTAGCACGGGGCGCACGCCTGGGCCTGGGCCTCAGCTCACCATGGGCCAGGTGGATGCTACGATCTCAACTCGCCTGGACTTCCTACAGGATCTCTTTCTCCTGACTGGACTCACCAGCAGAGCACAGGTTCTGGTGTCCTCCAGCCTGGCTGTGCCCTCCCAGTCAGATGTGCTTCCTCGACTAGACTCTTGCAAGCCATTTGGATTCACTTTCCAACCACTGGCATTTGCTGGCTTCAAAGTCCAGTGTTTCCTGCCAGTTCACCTGGTTTGTTGCTTAGGGCTTTCTCTATATCCATTAACGTGACATGTAAACAAAATTGCATGTCGTTCCGTATAACGTCCCTTTGTCCCCTCTGCTTGGCCCATTCTCACCAATTGCCAGCTCCTGGTGTCTGTTTTTAGTGTGACAACAAAATCCCAGGCCCAGACACATTCCATCCCACCTGTGTGAGGCGGTGTGACCAGGAGCCCTCTCAGGTCAGCAGCGGCTCTGGGCTCTGAGAGCCAAGGCCTGGAGCGTGCTGGGGAAGCCTGGGCTGCTGCCCGGGCCCGTGCTTCTGCTGAGCCGCCTTCCGGGAGCCTGGACGAGGGAGAGCGGGCCTTGCCCCTCGTTCCCTGCACAGGAGGTGATGTGCTCAGCCTGCCCGTGTCTGCAGTCACACAGCTTCACTGGGCTCCTGTCTGTCCGCACGCGCCAAGCCACAGTGCTGGAACGTCCCCGACTAGCAGGAGCCAGGTGCGGCCGGCTGAGCTGGAAGCCCTCCTCTTCCCTGTGCCAGAGGTTCCAAGCTCAACTCCCTCCTTGGCCTCCAAGTCACGGTCTCATCCTTCACGCGGCCTCTCCCCAGTGTGGCGAAGTCCCCAGCAGCTGTGGTTCCACAGTGGCCGAGCCAGCTTTGCCCAGGCCAGGCACTCCACAGGCATTTTCTGAATGAACAAACCAGGTTTCTCTGTGGATTAGGAAGGAGTGCGTTCGCCGCGCGGGGAGGGGGCAGGGCCACACACGGCCTTTCTCCTTCAGGGGGTGGGAAACACCTGTTGAACTGGTTCTCCATCTAGGAGCTGCGGGGTCAATGCGTAGCCACGAGGCATGTGTAACTATTTGATTAAAATTAAAGAAAATTATAATTCAAGCCCTCCCTTGGATCTGTCACACTCCAAGTGGCCACCATTCTGGACACAGCAGACAGACAGGTCCACCCCAGGCAGGCCTTCCCAGAGAGTTCTTCGAGAGCCCGCAGGCCCTCTGGAGCTCCTACTTGCTCCATAAATACCCGCTGAGAAAGAATGCCAGGGAGGGCGGTGGGCACCTGGGAAGGAGCTGGGGGGCTGGAGAGGAAGGGCCTGGACTTGGGCAGCGGCTCACGACTCTTGCACGGAGTCAGAGTCCAGGAGGCCCCAGCTGGCCCTGGCTGGGTCCTGTATGCTCACAGCCCAGGCAGACCCTCCCACCCTGAGGAACAGGGTGGAACTGTGAGTGGGACAGGCCCTAGATGGGCCCTGAGGGTGTCTGCATGGCCACAGGCTTGTGCACACCCTGGGCTAAATGCAACTCTGAGCACTAAGTCAAAGTCACAGATTTCAGTGTCACTCCCAGGTCTGCCTTCCATTCTCAGCACCTGACACACAACACAGCCTTCCAAGAGTTTGATAAGATGGGATTCTGTATCTTTTACACACAGTGGAAACTTCGAAGAGGTAGTAAATAGGACTTCTCCTGAGATCATGGCAGCTCAGTAGCCTCCTATTGACAAGACGTGCCTCGTAACATGCCCAGATTGTGTCCCCAGTGATTCCTACCCTGGACATCAGGCACAAGAGCCAGCCACGACGTATCTCACAGATCACAGCACCCACCCCTGGCTCCGTGTGCTGTGCTAGAGCCAGCGAGGGGAGAGACAGTGCAGAGTACTGTAAGTGGAGTGAAAGGGAAAACAAAGGCTTAATTAGACGAGGAGCCTGGGCTTCCGTGTCTCACCTCGAGTTACAAACGAAGGGCTGCACCCAGCTGTCTCCAAGGCCTGCCAGCTCCTCCTGTCCTGAGCGTGGTGGGGGCTTCTCCAAACAGCTTTTAGTTGGTGCAGTTTTCTGACCCTTTGTTATTAACCTGTGTAAACAGGGTCAGCTGATGTCTCCGGCCATTCTGGAGCTCCCTCAGTGAACTCCCTTGTCTAAAATTGCAGGTGTCACATGCTTGAAAGCCTGCTTTCTGTGACTTTGAACTTGAGGCCCCATGATCCATTAATAGAGGCAGGGTTTGGCCGCATGTCCTCTGCCTCCAAATCTCTGGTAGAGCTTGGCAGGTAAGGTGGGGTGACAGCAAGGACCGCCTGCCTCCTGCTTGGAGGCTCAGAGTTGCCAAGCCAGGGCTGAAGGACGATGTTCTTCATGCGTAGCTTGATGACCACGCACTGACTCAAGGTTGAAACCGCTACTTAGTTTGGAATAATTTTGGAGTGCCCAGTCACAACCACGGCTCAGCCTGACCACAGTGGCTGCCCCAGGCCTGTGTCCCTTAGCCTTCACACACTCTGTCTGCCAGGCCCTCGGGATGGCCCAGGGCAGACGCCCCATCCCATTCTGAGGGAGGGATTTCTGGCGACCTCCCCCAGGCCTCCCGCCCGCAGCCTGGGAGGCTCTGCAGGTCCCTGTTCCTGACGGCTCTGCTTCCTGTTTGCTGAGGTGGCAGGCGCACTGTCCCCGCCTGCCTTCTTCTTGGGCCTTTGTAAGGATCCCCTAAAACAACCACAGCTTTTCTCTGGGAGGAGGCCGGGCGCTGTAGGCAGGCAGCCCGCAGATCTGACCGTGGACGGACCCACGGGGTCCTCTCACGGGGAGGACGGCAGCTCCCCGAGTCCTGCGGAAGGGCTGGCGAGTCGGGGTCCGCTCCTGCCGTCCTGGGCACAGTCCAAGGTGAGGTGGCTCCTAATCTCCAGAACACCCACAACACGTAGAGGGCCTCGGGAGTGATTCGAATCACTGAATCATCCTCATTATTTTAAAATTTGAAGTTGTTTAATATATAAACGTAGCATGCATTACAATTCTCTGGATTATTAAAGGGCCAAGATTTCAGACTTCCTCCTGATCTCTCTTTTCAATGCCACACACTAATTAAACCCACTCAGTTTTAATTGTATTATCAATATATTTCCTTCATTTTGTCCTTTTGTCCTTTATGTGGGTCATTTATAAAGAAAATTCTATGTGTGTATATATATTTTAATTTCAATTTGATATAAATGTTCTAGGCATTATAAATATTCAAGGAAAATTTGTTCAAAATGTTTAGTTTTTTCTCCTGCTGAGGAGATCTGAACAAATCTCCATTTCTGGATAGCAGGGACTTACTTCTTACCTTTAGAGAACCCTCTTTAAAAGACAGCCTGTTACAAATGTTTGTTTCCTTGAACAAAATAATTAAAAGTCGAAGCAACAGTGACTTCAATCTCCTTCAGCCCAAGAACAGTTATTTCAACTCAGGAGAAATGGTGGGGGCAGCTCTGGAGTCCGCACATCCCACCCAGGGTGCGCCCGGCAGCCTGCAGGACGCGTCCCGGAGCCTGGACGCACCTGGGAGCGCAGGACACACCCTGGAGCCCACAGGACACACCCAGGAGCTCAGGACACACCCAGGAGCCTGCAGGGACACACCCAGGAGCTTAGGACACACCCAGGAGCCCACAGGACACACCCAGGAGCTCAGGACACACCCAGGAGCCTGCAGGATGTACCCGGGAGCCCACAGGACACACCCAGGAGCCCACAGGACACACCCAGGAGCTCAGGACACACCCAGGAGCTCAGGACACACCCAGGAGCCTGCAGGATGTACCCGGGAGCCCACAGGACACACCCAGGAGCCCACAGGACACACCCTGGAGCCCACAGGACACACCCAGGAGCTCAGGACACACACCCTGGAGCCCAGGAAACACCCAGGAGCCCACAGGACACACCCTGGAGTCCAGGACACACCCTGGAGTCCAGGACACACCCAGGAGCCCACAGGACACACCCTGGAGTCCAGGACACACCCAGGAGCTCAGGACACACCCAGGAGCCTGCAGGACATACCCAGGAGCCCACAGGACACACCCAGGAGCTTAGGACACACCCAGGAGCCTGCAGGACACACCCAGGAGCTCAGGACACACCCAGGAGCCTGCAGGATGTACCTGGGAGCCCACAGGACATACCTGGGAGCCCAGGACACTCCCGGGAGTCCAGGACACACCCGGGAGCCCAGGACACACCCGGGAGCCCAGGACACACCCGGGAGTCCAGGACATACCCGGGAGCCCAGGACAAACCTGGGAGCCCACAGGACACACCTGGGAGCCCACAGGACACACCTGGGAGCCCACAGGACACACCTGGGAGCCCACAGGACACACCCAGGAACCCACAGGATGTACCCAGGAGCCCACAGGACATACCCGGGAGCCCACAGGACACACCCAGGAGCCCATAGGACATACCAAGAGCTCAGGACACACCCAGGAGCCTGCAGGATGTACCCGGAAGCCCACAGGACACACCTGGGAGCCCAGGACACTCCCGGGAGTCCAGGACACACCCGGGAGCCCAGGACACACCTGGGAGCCCAGGACACACCTGGGAGCCCACAGGACATACCCGGGAGTCCAGGACAAACCTGGGAGCCCACAGGACACACCTGGGAGCCCACAGGACACACCTGGGAGCCCACAGGACACACCTGGGAGCCCAGGACACACCCGGGAGTCCAGGACACACCCGGGAGCCCAGGACAAACCTGGGAGCCCACAGGACACACCTGGGAGCCCACAGGACACACCTGGGAGCCCACAGGACACACCTGGGAGCCCAGGACACACCCGGGAGTCCAGGACACACCCGGGAGCCCAGGACAAACCTGGGAGCCCACAGGACACACCTGGGAGCCCACAGGACACACCTGGGAGCCCACAGGACACACCTGGGAGCCCACAGGACATACCCGGGAGCCCACAGGACATACCCGGGCCCACAGGACACACCCAGGAGCCCACAGGACACACCCAGGAGCCCACAGGACATACCCGGGAGCCCACAGGACACACCCAGGAGCCCATAGGACATACCCAAGAGCTCAGGACACACCCAGGAGCCTGCAGGATGTACCCGGAAGCCCACAGGACACACCTGGGAGCCCAGGACACACCCGGGAGTCCAGGACACACCCGGGAGCCCAGGACAAACCTGGGAGCCCAGGACACACCTGGGAGCCCACAGGACACACCTGGGAGCCCACAGGACACACCCGGGAGCCCACAGGACATACCCGGGAGCCCACAGGACACACCCAGGAGCCCATAGGACATACCCAAGAGCTCAGGACACACCCAGGAGCCTGCAGGATGTACCCGGAAGCCCACAGGACACACCTGGGAGCCCAGGACACACCCGGGAGCCCGCAGGACACACCCAGGAGCCCAGGACACACCCGGGAGCCCACAGGACACACCTGGGAGCCCAGGACACACCCAGGAGCCCGCAGAACACACCCAGGAGCCCAGGACACACCCGGGAGCCCACAGGACACACCTGGGAGCCCAGGACACACCCAGGAGCTCAGGACACACCCAGGAGCCCACAGGACACACCCAGGAGCCCAGGACACACCCTGGAGCCCACAGGACACACCCTGGAGCCCACAGGACACACCTGGGAGCCCAGGACACACCCAGGAGCCCACAGGACACACCCAGGAGCCCAGGACACACCCGGGAGCCCACAGGACACACCCTGGAGCCCACAGGACACACCCGGGAGCCCAGGACACACCCAGGAGCCCGCAGGACACACCCAGGAGCCCAGGACACACCCGGGAGCCCACAGGACACACCTGGGAGCCCAGGACACACCCAGGAGCTCAGGACACACCCAGGAGCCTGCAGGATGTACCCGGAAGCCCACAGGACACACCCAGGAGCCCGCAGGACACACCCAGGAGCCCACAGGACACACCCAGGAGCCCAGGACACACCCTGGAGCCCACAGGACACACCCTGGAGCCCACAGGACACACCTGGGAGCCCAGGACACACCCAGGAGCCCACAGGACACACCCAGGAGCCCAGGACACACCCGGGAGCCCACAGGACACACCCTGGAGCCCACAGGACACACCCGGGAGCCCAGGACACACCCAGGAGCCCGCAGGACACACCCAGGAGCCCAGGACACACCCGGGAGCCCACAGGACACCCTGGAGCCCACAGGACACACCCGGGAGCCCAGGACACACCCGGGAGCCCAGGACACACCCAGGAGCCCACAGGACACACCCAGGAGCCCACAGGACACACCCTGGAGCCCACAGGACACACCCTGGAGCCCGCAGGACACACCCAGGAGCCCGCAGGACACACCCTGGAGCCCACAGGACACACCCTGGAGCCCGCAGGACACACCCAGGAGCCCGCAGGACACACCAGGAGCCCGCAGGACACACCAGGAGCCCGCAGGACACACCCAGGAGCCCGCAGGACACACCCTGGAGCCCACAGGACACACCCAGGAGCCCGCAGGACACACCCAGGAGCCCGCAGGACACACCCAAGCGCCTGTGCAGCAGACTCAAGGGCACTTTTCCAAGCAGCTGTCCAGAAGCCGCGGTTCCCTGGCGGCTGAGGTTCTTAGACGTGCATCTTTCACTCCTGAACGCCACACCACATGCCTCCTCTTCCTCTGGTCCTGTCAATTGAGGTGGACGGGGGCTCGCAGGAGGCAGGGTCTTGCTCCCACCTGCCGCAGTCCAGGTGGCCCTCGCCTTACCCCTCGCTCCTGCTCCTCTTCCTCCCTCCCAAGCAGCATGGCTCCTGAGGGCCTGGGAAGCGCTGCAGGTGGGGCTGGGCGTCAGAACTTGCACAGCTGCACTTGATCTTCCTCCAGGCGGCCCCGGGCTGGCCAGCGGGTGTCCTGCGTGGAGCCTGCGGGACAGGTCAGCAGGGGGAGCGTCGCCTTGTGCTCCCACTGCACCTGCTCGCACAGGCACCCTAGGGCTGGTCTGCTTCTGCGGCTGCAGGCCCACCAACGCCCCCGCAGTTTCCTGAGTCGCAACTCGCCAGGTCCACCTGGGCCGCAGACCTCCTCCTCAGCTCTTCCACAGGGAAGCCTGTGCGCTGGAGGGTGGTTGAGTAGTTTCTGTCAGCACGTGACTTAGAGGCACTCGAAGCCTGGCTCTTGGCTTCACAGCCACTCCTCTGGACGAGAGCTTCTGGTGCTGCTTCTTGGTTTTCTGGGTTAGGTAGGGCTGAGGGACCCGCTCTGCAGCAGGAGGACGGCACTGCACGTCAGAGCTGCCCCGCACGCTCCTCCTTCAGCTGGGGCAGGTGCCCAGGAGGTAGGTCTCCCAGCACGGCCACACTGCGGTGGGTCAGATCTGTCCTGGGCCTTGGTGCTGTCGCGGTGGTGCGGCAGGGCAATGCCGGACCGCGACAGAGCTCCCTTCCTGCCTGCTTCCCTGCACTGGCGGGTCTTGTCTCTCCTGCGTGAACTCCGCGCAGGGCCATGCCTGGCTCCCGCAGGCTCCTCAGGCAGCGGTCTCTGGGGGCACCTCCGCCCTGCACTGGCCTGGTCCACCCCAGGCTTCGTGTGTCCTGGAGTCCCTCCACCCACTTCTCGGATGCCTGCGTGGTTTTCCTCAGAGCTCTGCTTCCTTCCTTGTCATGTTTCTGGTGACGGTGTCAAATGCCCGAGTCCTCACAGGTCCCAACCCCTGGCGAGCAGCCCGCCCCTTCCTCTCTCAGCCGCTCTCAGCTCTGCCCTCAGCCTCGGGTTCTGAGACTTCTCTGGGAGTTGTCCTGGCACAGTGGTGTTGGCACCTGCAGTGCCCATGGCTGTGCTGGCCTTGGCTGGACAAAGGCTGCTGGGGCTGGCCTCCAGCCTGGCTCTCTCGTCGTCCCCTCTTCTCTCTCCTGGGCTGCTAACACGGTTCCTCCTTCACTTGGGCCATTTCTTCAACTGTCTTCAGTCCTCTTGAGCTTTTGTGTCTTGCTATTTTTATTTTCTAAGTTTCACAGAATTCCTAGCTCTTTTCTAAGTAGACCATCTTTCCATTTCTCTGAGGCACTTTCATTTCTGCTGGGTGTTTTCTCCCTGTGCCTGCTCCAGCTGCTCTCTGTTTTCATTCTGGGGCTCTCTCCACTTGTCTGGTCTTTAGCTGTCCACCCCCATTCAGGGCAGGATGGTGGACGGCGACCTCAGGCTCAGTAACCAGAGAGGCTACTGGACTCCCCAGAGCAGGTCTCTCAGGTTCCACAGGAGGGCACGTCCTGGCAGGTGCTACACCAGGGATCCAGAGCCAAGACCGCTGGGTCTCAACACGGGGCGGGGGCACAGACCAAGTCAAGCCCTCCTGCTGGGTCCCAGCGTCTGGGTGGCATCGGACAGGAGCCTTGCTGGGCTCTCCTGGAGAACAACCCTCCCTCTGCCCCTGCTCAGGGAGCATGGGCTGGCTCACCAGGCCTTGTGGAGGAGAGTGGCAGGGGTGTCCGTTTCTCACATAAGCCTAAGGACTTTGCCTGCTCTGAGACCCATTTTTGCCCAGATTCTAGAAACACCTGTCCCAAGACTCTCCAATGCTAGGGGATGCCCAGGGACAGCAGGCTGCACTCAGGGTCTTCGAGGCCAGCGGAAGAGAGAGCTTTTCTTCAAGGCAGGGGCCACTGGCACCTGCTGTTTCCTAGCCTACTTTCTCCTCTGTGGTCTTCCTGCCCTGGGGCTTCTGTCTGAGACCCGAGGCTCCTTTCACCAGCGGAGCGATGTCTGCCTAGCACTAGAAGCTCATAGGTGTGCGCTCCTTCACCTTGAACCCCCACGGCCTGCTTGATCTCAGGAGCTGTCCCATTTGTCCACATCCTTCCCACACCACCCCAGAGCCACAGCACCCCAGAGCCACAGCTCATCATGGTCGGCCTTCGCCCTCCTTGTCCTGTGGTCCCTGCTCAGCCTGGCTCCTTGTGCCTGGAGGTTCCTGTCCCACAGACCCCATAGGGCCCGCCAGAGCTTCTGCCTCTCCTGTAGCCATTCCCTGTCATCCCAGAGCCCAGGACGGTTCATCCCTACGCAGTGGCCACCAGAGTCCGCGTTCCTGTGAGCCACCCGGATCTCCCTGATGACCTGGGTGCGCCTGAGGTGTTGCTCAGGTTGACTGTCCTGCCCTTGACTGCAGGACCCTGCACATGTCACTTTCCTTGGTCCCACTGTGCCCTGCAGAGGGACAGGCACTGAAGGTGGCTTCTGCTGCTGGTGGTGCCGACACGGAGCGCTGGCCTCAGAGCCCTGGTGCCTGTCCATCAGTGCGTGGGCTTCAGCGAAGTCCGTCCATAGCATGGCACCGACTGTCCTTGCCATCGGTGAGTCCAGAATGCTGAGTGTTAGGACAAAGTCATCCAACGCTGACCACCCCTTGCAGCGACCCAGCAGATTGTGCGCGGGCTCCCGGGGCTCTCAGTGATGCCCTACGTCAGCGACAGAGCTCCAGGGGCTTTGAGCCGCCAGAAGTGTCCAGTCCCTTGGGAGCTAGTGACCAACACAAGCGGTCAACACGGCATCCCCACAGCAGTGGGAGTCTGCAGCGGGCACTTGACCCGACTCCCACCTGGACCACGACGATGCCCACTGGGAAGCAGCTCCCCTGGCACCGCACTGAGCCCCTGCCTCCCGGCCCCTCTGCTGTGGGTCCAGCTGAGAGCTGAGCCCGCGCCTGTCAGACAAGATGCTCTTGCTGGGGACCAGTCACCCCCACTCCTTCCAGGCTCCCTGCGGGTGAGCCTCCTGGCTACGTCAGCTCGAGGGACCCAAAGGACCCTGGCAGAAAACTGCCGGAAACGACACCAGAGAGCAGCCAGGCTTCCCAGCGGTGTCGGCTCGCCTGTCTGACTGAAGATGGCGTGCTGATGGGAGCGCCTTGGGAAGGTGCTGGGCGTGTTGGCCACCAGGGCTGCAGCACGAGGCCTCGGGCCGTGTTGCACGGGCAGGAGGAGACACCCTGTCTGTGCCCCCGCACAGCTTCCCAGCAAAGGTGAGTCCTCTTCCCAGCGCGGCAGGACACTCACAGCTCTGCTCAGGGCTCCTGAAGTCACCTGGCTCCACAGCCAGGGTCACGGGAACTAAGTCGATATGAGGAACTGAGAAATGAGCCACATCCCTGCCCAGAACAGAGGCGACATAGAGGAAAGCCGAAAGTCCCTTTCTTCCTGAAAGACACACTGAGTGTCCGCTGCAGATGTCCAGGACAGAGAACTTTGCCTTGAAGGGGTCGGCAAGACTCTCTGCCAGGACACATACTCAGAACCCTGGCGTGGGAGGACTGCTGATGAGAGACGCAGCTGAGCATTCCTAGCTCACGAGGCGATGCCCTTGTTCATGAGCACGTGCCAGTGTGGGAACGCAGGTATGTGCGTGCGTGCACACACACACACACACACACTCCCGGCACAGCATAGATCCACAGAAGTGCGACGCTGTGAAAGGGAGGCTCTTACTGCATGTTTATGGAACACCAGGCTACAGATGATGAGCCCTGAAGTCTGGTTGTCGGAAAGAGGATTCAGAAGTGCTTTGCAGGCCTCTCCTTGCCCTCAGGGTGTCATGCTTAGGTGCCAGCTGCTGTGTCTGCGCTGAGGCTCGGAGGGGACGAGTGTCCTTGCATGCTTTTCAGGTGTCCCCTAGGCTTCTGCACCATGCACACGGCCCTCTCTGGCCACACCTGGGCACAAGCCTGGGCTGCGTATCTGGTCATGGACGCTGTGGTTGAGACTGTGGGTCTCCGCTGCTCCCGACCCTGCTTTTTCCTTTGTCTGAACTTGGTTGACAAAAGTTCCTATGTTTTCTCGAGACAGGGCGCACTAGTTTTGAATGGTACTTTTCCCTATGCAAGGTAACCCAAGAGAGAGCAATAGAAGATTCCTGTGTATTTCCTACAGAGGTGGAGTCGGATCTTATGGGAAAGGTGCTCTGAGGACAAGTTCCTCCTTTCAAGGTCTCTGTTCTCTGACCTCTGCAACTCCATTGTCTGTCTCCAGCATGTCTGCCTTGAGAGCAGGCGGGGAGCCCCACCATGGGCTGCCGGCCTGGCTGCAATGGGGCCAGGCCCTGTGCGAGCCCCACTTAGACGGTACTCGCCATGGCGAGCCTGCTGTTTTGCTTGGGTATGATTCATGGGGCTGCTGATATTTTTCTGTCTATTATTTATTATCACCTATTTGTTTCGACCTATTTCTATCTGCCATCCCAATCTCCACCATCTATGTATCCTCTCTCTATATGTCATGTATTATTCCTATCTGTGATCTACCTGTGATCTCTATGCACATACGTACGTGCATATTTTGCTTCTATGTATCAAACCATCCATCATCTATTTATCTGCTATCATCTATTTTTTATCATCTTTATCATCACCCTTCTCCTATCTGTTATCTTCTGATTCAGCCTGTTTCCTCCTCAGTCTCTATCATCCCTCTCCCCAGCATCCTTTTATCATCTCTCCATCCATCTCTGTCTCTGCGTCACCTGTCCCACCTACCTGCCTACCTAATCTCTCTGTTGACCTCACTACTTCTCTTCTATCTGCCGTTCCACCTGGGATAAGCTGGAGTGGCAGGCGGCAGCCCTCCACTCCCCGGCACACCTCGGAAGCCCCTGGGGCATTGTCCTGTCTCGGGGCCTCTGAGCAGCTGCCAGGCCTTTGGGAGCATGGGAAGCAGCATGGTCTGGCAGTGTGGCCCGGCACACAGGAGGCCCTCGGTGTGGCTTGCATGGGTTTGTGACTTAGTGAGTGCATCTGTCCTCAGAGGACACAAGGAGGAGCTCCGGTGAGGACGCTCCAGCAGTCCCCGTGCACGCTGGCCACTGGGGCGCCAGGGCCTCACTCATGTCCGACGTGCACATCCTGTGGAGGGGGCAGTGCTTCTGCTGAGGAGTCTCCAACACAGCCCACCCAGGACAGCCGCTGCTCTTGCGGGCGAGACCTGAGCCCTGGGAACCTCTTCTCCAGAGGAACGCCACGCGGCTTCTTCCGTGTCTGCAGGGAGCTTGCCGAGGGTGCAGCCGTGCAGGGAGCCCTGGTGGGTGCTCTCAGGCTGGCTGTGGGTGGGCTGCTGCCCCGTGGCCTCCTGAAGCCACCTCGTTGTCTCCACGTTGACAAGGCTAAGCAAACAAGGAGTCCTCTCTTCCCACCAGCCTCCTCAGGCACGGCCGCCCCCACCTTCCTGGGACGGGCAGGCAGCCCTCAGTCCTGGGGCAGCTCCAGATCCGCTCTGAGAGACACTTGCCGAGGGTTCCAGCGCTCTGCGTCCTCTCAGAGGCTCCCCTCCACAGACCTCGTGTCTCCTCTACGGGAGGAAGGATGGGCCAGGCCTTCGGCTGCATGTTCTGGACGCTTGGGGTGTTGGAGGGGTGACTCAGGCCCCGGGGAAGGCAGGGCGGGGCTCAGGCCTGCAGCCAGCACCCTGTTCCCCACCCGGACAGTCCTCAGCTCTCCTCCCTCCCTCCCTCCCTCCCCCTTTTATCTTGCTTTCCTGGCAGGCGAGGTCTGAACAGCTCAGACAGGCAGGGCCCTTTAGGCCTGTCCCCTCGTGCACGCACCCCCGCCCTCTAGAGACAGGCACACGCAGCAGGTCTTGTTGTAGACTCGGGCTCTGCCCCTGCGCCCACGGTCCTCCACAGTGGCTCCTCCTCCAGCGGCCGCCTGTCCTCCCCTGCAGCTGAAGTGGCCCTGCACTGAGCGCGGCCGTGCTTGGTGTGCTGCGTTACAAGTGGCACAAGAGGAAATAGCAACACAACTTCCATGGCCTGTCAGCCTTCGGGACTCACAGCTCCGTCTCCTGGTCAGAGGCTTTGGGGTCCTGCAGCCCAGGAGGGCTTTGCCAGGGTGCTCTGCTGGGCCTGCTGCCCCTCTCTGGACACACCATCCCTGCACACCCCTGCACATCTGGGTCGGTCCCTGCGTGCACTTGTCTCTGTCACATGCTTTGCTTGGGACAGCCTGCCATCTTCCAGGACAGGACCATCTCCATGTCCCTAACTATTGGCTTCTGACAGAGCTATGTGTGCAGTCAGCACTCGATACTTGGAGTGGCAGACTGGTCTTGGCTGCCTGTAGTCTCCTCTGATCTGCCTGCGGTCAAGCCTGCCTCCATGTGGTCCTTGATCCGACGTGTGGTGGAGTCCACGCTGACCTGGGCAGCCCTGCCCCTGGCTCAGGCCTTCGTGGCCTCACCACAGTGTGCCCCATGCCTGAGGTCACCTGTAAGGACTGTGCTGGGTGTGTCCTCTCACGTGTCCCTGGGCCTCCTGTGTGCCTCCAGAGGCAGGGACTCTAGGGCAGCCTGTCAGACCCGCGGCACCTCTGCCCGGTCGGTGCCTGGGAGGGTTCACTGCCCGGCCGGCGCTGCCCAGGCAGGCGGGAAGGAGCCCTCAGCCACCCCAGCGCGAGGATGGACCTGCAAAGTGCTGCCTAGAGGACACAGCGTGACTGACTGGCCCGCGCTCCTGGTGGCAGAGCTCCACAGCCATGTCCCCATGGGCTCCTGAGGGCAGAGCCTCTGACAACCATGTCTCCATGGGCTCCTGGTGGCAGAGCCTGTGACAGCCACGTCCCCTCTGGCTCCTGAGGGCAGAACCTCTGACAGCCATGTCCCCTCTGGCTCCTGGTGGCAGAGCCTGTGACAGCCACGTCCCCTCTGGCTCCTGAGGGCAGAACCTCTGACAGCCACGTCCCCTCTGGCTCCTGGTGGCAGAGCCTGTGTCAGCCACGTCCCCTCTGGCTCCTGGGGCAGAACCTCTGACAGCCACGTCCCCTCTGGCTCCTGGTGGCAGAACCTCTGTGTCAGCCACGTCCCCTCTGGCTCCTGGTGGCAGAGCCTGTGACAGCCACGTCCCCTCTGGCTCTGGTGGTAGAACCTCTGACAGCCACGTCCCCTCTGGCTCCTGGTGGCAGAGCCTGTGACAGCCACGTCCCCTCTGGCTCCTGGTGGCAGAGCCTCTGACAGCCACGTCCCCTCTGGCTCCTGGTGGCAGAGCCTGTGACAGCCACGTCCCCTCTGGCTCCTGGTGGCAGAGCCTGTGACAGCCACGTCCCCTCTGGCTCCTGGTGGCAGAGCTCTGACAGCCACGTCCCCTCTGGCTCCTGGTGGCAGAGCTCTGACAGCCACGTCCCCTCTGAATTTTCATGATTTTGAAATTGAGAAGCACTTTTATAAAACACCTAGAACTTCAGTAATGGCAAAACTTCCTCTACAAATATGCTCCCAAAGTATATGAATTATTGTGTTTTTCCTCCAGACTAAAACAGGGCTGAGGTTTTCTAATTAAAAAGTCTTAACTCACAGATCCTATTTTATATCATACGGTTTTAAGTGACACCAGAAAACAAAACAATATAAAACCCCCAACCCCGGCCCCCATTAACCCTGGCAGCCCTGTGAGCCCACACACACTTGGCACTCAGTGAGGAGCATCTGTCACGTGTGAGAGGCCTTCTCCATCACATCTGAGGGGTTGGTGACAGGGCCCTGCTCTCGAGGCGCTCAGGGACTGAGGCCAGGCAGACCAATTGGCCCTCCTCTTCAGTCACCCAACAGTCCTCCCCGTGCTGGGAATGCCGGACACCTCAGCTAGCCAGGAGCAGCAGATGCCCTCGGGACCCACCCTCTTCCAGATATTAAGTGAACCAGAATAGCCTGGTCCCAGGAGCACAATTCACACAAAGAACCCGGGACTTTCCGCATCCCTGGGTGGTGGGCAGGGCAGAGGAGCAGCCCAAGTGTGTGCCAGGGAAGGCCTGCCCAGGACTGGAAGGACTGGGTACTGGGGTCATGGGGAAGTGGGAGTCTAAGCCCACTGAGAGTGTCTGGGGTGGGAGGGCAGCTCAAGGGTGCCCCTTGCCCGCAGCGAGGCTGAGAGAAGCCAAGTAGCCTCATCCCAGCACCTGGGGCACCAAGGAGGGCGGCTAGAAGCCCGAGCTCCGCCATCCACCCACAGCTAACGAGGAGCAAACTGAGGCTGAGCACTCCTGGGCACTGCCCCCTCGTCCTCGAGTGGGGCCTCTCATGATGCTGGCCACGTGCCCACCAAGGGGACGGGAGAAGCAAGGGCATAGTGCTCCTGGGCAGTGGGGTCTGCAGGGCAGCAGACCAAGGGCTGGAGGGAGAGGTTCTGCTGGGCACTGGGCTGGCCTGCCAAGAAGCCAGTCTGCCAGGCCCTGGTCAGCACCGCCAGGTCCGTGGATGCCCTCAGAGGGGCCGCAGGGCAGCTCTGGCCACACACTGCCCTCCACCTGTGCCTGCAAGGTCAGTCAAGGCAGGCGACCTGGGCCTGGGGCCAGCGCTGACCGAGGGTGCTGTTGTCGGAACCCTAGGCCAGAGGCCTCACACTGGGGCCCCGACAAGCCAGGCCCAGCCCCTCGCCCCAGAAACCAAGCGGGAAAGGCCATGACGGTGGCAGGGAGGGCCTTCTGCAGCGCAGCCTGTGGGAAAGGCAGACCACGCGTCCCACTGACCCCGTCCTGGGGTGTGGGCGGGCCCTTCAGGTGTAGGGCAGGACTGGGCAGGGGCGGGTCTGCAGAAGGAAGGCGCCTGCTCCTACGTCCTGCCCACTGTGCTCTCGGTCCTGGCTCTGCCAGGCAGGTCCCCAGAAGTCCCTGACGCTCGAGGGGCAGTTTCCACCTGCTGCTCAGGAGGTCTCCTTCTGACCTGTCATCCCAGAAGGCGACTAGGCTCCCGTGGGACGCGTGGCCCCACCCTAGGCGTCTCGTCGTGGTGGCCTGGAAGGTGAAGGGAGTCCTCGAGGGCTCCAGGCTGCAAGGGTGCTGAGGCCAGGTCTGGAAGGAGGCCAGTGCTCCCCAGGTGAGGAACCCGCCTGCCTGCGGGGATGAGCAGGTGGCAGGCGAGGGGCCAGGGCCTGCTTTCCATCACCGCGGAGCGTCTGCAGGTCTAGGTAGGGAACCGGCGCCCCTCAAGGGGGTGGCCTCTCTGCCTGCTGGCCTCGCCTTGATCCAGCCCAGGAAGCAATCATGCCCATGAGGGAAGGCTCCAGGTGCGGAGCTCACGCTCGCAGAGGAGAAGCAGCCCCTAGCATGCTTAACCACCCCATCTTCCAGAATGTTCTGGCAAAGCCATGGCTACATAAGTGTCAATCCTTAAAATGGTCTTTTTAAACACAGGACAACTCCTTTTTGATGAGAAGGAGGTACTCTAAAGATGATCATACTCCGTGTTATCTATGGAGGAGAGCAGGACACCCGTCTTTCCCACTCAGGGGAACACAGCAGGTCCAGTCCTACAGGAAGCACGCCTGGAATAGCCACATTCCCATGCCCTTGGCCCAGTGACTGTCCCTACAGCATTCTACCCTAAGGAAAAACCAAGGCCCTAAAACCACTGGCAGAGAATCTTGTACAACATCGAATATAGCACAAAGAAGTTGAAAACAAACCTAAACCGTTTTTAGTGATAAGAAAATAAATCACAGCATAACCACCAGATGGAAATGAGCCAGGAAAATTAAAATATTTAATGACATGGGAAGGCTCAGCTTAAGTGAAACAAACAAACAAACAAATGCAGAATTGCATCTAGAGCAGGAGAAGAGCTCAAGGAAGGACAACAAAAGCCCCCAAATCAGAAACTAACATGGGCAGAGGACACTGACCCCGGCCCAAGTGCTCCTCCACTTGCCCAGCGGAGTTCCGGCCTCCTTGAGGGTGACGGAGGCCAGTCCCCCTTCCCATGCTCATGACCTTCCGAGGTCACCTCAGTTCTTCCCTCAGTACAGGAGCAAGACCCTCCTGCGTCCCTGTCTGAGCCACCCTTGGAGCGTTCTTTGGCTTCTCTTGCCAACACGCCCCCTGGAGGGCCAGCGAGGGACAGTCCAGCAGCCGCTCCTCTCCTGCTTCTCAGACTCTCAGGTGCTTCAGAGCTGGATAGTCCCTGGACCTCTGCCCCTCCATTTGCTCTGAGGGTCCCCGCCCCACCCCATGGTGAGCAAGGCCCAGGATGAGCACAGAGACGGCTCGCAGGTGCTGGCTGACCCAGGGTGGGGACGTCGGGCCAAGTCCTGAGAATCCACCTGGCTTGACTTAAGAAGCCTCTTCTACCAGAGCCACACCAGCCTCGGGGAAGGTGGGTGCACTGCTGCTCAGAGCCCTAGCGCCTCCCTTTTACGGGCCTGCCTGTCACTTTCTGAGGTGTGCTGGGGCAGCGGAGTGGGAGGGCTGATGAGCCAGGGGAAGGAAAGGCCTCGGGTGGGTGTGGGCTGGGATACCGAAGGCCACCAAGTCTCAGTAGAGGCTGCAGGAAGCACCCACGAAAGGCTGGAATACAAAACAAGCCTCAGCAGCCACCCACACCTTGAGCCTGCGCCTGGGCCACCCTTGCCAGGGCTCCAGCTTGCAAGAGCTAATTTCAGCACCACGGCCAGCACAATCGGCCAGTGCAGGCGCCCCACGGAAATGTGAGCTCCTTGGCCTCCCGCTCCAGCCCAGGCCCTCATCCTGGTGGGCGGCCCTCCCTCGGGGTGGCCTGCAGTCCCCTGTGTGAGGACCCGGTTCCCTGAATAGTCTGCGTCTCCAGTGGGCTCCGCTGACGTCTTCTGTGTGCGGAGGAACCCCTTCACCCCGAGAGGCTGCCTGTGCCCCTCTAGGCCTGTGCTGCCGTCCTGCAGCCCTGCCAGACAGAGAGGATGGGGCGGGAGAGAGGAAGCAGCCTGCTGCCTGCTCTGGGGTCGGAGGCCCTGGGCACCTGCCAGTGATGCTCTAGGGCCAACTCCTGCTGCAGGGCACCGGGGAGAAGTGTCTTGCCACACAGCTGGAGGGGCCACAGCGGGCAGCTCCTGGCCAGTGCTATGAACAGGCAGTCCCAGCACTGTGTGGGGCCATCTGCCCTCTCGCTCAGCCCCAGTTCTTGTCCCTGGTGACCCTCGGATTCCACTCCTCTTTGCACCTGTGCGCTGCTCCCTGAGCTCCCGAGGAGAGCTCCTTGAGAAGCACAGGCAGGGCCTGGCTGGCCCAGGGGAGCATGAGGGGCAGGTGTCCTGCACCCTGCTGCACCAGGTGCAGACGCATTCTTTTTTTTTTTTTTATCTTTCGGTGGTACCGAGGCTTGAACCCAGGGCCTCACATGTGCTAGGCAAGCATTCTACCACTGAGCTACAACCCCAGCCCCCAGAGATTTTTTTTTTTTTTAAGTATTTATTTATTTCAGTTGTATGCAATACATTTATGCTTATGTGGTGCTGAGGATCGAACCCGGGCCGCGCACGTGCGAGGCGAGCGCTCTGCCACTGAGCTACAACCCCAGCCCAAGACGCATTCTTTAAGAGGAGAACTCCCTCCAGGAGGCTCCCTCTCCCTGCTCTCTCCTTCAGAGTCTCAGGAAATGACTCCTTTGTGTAGGAAGCGTCGCTCTGGGCTGTCAAATATAGCACTGGAAGCTCTTCAGCCCTGCAGGGATGATGGACGGATCCCTCCAGATGTGCTGAGCAAGGCAGCTGGTGCTCACCAGGAAGGGGTGGTGCACAGAGAGGCCATGGGGGTCAGGAGGGACACAGGTGCAGGGCAGCCCTTTCCGAAGAGAGGACAGCGAGAGCCCAGGAGGTCTGCACTGTCCCCAGCAGGCATCGGGTATCTGCCAACCTGGCTGCTTCCTCTGTCATCCCCGGGGCCCTGCCCAGAGGCTGAGGGCAGGAAGGGCCAGTGCCTGGCTGCTCCCAAGCCCTCTCCCGGCCCTCAGAGCCCTGCAGATTGCAGGGGGTGGCCAGAGGGCTCTGAGCAGCACAGAACCTCTGGGTGGCAGGGACCCACACCCCAGGGTGGCCCGGTGACCCAGGTGCAGGCAGGTGGAGCTGGGCTTGGCCTGCGGCTCCTCCAGCAGCTGGGCTCTTGGTGGGTGCTCGCCTGGTGGTGCCGAGTGAAGGGAAGTCCACCCGCTAGAGGGGCATCCTCCGGGCCACTGCTGCTGGCTCCTCCAAGTGCGGTGGCAACACGGGCAGAGTCCCAGGAAGGCTGGAAGCTGCCCACAGGGCAGAGCTGAGGTCTGCCAGTCGGCCAGAGCCTCACCTCGAGCCTGCCAGGGGCTGAGGCACCCCCGGCTCCCGCTGCCCCTCAAGCAGGAGCAAGACGGGCGGCTGCGTGGGGTGGTCCTGGCGCACAGGCCCCACTGCCCCTGCCTCTTGATCTCCAGTCCCACACCCTGCTGGCTCTCCTCGTCCTGCTTCCCCAGATCAACCCGCCCCCAGAGAGGCCTGGCCAGGAGTCCAGGCCTGCCGCTGCCTTCTCGGACTCAGGGCACCCACTTCCCTGGGCCGGGTGGCCCCAGAGGCAGGTGTGGTCCCTGAGGGGTGGATCCACTCCTACCGGTGGTAAAGTGGCCACGGGCAGGAGGGACCTTGGGCCCAGAGAGGTGTCTCGGCCCCTCTCTCCCGGCAGAGCTCCCGGGAGCCTCGCCGCAGCTCCCGCCCACCTGGGCAGCCGAGGCGGGCAGCAGCCTTCTGCTCTGGTGAGCTGTGAACTCTGCGGCCGGCACCCTCGGAGAGCAGGACAGCAGCCAGCCCTGAGGGAGCCCTCCCCGCCTCGGGCAAGCGGGTCTGTGGACCCCAGAGGGCTGAACCAGCCTGGGTGGGTTTTGACCCCCAGCCTGGGACACAGAGCCCACCGGCGCCGGGGAGGCGAGGCTTCTGCAGGTCTTCCCCGTAGGCCTCCGCTGGCTCTGGCAGGAGACGCGTGCTGGCGCCTGCGTGCCGTCCTATCCGGGCCACGTTTGGAGCCACTCTTCTCCACGGAGTGCGGCGGGGAAGGGGTGTCCGCCTGCAGCGTCCCGGGTCTCAGTGGCTTCAGGATTCGGGTGTGGTTGGCTCCACAGAGGTCCACGCACTGGAGATGTCCCTGTGGTGGTGGCACCTCTAAGAGTGGGGCATCCTGGGGGAGGGAAGGCCTTGGAGCTCCCTTATGAAGGACGAATGCCCTCTGTGCCTGTGGCACAGGCCTGGTGGGCGTGGACTGCTCCTGTGACGGTGCGCCGCCTCCCGGCTTCCAGGTTCCTGCCCCACCACGAGGGCTCCTCCCCGCACTCCCAGAGCTGTGCACCCACCACAAGGCCCACGCCAGAGCCACGGAGATGCCAGCACCGCACTCGAGAGCCTCCAGAACTGTGGGCTAAAACTCCTCTCTCCTCATTAAGTACCCAGCCTCAAGTGGTTCACTACAGCAACACAGCTGGTGAGACACCGTGACTGCAGGTCCCGGACTCTGTTACCAGGGCAGTTGCAGCGCCTGCCTAAACCAGCGCGACCAGCGGGTCTCACTCCGATGCCTCCTCCTGTCTCTTCCGCCATCCTCACTGCTCCCGAAAGAGGGACACGTGTCCCTGAGCAGCGTGAACAACGGCCCTGTCCACAGCCACAGACCTGATGTGGGCGAGAGCAAGAGCCTGCCACAAGGGACCCAGCACGCAGGTGCAGAGCTGGCCCGGGGTCCAGAGCCAGGGTCTGAGGACACCCCTGTGGTGGCGTCTGTCACGGCATGGGGCACCTCCCTCCAGCACCCACCTGTGAGGTGCCATTGCCACCTTGGGATGCCTCTCTCAGCACCCCAAGGAGCCTGCCAGGTGCTCATTCTGCCCCCAGCCCAGATGGTGGCAAGATGGCACTTGGGCCTTTGGTGGGCAAGCCCAGGCAGCGGCTGTACCGCAGGCCAATTCCTGACGTGCAGTTTGTTCCACAGCTAAGTTTACCTGTTTCTAGCTGTTCGTCAAGACATCAGGACAAGATGTGAGTGCCAGCCCTAGACCTGGCCCACAGGTCCTGCATGTCGCGGGTTTTCTGTCCTACACTGTCGTCGCCTGAAGCAATGGCCGCTTGGAGCAAAGAAGCCGCGGGAAGAAGTTCAGAGGCGAACTGGAAACAAACAGCTTTTTATTTTGATAATCTTTTCTCTCTGGCTCTAACAACGACTAACACGCGCCACACACACCACCAAAATGGCGCAGACCCGATCAGCAATCTCGCTCAAGTCCCGCGAGATCTCGGGCCAAGTCCCGCGAGACTACGGAAGGCAGCAACAGCCAAACATCTCCTTGGCCCGTAGTCAACCGCGATCTTAGCCATCTCCCCAAACAGGGCTCCTGCACTACACTTGCTGTCCGTGGTGTCTCATCTGAAGCATTTGCGCTCCTCTCTTTGAGTGTTGCGTTATTTAAACGTTCAGTTTACCAGTGTCAGAGATTCTCCCTCAAGGGCAAAACCTGCATGGTTGTGTGGTGTCAAAACCATGGTGAAGTCCCAAAGGGCTGTGCCACACACAGGGGACAAGCAGGCCAAGCACAGCCATGGGTGACTGGCCAGATGGCAGAGACAGCAGAGGCAGACTGTCATCAGGACGGTGGCTGGACTCTTTTTTTAAATAGAGGATTTGTTGTGACATTAATAGCCAACTGCCACCACATTCCAACAATGATGCCTGATTTTGTTATCGCACACACAACTCCAGCAGGGCCGAGGGCAGAGGTGGCCCAAGTGAGTCTCCAGAACGCAACGTCCTGCGCTGAGTGCCCGGTGCCACGCTCTTGAGTCGACACTGAAAGGTCTGTCCTAACTTCTGATTACAGCAAGAGGGACCAGGAGCAGGACAGGCGTGCCAAAAGCTCTCTGGTGGGCAAAGGCACGCACGATGGTGTCCCACAAAGAACCAAGGTCTGTTTATTCCTGTGGACAGGAGTCAAGGCCAAGACTGCGAGGGGCTGCCCGCACAGTCTCCTGGTGAGTGCCCCACATGGCACCCTGTCGTGCGCCAGCCGTTCATTAACGAGAGCCCCGCAGACACTGCAGTGTACCCACACACCCAAGTGCATCTTCATTTTTCACACATGGGGCCTTACTAATTAAAATCAGCTTTGCAATTAAATGTGGAGAATTGTGTTAAACTTTCAAGTGTGGCTAGGAAAAAAAGCAATTATTCTTGAGGTATTTTATTTCAATGCAAATGGAATTTGCATCTATCTGAAGCCAGTGGAAATAGAAGGAGGTATGGGAGCCCTGTTTCCCTCTCTCTTCCTCTCTGTTTCTTCCTCCTCTTCTTTTTTCTGCTTTAGATCATGGATGCTCCTTTCAGTTGCAGATTCCTGTGCAGGTTTCATCCGGTACCTGGCTCCTTTCAGTTGCAGATTCCTGTGCAGGTTTCATCCGGTACCTGGCTCCTTTCAGTTGCAGATTCCTGTGCAGGTTTCATCCGGTACCTGGCTCTGTTCAAGAGCGTTCAGCCAGTGGTCTCTGTTGAGGCATGAATGATGTCACCCGAGGGAGGCGGCAGAATCCAGATGAGGCTGCACACCAGGAAGCAAGCTCCCCAGCCCAGGCAGCCGCCTGTGGGGACGGGCATCTCTCTCATCACTCTGCGGCCTGCAACCGGCAGTCCTGCCGTGGGGCGGAAAGGTATGGGAGGAAAAGTCCTGGACAAGGACCATGGCCACAGGCCGGAGAGAACTCAGTAATGTGATGACAAAAAGAAAGCTGCCATTTGAAGCTTTTAAGTTCACAGTTGCAAATGGAATGCTTGAGCTCCGTGCTCTCTGAACTGGGGAGAATTTGAATATGATGCCAACCCTATCACCTCACAGGGCGTTGGTCGGAGGGGGGCACACTCTCAGGCTGAATCATGTGGCGCATACACACAATGGAGTATGACGCAGCAATGGCATTCGCAGGCAAATGGATGAAGTTGGAGAATATGATGCTAAAAGAAGTTAGCCAATCCCAAAAA
Source organism: Tamias sibiricus (assembly GCA_025594165.1). Classification (NCBI taxonomy): domain Eukaryota; kingdom Metazoa; phylum Chordata; class Mammalia; order Rodentia; family Sciuridae; genus Tamias; species Tamias sibiricus. The sequence continues at coordinate 99,044,696 of CM046670.1, read as the reverse complement.
GCCAAATGCCGAATGTTTTCTCTGATATAAGGAGGCCAGTTCACAGTGGGGTTGGGATGGGGAGCACAGGAGGATTAGAGGAATACTAGAATGGCCAATGGGGAGGGAGGGGAAGGGAGGGAGCAAAAGGGTGCAAAAAAGAAAAAAGCTGGTAGAATGAGATGGAGATCATTACCCTAAGTGCATGTATGAAGACACGAATGGTGTGGATACACTTTGCATACAACCAGAGGTATGTAAAAATGTGCTCTATGTGTAATATGAAATGTAATACATTCTGCTGTCATTTATAACAACTTAGAATAAAAAATAAATTAATTAATTTTAAAAAAAAGAATCCTATGCTCAACAAATGAGTAATTAAAAAGCAGCTGTGAATGGTAAATATAAATAAAACCTATTAACTGTCATATCAATTCAGAAAGATCACCAAACACCTCTGTGAAGAGGGAGTCTGGTCCAGGATCCCCGCCCCCTCTGGCATTGCAAGCTCATACAAAAATTTAGAAAGAAGTAGCAAATCCAGTCCATCTGCATCTAACTACTGCAGGCGAGGCTAAAATTCCAATCCTGCCCGTTGCTTAGCATGGCATTATAGTGAATCATAACAAATTTAGATAATCCTTATTTTTAATCTTTAGTGGGAAATTTATTGGGCAAATAGGAACAAGCCTTCAAGCACAATGAAGGACCATCACTGGGGGCCCAGAGCAGGCTCTGGGGAGCGCCTGGGCACTCAGCTCTCCAGGCAGCCTGCGGCCGGGTCGCGCAGACCCTGAGGCATCGGCTGGGCCTCCTGACCAGACAGTGGCAGGTGTTGCCGCAGCCACCGTGTCGGGGAGATGAGGGTCTCCCACATGCCCGCTCTGTCCACAGGTGCCAGGCTCCTGTCCATGGATGCCACCAACAGCACAGGGACGAGTCCCACCTGAGAGTCTCCCTGCCACAGGGTGTGGCGGGTTATCTGTCATTGTGCATGAGTGCGTCCCGCGACCTCCAAGGACAGCCTGTGGAGGTCGCGGGTGCTGGGTTGTGAGACAGCGAGCCACCGGCTCGGCAGGATGGTGACTGGGCCCCAAGTGGAAGGCTGGGCTTCCGTGCGCAGAGGAGATGGAGGCGCCTGGGTTCGTGAAACAAGCGTCATTCTAGCCCTGATTGTGAATTTCCAGGTGTTTTGTGATATTTATATGCTGCTAGCATGAGATCTCAGCGGGGAGACACCAACGGCAGAACCTGAATCCAGATACTAGTGGTGTTTTGAAGATAAACATGCATCACAGTTGTGACTTTGCAAGAGTACACAGAAGAGTTGACTGAGCTTGAATCCCTGCTGGCCACACTTAGACATCCAACATGTTTATCGTCAATGCCGAGAGCCCATGTCCTTCTGAAGAGCTGATGTGACGTGCGTCAGATAACTGGAAGGCCTGCGTTTGTCTTTGTTATTGTTGCCCTGGCTGCTAGGAGGCTCAGCCTAATGTGATGCTACACAAACCCTCATATGCTGGACTTTCTACACTTAACTGCAGTTGAACAAAGGTTTACCAGCTACTGCAAATACTTTATGAACTGTTAACACAAATAAATATCTAAAACTATCTTTTGTTCAAAGATACAGCTTTGTAATCAATGTAAAACATTCATGAAAACAAACACTATGACCTGACTTCTACCCCCAGTTTTAACCAGGATCTTAAATTCTGTATTCCTCTTCCAAATTATTGTTTCCTCTCTCAGGTTTTATTTGGTGGTTGATTCTCCTCGATTCCCAGTTTCTTACTACCCTCTGTCCTTCACACAGGAAAAGCAGAAAAGCCGTCCGTCCCTAAGACTGTTACCAGAAGTTAGAGCGACACCAGGGGCAACCAGGACGTGGATCTGGAGAGCACGGGGCAGGACAACACGGGCAGACGGTGACTCCCTAGGAATCCCTTATGTTAAAGCAGAGGGCTGAAAGGTGGTGGCTTTATCACATGGCACCACCCCCAGGGGTGCCTGCACTGGTGGCCCCCACATCTACCCCAAGCTACCGTCTGCTTCTTTGGTGGGATGCTTGGCCGTTTTGCAAGAGCACCTTTCTACTTGGCCACAGCTGAGGGGACGCACAGCAAGATGAAACTGTGGCCTCAGGGCAATGCATTTGGTGACAGTGTCATCTTAAAAGACAAAACAGGACAGGTGATGCTCTGAAAGGTATGAGGTCCCAAGCCACACCAGGGACCACCAGCACAGGCCAGCAGGCAACTGCTCCCTTGTTGCTGCTGCCTGAAGCGCTTGAAGCAACGGAGCCGCGGGAAGAACTTCAGAAGCAAACTGGAGACAAACAGCTTTTTATTCTGATAACTTTTCTCTCTGGTTCTAATAACGACTAACACACGCCAAAAACACACCCTAAAATGGCGCTGACTCGATCAGCAATTTTGGCCAAGTCACTCGAGATCACGCAACAATCCCGTGAGACTACGGGTGGCGACAAAGGCCAAATCTCCACGGCTCATAGTCAACCGCAATTCAAGCCAATCCCCAAACAGGGCTCCTGCATTCCCTTTGAGCAGCTTGAGCAGGTGACATGCACAAGTAGCTGTCATAAGAGCGAACTCTGCAACTGTCAACAAAGCCAGGTACACTTGAGCCCTTCCGAATCTCCTGAAATAGCCCTAGTCGTAGATGTTGACATACAGCTGTTGAACATACAGGTAACACACACCTTTTGCTACATTAGGCAGCGTTTTTTTTCAGTTCAAGAAACGGACTGTCATCCTTTAGCTAGACCTCACTGACACTGCGCAGGCCTGAATGTGAACAGACCCTAGGAAGCCTCTCTGGGTCCCTCAGGGAGACGCCCTGCAAGTCTGCACAGTGGCCCCGCTTTGAGCCACACTGGGTTCTACACTGCGGTCTGCACTCTCCTTGCAGCCAGGGACACAGGGTCCTGTGTGTCGGCCTCCGCCCAGGCCCCTTGGACACCTGGTGGCCCCGGGGGAACCAGAAACAGGTCTGTGTTCTGGGAAGAGGGGGCGGTTGCTTCCTGCAAGGGCACCTAGATCCGGTGCCAAGCACACCTTGGTGAGGACTCTGGTGTCTGGGAGAGTGGGGCGCAGAGGCAGGTGCCCTCCGTGCATGCGGGTGCTGCAGGGCCTCAGTGTGCCCGTGGGTGCCTCTGCAACCCTGCAGGGCTTGGAAACCAACCAGTGTCTGAAATGATTCTTTGGAAACTTCATGGTTTTTTTCTGCAAAACTGTAGCTATGAAATAATGTCTAGCTTGTATTCAATTAAAACTTTGTAGCCAAATGTAATAACTTCTTTTTGTAGCAGAATGCTGAAGCCCAACCACGGCTCATCAAGTGGCTTGCGGTGTGCTGATGGGCTTCAGCTGGAAACAGCTCGGCCCGAGCCTGGAGACTGAGCGCCCGCTGGGCACTGCCGGCCAGGCACGACACCTGCACCTCTGTCAGCTGTGCTGACCAGCAAGTCGCTATCTCATACCACGAGAACAATAACAAAATCAATCAAATTTAGTAACCTAAATGAAGACATTCCCGGTGGGGGAAACGTCTGGTGGCCCTTTGGCAAGTGACGGAGTGGCAGCAGCCCTTTCTTCATGGACACTCACTACCCCGCCGCCTGCTCTGCTACTACAGCCTTGGGGAGTGATTTGTAATTTTTCCTTTGATTTCACTAATGGGCAGTCAAAATAATTGCTTGACTCCACCCATCACTTACTGTTCCACTGAAAAGGAAATGGACACAGGCAGGGGAGAGGCCACCCAGAGCCACTGCAGCCCGCGCAGGCATTGTGGTGTGGGCCTGGCCACGGGGGCTTGTCAGGACGGCGCGCGAGCTAGCCCTCAGCCACGTCCTGACGGTCAGCAGACGCCGCAGGAGACCCGGGTCTCCACGAAAGCCCACCTCGTCCAGCCTAGGGCCACGCGGGGATGGGCCTGGATGTGCCTGCGGCCATGGGCAGGCGGCGGCTCCTGCTGGGACGTGTGGCCACCTTACCTCACCACCCCCATCGTAATGTCACTTTCCCCTCAAATCTGGCTGGTGTGATCTTCCCACCTGGCACCCCCAGCGTGCCCTCACCCAGAGCTGCCCAGTGCCAAGTTCAGGCTGAGTTTCCCAGGTCAGCGGGTCACATTCCATTTATCTGCTGTGGTCTGCTGTCCTGCAGCTACCATGACGAGCAAGCGGGAAGGCGGAGCCAGCCTCCGCAGGCGCCCTGGGCGGCCCAGTGCCTGCGCGAGCGGATGTCCTAACGGGGGTCCTCTGGGCATGCTCAGTGCTGCCTGGGAGAGCCGGGGAGGCTCGTGTGGTGCGAGCCTCCTCAAGAGGCAGGAGGCTGTTCTCTAGCGAGCCCGGAGACGCAAGGGCAGGAGCAGAGGGCACGGCATGCAGTCCTCCCAGAGCTACCCTCGTCTCCACCACCAGGCCTGGCGCAGCCGGGCACCGCAGACAGCACAGCAAGCAAGGCAGGCATTACCTTCTGTGTCTTGCGTACTTGCCACTGACATGGCCACTGCCGTCACAGCCAGGTGTGGGACAACTGCAACAGGAAAGAAGAGGTTACCCAGTGGCCACGCTACGGCTGAGGAGGAGGCGCCCAGACAGGCACTCGACGGGGTCCCGCGCTCTCGCCAGTCTCCAGGGCAGCGTCATCAGAGCAGCAGGGTGTGGCGGGCGGCCGTGAGCGCGCAGTGCCCGCCGTGGGCGAGGCTCCTGCAGGCTAGGTGGGGCAGGCCTGACCCGCAGAGCACTGACCTGAACAGCTCCTGTATGGCTGGCTCCACGGGAACTGTGGGGAGAAGAGGTGAGGAGAGGTGAGCTGTGTCGTCTGTCCCAGGAACCCCCACCCCAGGGAGTCACCAGAGGGCTCTGGATGTCAGGATTGCCCAAGTGACTGCAGGACACAGGTGACCGCAGCCTCGGGGACACAGGTGGCCTACCTCGAACCCCTTTGGACCGTGTGCGGTGGCGCTTCTCCTCGGCGTCCACGTCCATCTGGGGACAGATGAGCTGTGTCAGAGCCCTGGCCCTGCAGCGCAGCCCAGAGGCCTCAGCCGCCCCCCCCCAGCATGCTGCCCAGGCGCGGCAGGCCAGGCTCAGGCCGTCCATGCAGGTCTTTTAGGAGCAGTGAGCCCAGCCTGACCTGCTGGGAACTTTCAACCAGGAGGCCCCACGCTCCGTAGCAGGGCAGATGCTCACGGACCCTGAAGGGCGAACCAGTCACCCTCTTCCCGGGCCTCAGATCAGGCACGTCTGTGAGGTGCTGAGGTGTGCTCTGTGCCAAGGACCGACAGACAGCCATTAAGTCTCCAAGAAGGAAAAAGAAGGTGCCTTCTCCCTGGAAGGGGAGTCTGCTAGGACGGAGGGCCAGGAGGCGAGGGGACACTGCAGCAGGAGCTTCCCACTGCCAGGTACTGCCCGGGACACTGAAATCCTGCGTCCCGACATGCTGAGGGTGGCGGTGCAGACGGCGCCCTGCGCAGCCCTGGACGCAGCCCTCTAGGACCTGGGCTCGTGTTCAGCCTGGGAGTGTTCCACAGCCCTGTGGAATCCGGCGGCAGGGCAGCATGGGCAAGGTGACAGGGGGCAGAGCCACCAGAGTCTCAGCCCACCTGCAGTGGCAGAAAGCTTGCCATTTTATTTCCTGCGGAAACCGAGGACTCCTGGGGGCCAGGGCAGTTGTCACAGGACTGGGGACACAGAGGCATGGGGCGGAACCCTATTCTCCTGAGGAATTCAGAAAGGAGCCACACGTTTTGGGAGGGGCATGAGTTGAAGCGCGCTCTCAGCTGCAGTAATGGGAGCTGGGTGAGGAGCAGGGACCTGGTGCAGGTGACATCTACCTAGTTTTAAAGGTTGATTGGGAGTTCAGGATAAAAATGGGCATTGTGCGGCAGAGGTTCCAGGCCAAGACAGGATGTGAAGGACCCCCAGACTTGGAAGCGTGTAGCGTGTGCTTCTGGGAGCCCAGGCTGGGCCTGGGGTGGGTGATCAGGCTGGCGGGACTTCCTGCAGTGGGCCCGCGTTAGTTCCTGAGAAGGGCAGGCCCAGCCCTGCTCAGTGGCCTCCTTGCTAGCTCCGCGTGGCCACCTCCGGCTGTGGCTTAGGAGACAGCTTTCAACCGGCTGAGGTCCAGGCACTGCGGTGAAAACCGGCTTCCCACCAACTGGTCTTGAGATCACAGGCATTGTTTTCCCTGCATCCACCTCTCTGTCCCTCCAGGCACCCGTCGCCTCTGACGGGTGTTTTCCCCCTGGAGCTGGGGGAGGGTCTCCCGCTGCCTGCTGACTAACATGCAGCCCTCCCCGCCCGGCCCCTGCGGCCTGCTGCACTCCCACAGTGGTCTGCTTCCCGACTCTCTCCTCCTCCACGCTAGTGCTGGTCTCTGCAGTGCTGCCCCTGCTTCAGTGACAGTGGCTCTCGAATGTCTTTTACTCTCCGCCCATGTGGCTCCGTGGCTGGGAGGATTCCATAACTGCTAAATTGCCTAGCGTAGAGCTCAGTGTATAGTAGACATGTAAATGGGGTTCCCTTTCTGTTCTCTCTCTGTCTCTTTTAAATCTATTTGCTTTAGTTGTACACAATGCCTTTATTCTTATGTGGTGCTGAGGATCCAACCTGGGCTGCACTCGCACTAGGCGAGCGCTCTACCGCTGAGCCACAACCCCAGCCCCTTTCTCTTTCAGCCACAGAAACTAAAATGTAAAGAGTTTCACAATTGTCTGGAGGGTTACTTTTGCATAGATGTTTGAAGAACTGTAAGCAGAAAGAAATCCAGCAGGAAGCACAGAACTCCTGGTCCATCACCAGGAGGTTCTCATTGCCCAAGGTCACACCTGCATGTGTGCAGCCACAGGCCATCAGACCCCCACAGGCACATCCTCACAGAGGGCCCCAGGAATCCCACCGGTTCCCACTGCCATCCTGGAAACAGGGCCTGCTTCCTGGGGCTGGGCAGTGGCCAGGTCTGTCCTGCACTTTGTGCAGCCCCAGGCCTGAGCCCCATAGCTGCATTAGCCGGCCACGAATGGCCCCGCGAGGTCTCCCCACACTCCGGCGGGGGCTCCACGGGGTTGGAGGAGGTAGCACCACTTGCCAGCTCTGGGATTCTGATGGCCTCTCCAGCAATTTGCATTTAGAAAAATCATCCTGAAAGGGCCGCTTTAGCATATATTATTTTATGCTTGATGTTTACTTTGAAAATAATGATGGATTCTGTGAGTAACTGTATGGTCTTGTGTACTGACGAGAGCAAGTGCCCCGTTTCATGGTGAGAGACTCCACCTTTGGAAGCACAGTTTGACTTGTGACCTTTGTCTCCCCTTTCTCCCAGCACAGGGCACACTTTCTTCACGCTGAGCCTCAGGGGAGAGAGATGATATTTTAAATGCACTGAAATTTCATAAATTCAGTTGTTGGGGTTTGACTATAAAGTGACCCCCCAAAAGCTCCTGTGCTACCACGGGAGGTGAGACGGCCAGGTTGTGTCAGGTAGGTGACACTACAGCTGTGCAGGGTGTGACTGCAGGTAGGTGGGGGAGGCTGGAGGAGGTGGGTCACTGCTGGAGTGCCTTTGGGTGTATATCTGTCCCTGGCTCTTCTCCCTGCTTCCTGTTGGCCAGGAGCTGAGCTGCTGCCCACCACGCCCTCCAGCATGACACTCTGCCTCATCTCAGGCCCAGAGCAGGGGAGCCCCGCAGACCACCAGGGACGGGAACTCTGAAACCGAGAGCCCAGGTGACCTTTTCTCCCCTCAGCTCTTCTTGTTAGTGCTTGTGGCCACAGTGGCACACAGCTGATGAAAACTCAGCGTGACCCTCGCGCTCTGGAGGCTGCTCTCTGAGGTCCTGTCCCGTGTGCACGGCAGCTGCAGGTCCAGGGCGCCGAGCACTGTGGCCAGGACGGCAGCCTGGCCACCTGCACACTGGGACCTGCCTGCCCCCACGCGGCCCTGCCCAGCAGACCCAGCACGAGGCCTCAGCATGGACCACTGGTCGCACAGCCTCAGGCTGCGGCCTGCTGTGGGCCAGGGCTGGACGCCCTCAGGCTTTGACCCTAGAATCGAGCTCCAGCACCCCACCCCATCGCTCTCCTTTATCCTGGGAAGAACTGCCCGTTTTGGCAACCAGCCAGCTCTCTCCCAGCTCCTGGGGCTCTGGCGTGGCCGTTTCTCTGTTGCTTAGTGCTGTCAGGAGGGTAGCTCAGAGGCAGGCAGAAGCCCAGGTTGAATTCACCAAGCTGTAAAATGGGTCAGAGTCACAGAAAGGTGTGGAAAGACGAGCAGGAGCCCTGTTTGGGGATTGGCTTGAATTGCGGTTGACTATGAGCCGTGGAGATTTGGCCTTTGTCGCCACCCGTAGTCTCACGGGATTGTTGCGGGATCTCGAGTGACTTGGCCGAAATTGCTGATCGAGTCAGCGCCATTTTAGGGTGTGTTTTTGGCGTGTGTTAGTCGTTATTAGAACCAGAGAGAAAAGTTATCAGAATAAAAAGCTGTTTGTCTCCAGTTTGCTTCTGAAGTTTTTCCCGCGGCTCCGTTGCTCCAAGCGCTTCAGGCAGCAACAGGTGGCGGCCCGTACGGGGAACTTCGGAGCGGACAGGTAAGAACTGAAAGGTCTCTAAAGATGGGTTCGAATATAACTGAATCCCAAGTGATAGAGGCTATGCAAAGACTCCTTGATATACCTGACTCTGTTCTCAGTGAGGAGTATATAGACAAAAGTGAAAGTGATCAAAAAAGTGTAGATTCCACTGGGCCAACTGAGACCAGTAAAGAGAGTATTAGAAGAGACCCAAAAATGACAAAAATCCAAGCTATTAAAGCTATTCGGAAGTTATTGGCGAAAGCTGAAGGATACTTGCTCTCACTGGAACCTGGGCCTCAGGATATTGCTGTCAGTGAAATTAGCAGTGGTGAGGAATCTAGTAAAAGTGATCCTGAGAAAATGAGGAAAAAGAAATTTAAAAAGACCGAGAAAAAGGTCCGTCAGGCAGAGGAGTCACTTGTGGAAGTGACTACTCCCCCCATGGGTGGAATCCATTACAGAAAATATGAAGGGTATTACTAGGCATTTGCATACCCTAGAAACAGAAATAAAAAGTCTTTCTGATCGCTTATGTGCTCTCGAGGACAACTCACAGATACATTGGGAACCGCCAGCATTTGAAAAGAAAAATGGACAGAGTGTCCATCAGTCAGTAGATTTCAAAACAATAAAAAATCTCAAAGAGGCAGTAATGACTTATGGGCCCCAAGCTCCTTTCACGTTGAGTATGCTGGAGTCCCTTAACACCTTTAGCTTAACCCCCTCAGACTGGAAAAGTCTATGTAAAGCAACATTAAGCGGGGGGCAATTCTTGGTTTGGCGATCGCAATTCCAAGAACTTTGTATGGAAACGGCTAAAAGAAACGCGGCTGCAGGGTTTGAAAACTATAATATAGACATGCTCACAGGAGAAGGGCAATTCGCAGACTTACAGGCTCAAACAGATTATGACTCAGATATATATGCTCAGATAAATACAGCTGCCTTAGAGGCATGGAAAACTGTACAAGGACCTGGGGATCTACAAGGTAGCTTGTCAAAAGTGATTCAAGGACCTAATGAGCCGTATGCCGACTTTGCTGATCGACTTTTGAGAACTGCAGGTAGTGTGTTTGCAGATGTTGACCAAGCTATGCCTTTAATTGTTCAATTAGCTTATGAAAATGCAAATAAATGGTGCCAAGCAGCCATCAGGCCATGGAGAACTAAAAGGATCTTTCCGTATATATACAACTATGTAAAGATATAAATGGCGCCTTTGTCACAGGAAATGTGATTGCAGCCTCAATGAGAGGTGCTTCCTCTCGAAATTTCACAAAGGCTAAACGTAGACATTATAATCAATCAGGATATTCCAGGCAAAATTATCATAATCAATCAGGCAATTCTAGGCAAAATCCCAAAAGAGAAATAAGATCAAGCTCATACCGTGCCCCAGGCCGCTGCCCCAGGTGTAAAAAGGGAAATCATTGGGCCAATAAATGCTATTCAAAATTTGACATCCATGGAAATCCTTTGTTCAGGAATTCAAAAAACGGGGCACGGGGCCCAGTACCCCGGGGCCCACAAATGTACGGGGCATTGCAGAAGGAGTATCCTCAAGCATCCACTCAGATGCTTCCCCGACACAATCCCTACTACCCATCCACTCCCTCGCCAGAGGAACAAGAGGAAATGCAGGATTAGACCTCTGTTCCACCGCCCGAATAGTGTTAACACCTGAAATGGGGGTTCAACTGATTCCCACAGAAGTCAGGGGACCTCTTCCCTCAGGGACTGTAGGACTTATTATCGGGCGTAGTCCTAAAAGCTTATTAGGTTTGCAAGTGACCCCAGGTGTAATAAACTCAGACTACAAAGGGGAAATAAAAATAATGCTTAGCTCACCCCAAAGTGTAAGTTCTGTTAATCAAGGAGATAGAATTGCTCAGTTGCTTCTCCTTCCCAATTTACATAATTCATTTAAAATGGGTATGCCTCAAGAAGGGAACAATAGAGGATTTTGTTCCACTGACTCAAGTCCCATGGCTTGCTGGGTTCGAGACTGTTCAAGGAGGCCTATGTGTAAAATAAAAATCCAAGGAATAGAAATGGAGGGATTAATAGATACTGGAGCTGACTCTTCCATTATTAATTTACGCCAATGGCCCAAACACTGGCCTCTGCAAAAAGCTTCAACCAGTTTAAGAGGCTTGGGATATAATAACCTCCCAGATAAAAGTGCAGTAATTTTAAAATGGGAGGATGATGAAGGCCATAAAGGAACATTTCAGCCTTATGTTTTACCTAATCTACCGGTTACTTTATGGGGAAGAGATATTTTGCAACAAATGGGAGTACACCTTGCAACCAAGCCTGCAGATGTTAAATGTGAAAACCTACAGGGTAATCTTAACCATAAAAGAACTCATTATCAAAAAGTACAGAGTAATCTTAACCCTAAAAGTAATCATTGTCATAAAGGAAAAAGATATTTTTTTTCGGGGCCACTGAGAAAATAATTTTGAAAATACCATGGCTTTCTGATAAGCCAGTGTGGGTCCCTCAGTGGCCCTATCTAAAGAGAAATTACAAGCGGCCCACCAATTAGTTCAGGAACAATTAGAAGCAGGTCATATAGAACCTTCCACCTCTCCCTGGAATTCCCCCATATTTGTGATCAAGAAAAAGTCAGGAAAATGGCGATTGTTACATGATCTTAGACAAATCAATAAAACCATGCAAGTTATGGGGCCTACTCAACCTGGACTTCCTAGTCCCGTAGCTATTCCAAAAAATTTCCATCTTATTACTCTTGATATCAAGGATTGCTTCTTTTCTATTCCCCTACATCCTCTGGATGCCCCCAGGTTTGCTTTTTCCGTTCCTTCTATGAACAATAATGGCCCTGATCAGAGATATCAATGGAAGGTTTTACCACAGGGAATGGCTAATAGCCCCACCATATGCCAAATATATGTGGACAAGGCTATCCAACCCATTAAAAATAAATATCCAAACCTCATGTGTCTACATTACATGGATGATATTTTATTGGCCCACCCTAATCAAAAAAATCTTATTTAATATATTCAGTGATGTAAGCTGCCTGTCACGGCCAGCCACGGCGCCGCCACGGGAGGAAAATTCTCGGAGGCAGAGTATAGCTTTTGCTACTTTTACTTCTACTTTCTTAGAGCTTAGAGAGAGGGAAAGAAAGATTTTTAGAGAGAAAGATTAAAGCGAGCTTTTCTTCTTGTCTTCTTAGAGCTTCTTTCTTCTCTCTTCTTTCTTCCTTCTTCTTTCTTCTGTCTTCTGTCTTCCTCGGGAGCCTCGGCCTTACTCTGACCAGTCCTCTGGAGCCTCGGCCTAACTCTGGCCAGTCATTACTTCTTCTATCTGGTTTCTCTTCTGTAACCGCTCTGCCTACGTTCTGGCCGCTCTGATTCTTCTGACCCGACCGAGTGACTGCCCGGCTGACTGAATTCTCCGTTCTCCTAACTCGGACCGCTTTCACCCGGTTACCTTCAGGTTTGCGGGTGCCTACAGGTGCGTCACATACATATCAGGTGGAACCCATGGCTTCCAGCTAGCTACAACAGCCCTTCCTAATTAGGGCTCCTTCACAGTGATGTGGTAGAAAATTAAAAAAAATATGGATTATATATAGCAGAAGAAAAAGTTCAAACCAGATCTCCCATATTATATTTAGGATTTAAAATCATGGATACTTTTGTTAGACCCCAAAAAATTTTAATAAAATGAAGAACATCTGACCACCCTCAATGATTTCCAAAAACTACTGGGAGACATTAATTGGCTTCGCCCTACACTAAATCTCACTACTGGCCAACTAAAACCTTTATTTGACATCCTTCGTGGAGATCCTGATCCATCTTCACCACGAACATTGACTCCTGATGCTAGGAAAGCTTTAAAATTAGTAGAAAAAGCCATCGAAGGAGCTCATTGTGATAGATTTGATTTAACTCAACCGCTGATGTTGATTATTATTTCTTCACAATATACACCCACAGGAGTATTTGGCAACAAGGGCCTTTATTATGGATACATTTGCCCGTCTCTCCTAAAAGTATAATTGAATCTTATACCTCCATGGTGGCTAAACTTATTCTTCAAGGACTTAAGACTTCTACTAAAATATTTGGCATTCACCCTGCTACTATTATTACTCCCTATTCATCATCACAGATTGAATACTTATGCTTCAATGATAATGATTGGGCTATAGCTAAATGCTCTACTTCTGCAAATTTTGATAATCATCTTCCTAAGTCCCCTATATTATCTTTTTGTATTAATCATCCTATTATATTTCCACAGGTAATAAAAAATCAACCTATTCCTAAGGCATTTAATGTATTTACAGATGGGTCCTCAAATGGTACTGCTACAGTAGTCACTAAAAAAGAAAATATGACTTACATAACTGCACACAAATCAGCTCAACTAGTGGAACTGGAAGCTGTGGTAAGAGCTCTGGAAAATTTTAGGGACCAGCCCGTAAACATTTTTTCAGATAGCCACTATATTGTACAAGCCGTCCCAAAATTAGAGTTAGCAGGACCAATAGCACCTCATACTCCAGCCTTTAAATTGTTTTATCAAATACAAAAACTTTTGTGGGCAAGAAAAGAACCTCTATTCGTAGGCCATATTAGAGCACATACTAATTTGCCTGGTCCCCTCCATGAAGGTAATCAAAAGGCTGATGAACTTACAAAAACAGTATTTATACTTTCAGCGCTACAACAAGCTACTTTATTTCATTCCCAGTTTCATGTCAACAGCACCACCTTGCAACGTAGGTTTAAAATCACAAAGGAGCAAGCCAGAACAATTGTAAAAGATTGTAAATCTTGTATGACACATTTGCCCAATCCTCATTTCGGAGTTAACCCTAGAGGATTAATGCCCAATCATTTGTGGCAGATGGATGTTACTCATGAGCCAAGTTTTGGAAAATTGCGATTTATTCATGTGACTATAGATACATGCTCAGGCATGATTTTTGCTTCCTTACATTCTGGAGAAAAAGTTAAAGATGTTACATCTCATTGTTTGCAAGCTTTTGCTGCATTGGGCATCCCCAAAATGCTTAAAACAGATAATGGCCCCGCATATACGTCCTCATCTTTCAAGCAGTTTTGCGCAAAATTCAATATATCCCATAAAACAGGCATCCCATACAATCCTCAGGGTCAGGGCATTATTGAAAGAGCAAACCGAACACTGAAAATTATGTTATTAAAACAAAAAGAAGGAAATTGGAAAAGTCCTAAGGACAGATTGGCAGTTGCCCTGTTTACCTTAAATTTTCTAACTTTAGACTCTAATGGTTATTCTGCTGGAGACAGACATTGGAATCCACACCAACAACATAAACCTTTGGTTTACTGGAAGGATGTTCTTTCAGGTACATGGAAGGGTCCAGATCCAGTATTAATTTGGGGAAGAGGATCTGTTTGTGTTTTTCCAAAAGACGAATCCTCTCCAATATGGATACCATCTAGATTAATAAAACAGGTACCACATCAAAATGATCAAGATGAAGTTATTGAAGAATCAAGATTAATAAAAAAGGTACAAAATCAAGAGGACCAAGATGAAGGTACAGAATGATTCCCTCAAAAGAGTCTTTCAAAATATTTCACAACTTAAGTGTCATTTCTCCCGGCCGGGACAAGGAGATCTCTCTTTAGTGTGCACACAATTGTATTTTTTTTTTCTTTTTATACATGTCTTTATGTCTGTACATTTGTCTACATTTCATGTTAATGTGACGTCACAAATATATGTTTGTATGCTTGTTCGTCTGTCCAGTGTGACGTCACAAAGAACAAAGCGCTTATGAAAAAGAAAATATATATATATATGGATCCAAATAACTTTAATTCATTTTAGGTTAAGAGTATTCATTTTAGGTAAATAATTTTATAAATGAAGGTACTTTCAATTTTGATTTATAGGTGTCCCTGGGACTTCTCTTTAGCAAACAAATATGACTAGTGCTATATAACCTGATATTTTGGTGTTTTGACTTAAGATTGTTTATTTGTTATTAACTTCATTTGTTTAATAGCTCATTAATTTCAATTATCTCAACAGGTAAAAAATTGCTCTGTATACAGAGACTCAAGGGTTCCAGCTAACAAATTATTTCTCTCAAGTGCCTTTACCTTTTCTTTAATCTATCTTTAATGCAGTAATTACCCTCAGTCTTTCTTTGTTTTGTTCTAAATATGACATTTTTCCAACTTATGTTTGTAAAAGCTCAACCAGCGATGTATGTGAACAAAAATCAACTTTAATTTTCTAATCTAATTATTCTATTTTGTAGTTTGACAACTCGCCTCTTGACTCAGTGCTGCAATAGCACTGCCTTTCTTTTAATAATTGATGCTTGAGTTTCTAGGTAGCGGGCCCTGAAGATTTGCCGGTGGCATTGTCTAAACATAAAAAAGACGTCTGCTGCTCAAACATCAAACAACCTCACCAACAGTGTGGCCTCTGCTCTACATGCATGGGGCCTCCTACATCAACATGTTATAACAAATGGACATTTTGATCTTTCATTGTTTGGGATTTTACGGGACAATGCCTTGCGGGTATTTGTCTAGAGAATTCAGTGTGTTACTTGATGGAACTTAGGGCAGCTGATTTGTTTAAACAATTTGATATGCTATGCAATTTGGCTCATCACCAAAAGGCTTGTTGCCTTAAAGCCGCAACATCTCCTCACAATTTGGACGGCTGTTAGTCATCATATATAGTCGATCCTAAAGGGCTCCATTGGATGGCTGGTTAGCCAATGACGGGTAAGATCCCCAGAGGGGGACAACCTAAGACAGGCACAGTCGCACGGGACAGTCTCATGTGGCCGACATATCAACCTAAGACAGGAGTCAAGGGCACAGCCTTGATTATCCGATGACGGGTAAGAATGTTGGTTGCACATAGACGTCCTAGAGCATTACCTCTTTTAAAACAAAAAGGGGGAAATGCAGGAGCCGGGGATTGGCTTGAATTGCGGTTGACTATGAGCCGTGGAGATTTGGCCTTTGTCGCCACCCGGTAGTCTCACGGGATTGTTGCGGGATCTCTAGGTGACTGGCCGAAATTGCTGATCGGGTCAGCGCCATTTTTAGGGTGTGTTTTTGGCGTGTGTTAGTCGTTATTAGAACCAGAGAGAAAAGTTATCAGAATAAAAAGCTGTTTGTCTCCAGTTTGCTTCTGAAGTTTTTCCCGCGGCTCCGTTGCTCCAAGCGCTTCAGGCAGCAACAGAAAGACGAGCCAGGAGCCTGCTGGGGTTCAGGAGGGGTAGCCCCAGAGCTCCAGTGAGCAGTGCAAGGAGTCAGGTGGAAGGACCAACGGAGGGCCTGACCTCACGGTGCGCTGACCCTCCTCACTGGACCAACTGGAGATGACTACAGGCAGGTACCGGTTGCTGGAGGAGGTGGGTCACTAGGGGTCCTCGGGGTCTGTGTTTTGTCCCTGGACAGCGGAGCTCTCTGCTTCCTGACTGAGCTTCTTTCCTCCGCCACACCCTTCTGCCGCGGTGTTCTGCCTCACCTCAGTCCAGGGCAGTGGAGTTGGGCATCTATGGACTGAGACTGCTGGAACTGTGGAGCCCCAAATAATCTTCCTCCTCTGCATTGCTCTTGTCAGGTCTTTCAGTCACGGCGACACCAAAGCTGACTAAAACAGAGACCTGACTGATAAACTGCATGTAGGTGCTCACAGGAGCACTCCGTCCCTGGCTTGCTGTCCAGTAGCCCGACCACTGACCTCCCAACTTCAAGCACCTATGATCCCAGCTGCCTGGGAGGTCAAGGCAGGTGGCTCAAGTTCAAGACCAGCCTGGCAGCTTAGGGAGACTGTCTCAAAATACAAACTAAAAAGGGCTGGAGATGCACTTCAGGGGCAGACTGCTTGCCTAGCATGTGTGAGAACATGGGTTCCATCCCTAGAATACCCCAAAGAGGCTCAACTCAGGTTTAAGCAAGTTTTGCCTAATAAAAATACATCAGTGAAGGTCAGGAATCCAAAATGACATATGTAGTCGTCTTTGATAAGTGTTTAGACAGAGTGCTACAATAATTAAAAATTGTTTTCTAAGATATGGCAAAATTTTCTGTTTTTTAGGGCTTCTAGTATAGGACTGGCACAGTAATAGCTAGCATTTGTACTATTATTCACAGTAAAACAAAGGAGAGCATGGTAGTCAAGAGGTTGCAAAGGAGTCGGGAGAGACAAATGTGCTTCCAGTTGGTGGCACTGTGAGCTGCGATTGTTCAGTTCCTCTTATCCAAGTGCACAGGGTGGAAATGGGGGAATCAGGAAGACGAAGTAGATTGCCTGGACGCAGCCCTGCTCGAGGCGGTCAGTGAGCCTGGCGACCCAGCCCCCCCAGGCCAGCCAGTGTGCACGTTTGGGGGTCGGTGCCAGCAAGGGCAAGACACTGAGCTGAGGCTCCGTGCTCTCCTGGCACACACAGAACAGGGCAGCTGACGGCCACACGCCGGGCCTGCCAGGAGCTGCCCATTTCCAACTCCAACTCCAGAGAGCCTCAGGCACCTCTGTCCTTCTCCACGAAAGACAATTTTGTGGGCAGCATTCCTTAGAAAATGAAGGACGTTTAGGAGTTAGTATCATTTGAAGCCCCTGAAGTGAGATATGGAAGCTAGATGTTCTATGGACTGGTCAGTAGCATCCAGTAAGCTTCAAACACTGGCATGCAGAAACATTTTGCAAAGTCCCCATAAAAATCATGGTGTTGTCCTGACCGTCACCTCCATGAGACAGAGCCGGCTCCTCCCCTTTCCACACGGGTTCTTCCCCATCCAGTGCTGAGCAGCAGGAAGGCCAGTGTACAAGTCAGGTTGGAAGCTGACTTTCCGAGTCCCTCCCGGGGCTCCAGGCACAATGACCTGCCTCCGCTAACTGTTCCCAGACAGGCTATTTGAAGGGTGACAGCTTGGCACCGATGCTCAGCTCTGGTGGGACAAATGTGCAGCTAGGACCAAAACCCACATGAGCTTGTGCGTCTGCTCTGGGCTGAGGACGCTCCGGAAACTCCTCCTCACCTCTGCAGAGCCCTGGGCGTGCCCACCCACCCTACAACTGCAGGGTGGCAAGAAGCAGTCCGCAAAGTGTCGATTTGAAGACAGATTGCTGGACATTCTAGACCACGAGGGAGGTGTGCCCACAACCTGGGAAGGACACTCAACGTCCTGGACTGTGGTGAGAGGCCTCTGCTCTACGGGTGCAGGATGGGGAAGTGGCACTCAGCATAATAGGTCAGATCCTGGAACCCTAAAATCCCCTCAACAGCCTGCTTTGGGACCCACTTTGAAAACACTGTTACTAATTCTAAGAAAAAGGCAACCAACATGTTGCTGGGTGCAATAAAGATGTTATGGAGTAGGTGGCCTGCAGAGCCAGGACCGGTCACCTTGCTGTGGTCAGTTGGAGAGGGAGATGCCAACAAGAGAACGCCAGGCGGAACCGACTCTGGGGTGCACCCGGCCCCCCCCGCTCGCCAGGATCTGTGTGTGTCCACGCGGGCCTCGTGGAGGGCAGCGCGGGGTCTGCAGGCAGAGCACAGAACACCATCCCGACGTCCACGCCACCCTGAGTCCTTTGAGAACAGGGAAAGGACGTGGCTAAAGGAAAGTAAGACTGTGTCAGCTAGTAGCGGGCACTGGCCAGGAAGGTGCTGGGCAGAGCGGGGGTCAGCGTTTCGGTGGACGGGGAGAGGACACGGCGCTGGAAGGAGCTGCAGCTTCTCGGCCAGCCACACTGTCCCGCACTGTCAACGATTCCATGACCCTTTAAGATCCTACGTAAGGTGAGTGGAGAGCTGGCAGGGCCTCCAGGCGCAGCAGCCAGGAGGGAACAGGTCAGTGGGCCTCGCCGGGCCCTGGCTGCGACCTGGCTGCAGCCATCGCTCCTCTTGGGTCTCAAGGGGAAGGGCAGCGTCCCGTGTGCGGGGAGGGGTCTTCGGGTCTGTGTCGGAGCCTGAGAGCGAGGCTGGGGGCTCCAGCAGGGGTGGTGCTGGACAGAGGAGTTGATGTTCGCTTTCACTCCAACGAGGGGTGACATGGCACTTCAAGCCACGGGAGACGCGTCCAATCTGTATTTTCTTGGCAATGGCAGAGGGGCTCCCAAAGCCCCCACGAGGCACATTTGGGGAGAAGTGGAACAAGAGCCCCTCACTTTTCCCGGAGTGGCTCCTCAGTCCTGGAGCCTCAGCCCCGCTCCGGGAAGCCAGGGGAAGCTGGGGACCTGGGAGCGGGCGAGCCCTGGGGCCCACGGCTCTACCCTGCGGGCACCTTTAGGCCCTGCGAGTCTGCCCTCAGCGTCCACGTCAGGAGGTGCCCCAAGATGAGGCTGTTCTTTGGTTAAACAGTGGTGGCTGGTTCAGCCCCAGTGCAAAAGCAAGAAAATAAGCTGCTATTTGCATTTTAAATTTTGATTTTCTGAATTAGAACGTTTCTCACTACTTTTCCTTTGCTTTCTTGGCAAGAAGTTCTGGCAGCAACAGCGGGGTCAGTTTCAGGGCAGGAGAAGCCTGGCCAGTCTCACGCCCTGGGAGAAAGGGCTGTTCTGCAGGTGCCCAGTGCTTAGCCAGGGGACAGCGTCTACACTCTGGGGCCTAAGCCCAGATCAGTTTCTGATTCTGCTGGAAAACGTGGTGACCTGGAAGCTGCTCTATGTTTCTCACGCCCACAGCTGCAGCAGCGGCGTGGCACAGCCCGGAGGGAAGGGCGTGCCCCACACAAGCCCTGCCCCGTGGGTGGCTGTCTCCTGGCCCCGTGGGTGCTGGGGTCCAACTCTGTTGCCGCTGGTCTCTTCAGAGGACGGCTGGCCCGTGGCGGCTGCACTCAGCGGGGCGTACCCCACGAGTGCCCGGAGTCCTGCATCTCCTTTACCTGCGGCGCGTGCCGTGAGCACAGCAGAGCAGACGCCGAGTCCCAGGCCAGCCTGGCTGCTGTCTCCGGACGGCGCTTCACCCGGCTCTTGACCAGGACACGGAGAGTCTGCACGTCCTGGGTGTGGACGTCAGGGGCTCGTGGAGGTAGCAGGGGCCACGGGACCCCAGGAGGAGGGCTCCAGAGGACGTGCACACCCGGGGGGCTCCCACCAGCCCTCGGCCACGGACTTGCTCTTGTCCCTCTTCTTGGAATGATCTGTCGATTGTCCTTTGTCTTCCTGGACAGCCACTCCTCGCGGTTCCTGTGGGCCTGGCGGGAGCCTCTGGGTGAGCGAGCGCAGCCTTGCTGTCCAAGGCTGGTGTCAGGCCCGTCCTCCGCCCAGAGCCTCGCCTCCAGGGCAGAGACCACGCTCCCTCCTGTGCCCTCGCCACCACGTGCAGCGCAGACAGGGCAGGGACTGGAGCGCGGTGCTGGCCGCCTGACCAAGGAGGCAGGCTGGCGGATCAGGCTGCGGGCCTTGCCCTCTGGCCAGCAGCTCTCCAGATGGCAGGGCCTCGCGTCCTGCAGGCGGCCTGCCACAGCCCCGTGGAGCCGCTGCTCCCTGCAGGGTGGACACCGCAGAGGCGGTCAGCCTGCAGGTGGCCTGGCCATGGGAGGCTGGGCAGTGCAGGGCAGCAACGTGAGCTTCCTCTGCGGGAAACTGCTCAGCTGGTGGCGGCTGGGACAGAGCGAGTGCCTTCCTGAGGGGACCCGCCACACTGCGGGGTGTGCCGTGGGGCCGGGAGGACGCGCCTCTTCCTGCCTGTTTTCCAGGTGTGGTGTGTCTGTGCAGCGGGAGGCAGAGTGCCTGTGAGAGCCAAGACAGAGGACTGCGCCCTGAGGTGACACTGGCTGGGGCTGAGCCAGGGTCCCCGGCCACCGCCAGGTCCCTCTCCACATCTCCAGCACATCAGCCACAGAGAAGTCTCCATGGCGTTCAAGCGACTCCCGTGGCTGGAGATGTGGTTGTACTTCCAGAGTCTGGGGCGCGGGCGGAGCCAGCTGCCTTCTCTGGTCGACGGCCTCGCCCGCACCCTGGACAGCGCTCTCACTCCAGCCAGCGGCTCCCGCCAGGTGCCAGGCGCCAAGTCCCCTGGACCAGGTGAGAGAGAGCGGCTGATTCTGTCTTCCCAGAAGTGGCAGCTGGGTGCCAGGGAGGGGGACCGGGTCCTAGGAGGGTCAGCTCTGGGACCTCTGCCTGTGGGCGCAGCGCCGCCCCCAAGAGAGTGCGGGTGTACTGACGCGGCCCGGGCACTGCTCCCTCCACCCCGCGGGCGCCTGGCCGGCCGTGCTTGGCTGCAGGACGTCTGCAGAGGTGGACAAGACAGGAACATGGTGTCCTTGCAGGTGGCTCCTTCAGACCACGTGGCAACAGCTGGTGACGAGCCGCCCGAGCGCCACAGAGGAGCGAGCCCGAGGGAGCTGGAAGGGAAGGTGGGCGGGGCCAGGCCAGCGCAGGGCCTCCTGGCACGTGCACCCGGGTGCCAGCGCAGGGCCCTCCTGGCACGTGCACCCGGGTGCCAGCGCAGG
The DNA here is from genome assembly GCA_025594165.1 of Tamias sibiricus. Taxonomy (NCBI): domain Eukaryota; kingdom Metazoa; phylum Chordata; class Mammalia; order Rodentia; family Sciuridae; genus Tamias; species Tamias sibiricus. The sequence goes on along the minus strand of CM046670.1, from coordinate 99,023,637 downwards.
GCCCTCCTGGCACGTGCCACCAGGGTGGCACGTGCACCCTGGGAGCCAGCTGCAGGTGCCCTCCTGGCACGTGCACCCTGGGTGCCAGCTGCAGGGCCCTCCTGGCACGGCACCCGGGTGCCCTCCTGGCACGTGCACCCTGGGAGCCAGCTGCAGGTGCCCTCCTGGCACGTGCACCCGGGTGCCAGCTGCAGGGCCCTCCTGGCACGTGCACCCTGGGTGCCAGCTGCAGGTGCCCTCCTGGCACGTGCACCCGGGTGCCAGCTGCAGGGCCCTCCTGGCACGTGCACCCTGGGAGCCAGCTGCAGGTGCCCTCCTGGCACGTGCACCCGGGTGCCAGCTGCAGGGCCCTCCTGGCACGTGCACCCGGGTGCCAGCTGCAGGGCCCTCCTGGCACGTGCACCCCGGGTGCCAGCTGCAGGTGCCCTCCTGGCACGTGCACCCGGGTGCCAGCTGCAGGTGCCCTCCTGGCACGTGCACCCGGGTGCCAGCTGCAGGGCCCTCCTGGCACGTGCACCCCAGGTGCCAGCTGCAGGTGCCCTCCTGGCATGTGCACCCTGGGTGCCAGCCGAAGGTGCCCTCCTGGCACGTGCACCCTGGGTGCCAGCCCCAGCGCTGAGGGAAGAAGGAGGGAAACGTTTCCCAGTCTGGAGCATTCCCACCTGTCAGTGGACGCCCCGGAGTATTCTACGAGGATGGAGATTTTAAAAAGGTAGACTAAGGAGCATGTTAGTGACAACACTTGGTGTTTTCAAACAAGAATTGTCTGAAACAAACCAATCCCAGGCCCTGGGCACCTCTGGCATAAGTTCTGGGCAGGTCAGAAGGTGTGGCCCAGGGGACAGTCCTGTCCAGGAGGGCAGCTGATGTGCCCCTCCTGGCCGCTCTGCAAGGGGCTGCGGGAACACGGCCTCTAGGCACTCGAGCCCTCTGCCCACCTCTCTGGGGCCCCCACGCTCTGTCCCCTCCACTGCAGCCACATGCAGAGTCAGACCAGCGACGCGGCTTCGAGGGCGGCCTCTGCCTTCCGCGTGGCGCCACCCTCCCCGTGCCGCGCTGCTCCTTGAGCGTGAGGAGAGACCCCTGAGCAGGCAGAGAGTCGCTTGAGAAGACTCTCAGCCACCAGCTGTGACAGAAGGCACTCGGACCAGGCCCCAGAGGCCGAAGCTGCTCCCCTGCTCCTGTGGCAGGGCTGGGCAGAGGTCTCGTCCACGTGCCCAGCTGCCAGGCCCTGGGGTCACAGCCTTCTTGTACCCTTATCTGCGCCATTTGGCAAGTGTCCTGAGTTCTGTGAGCCTCTGTCCTCTAGTCCCACCACGTGTGATGGTACCCACGCGTGTCCAGGGAGGTTGGGGAAAGAGGAGGACGAGGCTTTGAGGGTGTGGGGGAGGCAGCCGCTCTGTGTGAGCGAGGCGCGAGCCCAGGAGGCTGGCCAGGCTTCGAGCAGCCCCACTGCCCGCCTGGTGCAGCCTCAGGACTCTCCCCCACCCTTCTCGAACGTCCCCTCTGTCTCCATCCCTGGCCTGCCTCCTGCTTCCTGCCAGGCCCAGGTTCTGTCCACACGTTGATGCTGGTGACTCTTATTTCTCAGTTGCTCCCTAATAAGCGACGTGATCTGTCCTTTCTTCTGGAACCTGGAGATGAGGACTCACTTCCCTATCAGGTCACTTATCCAGACTCGGCTTCGCTCTCGCCACCCTGGACGTGGCCTTTGCCCAAGCCTTCCCTGGAAGCCTGGACCATGACGGCACGCTCAGGACAACCTTCCGCTGTGGCTCCCTTCACTCCATCACTGCTGTGGTTCCTGCGGTCTGCTCCTGCCCCGGGGTCTGGCCAAAGGCTCCGGGTGGCCCTCTGCTGACCACCTCCAGTCCTGCTGTAGTTTCTCTTGCTGCAGCCTCGGCCACAGAAGGCGGAGGGCACGGGGCTGGGGCTCCCCCTGGCTGCAGCCCCGCCTCACCCAGGGGAACCGGCCCTCACCGCACACAGACACACGCCGCGGCTCCTGCAGCTCCGCCACACACCGGCCTCCTCCGTCACTGGCCCCTTCTCCCTTCCCAAAGCCCTGCTCCTGCAGCCAGCGCCTGTGGTCTGAATGCGCGCTTGCAGTGGCTGCAGCTGCCACTCCACGGCCCCCAGCTCACAGGCTGTGACTTGCCAGCCGTCCCCTGAGGTCCTCTCCCGAGGGACCCTTAAGATGCTTCATGTCATCTATTTGCTGTATCCCACCACGGAAGCGAGTGCCAATAAACACCACATGCAGATGCGTACGTGTGTTCCTAGTTTCCTAAAGCACGCTGTCAGTTTGTCATGAAGATGGAAACTCTGTGCTTTCAGTGACACTGATGGTGTCTGCTTTTAAATTTGTGCCATCTCTCTGTCCCTCAAGGAAGCTTCAAGTCTTTCCCTTTTTCTGAGTAAACCGATTTCCTCACTTGTCCTCCCCTAACCTGTGATGAGGTCAGGCATCTGCTCATGTTTCGACATAGAAAAATACTGAAGAGCCTGTCCATCCACACGGGAACTCCAGAGTATCCTGGTGACCCCCCCCCCGCCCCCTCCCCCCCTCCCCCTCCCCTCCCCCTCCCCTCCCCCTCCCCCCCCCGGCACTGGAGATGAACCCTCGTGAATGTGGAGCGTTGTCCTACCATCCACACGGGAACTCCAGAGTATCCTGGTGACCCCCCCCTCCCTCCCCTCCCCCTTCCCCCCCTTCCCCCCCCCCCCCCGGCACTGCTTGTGCTGGAGATGAACCCTCGTGAATGTGAAGCGATGTCCTACCACTGAGCTGCTCCCCAGCCCCTGGTGTTTCATCTTGAGACAGAATCTCACTGTCGCCCAGGCTGGCCTCAAACTTGTGATCCTCCTGCCTCAGCCTCTTGAGTAGCAGGAGTACAGGTGTGTGCTTACACCTGGCTATTGTTTCCTTAAATAGGTTTTCTTTTCAAGATTGATTTAATTAATTTTTAGGGAGAGGAAAATGCCAAAAGCACAAAGAGCAGAAGAGTCCGAGAGGCCTGAGCTGCCTGGTGGGCCACGTGGACGGTGGCACAGGTGGTGCTCGGGGGAGCCACATGCCCCACAGAAGGCCTGTGGGAAAGGAGTGGTTGGGGACGGTGCAGGCCAGAGACGAATCTGGGGTGGGTGGGCTGGGACTCTGACAAAGCAGGGCGGCTGGTCGCCGTGCCTCTGCCTGACTCTGCCTGGGCCCCGTCGCGGCAGCGCCCAAGCCATAGAGCGAGAGTCCCGCCCCCCGCGACGCGAGCGCCAGACAGCGGTGGGCTTCCGGGCACCTGCGGAAGAGCCTGCCAGCTGTGGAGGGCCGCCACGTGCGGCCAGCAGCACCGCGCCCGTCTGGCACAGAGACCGCATGCGCACCCCGTGGTGGCATCTGTCCTGGGGCATGGCCACGCTGTCACTCAGGGACACCCTCCTGTGTAGCTGCCCCTCCCCGAGGCCACGGTGCTCAGGAGGCCTCAGCTGACCGCAGGGAGCCTCCCAGGGCAGGCGATGGACGTGCCCAGCAGGAGCGTCCCCCGACCCACAGGAGGAGACTTTAGAGACCGCCACAGTCCCGGCCAGACGCAGAAGGTTCTGCAGGGTGCAGGGCAGGGCCAGGCGTGCGCTGTGGCAGTGTGGGGCACCAGGCGGCAGTGCCGAGTCCTCCGACCACCTGGGAGTGAGGCCGCCACTGACCACGGACATGGTGGGTCCCAGGAAGCTCCGGGAAGGCAGGGCCATGCCGAAGTGTGGAGGCCCCAGTGTGCTGGTGAGGCAGAGGTCAGGACGGCCGAGGGGACCGGGAAGGGCCAGCCGGAGGGCAGGCGAGGCGCCTCTCCCTTCCTGTGTTCACATCCCAGGACAGGGGCCCTCGACCTGCGACCTACCTCTGAGAGGAAGAGGCACTGGGTAGAACCTGGAGAGGGCAATGGTGGGAGAGAGGGCTGGCGGGGCAGAAAGGCTGAGAGTGCTGAGGACAGGGGGCTTGTGAAGAGTGGTGGTGCCCCAGCAGCTGCTCTGAAGGCCTGAGGAAGGGGCTCCCCCAGAGCGGCCTCGAGCAGCCATGGCCAGGTGGAGAAGGCAGCTGTGCTCCCGGGAGCGCCTACCTTGCAGGAAGCGGTGTCCTCTGAGGACGGAGGCAGCGTGGCCTTGTGGGCAGGACGCGGCCCAGGGCCGGGCTCTCTCTAGGTGCTGCTCCTGGTCCTCCCCAGCCTGGGGCGGTAGCAGAGTCACTTAATTTCTCTGTGCCTCGACTTCTCCATCTGCAACACAGGAAGAACAAGGCGCACCTCCTCAGGATTCCAGGGGCACAGGAGGCAGCCGAGGCCTCTGCGGGCATCCGGGCCATGCACGGGCTCCTCCAGGAGCTGGCCTCTCCCGGCCTCGCCCTGGGCGAGTTATCTCCTGCGCTGGAGGCCTCCTGCGTGAGGAGCACCCAGGGCCAGCCCTGCCCGCGGAGCGACCTGTGGGCTGTGTGAAGGCGCCCGGGTCCAGCAGCCTCCAGGACCGCCACGTCCCCTCCCAGGTCTGAGCAGACGCGGCTCGCGGAGCAGGCGTGGGGGGTTCAGTCCCTGGTTCCCCCAGGGGCTCTGGGACTGCGCTGGTCTCCTCCAAGCCCACAGGGGTTTAAACACTTGCTCTCAGACACTCTGCATGGAGCCATCAATTAAACGTCATGCTGATTTTATGAACGAGAAACCTGATGCTCAGGGTGCAGTATTTGCTCAAAGGTCCCCAGGTAGTTGGAGGACAAACCACGATTGAACCAAGGTCTCCTGTCTGCAAGTCCCATGTTCCGCGCACGTGACAAGCCCGCTCCATCCACTCCCAGTGGAGAGAACAGGACTGAGATTTGCAGCAGGGACCAGAGCTCTTCCCAGTCCTCGAGAAGCCCTGGGCAGTGGTCGGGAGGGCTGCCCCCAGGCATAGTCATCATCTCGTCCAGTTTGAACAGCTCAGCGTCTCTGGCTCTTGTGGTTTGCGGGGACTGAACCTCTCCAGTTGTTTTAAGCCTCAACAGATCAAGCGCAGAAGGGCCTGCAGAGCAGGCCACCGACCCCCGGACCCCAGCCCAGCATCTCGCGGCAGCTCCAGCTCAGCACAGCCCCCAGGGCTTCCAGCAGCCGGGGACCCTGGCCAGAGCAGCAGGACGCTGCAGAGTCCTCGGAGAGAGCCACAGGGAGCCGCCGCCTCCTGGACGGCCCCTCCACACCCTCAATCTCCACCCGCTGCCCGGGAAGCCAGCAGCCCACCATGTGCTGCTGACCCCTGGGCTCGGGGCTCCAAACCCCTCCCTTGGGAGCTTCCTGTCCCTCAGAAGATAGGCCCACCACCCAGACAGCGGGTCAGGTGGGTGTGCCTGTCCTCCCAAGGACACTGCCACCCGGACCACGAGGGTCTGAAGCCAGGCCTCTCCGGGCAGGGAGATGATGGCTTCTCCTCTTTGACTTGTTTACTTAAGACAAAAGAACTCCTCCCTGCCCCCTCCTTGGCCTGGATCAACGCCCCAGAACTTTCCTTGCAGACTCCTCAGCTCAAGGCCCATGCACGACCGCAGAGCGGGGCACTGTCCCCGGGCTTTGATGTCCTGTGCCCAGGCCTGACTGTTGGCTCATGTGGGCTTGGACTGCCACAGGAGGGAGGAGAGGAGGGAGGAGGAAAGAAGGAAGGAAGGAAAGGAACAGAACAAAACAAGAAAGAGGTTCTTCCCACTGACCTGTGAAGGGGATTCCAGCTGTGACCCATGGCTAATGCTTTAAGTGACTCAACCAACCAGGAAAACGCACAGTGGTCAAATGATTTAAAGAGACAGAGTTGGGTTACTGCAGACCCACCACTTAGGACCTTCTGACTGGAGCATGTTGTTTTATGAGCATCGATTTTCTGCAGTCTTCAATTTCCGAAAAGGCAACACAGAAGCTGCCTAACTCATTGTTAAGTGTTCACTAAGTGGCAGTAGGTAGTGACATCACTGTCACTGTACACTAGTTTGTTAATATGCATCGTATCTCTGATTCCAGCCTCTGTTATAAATGTGATGTGTGAATAAGTGGCAAAAGCCACTTGCAGAACTCTGCTCTGCAGGGTGCTGTTACTGCCTGGGCCGTGGTCTCTGGCCATGCCCTGCACCAAGCACTCTGCTGGACATCAGTCCTCAGCGTGGACTTGCCGGGGCGTCCCACACCACTGCAAAGCCAAGTTAAGAAGGAGCAGAAGCTAGGATCAACACAGTCTTAGCCTTAAATATCCACAAAAATAATTTGGAGTTTAAAGAGAAATAGAAAGAATGAGGAACAGAAAGGAAAAGAAAGCACTAAGAAAGTAGGCCTGAGTCAAACAGGAGAGCCAGGGCCACCGTCAGTTGCCCCCTGTTGCCGCCTGAAGCGCTTGGAGCAACGGAGCCGTGGGAAGAAGTTCAGAGGCAAACTGGAGACGAACAGCTTTTTATTCTGATAACTTTTCTCTCTGGTTCTAACAACGACTAACACACGCCACACACACACACCACCAAAATGGCGCTGACCCGATCAGCAATTTCGGCCAAGTCACTCGAGATCTTGAGACAAATCCCGTGAAACTACAAAAGGCGACAATGCCCAAATCTCCACGACTCATAGTCAACCACATTTCAAACCATCTCCCAAACAAGGCTCCCACAGCCCCCAACAGCCAAGGAGTGGGAAATGACCTACTCAGATGGAAATGGAAACCAGCTGACGCACTGATAGTGGGTTCAATCCTAAGACTGGAGCATGTATCCTTTTCTTACTAAATTCTTTTATAAAATCATGGTTTGTGAAAAGAAACATCTTGCAATCAATGTTCCACTGAATGCTAGTAATACAAGAAATACACACAAATGACTCATGATACTGAACATTAAACAATTAAGCAATTAAATGATTTATTAATGAGTGATGAGCAAACTATTAATTGTGGCACAACCCACTTTTAGCATGAGTCAAGTCGGATTCGCGGTTCCTATCTGCTGCGTTGTCCTTCGGAGCCCACTCACAGTGTCAGCCACAGAGCACCTGTGACCCTCTCTAGCTCTGGTCAGGCCTGCATCCTCTCCTGGGAGAAGGACTTGTCTGATGGCACCTGTGGGGTGGTTGTTGGGCCCTTCCCAGGGCTTCTGTAGAAGGTCCTGCTGTCTTGTCACCATGAAAACGCCACACCGCACCCCGACTCGTGTCTTCTTTCTTCACAACCTCTCTCACATTCCCAGAGCAAGCAGGAAGCACGTCTTCCCCTAGCAAGGAGGCAGGCTGACCAACGGCCCATCTCCTCCCAGGCACCTGGAAGTCGGAGGCAGCACAGAAACACGGCCTTTCCCGTCCTGGGTATTTCTGGCAGAATGGAGATGGGTCAAAGCAGAGCAGGCTGAGGTGAGCCTGCCCTGTCCTGGGGTCCTCTGCACCCAAGGAGCTCAGGCGAGAAGCATGCGCAGCAGGCCATGGAGAAACGCCTCCTCTGCTAGGATGTGGGCAGCACAGCTGGCCCAGGACCCTCAGAATCCTCTTCCTGAAAGCCCTTAGTCCATTTTTAAGAATATTAAGGCAGTGGCAGGGAGTCCTTCAAGGAAATCTATTTCAGGGGAAAAAAAGAGGGCTTAGAGGGATTTGACTCTGCTAGGATCCTCTGCTAGGATGTGGGGAACATTCAGGGAGTGGCAGGAAATGCTGGGGAAACCCACATCATCACCAGTCAGGAGGGCCTGGGGCTGGCCTCATCCTGGGAGTTGCTGGACTGTGAAGAGAACTGCTAGGAGGGACTGGTGCACAGTGCAGGTGGGAAACAGGTGCCTGGTGTAGATGGGGGCCAGGTGCCTGGTGCAGGTGTGGGACAGGTGCCTGGTGTAGATGGGGGACAGGTACGTGGTGCAGGTGGGGGACAGGTGCCTGTGTAGATGGGGGACAGGTACATGGTGCAGGTGGGGGACAGGTGCCTGGTGTAGATGGGGGACAGGTGTGGTGCAGGTGGGGGACAGGTACCTGGTGTAGGTGGGGGACAGGTACGTGGTGCAGGTGGGGGACAGGTGCCTGGTGCAGGTGGGGGACAGGTGCCTGGTGCAGGTGTGGGACAGGTGCCTGGTGTAGATGGGGGACAGGTCCTGGTGCAGTTGGGGGACAGGTGCCTGGTGCAGGTGGGGGACAGGTCCTGGTGCAGATGGGGGTCAGGTGACTGCGCAGGTATGGGCAGGTGCCTCGGGCAGATGGGGGCCACATGCCTGGCGCAGGTGGGGGCCTGCTCTCCTGGGGCCTACTGCTCCATGGTGGTTTGCAGGAGCCCTGTTTGGGGATTGGCTTGAATTGCAGTTGACTATGAGCCGTGGAGATTTGGGCATTGTCTCCTCCCGTAGTCTCACAAGACTTGTTGCGGGATCTCGAGTGACTTGGCCGAAATTGCTGATCGGGTCAGCGCCATTTTAGTGGTGTGTTTGGCGTGAGTTAGTCGTTGTTAGAACCAGAGAGAAAAGTTATCAGAATAAAAAGCTGTTTGTCTCCAGTTTGCTTCTGAAGTTTTTCCCGCGGCTCCGTTGCTCCAAGCGCTTCAGGCGGCAACAGTGGTTGTCAGTTGAGAAGCTCACTGGATGTGGGCCTCTCTGCTGGTGTCTGGCTCTCATTCCCATGGCTCATCACGCCTGGCCAAGTCCTTGTGCTTCCGGTTGCTCCCATTCCTGACTGCCCAGTGATGTGTTACCTCTTGCAAAAGCAAGGACAGAGGCCCTGCTTTGGCATGGCTACTTCACAACCTTTAGGTTCCTAGTCACGTCATGGCGATCTTCAGAGGCGCCAGTTCACAGTCGCACTCAGACCTCGCTACAAAGAAAAGTTGACTTTGTCAGTGGCTCCACTAAGGGTTGGCCTCCAGCTTGCTGAAGGAGAATCGAGGGTCCAGAAATAAGCTCTGTCCGTTGTCAACTAATTTTTTTTTTTTTCTGATTCCAAGATCTTTCAAAGGGGACAAGGTGATCTTTGTGATGAATGGTTATTCCCACACAAAGTATGGATGCCAGTCTCTTTCTCACACTATATTTAAAAACAAGCTCAGGGCTGGGGTTGTGGCTCAGCGGTAGAGCGCTCGCCTAGCACGTGTGCGGCCCGGGTTCGATCCTCAGCACCACGTACAAATAAACGCATTGTGTACAACTAAAGCAAATAAATAAATATTTAAAAAAAAAAAAAAAAAAAACAAGCTCAAATTGGATTGAAGATCCAAGCGTAAGGGCTAAAACTGCAAAACCTTAGAAGAAAACAGAGGGGCAGATCTTTGTGACCTCAGATTTGGCAAAGGATTCTTAGGTATGACACCCAAAGTAAGATAAAAAAAGAAAAAATAAATAAGTTAGGCTTCACAAAAATCAATACCTTTCCTTCTACAAATGCACCATAGACAGTTGAAAAGAACCTACAGAAGAGGGACACACTTCCAAGTCACGTGCTGACTAAGGGGCTTTATTCCAGAATATGCAAAGAATCGTTACAACTCAAAAATAAAGACACACAGCCCAAGCAAGCCTGGCAAAGGGCCAAGAGACCCTCCCCCAGAGAGAGCGGACTCAGGCCCTGAGTGACCAGAGGAGTGCAAGTCAGAGCAGAATGGGCCACCATTCCAGGGCAGGGCCAGAAGCCTGGAGGCTCGCGGTGGCCCTCCTGGGGCAGGAAGCGAGGACCTCATGCTGTGCTGCACACCCACAGAGGGGCTGCCCTGCCCAAGGTGACTGGCCAGCCACACCCGGCCAGCACTCAGGGGAACAAGTACATGCCCACAGACAACAGAGAGCAGATTATCTACAAAACACAGAATCAACTAGAATTGTACGGGTGGGACCCAGCCACAGAGGCAGGAGGTGCTGGTGGGCAAGGCAGGAGACAGCACTGAGACGCTGAGGAGACTGCTCTGCTGAGGGGCACTGAGTCACCCACAGCGGGCACTTTCACAGATGGGAACCTGGACAGACCCAGAGGCACTGGGTGGGGTTGCAGGGTCCTGCGTGGGGCGGTTGGGCCTGTTGGCTACAGGTGTGGGCATGGTGACTAGAGGTGTTGGGCCTGGTGGTTAGAGGTGTGGGCCAGGTGACTAGAGGTGTGGGCCAAGTAATTAGAGGTGTGGGCCTGGTGGTTAGAGGTGTGGGAGTGGTGACTAGTGGTGTTAGGCCTGGTGGTTAGAGGTGTGGGCCTGGTGACTAGAGGTGTAAGGCCTGGTGGTTAGAGGTGTTAGGCCTGGTGACTAGAGAGTGGCCCAGGTGACTAGAGGTATGGGACAGGAGACTAGAGGTGTGGGCCAGGTGACTAGAGGTGTGGGCCAAGTAATTAGAGGTGTGGGCCTGGTGGTTAGAGGTGTGGGAGTGGTGACTAGTGGTGTTAGGCCTGGTGGTTAGAGGTGTTAGGCCTGGTGACTAGAGAGTGGCCCAGGTGACTAGAGGTATGGGACAGGAGACTAGAGGTGTGGGACAGGTGACTAGAGGTGTGGGCCTGGTGACTAGAGGTGTTAGGACTGGTGACTAGAGGTGTGGGACAGGTGACTAGAGTTGTGGGCCTGGTGACTAGAGGTGTGGGCCAGGTGACTAGAGGTGTTAGGCCTGGTGACTAGAACGTGGGCCAGGTGACTAGAGGTGTGGGCCTGTTGACAAGAGGTGTGGGCCAGGTGACTAGTGGTGTGGGCCTGGTGACTAGAATGTGGGCCAGGTGACTAGAGGTGTGGCCAGGTGACTAGAGGTGTTAGGCCTGGTGACTAGAATGTGGGCCAGGTGACTAGAGGTGTGGGCCTGGTGACTAGAGGTGTTAGGCCTGGTGGTTAGAGGTGTGGGCCTAGTGACTAGAGGTGTTAGGCCTGGTGACTAGGGTGTGGGCCAGGTGACTAGAGGTATGGGCCTGTTGACAAGAGGTGTGGGCCAGGTGACTAGTGGTGTGGACAGGTGACTAGAAGTGTAAGGCCTGGTGACTAGAATGTGGGCCTGGTGACTAGAGGTGTGGGCCAGGTGACTAGAGGTGTGGGCCTGGTGACTAGAGGTGTTAGGCCTGGTGGTTAGAGGTGTGGGCCAGGTGGGCCAGGTGACTAGAGGTGTTAGGCCTGGTGACTTAGAGGTGTGGCCAGGTGACTAGAGGTGTTAGGCCTGGTGACTAGAGGTGTGGGCCAGGTGACTAGAGGTATGGGCCTGTTGACAAGAGGTGTGGGCCAGGTGACTAGTGGTGTGGGACAGGTGACTAGAAGTGTAAGGCCTGGTGACTAGAATGTGGGCCTGGTGACTAGAGGTGTGGGCCAGGTGACTAGAGGTGTGGGCCTGGTGACTAGAGGTGTTAGGCCTGGTGACCGGAGTGAGGCCTGGTGGTTAGAGGTGTGGGCCTGGTGACTAGAGGGTGGGCCAGGTGACTAGAGGTGTGGGCCAGGTGACTAGAGGTGTGGCCTGGTGACTAGAGGTGTGTAGGCCAGGTGACTAGAGGTGTGGGCCAGGTGACTAGAGGTGTGGGCCAGGTGACTAGAGGTGTTAGGGCCTGGTGACTAGAGGTGTGGGCCAGGTGACTAGAGGTGTGGGGCCAGGTGACTAGTGGTGTGGGCCTGGTGACTAGAATGTGGGCCAGGTGACTAGAGGTGTGGCCAGGTGACTAGAGGTGTTAGGCCTGGTGACTAGAATGTGGGCCAGGTGACTAGAGGTGTGGGCCTGGTGACTAGAGGTGTTAGGCCTGGTGGTTAGAGGTGTGGGCCAGGTGACTAGAGGTGTTAGGCCTGGTGACTAGAGGTGTGGGCAGGTGACTAGAGGTGTGGGCCTGTTGACAAGAGGTGTGGGCCAGGTGACTAGTGGTGTGGACAGGTGACTAGGGGTGTAAGGCCTGGTGGTTAGAGGTGTTAGGCCTGGTGACTAGAGGGTGGGCCAGGTGACTAGAGGTGTGGGACAGGTGACTAGAGGTGTGGGCCTGGTGACTAGAGGTGTTAGGCCTGGTGACTAGAATGTGGGCCAGGTGACTAGAGGTGTGTGCCTGGTGACTAGAGGTGTGGGCCAGGTGACTGGAGGTGTGAGCCTGGTGACTAGAGGTGTGGGCCAGGTGACTAGAGATGTTAGGCCTGGTGACTAGAATGTGGGCCAGGTGACTAGAGGTGTGGGCCTGGTGACTAGATGTGGGGCCAGGTGACTAGAGGTGTGGGCCTGGTGACTAGAATGTGGGCCAGGTGACTAGAGGTGTTAGGCCTGGTGGTTAGAGGTGTTAAGCCTGGTGACTAGAGGGTGGGCCAGGTGACTAGAGGTGTGAGTCAGGTGACTAGAGGTGTTAGGCCTGGTGACTGGAGGTATTAGGCCTGGTGGTTAGAGGTGTGGGACTGGTGACTAGAGTTGTTAGGCCTGGTGGTTAGAGGTGTTAGGCCTGGTGACTAGAGGGTGGGCCAGGTGACTAGAGGTGTGGGACAGGTGACTAGAGGTGTGAGTCAGGTGACTAGAGGTGTTAGGCCTGGTGACTAGAATGTGGGCCAGGTGACTAGAGGTGTGGGCCTGGTGACTAGATGTGGGGCCAGGTGACTAGAGGTGTGGGCCTGGTGACTAGAATGTGGGCCAGGTGACTAGAGGTGTTAGGCCTGGTGGTTAGAGGTGTTAGGCCTGGTGACTAGAGGGTGGGCCAGGTGACTAGAGGTGTGAGTCAGGTGACTAGAGGTGTTAGGCCTGGTGGCTAGAGGTGTGGGCCTGGTGACTGGAGGTATTAGGCCTGGTGGTTAGAGGTGTGGGCCTGGTGACTAGAGGGTGGGCCAGGTGACTAGAGGTGTGGGCCTGGTGACTAGAGGTGTTAGGCCTGGTGACTAGAGGGTGGGCCAGGTGACTAGAGGTGTGGGCCTGGTGACTAGAGGTGTTAGGCCTGGTGACTAGAGGGTGGGCCAGGTGACTAGAGGTGTGAGTCAGGTGACTAGAGTTGTTAGGCCTGGTGGCTAGAGGTGTGGGCCTGGTGACTGGAGGTATTAGGCCTGGTGGTTAGAGGTGTGGGCCTGGTTACTAGAGGTGTTAGGCCTGGTGACTAGAGGGTGGGCCAGGTGACTAGAGGTGTGAGTCAGGTGACTAGAGGTGTTAGGCCTGGTGGCTAGAGGTGTGGGCCTGGTGACTAGAGGTGTTAGGCCTGGTGGTTAGAGGTGTGGGCCTGGTGACTAGAGGTGTTAGGCCTGGTGACTAGAGGGTGGGCCAGGTGACTAGAGGTGTGGGCCAGGTGACTAGAGGGTGTTCCAGGTGACTAGAGGTGTGGGCCTGGTGACTAGAGGTGTTAGGCCTGGTGACTAGAGGTGTGGACAGGTGACTAGAGGTGTGGGCCTGGTGACTAGAATGTGGGCCAGGTGACTAGAGGTGTGGGCTTGGTGACTAGAGGTGTGGGCCAGGTGAGTAGAGGTGTGGGCCAGGTGACTAGAGGTGTGGTCCAGGTGACTACAGGTGTGGGCCTGGTGGCTCCAGGTGTGGGCTTCTTCTGAGGCGATCAGACAGGGGTAGGGACTAGATGATGCTGCGCTCTGTGAATGTGCGGACCCAGTGCACTGTGCACTCTGGGTGACGTCACGGCTCTGGGTTGTCCTGCAGGGCTTTAGCAGCACTCCTCCATCGTCCAGGAGCACTCGGGAGGTCCAGTGAACCCACCCAACCCCAGAGCCCAGGGCAAGCCCTCTCTTGCCTCTGATGCTTGCCGGAGAGGTGGGTCCGGCTCCCCTCCTCCCTGTCCGTGCTCAGCTCCCTGGGAGGGTCCTGGCAGCCCCCACCATGCCCTGCTCGCAGCCAGAACCTTTCTTACCAACAATGGCATCTGGTGGCTGCTGGCCAGCACACGGATTGTGTTCCGACCTGCCCGGCCTTGCTGGGGAGGACAAGCCAGGCTGACAAAGCCCAGAGGAGTGACTTGCTGTGCCCAGGCCACAGCTCTGGTGGCAGAGCCCAGCTTGGAACTTAGTCTCTGGCCTTTCCAGGGTGTGGGCACTGATACTGTAAAGACTGCCTCCACAGAGCCCAGTCAGTGTGGCCTCAGCTGTCAGTCCTGTGCCTCCACAGAGCCCAGTCAGTGTGGCCTCAGCTGTCAGTCCTGTGTCTCCAGAGAGCCCAGTCAGTGTGGCCTCAGCTGTCAGTCCTGTGTCTCCAGAGAGCCCAGCCAGTGGGCCTCAGTTGGTGTTGCCTGTGCTGTCCTACATGGCTGGTGACACGCTGGATGAAACTGGCCCCCTGCCACCAACTCCTGTCTACCTTGACGGAAATGCTAAAAAATGAGGACGATTCTCAGAGGGAAGGGCAAGTCTGCCCGCTGAGCTTCCAGAGGGGGAGGCGGGCCTGTGAGCGCGGGTCCTGCGGCTCCGCAGCCACCTGCGTCTGCACACGGCCATGCCCGAGGTTCTGTGGCAGGTGGTGGTGGCAGTGTTCGCCCGTGAGCTGTTTAGGACTCGGGATTGGCAAGAAGTACCTGTTAAGTGTCTAGAGCACTGGGTTGTGCTGGAACTCTGTCCTACGCCAGAACTCTGGCTCCTGTGCTCTCTCCTGCTGCAGGGGACCTGGGACACAGACACCACACCTCAGGGAGGCTGGAGCACCCCTCGCTGCACCTCCTACGTGGAGACGGACGTCTCTGACAGCAAGGGAAAGCATCCTGCTGGCATTTCGGTCTCACCCCAGGGCGGATGTGCAGGAATCCTCTTAATCTCTGAGCAGCTCAGGAGAATTGAGTGGAGCTGCCCTACCTACTGGCAGATGCGGATCTAATACTTTAATAATCAGCCCTGCACTTCTAAGCCACCTTTCAGGGGCAGTCCACACGTTCCTTCCAAACAGCAATTTAATTAATGCTCACACAGCCAGAGCTCTGGGTAAACATGGTGACCCGCCCCGGCCCGTGGCTCCGGGACGGCCGTCATCTCAGGAGGAGGCAGACCCCGGCTCCACAGAAGGTGGGACGCTGGGCTCTGGGTCGGGGGCCTTGCCCCTCCCTCCCAGCCCACTCCTGCCTCTGAGAGAGCAGCGGCCAACAGCTGGGTCTCCAGAGGAGCCCTCTAGAGCCCTAGCCATGACCCAAGGGCTTGGCCCACACCTGTCGCCATGGAGGCCGAGAAAGGAGAGCAGATGGCATGCACTGAGGCCAAAGGATGACCTCGAGGCTGGGCAGGGAAAGTGAAGGCTGAAATGAGCCGAGAGAGGACCCAGGAGCTGAGTGGGTGGAGCCACAGAAAGGAAGAGATCCCTGGAGCTCTCGCCATGGGGCCTGTGGAGCAGGGACCTGGGACAGTGGGGAGGGAGGGAGGGAGGGAGGGCCTGCAGAGCAGGGACCTGGGGACAGTGGGGGGAGGGAGGGCCTGCGGAGCAGGGACCTGGGGACAGTGGGGAGGGAGGGAGGGAGGGAGGGAGGGAGGGCCTGCAGAGCAGGGACCTGGGGACAGTGGGAGGGAGGGCCTGCGGAGCAGGGACCTGGGGACAGTGGGGAGGGAGGGCCTGCGGAGCAGGGACCTGGGGACAGTGGGGAGGGAGGGAGGGAGGGAGGGCCTGCAGAGCAGGGACCTGGGGACAGTGGGGAGGGAGGGGAGGGAGAGAGGGAGGGCCTGCAGAGCAGGGACCTGGGGACAGTGGGGAGGGAGGGAGGGAGGGAGGGCCTGCAGAGCAGGGACCTGGGGACAGTGGGGAGGGAGGGCCTGCGGAGCAGGGACCTGGGGACAGTGGGGAGGGAGGGAGGGAGGGCTGCAGAGGGAGGGCCTGCAGAGCAGGGACCTGGGGACAGTGGGGAGGGAGGGCCTGCGGAGCAGGGACCTGGGGACAGTGGGGAGGGAGGGAGGGAGGGAGGGAGGGCCTGCAGAGCAGGAACCTGGGGACAGTGGGGAGGGAGGGCCTGCGGAGCAGGGACCTGGGGGCAGTGGGGAGGGAGGGAGGGAGGGCCTGTAGAGCAGGGACCTGGGACAGGGCGGGAGGGAGGGAGGGAGGGCCTGCGGGGCAGGGACCTGGGGACAGGGCGGGAGGGAGGGAGGGAGGGAGGGAGGGCCTGCGGGGCAGGGACCTGGGGACAGGGCGGGAGAGGGAGGGAGGGAGGGCCTGCGGGGCAGGGACCTGGGGACAGGGCGGGAGGGAGGGAGGGAGGGAGGGCCTGCTGAGCAGGGTCCTGGGACAGGGCAGGAGGGAGGGAGGGAGGGCCTGCACAGCAGGGACCTGGGGACAGTGGGGAGGGAGGGAGGGAGGGCCTGCTGAGCAGGGACCTGGGGGCAGTGGGGAGGGAGGGCCTGTAGAGCAGGGACCTGGGGACAGGGCGGGAGGGAGGGCCTGTTGGCTACTTCCTCCCTGGTCCTGCTAGCCCTGGCTGCACAGGGTGGGTGCCGCCACAGGAGCAGCAGGCAGCTGAGCCCCTGGAGGAGCAGTGAGCCCAGGCCCTGCCTGTCACCCACAGGTCCCTGCCGGCTCGGAGTCAGAGCTGCGTGGCTTTGGAGTTCCTAGAGGAGGAGAGCACACAGGGAGACCAACCAGGGAGGAGCAGCCAGTGGGGGCAGCGGCCCTCAGGCTGGTGTCCCCGTGGCCAGGCTCTAGGTCGGCCTCTGCCTTGCACGCACCGCGTTCACCCCCAGCGGTCCTGTGGAGGGGCTCCCGCGCCTGCTTGCAGATGTAGGGACCAGAGCCGCCTGAGCTGCGGGTGGGCCTCCACAGCCTGGGTGTTTCTGGGGGCCTGGGCCCTGTGGGTGGAAGGCCTCGCAGACACCAGGCTGGCAGCAGCAGGGTCCTGCCCGCAGCCGCAGCCCTTTCCCCTGAGGAGAGGGAATTTGTCTCGATTTTTGGTTCAGCTGAAACCCAGTAAGAAGAAAAGCGCCAGTTCACCGGGCAGCTGGGTGTCGTGAACTTGGTCTTTGCTGGTGCTGTGTGGGCTTTGGGGACACAGTTGTGATGAAGCCAAGCGAGCCGTCGCCTGCTGGGAGTGCGGACCAGGCAGGGAAGACAGGCCCAGACACGGGGGGAGAGGGGCAGGGGAGCCCACGGCGGGAGAGGAGCCAGGACCTGGGCCACCTGAGCTGACACTCCTCCTCCTGACCTCTGAGACCTCAGCTGGGCAGCACCAGCATCCGGCTCTAGGGCTACCGGGGGTCGTGGCCAACCCCGACACCTCCGGGGAGATTCAGGGTTCTGTAGTGATAGATGTCCCCGTGCTGTGACCTGGGAAGCAGCTTTCATGGGAACTGAAAGCAGAATCTAGTAGACAATGAAAGACAAAAATGATGTTTGAACTGAGTGTCAGGGAGAAACTGGTTTGCTGGAAGAGCAGCAGAAAGGTGCAGGAATGTGCACGCACACACACACATGCACACGCACACACACTCATCTGCATTCAGACCACATGAGAACAGGGGCCAGCTGTCACAGCTGTCACAGGCACTGGAGCTCCTGTGGCCTCAGCCACAGCGTCTGACACTGACAGCCAGGGCTCCCCGGTTCAAGCAGATCTAATTGTCTTGGGGTGGATTTCACCTCGCAGATGGCAACTAGAAAGTACCGACCTGCGTAACTCGCGGTCTCAACGCAGGGAGGGCGAAGGCTTGCCGGAACGGCGCCCAGAGCAGCCGGGCAGCCGCTGCGCCATCAGGCTTTGCGGTGGCCAGCGCCACACCCAGAGAGGCTGGATTATCATTTTACCCTTGGGCTCCTAGGACCTGGCACTGAGTCCCCAGAGAGACTCAGTGGCCACCAGCACGGCACCAGCAGCTCCTGGTCTGCTCCGCGCTGCCTTGCTCCTTCCCCCACGCCCTCTACCCACACGGCCTTGCCGAGGGGAGGCCCTGCAGGGGGGGTGTTGCTCAGGGGAACGGAGACCGGACCAGAGACGGCCCCCGCAGCAGACCAGGCTGGCTGTCACGTGGCGGCTCCAAGGCCAGGCTGGACGAGGAGGCCCGTCCCGCGACTGCTCCGAGTCCCACTCGTGCAGTGGGGGTGAAGACGCCCCGCCAGGTGTGCTGAATGAGCGACACACAGAAGACCCAGCACACAGTGCAGCCTCCTAAGTGCAAGTGTCTCCCACGTAGACCACGTGCCTGGGGAGGGGGGCAGCCCGAGAGTGCCCGTGACGTCAGGCTGCACGAGCACCTCGCACGTGATGGACAGGGCCGGCGTCGACGGGAGATCAACGGGCAAGTTGGTAACACCTGTGACGTGGGCGCGGGTTTCCGAGGGTGCACTTACAGCTTCCGGACTTTCTCCAACCAGCAGCAGGGCCGACAGCGCTGCTGTTTTTGAGGTGACCACAAACACTGAGTGTGAAGTAGGCGTATTGACTGTGCTCCCTGTCTGGTAATGCTGATTCAATGATATTGGGATTTCTGAATCGTCCTGTTCAACTTTGTTCAGTGAGGACGCAGCTGGGGCAGGTGCAGCCTTGGAGTGTCCTGCCCCTTGCACACTGTGCTGGCTTTGGGTGTGTAGAGGGACAGCGCAGCCTCCTTGTGCCCGTGGCTAGGCCCTGGCCTGCCTCCCCATCTCTCATCATCTCTCCTTTCCATAGCCAAGATGTACTTCTGTTAGCACGGCTTTGTGCTGATGCCATCGTCCTGTGTTCTCCTCCCGCACTGTTGTGAGGTTTGGCTGAATCCACCCCTGCACGTGTCCCCCCGCTCCAGTGGTGCAGGCTGCAGGAGGAGGCAGGGTCCCAGGACCTGGACCAGCTTCGCGCAGCCAGCTCGTGTTCTGGGCAAGCTGCCGGACAGGTCAGAGCTCCCGAAGCGTCCTGCGAGCCCTTTCCAACCAAACCCCTGAACGCTGGCGCAGAGCACAGGCCCAGGAGAGCGGGTCTGTGCGCACGTGCACGAGTGACCCCTTGCTCTGAGCACGCACTGAGCCTCACAGCTCGGGACAGTCCTTGCCGGAAAACTGAGGGCAGTGACCAACACGGCAGCAGCCTGCTGAGCGTGACAGAGGTGGCGTTCCCTTCACGTAACATCCCTTGGGATGAGGGTCCTATGGAGGGTATTTGGGGCAATGTTGGGTCTTATGAAATAAATGCTGCCCAAATTCTCTTGGCTGTCACTGGGGCCCTGGGGCCCAGCTGGCTGGTTGGAGAATGTGCCTCATTCAAAAGTGCTGAGTCCTTAGCTCGGGTCTGTGTCCAGCTTGCTGTGGTCAGTGAGTGGCCGAGTGCTGGGCCAGGCTGGCTGACAGCTGCACAGCTGGGACTGTCACTGGCATGTATCGCATGTGCCTCGCGGAGCCCAGTCGAGCTCCTGGCTCTGCGCACCTGCTGCGGGCCTGGCGCTCCTCGGGCACAGGCAGCGGGTGGATGGCGGCGGGCACTCCATGTGCTGGACGCGAGCTCCTGCTCTGGGCTGATCTGGGGACTTTATGGAGGGACTTTCTGTGTGAGGGGCAGAGCTGCCTGCCATGTGCCCTGGTGTGGGGTGAAGCTAGCCCACAGGGCCACGGGGGCGCTGCTGCTTCCTGTCCCCTGCTACGCGAGCACCGTTCCCTGGGGAACCTGCAGGTCTACTTCCTATATGTTCTTCGAGGTTTGGGACATCTGAGGATTCAGTGTGCCACTTTCTGTAAGTGCCTAGTTTTCTGAAAGTGTCATCCTAACGGAAGCAGCTGTTTGTTACTTGTGTTGGTTCATAAGCTCCCATCCTTAGAGCCAGGCCTACTGCTCATAGCTCTGGTCTGCGTCATGCACATAGAGACGCGCACACAGTGTGCTCTCCGTGCAGAAGTCAGGGGTAGCGCCGTAGACAAGTCCAGCTCCAAACATACCGCCCTATGCGACAGTAGGCAGCTTTGATTCTTGTCACAAATATTTTTGCCACGAAATAACAAAAATCTTTCTTTTTCTTTTGTTCTCTGTCTTTCAGATACCAGTTAAACTCATGGCAGAAAATGCAGCTGATCACTTTCTGATCAGAGGCTGGTGCCTGCTGTGGTCACCTCACTGCCCTGCTAGCTGTCACTGTGGCAGAAGGGAAGGGACAGCAGGATGGGGGATGGAAGGACCTGAGTCAGCCACTGGTCACTGAGTGACCCCCGGGCTGGACGGGTGAACTTCACAGCAGCTCACATGAGCCTGAGGTTGCAGGCCTAGCAGAGGCCTCCCCTGGTGCCTCCTGCACGCTGCTCCCTGTTCCAGGGAGCAGACGCTGTGGTCAGTGAAGAGGTGCTTCCCGAGGGCAGCCGCCCTGCCCGGAGGCCTGAGCTAGTGGTGGCCTGCACGCTGTCCAGGGCCCTGGACCTCCTTCAGCGAGCTGACTTTAACGTCCTCCATTGAAACAAGACTTCAGGGCAGAATCGTTCTGTCAGTTTTTCTGGTTCCCACATATGAGGCGAGCTTCGGTGCTCTGCTGGAAAGATGCGCCTGTGTCCAGCCGCAGGCTCGGGGCCCTGCCGTCTCACCGTGGGCTCTGCCTGGCCCCTCAGCCGCCTGCTCGGGCCTCAGCACCGCGTCCCCGCTGGGGCTCCTGGGCTCCCGGCAGTGACGCGCGGCCTCTGCTGTCCCTGGTCACCTTCACTGCGTTCGCTGCACTACCACATTCTCATTTTTTACGTATCATATGGAAACCCGCAGGCCGGACGGCTGAAGCCGGGTGGAGCCAGAGGGCCAGGTCCCATCAGCGTGGACTTTGCTTCCTCTTTAAGCTGGCCGTGCCACTTCCTCATGGATGGGCTGCGTGCAGCAGTTCTGAAGCACAGCCCAACCCTGCTCCGTCTGCATCTGCCCAATCCTGGTGTTGTCTCCCCAAGCCGACGGCCCCCGACTCTGATGCTGGGATAGGCTGAACCTGCGCGGTGGCCCTCGGGCTTCCCAGGCACACGGTCCTGAGGACGTGCATTCAGTGGAGCTCAACTTCAAAGCTGTGTGCATGAAGAACCCAGACACAGACTTCCACGTGGAAACACACACGCTGGAAGCCACCAGTGGTCTCTCCGGGGGGCACGGGGAGGGCTCTGATCCTTTGAGAAGGGGCTCAGCAGTGAGGAGGACGCGCCTCGGCCGCCCTGAGCACAGCAGCACCGCCTTGGTTCCCTGGCGACTGACCTGTGACAAGGTGACAGCCTGCGTGCTCACAGCAGCGCACTGCCATGCTGTGGGACATTAGCATGCACATTCGCATAAATTTACATGTAACATGCATCTCACCCAGCTCCAAAATCTGCATGCTGGACGGTTTTGTAAAAGGTCGTGTGACCTATTGCAATTTTATTCAAACTCAATGTTCAGAACAAAATACACGAATCAAAACAAAAATCTAGACCAATCGATAGCGTGCCTGATCAGGATGGAGACAGGCAGAGCCTCTGCAAGAGGGAGGGGTCCAGACGGTGGCGCCGCCCCGTGGTCAACAGCAAGGTCAGCGGGAGCCGGTCCCCAGCCACTGACGGGCTGCTCAGGGGCACTGACTGAGTGCCGCTGGGGCTGTGCTCCGGTCAGGCTTCAGGCCTGTGGTCATTCAGTCATTGTCATTGCGTAAGTGGACGTGGCATGGACACTGCTGTCCCATTGTTGAGACGCTGCGAACATGGGTGCTCTCGTAGGCCTCCAGAGCACGCCCTGGTCTCCTCCAAGCTGACCCTGTTGATGACAGGCGTGTGGGAGAGCTTTGGGGTCTGTGCGCCCAGGTCCTGCTTCTGCCTGCGTTAGGATACGAGGACGGGGCACTGGGGAGCTCTGGCCACGACCAGGCAGGAGACAGGAGGGACAGGTGGAGGCAGTGAAGGACAGGCCTCCCGGAGGCCTGCGCAGGCTGTGGGGTTGGCCAGGTGAGGGAGGACCAAGCTGTTCCAGGGGAGGGAGTGGTATCTGAACACCGCAGCAATAGCGTGGGCCGGCCAGCTCCTCTCTGCCCACTGCACGCTCATGCTGGTAAGAACCCTCCTCGGGCCTCACCATGTCCTGTGCCAGGAATGCCCAGCCTGCAGGGAGGGCCGACCTGACCCGAGGGCCGTGCAAGCCTCTGCAGGCCTGCAGCAGCCGGAGGGGAGGAGCCCTCTGTGAGGCAGGAGCCCGCAGTGCCGACACGCGGCCTCAGCGCACCTGGGGGCCCCGGCGGGCAGCCCTCCTCACGGGGACGCCCTGCACAGGTGAATTGTGCCTGTTGTAAAATGATCCAGGTTGTATTCCATAATCTAGAAACTTCACAAATGATCTTCAAAATCACTAATGGAAGAGTTTGCATAGAGACAGTCGCTGGCATTGGTCAGCGGTCTGTGCACCTGTGTGGACCAGGTGTGTGCTTGTCATGGACAGCTAACGCAAACGCAGGCAGCCTGGCCGCGGCCCACTGGGCCGATGTGCAGCCACGCCTACCGCACCCCCCACCTTCTGCCCACTGATGGACAGACAGGGTCCAGGATGGGCTCGTCCCTGCCGGAGTGCGCCACAGCAGCCCCACAGGCAAAGCGGGCACGCTTCAAACACGGCACCGGTGCGCAGCTCGGCCCCGAGGCGACGGGTCTTGGCTTAGCCTGCAGCTCACCTGGCACGTGTTCTCTGCCTCTATCTGCACGAGTCCAGTACCTACCTGCCGCTGTTGCTCCGGGTGCCGAGGGCGCAAAAGCACGCGTCAGAAAGCTCAACGGACTCAACTCCTGCTCCAACAGGCACCAGTGAGGCGGAGGGTCCGGCTTTGTGAGGCATGCGTCTGTGAAGGAGTGACAGGTGTGGGTGCCTCCAGCCAGATGTGGAGACCAGCTCCTGAATCTGGGGAACCTGGCTGCAAGCGTGCCGTGGGAGGGTCTGTGCTGACCCTCGCCCCCGTCAGCCCCGCGCCGGGCACCGTGGCTGCGCCTCTGCTTCGCCCCTGCCCAGGATGGCTGCGAGGCCAGTGCTCGCGCAGCTGCAGCTGCGTCGCTCTTCACCTCTCTGGACGGGTCACGCGGATCACGTCTGCACGGAATCTGTCCAGAGCGTGGTGTCTGTGCCTCCGCGCGAGGACCCAGGGCCCTCTCTGCTCCCGAGCGCCTCGCCTTGTTGGAGCCACGAGCCTCCACGCCCAGTTCCGGAAGGAGCCCGCCGGCTCTCATCACCCCAACGGGCCTTCTTCAGGAGCCAGAGCTCGCGTCTCCACGGATTCAGCAACGTGGCGTGTCAACGTCATTGAGCCTGGACACCTTCGCCTTAGGACCGGCCCTTGTTCCCAGGACCCGTGGGCTGCTGGGCACAGACAGTGCGGTCTCGCCGGGAAGCGTCTCACAGTGGACACGTCACGGTCTCTCACCTCCAGTCCTCGCTGTTCGCTGAGCTGCTGATTAGACACCCTTTCTGTGAGTTCTACGTCGTGTGGCCACGGGGGTGAAGGAGCTCAGACAGAGCGTCAGGACCACAACCTCACACTGGACCTCACTTGCTCCAGCGCGGCCACCCTGGCCCACAGCATCAGGCTGAAGCTGCAGGTCCTGGTGTCATGGGTCTTCCGTGTTTCCAGCGTGTGAACCAACGACTGCCCAGAGAAGCAGTCAGCCGTCCTTGCTGAAGGGACAGAATGGACGTGTCTTCCCCAGTGTCCACGGGTGGTGGGGCGCTTCATGCTTCACGCCTCTGACTCGGGCTGCACCTTCACAGTCCCCGGTGACAAGCCTGTGAACGTTCTGTGCACAGCCTTGATGCACTCCACACACAGGCTTCACTAAACAAGCAGTCAATCAGCCAGACCTCGACTCCCTAGCTGCTGGAAGAGGAAGGCTTACCATTTGAAGGAAAGCTGGACCAACATGGAGATGTGGGTTGCTCAGGATGAAGAGGGTGGATGGATAAAGAGAGCACAGGGCTTTGAACCCGGGCGGGCTCTCCCCGCATCGGACGGGAGCTCCGGGCGGAGATGACGGCTCTGATGGGACTCAGTGCTCCGGGCTCTCAGGCCGGGCTTCTCGTGCCACTCCTGGGCCGCCGTCGCTCTTTGTGAGCACACACGCGTGCAGCACGTGCTGTGCTTGGACCTGGCACCCCCAGAGCCTTGTGCGCTTGGAGGTGGGGCTTTTGGGGGGCGACAGGATCTGGTCTTCATGGCTTGATTCACAATGGCCCAGGGACTGAGGGCACGGGGGTCCAGCTGCAGGAAGGGCCTGTCTTCTCCCTGGCCCTTCTCTCTCTGCCTCCTGGCCACGTGAGCTGAGCACCTTCCTCCGCCATGCCCTGCCACCTCCTCAGTGCAGAGGCGTGCAGCGGAGCTGGCCACGCGAGCCTTTCCTGCTGAGAGGGGCTCTTGGGTCTCTGGTCACAGTGGCAAAAAGCTGACCCCATGGTGGAGGGTGACCAGGTCTACTGGTCAGAGAAGGAGCCAGAAGGGCTGCCGGGACAGTGGTGGCTTGATGAAGGGGTGTGACAAGGAGGAGACCAGGGCTGTCACTCATATCCAGCTTCAGAGAGCGAGGAGGGACGTGGCATGACAAGGTGACGGAGAGGACAGCGATGGGGAGCCGGGCGCTGTGCTGCCGCGAGTGGGCGGGGGCGCGGGCTCCGGCCGTCTTCACCAGGAGCTGCCTGCTGGTGTCGCGTGTGTCCCTCGCTGCAGTCTGTTCTGAGCGGGTCTGTCCTTAGTCTGACGCCGTGAGGAGACCTCTGGGCCCCTGGACGTGCTTGAGGGCCGTGCGCCCCACCCGTCAGGTGAACCCACGTGTTCTGACAGCCTCGTGACAGTGTCTGCCTGGGACGTTTCCTGGGCGGCAGGAGGAAGTCGGGCCAGGAGGCACACAGATGGAGCTGTGTGGCTGAGGCTTCAACCCGGCTCGAGCACGGTGCCCCCAGAGGCCACGTGAGGCACGCCTGCTGCCGAGGGCCGTGGCCGGATCCCGGTGTCCTGAGAGTGAGCAGACCCAGCGTGCGTGGTGCAGGGCAGCCGCTGCTGCTCGGGCAGGACCGCCAACCACACGCACCTTCTCCACGCTGTCAAGTGGGGAGTCGGCTCTCCTGGAGGAGACTGGAACATGCTCCTATCACAGTCCTGGGCTACTTTTTGGGGAAAAGAGGAAGCGTGATATTTCAGGGACAGCCTTGGTGTTTATTCTCCGTCACCCTGAAGAGTGAGCTGCGGTGGTGGGCTGGTTCCTTAGGGACTTCCTTCTGGGACCAATCCCCTTCCTTACATCAATGCTACGCACACGTCCCTCCGTGAGTCACCGATGTGTCTGCACTTGTGGAACGACTGGTGCTGATGCTCTCCGCACAGTGACAATGAGCTAGGGACGGCGGCCCTTGGGTCGTCCTGCCACTCACCGCGTGGCCTGCTCGGGGCTGAGCGCACTCTGAGGCAGGCATCTGCGGGAGGCGGCGAGCTCGCTGGGCCCAGAGCGTGCGCGAGAACACTCGCCGCTGGCGCAGTGGCGCCTGGCTCCCGGCAACATGGCCTCTGGAGCCACACTGAGGCTGGGGAGAGGGGCACGGATGGCGGCACAGGCGCACTGTCCAGGACTGTGGCATTGCCACATTGGGTTTAGTGAAGGGCACTAAAAACCCAGCAGAAAAGTCCTCACTGGGAGCCAGAGGCTGCCTTCCCTCAAGGACTGTCCTCCCGTGGCCAGCTGGGGAGGACGGGGCTGTGGGGACTGTGCTGGACCTGACCAGGCGCGGTCAGGCTGTAATCGGTCTAGTCCTGGCGGGACTCCGGCCCCCCGTCGCCGGTTCTTTATGGACATTCTGGAAAGAAGACACGGCCTGGGACTGCCCCTGCCTCCCGCCTGAGCAGGGCTGGACGTCCAGCACCGAGCTTCAGGGCAACCCTGCTCTGCTGGCTGCCACCCTGGACCTTCCCGCAGGGACTCTGACTCGGGGAGCTCGCGGAGAGACGGGCGCCACTGTGTGGAGGTTCTCACGGGAGCCGCTCGTGGGGCCTTGCCCGAGCCTCGGCCTCACCAGCAGCCGCGCTCTGGCGCCCTGGGCAGGGTGCGTGTCTCAGTGCTCGGTGGCATCGCATCTCAGTCAGTCTCCAAAGAACCCTCAGAGTGGCCATTCAGAAATGACCCTCCTGACACACGTCATGTTTGGTTCTATCTCTGTGCTCAAAGTCTCAACACTGCCAACTCAACTTGAGTCACATGATGTTGCTGCCTGAAGCGATGGCCGCTTGGAGCAATGAAGACGCGGGAAGAAGTTCAGAGGCGAGCTGGAGACAAACAGCTTTTTATCCTGATAACTTTTCTCTCTGGTTCTAACAACGACTAACACGCGCCACACACACCACCAAAATGGTGCTGACCTGATCAGCAATCTCGGCCAAGTCACTCGAGATCCCGGGCCAAGTCCCGCGAGATCCCAGGCCAAGTCTGGTGAAACTACGGAAGGCGACAATGCCCAAATCTCCATGGCCCATAGTCAACCGCAATTTAAGCCATCTCCCCAAACAGGGCTCCTACAACATGAGCCTAGTTTCTAGAAACCCTGCTCTAGTAACTTTGATTTATGTAAATACTACAGAAAATCCTGTGAGGTCGCTCGTTTTCTTACTGGTCATCCTCACTGGCAGAAATTCAAACAGGACTTCTGAACCAGCGAGGCCCGAGCTGGCCCCGCGGCCGGGCCTGTGTGCACGGCAGCTATAGGCGTGAAGAGTCCTGGACCCCGGGACTGGGCGGCACCTCTCACCAGCTGTGGCTCCTCTTTCTCGGAAGCACGACGGTGGCTGCCTGGGACTTGGGGCCTCCTGTACCACAGTTCCTCTCCTGTGGCCTCCCTTCACCTCCTGGGAAGCAGGACCCCAGGGCTGCCCTCTGCTGGCCTGGCGCCTGTGGCAGCAAGCTGGAGGGACACACGGCATCTTGCTCCAGGCTCTCCCCATGCTCTAAAGCCCTGCAGCTTTGAACGCAGCTCATGGGAGGCCAGCAGACACTCCTGGTGGCCCCCAAACCCAGGCAGCCGCCTCCCTCCTGAGGAGCTCGGCTCCTGGTTCCGTTACTGTCTCCAAACTGTCCTGAAGCACGGGTCGTGCACTGTGCCAGCGGCTCCTCCGAAGCCCTGGGTCCTCACCACTGCTTCCTGCCCTCCTGGTCCACCCTCGCTCCGCCCACCACCAGCGAGCTTGTGCCACTGCAGACGCAAGGCCCAGCTCCGCTCCAGCCTCCTGTCTCCCAGCTGCTCCCTACGCGCCCCGAATGAGCGGCCACACCAGGGCCAGCACCTGCTCAAGGCCCTGCCAGTGCTGGCTGACCACCCCACCCCACGCGCTCCCTCCTTTCTCATCCCACCCCTTGGGTGGTGTGGCTCTGCTGCTTGCTGCTCTGTGAGCCACCAGGGCCATCTCTCCTGTCCGCCTGTCCTGAGAAGAGCCGACCCTCAGTCTGAGGCGTGCTGCTGCCTCGGCCACAGGCCTGAAGTCAGCGTGCAGCTGCCACCGACCTCTACACAGGGCCAGGCCCCAGCAGGCCCGCTGCGCGTCCCAGCAGCGGGACGCGCCGCCCTCCTCCCGGCCCTCTGCATCTTCTCCCAGCCACACCAGCCCCAACTCCCACCTCCTCGCTCTCTGCAGATGGCCTCGCTTGCCATTTCATCAGGAAAACTGCGAGGATCAGAAGAGAACTCCCAGGCTACCTGTCCCCCAGCCCTGTTGGTCACTTCTGTCTTCTGGCTGGAGTAAATTGTCCCTACCCCTGTGAGCGGCCGGCCCTCCTGTGTGCAAGACATGCACAGGGACACCTTGCAGGTCCTGCCCTCACTCTGCCCACCATTCTGTCCTCTGGCTACTGGATCCCTCCAGAAAGTCACACGGCGCACTGAAGAGTGTGGTCTTTGGAGCCCAAGTGCCCATCTTAGACCCAGCTTGGCCATCACCAGTGTCCTTGAGGAGGGTGTCTGGCCTCTCTTGGCTTCACAGTCCTCATGCTCAAGGAGGGCACAGTGGCCGCCACCACTCAGTGCTCCCTAGGGGATAAGTGAGAGCGCCCACCCTCCGGCGGCAGTGCTGCTCGCCTGCTCTGCAGAGCTGCCCACTCTGTCTGGCCACTCTGCCCTCGCGAGCCTCTGCTCCTCCGGGCCTCTCTCACCCTCCCCCTGCCGCACGGCGTCCTTGCTTCTTGTGGCGCCCCTGGAGGGAGGCTTGTGCGGGGCGTCTTGCTCTGCAGCCACCACCTGGGTCAGGTCCTGCGCCCAGCAGGTGCCAGGAAGGCTGGTGGGAGGGAATGGCTATCTAGGCCCACAACACGTGCCCAGCTGTCCGCCCAGGAGGAAGATGAATGCTGACCCAAGAGTCCTCGGCCAGAGATGAGGCCAAGTCTGACCGAAGGAGCGGTGATGGGTCACCAGGGAAGACACCGTTCTTTCACGTTAGTGGATGAGTTCGATTAAATGAAACAGATTAGTAAGGAAAAGCCTCCAAAAGGTGATACGGCTCCATTCATGACTTATTAAGAATTTACTGGATGATATTCTAAAAGTGTTTTGTACCTGTTTGTTTCCATTAACATACAGACATTTCTGATAAGCCATGTTGCTTCATTCAGACACGAGCTCTCACGCACCACCAAAGCACCATTTATGATGGACAGGAACCACGGTGGGCTGGTGTCTGTGGTGGACAACCGAGAAGCATCGCCCAGTTTACATCACAATCACAACGTCGCACACCAAGCCCTCACGCAGAGCTGGAGTCATGATGAGCCCGAAGTGCTCCTGATGAGCTTTCCCAGTCTCTGCATATGCAGGACGCACAGTGCGCTAACTCCACGTGGGTCCCCCCACCCCAGATAACCACGACATCACGCACAGTGCGCTAACTCCACGTGGGTCTCCCCCACCCCAGATAACCACGACACCACGCACAGTGTGCTAACTCCACATGGGTCTCCCCCACCCCAGGTAACACGACACCACGCACAGTGCGCTAACTCCACGTGGGTCCCCCCACCCCAGATAACCACGACATCACGCACAGTGCGCTAACTCCACGTGGGTCTCCCCACCCCAGATAACACGACATCACGCACAGTGCGCTAACTCCACGTGGGTCTCCCCCACCCCAGATAACCACGACATCACGCACAGTGCGCTAACTCCACGTGGGTCCCCCCACCCCAGATAACCACGACATCACGCACAGTGCGCTAACTCCACGTGGGTCTCCCCACCCCAGATAACATGACATCACGCACAGTGCGCTAACTCCACGTGGGTCTCCCCCACCCCAGATAACCACGGAACCACGCACAGTGCGCTAACTCCACGTGGGTACCCCCACCCCAGATAACACGACATCACGCACAGTGCGCTAACTCCACGTGGGTCCCCCCACCCCAGGTAACCACGACACCACGCACAGTGCGCTAACTCCACGTGGGTCACCCCACCCCAGATAACACGACACCACCACGCACAGTGCGCTAACTCCATGTGGGTCCCCCCACCCCAGATAACACGACACCACGCACAGTGCGCTAACTCCACGTGGGTCCCCCCACCCCAGATAACACGACATCACTCACAGTGCGCTAACTCCATGTGGGTCTCCCCCACCCTAGATAACACGATATCACGCACAGTGTGCTAACTCCACGTGGGTCCCCCCACCCCAGATAACACGACATCACGCACAGTGCGCTAACTCCACATGGGTCTCCCCCACCCCAGATAACACGACATCACGCACAGTGGGCTAACTCCACGTGGGTCCCCCCACCCCAGATAACACGACATCACGCACAGTGCGCTAACTCCACGTGGGTCCCCCCCACCCCAGATAACACGACACCACGCACAGTGCGCTAACTCCACGTGGGTCTCCCCCACCCCAGATAACACGACATCACGCACAGTGTGCTAACTCCACGTGGGTCTCCCCCACCCCAGATAACACGACATCACGCACAGTGCGCTAACTCCACGTGGGTCTCCCCCACCCCAAGATAACTTGACATCATGCACAGTGTGCTAACTCCACGTGGGTCTCCCCCACCCCAGATAACATGACATCACGCACAGTGCGCTAACTCCACGTGGGTCTCCCCCACCCCAGATAACTTGACATCATGCACAGTGTGCTAACTCCACGTGGGTCTCCCCCACCCCAGATAACATGACATCACGCACAGTGCGCTAACTCCACGTGGGTCTCCCCCACCCCAGATAACCACGACATCACGCACAGTGTGCTAACTCCACGTGGGTCTCCCTCACCCCAGATAACACGACATCACACACAGTGCGCTAACTCCACGTGGGTCTCCCCCACCCCAGATAACACGACACCACACACAGTGTGCTAACTCCACGTGGGTCTCCCCCACCCCAGATAACACGACATCACACACAGTGTGCTAACTCCACGTGGGTCTCCCCCACCCCAGATAACACGACATCACGTACAGCGTGCTAACTCCACGTGGGTCTCCCCTCACCCTAGATAACACGACATCACGCACAGTGTGCTAACATCATGTGGTTCCATGATACCTTGACCCCAGGATGTCACGCACAGTGTGCTAACATCATGTGGTTCCATGACAGCTTGACCCCAGGATGTCATGCACAGTATACTATAACCACCAGTGACCCCAGGACATCATGCAGAGTGTGCTAACATCATGTGGTTCCGTGACCACCTTGACCCCAGGATGTCATGCAGAGTGTGCTAACATCATGTGGTTCCGTGACCACCTTGACCCCAGGATGTCATGCAGAGTGTGCTAACATCATGTGGTTCTGTGACCACCTTGACCCCAGGATGTCACCCTCAGTGTGCTAACATCATGAGGCTGCATGACCACCCCTGACCCCATGTGCATTAGATACAGTGTGGTCACTGTCACACTTTAGACATGAGGGGTCCCTCAAAATCTCCCATTGAGACAATGTAAGAATGTTCAGGGCTGGAGTTGTGGCGCAGTGGTAGAGCACTCGCCCAGCACATGTGCGGCCCTGGGTTCAATCCTCAGCACCACATAAAAATAACTAATAAAATAAAGGTATTGCATCCAACTACAACTAAAAAATAAATCTTAAAAAAATCCTGCCCCTACCCCTGCCTCTGTTTGGGTGCAAGCCCAGGATCTGTGAGCAAGGTGACGTCCCCAGCAGGCACCACCGACACATGGGCAGCTGCTGCCTCCGTTGCACTAACTGGCGCTCAGAGCTCGCAGGAAAATACACAAGTGGGAGGAGTTTCCACCGTGGACCAGAACCTGGTGGTAGTCAGCCCCACGTGAAGGAAGGGGACAGGCCGGCCAACGCCCGGTGCCTGGCACCACCTGAAGCAGTCCCCAGACTGATGCAACTAGGCTCTGAGCGAGAAGCCCATGAAGAATGAAGAAATCTGGCTTTTTTCTTTCTTAACTTCCTGCGAGTAAGATTCATGCAAGAAACCCCATTAGCACTCGCGAGAGTGTTTCGGTGTGTGCAGGAAGTGCCGGGTACCTGGAGACACCCCGAGACTCCGGGGAGGCGCCTCGTCACTGTGCAGACACCAGGGTTTCTGGGGCCGGCTTCCCACAGGCAGGTGGTGTGCCCGGAAGGGCTCAGCCTGCCCCTCGAGGGGGAGCAGCAGGACCTGGCACAGCGGCCTGGCGGGAGAGGCGGGGGGGGGGGGGGGGACAGCGCAGAGCCCAGGCCTGGGAAGTGCCCTGTGCCCCGCATCCAGTGGCAGAGATTGCCGTGGAGCCCCTCCTGCTCCCGACGGCACTCGGGACCTGCTGTCCTGGGGAGGGCCCTCTGCCCCTTCAGCCCCCCGGGGTTTTGGGAGGCCAAGCAGAGCTCTGTAAAGAAGTCTCCGGTCATCACCGGCCCTGCCCGAGAGCGAGCCGTGCCCATGCCAGAGCGGGCTACCTCTGCCCGAGCAGGAGCTGTGCCCCTGGCCCGGCCTTTGCCTGTGGGATGGGGTCTCCAGCACAGCTGTCTTCCCCTGGTGCCCGCTGTCTGTGCTGGCACCAGCAGCGCCACCCCGACTGCCTCCTGGGCATCCTCTGCTGCCTTGGCCAGCATCTGTGTGGGGCCCTCAGCGCCCACAGCCACCGTGGAGCTGTGCCTTTGGGGCCTTTGTAGACCTGGCAACTGGCTCGCTGGAGGGCTCTCCACGCGTGTGAACACGAACGTGCACGTCACACGTAGAGGCCCGCACGCTCAGCACAGCACCCTCGGGCACCGAGAGGTGGCCGTGAGAAGCAGCGCCTCCTCCGGGGACCAGGCTCTTCCCTCTGAGGCAGCCACCTGCTGCCTTGCCCGCTGGCCTGGCCACTGACAGGCCTCCAGTGCTGACAGGCTTGACTGTCACAGGACAGCAGGACACATACGTGGTCTGGCACCTGGAGAGTCCTGTTCAATGACATACCTTGGGACAGGGTGGGCTTGTAACATGTGCCCTAAAACCGCCAGAATGTCCCCATGACTTGAACACAGCGCAACGTGTCTGACCCGTGTCTTTCGGACGAGCGGCACTGCGGGCTCTGCCTCACGAGGCCCGGGGAAGCAGCCACACTTCTCCAAGGCGGCCACGAGACAGGTGCCATGCCAAGCCGGTCTTGCCTCCGCCGGGAGGAAATGCAGTGCTCGTCCTGACACGGCTGCTCAGGTGAAGCCGGGAAGCCTGCGTCAGGCTGGGACTGCTGGACCGGGTGAGGGCGCCGGCGCTGCCTGGCCCCGCGGGCCCTCTGCCCAGGAGGCGTGTCAGGCGGAGCGCCCGCAGGCAGGTGCGTCCTTCCCACGCGTGCCTGGCGCTGCTGGCGGTCACGCCACCTCAGCACTGTCTCGCAGCAGCACCGGCGGCGGGCTGGGGAACCAGGCTGGGAAGGGGAGCGAGCTGGGGTCTGTGAAGGGGACACCTGGGCTCTTGCTGGTGGGAACCACTGCACCTTCCCTGGGTCTTCCCGCACCTTTGCCTTTTCCGCTCGCTCACTCATGCGGTTTTGGGAAGTTCTTCTCTTTTCCACCCCTGAGTGTACTCTGGGCGGGTCTCCACATCTACAGAGCTCCCTGTGAGGTCAAGGCCAGTGTGGCTGTGCTGTGGACACTTAGAATGTGTGCAGGAGGCCAAGGAAGATGACTCCCTGGGGACAACTGCCCTGCCCCAAAGGCACCGCCAAGGCAGGGGCTGCGTGGTGATCACCCCAGAGCCGGGAGGGTCACGCACCACCAAGCCTTGTGTTCTTTGGCAGATATCTACAGAAACCTCTCTGAGCAAGGCTCAGAATCTTGAAGTTTCTTTTTTGGTGTAGAAAATTTGAAAGTTCTAAACATTACCTTTTTGTGATAAAATTTGGTCAACTACGCATAAAGGAACTATTGGTGTAAGCAGAGATTCCTGCAGCTGCGGCCATGGGAGGCGTTGCTAGGGATTCAAGCAGGACGTCCCCCGACACACTCGGTGAGTCTGCAGGACCAGAGGCACAGTCTCTCTGCCCAACAAAAGCTAAGAGCAAGTGTCAGTGTTTGGAGGTGGGGTGTCCCCCATTAGTTGCGTGTGAGACAATGCAAGAAGGTTCCGAGGAGAAATGGCTGGGTTGTAAGAGTCATAACTCAATCAGTGAATCAATCCCCTGAGAGACTGACTGAGTGGTAATGGAAGTGGTGGGTGTGGCGGGAGGAGGTGGGCACGGGGCGTGGCTGGGGGCATGGTCGCATCTGGAGAGTGGGGTCCCTGCTTCCCTGGCCACACTCTCTGCCATGATGCTCAGCCTCACCTCGAGCCCTGAGCAATGGAGCTGGACGTCAGTGGACTAGAACCTGTGAAACCGTGAGCCCTCAAATAAACTCCTCCTCCTCTACTGTTGTGCTGGTCGGGTCCTTAGTCACTGTTGCCACCTGAAGCGATGGCCGCTTGGAGCACCGACGCCGCGGGAAGAAGTTCAGAGGCGAACTGGAGACAAACAGCTTTTTATTCTGATAACTTTTCTCTCTGGCTCTAACAACGACTAACACGCACCACACACCACCAAAAAAATGGCGCAGACCCGATCAGCAATCTCGGCTCAAGTCACTCGAGATCCTGGGCCAAGTCCCGTGAGACTACAGAAGGCGGCAATGCCCAAATCTCCATGGCCCATAGTCAACCGCAATTTAAGCCATCTCCCCAAACAGGGCTCCTGCAAGTCACAACAGCGAAAAAAACTGACTAAAACACCAAGGAAAGGGCACGACTCTTCCCAAGAGCTACTGTGAAAACGGCAGACAAGGCCAGCACTGGTCAGACCAGATGGTTTCCCAGGAAAGCCTGCAGGACGCAGATCGCTTCCCTGCACAGGTTTTATCAGGAAACATGTCTCCAGGGAAGTTTCAAAGGTGCAGGCATGGGGTGTGTTGGAGCTGGCCAGGCCTGCAGAAGCCCACACCCAGCACCACGTGGTGACAGGCAAGCAGTGTCTGCTCGGTGTGCTTTTGCTTTTGTCCTGAGACGTGATGTTCAACACCGTAGCCAGCCATGGCACACTCCACTACCCTTCTCCCCACCCCCAAAGCAACATGCAAATGAGCCTGAGCAGCTCAGGAGAGGCACCACTGCCTGCTGCTTCTGCACATCTGAATGGGCAGCTTCAGCTGAACGAGGGTCTCTCAGTGTCTGAGGGTTAGTAAGGTGCCCTGGTTGCACGTCCAGGGACCTGGGAGGAGGGGCCTCTGTGCTCTGAGGCTAGTGCTGGAAAGCCACGTCGGCCAGGAGTGCCTGTGGCTGGGGTGCGGAGGCACTGCAGGAGCCCACCTCACACCCCCAGAGGGACTGTGTCCTCCATGCACACCAAAGGTGGTGTATACACTGCAGTCGGAGCCGGCACTGCGGCCAGAACGCGTCCTAGTGCTCCCTGCCTGGCGTGGCCCAGGTGGACCCTCTGGAGCACTTGACTGCCCTGGACCCGAGTTCCCACTGTGATGCAAGGTCTCAAACAACTCACCCACTTCCCACCTTGCTTCAATCAGACACCTACTGGCTGCAGGTAACTGTGCTCAGTTGGGAGGAAAGAAATTTCCTGGTGTGCAGTTTTACCACACTCCAGGATAGGAGGGCAGATATGGGCAACTGGCACCCTACTTTCCAAGACCCTGGTGGCCCACGACTTGGATGATGATGTCACGAGAAGTGCAAGTTTCTACTGTTTCCTCAACTGAACTCCAGGAAAGTCAAAGCTCCAACGATCTTACCCGTTTTAACTACCCAGAATATTTTATGGCATCATGTTTTGATGAACACTGTTCGTCCCTCAGATGTCAGTCATGGCTGAAGATGTGCCCAGGAGGAGCACTGGCTTCACGGGCTCCGATGAGGGAATCAGGTGAACAGCACTTCAGGGCCACGCTTGGCACGGTGAGTGTCCACCACCTGATGGGCTCTGTGTGTCTGCCTGCTCTGGCTTCTCTCACATCTCGTCTGACCTTCCTGTTGCCCATCTATCCCTGTTACAGAAAAAGAAACTAAGGCCAAGTCATTGGCAGCTCAGGGCTAAGCCTAGAGATGCATTAGCTGTTTGTAAGAGAATGTTTTCAAAGGGTCAAAGACACAGATGGATGGAGCTGGAGCTATTTCATCAGCTGCCCTGCTCTGGACATGTGACTCATTTTCTATAAAATAGCCACCATTCAGAACACAGTTTGTGCAGGTTTTCAGGAAAAAGACCCCAATTTCTCTCTGGGTAAATCCTTTGGCATGGCAATGGGCCACGGGTGTGGCTTTGCCCTTTGGAGCTGGGGGAGCTCCAGCAGCGGGGTGCCCAGGCGCTGCAGGGCGGCGGTCAGGTGGCTGTCTGGACATGGGGACAAGGAGCTCCCCAGCCTCACTCGCGCTCTCTGGCAACTTTGCTTCTCCTGCAGAGCAAGCCCCGCCCTTCTTCAGTGGAGAAGCTACTGGAAGTCACTGCTGTGGCAGAAAGGGGACGCCTGGTGGGGAGAACAGGTGGGGGAGCCCAGAGCTGCCCGGGCAGGAGCACGGGCCTGAGCGTCGTGCCAAGCCCCTCCTCCGCGTGGCTCTGATGTGGCGGGCGGGACGAGCAGAGGGGCTGCACCTACAGTGTGACAAGCTGCACAGAGCTGCTGCACCATGGCCACACAGCTGACAGGGCGCTGGGCACTGGAGGGGAGGGAGTGGGAGCAGGAGAGGACACTGCGTGTCTCTAGGGCCGAGGAAGACCATGGGCCTCACGCTGGGCCCTCTGCTCCGTGCTCCTTCTGACAGGGAAAGAGACCAAGCCCTGCGACCTCCCGTCCCGGTGTCCTCCAGACCCATGAGATGCGTGTGAGGTCCTGACGGGCGGCCTGCTGGCTGGAGCAAGAGCACCCTGGGCACGAGGCCGCACCCTGGGCCTCCTCTGACCACTGGGGCTCTTGGCCAGCCCGGGCTCTTCTTCAGGGAGAGGCCTGCTCGTGTTGCTTTGCGACGCCTAGAAGAGGGCCCGGCACAGGGTGCACAGCGTGGCTGGCGGAGCCGGGCGTGAGGAGACGGTCCGCTCTTCCCCAGCCTGCGCAGAGGCCCTGGCAGCGACGGCGCTGCTCCTGCAGGTAGTGGCCCTCATGCAGTTCCCAAGGCCAACGTTGTAATGTTTTTTAGGCTTAGAAATAGACTTGGCTTAACGGCCGAAAGTTAAAGGACACTGGAGTTAGTGACTGGATCCCAGGGCCTCATCTGGGTCTGGAACGCCAGCCCTCTTCCCACCGCATGCGGGCCTGGCACAGCTGCCTCTCGCCCTGGGAATGGTGGCAGCTGGCTCCTCACTAGGTGCCCCTACATGGGAGTGGGCCGCAGCCTGGCTGCACAGCACGGAGCGCAGCCGGCAGGGCTGCATCAGGGTCCAGGCTGCCCCGGAAAACCGTCCTGTGGGAGGTCAGTCACGCAGGCCAGGCCGGAGAGTCGTGCACCTGCAGCCCTGGTCTCCATGCTGCCCGCAATTCCTGTGCATCCAAGACGTGTATCTCCAGTCTCCCCTGGGAACAACTGTCCCCTTGAGGCCAAGGGAGGTCATTCCATGGCAGAGACCACTCGGAACAGTCCCTGAACCTGAGGAAACATGGCTCAACATGGAGAGCCATCAACGTGCTGCGTTTTAGAAATCCAACTTCTAATCCCGAGGGCAGTGTTTGCGAGACTTGGTAACTTTTATCATATTCTTATCCTATTTAACATTTCCTACTGATCATCATACCAGGCTCAGAAAAAGTGGCTGATAAATCTAAAGTTGTTTTTCAAACTGAACAAAAATAATTAAAGTCACAGTACATGCTCTAACTGCATGTGGAAATTCATTGCTAGAAAGAATTAGAGCCTGCTTTCATTTGACTAGGAAACGTACCAATGCTCTGGAGACACAATGGTATCCTGATCAATACCTCAAGGCCATTTACTTTTTCCAGAAATTGAAAAGCACATTCTAAAATTCACATGGTATCTCAAGAGATCCTGAATAGCCAAAACAATATTAAAAAAAAAAAAAGGTGAAGATTTCATATATTCTGATCCCAAAACTTAGTGCAAAGGTCCCGTGATCAAAGCAGCACAGGACTGTCATGGGCATAGACATGAAGACGGATGGACTCAGGCAGATTGGAGCTGCTGCACATACAGCAAAGGGCTTTCCAAAGGGTGACAGTGCCGTCCAGTGGGGAAGGACAGTCTTTCCAACAAACCACACTGAGAAAAGTGCATATTCACATGCAAAAGAATAAAGTTTGACTTTTACCTTAACCTAGACATAAATGCAAAACATACAGAACTCTTAGAAGAAAATGCAGAAAAAAATCTGCCAGACATTGGATTTGGTGATGATTTCTTTGGTGCTGCTGAATATATTTTTATGTGCTTATTGGCAAAAGCATAGGCAACAAATGAAAAAAATAATTAGACTATATTAATAAAACCACACTGACCCTCTTGTACATCAAAGGACATCAACAACAGAGTGAAACCCACCCATGAAATGGGAGAAAATATTTGAAAGCATATATCTCATAAAAGGCTGATATCCATAACATATAAAGAGTTCCTATAAATCAACAGCAAAAACAACCTGGTTAAAGCAAAGGACTTAAGTACATATTTCTCCAAATAATATGCAAATTGGCAATAATCTTTAAGGGAATGCAGATCAAACCACAATGAGAAACCATTTCACAGCCATCAGGGTGGCCACAATCAAACACAACACAACACACACACACACACACACACACACACACACACAGGAGTACTGGTCTGGAGTGGAAATTGGAACGTCTGTTCACTGCTGGTGGGAGTGTGGAGGGTGCGGTCACTATAGCAAAAGGACATCGCCTACTCAAAGAACCAGACAGCATGGGGTCCACGTGACCCAGCAACGTCACGTGGGTACGCCGCACCGCCGAAGACTGGAGGACACTGTGACACTCGGGGGAGAACAGCAGTGTCCGCCCGGCCAGAGGCAGGAGGCTGCATGTGTGGGCTCTGAGGACGGCAGTGGAACCCGCGCCTCAGGTGAGAAGGGACCCGACACCGGCCAAGGCGGAGGAGCTCCCAACAGCGCTAAACAGATAGGCTGGCCACAGGGGCAGGACGCGGTGGCTGCACTCCTGTGGTCCCTGCAGTGTCTGGGGCCCCGGGAAGCGGCTGCAAAGGCTGAGAGGAGGGACGGGGCGCGGCTCTGTGAGAGGAGAGAAGGTCTGGAAGTGTGTGGGTTCTCAGGTGGCCGAGGGGGACCCCTCTGTCCTGTGTGTCTAGCCTGTTGACCTTCACGCACCCTCAGCCACGCCTGAGCACCCACAGAGGCACCGGAGGCCACCCACAGAGCCCTGTGTGAGGGAGCAGGTCCCAAAGCCTGGCTCCACCCCCTGTGCCTGCCCCACCTGCAGCCGCCGCCCGCAGAGAGGCACAGAGAGGCGCTTTCCAGGGCCCGGGCGGGACCAGCCTGCTGACGGCCAGGAAAGGCTGTGGTGTTGAGCCGCATGGACTCACTGGGGCCCAGGTCTAGCAACAGCGCTCAGGGTGACTGAGTGAAGCTCCTAGAGGTCAGGCGCTGCGGGACTCCTGCAAGGGGAACCCGCGCACAAGGCCACGCCAAGCCCGTACAAAGCAGCACATTTTAAGATGAGAACGCAAAGCCCACTCGCGCACGCGCACAGAGAAGACGAGGCCGTTACCTTCATGTGGCTCCCGGAACGTCCATGTGTCCATGGGCCAGCGGGACACCTGACCCGCCGCAGTGCGCAAGAGACACAGCCCCCGGACAGGTTCAGCACCTACATCTTCCCTCTTCCTCCAGATGGGGCCGCTCTAGAGAGGAACAAGAAGGCAGAAAAATGAGGCTGCTGTTCGCGATTGAACGGAAACCCTGCCCGCGGGGCATGAGATCACAGCCTAGCTCCAGAGGCGAGCAGAAGGAAAACCGCCGGGGCACAGACAGAGGGGAGGCGGGGAGGCCAGAGCTGGCCTCAGACTGCACCACCAGTCGATCGCTTCCCAAATGCCCACACCCAGAAAGGGGGAAAGGGCACACAGTGGGTGGGGGCCATTTCCTCTGAGATTTCTTCCTCAAGGCTCTTAGTGAGTTCAATTCCTCTTGGGCCCCTCTCCTTTCAGAATCAGTGCAGCTAAACATCGGGGGAGTCACAGCCCACGTCGCATAGCCCAGCCCTCGTCAGCTGAGCACTCTCTGAGTCTTCCAGAGAGCTGTGCGGGCGGCCGTCCTGGGCGAGGTGCGAGTGTGGTTTCCTCACTGGGCGGCCGGCGGAGTCTTCAAGGACTGGGTGAGCCTCTTGGACTCTGTACCCCAGAACCGAAGACGGCGCGACACACAAACCAACCTGGACCCCTCGTCCCTGGGCCATCTGCCAGCTCCAGGGGTCACAGCAGAGCGGCCACCAGCCCTGGTGCAGGAGCCCCACTGCCTACACTGACTGCAGGACTGCCCTCAGGAATCCACGTGACACGTGCCACAGCATGTGTGGACACCTGGGCTTGGAGCAGTGCATCATGAATGGCTGTGTTACAGGACGCAGTTCAGCCTTGTCTACGCTGATAGTCACGATGTACGAAAGAGACGCCTCTCCACTTAACACGGGAATGTGCTTGATTTACCTGAAATTAACTAGCAGTCAATAAAACACACTATTTGCTCAAAATTCAGGAATGATCGATTATTTCATGTTTGGTTCTTTAGACTGACATGAGACATATTAAGATTTAATAATATGTCTTATGATGAAAAACAGGCATAAAATGACCTTCTGTTTGGAATTTTTGCATGTGAGAATAAATCAACCCAGATTTGTTTGTATCCCTTTTTCTTCCTTGTCCTCCTTCCTTCCTTCCTCCTTCCTCCCTCCTCCCTCCTTCCTCCCTCCTCCCTCCTCTCTCCTCCCTTCCTCCCTCCTCCCTCCTTCCTCCTCCTCCCTCCCTCCTCCTTTTTCCTTCTCTCCTCCCTCCTCTTCCTCTCTCCTCCCTCCTCTTCCTCTCTCTCTCCCTCCTCCCTCCTCCCTCTCTCCTCCTCCCTCTCTCCTCCTCTTTCCCTCTCTCCTCCCTCTTCCCTCCCTCTCTCTCCCTCCTCCCTCCTCTTCCTCTCTCCCTCCTCCCTTCCTCTCTCTCCCTCTTCCCTCTCTCCCTCCTCCCTCCTTCTCTCCCTCCTCCTTCCCTCCTCCTCCCTCTCTCCTCTTTCCCTCTCTCCTCCCTCCTTCCTCCCTCCTCCCTCCTCTCTCCTCCCTTCCTCCCTCCTTCCACCTTCCTCCTCCCTCCCTCCCTCCTCCCTCCTCTCTCCTCCTCTTCCCTCTCTCCTCCCTCCTTCCTCACTGTCTGTCTCCTCCCTCCTTTTCCTCTCTCCCTCCTCCCTTCCTCTCTCTCTCCCTCTTTCCTCTCTCCCTCCTCCCTCCTTCTCTCCCTCCTCCTCTTTCCCTCTCCTCCTCTTTCCCTCTCTCCTCCCTCCTCCCTCCCTCTCTCTCTCCCTCCTCCCTCCTCCTCCTCTCTCCCTCCTCCCTCCCTCTCTCCCTCCTCCCCTCCTCTTCCTCTCTCCCTCCTCCCTCCCTCTCTCTCCCTCCTCCCTCCTCCTCCTCCCTCCCTCCTCCTCCTCCCTCTGTCCCAATCCCTTCCCCTCTCAGGTGTTCTTCTTAGTTTGTCACTGAATAATGAGACACTCCAGGACAAGGTGTGTAAGTGCTTCTCCTTCAATGACATAATTGGGGCCATCTTTATTCTCGGTATGTGCAAAGGCTCCTTTCTACATATTGTCACTCTGCATTGTTTTCCTGCTGACATTCAAAAGATAACAAAGAAATACTGATCTGTGAATCTTGATCATGCAAATGTAACTTGGAGAGCGGGTGCAGAGCTCCTGGGGCAAACGTGCTTGTTTGTGTTCTATCATTGGTGTCTTGTGGCCTGGCTGTTGGCTGTGGCCTGAGACGCGCGCAGCCCCGTGACGCACTGCAGCCCTGCACACTGGTTGCCCTAGGCTGAGCTCAGGTGGCCTCCCAGCACCTGGGCTTGACACCTTGGGACTTCAGAGCCAGCAGCCAACACTAACCCAGGGGAAGCCTCGAGTAGGTGCTGTTTGTGATGGAAAATGTGCTCATTTCACCCAGTTTTCAACACAGATGCAGAGGCAGCTGTCTTTGTGCCTTTGTTGACGTGGTGACACTCCTGCAGCTGCCCCTTGCAGCAACCCGGGGAACCTGAGCCCGCTCCTGCAGGACCCTGCCCTCAGGGAGCCGCACTCCTCAGCTACCAAATGTGGGGCCGGAGCAGCAAGGGGAGGCTGGGCACCCACAGCTCTCTCCCTAGACCCAGCCTGGAGCCTGCGCCCCCAGTGCCAGTACTGCTGGGGGCCAGGAGGGACACAGCCCTGGTGCCCTGCCCCTTCCCAGCACCAGCACTCCCGGGGGCCAG
Organism: Tamias sibiricus; assembly: GCA_025594165.1. Lineage (NCBI taxonomy): Eukaryota > Metazoa > Chordata > Mammalia > Rodentia > Sciuridae > Tamias > Tamias sibiricus. The sequence goes on along the minus strand of CM046670.1, from coordinate 98,981,964 downwards.
GAGGGCCACAGCCCTGGTGCCCTGCCCCTTCCCAGCACCAGCACTCCCGGGGACCAGGAGGGCCACAGCCCTGGTGCCCTGCCCCTTCCCAGCACCAGCACTCCTGGGGACCAGGAGGGCCACAGCCCTGGTGCCCTGCCCCTTCCCAGCACCAGCACTCCCGGGGGCCAGGAGGGCCACAGCCCTGGTGCCCTGCCCCTTCCCAGCACCAGCACTCCCGGGGACCAGGAGGGCCACAGCCCTGGTGCCCTGCCCCTTCCCAGCACCAGCACTCCCGGGGACCAGGAGGGACACAGCCCTGGTGCCCTGCCCCTTCCCAGCACCAGCACTCCCGGGGACCAGGAGGGCCACAGCCCTGGTGCCCTGCCCCTTCCCAGCACCAGCACTCCCGGGGACCAGGAGGGCCACAGCCCTGGTGCCCTGCCCCTTCCCAGCACCAGCACTCCTGGGGACCAGGAGGGCCACAGCCCTGGTGCCCTGCCCCTTCCCAGCACCAGCACTCCCGGGGACCAGGAGGGACACAGCCCTGGTGCCCTGCCCCTTCCCAGCACCAGCACTCCTGGGGACCAGGAGGGCCTTGCTGATGAGTCCCAGCCCCGAGAGAGGCCGGCATCTGGCCCCAGGCTGTCCGTGGTCCAGCAGGCACGGTCACGGGCCACCAGCCGGGGCAGGAAGCACAGACGTCACCACGCTGAGGTCAACCTGTGCTTACACGTGGCGTGAGGGTCCAGAGCCCCATCGGCCTCCTTTGGGAGGAGACAGCATCCTGCAGCTGCCCCAGAGAAGGGTCTTGGGAGACAGGGCTTGAGACAACCCTGCAGGTGACGAGGGAGCCTGGGCCTGCCGCCTGCGAGGCCGCACCTGGAGCGTCCCCAGACCTCACGCGAGGCACAGCAGTGGCGCGCGGAGGTGAACCAGGGGCTCACGAGGACTCTGGCCAGCAGATGGACCCTGGGCATCCCAGCTGAGCAGACAAACGGGTGGTGGCGGGCACTGCAGGCCCGGGGACTGTCCTCGGGGGCTCACCTGCCTCCCTCCCCCCCTCCCTCCCTTCTTCCTCGCCCCTCTTCCCCCCCTCGTCCTCCTCCTCCCTGTTGCGTGTGTTTTGGTGGCACATACCAGGTCCTGCCCAGGCATCTGGGGGTCCTGGGCATTTGCACGTGTGTCTAACAGGGCAGCGTGAGAAAGCTCTGCAGAAGCCCTGCTCACAGTGGGCTTCTTGCCCCTGGGCGGCTGCAGGTGCCCACGTCAGATGAGTGCACAGTTAAGAACTGGCTTCTGGAGCCAAGTGACACCAACTGTGTGGTTTGTCACCTGCTGTCCTTGCAAGTCCCCAGCCTTCCTCTGCACCAGATGCTAGCGCATGGAGAGGTGTCCACTGAGGGGGGCTGAAGACTCCCACGATCACAAGATCTTGATGTCCCCGACATCGAGTGTTCTTAGGGCAGTCAGCGGACACAGCGTCACTGAGAGGTGCCTGTCTCCTCCAAGGGCACCCTCTGGTGGGCGAGGAGCATAGGCCTCGGCAGGCACAGAGCCCCTGCCCTGCTCCTCCAGGGCGGCCTCGAGCCTCTGCACGTCTGGACGTGCAGCTGGCCTGGCCTTCCCCAGAGCCCAGCTTAGCCAGCGCAGGCCCTCTGGGGCTGGGGCTGCAGGCCTGGAGGCCCTGGGGCTCCTCACCCTGCTGGCTCAGCCTCCTCTCCCGGCTCGCCGCGCCTGCCTTCCAGCCTTCAGACCGCCTCCAGTCTCGCCCCTCTTTGCTCTGTAGTTGTATTTCTTAAAAAATCGAAACTCACTTTCCCGTCGTTTTCGCGGAGTTCCGGGCGCAGAGCCTGCTGGCCTCAGTGCGCCGTCTCCACTGAGGACCCACTCACCTCGAGAGCGCTTCACACAGACGGTTCTGGGAGGAGGAAAGGACCATTCCCAAGGCTTGATTCTGATGTTTTCCTCCTGAAATAAAGCCAGATGAGGCCCATTTCCTTCCAGCCGGACTATGAACATCTGTGCGTCCTGAGGGGCTTCCTGGTGTGTGCCTGGCGTCTGTGCTGGCGTCTGTGCCCGCGGGGCCCTTCTTCATTCGTTCCCCTACCTTCCGCACGTGCCAGTGGTTTCCAGGTCTGTCCTTCTGTTGGCACCCCCTGCCCCCGGCACCGCTCACTCCAGTGCCCACCTCTTCTACAGGGCCCGGCCTGCTCGGCTTCCCGTCCTCTCCCGTCGCTACGACCTTGCCCTTGCGGCATTAACGTAGCTGCGTGACCAAGTGCTCGGAGTCCTCGAGGACAGGGCCGTGGCTTGCTTCCTCTGTGTCCTTGGCACAGCGGCCTCAGCCTGGCTTGAGCTCTGCGGGTGGCATCTGGTGAGCACGGCCGATGCTGCCTTGCCCCCAGGCCTAGCCTCTGTCCCTGAGCCGTCCCTTGGAAGTCCGTGCTCAGTGACACTCAGCCTCACCTACTGCACCGTAGCGTGATGGCTGATCTGACCCCTGGGCCCAGCCTCAGCCACGAGTCTGTCTTCCCTATGATCCTCCACTGCTCCGAATACCCACAGGTGCCGTGGTGCTCCGGGGAGGTGCTCCGGGGAGGTGCTCCGGGGCTTCAGAGAGCGCGCCAGGCTCTCCTCAGGCCCTCGGGCTTTGGCCTGGCTGACCGTTCAGGTTGAAGGGTATGAACAAGTGATGATCTCTCAGGTCTGCGACAACCCTGAACACAGCGCTCACACCTCCTCGCTCGGGGACCACCCCGAGCTCTTAGCCCGGGCACTCGTGCCACAAGACCCGTCACCACAGAGCAGTAGGAGACTGGGAGCAGAGACCCTGACCAGCGGCACCTGCTGTCTGAGACTGAGCTCTGAGGACCTGCCGGCTGTCTCAGGAGCTGACGCAGGGTGGTGAGGAAGGGCAGCTCAGGGGAAGGGCCGGGGGCCGGAGCCGTGCTCGAGGACGGCAGGGGGTGCGCTTGGCTCCTTCTCCTCGCAAGGCCAGGGGCCCGCAGGCTGGCAGCTCGTGGGGCTCCAGGTCCCTGCTTGGGCGTCGGCCTCCTCAGGGCCAGGTCGAGGACGCCCTGGCCACGCAGAGCGCAGGAGAGCAGGGAGCCGTGGAGCATGGGAAGCTCCAAGGCAGGCGCACACGGGGACCCCACAGCTCCCCGCAGGGAAGAAGACCGGGTGCCAAGAGGCCTGCGCCCAGGAGACCAACGTCCTGGGGCCCGGGAGACAGCTCTGCCTGGGTGCTTGTTCACCGCCTCTTCAGCCAGGAATCCAGAGAGCTCAGAATCACTGGCAGCCTCGACCCTTGGCCGTCGAATGTCTTGGGTGGAGCCGCTGGCGTCCAGGGCACGTGGAGTTCCTGGTAGGATCCACGGCGCCCAAGACACAGGTGGCCTTTCTGGCGAACGCGTCTGTTTCAGAGAAGCAGATCTCTTCACGTGCACGACCCTCACCCGTGGCTTTTCATCATGAAATCTGAGAAGGCGCTGGAATATTTCTGGTTGGGTACAATAAAATCTAAATGAAGGAAGGGTGTATTTCTACAGACATTTTAGTGATAACTAGAATATTCAAATCAAAGACTAATAAAGTTCCTTAAATAATCATGATACTCAAAATTCAGGGCAATCTATAAAGTCCCAAATATGTTCAAAGTTAAAATGGACAGGAAGATTAAGAACTTAAAGGGACAATCCCCTCCCCACCATCAAAGATCACCACGATCCAGGCCCAAGGCCCTCTTCGCTCTCTCCCCAGGGAGGAACTGATGGAGACTCCTGGTTCCCTGCACCCACCCCCCTGGAGGGAAAGGCCTACCCTGGCTCCTCGGAGGGCAACCCGTCTACCTGCAGGGAGCTGGCAGCACCCAGGAGGGCTTCTCTGCCTGCCCTGCTCCTCTCTGATCTGCCCGGTGACCTCAGTGGGGCAAGGACATCATTTTCTGAATGTATAGGTTGTGCTGCTAACTATGGACCTTAATTATTTTTAAGGTTTATTAATCTTTCTCTTACACACACACACCACCTAGGACTCAAAATGAAAATCCTAGGGACAAGCAGCTACCAGGCAGAAGAGCACAGCCAGCAGCTTCCGTGTCCGGACGCTCCCCCGCTGGGAGCCGCTCCCGGCCGGGGTTTCCACACTCGCGCCCCGTGAGCTGTGAGCCTTCCACTGGACCGACCAGTGCAAGATCTACTCAGTTAAATGTCCACTTGCTCAAGAATGCTTTCTTTCACTTTGTAGAAAAGTAACATGGCATTTAAGAATTTCAATGTACTAAGATCACACCTCCTATTCGAATTCCATCTGTGTCCCATCTCTCTGGTTAACCTGGGTATCTGTGGCCGAGATCAGCCTCTGGTAGTAATGGTGACAATCACAAGCTCGCACAGCACGCACCAGCGTATGACGCTTACCCCACGCACCAGCTGGGTTCTAGAAAGGCACAACCGTGACTTGACACAACCCTGCCAGCGCCGAGACAGGTGCTCCGGGCCACCCACCCTGCAGGACCAGCCTCTGGTGGAAGGCCTGCTGCCGCCCGCCTGTGGTCACGGCCACCACTTGACTGCTCGGCGCCTCTGCTCCTCATTAGGCCACGCTGCCTACAAACACCCTTCATTTATTTATTTTGAACTTAATTTGTTTGAATTTGGTTTGGTTCTCATTCTTATCAAAAAATGATGAACTGGCAAGACGACCCACTCCACAGCAAGGCCACCCCACGAAGAGCAGCGGGACGCAGCGCCAGGGACCTGGGGACTCGCGGGCTGGGGGTGCGGGATCAGGTGCAGCTGGCACAGGGCGGGGTGGCCTGGGGTGCGGCAGCCCACGCGGGGAAGGGAAAAGCAGAAAAGCACCCCTCGAGTTGTGTCCTCGCTGCCCCCTTATCCTCAAGAATCCATCAATGACCAGAGCCGATGCCAGGGCGAGAGGGGTGCTCACGTCTAGAGGAGCCCCGCGGGAGCGGTGCTGGGGGCAGAGCCGATGCCAGGGCGAGAGGGGTGCTCACGTCTAGAGGAGCCCCCGCGGGAGCGGTGCTGGGGGCAGAGCCGATGCCAGGGCGAGAGGGGTGCTCACGTCTAGAGGAGCCCCCGCGGGAGCGGTGCTGGGGGCAGAGCCGATGCCAGGGCGAGAGGGGTGCTCACGTCTAGAGGAGCCCCGCGGGAGCGGTGCTGGGGGCAGAGCCGATGCCAGGTGCTCACGTCTAGAGGAGCCCCCCGTGAGAGCGGTGCTGGGGGCAGAGCCGATGCCAGGGCGAGAGAGGTGCTCACGTCTAGAGGAGCCCCCCCGTGAGAGCGGTGCTGGGGGCAGAGCCGATGCCAGGGCGAGAGAGGTGCTCACGTCTAGAGGAGCCCCCCGTGAGAGCGGTGCTGGGGGCAGAGCCGATGCCAGGGCGAGAGGGGTGCTCACGTCTAGAGGAGCCCCCGTGAGAGCGGTGCTGGGGGCAGAGCCGATGCCAGGGCGAGAGGGGTGCTCACGTCTAGAGGAGCCCCCGCGGGAGCGGTGCTGGGGGCAGAGCCGATGCCAGGGCGAGAGGGGTGCTCACGTCTAGAGGAGCCCCCGCGGGAGCGGTGCTGGGGGCAGAGCCGATGCCAGGGCGAGAGGGGTGCTCACGTCTAGAGGAGCCCCGCGGGAGCGGTGCTGGGGGCAGAGCCGAAGCCAGGGCGAGAGGGGTGCTCACGTCTAGAGGAGCCCCTCGGGAGCGGTGCTGGGGGCAGAGCCGAAGCCAGGGCGAGAGAGGTGCTCACGTCTAGAGGAGCCCCCCGCGAGAGCGGTGCTGGGGGCAGAGCCGATGCCAGGGCGAGAGGGGTGCTCACGTCTAGAGGAGCCCCCGCGGGAGCGGTGCTGGGGGCAGAGCCGATGCCAGGGCGAGAGGGGTGCTCACGTCTAGAGGAGCCCCCGCGAGAGCGGTGCTGGGGGCAGAGCCGATGCCAGGGCGAGAGGGTGCTCACGTCTAGAGGAGCCCCCCGCGGGAGCGGTGCTGGGGGCAGAGCCGATGCCAGGGCGAGAGGGGTGCTCACGTCTAGAGGAGCCCCCGCGGAGCGGTGCTGGGGGCAGAGCCGATGCCAGGGCGAGAGGGGTGCTCACGTCTAGAGGAGCCCCCGCGGGAGAGCGGTGCTGGGGGCAGAGCCGATGCCAGGGCTAGAGGGGTGCTCACGTCTAGAGGAGCCCCGCGGGAGCGGTGCTGGGGGCAGAGCCGATGCCAGGGCGAGAGGGGTGCTCACGTCTAGAGGAGCCCCCTGCGGGAGCGGTGCTGGGGGCAGAGCCGATGCCAGGGCGAGAGGGGTGCTCACGTCTAGAGGAGCCCCCTGCGAGAGCGGTGCTGGGGGCAGAGCCGATGCCAGGGCGAGAGGGGTGCTCACGTCTAGAGGAGCCCCGCGGGAGCGGTGCTGGGGGCAGAGCCGATGCCAGGGCGAGAGGGGTGCTCACGTCTAGAGGAGCCCCCGCGGGAGCGCGTGCTGGGGGCAGAGCCGATGCCAGGGCGAGAGGGGTGCTCACGTCTAGAGGAGCCCCCGGGAGCGGTGCTGGGGGCAGAGCCGATGCCAGGGCGAGAGGGGTGCTCACGTCTAGAGGAGCCCCGCGGGAGCGGTGCTGGGGGCAGAGCCGATGCCAGGGCGAGAGGGGTGCTCACGTCTAGAGGAGCCCCCGCGGGAGCGGTGCTGGGGGCAGAGCCGATGCCAGGGCGAGAGGGGTGCTCACGTCTAGAGGAGCCCCGCGGGAGCGGTGCTGGGGGCAGAGCCGATGCCAGGGCGAGAGGGGTGCTCACGTCTAGAGGAGCCCCGCGGGAGCGGTGCTGGGGGCAGAGCCGATGCCAGGGCGAGAGGGGTGCTCACGTCTAGAGGAGCCCCGCGGGAGCGGTGCTGGGGGCAGAGCCGATGCCAGGGCGAGAGGGGTGCTCACGTCTAGAGGAGCCCCGCGGGAGCGGTGCTGGGGGCAGAGCCGATGCCAGGGCTAGAGAGAGGTGCTCACGTCTAGAGGAGCCCCGCGGGAGCGGTGCTGGGGGCAGAGCCGATGCCAGGGCTAGAGAGGGGTGCTCACGTCTAGAGGAGCCCCGCGGGAGCGGTGCTGGGGGCAGAGCCGATGCCAGGGCGAGAGGGGTGCTCACGTCTAGAGGAGCCCCGCGGGAGCGGTGCTGGGGGCAGAGCCGATGCCAGGGCGAGAGAGGGTGCTCACGTCTAGAGGAGCCCCGCGGGAGCGGTGCTGGGGGCAGAGCCGATGCCAGGGCGAGAGGGGTGCTCACGTCTAGAGGAGCCCCCGCGGGAGCGGTGCTGGGGGCAGAGCCGATGCCAGGGCTAGAGAGGGGTGCTCACGTCTAGAGGAGCCCCCGCGGGAGCGGTGCTGGGGGCAGAGCCGATGCCAGGGCGAGAGGGGTGCTCACGTCTAGAGGAGCCCCCGCGGGAGCGGTGCTGGGGCAGAGCCGATGCCAGGGCGAGAGGGGTGCTCACGTCTAGAGGAGCCCCCGCGGGAGCGGTGCTGGGGGCAGAGCCGATGCCAGGGCGAGAGGGGTTGCTGCCAGGGCGAGAGGGGTGCTCACGTCTAGAGGAGCCCCCGCGGGAGCGGTGCTGGGGGCAGAGCCGATGCCAGGGCGAGAGGGGTGCTCACGTCTAGAGGAGCCCCCGCGGGAGCGGTGCTGGGGGCAGAGCCGATGCCAGGGCGAGAGGGGGTGCTCACGTCTAGAGGAGCCCCCGCGGGAGCGGTGCTGGGGGCAGAGCCGATGCCAGGGCGAGAGGGGTGCTCACGTCTAGAGGAGCCCCCGCGGGAGCGGTGCTGGGGGCAGAGCCGATGCCAGGGCGAGAGGGGTGCTCACGTCTAGAGGAGCCCCCGCGGGAGCGGTGCTGGGGGCAGAGCCGATGCCAGGGCGAGAGGGGTGCTCACGTCTAGAGGAGCCCCGCGGGAGCGGTGCTGGGGGCAGAGCCGATGCCAGGGCGAGAGGGGTGCTCACGTCTAGAGGAGCCCCGCGGGAGCGGTGCTGGGGGCAGAGCCGATGCCAGGGCGAGAGGGGTGCTCACGTCTAGAGGAGCCCCGCGGGAGCGGTGCTGGGGGCAGAGCCGATGCCAGGGCGAGAGGGGTGCTCACGTCTAGAGGAGCCCCGCGGGAGCGGTGCTGGGGGCAGAGCCGATGCCAGGGCTAGAGAGAGGTGCTCACGTCTAGAGGAGCCCCGCGGGAGCGGTGCTGGGGGCAGAGCCGATGCCAGGAGGGCGAGAGAGGGGTGCTCACGTCTAGAGGAGCCCCGCGGGAGCGGTGCTGGGGGCAGAGCCGATGCCAGGGCGAGAGAGAGGTGCTCACGTCTAGAGGAGCCCCGCGGGAGCGGTGCTGGGGGCAGAGCCGATGCCAGGGCGAGAGGGGTGCTCACGTCTAGAGGAGCCCCCGCGGGAGCGGTGCTGGGGCAGAGCCGATGCCAGGGCGAGAGGGGTGCTCACGTCTAGAGGAGCCCCCGCGGAGCGGTGCTGGGGGCAGAGCCGATGCCAGGGCGAGAGGGGTGCTCACGTCTAGAGGAGCCCCGCGGGAGCGGTGCTGGGGGCAGAGCCGAAGCCAGGGCGAGAGGGGTGCTCACGTCTAGAGGAGCCCCCGCGGGAGCGGTGCTGGGGGCAGAGCCGATGCCAGGGCGAGAGGGGTGCTCACGTCTAGAGGAGCCCCGCGGGAGCGGTGCTGGGGGCAGAGCCAAAGCCAGGGCGAGAGGGGTGCTCACGTCTAGAGGAGCCCCCGCGGTGCTGGGGGCAGAGCGGCTCACGTGAGGAGCCCCCGCGGGAGCGGTGGGGGCAGAGCCGATGCCAGGGCTAGAGAGAGGTGCTCACGTCTAGAGGAGCCCCGCGGGAGCGGTGCTGGGGGCAGAGCCGATGCCAGGGCGAGAGGGGTGCTCACGTCTAGAGGAGCCCCGCGGGAGCGGTGCTGGGGGCAGAGCCGATGCCAGGGTGAGAGAGGTGCTCACGTCTAGAGGAGCCCCCGCGGGAGCGGTGCTGGGGGCAGAGCCGATGCCAGGCGAGAGAGGTGCTCACGTCTAGAGGAGCCCCCGCGGGAGTGGTGCTGGGGGCAGAGCCGATGCCAGGCGAGAGAGGTGCTCACGTCTAGAGGAGCCCCCCGCGGGAGGTGCTCACGTCTAGAGTGGTGCTGGGGGCAGAGCCGATGCCAGGCGAGAGAGGTGCTCACGTCTAGAGGAGCCCCCTGCGGGAGCAGTGCTGGGGGCAGAGCCGATGCCAGGGCTAGAGAGAGGTGCTCACGTCTAGAGGAGCCCCGCGGGAGCGGTGCTGGGGGCAGAGCCGATGCCAGGGCGAGAGAGGTGCTCACATCTAGAGGAGCCCCCGCGGGAGCGGTGCTGGGGGCACCTGCGGAGCAGAGCCCACAGTGGACGGCACGCGTCCCTTCCAGGGCAAGGCCACACCGTGTTAAGAGAGGCTGAGGAAGACCCAGGCCAGGGAGAGGCACCTCACGTCTGGACTAGGGAGGCCTGATGTGGTGACAATGTTGGTTCTTCCCGCAAATTAATGGATGATAGGATTTCAACCACAATACTGAGTGGGTTTTGTAAGGGATTTGAATATGTAGGACAGTGAATGGCTGAGCATATCTAAGACATTTAGACAGAAATCAAAGGGAAACACAGGGACGGGAAGTTGCTCTCCCAGACTCCGAGACTCACGCTGGCACTGGACAGTCAGGTCTGTGTGGCGGGAAGAGAGACGCGGACCTGCCCACCAGTGCTGCCTTGCTGCTCCACTCTGCTGTCTCAAGGAAGGAAGGAGAAGCTAACTGAGCAGGCGACGCTGCCTACAAGAGTGCATTTCCAATCTTGTATGCTTTTCCCAGAGAGAAGCTCTCACTTCATTGCAACGTGGTCCATCCATCTTCTCATTCCCCCGTGCTACTGCCCAGCCAGCCATTCATCTGTACGTCCCTTCACCCACCCGCCTGCCTCTCCCCGACCACCACCCATCCATCTGTCCACCCACGAGTCCATCGCTCACTGACCCCTTCACGTGCACGTCTATTCATCCACCCACCCACGAGTCCATGTACCCATCCACCCCCCTCTCCATCCGCTCATCTATCCATCCACCCACTAATCTAGCCACTCATATATCTATACATCCACCCACCCACTAGTCCAACCACTCACACGTCTACTCATCCATCTACCCATCCATCCATCCATCCACCCACCCATTTCTCTAACTTTTCCACATTTTTTGAACCCTTCTTAATGTTTTGCGTACTCACAGCTGAGTAAGTGTAGCCCTTACCCTCGATTAAGTCACAGTTTTATTGTGAATTAATGGTCTAAAGCAATAACAGACACTTTAATGCAGAAAATGTTAAAGGAATCTTTTAAGCTAGACACCGAGACACTTCACTTTTCATACAATCCATTTTTTGAGATGAAGTTCTGTGAAATCTATGCTAGACACATATCTATTGTATCACAAATGCCACACATTGAATAAATCCTGGCATACATCCCCCAAACTGAAACTGTTTTAAAACAGTGCAAAATCAATTATAATAATCCACTTATTTTTAAAAATATTTAAATAATGTTTTAATTATTTATAATGATTTATTTAAATGTTTTTTTAATAGCGTTACCTTAGATTAGGTAGGGGGAAGTGATGGGAGGGGAGGGAGGGGACTGGGGATGGGAAAGATGGTGGAATGAAACAGACATTATTACTGTCTGCATATATGTGACTGCATGACCAACGTGATTCTGCAACACGTACACTCAGGAAAATGAGAGATTATATCCCATCTATGTATGACATAGCACAGCGCATAAATGCGTTCTACTCCCACAAAACCAAAGACCAAATGTTTTCTCTAATACGCAGATGCTAATTCACTTATTTTTAAAAAATAAATTTGAAAATATCAGTGATATTCATTCAAAAAAAAAAAGGGGGGGGGGAGGAGCCTGAATGGAACGAGCCCGTGGAGCGAGCCCGCGTCTGCTCCACCCCACGGCCGCGTGGGTGCTCTGGGACAGCCGTCAGCGTCTGTCTGCAGGTTCATGGTGGCGGGTGCTGTGATCACCCTTGACCTGCATTCTCAAAGAATTGTCTTGAAGACGAAATGAGGCAAAAGTGATAAAATGCTTTAGGAAGTATGAGGTGACTCTGATTCAAGGTAGGACGGTGAGCAGCAGTAGTGATGTTAATAACACCAGTGGGAAAAGCAGAGATGGGCTGAAGCTAAACACACGAGAGCGCGCGTGCTTCCAAACGCAGGCACAGACCAACCCTGGCCCTCGGTGGCTTTGCGATTTATGTCATAAAAGTAAAAATGTTAATATCTGGTAAAACCTCGCAAATCCTGACTAACTGGGGCAAAGCCAATCTGGACTTCCTAGGGGCTTTAGGCGAAGTCTTTCTGTGACTTCAAAACGCACCGGGTGGTGGGGACCTGTCCGCAGCAGGAGGGGTGACGCTCGGCCATCGTGGGTCCTTTAATCCATCCAGTCTCCCAGGGTGGGAGGAGGGCTGAGCTCTGCTCTTAGTGGGCCCTGTGCTGGCCCTGCCCTCCACAGGCCTCCCTGCAGGGACAGTGAGGACGGGCACGCCCCACAGACACCGTGACTCCTACAGCGCGGGGTGCGTGAGATGCCAGGGGTCCCGTCCCAAGGGCACTGAGGGGAATTCCCTTTTGGGTGGCAGAGGCTGGTCCTTGTGCTCCGCAGCACCTGCTACATCCTGGCCGAGACCCACAGGGTGGGACAAACATGGGGTGGGGGCTTGAGACTTGGAACCCAGGAGGGCCAGAGGGGCACCCAGCTTGCGCCTGAAGCCCGGGGGCTGCACCCTGGAGACCGGCGGGGTTGCACAGCGCCCAGCCCCAGGCCCCAGAGGTGGAGACGCAGAGGCACCTCCGCAGATCTCAGACGCAGGTCAGGAGGGAGGAGGGCTCCAGGGTGTCCTTGTGACTTTTAGGTAAGCGTGGGACTCGCCAGCGGAGCCTGGGCAGGAGGACCCCTGGGAATCAGGAGCAGAGACCTGCGCGTCGGGGTCCCTCGGCCCTCATCCTCAGAAGGCAGCGCGTCGCGCCCGGGCTGGACGCCAGGTCAGGAAAGCCGCAGTCCCTGAGAGCCCCGTGGTGGCCGGCAGCGGCCTGGGGGTGAGCTCCCCTTTCTTGGGGGCCTGACAGGCACTGACTCTCCGCCACTGCTGTTCTCGGAGGGCTCGCGTCTCCCCTGCTCACCCCCCTTGGCCTGGACTCACTTCCCAGCTTGTGTCTATACCCCGTGGGCCCGCAGCCCTCCAGTGGATTCCAGGCTTGGGAACTGGAACGCCTAAAGTCACGCTAGAATGTTCCGCAGGCATCTCACGGTCTTCATGGTCAGACCTGAAGTGATCACGACCTGCCGCCCGCCCCGAGGGCCTCTTCCAGCCTCGATTCTGCAGAGAGCAGCCCGCGCCTCCTGCCGTTTGTCTAGTCCATTTGGACTCACAACAAAACCCACGAACGTGACGGCTTGGGAACAACAGCCATTTGTTTCTCCACGTTCCGGGGCTGAAGTCCAGGACCGCGCTCTGGGCAGAGCTGGTGTCAGGTGGGCTGCTCTGGATCTGCCATGCCTGCCCACCGTGCCCTCCCAGGCAGAGGGTGGAGCTCCCCGGGCGGCCTTCACGGGCACTGCTCCCTGGGGTGTCCATCCTTCATGGGCCACTGAGCCTGCTCATGCAGGCTCGGTCCTGATGAGCCCCTCCCCCCCACGGACCCATCTCCAAGGCCACCATCTTGGCGCTAGACTTCAGCATATGAGTTTTGAGGGTGTGCAAGAATCCAGGGCAGCCAGGTGGGTGCCTGAAGTCCCCTCACTCTCTCACCCGAGGTGGCATTTCTCCAGGCCATCCCACCTCCGTCCCCCAGAGCAGCCGTGGTCCAGGTCCCAGCTTCCCTAGGTGGGTGGGGGAGGGCCACCAGGCGCTCAACCTGCCTTTTGTACTTCCCTTTTTTTATGAATAAATGTATTTTGATTTATTTATTTTTATTTTTATTCTTTCATTTGCTCTAGTTAGTCATACTTGACGGTAGAATGCATTTGACACATTGTGCCAAAATGGAGCAGGACTCCTCATTTCTCTGGCTGTGCGTGGTGCAGAGTCACACAGGCAGTGTGGTCATGTGTGTATGGAGGTAGTGACGTCCATCTCGTTCCACCGTCCTTCCCATCCCCGCGGCCCCTGCCCTCCTTCACCCCCCTCTGCACGATCCAAAGAAACTTCATCCTTCCCTAACCCCTTCCATCATGGATCAGCATCTGCTCATCAGGGGACACGGCCTTTGGTTCTCGGGGACTGGCTTGCTTCACTCAGCATGGTATTCTCCAGCTCCTCCATTTACCTGCAAATGCCATAATTTCATTCTTTTTAAAGTCTGAGTAATATTCCATTGAGCATATATGCCACCTTTACTTTATCCATTCATAGTTTAACTATTGCGAATTGAGCTGCTATGAACATTGATGTGGCTGTGTCACTGTAGTATACTGCTTTTAAGTCCTTTGGGTATCTACCAAGGAGTGAGATAGCTGGGTCAAATGGTGGTTCCATTCCAAGTTTTCTGAGGAATCTCCATACTGCTTTCCAGACTGGTTGCACCAATTTGCAGTCCCACCACCAATGTGTGAGTGTGCCTTTTCCCCACATCCTCGCCAGCATTTATTATTGCCCAAAATAGAAATTACAACAAATTCATATGATAATGAAAGTAACCAGCATAAGCAAGATAAGTTTGAAAAAGAATGAAGTTGGAACATTCTTCTGGATTTCAAAACCTGTTATAAATAACTAGATAGCTAAATAAGTAAGTAAGCAAATCTATAAATAAAACCTCAGTAGCTAAGAGAATGTGATGCTCGTCTGCGATCAGAGAAGCAGACCAATGATTCAGCCACCAAGAGGAACAAGGTTCTCTCAGGTCACAGCTGAATCTGGGAAACTGCACTAAGTGGAAGAAGCCAGTCTCACACAAACCCCTCATGCTGTTTGATTCCACATGTGTCATGCCCAGAACATGCAGATCCACAGGAAATGCACTCAGCTACTACAGGGAGTGCCACTAGCAGCCGCAGGGTTTGCCCTGGAATGCAGGAGGTGGTCTAGATTTAGGTCATGAGAGTTGCTCAGCCTTGGATATTCTGCAAGTCAGTGAGCTAGATGATCACGGTAGGTGATTTTTATGATGTAGGGGATAACTCTCCTTATTATATAAGGGTATAGAATATGGGTTTCTAGTACAGAAAGAAGAAAAGAGCAAAGGTGGACTGTTTCTTCTTCAGTCACACCTCCAGTTTTAGTTTCTAAAATTCACCAGTAAGCGGGGAAGAGTGGGCCGTGGTTCCTGACTCCTACTCTCCTCTTGGCCAGCTGCATCTTACAGAGAGTCCCTGTAAAGGCCCAGGCGGCTCGACCAAATTGCATCCCACAGGGTTGACATGATGCTATTGGCCTCGGCACGGTGGCCGGGACCCTGGGGGCTCTGATGCATTCAGGTGAAGTCAGCACTGCCCTTCCACCTCTCCCTGCCAGCCACGTCTGCCCACTTACACATCACGTACCCACATCTTCCTGCAAACAGTCGATCCTTCATGCACATTTTTTTTAAGGAATTGTCCTGGTAGGTTTGGACAGATCTCTGCAAAAGGCTCAGAAACCAAGTCTAGGCCCAGAGTATAAGACAGACTCACACCTTGGTTTCCTCAAAGGAATACTTGGGGTGACGATCATAAAGGGGTCTTGATAGGGCTGTCGGCAGGATCTAACATGGTCCATAGTGCCATGCCACCCACCCAGAGAAAACACGTGTGTCATGGAGTAGAGTGTCACACACACAGCTGTGCATGTCCAGAACATGTGTAGTGGGATGGAGCATGACGCACAGTGCCCTGCCACACACAGAGCACACGTGTGTGTCGTGGAGAGGTTCGTGCACACAAGGCTGCCCTAAAAATGAAGGAACTGAGGCCTGCAGCTGACCTGGGCTGCCGGCGCTTTGTTGGCGGGTGTGGACGCTGGATGGACTCGTGTGATCTGACGTCATGGAGAACGTCAGCAGCGTGTGAGGCAGGTCACGTTCGTGTGTGGACGTTCCTCGGAGTCATCTAAGAACATCCCCACTTCCCCAGTTCTTCAGCAGCACAGGATGATGCGGGATGTCAGCCATGCCACCCCGGCCAGCGGAGGCCGCAGGTCAGTCCCTGACCATCACCCACAGTCATTACTTGAGAACTAGTTTTTCAGCTCATAATCATTTTTGAATTAACAAAAAAAGAACATTTTCCCAAAATGTGGCCTATATGGGAACATCTTTACTAAGAGGCCATCCTGTGAACACGTTCGTTACCCTCAGCTCAGCACTCCGTGCCACAGAGCCCACCACGGAGGCCCTGCCGCTGTCCCGGTGCTGCTCACACAGCTGCCGTCCACGTGGGGTCAGAGACCTGCAAATACAGCCACTGCTCTGAGGCTCTCCACATGGAAAGGAAGACGATGTTGGGATGAGGAATAAAGCCCCACCTCAGCTTGCTGCGCAGCACAAGCCCCACCGCCCACGCGGCTTCGCATCGCTCAGGCCCCGGAGCCCACCCAGGCAGAGGAAGGTGCAGATGAGGCAGGCTCTCCTACGCCACCCTCCTCCTCCACAGGGACGAGCGCAGGGCCTCCCTAGACCAGCCTCCTCCTCCTCCTCCTCCAAGACCAGCCTCCTCCTCCTCCTCCTCCTCCAAGACCAGCCAGGGCCTCCCTAGACCAGCCTCCTCCTCCTCCTCCTCCTCCTCCAAGACCAGCTCAGGGCCTCCCCTAGACCAGCCTCCTCCTCCTCCTCCTCCAAGACCAGCTCAGGGCCTCCCCTAGACCAGCCTCCTCCTCCTCCTCCTCCTCCAAGACCAGCTCAGGGCCTCCCCTAGACCAGCCTCCTCCTCCCTCCTCCTCCCAGGACAGCTCAGGGCCTCCCTAGACCAGCCTCCTCCTCCTCCACCTCCTCCACAGGGACCAGCTCAGGGCCTCCCCTAGACCAGCCTCCTCCTCCTCCTCCTCCAGGACAGCTCATGGCCTCCTTAGACCAGCCTCCTCCTCCTCCTCCTCCTCCTCCTCCTCCTCCAGGACAGCTCAGGGCCTCCCCTAGACCAGCCTCCTCTCCTCCAGGACAGCTCATGGCCTCCTTAGACCAGCCTCCTCCTCCTCCTCCTCCTCCTCCTCCTCCTCCTCCAGGACAGCTCATGGCCTCCTTAGACCAGCCCTCCTCCTCCTCCTCCTCCTCCTCCTCCTCCACCTCCTCCACAGGGACCAGCTCAGGGCCTCCCCTAGACCAGCCTCCTCCTCCTCCTCCTCCAGGACAGCTCATGGCCTCCTTAGACCAGCCCTCCTCCTCCTCCTCCTCCTCCTCCTCCTCCTCCTCCAGGACAGCTCATGGCCTCCTTAGACCAGCCCTCCTCCTCCTCCTCCTCCTCCTCCTCCACCTCCTCCACAGAGACCAGCTCAGGGCCTCCCCTAGACCAGCCTCCTCCTCCTCCTCCTCCAAGACCAGCCTCCTCCTCCTCCTCCTCCAAGACCAGCTCAGGGCCTCCCTAGACCAGCCTCCTCCTCCTCCTCCTCCAGGACAGCTCAGGGCCTCCCTAGACCAGCCTCCTCCTCCTCCTCCTCCTCCTCCTCCTCCTCCTCCTCCTCCACAGGGACCCGTCGGGGGGTCTGACACTGAGTGGTCTGAGGAGGTGAGGGTGGACAGTGCAGCAGATGGGCTGAACCAGAATCTGCTCAGGGTGGAGCAGCAAGGACAAGGCGTGGGAATCTGGACACTTTGGAAAGGAGTGGGTCAGTGAGAAGCCACCAGCCAGGTGCCAGGGCCCAGCAGACAGGGGAATGGAGGGGCTCGCGGGCAGGAGTGCCATCAGCAGCCAGGCGCTGGAGGTCCCCTTCCACTCTCAGTGCTGGGGAGGTGCACAGGGCTAGCGAGGCAGAGCGGCCAGTTTCTGTCCCGAAGAAGCGGCCAGGTGCCCTCATGGCTCCCGATGCCCGCCTCCGACCTCACTCCCCGGGGTCCCTGCCGAGGGTGTAACTGGGCCCACTGATGAGCTCGCAGAACAGCGCCTGGTGCGGAGCGAGGCGCCCGCTGCGTTCAGGCTGCAGCCCGCAGAGCGCGCCTGGCGCGATTCTCCCCTCGAGGACCCTGATGGGCACTGGTGGCCAGAGCAAGGCCAGCCAAGAGCCAGAAAGGGCCAGCAGCCTGCAGGGAGCTGGACTCTGCTGACCATGGCCGCGCAAGCCGGGGCTAAGCCCCGCCCAGCAGAAGCCTGATGTGACTGTGGTCTCCTGACACTTTGGCACTCCCCACCCCCCACGAGACAGCCTGCAACAGAGGCCCAGCAGAGCCTGCCTGGATTCCTGGCCTGCGGACACCCTAAGTGAACGAGCTCGTGTGGCTAGGCCCCTCGAGGAGACAGGCGTGGCTCACTGCACAGGAAGGGGCGGCGGGCCCGGAGCTGCAGCAGCCCACAGGCCTGCGCCAGGCCCGGAGCTCGCGCCTATCCCAGCACGACCGGGCAAGCCCCGGGACTCTGCTCCGACTGTCCACTCAGGACCTAGCCCCTCAGGGGCCACCGTCCAGGGACCCAGGGCCCGTCCTCACTGGGTGCCAGGCTCTGCTTCCTGTGGAGCTTGTGGGTTGCTCCAGCGAGATGCGATGCACCCAGCTGGGTCTCGGGTCTCGGGGGCGCGAGCACCTGCTCAGCGCTGGGGCCCACTCGCTCCCATAGCTCCAGGCCTAGCCCTCCTCCGGGGGCGAGCCTCCTTCCCTGACCTCCAGCACGCCCCCTCACTTCTCCCAGGCCACTCCCTCCCTGCCTCTAGCGGAAGCCAGCTAGCCTCAGGGAGTCAACCTCATTCACCACGGGTCCCTAGCACCTCATTCGCAGCCCAGGACGTGAGGAGAGCCCTAGGTGTGGGCAGCACCGAACCCCATGGCTGTGGCCTGCTGTAGATGTCCCGGCAGAAGTCCCCGGGCAGAGGCAAAGCGGCTCAGCGTGACCTCAGGACACTGGAACGGCCATCCAGGCCGGCTCTCACTGGGGGGCTCTGCCCGTCCTCCTCCCCCAGGCATCGCCCGAGTCCCACTGCCTCTCCAGCGAGCGGTCGTCGGTGCCAACACGCGGTGTGCTTGCCCTGCGGTCTTCTTCCCGCAGGCCTGGTGCTTCTGACGGGCTGCGCTTCCTGAGGAGGCCCCAAAGACTGACGTTCCCACGCCTGCATGCCCGGTGCCAGGCGTCTGCCCACAGTCAGGAGGACAGACGCTGTGGTAGTAAAGAGCATCAGAGCGAGTGGACTGGACAGCTGGAGAGGCCGGCGGCACCGCGTCCCCAGAGCACCCGTTCCCACCGGGGCGCTGGCGGGAAGCTCTGGGACGGCGTTGTCTCCTGACGTGCCCATTCACAGCGTTCCCATGGAGACGCCTCCAGCAGCCATGCTCACAAGAATCCCCGCAGGCCGTCAGGACAGGAAGCCTCTGACCCGGCCTCCTGCTTGGGGAGGACCACATCGCCCGCCCGCCTGCCGCCCGCTGGGCCTCTCCCCCACGCCCACGGACACCTCCTCCTGGCTGTTCTCACACCCCACTTCTTCCTGCTTGCTGTACTAACCCGGGGGCTGCGGTTTTCAAAGACAGGCTTGTCAGCCCGAGCAGGAGGCACTGACGCGTGCGTTGGAGGAGCCCTTGCCGCCACCTTCTCTTCCTTTACCTTCTGTGCAAGATTCTCTCCGCACTGGAGAGCTGAGCGCCCACGGTGAGCCAGTGAGCTCCGGGCGGCCCTGCTCGGCTCAGGCTTCTGAGGCGGACCTGTAGGGGACATGCAGGACCGACCGCCAGTCGGTGGTGGCCGAGGGATGTCGACGCATGCGGCAGGTCAATGGCTCCGCCAGCTGGGAGCCCCTGTGTCGGGTTCCGGGCAGGGAGGCAGAAGGCCACACCTCCCCAGGTAAAAGACTGCAGTTCCCAGGGACCTCAGCCTGGCCAGCAGGTGCCCTCCCGCTGCCTCCTGCCCTCCGGCAGCCTGTGGAGACACTCGCCCCCAGGGTCTCCCTGACCAGCAGTCTACTATTGAAGCCTCCCCCGGACTGAAATTGCTCTCTGTTCGTGCCTGTCCCTGTTCCCGTTCGTCCCTTCTCCTTCTTCTTCCTTCCTGTTCTCCCTTCCCTACCCTCTTCCCTTCCTTTCCCTACCCTTCCCCACGTGGCACCCCAATAAACCCTTTTATTTCACTAACACGGTGTTCCCGGCTAAGTTAACTTTGTTCAGCATTTTCTAACAAATTGGTGCATTGGCCGGGAAAAAAAGCACATCTCTCATCAAAGAACAAAGTTTCCGGGAACACCTTTTCACCCATCTCCGCCCCTCCGCCCCAGAGCAGCGAGTAACAAAGTCTCATCACAGCGGTAAGCCTCCCTCCGTGTAACCCGCCCGTGCCTCTCCATTTGCACTCCCCGAGCGTCTGTGCGCCTCTCCGCTCGCCCTCCAGTCCACTTTGACCCCCGCGTGTTCCCGTGCTTCTCTGGCTGCGTGCGCATCGGTCGGACCAACGCGGCCGCTCCCACATCTGCGCGCGGGTCCATCCCGGTCTACTCCCGGTCTACTCCCGAGTCTGAGTCTGTGCCGAGTGGTAGGCCCGCGCCCTTCCCTCTCCCCGCCGCCGTAGCCACTGCAGAAAGGATAAAAAAAAAAAGAGTAAACTGTCCCTTTCCTAATTACAGGGCTTTTTCCCCTAAGAGGACAAGGATTTCTTAAAACATTAATTTATCCATAATGTTGTGTTTATTAATTTTGTTTCTTTTGAGCAAGTAATCTTAAAAGGAATTGAGAATTGTATAGCTGTGGTTGAACAACAACTATTATTTCAGAATATCATGTTGTTTCTTTAGGAGCTAAACTTGATTTATGGAAACATCAATGTAATTGTATATTGTAAAAGCATTTTGCTACTTTTCCAAAAAAGGTTAAATACTCTCAGAATTTCTTTAATCCGTTCTAAATGTGATATTTTGTCAGCTAAAGTTCTTGGGAGCTCAAGCAGCAATATATGTAAACACTGTGGAATTTTATTTAAGAAGCAGAGATCAACTTCAGAATTAAAACACCTGACCTAAGATTAAAGAATCCCACCGTACCTGTGATAAGATAAGGCTCTGGTCTTACATGCCAGAATGTATGGTCAAAAGAGTGATTCTTGCTGTTCAGAAACAGGGATTATAGTATATAACTCAGAATCCAAGATGGTTATTACACGAACTAAATGTGTTTTTAAGTTTGCCTGTTAATGTTTTGTACCACAGACCCCAGCTAATAAAGGGTAAATAACGACTGTAAGTTTATAAGCATTGAAGTTAAAGCCCAGTGTTCTCAATTTAAGATTAGCTTACTAGATGTCTAAGATCAAGACCTTAAATTAAATCAAAAAGATTCAAGAAAACCAATATTTGGTTCTTGTCCCAGAGTCAGTCTGTCCGAGGAAGAGGGAACTTCTCTAAAGAGCTTTGCATCTCTGGGACACATGATTTCCCGATAAGGGAGATAAATGAGCCCTATAGAGAAAAGAAAGCCAATCAGTGCACTTGCTAAAACAAGGGTCTATAAAAAGGGAGAGATATCCCTAATGCCTCCAATGGAAGCCACAAGGTCAAGCAAGACCTGGACCCATCCTTGCAGAAGGCACCGAGCAGAAAAGCTGCTCTCAAGTTTCCCCAAGATTCCCATCAGAAATGAGCTGACTCTTAGCAATAGTTAAAAGCAAAAGTCAGTTTGACAGACTTCATCCTAAACATCTAGTAAACAGTTGAAACAGATACACAACCATTCCTGGGCATTTTTTAGAAGTAAAGGTAACTTCAGATATACACTTGTATAAGAGAAACAGTTTAACTACTAAGTAACTGCCAAGTCAAAAGTTTTTAGTCAGTTTAAGGCCTGCAGATCTTCCTAACCTACACAGGTAGGATTAATAGTCAGTAGGATGATTATCTAGCCCTAAGTGACAGAGATAAAGAGTTCTCTACTAGACACAGAGGTCATACCAATAGAAAGATTTTATAGGATCAGATGACATTAAGTATCTTAATTACCATCTTATCTTGATAGACATCTGTAACATTAAATGTTGTGTTTACATTCCTGATAACTCTGTGCATGCTAAAGATTTAAATTATCGTCCTCATGGTATATATTGAAATGTTCCAGATGCTGCAACATTTATTCAGTACTCATGTTTTTTGTTTCTCTAGTAGAAGCTCCCGTCCCTGATGACTTTACAACCTTCCCCAGGCTTCAATCTGACCTGACTTCTACGAAAGGAACTCCAAACTACTTCCCCCCATCACTTCGCCCACTTTCAGCCCGAAGAAGCCAGATCCGGTCATTGTCCTATTCTCTTACAGTAGTAAGGAGTTCCTAAAATTAGAAGGGAAATGAAGCCAGAATCTCATAGGCAGTCAGCATATATAGGTAAATCGAGTCAGGTCGAAAGCCAATTTGAGTGAGCCAATTTTGGGAAGTTGGGAAACTGTCCCCTGAGGGATTGAAATGCTGATTCCCTCAGAGCCCTTATTCTACCCTTAACAACCTGCCCCAACCTGTTGCCAAGGTAACCCATCTCAGGAATTGCCCCTCCCTACAGGGAGCTATCTCAGATCTTCTGCGGAAACGTGTTCTCAGACCCACCCATTCCCCTTACAACTCCACTCTCCTGCAGTACGTAGATCACCTTCTTCTCTGCAGTCCCTCCTTTTCACAGCTCATGAGGACGCTTGCACTCTTTTAGACTTTCTCTCCTCTCGCGGGTATCGTGTTTCTCCATCTAAGGTGCAACTTGCTCACACCCAGGTGGTTTACCTAGGAGTCCAGATTTCCCATCAGTCGAGGGCCTTTACTGTAGACAGAGAGGCTCTCATCAAGGCCCTTCCATGTCCCAAGACAAAGGAAGAGATTCTTTCCTTCCTAGGCTTAGCGAGATATTTCCGTGCCTGGATTCCCAATTTTTCTCTTTATGCAAAGCTAAGGGGGTTGAGGCAAAGTTCCTCCCCGAAGGCATTCAGGCTGAGTTCAAGCATCTGCAGCAGGCACTGTCACGGGCCCCAGCTCTTCATCTCCCAGACCTTCTTCAGCCATTCACCCTTTATGTCCATGAAAACGAGGGGTTTGGCTCTCAGTGTTCTAGGCCAATACGAGGGCCCCACCTTTGCCTACCTTTCTAAACAGCTTGACCCCACCGTTCGTGGATGGGCCCCCTGTCTTTGGGCTCTGGCCGCTGCTTACCTACTTCTACAGGAATCTAAGAAGCTGAACTTGGTGCTCATGTCACTATGGCCTCTCCTCGCCATTTAAAGATTTACTAACCTATAAGAGCCTTCAAACTCTCCTGCCCTGTCGCGTTTTACTCCTCAAACTCTTTCCAATCCTGCTCCTCTTTACACCCAGCTTCCCTTCTCCCAGTCTCCTCAGAGCCCCCAGAACATGATTGTATAGAGATGCTTCAGGCTTTAAACTCCTGCAAGCCTCTCTTCTGCCCAAACTAGTAGGGATCTCCCATTGTCCTTCACAACAACGTGGAGACTCTCCCATAGTTCAGGGAGACACGAAGGCTGATAGGGCAGCAAAGGAAGCAGCACTATCTCCTTCTCTTCTGGCTTCAGTCCAATCATCTACCCAGGCCCCCACATCCCCTTCTGTACAATCAATCTTCTCCTATCTCCATTCTCTTTTCCATCCTATTGTGAGGGCATAAACCTTCTGGAATTGCCTGACTCAGTCTCCGCTCATCTTTTCGACCGCAATATCATTAGATTTGGTGTCATTCCGGCAGCATTTGCCTCTCAGCTGGAGACGGTTACAGAGGTTCCTTTCTGGCCCTTTGGCCTACTTTGGACTTGAGTCTCTCTTTCCTGTCCGGGATGGGACACGGAAAACCCTTGCACAAGGTGGCTCATAGTCCTCCGATATCTTGAGAAGGACTCTTCTCATGATATCCCACGTCTGCCTGGCTCCGGTGACGACTGAGTCACAGACCTGGATCTCCCTCTAATACTTATTTTGAAAAGGACACTTTTCAAAATATTGCATTAGTCTTTGGAACTTCTTAATCCATCCTGGCTGACACCCCTCTAAAGTCCCTTAGATAATTGAGCGATTGTTTTCAACTTCTACTAGCGGTCGAAAGAATAGGCAATCCAAGCTTTCTTCCTCCTCTGATCAAACTCAATTCAGTTGTGCTTGTTGCACTAGTCACCCAGAATATATCTACTTCCTTAACATTCCTCGGCATTTTCACATCCCATATCACCCCACATCTTCAGGGAAGGTAGAGAGGACTAATAGAACTCTTACTTCCCCTCGCCCTCTTTAGGCTCCGAGTCCTCCCAACGACACCTTCCTCACTATCCCCTTTTGAGGTTATGTTTGGGCAACCAGCTCTTCCACCTGGAGTTTCCCCAACTCAAAGGCCCCTACCCAAAGATCTTTCTCTTCCCATCTGTCCTTCATCAGACATCAGTTATGGAAGTGCCAAGATTTCATTCTGCCTGACCCAGGTAGACTCACTGCTTCATTTCCATTAACACCCGGTTCTTGGGTATATTTCCCCCCTCCCCAGGACACAGGAACAGTCTCCCTTGTCCCAAAGTGGACAGGCCCTTTCCAGGTTGTGCTGTGCACACCCACGGCTGCTAAGCTTCGTGAAACCTCAGGGAATTTTACTTCTTGGATTCATATTTCCAGACTGAAACCAGCTGATCAACCAACTGAAGATCCACAAAAGGACGACAAACAACTACCTCAGTATACTTGCTCTCCCATTCCCATCGATCCCCTAAAAATTCGTTTCTCTTGTGTTCCTGATACTGACTCAAAATAATCTTTTCTGTTTTTCTCGTTTTGAACTTTTAACCAGCTTTTTCTTAGGGATTATCAACTGTTTAAAAACCAACGGATGACTTTCCAACCAGACATGACTTAGACTCTTCATCAGCCTGCTCTGAGAGGCCCCTAACCTGCCACCCAATGCTCATTATGATGTGCTTCACACTCTCCATTGGCCTCTTCACCATAAGTCCCACCTGGTGGAACACAGGCCTATGGACAATAACCCATCTCACCTTCTTTCCCTTTGTTGCTTCCATAATAGTGTTACCTGCAAACTTGCAAGGCCTACAATTTCTACATGCTCTTAGAGGATAGCCGGCTGACTCCCTCAGTGACTTTCTGCAGAAGCCTGGTTTGACACCCTCACCAATCTATGGCTTCAAGGAAACTTCATCCATCCCATACCCGGAGAGATTCATCTTTTCCACGCCTACCTCCTGGGAATTTTTTCCACCCTCGAGCCTGACCTGCCTGCCCACATCTCCTCCCCTCATAGCACCCCACGTCGCCCCACTTCAGCTTGAAGCAGCCAGATTGAAACACGACGCCCCACTTCCTAAGAAAACAAAAAGGGGGGAATGTTGGATTCCAGGCAGGGAGGTAGAAGGCCACACCTCTCCAGGTAAAAGACTACATTTCCCAGGGACCTCAGCCTGGCCAGCAGTTGCCCTCGCCTCTACCTCCTGACCTCCGGCAGCCTGTGGAGACACTCACCCCCAGGGGTCTCCCTGACCAGCAGTCTGCTATTTAAGCCTCCCCCGGACTGAAATTGCTCTCTCTGTTCGCGCCTGTCCCTGTTCCCGTTCGTCCCATCTCCTTCTTCTTCCTTCCTGTTCTCCCTTCCCTACCCCCCTTCCCTTCCTTTCCTTACCCTTCCCCATGTGGCACCCCAATAAACCCTTTTATTTTACTAACACAGTGTTCCCAGCTAAGTTAACTTTGTTCGGCATTTTCTAACACCCTGCAAGCACACAGACAGTGTGCGCTGCCACAGGCGGAGGGTGGTGTGAACTGAGGAGCTGACCCTTACCCGACGTGAGGCAAGCTCACTGGTCCTGGTGTGAGCAGCCAGTGCGTCATGCTGGACAGGACTGCTGGGAGCTGGAGCCCACACCATAGTGACAGGATAGAGGCAAGGCAGCCCGCGAGGGTCACTTGGCTCCATGATGGCTTTTAACATGTGGCGCGTTTGCCAGAGCTTGCTCCTCTTGAGACCACAGGTTGCAAAGCCACCCTGCCCCCTCGGCCCCGTGCCCTGGTGCCAGCTCTAGAGCAGGGCTAATCTCTGAGCCTCCCGCATGCAGGCGTGAATATCTAACTGTGCACTAGGTAGGAAGAGTGAACAGGTGGTGTGCCCAAGACCACTGAGCCTCCCGCATGCAGGCGTGAATATCTAACTGTGCACTAGATAGGAAGAGTGAGCAAGGTGGTGTGCCCAAGACCACTGAGCCTCCCGCATGCAGGCGTGAATATCTAACTGTGCACTAGTAGGAACAAACAGGTGGTGTGCCCAAGACCACTGAGCCTCCCGCATGCAGGCGTGAATATCTAACTGTGCACTAGATAGGAAGAGTGAACAAGGTGGTGTGCCCAAGACCACTGAGCCTCCCGCATGCAGGCGTGAATATCTAACTGTGCACTAGATAGGAAGAGTGAACAAGGTGGTGTGCTGAGCCTCCCGCATGCAGGCGTGAATATCTAACTGACTAGATGAAGAGTGAACAAGGTGGTGTGCCCAAGACCACCTGGCAGGGTGGTCAGTCTCTAGTAAGCAGCAGATGGGCACCACAGACCACTATGCTGCAGGGGACCACCCACAGCATGGCCAGGGGGGACCACCTTGTGAGGAGAAGTCTTGTTTGTTTCAGCCTTGGCACCACGGAGGGCAAAACGAGCCAGAAAGTCATTCCACATAGGACCAGGGAAATGAGAACTCCACAATAGAGTCCTCCATTTTCAAAGACACTGTCACATGTGTTCACAGTCCAGGGTGAGAGCCATGGTCAGGACCTGGGCTCATGGGAGGGCACTGTCCTCCCGTCCTGCAGAGCAGCCAGCTCCAACTGCCCACAGGAACTGAGCAGGAGAAAGCCCCTCTACAGGGGAGCAAGGGGACAACACCAGCTGCGTGTCCAGGTCCTCCTGTCCTATGGACACTCCTGTGCTGCCCCAGCTTTGCCAACAAGCTGGTGTGGCAGCTGGCACTGAGGTTGGGCTCTTCCTGAATACTTCCACTGTGGCTTGCTTGAACGCCTCCCGCGTGGCCAGGGCTTCTGTGGTTCCTGCCCTCTCCCCTGCCGAGGGCCGGACAGCCTGCTCGTGACCAGCAGCTCTGAGGTGCACACAGCAAGGCCAGCCCAGCAGGGGCGCAGGAGGCAGGAGGCACCGGGGGCAGCTGATCAAAGCATCGGCCACCTGGAAACAAAGGCCTGGGCAGCCCCCTGTTGCTCCCGGAGGCCAGTGCCCAGGTCCTTCGTTCAGTGACAGGTCTCCTTGGTGAAATGATCACTCCTGGTGCACACATGGGCAGGTGAGCTCAGGTGGCCATGACGCCCCGAGGGCTGGGCTCAGACCCCTCAGATCACCACCCACGCCACGACGACAGGAAGCTCTGCGTTCCAGAGGGCTCCACGCTCCCGGTGGCCCCATGTTCCCACAGCACGTCAGCCTCACACCTCCACACGGAGCCCAGGCGGCCGAGAGCGGGGAGAGCCTTCCATGAGGAAGCAGCTAAGATGGCGGCTGGCTGAGAGCCAGGAGGAGGCGGTCACCTGTTTACCTAAAGCTGACTAAGCATCTTTCTGTGCCGCACCTGTACACGTGTATGCTTAATGGGTGAGGAGTATGTAACCAGGCCGGAGGCGTCAGACAGGGAGAGAAAGCAGAGAAGAAGAAGCAAGAATAAAGAGGCCACTCATTCCCAGTCTGCCTCCGATTTCTTCCCCGCGGTATGGTTGCTGTAGGCGGCTACGAGAGCGGAGACCACTGGGGGTCCCTCTAGCTCCTGAGGTCCCCCAGCAAAGCAGGCCGCTGGGAGGGTCTGTGCAGCGTCTGGAGCCCTCAGACGCCCGGCATGACCAGACTGCCGTTCCATGGGGTGAGGCAATGCAGGTGCTGCCACTCACTCACCAGAGCCCACTTGGCTTCATTTTAACTCGCATCAAAACGTCCAACCACAGGCAGAAGAAATACAACTGCCGCCTGTCACAGCCCCGGGCCGCCAGGCAGTGCAGGGCCCAGAGGCCTCAGTGCAGGTCTGAGGAGGGCCCGGGAGCCCCGGGAGCCAGAGACTGGGGCCTGCTGATGGGGCTCGGGGTCCAGAGACCCTGTCCTCGTCACCTCGGTCATGCATCACGCTAACGTCGCCCTGGACACCAGGCTGTGGCTCCTGCCTCAGGAAAGCAGGAAAGGTTCCCTGTGCTCGAGGCCATTGAGCAGGAAGTGGAAGGACTCACTACACTGACAAGTATGAGAAGAATCACGACGAGCAGGGTCCCCCACGGAGCCTGCCCCTGGAGGCCACGGGGACCACTGTCGACAAGGGGCAGCTCCACGGGGACCCGGGGAGGATGGCCCTCCTCGCCCTGTGAGCCCTGGGAACCTAGCAACCCTGGAGGGGGGGCACCACTGGGACGGAGCTCCTGAGAGAGCCGAGGCAGGTTTCCAGGGGAAAACCCCAGAAAACCTGCACACCTCGGGCAGCAGTGAGTCCGCCCCGCCACCTCTCCAGGCCCGCCTAGTGGCTCTGATGCCCACACCTGCACCCGAACTCCTGTCCTTCACAGTTGCTCTCCCTCTCGCCACCCGTCCACACTGAACAGGCTTTGTAGTGAGGACCCCGCTCTAAACTCATAGCCGAGACGCAGGAATCAGAGATCACCTCCTGCCTCCGCACGGAACCCCGGACGGCTGACGAGGAGCCCTGCTCTGGCACGCTCGCACGGTGTGGGTGGTCAGGAAGGGAGCGCGAGGCACGGGCCCCAGGCCAAGAGCACCGGCATTCAGAGGCTCCTCCGCGCAATCATCAAGGGTCAGCATGCAAGCCTGGGGGTCAAGGGTCAATCCCTCCCGTAAAGCATGCTGGTCACTTAACCTCTCTAGGCCCCATTTCCACATACGTAAAACAAGATCTTAATGATCAAGCAGCCCTGAGCTCTGCAGGCAGTAAGTCCACCTGCCCATCCACCAGCCAGCCAGCTAGCCATCTCCGCAGCCCTCCCCCGCCCACTGGGGAGTGCCAAGGGTGAAGGAAGATGTGCAGTAAGCACACGTGCCACTGATCCGTCCCTTGCCCAGTGGCAGCTATTGCCGTGGAGACTTAGAAGAAAAGGATCACCAGTGACCTTCCTGAGGGCAGGGTCTGTGGCCAGGCCTCTCCCACTCCAAACACCGCAGCGGTTCTTGATGGCTGAGCAAGTCAAGCATGTTGCATCCTGCTGGTGTGCCCTTTCTCGGGTCACATCATCTACAAACCTTCCTTGTCCCCACGGTAGCTGCCATTGGCCTCTCCAAATGCCCACAGTCCTGTGCTCACACCATAGTGTGAACACACTCCACTGGTGTGTTTTAGTTGTGTAAAGGACTCCCTCAAATGCAACTTGCACATTTTTGCAAGACACTGGCCAAGAATCACGCACAGAGTTGGTGCTCAATAAATGCTTGAATGACACCTCAAAGCTGTGTGGGAATTATGATGCAGTCATTATTTGAGAGACACTGATAAAGCATGTGTATTTTCTTGCTAAGATTTCTTATAAGCTAGTTGTTTATGTGATCTGGACCTGGACAGAGTCTTTTCCTCTCATCTCCCTAGCTCTCAGCCCTTGTGAACATGCAAGCCTTGCTCTGTGCTTCTCAGAGACTTTTCTGGAGACTTTCTGAATGGGCAGGTGCAGAAGATGCCCACCCTCCCTGTGCATTGAGAAGAGGCAGGCTGGCACCGCTCTGCTGTCTGCACCCCTCAGCTGCTACGTGTCTCCGGAACACACAGCGAAGTTGATCAGCTCTCTCCGTTACACAGCAACTTCACAGGGTCTAATTGATTCAGTCTTGACCAGGGAAGTCTGTTCTAGGGTCACGATGGAGCGCAGACTCCTGCAGCTCAGCGAGGTCCCTAGTCCTCGCACTGCCTCTAGTTGCTGCGACTCCTGGTCTCGATGCTCAAGGTGGTTCTCCAGCGGAATACTGATCTGTGTGGACCCTCTACGTGACCAGTGTGAACACTTTAAAGGCAAATCATATCAATACCATTCAGTGTTATGAAGCAAAGAAATACCTGGAATCTCTGTGAAGGTGACAGGGGCAGGGCCAGCTGTGGCCTGCCACGTGTCTGGTGCTCAGGGCTCCTTCACAGGGCAGCCTCCATTGCTATGGACACGCCCTGAGGGTCAGGCACCTCCATGGCATGCACAGTGCAGAAGCTGCACGTTCCCCTCAGTTCTCCAAGAAATCCCCTCGAGTGGGCAGAGTTGAGATGGCCTGACACTGAAACACTCCAAACATGCAACAACTGTATCCACAGCGGCCCTACCAAGACCACGTTTGAAGAATGACGCATCCCTCACCACTTAGGAGGCCATCCTGCCTCTGCCGCCCCGAATCCTGGCGCCCATCCTGGGAGCGGGAGGCAGGGCATCGGGGAGATTGTGCACAAGGGGTGCCAGCTCTGCTGCTGGTGTCCCCACCTTGCCCAGGTGCAGAAGCACCTGTGCCAGGCAGCCGCAGGGAGCACAGGCCTCTGGTGAGGGTGTGGCCATGGCCAGTGAGAGGACAAGGACTCCACTGGGTCCACCAAATGCTGGGACAAATGACTGACTCGCTCTGGACACAGGAAACTGCAGGAAAAAGGCTCAACAAGCCAAAGCAACCCAATGGTGCTGCAAAGCATTTCCCAGAGGAAACGTGGAGTCTCGACTTCATAAAAGTCTTTGAATTCGTCAAAGATGAAAGAACGCCCTTCTGACTCCAGTCAACCACACTCAACTGCCATCTCAAGGGGGAATCGGAAAGTTAGATTTTAGCGAGAGGGAAGATGGGTTTCAGACCCAGCTCGGAAAGTGTGCATGGGCGGCTTGGCAGGGAAGTGAGGGGCGTGGGTGGTCGCGGGCCCCAGGCAGCCCCGTGTCCGGCTGCGCAGGGCCAGGCTGGCCGCCTTTGTATCAGCTGCGTCCTTGACTAAGGCTTGGCAAGGCCTCTGCCCGTCCGCAGGGCGCTCTTCTGCAGCCCTGGCCACAAACGCCGAGGTCAGCGTGAGAAGCACTCACCACAGGCCCCACCCCTTCCACGACAGTCCCTCCTAGGCATCTGAGGGTCCTCCAGGGCACCAGTGGGTGGCGCAGAGAGCCACCAGCGCCTACTGGGCCTTTGCCACAGAGGCCTTGTGTCTCCTCCAGAGCGCTGTTCATTAGCAGCCATCATTGTCCTGCAGGAGAGATCTTGCCACCCTGGAGTAGAACGCTGGGTCACCCAGCCCAATTATAAACTACTCCACTGGAGAGACTGCCATCATGTTGGAGATAATAGATCAGATTGTGGTGGTGACCCTTTTATTATTGGAAAATGAGCTACTTATTTTCTCATATTCTGTAATGCTACCTACTTTTATTTATTGATGATTTTATTTCACATGTAAGACAAGAATGACTCAATCTTTAAAAATGTAATACAGCAGAGCAGTTTTGCAAAATCTCCCCTGCGCTACCAGCCGTGGTACATAAGTATCTTGACCTGCAGTGTGACAGATTTGTGGCAGCCAGGGGCACCCCTCTCCACACTGTGGTCACCTGGGGGTGCACTCTGGGAGACTGCAGGCCAGGTAAGGGGAGCTGCTTTCCATCCCAGGAACCACTGCAGCTGCTTTAGACCTAAGAAGAGCTGGTGGTCACTGCAGAAGGCTTCGTCCTGAGGGCTGCCACCCATCCCTCCCTCACAGGGGTAGCAGGGTGACAAAACTCCCTCAGTACTGTGTGTTTCTCTCTGCATTTCTGCCCATGACATACGAGCACTTGTTTTCTTTCCATGTTCAGAATGTCCTTAATTTTGAAATTTTACAATGACAAATGCAACTTTTTTAAACAAATGTGCCTCAGTGTGGAATGAAATGGAAACTGGAGACAAGCTCTTCCTCGTAGACTTTTCAAGCATTTTAAGAAGAGGGCGTGACACACTCACAGGAGTGTCTCACAGGTCACTCTTGTACTTTCCCACGTTTGCAAAGTGCATAGTGCTGGGGCGGCAGATCTTCCCAAGGTCCTTGTTGGGTCTGAACTCCCCCAAAATGAAATAACATGGACTGAAAATGGAATGCATGTGTGCCGGGGATTCTAGCTCCCCGGACCCGGGTTTAACCTCCTGCGGCCAGTGGAGAAGGCTGAGGGAACACGCCCCAGCGGTGAGGCGAGATCGGGAGAGGCAGGAGTCGACTGGTGGCCACGCCCAGCCCTCACAATAGAAGACAATCAGGCATACGCCAGGGAGTCCTGTCAAGGCACGAGCTCGGTTTATTGAGGAAGTTGGTCGGCCTTTATAGAAGACATGGGCCAATCAGCAGAAAGATCATAGGGGCACATAGGGAGCATGAGCAGATCACATTGGCGGAGCCATTAGCCTATCCTAGTGGCAGTCTGACCTCTCAGGAAGTGGGAGACAGCCAGAGAGTTTCTATCTACTGGCGTGTTCTTAACGTCCCCAACACGTGTGCCCATCTTCTGGGGCTCATTTAGGAGAGAAGGAACTTAATGAATTTTAATAAATCCAATAAACAAATGGTAGGCTAATTACGTGTGATGCATCTTCACATCAAGGACAGATGATTCTCCAGGACAGCAAGGGACTGAGCATTTTTTTAAAGCAGTTCATGCTTGAAACCAAAGTTACACACCTTCCAACAGGAGGCGACTCTGCTTGGTGTCCTAGCTGAGCAGGAACCCCACAGCCAGCGTGGTGTCCACGTGGCGGCACAGGAGGAAGGAGGCCCTGAGAAGGGCCGCCCTCGTGCCCTGCTGTGCTGAAGTGGGGAGGGGGAGCTAGAGCAGGTGGAGCACGTGTCGGCTGTGGCCGGTCGCATTCTTCCCTTTAAACTGCACTGCACGCAGAGTGCACCTGTATGAACAGGACCCTGGCCAAAACGAGGTTGATCTCCATGACCGATGCCTACCATGTCCATGACTTCACAACGTAAGCAGATGTCCCCAAGCATCCAGGACACAGCCCCTCTGTTTCTTAAAAAACAGAACCAGAACATGTAAGCATTTGCTGGGTGCAGTGGTACACCTGTCATCCCAGCTGTTTGGGAAGCTGAGACAGGTTGGACAGGAAGAGGCCAGCTTCAGCAAGGTAGTGAAGCAATGCAATGTCTCAAGGTAAAAATAAAAAGTACTGGGGATGTAGCTCAGTGGCAGAATTTGCCTAGCATGTTCAGGGCCCTGGGTTCAATCCTATGATCACCAAAACAAAAGCAAGCGCTGGCTGCACCAGATGCGTTAGAGGCTGTGAGTTCAATGCACAGAGGTTGGACTGAGCCCTCAAGCTGCTGTGCCCAGCTGTGCTGGCAGGCCAAGCGGACCTGAGGCTCAGCCACCTGCGCCCTCTGTGCTCTTTGTTAGGTCAGTTACTCTCCTGGAGCCTGAGGTCCGGCACCTGGAAGGCAGAGATGTGCCTGTCACACACTGTTGCAAGAACTCTGTCACGTGTAACCAGCGTAGCCACTTTGTAGCCTGGTGCACAGGTTAGGAACAATAACAGTGACAATGAAGAGCACACCTCTGAAAACTGCTGCCCTCCCCACAGCTGATGTCCAAGCCAGCAGCAGCTGCTGTGGCCCAGGCCGAGGCATTTTGGCCGAGCACCTGCTGAGGCAGCCCCTGAGGTCTAGGGGGTGCAGAGACAGCACAGAAGTCCAGTCGAACTGTTTCTTCCCACTTCTCACTTACTCTTATCATTATTTTATTTTGCTTGTCTGCAGAATGATAAAACATTTGACCTTTCTGAATTTTTCTTTTAAGATGCAGAATACCTATTTTATTGTTTGTGGAATGTGTTTTTTCACTGACTCTCCTTGCAATCTCCTACAGCATGTGACAAATTGCTGCCACTGGGACTTTTGACTGCTACCTGTACTGGCTTTTCCTCCCACAGCCTGCTGCAGCTGCCTCCTTTCTGTCCTGACAGCAGCCTGGTTGCTCCTGTCAACACATGAGCGTGGTCATCACAGGGCAAAGGGACAGAACTCAAGGTGGTTGATTCCCAGTTGCTCAACATTGGTGGATTTCACTTTGCTGAGGCTGAACTATCTCCCTGTAATGATCTCAACAGCCCTGGTTGTGGAAGCCATGACCATGAGGATTTGGTCCCCAATGGCTGCAGGTGACTTTCAGAGGTGGTCCTGTTGCACACTGCCCTATAGGCACAGTCCTGTTGCACACTCCTCCAGTGCACACTGCAAAAGGCACATGCACACACGTCCCAGGATTGCCCACAAAGCACTCCCGTGCTTGCTGGGAGGTCTGTTCCCTGGTTCTGACTCAGTCTGACTCCCAGTGCAGCGGCAGCCTGGGGAGGCCCAGAGGCCTGCTGAGCTCCCAGGAGGAGAGGAGCCGGGCACAGGCGGGGTCCACGATGGGGTGCAAGACTGAGCTGGGTGGAGGCGGAATGCTGGGGTGTCACGACGAGCCTGGCTAGAGCAGCCTTAGGCCCTGAAGGGCACACAGGGCCGTCCAAAGTGCCCTTCCTGTAGCTTTCCTAACCTCCCAAGAAAAACCAGCACAGGAAATACACAAAGCAAGTTCACTTCGTTCCCAGCTAACACAGCTTCTCATAGCACTGGGGAGGGGTCGGAGGATGGGGTGGAGAGCACAGGGCACCAGCAGGACGGCTGGATTAGATGCCTGCGCCCATTAAGACTTCCATTACAGATCTACTAGACGGCAACCGGATGTCAGTGAGGAACTGGCTTTGTGTCCTCGCTCTGTCTCTCTGTCATACATACATGTGCACACCCAGGAAACACGCCAGGCGTGTGCAGAGTCACACCCACGCGCACGCCCAGGAAAAACACACCAGGTGTGTGGAGAGACAGCTGAGGAGGGAGACCCACAGAGCGCTGGTCTCTGTAACCCTTTCAGAGCACAAGCGGAGCCGGAGGGCTCGACGTCACACCCCGTGTCCAGCGCCCTGGCTGTGGCATCACGGGGAGGGTGGTGCCGGGACCAGGGGTCTGCATCTACAAGTCAGCTTGCTCTCTCTGATCCAGGGGGCATCTAAGGCCCTGCTCTGACTGGTCACCTGTAAACAGGCCCTGCTGGTCAGCAGAGAAGCAGATTTCCACACGACCCAGGTGGTGGCTTAGCCCTGTGAGCATACGATCAGCTCCAGAATTTGAGCTCATCATTGACTCTAGCTCTGCTTCTCTGTCCCGCTCTACAGAAAAGCCTGGAGCCACGGATAGGGCCACGCGGTCCTCGGGCTGCCCCCGCCCTTCCGTCACCAGCCCCTGCTCTTTCCACTCCACTGGGACTCCCGGTGCCAGCTCAGCACCCACCCGCGTTGCAGAGCTGTGTTTGCTCTCCCCTTCTCCCCTGCCTGGCTCTCCTCTCCAGCCTCCTCCGCCCGGCCTCCCTCTCTTCCTCGCTCCCTGACTCCCCTCTGTGCTTTCCAGGCTTCTCCCCAGCTCCCCTTCCTCAGCCTCGCCATTCCCGCCTCCACATTTCTCTGGCTCTTCGCTGTGCTCCTGGGGATTGGCTCTAGGGCACGGCTGTGGGAAGAGGGGCGTTGAGAGCCTCGTGCTGGAGGTCCTACAAGGACGTGAGGAAGGCGGAGCTGAACAAAGGTCCAGCCACCCTGGGCTGCCACGGAGGCCTTGGCAGTCACAGGTGCGCTCAGCTGCACTGTCCTCCCAGCTGCTCCTGGAAGGGGAGGCCCGGCCTTCCACCCCCACCTCCACCAGTAGTAAATGTCCAGGGCCCTCCAGGGCTGTGACCTCAGAGGCTATTTCTCGTGGCTAAGGGCTATTCCACATGGGGCATCCATGCTCTGGGGTGGGAGGTGGGGGTCAGATGGCCATTCATGCAGTGGGTGCCTGTCCTTGGTGCCCATGTGGACAGGACCACGGGCATCTCCAGCCCACGTCCTTGCTAGGCCCCACATTTCCAGGCTCCTGCTTTCCTGGCACCTCACCTGGTGTCCAGCGAGCACCTCAAATGTGACGCAAGGCCCCTCCTGGCACACCCAGACCTCCTGCTCCTGTCCAATAGGCGGGCTGGAAGGAGGTAGGCAGAGAGAGGGGGGGCCCAGTGAGGCAGAGAAGCAGGGCCCAGGGACCACACCCCAGGCGGGAATGCCTGGGGTCACTGTCCTCTGAGGTTGGAGAACAGGGAATAACAAGGATCCTTGAAAGTGAAGGTGGGTTCAAAGGGCCTTTCGGAGCACAGGAAGTGATGCGTGGTGCGCACACAGCCAGGCTTACGAGGGTCCCTGGGTCCAGGGCACTGGTGCACAAGGTGGCACATCTGCATCCCTGGGGCAGGGCGCAGACCTGAGCAGAGACCTATATCCGGAGCTGGACACATATGACCTTCCTCCTGACACCAGGGCTGGCCACGTGTGGCCTTCCTCCGTATCACAATTGAGGTACGCTCTATCTCAAGATGTCCAGGAAGGCAGCCGGAGCTGAACTGGTGGCCTTGCATATGGAGAGCGTCCTGCGTGTGTCCCTGTGCGCCCCTGTTTGCTGCGGCCTGCCGTGGCGCTCGGGGCGTGCCTGGGACCAGCTCTGCCTCCATCCGTGGCCCCGGGCAGCAGAGGGCTCGTGCTCAAGTGCGAGCCGCCCGCCCCCTGTGAGGCAGGCAGCGTGGTCCCGTCTCTCGCTGCTTCCTGGGAAGTGAGTGGCACAGTCTCGGAAGCCGCGAGGTCCACCGGAGCTGAGAGAGGGACCGGAGCCCGTGCTCGCCGGCGCGTCCAGTGCGCATGCGACGCACGTCCGGAGCAGCAGCCGGCCAGGCGCCGCGCACGCGCAGGGGGGCGGAGGGCCGGGGCAGTCTCCACATGACCGCATCGAGACCCAAACTGGAAAGACAAAGAGTTTCCTGCCTGACCGCAGACGCAGGAGTGGGGGCACGAGGGCCTTCCTCTGCGGCTCCCACGGTGGACCCTGAGCCAGGTTGGAAGTGACCCTGGCGCTCTGTGGCCAGCTGCAGCCTCCCGTGGCCGCCGGTGCTCCCACGTGCCCTCGGCTGGCTGAGACTCGCTGCACTTAGGTCCCCTCTGCTGAGACCAAGGCCTGTGCGCCCTGTTGTAGCAGGGCCGCTCTGTGCAAGCTGGGCCCCGAGAGGGCCACGACTCTACGAGGAACAAGAGAGGCGGTTCCTCATCTAGGAGGAAGCCGGGCGCGGCTGGAGAGCTCAGCAGACGCTGCCTGGAGCCGCAGCCGGCGGCACTGGCCAGAGGGAAGCTGTTCAGGACGTGCAGTTTCAACCCTTTCCTGCCCGCTCGTCCCACTGAAGAGCCCAGCACACGGTGGCCGTGGTCCCCGGCCTGCTTCTGCGCAGTGGCTCACTGCCCACAGTGCAGGGGCGTCGCCCAGGCCACCAGAGACGCCGCAGGCTGGGTTCCTCGCAGTGTGTCTTTGGACCCCAGGGCCTGCTTCAAACACAGATTTGGGGTACAGGCCTAAGCTCTCCGTGTCTCACAGGCACTCGGGCCACACTGACACCGAGGGCCATCCAAGGCGCTCTTATGAGGCGAACATCGCTGCACCAGCCACCACTGGGAAAGTTCTGTCCTCGGTCACCCCAGCTACCCGGGAATGAGACCTCCATTGCTCCTCCTCCCACCAAGGTTGTGGGGGTTCACCCTGGGCCTTAGGCTGCGGGGCGGTGGGGTCTGGGGCTCTGTGCCCTCGGGCCAGCTGCAGACCTTGCTGAGAGGGAGCTCCATGTTCTGCAGAGCACTTGCAGTGACAGTCCACTGGGTGACTGTGCGTGTGGCTGCCTGGTGCTGTGCCCGGGCAGAGCAGGCCAAGAGGCAGCGCTCGGCACACCCGCCTGGCGGCCGCTCTGCTGCTCCTCGGGTGGTGGTGTGGCGACCTGGAGGCCAGGCGCTGCGTCCCGCTCACCTCTCGCCTCCGGAGCTCGGCGCTGCAGGGAAAGCAGCTGGAGTTGGGGGAGACCAGCCGCGGTGTAGGTTTGTTAAAGCAGAGCTGGGACTTTTAGGTCCTGACGCCCTCCCCGCACTCGCACGACTGCCACTGGTCCAAGAGAAATGCACTGATTTCCACCAAGCACCATAGGACCCTGTGGTCACTAGAAGTGTGAAGTTCTGGACAAAGTGCAGAGGTGAAGAATCCCTGGGACAGCACGTGAAGCTGGTCGTGGTGAAGAAGGAATGAGTCTCAGAGCCCACGGCCTGGTGTGCAGCGTGTCCCAGGGTCTGCAGGGCCACAGGGACGGCTGAGTGAGGACCCAGGGTGGCCAGGTGAGACCCAGCCCCCACAGAGCCAGGCAGAGGAGCTAGGGCCATGGCCATTCCCCACAGAGCCATGCAGAGGAGCTAAGGCCCTGCCCAGCCCCCACAGAGCCAGGCAGGGGAGCTAAGGCCCTGCCTAGTCCCCACAGAGCCAGGCAGAGGAGCTAAGGCCCTGCCTAGTCCCCACAGAGCCAGGCAGGGGAGCTAAGGCCCTGCCTAGGCCCCACAGAGCCAGGCAGAGGAGCTAAGGCCCTGCCTAGCCTCCATAGAGCCAGGCAGGGGAGCTAGGGCCCTGCCTAGTCCCCACAGAGCCAGGCAGAGGAGCTAAGGCTCTGCCCAGCCTCCACAGAGCCAGGCAGAGGAGCTAAGGCCCTGCCTAGCCTCCATAGAGCCAGGCAGGGGAGCTAGGGCCCTGCCTAGGCCCCACAGAGCCAGGCAGAGGAGCTAAGGCCCTGCCTAGTCCCCACAGAGCCAGGCAGGGGAGCTAAGGCCTTGCCTAGGCCCCACAGAGCCAGGCAGAGGAGCTAAGGCCCTGCCTAGCCTCCATAGAGCCAGGCAGGGGAGCTAGGGCCCTGCCTAGGCCCCACAGAGCCAGGCAGAGGAGCTAAGGTCCTGCCCAGCCTCCACAGAGCCAGGCAGAGGAGCTAAGGTCCTGCCTAGCCTCCATAGAGCCAGGCAGGGGAGCTAGGGCCCTGCCCAGCCTCCACAGAGCCAGGCAGGGGAGCTAAGGCCATGGCCAGTCCCCACAGAGCCAGGCAGGGGAGCTAAGGTCCTGCCCAGCCCCCACAGAGCCAGGCAGGGGAGCTAAGGCCATGGCCAGTCCCCACAGAGCCAGGCAGAGGAGCTAGGGCCCTGCCCAGTCCCCACAGAGCCAGGAAGGGGAGCTAGGGCCCTGCCTAGCCCCCACAGAGCCAGGCAGGGGAGCTAAGGCCATGGCCAGTCCCCACAGAGCCAGGCAGAGGAGCTAGGGCCCTGCCCAGCCTCCACAGAGCCATGCAGAGGAGCTAGGGCCCTGCCAGTCCTCACAGAGCCATGCAGAGGAGCTAGGGCCATGGCCAGTCCTCACAGAGCCATGCAGAGGAGCTAGGGCCCTGCCCAGTCCTCACAGAGCCATGCAGAGGAGCTAGGGCCATGGCCAGTCCTCACAGAGCCATGCAGAGGAGCTAGGGCCCTGCCCAGGCTCCACAGAGCCAGGCAGAGGAGCTAGGGCCATGGCCAGTCCTCACAGAGCCAGGCAGGGGAGCTAAGGTTCTGCCCAGCCTCCACAGAGCCAGGCAGGGGAGCTAAGGCCATGGCCAGTCCCCACAGAGCCAGGCAGAGGAGCTAGGGCCCTGCCCAGTCCTCACAGAGCCATGCAGAGGAGCTAGGGCCATGGCCAGTCCTCACAGAGCCAGGCAGGGGAGCTAAGGTCCTGCCCAGCCTCCACAGAGCCAGGCAGGGGAGCTAAGGCCATGGCCAGTCCCCACAGAGCCATGCAGAGGAGCTAGGGCCCTGCCCAGTCCTCACAGAGCCATGCAGAGGAGCTAGGGCCATGGCCAGTCCTCACAGAGCCAGGCAGGGGAGCTAAGGTCCTGCCCAGCCCCCACAGAGCCAGGCAGGGGAGCTAAGGCCATGGCCAGTCCCCACAGAGCCAGGCAGAGGAGCTAGGGCCCTGCCCAGCCTCCACAGAGCCAGGCAGAGGAGCTAGGGCCCTGCCCAGTCCTCACAGAGCCATGCAGAGGAGCTAGGGCCATGGCCAGTCCTCACAGAGCCATGCAGAGGAGCTAGGGCCCTGCCAAGTCCCCACAGAGCCAGGCAGGGGAGCTAAGGCCCTGCCCAGCCTCCACAGAGCCAGCAGAGGAGCTAGGGCCCTGCCAAGTCCCCACAGAGCCAGGCAGGGGAGCTAAGGCCCTGCCCAGCCTCCACAGAGCCAGGCAGAGGAGCTAGGGCCCTGCCAAGTCCCCACAGAGCCAGGCAGAGGAGCTAGGGTCATGGCCAGTCCCCACAGAGCCAGGCAGAGGAGCTAAGGCCCTGCCCAGCCTCCACGGAGCCAGGCAGAGGAGCTAGGGCCCTGCCCAGCCTCCACAGAGCCAGGAAGGGGAGCTAGGGCCCTGCCCAGCCTCCATGGAGCCAGGCAGAGGAGCTAGGGCCCTGCCCAGCCTCCATGGAGCCAGGCAGAGGAGCTAAGGCCCTGCCCAGCCTCCACGGAGCCAGGCAGGGGAGCTAAGGTCCTGCCCAGCCCCCACAGAGCCAGGCAGGGGAGCTAAGGCCCTGCCCAGCCCCCACAGAGCCAGGCAGGGGAGCTAAGGCCCTGCCCAGCCCCCACGGAGCCAGGCAGAGGAGCTAGGGTCATGGCCAGTCCCCACAGAGCCAGGCAGAGGAGCTAAGGCCCTGCCCAGTCCCCACAGAGCCAGGCAGGGGAGCTAAGGCCCTGCCCAGCCCCCACGGAGCCAGGCAGAGGAGCTAGGGCCCTGCCCAGCCCCCACGGAGCCAGGCAGAGGAGCTAGGGCCATGGCCAGTCCCCACAGAGCCAGGCAGGGGAGCTAGGGCCCTGCCCAGTCCCCACAGAGCCAGGCAGGGGAGCTAGGGCCCTGCCCAGTCCCCACAGAGCCAGGCAGGGGAGCTAGGGCCCTGTGGCAGTGCAGGAAGCCGAGGTGCTCCGTTTCCTTGACCCTAGGTCATTCTTGGCTAATTACTTTAACTGGACTGAAGTAGAGAGCCACGTCTGGAGGAGGATCATCAGGACAGAGTAAGATACAGGCTGGAATCGAGAGCTGCGCTTCAACTAGGAAGGAAGCTGCCGATAACCCAAAGAAAACTGTGAGGATCCCGGTCATGAAGAGCCAGTCGGTCGCAGGTGCAGCCTGCCCGTTGTGAGGAGGTCTGGGCTTCCCATCCCGCTCCGCATCACGGGACTCTTTGGTTCATGTTGGGGTATGAACTCGACTGACACAGTCCACGTGTGTACACCAGCACACCTACGCTCACACGTCCAGGGTAGACTCATGTAGTTACTTTTGTCAGGTTCTCGCTCTTTGCATTTAATCACAATGAAGTTGAAGCCCCTTGTCAAACCAAGGCCACAGGAGCGGTTGGATGGATGCTGCAGGATGCACCCTTCTCTGTTGCAATGGCCGGAGCCACATGGACACAGGCAGGTCTGACGGACAGGTCCTGCAGGTCCTGAACCGTCTCAGGACACTCACTGTGGACTGCTTAAAGGTCGCCAAGCATGCATGGAAGTTCATGGCCACTGGAATAACTGAGACGATCGTGTCCAGTTGAAGTCCTAACTGAAGGTGACTTGAGACAAATAACTGGTGTGTAAATACTGAAATCAATGACGTCTTCCACATTACCCAGAGGTACGATAATGATGGGAAACACCTAAAAGTCAGCAACTCCCGAAATCCCTAACAGGACTCTATACAGACAGAATCCACACACCCACCACAGGGACGAAGAGCTGTCCATGTGGCAGCCTGCCCACTGCGTTCAGACCATTCGATGGTCACTCACGTGAACGAAGTCCAGGCAAGGACAGTCCCCAGGCCCTGCCAGCCACACGAATAGCTCTACCGTGTTGCTCAGAGCTTCTGTCTCCCACGAGACACCTGCTTGTGTGATGAGGGGAACCATAAGCACAGCAAGCCCACCAGGCCCTTCTCCTGCCACTCCACCATGGGACGGCCCGCGCTCTTCCCAGGTCACAGAGCATGCCCACCAGGCCCTTCCCAGGTCACAGAGCATGCCCACCAGGCCCTTCCCAGGTCACAGAGCATGCCCACCAGGCCCTTCCCAGGTCACAGAGCATGCCTTCCCACCAGGCTCCCACCATGCTCCCCAGGTCACAGAGCATGCCCACCAGGCCCTTCCCAGGTCACAGACATGCCCACCAGGCCCTTCCCAGGTCACAGAGCATGCCCACCAGGCCCTTCCCAGGTCACAGAGCATGCCCACCAGGCCCTTCCCAGGTCACAGAGCATGCCCACCAGGCTCTTCCCAGGTCACAGAGCATGCCCACCAGGCCCTTCCCAGGTCACAGACCATGCCCACCAGGCCCTTCCCAGGTCACAGACCATGCCCACCAGGCCCTTCCCAGGTCACAGAGCATGCCCACCAGGCCCTTCCCAGGTCACAGAGCATGCCCACCAGGCCCTTCCCAGGTCACAGACCATGCCCACCAGGCCCTTCCCAGGTCACAGAGCATGCCCACCAGGCCCTTCCCAGGTCACAGACCATGCCCACCAGGCCCTTCCCGGGTCACAGACCATGCCCACCAGGCCCTTCCCGGGTCACAGACCATGCCCACCAGGCCCTTCCCGGGTCACAGACCATGCCCACCAGGCCCTTCCCGGGTCACAGAGCAAGCCCACCAGGCCCTTCCCGGGTCACAGAGCAAGCCCACCAGGCCCTTCCCGGGTCACAGACCATGCCCACCAGGCCCTTCCCGGGTCACAGACCATGCCCACCAGGCCCTTCCCGGGTCACAGACCATGCCCACCAGGCCCTTCCCAGGTCACAGACCATGCCCACCAGGCTCTTCCCAGGTCACAGAGTATGCCCACCAGGCCCTTCCCAGGTCACAGAGCAAGCCCACCAGGCCCTTCTCCTGCCACACCACCACGGGACGGCCCCGCGCTCTTCCCAGGTCACAGAGCCGCACAGAACCGGCCTCCACGGCGAGCAGCGGCCCAGCGGGAGATCTGCGGGCACCCCGGCCTCCAGCTCCCTCGCCCTGTCGTTGGTGAGGCTCAGCCTTGGATCCGCAGCTGAGGCAGGGAGGTGAGGGGAGCAGGTTGCCTCCGGCTCCTGGGTGTTCTCAGTGACGACAAAGCTCCACGCCAGTCAGGATCCAGCTCCCAAGCAACGGGACGTGCCTGTGCAGGCCCCAGGTGGGAAGGGCATTTGACGCGCCAAACAGCAATCAGCGGACGGGGGCAGCAGCTGCCCAGGCGTTCTGCGGGGAGCAGGTGAGGGTGGCAGTGGGCATGGCTGAGGAATCAGGGGCACGTTTTACCCACAAAGAGGCACTAAGGGATCCGAGTTTACCACGGGTGAACAGTGACGGCAGGAGAAACTGGGATGCTCTCCCTGCTGGAGTCCTCGCCACTGCGCGATCAAGGAGAGCTGGGGTCCGCTTTCCATAACGAACACGTGAAAGTTCATCTCCATACGGGCACCGGGTTGAGCCTCTGAACCTGCAAACATGCTTCGAGGCCTACACGGTCACGTTCCAGGAAAACCTTCCTCAAGTGTGCAGGGGAAACACGTAGTCTCTTACACACCTAACTGCAAAGTGTGAGGGTGGTGTTACCTGTTCACACAGAGCAGTTGTGATTCCAAAAGGTCACGCTGTGCCCTTGGCCCTGCCACAGGTAAAGTGTGCATTTTTGCACACTGCACACTCACGTGAGTGGGCCAGCTCTGGCAAGCACCGGTGTGCACCCCAGTGGCCTCTGACTGGCGCCTGTGCTGACCGCACTGTGGGCCACTAGCCCTGCTGCTGGAAGCCTCCGCCTGACAGTTCTGGGCCACCCCAGCCTCAGCTCCAGGGCCACCAGGTGGCGACAGTCCCTCGTCAGGCTGGCTTCAGCCAGGGGCTCTTCCCTGGGAAGCCGGGGTGCTGCCTTCCAGGTCTTCTGACTGACCTAACAGGTTTCATTATTTTATAGCTTCATTCCTTAAAACCATGTGATGTAGAAATGATTGTGCTTAATGGTCCTTTTTGTCAACTCTCCTGTTTGACACACACAGCTAGAAACACTTCCATCTGGTGTGTTCCTTCTTTTCCTTCTTTCCCTGGCCGACCCGGCCCTCACCCTCCTGCATGGCCGGGCTGGCCGCCACCTGCACAGCCTCTTTCCGAGTCCTGACCCCCGCCACGGGAGACCACAGGGAGCGGGATCTGCTCAGGCAGAGCCGACCCCAGGGCCGCCAGCCAGACGCGAGGTCTTGACTGTGCCCAGCCCTAGGCCTTGGCTGACACCTGCCTCTGGCTCAGGGTCTCTGGATCTGCCTCTGCTCGGCGCGTTGTGTCTTTAGCGGTCCTTGTGGTCAAGCCACGGGTCTCCTCTGCAGACAGCGCGGTGGCCGCGCCCCAGCCCCAGTGGACGTGAACCTGAGCCTGCCTCCTCCTCCACATGCCTCCCGGGGCTCCCGGGGCTCCCGCCGTGGCCTCCTCACCTGCAGTGTGGGGGAGCTCGGGGTCCCGCCCTCGCGGCAGCCACAGACAGCCCCAGCAGAGCCCGGCGCGCACAGAGAGCACGAAGGGGCCGCTGCCGCCCAGGACCTGCACCTGCCTCAGGCTTGCTGCCGAAGAGGGGCTGGAAAGTCCACAGCCCTCTCGGCCGGACTTTCCCCCAAATGAAGAAAATAAAAGACCCTAACTGGCACGTTGCCTCGAATGCTTTGTATTCCAGGGTTAGACCTTGCTCCGCAGGAGCTGCGCACGCGGGCTAGTCCAGAGGTCCTGAGGACAGGTCTCCACTGACACACGAAGAGAGCCCTGGGAGGCGCTTCGCCCAGGCACGCGGCAGCCCCGGGGCGCAGGCGGCAGCGCGAGCGGCACAGCCCTGGAAGCGCGTGGCCCACCCTGCACCAGCCAGTACAGCAGCACTGCTGCACGGGGAGAGCCGGGACTCCAGCAGCTCCCCCAGCCCCAGCTCCCCCACGGAGGAGCCCCGACCCCAACTCCCACCCCCCACCCCCGCTGGTGGTTCTGTTCTTGGACAGTGTGTGTGGGGTGTGCGGGGGTGTGCAGGGTGTGTGGGGTGTGCGGGGCTCGCGCTGCGTGCAGACCTCTGTCTGCTTTCTCCCTCTGCATGTGGCTTCTGAGAGTCTGAGCCACACTGTTCATGTGGTGTCCACTGAACAAAGAGGCCACCCGGCCAAGGCAAGGCGGGTCCCGCTCAGGGACACGCCCCTGCAGAAGCTCCATCACGGAGAGCCTTCCTTGCAGCTGCAGGACAGCTCAGGCTTGCTCAAGGTGTGAGGGAAGGTGTGCACGTCCAGTCAGGAAACAGATCTGACTTCAGGCTGTCAATCACCAGCTCCATGAAGTTCATGAATCACTAATCCAGTCCAAGTCTATGCAAATGGCTGTGTCAGTGATGCTGCCCGGCACGTTTGCCTTGCTGATGGAATGAGATAAATATGTGACATTATTCTTACTGAAAAGTGCCATGAAATTTTTTCCTCTATAATGAAAACTACAGAACACTAAAGAAAGAAATTGAAGAAAACCTCAGAAGATGGAAAGATCTCCCATGCTCCTGGATAGGCAGAATAAATCTTGTCAAAATGGCCATACTACCAAAAGCACTATACAGATTTAATGCAATTCCTGTTAAAATCCTAAGGACATTCTTCATGGAAATAGAAAAAGCAATCATGAAATTTATTTAGAAAAATAAGAGGCCCAGAATAGCTAAGGCAATCCTTAGCAAGAAAAGTGAAGCAGGAGGCATCACAATACCAGACCTTA
Source organism: Tamias sibiricus (assembly GCA_025594165.1). Classification (NCBI taxonomy): domain Eukaryota; kingdom Metazoa; phylum Chordata; class Mammalia; order Rodentia; family Sciuridae; genus Tamias; species Tamias sibiricus. The sequence goes on along the minus strand of CM046670.1, from coordinate 98,937,170 downwards.
AACTATACTACAGAGCTATAGTAACAAAAACGGCATGGTATTGGCACCAAAATAGACTTGTAGACCAATGATACAGAATAGAGGACATAGACACAAATCCACACAAATATGGTTATCTCATATAGACAAGGGTGCCAAAAATGGTCACTGGAGAAAAGATAGCCTATTCAACAAAAGGTGCTGGCAAAACTGGAAATCCATATGTAGCCAAATGAAATCAAACCTCTCTCTCTCACCCTGCACAAAACTCAACTCAAAGTAAATCAAAGACTTAGGCACTAGAACAGAGACCCTGCGCCTAATAGAAGAAAAAGTAGGCCCAAATCTGTACCACGTTGGCCTAGGATTTGACTTCCTTAACAAGACTCCTAAAGCACAAGAAGTAAAGTCAAGAATCAATAAATGGGATGGATTCAAATTAAAAAGCTTCTTTTCAGCAAAGGAAATAATTAATAATGTGAGGAGAGAACCTACAGATTGGGAGAAAATCTTTACCACATGCACCTCTGATAAAGCATTAATCTCTAGGATATATAAAGAACTCAAAAAACTTAACACCAAAAACACAAATAACACAATCAATAAATGGGTTAAGAAATTGAACAGACACTTCACAGAAGAAGAAATACAATTGATCACCAAATATATGAAAAAGTGTTCAACATCTCTAGCAATTAGAGAAATGCAAATCAAAACTACTCTAAGATTTCATCTGACTCCTGTCAGAATGGCAATCATTAAGAATACAGGCAACAATAAATGTTGGCGAGGATGTGGGGAAAAAGGTACACTCATACATTGCTGGTAGGACTGCAAGTTGGGGCAACCGCTATGGAAAGCACTGTGGAGATTCCTCAGAAAACTGGGAATGGAACCATCATTTGACCCAGCTATCCCACTCCTCAGTTTATACCCAAAGGACTTAAAATCAGCATACTACAGTGATGCAGCCATATAAACGTTTATAGCAGCTCAATTCACAATAGCTAGACTATGGAACCAACCTAGGTGTCCCTAAATAGATGATGGATAAATAAAATGTGGTATATATACTCAATGGAATATTACACACCTTTAAAGAAAGGTGAAATTAGGGCATTTGCCAGTAAATGGTTGGAGTTGGAGAATATCATGCTAAGCGAAATAAGCCAATCCCACAAAACCAAAGGCCAACTGTTTTGTCTAATATGTGGATGCTAATTCACAATAAGGAAGGGGGGCACTAGGGAAAAATAGCGTTACCTTAGATTAGGTAGAGGGAAGTGAAGGGAGGGGAGGGAGGGGATGTGGGGATGGGAAAGATGGTGGAATGAGACAAACATTATTACTGTATTGTATACATGTGACTACATGACCAATATGATTCTGCAACTGTACACTCAGAAAAGCGAGAAATTATATCCATCTATGTATGATACATCACAGTGCATACATGCATTCTACTGTCATGGATAACTACTTAAAACAAATTAAAAAATTAAAGCAAATTTCCCACTGTCAGTAAGACAGCGAGGCAACCAGAGAGATCCCTGACCTGAGGCTCAGGACATCCCAGTGCCACCTTCTGCTCTCGAGCCTGTGACTTCACAAAGGGAAGGTGGTGGCCACGTCCTGACGTTGTGACTTGCCGTGAGTCAGGGCAGGCATGAGCCACACGGCCCTCCTTAAAGGCTGTGAGTGGAGACGCAGCCTAGTGCCGCCAGGAGCAGGCTCAGGTCACAGCCTCAGTTAGCACACAGTGACGTAAGGGAGCTCGGACAGAGGGGCGAGAGGCAGCAGACCACATTCTACAGCGACTGTAAGTGGAACAGACCTATGTCACCACAAATCTAGCAGCGTGGCCATTCCACGTGGCACAAGATCCACTCCTGCACTCCCTCGGGACACACAGATACCCTCAACATCCCTCCCTTCAGCAGCACTTTCAGCGAAGGCCACCCATGAGACCCGGTTGACAGGTGAGTGACCTGCTCAACACCGTCTGCATGGATGGGAGCAGAGGCTGCTTCATGCCGAAGCAAGGACTTCACAGCAAGGAAGCAGGAAATCCTTCTGAGGACACCGAAACCCCAGCAAGCTGGTGGGCGTTAAGAAAACGCCCACATTACACTTCCTCTTGGTATCAGCCCTCGCCCCATTGACACAGAGATGGCCCAAGGTCAGCTCACTGCGAAGGCGGACGTGACCCCTGGGTGCAGGCGGCAGGAGCGGACTCGGGCTTCCTCTGGGAGAAGGCCGAAGGCACCTGAGCCCGGAGCACTGCCTCAGACAGGTTAACTGGGCGTCTGATGGATCCCTCCCAAAGGCCCCTTGGAGGACTGTGGGTGCTCAGTGCTGGGGTGGACGCAGGTCCTGGGGAGCTGTCAGTGGGGTCGCAACGTGATGTCAGCACGCAGAGCGGCCACGGCACAGGGGAGGGGGCCCAGACCACGCCAAGAACAGACAGGTCAGAAGCAGCAGCCACCCAGACGCCGCCCAGCACGTGGGACAGGGCTTGGCCCTGTGGACGCCCACGCTCTTCTCACCGGACGCTACCGAGGCGGAGCCCCGGGAAGAGTCACACCGACACGGAACAGCATTCCCAAGTACAGATCTCACATTGAGCAAGAGCCAGACTTTTTAGAGAGCTGCAAATACATCAGAAAAACTTCATTGAATTATTATTTTAAGACAGGAAAGAACTTCTTAAATAACACAAGAAATCAGCAGAGCACAGAGTCGATGGGCTTGACAACATAAAGATCAAAAATCTCCACGTTGCTAGAAGACGCTAGAGATGCTCGTGCCCATGGAAGCAGCCAAATATGAATGCAGAGAGTATCTGAAACATCTGACAGGAAAAAATTGACATTCTCCAAATACAAGGAGATTCTGAAATCTGACAATAAAAATGCAGCCAGGGAGAGCTGGGGTCAGGAAAGCAGCAGGTTCCAGGAGTGGAGGTGAGAATAGCCGGAGTCTCAGAACAGAGGCCCAGGGTTACTAGGAGCCAGAGGAATTCATATTAAAAAATATAACAATTTCACCAACAAAAGTGGCAAAAACGCAAAACATTGACCGCGTGCACAGCTGCTGCGGAAGGCTGAACTGCTGTGTTCAGACACGGGGCTGACTGCCTGAGGGTCTGAATGGTGTCCCACCCTGAGGCCCAGGGACCCTCCCACGAGGAGAAGGCCCAGGTGTCCAGGCCCCCAGGCTCAGAGGCTGCCACAGCAGCTGGGGAAAGGCAGTGCCCTGGATCAACCTGAATGTCTAGGAGAAGCAGAGCACACGCCCAGAGCTGCACCACCTGCCGCCGCTGCACCAAGACAGGCCACCCACTGCGCCCAGGAGCCCGCCCGCCCAGAGGAAGGAGGGGCATGCAGAGAGCAGCCGCACAGCGCAGCCCCCTGTTCACGAGAAGGACCCCCAAGGCCATGCCGACGCTTTAGTGGGAGGTGAAGCAGACTGGGACCTCTGGGCAGAAAGAGCGGGCACGTGAGCTCTGGGTGCCCGTTGCCTGGCTTGTCGCGGTCCCGTTTCTGGATCTCAGGCGTCCAGGCATGGAGCCCGCGCTCTGACCTCTCTCATGAGCACGCTTCTGTGCCAGTCGGGAGTGTCAACCCCAGAGGTGCGGAGAAGGAGTGGCCAGCACTTCCAGGGAAGGGCCTCGCTACCTCTGAGGGTTTTCTGAAGCCTCCAGAGCTCTGATTCGTGCGGAGATGGCACTAGACAGGCAGAGGCGAGATGGCCACTGACACGGTCAGTCACTGGGTGGAGCTACTCTGCATCCTCCTCTCCCCAAACACAGAAGCTTTAGAAACTAACGGGAGCCGACACCGAGCCCAGACAGCGATGGTCCACCCTGCCCGCAGCAGCTCACAGTGGCCCAGGGAAGATAAGCAGAGGTCAGCCCTCCAAGGCCACCCAGTGGAGGAGATGCCCGCAGTGCCCAGGGCACACAGATGGGGCCGCCCATGACGAGGTAGCCACGCACGACTGGCAAGCAGAGCAGCGCGGGCAGCCACAGCTCAGGGCAGATGCCCTTTACCTGTTTAGAGCTGATTTCATGAAAGATGGGTTTTATTGGTGACAGGTCTACATGGACACTTATTCACTGTCCAGGTTTATAAATGGGGTGCCCACCCCTGGCTTTTGGGCACCTGGGGGCAGGGATGACACAGCACATTCATTGCTAACTGGGAGGCTAGGAGCCTGGCCGGCATCTGAGCCGTGGGGAGGCGGAGGGTGGACAGAGCGTGGCGACGCAGGCTGCCACACCACCAGTGGGGCCGGGGAAGAGCTTGCTGAGGCTGGCTCCTGGGCAGTAATGACCAAGGCGGCGCTTCCAAGAGCTCTTCCTGAGCAGGGACCGCCGGAGGCACGCGGGCGTCCTGCCCTGACCAGGGCTCTCTAGACACCACACGCTCTGCAGCCAGCTCTTCAGGAAGGTAGCAGAGAGCTGGGCTGCACAGGCCAGTCTGCGCGATGCCCAGAGGCTGAGTCCCCAGAGCTACGGCAACTGAAGGGCACGGCTGGCAGGCACCAGTGTGAGCAGAGGCCTCTCTGCCGCCTGCTGGAGACCGGCGGCAGGCCCAGCAGGCCTCTCGGTCATTCGTCTTCATCAGCCCGCCTGCCCTTGCTTGGGCAAGCCACCCTCTTCTTAGGGGAACTTCCTTCCTTTGTGCTCACCGTCCATTGCTGATTTCTGAAAAATGTCACACCAAGCAGAAGCCCTCCCTGTGCTCAGTGTCCTCCTCACTGGGGACAGAAGTCACACCCAGGGGACGGTGTGTCTTGAACGGTCGGTGGCTGTAGAGGGCAACATCACCAGGCTGCCCTGGTCTCCAGCCACGATCGTGCCCTCTAGGTGGACCTCCGCTGCCTGGTCTCCAGCCACGATCGTGCCCTCTAGGATGGACCTCCGCTGCCCTGGTCTCCAGCCACGATCGTGCCCTCTAGGTGGACCTCCGCTGCCCTGGTCTCCAGCCCACGACGATCGTGCCCTCTAGGTGGACCTCCGCTGCCCTGGTCTCCAGCCACGATCGTGCCCTCTAGGTGGACCTCCGCTGCCCTGGTCTCCACCCACGATCGTGCCCTCTAGGTGGACCTCCGCTGCCCTGGTCTCCACCCACGATGGTCTCTCCGCTGCCCTGGTCTCCACGATCGTGCCCTCTAGGTGGACCTCCGCTGCCCTGGTCTCCAGCCACGATCGTGCCCTCTAGGTGGACCTCCGCTGCCCTGGTCTCCACCCCACGATCTCCACCCACGTGGGAGGACCTCCGCTGCCTGGTCTCCAGATCGTGCCCTCTAGGTGGACTAGGCCTGGACCTCCGCTGCCCTGGTCTCCACCCACGATCGTGCCCTCTAGGTGGACCTCCGCTGCCCTGGTCTCCACCCACGATCGTGCCCTCTAGGTGGACCTCCGCTGCCCTGGTCTCCACCCACGATCGTGGTGGACCCCGCTCTAGGTGGGTGGACCTCCGCTGCCCTGGTCTCCACCCACGATCGTGCCCTGGTGGACCTCCGCTGGTCTCCACCCACGATCGTGCCCTCTAGGTGGACCTCCGCTGCCCTGGTCTCCACCCACGATCGTGCCCTCTACGATCGTGCCCTCTAGGTGGACCTCCGCTGCCCTGGTCTCCAGCCACGATCGTGCCCTCTAGGTGGACCTCCGCTGCCCCTGGTCTGATCGTGCCCCTCCGCTGCCCACGATCGTGCCCACGATCGTGCCCTCTAGGTGGACCTCCGCTGCCCTGGTCTCCACCCACGATCGTGCCCTCTAGGTGGACCTCCGCTGCCCTGGTCTCCACCCACGATCGTGCCCTCTAGGTGGACCTCCGCTGCCCTGGTCTCCACCCACGATCGTGCCCTCTAGGTGGACCTCCGCTGCCCTGGTCCACCCACGATCGTGCCCCTCCGCTGCCCTGGTCTCTAGGTGGGACCTCCGCTGCCCTGAGTGCCCTCTAGGTGGACCTCCGCTGCCCTGGTCTCCACCCACGATCGTGCCCTCTAGGTGGACCTCCGCTGCCCTGGTCTCCACCCACGATCGTGCCCTCTAGGTGGACCTCCGCTGCCCTGGTCTCCACCACGATCGTGCCCTCTAGGTGGACCTCCGCTGCCCTGGTCTCCACCACGATCGTCCCTCTATCACGATCGTGCCCTCTAGGTGGACCTCCGCTGCCCTGGTCTCCACCCACGATCGTGCCCTCTAGGTGGACCTCCGCTGCCCTGGTCTCCACCCACGATCGTGCCCTCTAGGTGGACCTCCGCTGCCCACCCACGATGGTCTCCACTCCACCACGATCGTGCCCTCTAGGTGGGACCTCCGCTGCCCTGGTCTCCACCCACGATCGTGCCCTCTAGGTGGACCTCCGCTGCCCTGGTCTCCACCACGATCGTGCCCTCTAGGTGGACTCCGCTGCCCTGGTCTCCACCCACGATCGTGCCCTCTAGGTGGACCTCCGCTGCCCTGGTCTCCACGATCCCCGATCGTGCCCTCCACCCACTAGGTGGACCTCCGCTGCCCTGGTCTCCAGCCCACGATCGTGCCCTCTAGGTGGACCTCCGCTGCCCTGGTCTCCACCCACGATCGTGCCCTCTAGGTGGACCTCCGCTGCCCTGGTCTCCACCCACGATCGTGCCCTGGTCCCTGGTCTCCACCCACTCTAGGTGGACCTCCGCTGCCCTGGTCTCCACCCACGATCGTGCCCTCTAGGTGGACCTCCCACGCTGTGCCCTGGTCTCCACCCACGATCGTGCCCTCTAGGAGGACCTCCGCTGCCCTGGTCTCCACCCACGATCGTGCCCTGGTCTCCAGCACCCACGATCGTGCCCTCTAGGTGGACCTCCGCTGCCCTGGTCTCCACCCACGATCGTGCCCTCTAGGTGGACCTCCGCTGCACTGGTCTCCTCCGCTGCCCTGGTCTCCACCCACGATTGTGCCCTCTAGGTGGACCTCCGCTGCCCTGGTCTCCAGCCCACGATCGTGTGCCCTCTAGGAGGACCTCCGCACCCTGGTCTCCAGCCACGATCGTGCCCTCTAGTGCCCTCTAGGAGGACCTCTAGCTGCCCTGGTCTCCACCCACGATCGTGCCCTCGATCGTGCCCTCTAGGTGGACCTCCGCTGCCCAGCCACCATGGTCTCCACCCACGATTGTGCCCTCTAGGTGGACCTCCGCACCCTGGAGCAGGCGGCCATGTGAGAGCTCCGTGCCAAGCCGGAGTGCTCCCCTCAGGTCCTGCTGTCCGGCCAGTGGCACCCAGCGCTGCAGGAGGGGACTCGCGGCATCAGGCGCGTCGCCAGGCAGTGAGCTGGGCGTGGCGAGGAAACAGACACAGGGAGACACCAAGTCCCCCTTGGCGGCTCCCAGGGCGTCTTTCTGTGGCTCGGCGCTGCTCGTCTTGCATCCTGGGGCAAGTGCCACAGAAATCAGTCTGCTCACGGCAGCCCGGCACAGGAGCAGGTGCACTCCGACGGGGGCAGGGTCCTCAGCTCACATCCAAACATTAGTCTTGAAACAGAGCAGAGCTGACGGACTCTTGAGAGCTCGGATCACAGCAGGCTCCTGCTTCCTGAGAGCGCGATGCGTCCTGACGCAGGGACCCATGGCCGTCACCAGCTGGATGAGGCCCCACGCACAGGCCCACCGGACTGGAGGCCTGGCTTCCTTGTTCCCAGTGCCTCTCCTGACGCACTATGCACAGCACTCGGGGACACATCCCAAGGCCCCGGTCCTACAGACAGAGCCAGTGCTTTAGAATAAATAAGTGAAGTTCACAAGAACACTCTCTTAAACTTTCACAGTACAATATTCACCTCCAAGCTCTATAATGAAACTTTAGTTTTCTCTAGAAAGTGCCTCTTGCTTCCCCTGGCTGCCTGGTGCCCTTTCTAATGCCCTTCCAGACAGCCAAGGGCACCCTGATGTGCAAGACCACCCCTTGTGCTGGCCTCCTGGGTCAGCTGGCTCATCAATCCCTCGCCACCATCAGACCGCCTGCGCTCCAGTGTCTCCGCATGGAGGGCCTCTCTTCCATGCCCCCACCACCCAGCAGCACCCACAGCCACCATGCTGCTGCCATCTGCAGAGACCTGGCTTCTCCAGTCTGGCCCTTCCCCACAGGCAGCAGGAAGGCCCCTCTCTGAGCTCATTGCTGTCTCTCACTCTTAATGGTCCTCTGACCTGCCATTCTACTGGGAAAGCGATCAGTGAACAAGAGGGAGGGCTCTCCTTGTTCCAGGGAGCCCAGTTCCCTGCTCTGCGCCCGCCTGCCTACCCCTGGGGATGCTTTCAGAAGCTGCTTCCTGACTGCAGGAGCTTGTGGTTAGAAAGAGCAACCCTGTCGCCGGAGTGAGGAATTTCAGCTCCTCTGATACCCAGGAAACTGCGGGACGTCTCCCAGCCCAGGCTCAGGCTCTCCTGACAGCAGTGTCTTCCCAGCTCTGAGCAGCAGGTGCTAGACCCAGAGACGAGGTCACTGTCTCCCCTCCCCCTCAAGGGGACAGCAAATCAGTCAGGAGAGTCCTTAGCCTGCTAGCGTGACCCAGTTTCTTTGTTGGTTTAAAATCAATATGTGCTCTTTCTCTATTCATTTTGATTATAAACTCTTCAATTTCAGTAAATCTATATAATTTTTACTGTTTAGATGTTCTTCAGGACCCAAAGAAGTCACTAATACGTCACCAGGCCGCTTGAGGCCTGCTAGCCTTAGGTCCTCCTCTTCAGCACCCCTGCAGATGCACCTGGGCAGCAGGGGACATGCTCCTCTCCCACAGTGTGGCCACATAGCCCTTCTGACACCCAGGAGCTGTGCCCCTAGGAGCACATGCAAAACGATCATCTGCTTTCCCACCGTGGAGCAGCTCAGCTGGGAGTCCAGGGAGACGCTGCAGCAATCACACAAGGCACCAGAGCTGGGGTGGGCACCGAGCAGAGGTCCACCCAGAAGACGGGACTCTGGGGACACTCTTCTCAGGGCAGGTCCTGGCCATCTGACCATCTGAGCACCGCTCGCTGGGACGGAGGCCTGGTTTCAGCCCTGGAAGTCCTCCCTTGTCACGGAAGCTGCAGCTGACTGATGCCAGGAAGAACACGCCAGGCGAGCTGGGAGGAAGGCAGGTCCGAGGAAGGACCCCTGTCCCCTCTTCCCAGCCCTGCTGAAGGCTGAGCAGAGCAGAAGGAAGGGGATGCTGCCCCTCCGCCTGTCGCCGTGGCCAGGGACACAGTCCCTCCTCCACTAGAGTCACTCAGATGCTCAAAAAAGAAAAGTGTGTTTGGATTTCTTCAAGTTGTTGGTTTATTTTTTGTTTTTGTTTGTTCCATTTTTAAAAGTAACTTTTTTACCACACAGTACAAATCGTAAAGTACAACATGAAATATCCTATGAACTAAATAAAGAAGTTATCTCTTACTGCAGAAATAGAGTGCATTCCTCGTGTCCTAGATTCTAGCCATCTGATGTTACACGTACGTATCCAGAGCTGGCAATTCCTGATTTAAGAGAATTCTGTAAGAACTTTAAAAACAAAAGCATGCTCCACACAGGTTGATGATCAGTACTGCTAAGCGTAAAATGTCTCAACTTAGGTTAAATAAATGTGCAACAATGTGCCATCAGAAATCTTAAAATTTAATGCAAGTTGAAAGCCAGGAGCTGGTAAGAGTTTTTGAAAGGAAGATTAATTTGGTTGCAAAAATGCCATTAAACAATACAATTATGGTATTTTGAGGGGAAATTTGCTTTTTTTTTTTTTTTTTTTTTTGCTTAATTTAAAGAAAGGCGATGGATCAATTTTTTCATTGTTTAGAATTAGACAATTGCCAAATAAATTTATTTGATTACCAAATAAATTTTTAAAAGTAAAAATTTGTATATTTATAGACCTTTTGGTTTCTTTCAAAATATCTCAGAAAACCTATGCAAATTCCAATACCACGTGTTTTCGGTGTGAGCATGATGCCTGTTCTCCTTATACTGGAACACCAGGAGGCGTGTAGGGAACGGCATAGAAGCCAGGGGTTCCTAAACCAGCCTCTTTGTTTCTATGACACCCCTCACTCCTCTCTATTTCACACACACAGAGACCTATGTGGGGACATGAGAATACATATTTGGGTATAAATGGGATCACACATGTAAATAAGTTCTTCATAACTTGTCTTTCTGCTCAAAATCATGGATATTTTTCATGTGTACAAATTCATATTTATTAACGGTTATTGGTTATTGTCTGCTTGGCAGCTGCTGTGACTGTAGTGAACTGTTTTCTAAGATGCTAGGAACCTGGTTGCTAGCTTTTCAAGCCAATATGGAGAACACACACACGTTTCCCATCTTTTATTCCCACAGATAGCGGGATCATTTCGGAAGTCAGGCGCCTTGGCTGGATTCTCCTTGGGTTTTCTTTCCTCACTGTTGGCCTGTACTGCCCGGCCACCATAGGTGGTGTGCGGGGAGACCTTTCACCTCAGGAGGGGGAGCCCACGATCTCCTGGGCCAGTAGCAACTTTGGCCTGTCGCGGACACCGTACCTGGAGGACATGTTTGAATTCTGGAGTGGCCTCAGTCCCTCTGGCGAGCTGGCAGGGCAAGGTGGGTGCTGGACCCCGTAAGGAGAGGCTGGTGGGCCAGGGCAGAGCTTGGCTGGGCCTCCTCCTGGGGCAGGGAGAGCTCTAAAACGATGAAGACTCTTCAGGCAGGAGGTCTTCTCTGAGGGACTTAATTCTGAGGACTTAACAGACGATGATGGGAACCTCAGGCGAGGCTTCACTGGCTCTTCTGACATTCTGCCATGTCCCCCACAAAGTGTCACTTTTTCTTTCCGGTCAATTAAGAAAATACCAGTTCCCTTTAAGAAAGGATATTCTGGTCTACTTCTTACGAAGGATCAAAATTGATGTCAAGCGTAAGCTTTCTTTGCACACATCAATGAGTGCCGTCGCTGAGCCTTTCTGCTGGATGCAGGTTACTTCACGTGCAGGGGAGCCCCTGCTAGAGTAGCCCCTGCCAGTGCTGTGAGCAGCTGTCCTAAAGAGCCACACTCCTGGGCTCCTCAGGAGTCACCAAAACGTGGCCACCTAGAGGGCTGCCTGCCTCACCTGTGTTCCTCCCTCCGACGTCTTTCTCTTTTGGGGTAGTGAAATGGAACCCAGGGGTGCTCTACCACTGAGCCACATCGCCAGCCCTTCTAACTTTCTGCTTTGAGACAGGGCCTCACTAAGTTGCCAAGGCTGACCTGGAACTTGCCATTCTCCTGCGCCTCACCCCAAGTCCCAGCCACCTTGGTCCTCGCTCCCACCGCCCACATGGGCCGTTGTGCGGAAGCAGATGTCCGCTGGCTCTTTGGCCTGCCTCCTGCCTTCCTGCCCACCTGCTGGCAGGGCAAGCTTGTGGATCTGCATGGGGCCAGGGTGCATCTCCTTGCAGTGCACAACCCTGGGGGTCGGCTCGTTGCCGCATGCTGTTGGTCCTTGTGTGACCACTTCTGCGGTCAGTCGTTAGCTGGAAACACACGAGGGAGATTGGGCTGGACTCTGTTGCAGCGGACCCCAACATGAGCACGGTGGAAATGAAATGTGGGTTGGTGGGTAGCCAAGACCACGTGCACCAGCTCCACGGGAGGCTGACTTGCACCCTCACACCCCTGAGTTTCCAGCCACGTTCAGAGTGCACGTGCCTGGCAGAGATGAGCTCCGCACACACGTGTGCATTCGGGGAGTGATTGCTCCAGGACCAAAGGTGCACTCTCCGGTGTCGGAGCTAAGGAGACGAGAAGTCGCACCCACAGCCTCAGCAGCACACCACACTCCTTTGCCGCGCAAACCTGAAGACATGGCAAGGAAGCATGCCTCTAATTGTGTAATTCCTCAACCTCCTCTGCGAAAAACGAGATGTAGGGGGTGAAAGTGTCCCTGACGGGGATCACAAGGACTGTCTTCACACCTGGTTTGTTATAAAGTGTGTCTGTGTGAAGCCGTCCAGGCTGTTGCACAGGACGCGCCCCCACTCCCTTCCTGCCCCGCTCATGACTCGCGAGGCGGCCACAGCCAGCCTAAGTCCTGCACAAATGGCCTCGGGGGACATTATCATGTATAAATGACACTTAGCACCCCGTGGCCACATGGCTGCGGAAGTGCCCGACACGTGACACGAGGCAGCACCACGCATTCCCAGCTCGTCCCAACACTCCGGCCCTCCCGTGTCCAAGGGAGGGCCTGGGAAGCACCACAGACCCCGAGAGACGGCTCTGCCCTCTGCGCCTGCCCTGGCTCTGCAGCTGCTGCCCCTGGCACCAGGTGGGAGGGGTCCTGAGGGGCCAGACGCGATCAGGGCAGCGAGGGTGTGGCCGGGAGAGGAGGAGAGACACAAGCACACACTCACAGGCCTGCTCACACACGCAGCCCCCCACTCTCACATGCTCACACATCCACACACTCACTGACGTGCACGTTGCCATGCTCACACGCGTCTCACACATGCGCATGTGTTCTCACACAAGCACACATGCACACTCACGTTGACATACACGCGTCCTCACACACATGCGCATGTGTTCTCACACAAGCACACATGCACACTCACGTTGACATACACGCTCCTCACACACATGCGCATGTGTTCTCACACAAGCACACATGCACACTCACGTTGACATACACGCGTCCTCACACACATGCGCATGTGTTCTCACACAAGCACACATGCACACTCACATTGACATACACTCCTCACACACATGCGCATGTGTTCTCACACAAGCACACATGCACACTCACGTTGACATACACGCGTTCTCACACACCCACACTTCTAGGAAGGCAGACTAGCATGGCAGTTTCTGGTGATCTGCTACAGATGTACAGAGCTCGATCTAGGGTCTTAGCAGACGTGCGTGAGTACGTGTGGCTTGATGCCCAAGTGGGCACAGAATGCCCATGCAAGGACTTGGCACCATGGCGTGGGACCAGGTGAGTCCCCTCTGTTCCCTTTGGAAGGCAGGAAGCCAGGTGGCATGCGGGGTCCCGTGCAGATGCTGTGATCTGCACCATCTGTGAGTGTATTTTCCCATCTTAATGAAACTAGGTTGGCACCATTGTCTAGGGCTTGGCAGCATCCAAGACTGGTCCTCAGGCCACTGTGCCACTCATGGGAGGTCCTTCAGTAAATCACAAGCTGAGCAGATGAGGTCAGGGCCTCTGTGTTTCCAAACACCTTCATGAGGCGCCACACAGCTCGCTCCGGATTAGACGCACCTTCTCCTTTAAGAACAAAGGTGAGAGCTGTGCGGGCTCTGCTGGCACGCAGGGGAGCACGTGGCCTCTCGCGTGGGCACACAGACACCCTGCGTGCTGCTGGGCGGGTGGCGTCGGCTAGCACATGCCGCCCATCCCAGCTCCCGCGTCCACTTCTCAGCTACCCCCGGCCACAAACAGAAAATGCAGACAGCTGCCCCCATGTCCACAAGGAATTCCGGTTGCTTGGGGGCTCTTGCTGGATTCAGGAAGGAAAGACGGTCACTGCAGCACCGACAAGGGCAGCTTCGGGGCCAGCACCTCCTCGTTTCCATGCTTCTCATTCTCCTCTGTGACTGCCCTGGTGACTGCTGGGCAGATGCCTCAGGGGAACGTGGACCCCGTTAGGCATGCGGCCACTCGAGGATGCACTGGCCTTGGCCTTGTGCTGCAGCATGACCTTGAATGTCCTCCACAGCCACCACTCTGGATCTAGGTCTGTCACTGTGTCACTTAGCAGGAGAGGTCTGGAACTGCTGGTGCTTATCATCAAAAATTGCCCCCTCGCTGGTGGTGACTTTGGAAGGACATTTCTCAGCCCTGAAGCTCCCAGGCCTGGGCCGCTGTGGCTATCAGTGTTCAAAGCCACCAAGAGCTTTGGCAGGGCTGCAGGCAGCCTTGGGGAGACCCCTGCCGTCAGCCCTCACAGATGCATTCTGGAGACTGGCACTCCCGGGCCAAACGCTCCTCAGGGCAAAGCGCATTTCCAGTGATGAGGAATGGTGCTCGCCAGCCCGTGGGCCTGGGCACTTTCAAGTCTGTGTCCAAGCTGGGCCCCCAGACTGCTGGAAGGCTGGGGTGCAGTGAGGAGTAAGCCCCCATGCGTGGGAGCACCCATACTCAGCCACCCTTGCAGAGGGGACTTGGGCTCCAGAGCCCAGGCTGGTGTGTCGGGAGTCCACCGGGCAGCCAAGGAGGACGGAGGACTGGCAAGAGGGTGTGGTTCCCGTTAGGGGCCACTGTGTCCCCAGCATGGCTTGCCTTCTGGGACCCGAAGGGCCAACGTGTCGTAGGAACCTCAAGCACACCTGTGCTTGGGCCCTGGTCACAGAGTCTGCAGCTGAAATGTCAGTCTCTGGCCTTAAGAGTGACTCCAGAGGGCTGAGTCCTTGCGCTGCCGGCGGGCGGCGGCGGCTCCAGGCTGACAACGTGCCCACAAGCTGCCGACCTGCTACAGGAGCCAGGCAGCAGCCACGGCCAGGAAGGCAGGCGTCTGCCGCGGCTGAGGACAGCTGGGGCGCATGGCATGCGCTCCGTCCACCTGGGAGGCCCCACACAGGACAGCAGCTCACTGTCACTCCAAGACACTGGTCCATCTGGCTCCTGTCTCCCGGGTACCAGGGTTTCCAATTTAGAATGTTAATACTTTGCTTCACTCTCCCAGATTCAAACTCCAGCTGGATCTGCAGCTTCAAGAGCCACACAGAGAGTGCTGTCAGGCAGGCGCGGCCCAGGGGGCGCACAGCTCGGACCCTCCGGGGCCGCAAGGCCACCTGCCTGGTGCCAGAAGAGGTCTTCTGGACGGCGCGCAGCGTGGCAGAGACAGCCGGTGACGATTTCCTCACTGAGGATTTCCTCGCTGAGAGGGGCTTGGGTGTGGCAGGGCCTGCTTCTGTTCCCAGGTGACACCCCATGAGGAGCTGGGGCGGAGAGGCCCAGAGCGAGAGGCCAGGGCAGCCTCGAGGACAGTGCTGCTGGATCGCTAGAGTGGCACCGGGCAGCCCACAGGCGTCCCGCTGGGCGAGGCGGAGCAGGGAGCTGCGAGCCCAGGCAGGCGTCACGGAGCAGCGTCCAGGGCCCCGAGTGGCTCCAGAGCTCAGGCAGAGCGCCCTTAGCAGTGCCACCGTCTCTGCACAGCAGAGGACTTCACCGTGGGTCCCTCACATGTGGGCTTCCAAGGACGGCCCAGCATGCTGTGCCACGTCACAACCTGCTGCGGACACCCCACCCGGTCCAGAGAGGGTCAGCAGGGCCAGACTCACTTGTAGGCAGTGAGGGGACAGGTCCTGGGGCCACTGCGTCCAGGAGGGAAGGGCCACAGAGGCCGCTCTCCCACGTCCTCTGTGCCAGCCTGCCCCCTCTTTCCTTCCTCCCTCCATCCTTTCTTCATTTCCTTCTTTTTCCCTCCTTTTCCTAATTACGTTCTTGAACAGAGAAAGTGTGGCAGACAGCACACGACACTGCCGATGTTGCTTCTGGAGACGCTGGCGAGCTCCACGGGACTCATGGGAGTCTCAAAACAGGCCCAGGGACAGTGAGGCCCAGGGACAGTGAGGCCCAGGGACAGTGGCGGCAAGAGCTGCGACCCAGAGCCCAGACCTGGGACCCGGCCCGGGCAGCAGCGTTCACAGCGCCCTGAGGCAAGCAACCGCTACCCAGCAGGGTGAAGCCAGGCCGCGCAGGCACGGGGAGGGAAGGGTCTACAGGAGGCCCCAGCCAAGTGCGCGGACGCCGCCTGAGCTCTGAGTTGGTCTCCTTACCCTGCGGAGCCATGATGTCCTTGGAGCCCCCGGCCCCGCCCTCCCCCACCTCGCTGTGGGTCCTCACGCAGCAGAGCTCCACCCCTTGACAGTCCTGTGAGGGCGGCTGCCCCCACCCACGGAAGCCAGACAGAGGCCCGAGAGTGCCCTCGGGACCGGGACCACTCGGCTGTTCTCCAAGAGCTCAGAACAGGCCACAGCACACCCGGGTCCCCAGGCCTGGTGCCCACTGCTTGCCTTTCCCTGGCCTCACCTCTCACCTGGACACAGTTGCCCAGGCCCGACTCCGCAGCCACCACCACTACTCTGTCTCTGCGTGGTCAGCGGTGATGGGAGTGCACGTCCACACCGGCCCGCCATCCCCACCCACGGAGGGGCGGAGTGGATGGAGAGGAGCAGCAGCGCAGCCCCGGTGTCGTGAGGAGCGGCCTTGAAGACCAGATGGCAGAAGACACTGGGGGCCCTCAGGTAAACCCACGCTAGCCTCGATCGGCTCTCCAGTGGGGAGGCGGCCACGGGCAGCACACGCAGAGCCTGCTTCACCTCAGCCTGTGACGTCACTGCTGTCAGCAGCAGGAGAACACAAGGTCTGTGTTGGTCGTTTTTGCAAAAGAATCTCACGCTCTGGCAGGACTAACATTTTCTTAAGGTCACACTGCGGGTCCTGAGGATGAGAATGTCCTTGGACATTGACCCGCAGCATCACGGTGTTGCCTCACACCTGGGCTCGCCACATCATCATCCTGGTGGCTGAGCTCATCAAAGATTCCACAGACAAGCAAGGCTTATGGCTGGACAAAGTGCCCTGGACTCAAGGAAGAAGCCAAAGAGGACCCTCATGCAGGAAGGCGGGTCCTAGAGGAAGAGCATGCTAAGCGAGCGCGGTAGGCGCCCGGGGCACTGCTCACAGGGGAGGTGAATGGAGAGTGACGACCTCTAGTCTCCACCAAGACACCTCCTGGACACCTCCCTTGCAGGCGGAAGGGGAGAAATTAACACTGGGAGCTTAGATGAAGCCCAGCGCCTGAACTGGTGAGTGGCTGAGCGTGAGTGGGCATGTTGGACCCCAGAGATGGTACCTGGTGTGCGGCACAGGTGAAGAGCCCTCCGCCTCCACCCGCCCGAGGAGACCTGCTGGGGAGGGAAGAGCTGGTGGGGAGGCTCCCTGTGGGCCCATCCTGGAGTCCTTTCTGTGCCAGGAGAACCCGCGGCTGGCCATGGGCTCCAGGGGCCAGGCTGAAGTGGCTGCACTCCTGTCCTAGAGAAGCCCACGGTCTGGTGCTGAGCAGAAGAGGACATGCCACTGGGGATGCTGCATGAGACAGAGCTCCACGCCGGCCAATCAAGGACGGCTCACCCCTCGGCAGCTCCACGCCCTGCCAATCAAGGACGGCTCACTCCTTGGCAGCTCCACGCCCGGCCAATCAAGGACGGCTCACTCCTCGGCAGCTCCACGTCCGGCCAATCAAGGACGGCTCACCCCTCGGCAGCTCCACGCCCGGCCAATCAAGGACGGCTCACCCCTCGGCAGCTCCATGCCCAGCCAATCACAGCTCACTCCTCGGCAGGGTGAGCTGTAATGGAGGGGAAAGCACGTGGCGAGCGCCACCCCAGCAGGAGACAGCAGGCAAAGGCAGCCACGGGCACCGGGTCAGGGTCTGCAGGCCCTGCAGGCCGCGGGCCTGAGGCGCAGGCTCCTGGGCCAAGCCCAGGAGGGGACCTGGTGGATGTCGTGAGGGCTCTCCCTCAGGTGTGGGGCCTCCACCTGCTCTGAGCAGATGTGGGGCGGGCGCTTGGGTCAGGCAGATGATCATCACAGTAGAGCAGAGGGCTGGGGTGTAGCCCACTTGGTAGAGGGCTGGCCTCGTGGGCATGAGGCCCTGGTTCAATCCCCAGAACCACACACAAAACAGAAAAGAGCAGAGAATGGATCTGGGGGGAGGACATCTGGAACCCAGGGGCGCAGACTATGAGACCCCTGGAGTGGTCCAGGTGTGAGCGGGAGAGCAGAAGCCTTCCGCAGTTGACAGCAGAAGGTCCGGGGGGCCACTGAAGGGGGACAGGCCCTCCTGAGCCCAGATGTGGGGCTGAGCTGCAGCAGCCTGTGGGGGAGGCCATGGCCAAGCTCCTGAGCCCCAGGGTGGGAGGGAGGAGGGAGGTGTGGAGAGCCACGTGTGGCCCGAGACCGGAGCTGGCGGAGTGCTGCTCAGGGCAGAGTCCTGGGTGCTGGGCAGCGGTTCAGTCAGCCAGAGTGGACAGGGAACAGCAGGGACCTGTGTGCCCACACCCAGGCACCAAGAGCAAGAGGTGGACAGAGGAAGAAGGGGAGATGGAGAGGAGGAGGTGGGAGCCCCTGAGGACATGGCCGGCAGCAGGAGGCGCAGTCTGGAGGCCTGGAGACCAGCTGAGGGGCGTCAGCAGGACCTGGAGCCTAGCAGCTCATGGAGCGCCGCAGGCCTCCGCAGGTTACAGAGGTGGGAGAGCCAGGGCTGTGGTCCTCACGGATTTGGGTGGGGATGAGAGATGGATCCCCAAAGAGCCGGCACTGACGTGGGCCTGGAGAAGCGGCGGGGAGCAGGAGAGGCTTGTGGTGCCTGCGCTGGAGACGCTGAGAAGGACGGGCAGCGGGCTGCGTGGGCAGAGGAGAGGGCCAGGAGGCGGAGGGCGGGCAGCTGCTGGCGAGGGCCTCCGCAGAGGCGTGGACACCCCGAGGGCTGTGCCCGGCCTGAGCAGAGAGGAGAAAGGAGGCCCTTCCTGATCCCTAGGTTCTCAACCCTGGGGTTTGAAACCCAGTCGCCCCCTGTTGGGAGAACTGCCTTGCTGAATGATACTTAGATTAAGATTTACTAACTCAATAGTTAGGAAAATTAAAAGTACTTAGTGGTGGCACCTGAAATCAATGAGGCATTGGTTGCAGACCTAAAGAGGAAGCATGGCCAAATTCCTAGCATCCCACAGGAGAGCATTTCTCCAGAGAGCATAGGGCTGGACGTCTATCATCAATGAGTTTTTAAAAATCCATCTGCACCGTGACCACAAACATCTCCAGCACCTAGGGAAGCCTGTCTCTCTCCTGGAGGGAGCTTGCTGCCTGCCAGGCCCTCGAGGCTCCTGGGCAGCGCAAGGGACCCGCTGGCCATGAGGGTGAAGTCTGCCTTGGGAGAGCCTAGACGTCAGCCAGAGGCCTTTCAAAGCCCTGCATGTGACACAAACCTGTCAGATGAAAGCAACTCTGTGTGTAAACGCCCGTCACTCACTGGGGTCCCTCCATGCCAGACCCACCAGGGTATCTCATTCACACCAGGACAACCCCTGCCCTTCAGACTTGTCCGAGCTCCTGTGCCCGGGACCAGGCTCTAAACAAGCCTGTCCAAATCCCAAACCATGGCACTGAGCTGCCTTCCCTTCCTGACTTGACCACACACTGAGCAGGGGGCCTGGCCCAGGGTGGCCTTCCCCTGGTGTGTGGAGCCCCAGGTCCTGGGCAGGCCCCTGCACTGCTTACCCCCTCATCCCTCTCCCAGAGACCCGTGGCTCCTCGCACTCCCCCAGGGCTGGCTTCAGGCAGCTGGTGTCAGCACCTCTCCCTTTGCTTGTTCCCTGTGTGCTTGTCCGTCCCGAGTCTCACTTGGCTCCCGTGGGAAGGGAACAGGTGCCTGTCTCCAGGGTCCCCGCAGTGAAGGAAGGAGTGCCACAGCCTGGTCACTCTGCAGCGACTGGGGCAGGTGGGCAGGTGGTAAGCAGCCATTGTCTCTACTTCAGATGGGCTCCTCCCTAGTGTAGAGGGGACTTTTGAAAACGCACACTGATGTTAAGTAGAAATATCCTGGAATAGCCGCGGGCATGCTGGGACACGGTTCATCTGAGCTCCTGGACTCAGGGACAGGTGGTCGGGCCTGTTTACATTTTAGAGATTTCCAATATTGCCAGCTCTGATCTAGAGGGATTGACTCGCAGCCAGCCCTCCCCCGGGTGCAGGATGGATGGAAAGGGTGGCCCCTAGCATGGAGGTGGCGAGGGATGGTGAGGCTCAGGTCAGTGAGACACCTGCTGAGCCTTAGGCAGAAAGGGACACAACGCCTGCGTCGCCCAACCACAAGAACATCTCCAGTGAACCTCAGCCGGCTCCTTTCTCATGAGCAATGAGAACGAAGCGTCTAACTTAACTAGATGTAGATAGGTGTTTACTGCGCTCAGTTCATTGGAGCCATTTAGGTACTGCCTGGTTGCCTCTTTTCCATCCGTCTTTGGAGGAGCAAAGGTGGGGAAGAGAGGAGGTGGCAGTCTCAGCCTCAGACCAAGCCACCTCCAGGCCCTGGGCCGGGCTGCTTAGGTTTCATCTGAGCCACCAGAGGGACGGAGCCTGGGCCTGGGCAGCAAGGCTTGTGGGCGGTCCCCGTGAGACAGGGACCCCTTGAGAGATCTTGAGGACACTGAGAAAGAACAAACGTGCTGTAACTGGGCCTTGTTGAGGTTTCTACAGAAAACACAACTGTTTTCCTTTTGTATTTGTTTCTATCAATTTGGGACAAAATTCTGAGATTTCACTGAAGCCCATTTAAGCACAATAGAATTATGATGAAATTACCATTGGTTTGGCAAAATATGTGCACTGCAGTTCAGAGCACATTACTGGCTTCTTGCTCACTGAGAAGTGCGGAACACAGAAGCACTTTTATAAAGTAAAACAGCCAAGAAGATCAGCGAGCCCACTGCCTAAAGCTGCAGGAATCATTATTAGCTTTGTTTTTAAGTTTTATCTTAGCCTTTAAAAATGTATCATGAAATTAGATAATGTATGGGAAAGCGCCGCAGAAGGAAGAAGGGTATCCGCAGATGGTCAGGCACTGTGGCTCTTCTAATGCTGCTTCACTGGTTCATGAGAACACGTTGGGCATTCCATGATGTCCCCAAGCAGTCCAGCAGACTTCCTGCGTCCAGAGACAGATCTCAGGGAAGCAGCCATTCAGTGATACCCTCTTCATTGTTTTGAAGAGGTTTGCTCTCACTTTTAGGGGGTCAGCCGTGTGAGAGGAACCACAGCGAATACGGGTCATGGTCACTGTTAGCTCCGTTCTGCTGTCCACAGAGAACAGGAAGCTCATTCTATTTGTTGTTGACGACATCAGCGGCCAACGAGGAACTCAGGCCATTGAGCACGTAAGGAAGGACGCCGGGGCAAGGGAGAAGGACAAACGTCCTCCTGAAGCCCCCGGGGCGACACGCCATGGCCCTCTGGACACCTCTGTCTGCTCCCTCGCCAGATGCGGGTACCTTTTGTTGTTTCGCTTAATTTAAAGAAACATCTGTTGTTACAGAACTATTTTTCACACGGACTTTGCTATCACAGCTGCTGATCTTTGGGTTTTAAGCAGCAGCCAGAGTCACGCTGACCAGTCGCTCTGAGTTGGTCTCCCTGGACCTTCAGAGCCGAGCGGGGCCGCAGGCCAGGCTCTGCAAGAGGCTGACCATCACAGGGCATCACGGCCCACACAGCGGCCTGGAGTGCCACGCCTGGCTCCTGCTCCGCCCAGGCCTCTCGTTCCTCTCTGCCACTCCAGACAAACCCCTGGAGACTCGGCTCTCTTCCCGGGTGGGCCAGACTCAGCACTCTACCATCCCCCAACCTATCACCTGCCAACCAGAGGCAGGGAGTGGTGCACCCAGTCCACACTGCCCAGGGCGAGTGGCTTCGGGTGTCAGCAGGAAACACCTTAATTATGCCTTGGCCCTTGCCAGGCAGACTGAAAGGGGAAAAAAGTCCTCCTGACTCCCTGCTGTTGTTTCCTGCATAAAAAATCTGCACAGAGAGGTTTGTCAGATTCACGGGGAGCTGTGAAGCTGCATGTTTGGCACGAAGTCACCTTGGCAGTAATTTGCATGCTCCAGGCTGTCATCCCTGGGCTGCGCCTGACAAGACCTGCCAGGCCTACCAGGAACGTGCACTGCGTGATCACCCCTTCTTCTCCATGCTCAGTAGGCAAAGGCAGAGGCCTGGAGCGGGGACAGGTCACTGTCTGGGATCAAAGTGGAGTTTGTGTCAGCACACAGCTCTTTCTTCAGCTGGGGCTCCGCTTCCCCCTCATCCCACTTCCACACACGCATGTGCTCACACACACAGGAGCACACGCGAACACATGGCCGTGTATGGATGCACAGAGACACGTATGCACACATGTGTGCAAGCACACACACACACACTTGAGACGGCACCAGCGTCGAGGTTGACGCAGAGGGCTAGAAGAAGAGCGGCAGCAGCCTAGGACAGCAGGTGCTTCTGGGAGGCAGACCCAGCAGGAGGGTGCAGGCCTCCTGTGTCCCTGGGAGGGGCCTGTGGGCCAGGCAAATCTGGTGGTTAGTGCTGAAGGACTCTGGGCAAACCCCATCTCTACCTAACCTGAGGGCATTCTGCTGTGCACTGTCCTCCTGGGACTGGAGTCAGGGAAAACCAGCCACTGACATGACAGCTGAGACTGCCTGACAGGCCACTGTGGCAATTGGCCAGCACAGGGCCAGGGACAGTCCCTGAGACTGCCCAGCAGAAGCCCCACAGAGCCAGCGTCTTTGCCAGGGAGATGCTGGGTGAGCCAGGGGCCTGGGATGGGGCTGGAGGAGGTGGGCAGGAAGGCCTTGTGGCGCTCCCTGGGGACTGCGGCTCGCAGGCGGCTCAGACGCAGTGCTTCTGGGTCCTGCAGGATCAGCTGGGCCCGAGGCGCAGGTGGCAGGTGCTCTGCGTGCTGCGAGTTCATGTTCTAATGAGGTGCACAGATGGGAGTCGAGCTCTGGGGAAGGTGGCCATGGAAGCCCCTCATTACCACGCCCACTGCTCCTGGGTCCTCCTGGCAGCCTGCCTACCCACAGGCCCTCTGGGAGCATCCGCAGCCACCCGAAGGAGGGGTAGCTGCACTGAGGCCAAGACCGCCCTTCCTCCTGCTGGTGTCTAGGCACCAAGACAGCAGCCGTGGATGCCTTCATCCCTCGATGTCCCTGGGGTACTAGGGACCGTCTGATGGGAGAGCACAAATGCTCTTAGCAACCTCTGGCCAGCAAGGTGCCCGGCAACCTCCGACTCAGCACGGTGGATGGCCGTGCCCAGGCCTCCACGGTCTCCCTGCGCACTGCCCCGCGGCCATGGCTGGTGCCTCCTGCGGAGCACGCCACTTGTCTCCTTCCGCCCTCACCCACACGCAAGCCCAAGCAGTGAGCAAGCCGGAAGCCCACGGCCAGCGTGTCTCAAGCAGCCTCCTGCGCCACAGCGCCATCACCAAGACCACCGTGGTCTTCAAGTGGCAGCTCTTGTTTCCCCACTGTCACCCACGTAGGCGGCCAGGACCACCCAAGGCCACAGAGGAAGCAGAGCCTCAGGTCCACCACGTCATCTGACACACCCTCCACGGTCCAGGCTCACATCTCTCATGGGAAGAGAAGGGGTGTGATTATTTGAAACAGTGGCAAAGTGAGAAAGGCTCTACCTGGCTTCTTGGTGATGAATCGAAGAGTTAATTAGGGAGGTTATTAAGGAAAACATGGCAGCTAGTGATGAGGAGAGAGCAGTGACACCCAGGAGTCGCCCTGCGGCCCGGCCAGGAGGAAGGCTGCTGGCATCTCCTGGAGCGGCAGGTGGCAGGTGGGGGTCGGAGCCTGCCCGGGGCCACTGCCTCTGTCGTGAGGCAACAGGAAGGGGGCTGGAGGTCAGAGCTGAGCGGCTCCTGCCTCCGCTGTGACACACTGAGGGCACCCAGGCAGGAGCCAGGTGGCAGCTGAGCAGGAGGAGGAGGAGAAGCGAGAAACTTGCAGCCGCACCCGACATTCTGTTTCCAAAGCCAACGCACAATGAGGTGCCGGAGGCATATGGGATCTCAGCCGCCCCGATGTTGCGGGATCAGTAAGACTTTCTGCAAGGTTTGATACGTGGCTGTTTTTTTTTTTTCTTTTTAAATAAAATGTATTATTATTTTAAAACCTCACACTGAAGTGTGTCTAGGTAGATTTTATACTAACTTGGACTTGTTTTGAATGATCCGTGTTGGGGGAAGGAGGGGCTAGACGCAGCGAGCTGGCCACGCTCCTGTCCACTGGGCACCCGTCGACTCTTTCTGTGACCGAGGAGCGCAGGGTGAAAGCGTTCCCAGGGCTGGCAGGAGGAGCGGGGTCCACCCAAGGACACTGGGAAGGTCTGCGGGGCTGCTTCCTGTGCTTGTCCCTTACAGAGCGTGAGCACATCCAGACATCACAGGGCACCCGTGACATGCACAATTCAAAAATTTCCAAATATCCATTAAAAATAAAATTTTTGAGTATTTTTAAAATAAAAAGTAAGAATTGTTACAAAGGGAGGGAGGAGTCCTGTGCGACTGGCTGGGGAGGTGGGACTCGACCTGAGCTCAGCAGCCAGGTGACGGCACAGGACAGGGCAGCCCGCAGGGTCCTCGCGGGAGGGGTCCTCGGCCTGGCTCCCGGTGGCTCTTTGTTCACATGCCCAAGAATGTGTAGGGCACTTATTGAAACGCTCGGCCCGAGCCTCGCCCTGGGACTGGTGCCGTGGGTCTGCGTGGGCATCAGGGCCTGTCGTAGAGTGGGCTCTGGAGGTCCTCCTGCGCTCGGCCCAAGTCTCGCCCTGGGACTGGTGCCGTGGGTCTGCGTGGGCATCAGGGCCTGTCGTAGAGTGGGCTCTGGAGGTCCTCCTGCGCTCGGCCCAAGTCTCGCCCTGGGACTGGTGCCGTGGGTCTGCGTGGGCATCAGGGCCTGTCGTAGAGTGGGCTCTGGAGGTCCTCCTGCGCTCGGCCCAGAGCCTCGCCCTGGGACTGGTGCCATGGGTCTGCATGGGCATCAGGGCCTGTCGTAGAGTGGGCTCTGGAGGTCCTCCTGCGCAGGGCCCAGAGCCTCTCGGGAAAGCTCCCTGGGCCAGCTGCCCGGCTTGCCTTGGAGAACAGGCGCCTGGACGGGTCAGCCTCAGGACTGAGGAGCACTGACCAGGACCCACAGGCACAGACCACGGCTTGAGGACACTAGGTGGTCTGAACTCCTCTGAAGGAAACGCTGTGACGTGGGACCTGAAGCTCGGTTTGCAGGCTCATCCAGGCCCTTTGTGGGGCACAGGTCTGAGGGCCACCAGGCTGTATCCGTGACCTCCATGTGAAGCAAAGGAGAGCACAGGGGACGCTGGTTGGAGAGGGTGCTATGCACAGGGGCATGCACTGGCCAAGTTGCTGTGGTGGGCGTTAGGCAGACCACTGTCTCCGGTGCCCTCTTCCTGGGCATATGGAAGTCCCATGTCCCCACGTCCTTGCAGAGGCTGCACTCTGCCCTGTGACCTGTGAGGACGGGCTGCTATCACCCAGCCCAGGCACCCTGCATAATGCCTATGGGCCCTCTATTTCTGGAAGGCCGTAGATTCTCGATGGCAGAGCCACAGATGAAAGGGCCACCCTGTCTGGGGTGCTCGTCGTTGCCTGTTGTTTCGGTGTTCATTGCTGTGACCAAAACACCAGACCAGGACAACTGAGAGGAGGACGTCCACTTCGGCTCATAGTTTCAGAGTTTCACTCCTTGGTTGGCTGACCCCATCCCTCCCAACCATCATGGCAGAAGAGCCTGGCGGAGGAGAGGAGCTCAGCTCAGGGCAATGAGAAGCAGAGAGAAAGTTCAGGGTGTCAGACAGAACATGAGCCACAGCAAGACAGGGCCTGACTTCCTGCAGCCAGGCCCTGCCACCTGCAGTTGGCACCCGGTACAGAAGTGCTTTCAGACTACTGTTCCCTCAAACGGGTCACATGGACCAGGTCACAGCTGTCCAGCCTAACCTCTGCGCCTCCTGCCAGAGTCGCCTGGGCTGGGGAACGCTCCTCATGGGCAGGCGTACCGGTGCTTCCTGGTTCATTTCTGAAGAGCCCAGCCTACCCTGGCCAGTTCAGAGGCTAGAGAGCTCCACATACTGGACTCGCTCCCACCCATCTCTACCTTCCCGGGTACTGGGGGAATGTGCTCTTGCACCTTCCTGGGCTTGTGAGGCAGGGAGTCAGCAGCTTCACGTCTGCTGAGGGCCAGCGCTCGTCCTGTCCTATCTGCTCATGACATTATCCACATCCCTGAGAGAAGGCCATCAGTACTGAATTTGTGGCAAAGCATCATCAAGGTCTACAACTGAAATAGAACTTATATGGCTTGCTTGTAGTAGGAAAAAGTGTTTAAAAACTCCCCCGAAACTATGAAAGCGGCCCTCCTCCCGGCCCGGGGCTCGGGTGGAAGGTCCGCAGCCTCATGACTGAAGGGAAAACTCCCCTCCTCTTTTTCACAGAGAGAAGCAAGATCGTCTCCCTCCTGCACCTGCTCAGGGGGGTGACGTCTCCTGTAGCCAGTGTGACTTCAGTGCCATCCTGCAGCAGGGCATGCCTGTTGTGATCTACACACACGACGACCCTCTTGTGGAGGTTGGCACAGTACAGTGACACCAGGAGGCCGTGTGCAGCAGCCCTGGTCCCCGGGCGCTCGCGCACGCGGCTGCACAGGTGTCGGTCCTTCCGCCCGTGGCCGTCCTCCGCTGCCCTCCTGCCTCCCTGCTGCTGGGCTTGCTCTCACCGCCCCTCCCGTCATTTCTCAGGACCCCATTTCTTCTTCTCCTAACGCAGCCCTTCTCATCCTGTGGGTGAATGTGGCTTGAACTCCAGCAACGAGACCTGGGCCATCGCCACCTCCTGTCGCCGAGCACCCGGGCTGCCTGGGCTGCCGACTGCAGAGCCCCCTCGTCCTGTTCCCGAATGGCCAGGCCACCACGTTGGTCTCCGCTGCGTTTGCTTCCTGTGACTGAGGCCAGGCAGTGGCCCTTCCGCAGAGTCTCCAAGGTGTCGGCTGACGCCCACCCTTCTGCTTTCTGGAGGTGGCGGGGACGGGTGGCGGGGACGGGTGGGAAGAGCTGGCGCTGTGTGCTAGTGACTGGCGGCACGCCTCCTGTCACTTCATGGAGTGCTCAGTAGGTCTTAGACCTGAGGTCCCACCCCACAGGTGACCCAGCCGAGGCCGCAAGAGACGGAAGGGAGCCCTGCTGCTCCAGGTCGTCCTCCCAAGGGGGACGTTCTGTCTGACATGACCCCGGGGACTCGAGTCCACCCCTGGGCTTTGTCCAAGGTCCCCGCAGCCCACCTTCCTTCTTTGGCCCAGTGTCCTGCCCGCGTGAGGCTCCAGCTCCTCCTGGCCCTCCACCAGCCCGCCGGCCTCTCCAGCAGCACTCCCAGCCAACCTGCCTCACAGGTCGGGGGCTCGTGTGCCCGCTGTCCCGTGGACACGCCCCGGCGCTCCTTGCTCGGCACCGCTTGCGAGCCCACAGCACCGGCCACGCTCCACCCCTGCTCCCCCCACGCCCTGGCCCCAGCACCAGCACCAGGCCTCTCTGGAGCACGCTGGAGCCCTGGGGCCGCCCAGGGGGCCTTGTCCTGGCCCCGAGCTGCTCCAGGACACAGGTCCTCCCAGTCTGGGGTCATGTCTGGCTTCATTACTTTATACATGCTATTCTATAGCTCTTTCCACAGGGTGCTGTGTGTGCGTGCGTGTGTGTGTGTGTGTGTGTGTGTGTGCTCCCCACTGACGGTGTAAACATAAACAGCTTTGCAGCAGGAGTCAGATCCTGTTTTAATGTCTGGCATGTAATAGCTGACTCAAAAATAGGTTACATAAATGCAAGGCACATGCACTTTTGCATGACATTAGGAATAATGTACTTAACAAGGCACTTACTGAAAACAGAAAATAGGCATTTATTTCATTTAGTTATAGGCAAAATTTCCTCCATTCACTTGCACCCACAAGAAACAATGAATCAGAAACTCAGGAAAATAGGTGACTGCAAATTGGTGGAATTAGTGAGCATAAATTCACGAATCTTGCCCTCTGTAGGATCGCGTGGGGCTAAGTTAAGAATGTGGCCGGGGCGGGGGGCCTGCAGGGGCTGCAGGTGCAAGCTGTGGCGGGTGAGGCGGAGAGGGCGCGCTGAGCGCTGAGGGAGCTCTGTTCCTCGCCAAGGTGCTCTCCCTGTGCACGCCAGGAAATCAGATGGCACCAGTGCCACGGCCGAGCCCCCAGCCAGGAGCACACACTGGGTGACCTCAGACGCCACACGGAGGCCGCACCCTGCTCCTGACACTGGGTGCCGCGTCCGCTCCCTTGCCGTGACTCAGGACCGCCATCTCCTGACAGCAAGTCCTCCCTCATCGCCTCACCGCACTCCTTCGCCTGTGTCGGTGTCCATCGGGTACAGCAGCCAGGAGGCGGCTCAGGGAGGGACACCCCGGGCCAGCCGCTCCAGGAGCCCCCGCCCTGCAGAGGCTCCTGTGGAGACTGGCGCGCTGTGGGTGAGACGCGGAGGAGAGTGTGTGGCCGCGGCCGAGGGGCCGGTTCTGAGCTGTCTGTGTCCACCCTGGGCAAAGCCCCTTCCAAAAGGGGCTCCTTCCAAAGATCGGTGGGGGACAGACCCGCCCAAGCCTCTCTCACACCAGCTGCTTGGCCTGGGTGCCAGGCAATCTGGAGGGTGGTGTGTGACGAGGGCAGCAACAGCTCCGGAGGGAAGGGGCCCCCGCCCCGCACCCTGTTCTGAACGCAGTAGCTCCAGCGTCTGCACATCCCGGTCAAGGACCAAGTTCAGCGCTCCGCGCTCTCATCACCTGTGACCCTCTAGAAGTTCTGCTGACATGACATCGTGCAGCCCTCATCGGAGGCGGAGGCTGACTGAAGGAGCCTGTGACTTCTCCAAGACCCGGAGGAGTGAGGTGGCGTGTCCTAGGCTCGCTGCTCGGAGCTTTCGCCCAGGTTTGCTGAACGCCACACTACTGTGGGCCACCGGCCTCTTCCTTGGGACTGACCTGGGCAGGAGCCTCTGCAGGGTTTCTCCAGCTCCCTTCCAGCTCTGCCCAGAACCAGGCGGAGCCTTCTTTACACTCACAAGCACCCGGGCCAGCATCTCCCTGGAGGAAGTCACTCCACATCAGGCAGTGTGACACACACACTGTGACCCCAGAGCTCAGGAGGCTGAGGCAGGAGGATGCGAGTTCAAAGCTAGCTTCAGGAACTTAGCGAGGCCCTAAACAACTTAGCGAGATTCTTTCTCAAAATAAAAAAGCAAGGCCTGGGGATGTGGCTCTTGGAGGAGTGCTCTTAGGCTAACACTAAGTACAGAGAAAGAAAGAAAGAAAATCCACAGCATCACTGGTCTTTTCCAAAATGTGCCCCTTTATCGAGCTCCTGAGAGACCGTCCACGGCAATCTGAAGCAGTTCTCCTTTGTGTCTTATGTCTCATCCCCTGAGCTCTCGCGTGCTCGTGCTGTCATTACAGAGAGTTTGGGACAGCAGGCTGAGCCACGCGTTGACAAGACCTGCTGCATGGCCTGTGAGGTAGCCAGGCTCCCGCACTGTCGCAGGGCCATGGCCTGGTCGATGCTGGCTTTCCTCCCCCCACGCCCTGCACGTCCAGGCAAAGCAGCACCTGGGAGTGTCCGCAACCTGGTTTCTACTGCACACAACATGCAGGATGGTGTTGGGAAGGTTCTCCTTGGTGGCCAGAGTGACCGGGCCATGGAGACACTGGGACCTTCTGCTCTTACGGGTTTCTTGGACCTTTCTCGACTTCCTCAGACATCACAAAACTGCTCTCTACCCCTACAGGCTCTGTGGCAGCTGCGCCTGAGCCAGGTCCTCATTCCCTGCCTCACACACCAGACCAGGCCTGTCCCTGCTGTCCCCTTAGACTGTGTCCCATGCCTCTCCAAGCACTAGGGTTCCAAGGGCAGGGAAGAGTGACAGTCCTTCTCTAAGACGCCACGTGGCTGCTGAGGACTAGACTTGGATCTTCACTGTGCATTGGCAGAGGCAGGTGGGCCACGTCCACTGCTGTCCACTGTATAGACAAAGTTTGATGGGATGGTGCCCTGACCACCGTTTCACACAACATGTGGCTTGCTCACACGGTGCAGGCAGTAGAGACCCTCTGTGCAACAGAGTCTACACACTATCTGCTCGTGGCCGTCAGCGGCTGAGTCGTCAGCATATAGACTCACATTCTGGAAGTTTCAGTCTGTGGTCAGGTGATTGGGTCTGTGGCTTTGGGCCTGTGGCAGCCCATCATGGCGGGAGGGTGCGGCAGAGAAAGCCCACCTACCTTATGGCCTGGGCAGGCAAGAGGAAGAAGAGGTAGCCAGGGTCCCAGTGTCCCCTTCGAGGACACGCCCCCAGTGGCCTAAACACCTCCCATGAGGCCCCACCCCTAAAGGTTCCCCACCTCCCACAGCATCACCATGGGGACAAGCCCTAACGCACAGGCCTGGGGCCACTCAAGACATGAGCCACAGCACTGGTCCTGCCCACAGAGGCCAGCCTGGGGTGTGCTGGGGTGGCTTCAAACTGCTGTGTTATGGGCGAGTGTAGGAAGGCCATGCTTGGCTCCCAGTGGTGACAGGGACCCCAGGGGTGAGCTTCATGACACACATTCAGGAAAGAAACATCTACCACCACCTGGTGGCCCAGTGCTGGTCTTCGAGAAACGAGAGACGGGACGAGAAGTCGCAGAAGTCACGGAAGATGACGCAGGCGTCCCGCGGCTTGTGTGGCCTTGCGCTGACCCGAACCTTCCCCGCGGGAGCAGAGGCCATGTGTCCCAGGACAGAGCCACCAGGTGGCACTCTCCTTGCTGCTCCTGCTTTCAGATTGGACCCGCAGGCCGTGGAGGCTGGGTCACCCTGCTCACCCTACCCCAGGAGACACCCTGGCCCCGGCTGCCGGCACGATGGCGGGAGGGTGTGTGTGTGTGTGGTGGGGGGTGGGACAGACACGCAGACGGCGCCAGGCAGTCTGGAGGTCATGAGCTCCAGGCAGGGGAAAAGAGGAGAGCCTGCAGTGGCTTGAGGAAGGTCCTCCCTTACAGTCCCGCGTGTCCACCTAGAAACTGTGCACCTCTCCACATCCGGCCCAGCCCCACGGGAGCCCCCCAGGTCAGCGTGCTGAGCGTGGACGTGGATTCCTCTTGTAGCACTAGCGTGTGCTTCTTTGTTACCACTTTGCCTAATTTTGGTGAGTTGTGCTTGAGTGTTGTATATTGAACTACCTTGGAAACTCTCATTTAAACGTGAACATTTAACCCCATGTTAGAAATATAATTCTGGGGCTGGGATTGGGGCTCAGTGGTAGAGTGCTTGCCTAGCACGTGCGCGGCCTGGGTTTTATCCTCAGCACCATGTAAGAATAAAGGCATGTGTACAACTAAAACAATAAATAAATATTAAAAAAAAAGAAATATCAATTCTGTCAATCCATGTTTAAAAACTACAATCATGAAATATTCCATTAAATATTCTTATTACTAAAACTGAGAGAAATCAGACCAAACAAGCTCGGCCTTGTGCATGAAGCCCCTGCAATCAGAGACTGACGGAGCTCAGAGCGAGTGAGTCGGCACAGCAGGTTCTGGGCTCTGCTGCACTGCTCTGTGACCACAGGGAGTCTGCAGCCCAGCGCAGGCCTCCCTCCACGCCCCAGTGAGGGCAGGGTCTACCAGGAAGGAGCAGGGTGCAGACGAGGAAGTGAGGACAGCTGCCACCCACTGCGGTGGCCCCGGACCTCCCACGGCAGCGGTGCCCCCAGGCTGAGCGCCTGGGAGAGGGCGCACCTCCTTTCCAGGGGAGGACGGGGTCGTCCCGTCAGACAAGCGGACGGGGAGTCAGCAGACAGCTCCCGGCTGACAGCGGGCCTGGAGCCCAGGCCAGGCGCTCCGCCCAGAGGACTCGGAGGAACCACGCCTGCACCAGGGCTCCTTACTTTTCTCCAGTAGGTGTGAAACGTGCACCGAACGTCGTGGGCCCTGGGAAGCGAAGCCAAAGCCCCGAAGTCACCCCGGGACCCGTTCAGACATGGAGGCCTGGCAGGGTCTGTGGTCTGGGCCGTGCTACAGTCACGGGGACACCCAGCAGAGTCCTCTGGGGTCTGCCGACCAACACCCCACCCACCTCCTGTGGGAAGTCGTGAGCTTCAGCACCCGCTGCTGCTGTGTGGGTCTGTTTCCAGTGACTCTGAGGGGGACCCTTCTTTTGGGGTTGCTGGTCCCATTTCCTTGCCATTGGCCACCCCAAGAACTCTGCAGAGCACCCGAGGCAAGCGCCATCATTCCTGCCCGTGTGACTTCAGCAGCGAGAGCAACGTGCGCACCCTCTGATCCAACTGCGAAGGCCTTCCTAGCCTGCGCCGCCCATGGGCGTGTGCAGCAGGACTGCAGACTGCCTCCCGGAGGCCGCGAGCCCCCCGCAGCCAGGGCTGCGCCTCAGAGCAGCCAGCCTGGGCCCCAGAGCACCGGCGGCAGGCATACCTGAGCGGTGGGCTCTCTGGACGCGCCACTCCTCCTCCACAGAGCGCAGACGCCGCAGGATGGGCTCACCAGTCCTCCTTCATGCACATTTCTAAAGGAGAGAAGGAGAGAGGATGAACCAGCTGAGCGGCGGCCCTCCTCTGTGCTGGCCGCTAGTCCCCGTCCCCTCAGTTCCCGGAGGCAGCTGCTCAGCAGGAAGGGAACTCACACTGCATAGGGAGCAACCACTTTTAAACATTTTAAACATTTGCCTAACTCACTTTGAAATCTGAGCTATTTAACCCTTAAATGCATGTCTGGGTTGGAAGGAAATGAGCGCAATTAATGTTTAGATTGACCAATCATCAGCCAATTTGTGCCATATCGCCTTCTTCAAAACTTGGATGCAGTCAGGAAACACTGTAATAAAGGAGATGTCTTAGCCGTTGACTTTTCCTTGGAAATAATGTTCTTCCGTTCATCACACAGTGTGGTCTGCTGTCGCCAAGGACATTCCTGGATGTCTTCAGCTTTATCTCTCCTGGCAGAACCACAACCACAGGGATCGTCTTCATCAGGAGAGACGTGTTTATTAACTGTCTATCAAGATTTTCTGCAATATCATCTCAGTATTAGAAGATAGTTACTGTTCTAATTTCTAAAATAAAATACCCATATTATTTCAAAGAATATTGCCAAAGAAAGAATTCATGAAAAACAAAAAGATGAACTAGAAAATCAGAAAGTGAGAGTGCAGTGTGTCAGAGTAGAAGCTATTGTTTCTGGTGCAAACCTCCAAATTCAGAGCTGCTCATTAAATCCAGTCTCTGGCGCGGAGAGACGAGGTGTTAATGGGCAGCAGCCAAGTGTGTCGAGAAGGAGGAGACCCCGGGGCTGGGCTGCCACAGCGGCATTACCATAAACCCTCTAAAAGACACTGCCACACTTCCCATGGGTGGCCCAGAAACGGACACAAGGGGTGACCAGCAAGGGGCTGAGCAGAGAGCAGGACTGACTCCCTGGCGCCTGTGACGCACACCAGACAGATCCGATCCCTCCCTCACGACTGTGTGACGAAACGGTCGCACGGCGCTGACACCCGGAAATGCGTACGCGGAGCTCGAGGGGTGCCTGAATGATCCTGAAAAACCAAGGTTGAAAACTGGAAGGACAGTCAGTGTGTCAGCTTGTTTCTAAGTCTAGAAGCATTGGCTATTTTGTAACATTTTAAAATATATTAAGGTTTTAATATAAATTATGATTTGGGGTTTTATTTATGGCAATTTAGAGCTATCTATATGAGAGAATCTTTGTGGAGAAAAGTCCATTTTGTGGACTTTTCTTCTCTACCACTCCCCAATTCTCTCTCTCATACACACACACACACACACACCGCATGTCCACACAAACAGCATAAATGCAAGAAATTCTGCGATTTTGTCCTTTATTTGCAGTTGATGTGTGCACTGAACTTTTTCTTGATGAAGGCAAAAGTTCCCCCCACACTCTGGTGTCAGTCATTCCCCCTAAAACCACCTAGATCCTGGGGTGTTTATCTAGGGCAAACGATGCCTGCGGCCCCCAGTGAGTCGGAGCAGGAGGCGGAGAGGGAAGCACAGCTCCCCGGGCTGCTGCGAACCCCAGCACGAAGCCCACAGGCCCGCTGCAGCCGGCCTCTTTGTCCTCTGAGACTGGCCACGGTTTCGCAGTCAGAACACACGGAGGCAATCAGCTAGGAGCTGCACATTCGTCACTGATTCTGAATAATATCAGGCTCTTCGGGATACTTGCTCTTGACTCGAGCCTGCTCTACTCCTGGGTCCTGGAGATCCAGCTCAGCGAGGTTCTCTGACGCTCCCTGAAGGAAGCTCTCAGAGTTCACATTATCCACTGACAACCACATGAGCGGGCTAAGTGTAAGACACATCCTTTAGCACGAGTGCTCTGCCGAGAGTTCTAGCCAGGGGCCATCTGTGCAGGAAGCGTCACTCTCCTTCCACACAGATGGCCTCTGTTTGCATAGTGCGGGCACTTTGTGGCTTTGAAAACTGGCTAAGTGGCATTAGGAACTGGTGCTATACAAATGCCTTTCTCCTGCAGAAGTGCCTATGAAGCCGGCACTGCTGGCCACAGGACAGAGAGACTGTCTCCCTACCTGGCCTAGGAGGTGTCCCCGTGGCCCAGAGCAGGGAGGAGGTGCTTCCGGGACTCTGGGTGGGAGCAGCACCTCACTTAGCACACACCAACCGGCATCCTGGCTTTCCTGACATCTCTTGTTGCAAAGAGACCCTTTGCTTCACTGTTTTGCTGAAATGACACGTATGTGTGCCACTTGGCCATGTGAATCAAGGCTGCAGGATTAACCTCCAGGGGAAGTGGTTTTGCCTTTTGTTTTCTCCCTGGAAGTTCTGCAGGGATGGTTAGAAGATGAGGGACATGTTTTGCCAGGGCCTCTTCCTCAGGCTGGTAACCCTGAACAATAAGGGCCAGACAACTGCTGCCAGTCCGGTCTGCGTGGCACGGTGAGCAGGGAG
The DNA here is from genome assembly GCA_025594165.1 of Tamias sibiricus. Classification (NCBI taxonomy): domain Eukaryota; kingdom Metazoa; phylum Chordata; class Mammalia; order Rodentia; family Sciuridae; genus Tamias; species Tamias sibiricus. The sequence goes on along the minus strand of CM046670.1, from coordinate 98,902,563 downwards.
GCTCCTCAGTGCCGAGATGCGACCCCAGAGACTTCTGGGAACACGTCCCGAGGACTCCATGCCCAGCTGTTGGCTTTCTTAGACTCATGCCTCCTGCTGTCTGCCCAGGAAGCCTGCTTTTTAAAATGTCTTCTGCGCACCTAAGAGATCAAACCTGCGCTCCTTGCCGTCAGGAGGGAGCAGAGTGCTGGTGGCCAGCCACTGCACATCCTCCTGGCTGGCATGCAAGTCCCCAGCTCTGGGGCTGCTGCTTCTAACCCATCGATGGACAAAGACTGTTGCTCGGGATGTGGTTGAGAGGGACAAATGGCACGCCCTTTTGTCTGTGGTGGGCGTGTGTTGCTCTTCCCTGCTTGAGTAAGGGCTCTGCTTCCTTTGGTGCCAAGTCTCTGTTAGTAATGCCAGCAAGCGCCCTTCCTCGGGACGTTCCTGGGAAGACACACAGCTCCAGTGGTCTGGGAAAGCAAGGCGCCCCTTCCAGTTTCTCAGGAAAGAAGGAATGGTCATCTTCAGAGAGTGAAGGTGACAACACAGGCGAGGAAGGGATGTCTACAGCGGAGGTAAATGCCTGAGTGAAGGGTGCCACGCGCAGGCTGCCGGGCCCGGAAGCCGACTGCAGGGCCAGCTCTCCTCCCAGCTCGCCTGCTCCTACCTGGCCTCTGCTCCCTGGGCTTGTTCCCCACCTGTGAAATGACATGGTTCTACCTCTTTGCAAGTGTGTGTGTGAAACCACTTTTGACTTTAAATTGTGACACAAGCTTAAGGAATCATGTAACTATTGTCATAGGGATGGATAAAAACAGGAAATGACAGAAATCAAAAGAATAATACAGGGACATATTTAAATCACCCTTCTTTTCTGTTTAAATGCTCATTCACCTCTTTAATGTGTTTTAAAGTCCACATAGATTATGTCTTTGCCCGTGACTTTTGTTGTTTGGAGTGTGGGGAGGTATCTGGGCAGCTCAGAGGAATGAGCTTCCCTGGCATGCCAGGACTGCCTGACCTCGGGACCCTCCAGACCACGTGGCAGTGTCGGCACTCGGAACAGAGCCCTGGCCTAAGAAGGGACCGTGGGTTTCAGCACATCAACCAACAGCACCTGTGGTCTGCAACGCAGAGCTCTTTGTAGCTGAAGACAGCACTTGCTTTATCTGTCCTCTACCATACGCGGCGCTGCTACTCTTAGACCCGTGTCTGCAGCTACCATGTTGAAGGTTCTCAGAACCAATGCTGGAAAGGCGATGAGCCAGGGCAGCAAGTGGGGCTCCCCCGGGGGCGCTGTCTGCTGACTGTGGCCATGGTGAGGCAAGTGACCTCCCACTGGGGTGTGGAGGATGTCCCTGGGGCAGCCTTGTCAAGAAGCTGGCCCGTGGAGGGGAGTGTTGACTGCACATGCACCAAGAGCTCTGCGCCTGGCGTCCTCCAAAGGGCCCAGTCACACGCACCCAAGATGCTTGTGAGACGCTTCAATAGCATCATACAGAATAGAAGACCGAGACCCGGGCGCTGCGCCCACTCCATCAGCTGTGGTAAGTGCTTGCACCCACAAGACAGCTGAGGCACACATCAGCGTGGTTAAAGGCCAGAGCATAGCAACATGCCCATCCTGCCCCCCCGAGGTAGAGCACAGGGGTCAAGAACCTGGGTGCACACCTGGGTTTACACGGGTGCACCTGTAGGTGCTGATGACCACGTTTAGGGTGGATACAGACTCCACGGCCAACAGAGATCATCTTGGAGCAAGAAAAGGACCACTAGGGCTAAGGAGGGCTTTCCCATCTTTCCTTAATATTTTTAATTGCTTAATATTTTATCACCAAAGCAAATTCATGTAACATTTATATAACAAAATAAAGTGAAAAATGATAATCTCACACATCTATCACTATGTTCAAAATTTATGTAATATCACTGTTCAGAATGATCAATACATCTAGGTTAAATCGTACACTTCCAAAATCCTGGGGTGATGAGGAGCTCGTGGCTCGCAGCAGTGGAGAGTGGGGCTGGGATCCTCTTACCGCTGCCACAGCAACCCCACCACCCCGTGCACTGAGAACGTCTCACCCCAGCTCCCCGCAGAGAAGGTCGTCCGCAGGCGCAGCCCCAGCAGCGGGCCCGTGGGAGCGACTCGCCACGTGGCTGAGTGCGAGCAGAAGGCCCAGCCTCAGACCAGAGCACCCTAGGGCAGCCTTGGAGTGGGCCCTGGTGTGAGCTGGAGTCCTGGGCTCGAGACTTCAGCCTCCTCCCAGCTGGGGGCTAGGCGTCCCCGGCCCGCGTTCAGGTCGCTGGTGCCACTCCTCGTGGACAGCCAGGCGCTCTGCCTGTCCCTGCTTCCCGCCGCTCGTGGCGCTCCTCGGAGCCCCTCTGGCCCTCGCTGAGCTCAGGGCACCTTCCCACCCTGCGTCCCCAGCCCTGTCCCTCCTCCTTGCACACGGTGAGGGGCCTCGCTACTTCTCTGTCCCCCACCTCTCAGCAACCAGGCCGCAGGGCGATTCTAGTGTCTACAGGTCCCCCACCCTGAGTGGTCGCACATGCAAATGTGGGGCAGGCGGATCATGCCCAGGCACAGGCAGAAGAAGTCCCATGGGCAGAGGAGGGTTAGAGCGAGTCGGAGCGGGGAGGGCCTCGCCCTGCCGCAGCCCCGGGCCTGCCGTCGTGAGGTGTGTGGCACCCTCTGCTCTCGTGCTGGCGGTGCCCTGGGCAAGGACAGGCATGTTTCCCGGGCCCTGGAGAGCAGAGCAGCCTTTCCCAGCCGGGGCCACGCCAGCGTCCCTCAGAGCTTCAACTTCATGGCATCCCACCGCCCGTCCACTGGAGGCTTCCAGCTCTCCAGCCTCAGTGGGCATGTCCCCTGAGTTAGGAGAGGGCCACCGTCTTCCAGCCACACTGCCACCCAGGACCATGCGCCATGTCCAGCCAGGGAGCTTCTCCCACACCCGGAGGGGAGGGCCCACCAGCTTCCCCAGGGCTCACACCTCTGCCGGTGCCATTGCTATCAACCATGGCCACAGCTGGTCCTTGGAGACAAGGGTGGGATCACATTTGCCCGTCTTCACATCACCAGGGGCCAGAGGTGGGGACTGTGTTAAATGATTCAGTGAGATCATATCGATCAGGCGGACTCTGAATCCCGCCACCTGTGACATTGCTGCGCTGAGCTTCTTGCGCGCCCTAGCACAGCACCTCACACAGAGCGCCTTCTCCGGGATGTCGGCTGAGCAGCTGGAGAGACACAGCCAGCCACCTGCACCAGGGGAGTCAGAGGTGGAGCCCAGGACTTGGGACTGGCCAGGTGTCCTGGGCATGAGTGTGAATGGATGCAGGTGGGTTCTGGGCAGGCAGGAAGGAATGTGTGCTCAAGTGTGCAATGTGTGTGCGCTCACAAGAGGGTGCTAGCTCTGTTTCTGAGACACAGCAGCTTGCAGGATGGTGTTATCAATTGCTTACTGAACCCCACAGAATTTCAAGGAATTCTTGGGTAGAAAAGCAGAATTGGAGCTGCAAGGTTTCTCTGAGAATATTAAATCACTCTCTGTCCAGGGCCATGATTGAAACTGGCATAAATGTGTTACTAGTCTAACCTGAATAAGGCTGTGCCTTTGAGTAAAAGTCCTACCAACAGGGAGGGGATTGGCTCCCACAACTCTGCTGCCTGGGAATGCTCTGTCCTGAGACAGGGCCGAGTGTGGGGTGGCTCTCTGAGCTCTCAGCCATTTCCTGTACAAAAAAATAGTAGGAGCTGCACACAAATGAGACCCCCATACAAATGTGTCCTTCAGCTAGCTGCCCCAGTGACAAAGCACCTCCGAGTCAGCATTCTCCTGCTGATTCCTTCATTTGATCCTCAAACAATCCTGAGACTAGGACGAGAGAGATTATTAGCTCTATTTTGGAAAGTGCTGATTACCAGGAAGGTAATTTGCCCACGATCCTGGAGCTGGGAGTGGACCTGGGGTGCACTGGGGATCGGAAACGCCTGGCTGGGTATCCCACACCCCCACCTGGCGCCGTCTCCCAGCACCATGAGCAGCAGCCTCTTGGACAAGAGCTCACTGCACCCAACCTGACTCCACTGTGTCCTGGGAGCCACGGCCATGGTCCCCTTCCTGTAGGATCCCTTGGCGGCATTTAGGGACACTTGCCCTCCAGTGGTTAAACCAGGGCCCACGTAGACCCCCAACGCCCTGCAGCAGAAATCCACCCCTGAGCATCACATTTTAAAGAATGTGCTTATAGGTGCCTGGCATCCTGGGACGCCCCACATCTTGAGTCACCATTGATTCTAAAGATGCCAGTTGTCCACACAGCTGGGAGGACGGCTGCGAGAGGATGAGCCAGACCACATCAGTCTCCTCCTTGTGACAACAAGGCTAGGCGTGGGGGGATGCGGGGACATGCATGGCCTGGACTTGCCAAAGAACAGTGTGGTGACACCCTCAGCAATCTGCAGCCGACCAGGGACACAGCTCTGCTGCTGTCTGGCCATTGCTGGTCCCTTTGGGCCTGGGAGGGAACAGCGGTTCCCCACAAAACCTGGCCAAAGAACAGGGCCATGCCAGCCTGGCCTAGTGACAGGAGCTGAGGCGGCCTGGTGGAAAGACCAGAGATAAAGAGACCACAGCCTTGCCCTGAGCTCAGAGGAGTGAGACCACTGTCCAAGCTGGTGGACACAACCCCAGTGTTTGGGAGGCCATGCCCCTGCAGGCTTCGCCAAGACCAGCCCTGCTCCACAGAGCAGCCACCACCAGGGCCCAGTGTGCGCTCACGAGCACCTGGGGCTCCCCACACTCCAACTGCACCCCAGCCTTGAGCATGTCGGTAAGACCTTGACGGTAAGTGGGTCAGGGCATCTTTATCACAGACTTTGTGTGACAGCCACATATTCCACAATTAAAACTTTCTAGCCATCCAGCATACGGCCTGTCTTACTTCCTTGTGTTTAATATCCCTGCTCAAAACTGAGTGATCCACAATACATTGTTCTGTGTTCACACTAGTCCATTGTCTGGTCAGGACCACGGACAGAGGGCCAAAGCCTGGCTTCCTGAGTCCCACGCCCCCTGCTGGTGAGTTTGGGGTCCTGCTGTGCTTTCCACCACTTTTGGAAGCCACACTGTGTGCACGACAGCAAAGACACATGGAAACTGGTGGATGAGATCTGCAGCAGTGACCTGGTGAGTCCACAGCTCTGATGCATCTGTAAGGGGCCACCTGCTGCTCATGGGCTGGACACGAGTCTTGAGGGACTGCGGAGTGAAAGGAGGCAGCTAAGGAGTGGCCCCGACAGCTTCCTGCAGTTCCTGAGTCAGTCTGGGTGGGATCTGGAGCTTGGCCACCTTTCTGCACTGGTGGGAGCCTCCCTCTCCCTCCTCCATGCCCTGGTGTGAAATGGGGGTGAAGGTGTGGACCCCTCTGCCACACTGAGCTGTGTTCCCGCACATTCATGTGTCATTGGGTGTGGGTGTTCTTGTCACTCCTCCTGCTGACGCACCTGGCGGACCCTGCTGAGCTGACTCCTGCCGTGTGATCCTCAGCTTCTCCCACCCGGGCAGCTGATCCTGCCGTGTGATCCTCAGCTTCTCCCACCCGGGCAGCTGATCCTGCCGTGTGATCCTGAGCTTCTCCCACCCGGGGCAGCTCCTTCATGTCCAAACACCAAGGCCAAGGAGGTTGCAATGTTCCCCTCAAAAGCGAATTCTGCCTCTCTGCATTCCAGGGTTTGATGAAGACAGTTTGGAGCCACACACAGCTCTCAAGCAATGCACTTTACCAACGGAATAGCACGTATCATGCCGGCTGCTGAAGGGAGTTCATTGTTATTTAGTTTTATTTGCTTCTGATCCCTCTCTTGAGGAGCAGACTGAGGATTTTTAAAAACGTATGACCCAAACCTGACCTTGATGAACTTAGCCTGTGATTCCCTGCTCACAGGGCCTGTCTTCTTGGATTGCAGACACAAGGTGAGCAGACTCAAGCCCGTTACGTAAAAGCAAATGTCACAGGAAAGGCTCTGGTGTTTGGTTGTGGGCCCCCACCCCCACACAGGCACTTCCTAAATCTGCCTTTGATGAGCTTCCCCAGCTTCCAGCTCTGTCGGTTCCCTCCGGAGCTGTACAGAGCGTGCTGCATGGAAATGTCATCTGCCAGGACTGCAATTACTGGCACTCCAGCAATCACGGCACAATGCAGAATGGGTCGAATTCAGGTGAGAGCGAGAACCCGCAATCAAGCCCGGGGAAGGGAGAACAAAGCCATTTTCTTTCATTTGCCGTCAACACAACCATCAGGCCTTAATTACCAGGCAAGTGTGGGGCTGGCTGCAGAAAGGCTGATTATTATACAGCTCAGCTCCAAATCAGTTCCGTATTGATGAGCTGCAGAGAGGAAGCCAGCTTAGCCCAGCGGAGAGGAGCAGCGCCGCGCGGGGCGGGGGTGGCAGAGGGAGCAGCACACTCTGGGAGTCAAGGATGATCTTGGAAAGAGACGAGGCACAGACAGAGAAGAGCCAGCCAAGAGCACCCTGTGAAAGCCGCACGTGTCACTGGGAGCCTCGTCCTCAGAGGCAGCATGCCCCAGGCCGCCCGCCCTCCGGGTCCACTGTCCACCTTACCACCAGGCCTCCCGCCCTCCAGGTCCACTGTCCGCCTTACCACCGGGCCTCCCGCCCTCCGGGTCCACTGTCCGCCTTACCACCGGGCCTCCCGCCCTCCGGGTCCACTGTCCGCCTTACCACCGGGCCTCCCGCCCTCCGGGTCCACTGTCCGCCTTACCACCGGGCCTCCCGCCCTCCGGGTCCACTGTCCGCCTTACCACCGGGCCTCCCGCCCTCCGGGTCCACTGTCCGCCTTACCACCGGGCCTCCCGCCCTCCGGGTCCACTGTCCGCCTTACCACCGGGCCTCCCCCGCCCTCCGGGTCCACTGTCCGCCTTACCACCGGGCCTCCCGCCCTCCGGGTCCACTGTCCGCCTTACCACCGGGCCTCCCGCCCTCCGGGTCCACTGTCCGCCTTACCACCGGGCCTCCCGCCCTCCGGGTCCACTGTGTGGGGTGGCAGGAGCCCCTGGGCCCTGGGGAGGTGCCCCCCTCCTGCTGAGGGGCTCACCAGGAGCATGGGCAGGGCAAAGTGGGGGGTGGGAATCCTCTCTACGAGGAGCCAAGACAAAGTGGCCTCTGCCGTGGGCATACGCTGGTTCATGGCCTGCGGGGCGCCTCCGGGCCTGAGACCCCAGAGGACACAGGTGTGGGCGGCAGCCTCCCAGCCAGCTCCCAGGCCTGTCCTTCCGCTGCACGCTCCTCACCAGCCACGGGGACGGTCCTCCTAAAGCTGGGACAGCGTCGCACTGCCTGCCGACACCTGCGGGAGCCCTATTCCTACTGTACGGTGGCGCTTCTGAACTGAGCCCCTCAGGAGCCAAGATGGCCCCGGACAAACCTCCCCTGTCCTGACTGTCCTTACCCGTGCCCCACCAGGGCAGGCCTCAGAGTGGGGGCACACCCTCGAGGGGTCCCCAAGCTCTGCCCTGTCCAGCGTAACTGGGTGGAGGGTGCTCTCTGCTGAGTAGGGCAGAGCAGTCCTCGCCGTGGGACGAAGCCCCAGCTGGACAGAACGGCCTCCCCGCAGAGACGGCCTCGGGAGGTCGCTGTAGGGAAGGCCAGGGCCCATCTGAGAAGGTGTCTTTGCTGTAGAAAATGTGGCAGTTTTTCTTGAATACATGTGACTCCTATTAAGGTGTAGCGGGTTTTTTATTATTTTAATAAATAAATAAGCAAATAAATCACGTTTTTAAATGTCTGGGCTTTAATTTTTAACATGGTAGCTATAACTCATAAATAAAGTCTCTGTGAAGGCCTCAGAGTATGAACACTACCATGGGGTCAGGATCCCAGACCTCTGAGACCCGTAGCATCAGGGAGTGTTTGCAGCTCTGACATAAGTGCACCTCAGGGCCCTTGCACCCACCCCTTCTGACGGCTCCCTGCTCCATGCCTGCACGCTACTCCTCTCTATCGTGAGGATCGACGCCGTGTTTTCCGTGTTGACCTTCAATTTCACCTTCATTCAGGGTCCTGATTTTTAATTTTCCTAATTATTGATTTATTTTCTTCACCTCTCTTCTGAAACCCAGAGCCTTCCACCTTGTTCTTCCTGGTATCTTTGCAGCGCCCGGCTCGCGGCAGTCAGTGCGACTCGACAGATGAGTGAGTGGACGGAGACGGCCGCCAGCGCTCGGAGCAGATGGCCTCCTCCTCCGCGCAGGCCTGAGCTCCCTGCACAGTCACACACGGGGTCTCTGACTGGCCTCGGGAGCTCTTAGGAGGTCTGCGTGGGACAGAGGGTGAGCTGGGTGTGCCTGCCAGTCCTGCTCTGGGGCCCATGCGGGTGGCAGATCGTGAAGAACCTGGTCACAGGAAGTGACTGGCCAGCAGGTCAGACCGGAGCCTGCTGCATAAACACCATCTGCTTTTCCTCAGCAACACAGACCCCCAGAACGTGTCAGAGCCTTGTCCCTCATGTGGATCCGCGAGCATTCCTTGAGACAGCTTCTAATCCAGCCGAGCGAATGCAGAACCAGCCCAGGCCTCCCTGCTCGCTGCTCTGAGCAGGGTCCACAACGCTCTGTAGAGAGGCCTTCCTCTTCCCAGGGGACACCGATGACCCGAGCTGGGGTCAGCATTGAGGGACTGGGGAAGCACTTGCAAGGGGTCGAGCAGCAGCAGGTGGGTGAAAGCCAGGGCAAGTCAACACCCGGGGAAGCCGAGACCCCGAGCGCGTCCGTAGGAAGAGTGAGCCTTCCGAAGCTTGCTCGCCAGAGCTTTGCATTTTCCAGCTCAGATTTCCCCCAAATCCCATTTCCCAGGTCCCATCCTACCAAGCAGAAGATGGCACGGAGGACGGTCCCCAGGACATGGTCTGCCCGGGGAGCCTAGGTCAGCTCTGGCAGCCGCAGAGGCCGGGAGCACAGCACAGCCCCTCCAGCAGCGTTGGACTCTGTCCTGCACATGGAGGGAGTGCCACCTGGAGGACTCCACTCTGCGCGTTCCTACAGGTGAAAGGGCAGACGACAGCACCCTGCCAGAGGAGTCCCTCAGCCCCGCTGCACGGGCAGAAGCTGCACCTCTGGAGACTCCTCAGGAGGTGCGCGGCCTGGGCCGGGCACAGGGGCGGGTCTGCAGGCCTGGCTCTGCCGCACACGCTGCCACGGCGCCAAGTTCCCAGAACCCGAGGGCTGAGCCGGGTTGTCTCAGATGAATCCGTCCGACGGGATACCTGGGGAGTGTGGTCCAGCGTCCCCTCTGTGCTCCGGGGAGTGACCGTGACGCGCAGGAGCGCTGCGTGAGCACCTAGGACGGGCTCCGGCCTCAGCTTCTCCCCGCCACCCCCGCTGCTCGCCGAGGCCCTCAGCTCCTGCTGGCCCACACGATGCCGCCGCTTCCAGTCCCCATGAGCGCCTGGGAGTGGGGGACTGGGAGCGGAGCCTCCTGAGCTCCCGTGCCCAGGACAGGCGTCTGCTGGGCTGGCAGAGGGTGGGCACCATGACACCTCATTGTCACTTGGCTGCCATGCAGGTGGCAGTCTGCCCCATCTGCAGGCTTCCTTCTCAGGTGTCTGGCTCGAGTTCTGCCCTCTCCTGTCGCAGTGGTCTGTTCGGGTCCCGGCAGGGCGTTTCCAGGAGTCCCTTCTTCTCCCCAGACAGAGGGGCTCTCCCTTGAGGCTGGGGCCCTGTGACCTAGGGACAGTGGTGTCCACAGCAGCCCATAGAACAGAGCCTCTGGGGAGACTCCCTGCAGCGTGGCCTCTCTGCAGGGCAGTGAGTGCTGTCACCGCGGGACGCAGACTTCCAGACCGGCTGCTGGCGTGGGTGGACGTGGCCCGGCTCTCCGAGCCAGACCCTGCAGAGCCACGCGGAGGGCCTTCTGGCCACTCTTCTCTCTGCCCTTGAAGGTGACTGAGCACCTTTGCCATGAAGATTTGCTCACCAAGAATCGTGGCAATGCCCACATTTAGAGGACACTGGGAAGCGACATGGCCCGGCCAGCCACGCCTCATGCTTCAACATCCTACCTGGGTCCAGTGTCATGTCTGCTCTGCGTGATGCCACCTGTGAGGCTCTGCAATGTGGAGTTGTCATAGACGTGTGTGGGGTTGGAACTTGACTCCTCCTGTCCAGTGTGGTGCTGGGTGTGCCACTTATATCTGGCAAATTCTAAGAAAAGGCAAATGAGCAAGAGCTTCCCAGCACTTTGCTGCCTGGCTTTTTGGCTGGCTTATTAAGAAAAAGCAAACAAGGCTGCTTGGAAAGGTTCCAGCGGGGAGAGGAGGAGCACGCCCTGAGGTGCCACTGTTCCCGGAGGTGAGCACCGTGTGCTCTGCCTCTTCCTCTGCTTTGAAAAGAAAATGCTCTTTGAAACGAGATATTCTGAAATGCCCATTTCTAAAGTTAGTAATAATTTTTAGGGAAAAAAAGAACCACGCCTACAGAAAGGTTGCAGGGCAGACTGCACGTCGAGGGCCTCCTGTCCCCGGCCACAGCAAAGCTACACTTACGGCCTCCTGCGTTCAGGGCTGGCCGTGGCCTGCACTGAGCCCCGCTGAAGCAGGAGTGAAGTGCAGAAAGTGTGGAGCTCTAGGCCGGCTCGTGAGCAGCTCCAGCCCGGGACCCTGGGTCGTCTCTCCTGCACCCTCAGTGGACGACGGCGCGGCCCAGGACAGAAAGGACGGGTCTCAGAGTGGCCGTGGGAGGCAGGGCTGGGTCTCCGCCGCAGTGGCCCTGTGATGGGGAGGCCCTGAGTGTGCTGAGCTCCCCGCAGCCCCTGCTCTGCGCCATGGCCTCTCTGCCTCCACCCACCGCGTGGCTCCCGCCCTCCCACCCTAACGCCCAGCACACGCCCAGCTCACCCTGCCCTCCTTCTGTGCAAACAGGGGAGCAGGTGCCAGAGAGGCGGGCACTCTGAAGCCCTGTGGGAGGAACTTCTGGAAACAGGAAGCGCAGGGTGGTCTGCGCTTCACGCTCCGTCCCTGCAGGCCGCACTCGGGTTTGACCCAGGAAATGGGCGTCTTGCCGCCCTTCCTCCCGCGTCCTCCTCCCTTGGGAAAGGCCCCGCGGTGTGGGATGAGGCTTTACACAGAGCGCTTCTGCAGCCCACCAAGTGGTCCCCAGGCCGAGTGAGGCAGCGGGGATAGAGGCTGCGCAAGGCGGCCCCTGGCCTGCATCCTGCAGTGCCTAATGCCCCAGCGTCCCCACTGCACAGGAGTACCAAGGTGACAAAAAGCACAGAGGTGTCATCTCGCAGCCCTGGGGGGCGAAAGCCCAAGCCCAGCCTGGGACGGAGCCTGGGATGCAGCCTGGGACGCAGCCCCTGCCTGACCAGCACTCCTTGGTGCCCCTCAGGCATGGCGTGCATGGCCAGGCGTCCTTCTTGACGACGCCCCTCTGCCTCTCGCTGAGGGACCCTTGTGACCCCATTGAGCCCACCCAACACTGTGGTGCACACCAACAAGCCCAGTGCCTCTGGAGGCTGAGGCAGGAAGATGGCGAGTGCAAAGCCAGCCTCAGCAAAGGTGAGGTGCTAAAACCCAGTGAGACCCTGTCTCTAAATAAAATGCAAAATAGGGCTGGGGATGTGGCTCAGTGGTTGAGGGCCTGAGTTCAATCCTGGTAAACCCCCCCGCCCCTCAAAAAAACAAATGCACAGCAGCACTGCCACCTCTACGTCCTTGATTTGGTCATCTCACAAAATCCCGGTGTTCAGCAAGGTGACACGTTCGCTGGCTCCAAGTCTGGGGCATGGACCTCTCTCTGCCAACCGTGCCAGAGATGGAGGAGGTGGAGGGCAGTCTGGGCCTTGAAGGCCGAGTCTTCCCACTCTTGGGTGCTGCCTTTCTGAGCAGGGGGCTCCTCACACTCCACGGGCTGGGAGGTGCGGGGTCCTCGGCCACATCTGGCTGGTTTGTGCCTTAGCAGAGTGAGATGTTGTGGTTTGGAGGTGAGGTGTCCCCCAGAAGCTCACGTGAGAGACGATGCAAGAAGGGTCAGGAGAGAAATGATTGGGTCGTGAGAGTCTTTACCAATCAGCGAATCCATCCCCTGGTGGGATTGACCGAGTGGGAACTGCGGTGGTGGGTGTGGCTGGAGGAGGGCACCGGGGGTGTGGGTGGGTGAACATCTGCAGCTGGAGAGTGGAGACTGCCTCCTGGTCACGGTGACGGGAGCTGCTTCCCTCTGCCTCACACTCCACCACGAAGCTCAGCCTCACCTCGAGCCCTGAGCAATGGAACTGGCCTCCTATGGACTAGGACCCCTGAAACCGTGAGCCCCCAGATAAACCCTTCCTCCTCTGCAGTTGTGCTGGTCGGGTCCTTACAGCATTGAAAAAGCCACTAGGATACAAGGCGTGAAGGAAGGTCACCAGGACACACAGGGGTCCCCGAGGAGGCAGTGAGCAGGCCGCACCCTGAGGATCTGTGGCTAAGGGCTGTGGAGGACACCACGCGTCCCTGTGGGGAGGCAAGGTGGCGTGGCAGTCAGGCCTCGCCAAGGTGGACCGTGCGACACCTGGTTCATCCTGACGCCCACCACGGAGGGGACGGAATGAGTCAGAACCCCGGGAATTCCCAGGTCTGAAGAAGACAGAAAGTGTGTGCTGAGGGGAAATGAAGCCACCGCGGGGGTCTCTTCTGGCCACAGGCCCCCAGAGCACCCCTGGAGGTCATTGCCAGGATGGGCAATGGCTCTGTCCACTGCTTCCAGAGCCCCAGATTAAACTGCTCCCGTGGCCCAGCCAAGTTTCCAACTTGAAAGCGAAGGAGCCTGTGACTTAACAACAATTTGGTAGAAGTGGTCAGACTTTCTAAAATTTTAAGCATTTTTAAGCTTCATATTTAATTTAGTGGCACTTTGAACTAAAGTCCTCACTCTGTAGTTCACTGCTAATGACAAATTAACCTTCAAGTTCCAAAGCCCAGAAGTTCTCCTTAGCAGCTCTTCCACCTGGTATTCAGTGGTGCATAATCATTCCACAGCAGCAAAAAGTGCAGGCTTTTATCGGAAGCTAATAAACAGAAGGAAACATTCTTGCAAATGAAGCAGAGAAAGTACTCACGAGGTGGGTGCCTCCAGGTTCCTGCGGTGCGGTTGTCTTGGTTGCCTTTCCTTCACTCCACACTAGGGGAGCTTGGCCTGCCCACAATGGGATTCTAGGAACACAGGTCCGAGGTGCCCCTCAGTCCAGTCTTTCCCTTTTCTGACACAAGTGGAGCGCAGACAGCGAGTGATGCCCACCACACGGCAAGGGCGTGTTCAAGGGAGGGTCCGCACTGGAGGACACTTGCTCCCGGATTTCTAGGCCACAGTGGTCCCTTGGTATCTGCAGGCGATTGTTTCCAGGTCCTCTCAAGGACACCAAATCCACGGAGGCTCAAGTTCCTTAGAGAAAACGGAGCAGTGCACTCTCGTAACGCACGCGCTCCTCTGCTTCCCTGAAATCACCTCTCCGTTACTCACAACACTCAGCGCAAGGTAGGTGCTACGTAAGTAGCTGCCACACTGCACTTGTTTGAGGAATAAGTACAAGAGAAAGAAGCTGTGTGTTCAGGCTGTCTCCAATATTTCTGATCTGCAGGTGGTTGAGCCGGTGGGTGTGGAGGCCCTGGAGCTGGGGGGCCAGCTGTATTCACAGTGGACATCGCCTGCTTCGAACACATCCCGCCCTTTCCCCACCAAGCTCCTGGGACTGAGCCAGAGCAGGTCGTGGGGAGCCCGGACGCTGGCAGGAGCTGCACTCCTTGGTGTTGTAGGACCACGACCTGCACCCCGTCCCTGGCCCTGCTCCTCAACTGCACGTTCAAGTCCAAGCCTCTTCAGGGTCAGTAGGCCTTGGGGTTGGGTTCTGGCACCGTGGCCTGGGGTTGCTGGCTTTGGTCTGTGTGCCATCTCATGCGACAGCAGTCTCAGTCCTCGCGGTTTCCCGAACGTTTTCAGCGTTTTCTCTCTTCCTGTCTCGGGCCTCTTCTCTCCCACTTGTCCTTTGGGTTGTAGTTTACCTGATGAAGTCACAGCCACCCTGCACAACACACCCCCATGGCAGCCCTGGGTAAGCCTCGGCACTGTGCCCGCACTTCCCTCAGGGCTCCAGCACTGGGCTGGCCTGGTCCTCTCCCCTGGCCTGGAGGCAGCCGAGGGGAGACGGCGCCTGCGCTCTTCCTACGCTCGTTACCAGAGGGCCCAGATCCCACTGAGTCGGCAACACACCAGAGATGGCAGAAACTCCTGAGCTTCCCCTGTAATGCGAACCCACACGCAGTAACTGCAGGCAGCACTGCCCCTCTGGAGTCTGGCCCCAAAGGCACCAGAGTCCACGCACAGCCGCCCTGGTACGTGCCGTTCTGCACATGCCACTGACTCCTGCATGGTCCTCTCTGAGTCCACCAGTGCCCGTCGGCCACATGCCCCTCCCTGCTACATGGCACGCACATGTCCTCCAGTCCCCGAGAGCGAGAAGACTGGCCTGCCTCGCGGTGAAGGCACGCGTGTTGAACTGCCTCGTACAAGTGAGCCCCGACCTGCGCTGTGACAGCAAGTTCTCTGCTAACATCAAAGCCACGTTGAAGGGGGTGCCCTAGACAGAAGCACATGCCACGCCGGGCCAGCCGGTGGCCAGTGGCTCCTAGACCCAGCCTTGGTCTCCCCTAGGAGCAGGGCAGGCATTCTTGAGGGGCAGAGTGCCCTGGAAAGTACAACTACTGAGTATCACTTGCTATCACGCACCTGAGTTCCATTATAAACACAGATGTAATGAGGCACTTTCTGCTCAGACCTGACCTTCAATTATGGGATTAGAGGTGTAGCCTTCTCAGGAGGAATCACAATCCCAGACCTTAAACTATACCACAGAGATATAGGAACAAAAACCAGCATGGTATTGGCACCAAAACAGACATGTAGACCAATGGGACAGAATAGAGGGCACAGAGACAGACCCACATAAATACGGTTATCTCATACTAGACAAAGGCACCAAAGACATTCATTGGAGAAAAGACAGCCTCTTCAACAAATGGTGCTGGGAAAACTGGAAATCCATATGTAGCAAAGTAAAATTAAACCCATATCTCTCACCCTGCACAAAAATCAACTCAGAGTGGATAAAAGACTTAGGCATTAGACTAGATAACCCTGTACCCACTAGAAGAAAAAGTAGGCCCAAATTCATATCATGTCAGCTTAGGAGCTGACTTCCTTAGCAAGACTCCTAAAAATCAAGAATCAACAAATGGGATGGAATCAAACTAAAAAAGCTTCTTCACAGCAAAGGAAACAATCAAGAACATGAAGAGAGAGCCTATAGAATGGGAGAAAATATTTGCCACCTGCACCTCAGATAGAGCATTAGTCTCCAGGATATATAAAAAACTCAAAAAATTTAACACTAGAAAAAACCAAATGACCCAATCAATAAATGGGCAAAGAAACTGAATAGGCACTTCACAGAAAAAGAAATACGATCAGTCAACAAATATATGAAAAAACATTCAACATCTCTAGCAATTAGAGAAATGCAAATTAAAACTACACTGAGATTCCATCTCACTCCAGTCAGAATGGCAATTATCAAGAATACAAGCAACAATAAACGTGGTAAGGATTTGGGGAAAAAGGGACACTCTCACATTGCTGGTGGGATTGAAAATTGGTGCAACCACTCAGGAAAGCAGTATGGAGATTCCTCAGAAAACTTGGAATGGAACCACCATTTGACCCAGCTATCCCACTCCTCAGTCTATACCCAAAGGACTTAAAATCAGCATACTACAGTGATGCAGTCACATCAATGTTTATAGCAGCTCAACTCACAATAGCTAGACTACACAACCAACCTAGGCACCCTTCAACAGATGAATGAATAAAGAAAATGTGGCAGATATACTCAATGGAGTATCAGTCATGAAGAAGAATGAAACCATGGCATTTGATGGTTAATGGACAGAACATGAGAATCCCATGCTGAATGAAATAAGCCGATCCCAGAAGTCCTCTCTGATACGTGGATCCACAGTGGGGAGGGGTATGGGAGATAGAAGTACTTTGGAGTAGGCAAGGGGAACAGAGGGAAGGAGGGAGGGGAATGGGAAAGACGGTGGGAGGAGTCTGACATCACCTTCCTGTGGCACATGAACACAGGACCAGTGTCACTCCACGTCATGTGCAACCACAGAGCGGGCAGGTACACTCCATGCAGGTATGATATGTCAAAATACGTCATACTGTCAAGTATGACTAAAAAGAACAAATAAAAATTTTTTAAACACAAAAAAAAAAAAAAGAAGTGTCTGCTTCTTTGTGCCCATGTTCGTCCTGTGCGAGGAGAAAGCCACTTTGGAATGTCACGTTCAAGGGGCAGTCTGAGTCTGGGCCAGTCTTCTCTCTTCCTGCCTTGGATTCTTCTTGCTATTCTTCATATTTCTTTCCTTTTGAAGTGCTGCAGGTTAGACCAGGCCTGTGCGCGTGCCTGGCCAGCACTCTGCAGTGAGTCACCCCAGCCCCAGGACAGTCTTCCACTGTGTAACGCATTGTGCGTGACACGGTGTTTAGGGGATGTCGGCGTCCACTCTGTGCACTCTCCCTCACCCACTACCATGCTGGTTCTGCACCTTGTGTAGGCAGAAGGGAGCAGGAGGCCTGTCTGCCATGTCCACCACCGAGACTGGACGGGGAGCAGCCCGACTGAACCAGGTGGGCATGGGCACGGATGCCCCGCCACAGGCCAGTTCTGGGTCATGAATCTCCTGAATTCTGATGAAGGCCATGGGCTCCTCTAAACACCATGTCAGTGTAGAGACTCATGGCTTGCACACACGTTCTCTGAAGAACCGTGAGCTCCTGGCTCACACCCAGCCACTCCTGACCATGCTCTAGTTCCGCAGCAGGAAGCCCAGCGACTGAGGGTGAGGAAGGGCCTGGCCCCACCTGCAGTCTGCCTGGGCCCTGGCCCTGCCAGCGCTGCGGCCTCTGCTCGTGATCTGCTCCGGTGGTGCTTTCACTGTCCCTCTGACTGGAAGGTGGGCGCCCCGTGCCCTGCCCCCTGGAAACCTACCCTCGTTGTCTACGCACACTAACGCGACTCGAGAGGCTACAATTTCAGGGGTACAAACCAGAAATGCCAGTGACCTAAACAAGTCCCCCGCTACTCAAAGCTGAGACCCACACAGCTCACAGAGGGGGCCGGGGCCCGGGGCATGAGCTGGCAATAGGTGGACCTCGACGTTGGTTTCTCCTGCACTCTCTGCACCTGCCCCAGTGCAAGTCCAGGGCTGCGATGGGCCTTCAGAAAGGTCACGTTCCCTGTGGCAGTGCAGCTGAGGGCTGGCACGCAACCTGCGGTGAGGACCCATGTAGCGCAGGCAAAGCGCCCACCACCGTCAGGCACCGCAGCCTCCGCCATGTCACCAGGCAGGTGCCATCAGTGTCCCTTCAACCACGAGCAGCGCTGGTCCCCCGCTCCACACCCACACGTACACATGACCCCCCAGTTCATAAATGTGGACACACGTGTAACACACACGTAGCCACAATTATACATGACATGTATTTAATTTGTGGACAGTACAAATGTTTCAAGAATGCTTTTAGAGTGAGAGAAATATCTTCACTATAACATTATTTCTTAGAATTTTCCCTGACATTGTATGAAAGAGCAATTTCAATCTCGATTTTTAAGTTGAGTTTACATTGGTAAAGGCACTCAGGACCTGTCCCAGCTGGAGAGGCCACAGAGGCGCCTGCGTCTCCATGGAAGGGAGGGCCTCCCGCTGGCCACGGCTCCAGGACGCGGCCTGTGCACCGCCTGCGTGCTGAAGAGCCAGGCCCACCCTTCTCCCGTGTCCCTGGTTGCTCTTGCTCCTATCCTACAGATAGGTAGATGGATGGACAGACAGGTAGATATCTAGATAGATAGATATTTAAAACACATGAATGTAGTTAAACCCACTGAAATAATTAAATTTCAGTTTTGACAATTTTAACATTTCTTATGCATTTTTGTTTCCAAAATTTTAAAGTGCATAAGTTTGCAAGTTTTTAACAGCTTAGACATCACTCGTAGCAAAATCTTTTAAAAGATCACAAGATAAGGACAACATTCCTAAACGTCCCTTTCCAAAACACTCTTTCTATCCTACAAAGTGCTTTTTAAAGTGGTTCTTTCTCCATAAGGGCTGTAGCTGAATCTTACTTTGAGCAAGATCAAGTGTATTTTCAGAAGCGTCTGCTGTTCCCGTCCTCCCACCGTAGCCGTGGGGTGGAGGGGACACACAGCTGCCACCGAGGCTCGCAGGGCTGCTGGGCCTGTGCACGGTGCGCAGCCGCCTCTGGTGGCACTGAGCGCCTCCCGGCCGTGCCACGTCACCGTCAGGAGACCTGGCAATGTCGCTCACGGGTCCATTCACCGGGCCCTCACACAGCCGCGCAGAGCAAGACGCCAGAGGCCACTGGAGGGTGAGGCCCCAGGGCCCGGCCCTGCATTCCGGACGCCCACGCGCCCGAGTGACTCCGGGAAGAGGAGGGCCTCTGTTCCCAGTGCACGTTTTACCTCAGGGAGACAAAGCACTTGTGCTAACAGGAATAAGTCTGAACACTTTTCTAAGACTGTCCGCTTGTCCAGGAGTCCTGCATGGACACTCGCGCTTCCCCGACGCGAGGTAACAGAGCCAGGCTGAGCTGCTGTAGGAGCCCTGGAGGACGCCTCGCTGCGACCAGAGAGGACAGTGAGCCCCAGAGCTGGTGGCGAGTGAGCGGCACAAAGAAGACTCAATTTAAGACGCAGGACATTCTATAGCAATGGGCATTCTAGTAGCAGCGGCACGCGTAGGGTTTGTTGGCAATGTAAGTTCATGTTTCTTAACTGAGTGTGCTCCCGCACGCACGCACGCACGCACGCACGCACGCGGCCCTGCTGCGTGGTGAGTGTGGCCGGCACTGCATGTGGCCAGGGCCTGGTTCAGGTCCACATGGGAGGCCGGCTCCAGCTTCCCTCCCGGCCTCGTGCCCGTGGCCCTGTGGTCGCAGTCCTGCTGGGGGCTTGGGGCGTCACACTGGCTTCCCCTAGTGACATCTGTGCCATTCGCAAACCCCAGTTCTGAAACACAGAGATCCTGGGCTGGCCCTGGAGCGTGGCCCCTTCTGCCCTCAGGCTGGCCAGCCCCTTCCAGGCCTTGCTGGAGCGGCTCGGCCCCCGTGCTCCCGCCAGCAGCCGCATGGTCCTAGGAAGCAGAGGCCACTGTGGGTGACCTGTGTGTCCTTGACTGCTCTGAGGGGGTGGCCTGGCCCTCTCTCTTTTGTGAAGGGGAGGAAGAGTGACATGTGGCAAGAAGAGGAGGGGTGGGGGCAGGTCTTGTGTCATCACTAGAGACTTTGGAACCGAGGGGCTGAGACGGCGGCAGCAAGGTGGGCTTCCTCTTCCCACTGAGATGCAGGGGCAGCCACCAAGCCTGCCTCAGAGGCAGCAGACCCAGCAAGCATTCAGCAGACAGATCACATGCAGGGACGGCTTTCAAGGCCTGGAATCAGACCGTGAAGGAGCACCTCCGGAGAGAGCAGAGCAGAGCGCCCAGCCCACACCTGCCTGGCCCCCTGCCTAACCAGAGCTTCCACGGGGTTGGCAGGAGGGGAGCAGGAAGAGCCTTTGCGGAGGAGCCAGAGCTGCGAGGCCAGCGGGACGTGGCTGCAGGACCGAGCACTGCGGGGAGCACTGTGTGGGGTGACCCGGAGGCCCCGGAGGCCCGGGAGGGTGAGCAGAGTGCGGACCCACACGTGCTGTGAGGCTGGGAGAGCCCTGGGGAAGCCACGCGGGAGCTGCGGGCAGGACTCACCCAGGGCAGGCCTGGACCCTCCTAGGAACCGGGAATGACACCCAGAGGTCGGAGGCACTGGGCAGAGGACTTAGGAAGGTCTGGCTCAGTGGCAGAAAATGATTAGTTACAGAGTCGTTCCAATGCTGCCCAGATCACAATGGACCGAACCGCTTCCAAGTAAGCTGGCTGCTTCCTGGAGAAAGCTCAGAGATGCTTCTAAGAAAGCGAACATACCCAACACCCAAAAAGGGGAGATTCACAGTGTCTGGGATTCCATCAAAGCCTATCAGCCATAGAAAGAAGCTGGAAATAAAATCCACAGTGAGGAGAAACATCAATCAACTCAAATAGCTGCAGAAGTGAGATGGGTGTGAGAATCACAAGACAGGATGGTGGAAATAATTATTATAATTACACATTCAAAGATAGAAGTAGAGACAGAGAGGTTAAAACCCCGTTGCATCTCTATAGACTCAAGCAGCAGCATCTGGGATCGGGAGGCTGACCCTGCGCTGTGGCAGGGAGTGAAGACAAGGAGCAGACGCCCCGGAGCAGGGGAGCACCCCAGAACACGGGCAGGCCCGGGACAGCTGCTGGGGCCTCGCCTGCGTGGGGACGGACGGCTGAAGCGGAGGTGAGAGGCACGAAGGCTGCGTATCGGAAGCTGCTGGTGAGCACGTCCCGACGTGGGAGCTCCCAGCTCCGTCACACACGCCCGAGCGCAGGAGCCAGACACAGCCGCGCAGCACTCTCACGGGAGGCCCAGGGGGACAGGACCAGTGTGTGCCAGGCTGAGCCAGAGCAATGCCCGGGGCCCGGGAGGAAGGGAGGAGCAGCGCACCCACAGAGCTAGGGCCCGCCTTCCTGCTAGCCTGAGGTCCTCACCAGACCTGCCATCAAAGCCCGAGGGACACGGCTTTTCAGACATGCAGGGCTGAACGACCCACAGCACCAGCAGCGCGCCCCACCAGAAGCGTCAGGAAACCTCCAGGCTGAGGAGACCCGAGGTCAGGCTGAGCAGGACACTCGGAAGCCATTACACGTCGCAGCTGCGTGGGGTGGCTCCTGGTGCCTGGCCACGGGCGCGAAGGCCCGCGTGTGGCATGTCTTCATTACCTGAGTCCCTTCAAACAAGCGAGAGCTAAGAATGACAATGTGTTCTTTACAACACAAAACTGAGCTTCATGCTACAGTACAAGGACTAAGAGGGAGAGAAGGAGAGCGTCCTGTGGGAGACCCTCACACACAGAGCAGTGACGTTCAAAGGTGAGCTTTGAAAATCGTAAGACAGATTCTACAAACCCAGAGAGACAAGATAACAGCAGCATCTCCAAGAGTTACAGTCCCAAGGGGGCGACCCTCGGGGCAGAAACAGGAAGCTGCCGAGATACGGTGAAGCAGACCTGGCCCCCACCCAGTCCACCTCGCCTTAAGCCGTCCGCCCCAGGTGGAAGGCAGAAGGCCTAAGTCAGGTGGAAAGGCAAGGCCTGACTGTACGCTGCCCGCAGAAACTCTTCTCATACGTGAAGACAAGCCAGGCTGAATGCAAGGAGGCGAAAGGATGTGTCGCTCACACTGGTGCGAGGAGGCTGGAGGGGCCAGTCCACAACAGGTCCAGCAGCGTTGCCAGGGATGAGGAAGGCGAGTTGGCGATGGCCAGTGAACAGGAGAGATGACAACTTCAAACCCATGTTCATTCACGACCGAGAGCAAATCCAGACAGGTACCCAAGCTACAGCAGACATGTCCCATGATGAGCACAGACGTGGATGTCTGAACAAGACGCAGACAAGGGCACCCCAGGGGCACGTGAGGAGAGCAGTCCTGCAAGACCAAGGGGACATCATGGAGGCCAGCTCAGCGCCTCGCAGTCTGACACTGTGGTTCACCACAAGCCAAGTGAAAATGCACACCATCGTCTCCAGAGTTGCCAAACAGTCGTGCGACAACATCCAACGTCCACTTCAGCAGACTTGGATGACAGGGGCCTTTCCAACATGGCAGAGAGCACCAGCACCAGCCTGGGGGACAGTCTGTCCTGAGATCAGGGACAAGAGATCAGGAGCAAGAGATGATGTTCTACTTGGTCACTGCCATCCAGCACGACACTGGGCGTCTTCGCCAATGCAACAAGTCAAGAAAAAAAGGCATATAGAAGGACAAAGAAGTAGAACTCCATCTGTACATGACCTGATAATGCAGAAAGTCTCCTGGAGTCGGCAACAAAGCCACGGGAGCTAGTAAATGCATATGGCAAGTTTGCAGGACACAAGATAAATGCTAAAAAAAAAACCCCACGGTTCTATATACCAACAAGGAACAATCAGAAATTAAAATTAAAATACCAGTGACCATCAAAAATGTCAACTACCGACTATATGGGTAGAGACCAGACAATAATGTGCAGGTTCTGTACTGTGGAAATTAAACAACAGCAGCAAAAACTCTGCTAGAGGAGTTAACACACTCAATTAAGTATAGAAATGTATCATGCCGAGGATCAGAAGGTACAGTATTTTCAATATGGTGATTTGTCCTTAATTTTCTAGAGTTAGTTTCAATTCAGTCTCAATCAAAATCTATCAATTATTTTCTAATGAAATCGACGAGCTGACTCTAGAATTCACATGGAAATAAAAAAAATTCCAGGTTAGCCAAACTTACTTTAGGAAGCAACAAAGTTGGAAAATCAACATTATCTGACTTCAAGATTTTTACAGAGCTGCAGAGATTAGACAGCATGGTGTTGGCATAAAGGAAGCTATGTAGACCATTGGCACAGAACAGAGGTTGCAGAATCAGAATACAACTGATCTTCACAAAAGTGAGAATGGAAGTCAGTGGGAAGAGGACGCTCTTTTCAGCAGAGTGCTGGAGCAAGAGGATAATCATAGACAAAAATAATAACAGTGAATACTGATCAAGGCCCTGAGCCACATACAACCTAACTCAAATGGATCACGAATCCAATGGAAAATATAATGCAATAAAACTTCTACAAGAAAGCAGATCTTTCCAAAATGTCCAGTGTAATGTTGAAAATCAGGCAAATGCTTTCAAATGCAGCACCAAATGCACAACCCACATAACATATCATTAATTTGAACTTCATGAACATTAGAAATGTCTGTTCTTCAAAAGGCACAGTTGAGAAGGCGAAAAGATAAACCACAATTTGGGACAAAACATTTGCAAATCACTTGACGTACTTGTATCCAGAATACATAAAGAACTCCCAAAACACAATAAGAAGAAAACAAGAGCCAGAATTTTAAAAATGGGCAAGTGGTTTAGACAGATCCTTTACAAAATGAGAAATATGGACGGCAAATTAGCCATCAAGGGGCATGAGCATCAGTGGACTTTAAAGAAACAGCAAATTAAATCCACATGGCAATGTCCCACGTGACTGTTGGAATGCTAATGAAAAAACTGCCCACCTTGCATTCAGGTGAGAAGGGGGACGCACTGGGGTGCAGCTATAATGCAGGCGGGAAGGTGAAATGCACACTTGGGAAACCAGCTGACCTTACACGGGCCCTAGGAAGGGCCACCCCACTCTGAGGTGTTCATCCTGAACAAATGGAGCGTGAGTCTCCAGGAAGACCTGCACAGGGACGCTTCCCCGCAGACTGGCTTGAGACACCCCAAAAATAAAAGTGACCCGGACACCTAGGGCCAGTGGAGCTGATCACAGTGCGCGATGTCCATCTGTGGGATTCTGACAATGAACATCAAAGATCTATGATCCACACAATGTGAAAGAATCTTAGAGTGCTCAGAATGACTGAACATACGTTGTATGAGACGATTTATATAAAATCACAAGCTCACACGCAGTGACAGGACGCTGCCAGGGGCTGCAGGGTGGGGACAGCGGGCACCTGGAGGGAGGGCTGCAAAGACCCTTGAGGAGGCTTTGGGGTGGTGGAACTAGGGTGCCTCACCATGCCCTATGCTGTGTCTGCTGTGGGGACAGGTGCGTGTGCTCAGATGTCACAACGGCAGCCTTCTAACCGGGGAGCTTGGGCTGCAACCCAGCCCGGCTCACAGGAAGATGGGCAGGAGTGGCCGAGCACAGGAGGAGCGCCCAGGGCTCGGCTCTCTCAAGGACCTTCCTGTCCCCTCTACTTTCAAAGACCTGAAGGGAAACTGGGTGCTAGGACATAGTGGCATAGTGGACGCCCCTGCATCCTGGTGGCACCAGCACTCTGTCCTGCCAAGCTCAAGGAGAGTCCAGGACTAAGAGGCAGGGCCAGAAGCACACTGGCAGGAAGAGTTGGCTAGAACAAGATGGTAGTTTTGTTTTAAGGGAAGGAAGGGACTTGGGGCCACAGGGTGCTGCCACGTTGCTGGTAAAGGCAGCACTGGGGCAGCGAGGAGTTCACAGTCTCTCAGAGGGCACCATTGCTCTGGTCTGTGTCCCTCTAGTCCAGCACAGATGTGCTGAGCAGAGGCTGTTCATGCAGCCAACAGCCCACCCACAGCAGCGCAGTGGGGTCAGAAGAGGCCAGTGGGTGCAGAAGCCTCCGGAGCACCCAGGCGCTGAGGCCTGGGGCTTGGAGCACAGCAGACTGGCAGCTGCCATTGGTCTGGGCTGTGGTCATCTGGGATGTCATCAGTGGGGCATTATCAGTCTGAGCCTGCTGACTCTTTCCGGCATGGATGCATCTGCAGGCCCCGCTGGGGACTGCTCTGCCTCACAGCCTCCCCACACAGCCACTCTGCAGTGTCACTTCAAGGGAAGACAGCAAAGGCCCCAAAATCACTGAAGGAGGAGCTGCTCCTTCACCGGCAGCACCTGGGCCTGCAGGGAGCCTGCGCGTGGGAAGCCTCTGCACTTTCCTGTAGCTCGAGCACATCCCTGCTGGGGGCATTTGACTGTAGCAAGCTTGTAAAGAGAGAGGGGCAGGGATCCCACGAACCGCTGAGGCAGGGGGCTGGCAGCAACCGACCCTGTCCCACTTTGCCCAAAGTCTGCAGCTAAGCGGAGCTGTCTTTTCTCAGTTTATGTTAGCTGCCAAACGACTTCTGCTGTATTTTCATAGATAGAATCAGACTTCTTTTCCTGTTGTACTTCCAGGTCTATTGGATTTGGGGGCTAAGAAGTACATTATACTATGCAATATATTTGTATATATGCTCACATGTCACAGTATGTTATATGATACTTTTTTGGTTATATATAATATGGAATAGTATATAAACAATAACATATATAAAATTCTTTTTTAAAGTACCTAAACTCAGTGACTAAAAATCCAGTGTCTTTCTAGAAAAGTCTCAGTGTCCCACATTTCCCTTCAATTGTGAATGACCCGGAACATGATGGGGATAAGTATGTGTTGGCAAGTGCAGACTCGGGGCTGCCTAGTTCCATTCTGGGTCACAATCCTTTCACAAAGAGCGTCTGACATTTGTTGGTTTAAAAGCTAAATCCAGTTCTTATCATTCCACACTGCTGCTGTCACGGGCATCTCTAGAAGGAGCTGGCTCAGATACACAGGTCAGTTAGCTGCCTAGTCCACACACGTGACCATGTGCCTGCAGGTTTCCGTAGGACTTCATGGTCTGGTTTTGTCTTTATGAGGTTGGATTCAAAATGATAACTAGAAGTGGACAGTCCACTTTCAGATGGGAAAGAAATCTGCCCAGAATATTTCAAAATTTCCTCTTTATCTCAGAGTATTTAGAACTTTTTTTTGTAAAAGTTAAGAAGGTTTTAAGCAAAAGCTCTGCCAAAAAAAAAAAAAAAGATTGCAAGTGGGAATGGAACTCAGGATGGCTCTGCCCCACGCCGACCCCAGGAGACCAAGACAGGATTCAGGGAACAGTTCAAGTCCCTGGTGGGTCCCATGCTGACGGCCTGTGTTCTTCACTCAGCTAAGAGGGGCCAGTCTGCTGTGTGGCGGACTTCAGGTGACATCTCAACACGGCCTCCCTAAGCCACAGAAAGAACAGGAAAGGAGGCAGACCCTCAGGAGAGCAAGTCCGTCTGCAGGCACGGTGCCCCTCCCTGCGGCCGTGTCTGCATGTGCCTGTGCACGAGGCCTTCGTGATGGGTCCAGCAGGCAGCGCTGCCCTCCTTGCCTGCCGGGAGCTGACCGTGCATGCCCTCATGGAGGGAAGAGCGAGGAGCCACAGCTGCAGCGGGAAGAGAAGGCCACTAGAGGGACCAGCAAGCGGTGCAGGGCGCAGCCTCCTGGCTCCACGCAGAGCCACACTGCCGAAGAAGGTGGGCGGATGGAGGAGGCGACCACCTCCTGCCCTTCCCTAAGGATAAGGGTCACAGCCAGGAAGGAAAGAGACGAGAGCCTGACTTTTTCCATTTGGAAAATGAATGTTTCGAGTCCCGAGGAGCGTGCTGGGCCAGGGCGGCTGGGCAAGAGTCCCGCGGCCCCTCCACGGCCCACACTTGGTTTAAGGTTCAGATCCTTGATGGTGTCTGAACAGAGGCCCAAGGTTCCACTTTGCACAGGGTCCCACAAACCACGCCACCAATCCTGTCTGAGACATCGTGTTTAGAGAGGACACCCTTCCTGAGACAAGAGAGCTGCTCCTCGGCCTCCGACTGCAGCAGACCTGGTCTCCAGCTTGGCGTGGACGCAGCCCAGCGTGGAGGAACTGCTTCCCAACTCCCCCTTCCCTCCCTCCCTGGCCAATCCACCTCCATGTCTCTTCCAGTCTCCATAAAAGTACAGAATCAGAAGTGGGCACCAGGGAGGAAGGGCCCATCTTCACCTCGAGGGTCAGGCCTAGGGACGGCCTGTTGACCGCCAGCCGGCTTTGTCACCAACCACCTCCCATGCTCCCTGGAGCCGGCCCAGGTAAGACTCATCGGAGAGCCTCGTGCCGGCCTCTGGAGTCCAGCGCTCTTTTCCGCCACGAGTTTTCCAGCAGATACTATTAACAGTACCGCCCTGTCCACAGACCCCGCCCGCCCCTCCACTCTTGCTCAGGGCCTGGGCTCTATGGACAGGAGTTTGTCTCCCAATTTCATGTCACCCATGTGACGCGAAGTCTGGCGTGAGTGTCAGTCAGTCTGCTAACTAGACGTAGGAATGTTGAAAAGCAAAACAATACCACAGGGGAGCCCAGGAGGAGGCACCTCCACCACAACCCGGGGAGGGTCGAGTGTGGAAGGTCTGCGCGCGTCCTGGCCCTTGCTCTGCCGCGCTGGAAACCTCAGCCAGGGCTCCTGTCCCGCCCGAGCCGGGAGTGTCCTCGCTGCATTTGGATGTGGGAAGCGCGTCTTTTTCTCATATTCAGCAGGCATGCGCATGCCAACTGCACCTTCACTCTGTTGCGTGGGTTGTGGTGCATCCTCTGCCCACCCTACTTCACCTCCCAGCCGAGCTGGGCCCTGGAGCCCACTCATTCCACGTGGCGATACAATCTCAGGACGGCTGGGCCTCCGCCCCTTCCCTGGTTTCCCTCAGCCTGCCAGTTGGCTCGTTGCCGGGGTCTTGGCCGGGCTTTCTGCTGGCCCGGCCGCTGCGGAGTGCTGCAGGTGCAGTCCCCGCCCTCGCCTCCTGTCTCTCTGCTCATTTTTCTTTATCACATTTGATCTCATTGCATTAAATGCCATCTCCACAAAGGTGATTCCCAAAAGTATGTTTCTAGCCAAGCCTCGCCTACGACCTTCACACCTGCGGTCGTCTGCCTGCCTGGCAGCCCTTCTGACATATCCACTAACCACGCCGGGCTCCTGCTGCCCATGGTGACAAGCCACAAGCTGACACTGCCAGCCTCGCCCCAGCAGGAGATCAGAGCCCAAGTGCTGCTGGACGGAGCCTGCCCAGGGCCACGGAGGACGACCCTTCCCGGCCCTGCCCAGCTCCTGCTGCCCACCCCATGTGGGCAGCTGCCCACTCCTAAGCAGTGCTGGCAACCGTCCCTGGTATCTGTCTGAGCTCAGAAGAGGACTGGCTGGGTCAGGACTTCAAGCACACCCACACTGCTGTGGGAGAACTAGCTGAGCTGGGCTCGCGACGCTGCCCCGGAGTTGGAGCTCACGCGTACGCACTTCGTTAAATGTATCTTTTACTAAGTGATGAGGTGATTCTGACTACCACTAGGCACTAATTCCTGACGGTCAGGAAAGCCACTGGAGAGGGGCTGGAGTTTGCCGATCGCCACTGCTGCCAGACGTGGAGCTCTTCCTTACACTCCAGCCTATTTTATTTCTCACATATTCTAGAAGTTAAAATCCTGTTAACTCCACATCTTACGCATGAGAAATGCTATATATCTGGTTCAGGCAAGAAATTTTAATCTAGTTCAATAACGGGCTTTAAAATGTTTAATTTCCGTTGGAGAAGACGTCGTGCATCGGAGTTCCTTGGCTCTTTAGCCAGCGTTAAGATCCAGCTATGGGGAGATGAGCTGCACCGAGTCAGACCGTAGGTCGCCACCTCAGCCTGTGGCCCGGGTTCTAGCACGCCCCGATGTGGCCCTGGGAGAGAGTCTTTGCCGCCACAAGCCCACACCTGATCGGGTACTCGAGCCCGGCACACGATGGGTTTCGGATTGTCCCCCTTTGCAGCTCTTTCACGTAGAGGGGTGGTCATGGTGATGATAGCCAGGTGGTGTCACCGTCCCCGATCCTTGTGTGGACACAAGCTCGGTGTGAGCCCAATGCACCTGGATGTGGTCCCAGCTTTCACTAGCGGCACGAGCTATGTGACACTGGCCAGTGTGACTACATTCTTTTCTCTTGCTTACAGGATGGAGTAGATTTTGTGAGAATATGACAAGTACAAGCCAACAACAGGAAGCGCAGGCCGCAGAGCCGGGGCCCAGGTAGCCAGTTGGTCCTCCTCGGTGCCCCTGGGAGCTTGGCTCCTGTCCCTCATGGGACACCACCTCTGGGAGCTCGGCCAGGGGCTCCCTACACCCCCACAGACACACGTGTGCGCACGTGTGCCGTGAGCAGACAGATGTGGCGGGCTGCCTCCGACCTCACAGGCAACTCTGCACACGCCCTCAGCGTGCAGTGCCCACGGGCCAGGCACGCCGTGCGCAGGGCTGCACTCCTCGTGTAGGCTCGCGCCACGTTGTCCCTACCCGCTTTTCTGGACCTGCTGCATTCTTTGAGAATGTAGAGTCCTACTGCTTTACAGTGGGGACACTGTCCACCCTCACCCGCCCGTGCGGAACCCAGGCCTCCATGCTCTACCACTGCAGCTGTGGTGAGGTGAGCGGCCGTCCTACAGCGGTGGGCGTGGACGCCCTCCTCCCGCAGCGGTGACGTGGACGCCCTCCTCCCGCAGCGGTGACGTGGACGCCCTCCTCCCGCAGCGGTGACGTGGACGCCCTCCTCCCGCAGCGGTGACGTGGACGCCCTCCTCCTCCCGCAGCGGTGGCGTGGACGCCCTCCTCCCGCAGCGGTGGCGTGGACGCCCTCCTCCCGCAGCTGTGGCGTGGACGCCCCTCCTCCCGCAGCTGTGGCGTGGACGCCCTCCTCCCACACCTGTGGCGTGGACGCCCTCCTCCCGCAGCTGTGGCGTGGACGCCCTCCTCCCGCAGCTGTGGCGTGGACGCCCTCCTCCCGCAGCTGTGCTGAGGTGAGCGGCCGTCCTGCAGCTGTGTGCACAGTGTGGGAACAGAAGCTGTGGCCTCTGTCCAGTGCGCGAGACGGAAGAGCAGTGCAGTGACCGGCTATAGCTGGGCTCGCCCCGGGGTGGGAGCCTGGGCTCAGGGCAGAACCAGCTGCACCCGGTGGCAGGCAGGGCACCAGCCTGAGGAGCAGGGGTGCCTGGGCACGAGGATGCCACCCAGCAACAGGACACAGCTGGTGGCCAGGGCCCCACAGGGTGTCTGTGCACCGAAGCTGTGGCCTGCTCCTGAGCCCAGTGACAGAAAACAGAGTGACGGCCACTGCTCACGCAGAGGGGCTCCTGCTGCTTTTGTCACTGCTGGTTTTGGTTTGCCTGGGACCAGGGCACGGATGGAAGGACATAGGGCACCGGCCGTGTGACCAGGCTGCAGCCCACACGCGTCCTCGTGTGCCCCGTGCAGTGGCCGTGAAAGCTGCCCGCTATGGACTCCTCCCCGTGGTGTCCCAGGCCACCCTCCCCACTTAGCAGGTAGAGTGCCACCCGTGTGGGCGCAGGGCACAGCTGCCGCTGAGGCACACGCGTCCTTCCCCGCTCCTGTGCTGTGACCAAGTGCACAGGAGGCGTGAGGCAGGGTCCACGCCTCCTGCTGCTTTCTGGATCAGTCCAGTTAAAAGCGACGGCGTGGCACGGGCTTGCGAGTTTGCACTAGTCTTTCCTGCTCTGAAGATCACAGAAGAAAGAGGCCCTGGGCAGCCTGCTAGGTCACGGTGCTGAGGACAGAGTCTCTGCCCTGGTCCGGCGTCTCAAGCGGCAGGTAAGCGGGCAGAGCTTGAGGAGTTGGCGCAAGCGATGCGCTGTATGTGCCTCTGGCCTACTAGGCTTGAGAGGAAGGGATTTCAGACAAGGAGAAAGCCCGGCCAGGGGTGGGGTGCTGCTGCAGGTGCCCCCTCTGCTGCCTGCAGCCTCCCTCCTCACGGCCGCTCAGGAAGCAGAGACATCCCCAGGGCTCCAGGGCACCCTGGCTGGGTCCCTGCGGTCCAGACCTCCGAGAACGTGGAGCTGCTCATCAGCCTGTGTGCCGGGGCTCAGAGGGCTCACGTGAAGTGGCGGAGCTGTTGTCTGAGGAGGCTTTGTCTGCATCTCTGTTTGTGCCTGGAGGAAGAACGAACCTCTGGCTTCCCCCCCTGAGCTCACGAGTCTGTGCGTCTTCCGGAACCCAGACCTGCTCTCTCGCCTGGCCCAGGCTCCCTGCCGGCTCCTCCTGGACCCATGCCCTGCGTTCCCTTCATTCCTCTGTCCCCTTCTGTCTGCGTCTGCCCAGGAAGCATTTGTCAAAGCCCTCCCGCTCTCTGCTGCTGCAGACTCCCTGACAGGTGCCTTCTTAGTCCCTGTCCCAGTCCGGTCCCCAGGCTCTCCCAGCTCTCAGTCATGCCTTCGTCGGTTACTGACTTTTGACCAGGTCTTCCAGAGACGCTTCTTCCTAGTACCTCTGGACTTTGGGGTGCATTTGTCTTATTTTCCACCTTCTGCTGCCTTTTGATTGGCTGGGGTCCACATACAGCCTCCCTCCCAGTGCCCACCAGGCCACCCCAAGCCCACCCTGCTGGACCCTCAGGACTGGCTGACTTCCTTGGTGGAGCTGGACACCCACGTAGTCCCACTGCCACAGCTTCTACCCCGTGCACCCCACCCCCACTCTTCATCAGGATGGAGCCCCTCCCGGTGCCAGGAGCCTGGCTGGGAGTGGCTCTCGCTGCCAGCAGCAGAGGCGCAGGCCAGCCACTCTCGCTGAGACCAGCGGCTCTGTAGGCGTTGCATCTGAATGTGCAGACGGCAGACAGGAGCCACGCGGCCTGACACCGCCACCCCTCCAGGGGCCTGGGCATCCTCAGGTGGCCACACGCCTAAGCCTGCCTCGGGACTGCACAGACCCGCTGCTTCCTGCTCTTCTGCACAGGAGATGCTTGGGAAGGAGAGACTCCAAGCACTCCCCCTGCTCCCCCTCCTGGCTCCTTCTCCCTGACCCCCGGCAGCCCCTGCCTGGCTTAACCCCACCTCACTCGGCCTGAGGGTTTGGAGGTCTGAAAGGCCCGTGGCTACCCAGCAACCATGGAGCCCACGAGGTCCTGGCCTGCGTCCACTGCCAGCCTGCCAACAGCCTTGTCACACAGAACCTGCGTGAAACCAGCCCCCGTGAGACCTGCCCCCCCAGGAAGTGCCTAGAGTCCCCCCAGGTCATGTCCAGGGGAGTCCACAGAGAGCAGCCTGTGAGGCGTCTGCAGCCTGAGTCTGCTGCAGTCCCGGCTGCCCCCACGGCTCCCGAGGGCCTCACTGTGGCGAACCTCCCCTCGCCCCATCCTAGAAGCCCACAGAGGTCCACAGAGGGCCCCTGAGGCGTTCAGAGACGCCTGTGCTTCTCGCGAGTGCTCCCGGGGTGCCAGCCCCTCCTGGCCCCAGGCCCCGGGATGTCTTTCCTTCAAAGCAGGGCCCAGGTGTTTCCAGAGTCAAAGCCCAAAGTCGTGAGCCTCTGAGCGTGGGGGGGGGGGGGGACACTGAAAGCCAGGTTCTGCCTGGCTCTGACGGGGTGCCCGGGAACAGGGCGTCCTGGGGGACAGTCGGTCACCCTCAACCCTCAGCATGGCCCCGTGCTACCTGTGTGAAGAACAAGGCTGGGCTCTGCAGAGAGCAGGGTGTGGCTGCAACACTGAAGGCTGGGTCTTCAAGGGGAGGATCATGCTGAAGAAAAGGCAGCCAGGCACTTGGTCCCCGTAGTGACAGGGTGAGAGTGTCCGTGGCCAGTGGTGGGACTGTCTCAGGGCACTTTGTGGGCCTGTTCTTTAGGGTGCTGGGTCCAGGTACTTCCCAGAGCCGCGGGACACAGGGGAGACACTTAGCGCTGCGAGGTGGGTCGAGCTCACTTCCGCCCTGTGAAGAAGTCCCTCCTGGAACTCTGGAGCAGGGTTTCTGGGAGAGGCCCCTGCCCTGTGGGCCTCGCTCCTTCACCCAGAACACAGGGTGTTGGGCAGGACCCCAAACGTCCCCAGGTCGGTTCCACACTGAGAGCGGGGTTGTCACCAGGACAGCTCAGGCGTATCCATGACAATGCTGCTGTGAGCACACACTGAAGAGACCCCCTCTGCTGAGCAAGTGCAAGGAGACGGCTGTCCCCAAGAGCTAGAGACCCCAGTGTTGGAGGACCTCTACCACTGGTGGCAGAGGGGCCCCTCAGTGCTTCCCTGACGCGTGCCCACAGAGCAGTGCAGACTCCAGACAGGGCGGACGGCAGCAGTGGGCAGCAGTGGGCAGCCCACCCCTGAGCCCCACACCGAGGCACCTATGAGCCACCTGAAGGCACATGCCATTAGAAACGTGTCAGAGCCATGCTGACCCACACAAGCTCGGACCAGTGCAGGGAGGGCCCGAGGGCCTCTTGGAGAACCCTGGGGAGTGGCCGCTATGACTGGCCGAGGGGCTTCCCTTGGGTTCTCCTCTAGGGCAGCAGGCGCACTGTAGCAGGGGACAAGGACTCCAGTTCACACGAAGAGGAAGATAATGTCACACCATCCAAAAGCCTCAGTGCGAGGGGGAGATTCCTGAAGTGCTCCCGGCCACTCAGGAGACGGCCTCCTTGAAAGTGCTGCGCAGCCCCTCCTGGGCTCACCGGGTGCGTGCACAGCAGTGCAGCAGGCAGCTGGCTCCTGCGTCTCTTTCATCGCGGCTACTGCGGCCATCAGAACACTCTCCCCTCTCCCCATGGCTGGCATGTCTCCGGAACCATAGCTGGGCCACAAAAACGAGGAACAGCCTCAACGTGGGCCAGGGGCCAGGACCGGGCTTGGGAAGCGGAGCGCTCCCAGCCCGGGCAGCACAGTCCAGTCCACTCAGGGCTGCCCCTCCTATCCCGCCATGGCCTGCAGTGACAAGGCCCTCTCACAGGACAGCTCCTAGTGACATCAAAATAGTCAGAACCAGGGGAAGCTCAGGGGGAAGCCGGAGCCGGAAGAAGTGCACTCGCCTCTCAGCCCCGGAAGTGTGCTGGCCTCTCACCCACCTAGAAGTGTGCTGGCCTCTCAGCCCTGGAAGTGCACTCCCTTCTCACCCACCCAGAAGTAAGTGCACTGGCCTCACCCGGGGACCACACAGGCCATCAGCCTCTCCCGCCTCCCTCCCTCGCTTCTTTCCTTCTCTCCTTCCTTCCCTTCCTCTTTCCTTTAGTCCTTCCTTTCTACTTTCCATCTACCCACCCACTGTATGCTGAGCACTCCAGGAACCACAGGAAGGGAGGTAACACAAAATCCACATATTCAAGTTAGTCATGGCCTCTCTGAGCAGCTGCCATTGGGGCAACCTGGAGGGGAGGGAGGAGGGAGGAGGAAGGAAAGAGGAGGAAGGAGGGAGGAGGAGGAGGAGGAGGAAAGAGGAGGAAGGAGGGAGGAGGGAGGAGGAGGAGGGAAGAGGAGGGAGGAGGAGGAGGGAAGAGGAGGGAGGAGGAAGGAAATAGGAGGAAGGAAATAGGAGGAAGGAGGGAGGAGGGAGGAGGAGGAGGAAAGAGGAGGGAGGAGGGAGGAGGAGGAGGGAAGAGGGAGAGTAAGGGAGGGAGGAGGAAGAAAGAGGAGGGAAGAGGGAGGAAGGAGGGAGGAGGGAGGAAGGAGGGAGGAGGCGGGAAGAGGGAGGAAGGAGGGAGGAGGAGGGAAGAGAAAGGAGGAGGAGGGAGGGGGAGGAGGGAGGGAAAACAAGACAAGTCCATGGTCCAGGCTTTCTGGCTTTAGCAAGCACAAGGTTGGAAGTCATTGTCAGGAAGTTCACCATGGGGACAACTTTCCCAGGACTGAGTCTGTCAGCTCAGAGACCAGGTGTGTCACCCACACCGTGAGTTCCTGCCCACCACCCGGCTACAGAAGGAGCATGGCCCAGCTGTGCTCCCGGATGGATGAGTCACAGCATGCCTGTGTCATCAGCAGCACTTCACTGTATCCAGATAGCGCCAATGCCACTTCAAGGGCATCCTAAGGCCTGTGCTGAAGGCGGCCGACGACTTCTCACTGCACGCTATGTGGTGAGATGCAGTGCTTCTCCTTCCTCTTCATGTGCTACTTTACCCAGACTTGGTTCATGAGGACGTAGCCCAGCACAGTGCTGCACATCACAGGAGTGTGACAGGTGGGTATTGTCCCTCCATGCAGAGCCCCATGCCTCGCATCACTCACTGCCAACACGGCAGCATCCCAGGGAGCAGCTGGCGGGCCCCGCCCCCCCACAGGAGCTCCTTACCCTCCCGCCACCCTGTGGTCTCAGCCCTGATGGCCAGTCGTGGGCTGAAGATATGAAATGGAAAAGTCCAGAAATAAACGATTCTTAAGTTCATGTAAATGCGAACACACTGCTGTAGCTGCTTGTTTTGTTGGTCATTGCTGACCCTACTGCGCCTGGCTTGTGAACTGGACTTCATCGTGGGTATGTTCGAATGGTACCTACCGGGCTTCTACCGGGGAGTTTGAACGGGTCCCTTGTGGACAGGGGAGACCACGGTGGCTTGGGAGAGCCAAGGAGAAGGAAGGCTCGTGTGAAGGGTGTCCAGCTCCTGCGCAGGCGTGGTCTCATGGGCAGACGCAGCATGGCATAGAAGGGGCATGGCGGCACATTCTGAGGAGACAGCCAGGCCAGCTGCGGTGCCCGGGTTCCAGCACTGGAGGGGGGGAGGAGCAGGCGCGGCCCGAGGGAAGGAGGCAGAGGACACCAGGGCTTGCAGGAGGGGTGGGCCTGAGTGTTGGCGGAGGCAACTGTCCCCAGGAATGAGGGCAGGGCAGAGTGTGGGGAGCCAGGCAAGCAGAGGCACGTGCCCAGTCAGGGAGGAAAGGAAGCCGGGCCTGTGAAGGGAGGAGTCCAGGCCCCGAGTGAAAGTGCTTGTTCACAGTTCCCAGGACCAAGGGCTCATCTCCAGCTCTGGGCTGGCCGATCCTATTAAAAGTCCTCAGGGAGTACTATTCAAAGACATTCTTGGTGAATTCCTTTGCAAATAGAATGGTTCTTTCGTAAAATGAATAATCTTCAGTATAAACTTATCTTCCTCAGGCTAGCTTGAGTCAGACCATAGTCTCACATGGATTCAGCATCCTCCCTCAAAACAAAGGGGAGAATCTAATATGGATGTTATAACCTTTTACAGCTAGCTGAGGACAAGCATCACACAAACTCACAGAGGTCCCCAGGGCGCGGTTCTATTAGTGTGAGGTGGAGAGCACACTTGACCTTGCCCCTGACAGGCCTGGCCTCCAGTGAGCGCAGGTCTGGGAGGACGCACCTGCTTTGCCACAGACTCCCTCCCAACAGAGCCCTGTAGGATGCAGGAACCCGGAGAGGGGCAGGAGGACACACAGGAATCAGGTACACACCTCTCCTGGGGTTTGTGTGTGCGTTTGTTTTGTGATTCTAGATGGAGCTGCACACAGGGTAGTGAAGTCACTATTGGTGAGAGTCCTGCAACATCTCACTAGCCCAACAACCGTGCCTGGCAGGGCTAGCACCTAGCGAAAAGCCTTTCACACCTGGCAACCTGCAGCCTCTGCTGAGGCAGACAGGCACGGCAGGCAGAGGCCACAGCCAGAACAGACACATGGGGGCTTTGAACCCTGAACTTCTGGCCCACCCAGACGGCAGTTACACAGACTCTGCAATAAAACAGCTGCAGAATCTGGGAGGCGGTGGTTTCAAGCATTTCTACCAGGTCATGTGGGTTCCCACCACGTGCGTGCTGCTGTGTGCAAGGGGTCCCAGGACAGCAGTGCTACCAGAAGGCTAAGGCACCAGAGGGGCTGGAACACTAGCTCAGCTGGGGGTGGGGGCACCCCGGAATCCCAGCCACCCAGGAGGTTGAGGCAGAAGGATGTCAAGGTTGAGGCCAGCCCCAGCATCTTGGCGAGACCCTGTCTCAAAATCAACGAAAGGCCGGGGGCTGTCTCAGTGCTCAAGTGCCCCCGTGCTCAATCCCCAGAAGGCAGACAGCAACACCCACAACCAAAACCAAGCACAGACAGTGGCAAGAGAATCTTGGGGGACAGAGAGGGGTGGAAGAGCAGCCCTGGTGGACCCCAGAGGTGCCCTGCCTGAGGCGGGGGTGTGCTGGGTGTGGCAGAGGTCCAGCTTTCTCCTGAGCCTGGCCAGTCTGGAGGAGAAGCAGACAGCCCGAGCTCTGCACCCGCCTGCTCCGACCTGCCTCCTCCAGCCTCACGCCCTCCAGCCTGTGTTTCTGTCTTCAGGAGAGGGAAAGGACTAGCTCAGTTCATCAGGCAACAGCTGAATCAGGAATTGTGTCTAATGATGCTATTAGGTGTCTCAATGCCACTTCCACAGCCAATCGGGACGGTGACATCTGGGAACCGTGGGCTCTCCACCAGCTCCGAGGTTTCTATGGCTGCAGGCAGTCGGGCTGTCCTGGAGAGGACCTTGCACGGCACTTTGGCTTCCCTGCTTCTCAGTCTTGGGATTTTGTGGTCCTTGTATCAACGAAGGGGTGGAGACATTGATTCAGGGCCTGGAAGGTAGTGCTGAGGAGCTTTAGCTGTTATGGAAATCGCCTTTGGTGTCAAGAGAAGCTGTTCTGAGAAAATGTAAATGCACGCATGAGGTTTCCACAGTCCCAGTTGTCATCAGTGGTCCCCACATGTGGCTGTTTCAGGACCTGTTTTAATTGCAGCAGTGGGTGGGAGGCTGCCAGTGCAGGTTCCTGCAGGGCTGGGGGCCCACAGACCTGCACGCATCAGAGCAGAGCCCAGAGAAACCACTGCGGCGACTCTGACTCATTTCCATGGGAAGACTGCTAGATGACAGCAATTTGTGTAGACGGATTTGATATTTCTCTATTTTTAAAAAATTCTGGAAACTGAAGATATAGACCGACTATGATAAATATAAAAGAGTCATAACAATTACACTTTCAGTGCTTTGATTCAAATTCACTGAGGTCATCGTTTAATTTGGAAAAAAAAAATTAACATTCACATTCAGGTGGCCACAGGATTCTACAAAGAGGACAGGACCTGAATAAAACCCCAAGGCTGTCTACACCCTGATCTGCAGAGTAGGATCCCGCACAGGCCCCAAGTTTAAGTTAAGGTCTTTGGATGCAGAGACTTCCTGAACACCTAGCCCGGCCTCCGGCAGCCAAGGATCACTGTAACTCAAGAAGGAAGCAGGGGCAGCAGAGAGAGCTTGGGAGATGTGCACTGCTGGCTTTGAAGATGGGCAAGGGCAGGAGCCCAGAGCGCAGCCCACAGGGGGAGGAGCTGGCAATGATGACCTTGACCTTACCCTGGTGAGACACTCCGGACCTCTGACCTGCAGACCTGTGAGCTGATTCGGCACCATCTTGGGCGCCAGGCTTGTGCGCACTGGTGCTGCCCCAGGGAGAGACAAGCAGAAGCCTCCTCCCACCTTCTCCAACAGCACCAGCTGCTCCCTGTGAGCTGAGAGTTTGAGGAGCCAGGAGAGGGGCAGCACCTATGTGCACAGGGTCTGCGGAGCCACTGACCTCCCACAGCAGCAAACTGCAGGTGCACAAGCAGCCCGTCGCCTCTGGCCTTCGAAGCCTTCCACCTGAGGACAGAGTCCCTGCCGCAGGTGAGCTGCAGGCGATTTCTGTTGCTTCTCCTGGGAGCCGGTGAGGGACACCTGGTGTGAGGGAGGTGGCAGGGCTGGGAAGGGCTGCAGATGTGGCGATCAGACGCTGTGGGATGCCGAGGCCCTCTCTACGTGCACTCCTAAAATGTGATGGCCCAGGCTGTCCAAGTGAGGGCGAGCACGGCCCTGTGCCGAGTGCAGTGCCTGTGTCAGGGCAGCTGCCTCCACGGCAGGCCCCTCCCTGTGCCAGGTCCACAGGCTCCACCCTGCGCTGCGGCTGTGCCTGAGCAGCCACACTGTGCACCCGTGTCCAGGCATCAGGAGG
The DNA here is from genome assembly GCA_025594165.1 of Tamias sibiricus. Classification (NCBI taxonomy): domain Eukaryota; kingdom Metazoa; phylum Chordata; class Mammalia; order Rodentia; family Sciuridae; genus Tamias; species Tamias sibiricus. The sequence goes on along the minus strand of CM046670.1, from coordinate 98,864,209 downwards.
CGTGAGGTCGCAGCCAGGCCGGAGCTGGAGGCACACGTAGGAGTCCTCGGTCTTGACAGACTTCCCAGGGGATGCCATTGATTTATCATGTACTTATCTGGAGCCTGAGTTCCTAGGCCTCTGGAGCAAGCACTCAGACTGATGCTGTTATTTCTGAGAGCAGGGTGGGTCCAGCCCATGCCACTGTGCGTGGCCGCCAGGGCTCCAGGTCAGGGCACAGCGACCGCAGGCGGGCATTGCCACAGCCCTCTTCATGGCCATGTGAGTTAGTGTTGTCCCTTTCCAAAGCTAGGCTGGAAACTTTATGCATATGTCCAGTTAGTCCCTCTTAAGAATCTTAAAAAAACATTGTAAAACTGTGAAGAAAAATACTACGTGCTGCCTTTTTACTGGGGGTGGGGGATGGTGGTTACTGGGAATTGAACCCAGGGACTCTTGAGCTACATACCCAGCCCTTTTTATCTTATATCTTTTTATCTTTTTATCTTTATATTTTGAGACAAGGTCTTGCTAAGTTGCAGAGGCTGGCCTTAAATTTGGAATCCTCCTGCCTCAGCCTCCCAAGTTGCCAGGACTACAGCTAGATGGGGCATTTTTATGATTAAAAGGACTAAAAAACCCTAATGTTTAAAATTAGGGAATATTCAAATAAATTAGCTTAATAAATAAAATATTTTGTATATTCTTAAATTAACATTCACCTAAGACTCTGATGGCAAGAGAAGTGATCCTATCGTGAAGTGAAGGAGAGAAACTTACAAAAGGTCGTGTGTGCGCGAAAAAAGCCGACAGCCTTCACGGTGAATCAGAGGCAGTGCATTTATTTTTCCCCTGACAGTTTCCTTTATTTTCTATTATCTGCTTCTGTGAACTTCTACTCCTCTTGCCCTAGCACATGGTGTCCTCTGCAGGCCCCTTGGGGGCCTGTCCATGGGACGCCGCCTGCCCTTTCCGGGTCCCACCCCAGTGGAACCCAGCATGGTGGTCAGGCTGCACCCCGGGCCCTGCAGCCCCCCGCCGGCCCGCCAGCACCACACCCCCGCAGGAGCTGCCACAGGAGTGGAGGGAGGCGCTCCCAGCACGGGGTGTGGCCACCCAGAGAGTGCCTGCACCTTTCCTGACTGGTCCCCAGCCTCCGGGCAAGGGACCCATGCTGAGAGCCTCCTGGGGTCTGGAGTCAGCCCATGCCCCATGTCCAGGAAGGCCTTGGTCTCACGGGAAATGCCCCGACTTCTCTCCAGACGTCTCACTGGGGCAGTTCAGAATGGGCAGCAGGAGAAGGGAACTCACTCAGCACCAAGCCGCACACGGGCACTGGGTGCGCAGAACAGCTCTGCGGAGCGCCCTCCAGGCCAGCCTACGCAGCGGGGAGAGTGGGGAGCCCAGCGCGGCCCTCTTGTTGCCATGCTCTGTCCTCCTGTCAGGCCCAGGGGCGGGCAGGGCAGGTCCTGCACCCAGCCGGCCTCAGCGCACCTTCCTGCTTTTGCTGTCCTTCCTCCTCCACTCACCGTTCTCTGCCCAACCTGCCTTTAACCTTGAAGATCCTTCTGACCCTGGTCCGGGCCCCTGCGCCCGCCCACATCAGCGTTCACCTGGCTCCCAGCTGTCTCCTGACCGTCCACACTGCCCTGTGCCACTCCTTGCCGTTTCCCCAGAGCTGGCTGGCTCCTGCCTTCCGCAATCCTGGAGGGTCGCGGGGCAGCTCGGCAAGGGGGCAGTGCAGAGACCACTCTGGTGCAGCAGGGCTCTTCCTGCAATTGTGCAGCGGGTCTCCAGATTCACAAGGAGCAGCTGCAACGTGGCAGGCGTTTGCTGGTGGACTGGATGGAGACGGAAGGGAGAGAGGGAGGCACCTGCAGCCTGGGCTGGGTGCGCTCTGAGGCACCTGCCTCTTGAGATGCCTTCTCTTCTTTCTCCACCTCTACCTGAGTCCTCTGGAACATTTTGGGGGCACATAAACGTGTGAACCAGATTATTCTTGCCTTCACTATATATTTTTAAGGTGCCTACCCTAATCTTAATTTACATGTACAGACAAGGGAATAAAAATCTAGCAAATTCAGCCAAATTCCTGTCCCTTACCTTAGAGCCCTGATTTTCAGTTAAGTTCTTACACAACTCTTTCTGCAAAATTTTAAAAGCAACCAAAGAAAAGGATACATAAAAATAGTTTGGCTTGTGCTATTCTAGCCCTTCAAAGAGGAGGGAGGGAGAGGGGGTGAGTGAGCAGCTGGGGAGGACACTGCAGCTCAGACAGGGCCTGGCCAGCCCTGGGCCCTGGGCCTTGCTCCGCACCCTGGGCTCCTGGCCCAGGCACCCCCGACAGTGACCTGCTGCTCGGCTCTGCAGGTGCCGGCTGCCCAGCAGCTCCTCACCGCCTGACTTTCGGCTGAGTCAGCATGTGGGATTTCTGGGTAACAGCCAGCACAGCGCCACACGATGGGCTCTCTCCACATGGTGCTGCCCAGCCTCACCAGCTGATAGTGCCTCCGAGGGGAAGGGGTACAGTTAAAAGGAAGGACCCAAGGCCGGGCGCGGTGGCGCACGCCTGTAATCCCAGCACTTGGGAGGCTGAGGCAGGAGGATCGCGAGTTCAAAACCAGCCTCAGCAATGGCGAGGCACTTAGTAACTCAGTGAGACCCTGTCTCTAAATAAAATACAAAAAAGGGCTGGGGATGTGACCCAGTGGTCGAGTGCCCCTGAGTTCAATCCCCAGTACCAAAAAAAAAAAAAAAAAAAAAAAAAAAAAGGACCCAAGCTTGCATGCTAAAAAATAGCCTCTACGTGCACATGAGGAGCAGAGGCAGCAGAAGAGCATTCCTTAGGCTGAACCTCAGAGGGAAGGGTCTGCCTCAGCCAAGGAATGGGTGTCGCAGCAGGGCGGAGTTTCTGGGACACTCGCCCACCAGGCCACCTGCGGACATAGCCTGCTTAGGCTGTAGATCAGCTTCCATCTCAGCTTGTTTTAAATGGCTTCTAGATTAAAGGGTACACGGTTCAGGGAGAATGTTCAGAGGGAGAGAGGGAGGTAGGAGGGAGGAGGGAGGGAAAGGGAGGGAGGGGGGAGGGAGGAAGGGGGAGGGAGGGAGGTGGGGAGGGAGGGGAGAGGGGGACGGAGGAAGGGGGGAGGGAGGGAGGTGGGAGGGAGGGAGAGGGGGAGGGAGGAAGGGGGGAGGGAGACACGCACAGACAGGGCAACCTGCAGGAAGTGACCACAGTACAGGCTGCAGGAGGCCCCAAGGAGCCGCGCCCTTGCCCGAGGTGCCCCCTCAGACCTGCCTGCTGTGCCCCACTTCTAAGAGGCCATGGTGCCACTTACTAATTTTTACACCCACACACAGGAGTTTGCACAGGCTGGGCCACATGCGCATAGGACGGAACAAGAGAACTCCTTGTGAGGATCTGCGGATGGTGTTCCTTCCTGGGAAAGGCTCAAGAAGCTGCCTTCAGGGTCCAGCCTGTCACCAATGCCTGGCCAGAGGCGGTGGGCACATGACTTAGCAAGTGGCTGCCTGGGCCCTGAGAGGCGCCCTGCAGGCTGCGACGTCTCAGCACTGTGGTGTTACCAGGACACTGGCGTTCCCGGCCCACGGCCCCTCCTGCAAGGGCTCACTCCCAAGCAGGTGGCCTGTGTGCTTCCCAGTCCCCGGCTTCCTCCTGCACAGGGTGAGGGTCAGTGCCTTCACATTTCCAAGAAGCCCGGCAGCACTCGCATCCATAAATCTTAGCTGAACTCACATAGTCATTTGAATAGTGTGTTGTACTTGGCCAAAGTCACAGTGACAGAATTCAAAGTTACACAGCAGGATGACAAAAGTTTATTTTTCCTAATGAAAACATCTTGGAGTTCTTGTTCCAATGAGAGAGTCTCTGTCATGGAGTCCAGCTGCCCTCCTGCCCAAGGAGACTGCGTCCCCAGTCGCGCCTCGGGTGTCTGCTCCCTCCCTTCCCAGCCTTCCCCCAGGAGGAATGGGGAACCCAGCTGCCCTCTCCTGGCCTGCTCTTCCCCCAGGAGGAGTGAGGAACCAGGCTGCCCTCTCCTGGCCTGCTCCTGCCACTCCAGTCCAGTCCATTGGTGTCACTGTGGTGTCACTGTCATGGCCCACTCGCTTCCAGCAAGAACCACAGCACTGAAAATAAGACACACCAACGAGGAGCAAATAATAAAGACAAGGAGAGATCAGATAAAGAGACCGTCGTCCCGGGACGCTGGTGTGGACTAGAGCACCTCGCCTTCCTAACACGGTGTTCTGTGCATGGGCCTCGCTCACGGTCCTCTGGGTGGCTCCTCCGCTCCAGGCCCTTCTGGCCGACCCTGCAGGGTCCCCTCCAACTGTCCACCCCTGCTCTGTCACCTCTTGGCCACGTGATGCTCCTCAGCAGGGGGGTGGGGGGCTATTCGTGTTTTAAGGACGAGCACCATGTTCTGCCCTGTCCTGTGACCCACCACACGGGCTGCTCTAGAAAGGGGCGGTGACAGCCCATCCAGAAGGGGCAGGAAAGGGAGCCAGCGGGAAGGAATCCACTCTTTCACAATGATTAAATCAGTTCCCATTTACTTCTGAATTTTCAAAAGATTTCAACTGAGAATTTTGTTTTTCAAGTATATAAATATATAAATATTTTGAGCATAAATATTTTCAGAACTAAGGCTGGGTCCATCTTCAGCATACACCTGTTCACAGCGGGGTGTGCACTCAGATGCCTGCATGACCTGCGTGACATTGGATTCATGCCCGTCACACCTGTTACCACCTGGAGTGGGTGCTGCCAGGGAGAGCAAGCCCAGAGTCCTGTCCTAGGCCATCTGTGCTGTGCCTAGGGGGTCCTCTGGGTGACTCTGGGGCCGTCCTGCCCTGTGCCTGGAGTGCACTGGCTCAGGGCAGCAGCACGGCTTGCCCCCAGGCACTTCTCTGCAGCTGAGACAGGGAGGCATGTGGGGAGAGGACAGCTGGCTTTCCAAACAGAAAGTCCTTATGCTGCCACAGAGGGAGAACTGTGGTCACCTCTCAAGTACTCCCCACCTGCCCCAGGCATCAGCAAAACCAAGCACACAGACAGGTTTCAGCCATGGATGTGAGTGGAGGGCCATGAGGGTGACACGCCCACCACTGCAGTCATGCTGGGAATGGGAGTCCAAGGAGAGTGGGAACTTGAGAACACTGCACCAAGAGGTTGGGACTCTGAGTTGGGACAACAGCAGCTCTTCTGAGTTGCATGCAAGGGCAAAATGTTTATTCAAGAGAGAGAAACAACTGTGTTGTGTGACTGGCAATGCTGACATGACCGGCCAAAGCTGCAATAAGAAGCAAAGGCATAGCAGTGTGTGTGTCAGCAGTGAGGAACAGCTGCAGGATTGCACACAGAGGAAGAGCAGAGCAATGGCTGCTGCTGTGTGTGTTAATGTGTGTGAGTGTGAAAGTGTGTGCAGAGCCATTCCTGTGTTTACACACAGTCAATGCACACACTTATGAATACGCATGTAGCCCTGCATGCATATAAACATCTGGTGCTGCCTCCCTGGCAATAGCACAGGACAGTGATTTCCAGAGTGTCCCTGCTTCACCTGAAGTGCTCTTGAAGCACACAGTCCTGGGCCCAGCCCCAGAGCACCAGGCTCTGTAGACTTGGAGTGGGGCCAATTCTTTTCTTTTCCAGCAAGCCCCCACTGGCTGATCATGGGACCCCACAGGGAGCACTGCCTTGGGAGCACCACCATTAGTTCACAAGCTGGTCCTGCCTAATACTTCTTGCAGAGTGAAAACTAACTCAGGTGAAATGCAGCCCTGAGAATGGCCTTCGTGACCTTGATTCTGGGGTTCATATTTGAAGCAGCTGTTGGTTTCCTCCCCATGCTGCCCTAGTTCCTGTAGTGTCTCTCTGGTAGGACCACAAGGACCTTTGCTTTCTTCTCTTTACATTGCTCTGGAGGATGAATGGTGGTCCTTGGAGTCCCCAGAAGATATGTGTGCAACATGTAGACTGTATTTTAAGTCAGAGATGGTAAAGACATAGTAACAAAATAAAATGTTTGGATCAGTAAGAAAAAAAATTCAAATCTTTACTAAGCTTGAATCAGGAGATTTCAACAATGACTGAAACAATTTCTAGTTTTAAGAAACTCCATCTCTTTCTCAGACTCAACTCAAGGCAACATGCCTGAGATTTCTCCATAGCAGACTTTTCTCTTCAGAAATGCAGAGCCTGACTTTCTAGTGAAAACTCACTAAACACAAAAGAGCTTTGCATCGGGAAAACCAATCTGCGCAAAGCGGTGCACCCTCCTGTACAGTTAGCCCTGGCTACTCATTTCACTAAGCGTGGCTGAGTGCCGCCTGCTGCACCTCCAGGCATCTGTGAGCTCCTGGGCCTGGACGACCCAGAATTTGTTTTCCTTACTATGGGCAGATTCAGGAGAGTAGAAAAATAAAACTCTAGCACCAAAAGAGAAAGTCCTAGAGAGAAAAACCAAAGGAACATCAGGAGTAATTTTACTCTTAGATCTAATATTTCAAAAATTATATGATTTTTTTTGATGGTTCACTCCAAAGTCTCACATTCAGAAGATTAAGACTTGGGAAGACCTACATTTAAGTTGCATCTGTCATGTGACATCATGGGACAACTGAAGTGTCCATGAGAGGAAAGGTAGAGATGGACTATATGTGCAGAGTGGAATATTGTTCAGTCTTATAAATGAAGGATAGCCTGACATTTGAGGAACCTAGGGGACATTGTGTTACAGGAAATAAGCATTTGACAGAAAGTCAACTACCACATGATCTCGCATGTGGAGTCTAAAAGTCCCCCTCACAGAAACAGAAAGCCAAGCAGGGGCTGATGTGGAAGGGAATGGAGAGATGGCCCCAAAGGACACAAATTTCAGTTAGACAAGAAGAATAAGTACTGGAGACCTAATGCATAGCCCCATGACTCTAGTTGATGATACCATGTTGTTCATTTGACATTTGCTAAGAGAACAGATCTTAACTTCATAAAAAAGTGAAGATAACTATGGAAGGTGGTGGATGTGTTCGTGCTTGATTATGGTGATCATCGCACAATATACTCCTATGCCGCATCATCACAATGCTATATTCTTTAAATATATATGATTCTACTTGTCAGTATGACATCACCAGACTGGGGGAAAGGAATCAGGGATGTGTCCCCAAAGGGAACATTGTAACTTGAAAATCTAACTCACTAGGGTCTAGGGGATTCATCATCAAGTGGCAAATGTGGCCACTGTCGGTCCATTCTGTGAACCGTCCATCGGCTTGTCCGACAAGGCGAGGGTGTGTCTAGAGCAGGATGGTTGAGGTTGGAAAGCTTGGGTTCCAGTCCCCCCATGCATCTCACTGGCCGGAGGGCACTAGGTGGAGTCCTTCAACCTGACTTAGCTCTACTTCCTGTTATATGAAAAAAGAAGAAAAAGATCCAACACTGACGGGGTTCCATGACCATGGCAGAAGCTGGCCTGCCTGCTGCTGGAGCAGTCAAGCCCCTCCTGCACCCTTGGTCCTGGCTGCCGAGACCAGGGAAGGCCCCACCTGCTCCCAGCTCCCAGCAGCCTGCTCAGCCTCCAGCGCTGCCTCACTCTGCCTCCTTCCCCACAGCCTCAGCCCACCAACCAGCACAGAAAGCACACTGCCAACAGGGGCGGGATCCTAGAAGCCAGGTTTCCCCACCTCCTCCTCTTTGATTGACACAGGGCCCATGCAAATGACTGTCTCACTCTGTGCTTGAGACCTCCTCCATACAGTGGGTGCTAGAGAAATGAATCTTGACAAAAATTTTCTGAGAATCAAAAGAAATAACATTTGTGAATGAAACCTTGAAATTTTAAAGTACATGTTTAGCATTTTCTCCTATGTAATAACTAATAGTTTTCACTGCATCTTAAGTAAAAATGATGGGTATGCTGAGTGGTCACAATGTGTAACAGGAATTGGATGCCACGACTGTGGTTTCTTACTGTCTCACAAGTTCCAGTTCTTCCAGTGTCACAAGCTCACGCTCTGGGCTCTAAGCTCAGCACTGCTCTGGGCACAGGTCGTTTGGAATTATTTCCTTTTTACTTTCTATCCTACATGTTCATTTCTATTTTAAAGAAGCTCATTTCCTGGAGAATTATTTTTACTACATTATACCCAGACTCTGATTGATTTAGATCTCCTATAAGAAACGACCCTAGGTTTTCTGTCTGCCTGTGTGCAAGACGGAGCTCTCCCTCTGTGCAGTGACCTCACTGCAGAGTCTTCAGACCCCACACTCACCTGGTGCCAGACTGGTGTTTTGTTTTTTGTTTTTTTTTTTTTTTTGATCCAGTGAGGAAAAAAAGGCTATTAATTCTATTTTGTCATTTTAGTGTATTCTGGGATAGTGTTCTTAGCATTTCTCTTGAGAAGTGCTGCTATATTTTCAAATTCTCTACTCTCAAGAGCCATCCTTGGTATTTGGCTAACATGCTATTTTCTGAAATTTCAGTCTACTATTCCAAGACAAATTTAATTGTCTTTTAGCTCCATAGATCCAGGTCACTCCCCCAAAGCACCATCACATCCTGTCTCAGCAGCTCAGCCCTGCAACATGCCTCCAACAGAATCTGCAGCTAAAGCTGGGTTGCTTCCTCCCTTCCTTCCTGTGGCGCTGGAGATTGAACCCGGGCTTCGAACACGCCAGGCGAACCCTCTACCACTGAGCTGCATCCCAGCCCCTCCAACACTGTTTTTGACAACTTCTTTTTTATTGGACTTGGAACCATCAGAGCAGAACAGAAAGCTGCATTTCTAAAGGACTTACACACACATGTCTTTTGATACTTGTGCTCATTTGCATTATAAATCTGATGACAATCTCTAATCAGAAATGAAGAGGGAGTGCTATGAATCAGGAGCCTCACTGCTGATGTGAAGTGGGAATCACTAGAACGGAACCACGAAGACCTGGGAGGGCTCTGCTCCAGTCCTCTCTCCCTGTCAGCTATCGAGGGGATTGTCCTCGAGACCCCTGCTGTGGGGAGGGGGCTGAGAGGTGACCAGGTAGCCGGCCACATAGCTGGAGACACAGTCTCCTCACACCAGTGGGCAACCACACATCAACAGGGCAGGGTGCAGATACCAGAAGGGACTGCAGGCTAACACATGCCAGTGACCTCTGACAGAGGGGCAGCTTGGTGCCTGCTGCGAGGGGCAAGGCTGAGCCCACCTCAGGAAACCATGCTGGGCACCCTCACCAGCTATGGAACCATCCGGGAAGGAGCGCTCCTCCGGTCCTTGGAAAAGGTTGTAAAGGTCCATAAGAACAAGTTGCTGAAGGAGATAAAGCCCAGTATCGAGTGCTTCCACAAGGGCTGATTGTGACGAGGGTGTCCCCAAGTCTAAGCCCGTGGCGGAGCTCCACGAGCCACGCCCTGGTGCCCCCAACCCCAGCCACCCTCAGCCGGCGCTCCGCAGGGCAGGTACCTCTTCACCCATGAATCACAACACCTAGGGGGTGCCTGGCACATAGTAGGCGCCTGGCTCATGCACACACACTGTGACCTGTGACCACCTGTGAGACTGGCTGACCCACGTGGTTGCTGGAGGTTTCCGGTTCCCTCTCCAGGTATCAGTGTCACTATGTAAAATGAAGACAAGCTGTGCCAAACAAGCCTCCTGTGCAGGTGGCCACAGCCCCAAGGCAGCGCACCTGGCCAGGGCCACCTAGCACCAGCTGTGGGATTGTGATGGTGGGCACTGTCAGCCCTCCTCGGACCTCACTCCAGCAACGCCTCACCCCCGCCCCAGCACGGGGCTTCTCGGGCCATCTGCACCCACTTGTTCAGAGCTCTCCTGGTTCACAGGCTCCCATCTGGCTCCTGGTCACCTCAGGCAGGACAGCATCCTCTCTGGACCAAGACACCTTGGTCTTCCACCTGGCCATCCCCAATGTGGTCCCCTTCCTCCTGCACCAACCTGCCTGCCTCCATCCCCCCTGCTGGCCATCTGCAGTGTCCTCACAGTCCCGCAAGCACACACAGGCCCTGAGCAGCAGAGCCACCGTGACATGCCCCAGCCTGCACTGCTCCCTGCACCTGGGTACGCTCAGCACTGCTCCACTCACCCGGGCGCCCTCAGCTCTCTCCCTGCACCTGGGAGCCCTCAGCACTCTCCCTGCACCTGGGTGCCCTCAGCACTCTCCCTGCACCTGGACGCCCTCAGCTCTCTCCCTGCACCTGGGAGCCCTCAGCTCTCTCCCTGCACCTGGGAGCCCTCAGCTCTCTCCCTGCACCTGGGAGCCCTCAGCTCTCTCCCTGCACCTGGGTGCCCTCAGCTCTCTCCCTGCACCTGGGAGCCCTCAGCTCTCTCCCTGCACCTGGGAGCCCTCAGCTCTCTCCCTGCACCTGGGTGCCCTCAGCTCTCTCCCTGCACCTGGGAGCCCTCAGCACTCTCCCTGCACCTGGGTGACCTCACCACTCTCCCTGCACCTGGGAGCCCTCAGCACTCTCCCTGCATCCGGGTGCCCTCAGCACTCTCCCTGCACCCGGGTGACCTCACCACTCTCCCTGCACCCGGGCGCCCTCAGCACTCTCCCTGCACCTGGGCGCCCTCAGCTCTCTCCCTGCACCTGGGTGACCTCACCACTCTCCCTGCACCTGGGTGACCTCAGCACTCTCCCTGCACCGGGTGCCCTCAGCACTCTCCCTGCACCGGGTGCCCTCAGCACTCTCCCTGCACCCGGGTGACCTCACCACTCTCCCTGCACCCGGGTGACCTCAGCACTCTCCATGCACCTGGGCGCCCTCAGCACTCTCCCTGCACCTGGGCGCCCTCAGCACTCTCCCTGCACCTGGACGCCCTCAGCTCTCTCCCTGCACCTGGACGCCCTCAGCTCTCTCCCTGCACCTGGAAGCCCTCAGCTCTCTCCCTGCACCTGGGACGCCCTCAGCTCTCTCCCTGCACCCGGTGCCCTCAGCACTCTCCCTGCACCCGGGTGCCCTCAGCACTCTCCCTGCACCCGGGAGCCCTCAGCACTCTCCCTGCACCTGGGAGCCCTCAGCTCTCTCCCTGCACCTGGGAGCCCTCAGCTCTCTCCCTGCACCTGGGAGCCCTCAGCTCTCTCCCTGCACCTGGGTGCCCTCAGCTCTCTCCCTGCACCTGGGAGCCCTCAGCACTCTCCCTGCACCCGGGTGCCCTCAGCACTCTCCCTGCACCTGGGAGCCCTCAGCACTCTCCCTGCACCCGGGTGCCTCAGCACTCTCCCTGCACCCGGGTGACCCTCAGCACTCTCCATGCACCCGGGCGCCCTCAGCACTCTCCCTGCACCCCGGGCGCCCTCAGCACTCTCCCTGCACCCGGCGCCCTCAGCACTCTCCCTGCACCTGGGCGACCTCACCACTCTCCCTGCACCCGGGCGCCCTCAGCACTCTCCCTGCACCTGGGCGCCCTCAGCTCTCTCCCTGCACCTGGGTGACCTCACCACTCTCCCTGCACCTGGGTGCCCTCAGCACTCTCCCTGCACCGGGTGCCCTCAGCACTCTCCCTGCACCCGGGTGACCTCACCACTCTCCCTGCACCCGGGTGACCTCAGCACTCTCCATGCACCTGGGCGCCCTCAGCACTCTCCCTGCACCTGGGTGCCCTCAGCACTCTCCCTGCACCTGGGTGAAGCCCTCAGCACTCTCCCTGCACCTGGGCGCCCTCAGCACTCTCCCTGCACCTGGGCGCCCTCAGCACTCTCCCTGCACCCGGGCGCCCTCAGCACTCTCCCTGCACCTGGACGCCCTCAGCACTCTTCCTGCACCTGGGTGCCCTCAGCACTCTCCCTGCACCCGGGAAGCCCTCAGCACTCTCCCTGCACCTGGACGCCCTCAGCTCTCTCCCTGCACCCGGGAGCCCTCAGCACTCTCCCTGCACCTGGACGCCCTCAGCTCTCTCCCTGCACCTGGGAGCCCTCAGCTCTCTCCCTGCACCTGGGAGCCCTCAGCTCTCTCTGTGCACCTGGGCGCTTCAGCAAGATGCAGAAATAGCCTTCTGGGAGCAGAGGCTGTGTCCCCATGGCACAGTAGGTGTCCATGCTCAATCCCACTGTGGGAGGGTGGAGGTCCTGGAAGAGGGACTGTGGGCTTCCTGAGCACAGTGGACAAGCATTCCCATGCAGAGCATGCGCTTTTGAAATGACCATGCACAGTGACATCAGAGTTCAAAGCTGTATTCCACCATGTACTGTCTCTGGGCTTTGCTGAGTTGTCCCTGGAAAACTCCATTGTTGACCCCTAGAATGGGACTGGTGCCCCTCCTCATGGAGCTGCAGCGACCTGTCATGGGGCTGCAGTGAGCCCTCCCTGGGTTGGCACTCAGGGATTTGAGAAGGAGACAGCGAGGTCTGGGCAACCTGTCCGCGCTTCTTCTGTCTTGGCCACCATGGAGCCTGCTCGCCTCCAGCCACGGAGGGCTGCAGGGTCTCCAGGACATCCGTGGGGCTGCATTTCCTCCCTCGGTGCCTCATAAGTGGCAGATCCCACCCCAGACCCCGTCACCACGTGTAGAGCTGAGTGCATCCACTGCTTGGCACCTCCCTCAGCCGCTCTCCTGTGTCCCCTTGCCTGGCCCATGGTCATCAGGGCCCTGTGACATGTATGTCCTTCCCGCCAGCATCTCACAGGGGAGGGGCTGAGCTGGAAATTGAAGGGGCTGTGCGAGGACCTCCATGGTGAGCCTCATGTGGGGTGCAGCTCCACACGCCCTGCTCTGCCTCCTGCTCTGGGACCCCATGCCCAGTGCTGCCTGCTGGGTGCCCTCTGGCCTGCGGCCGTTCCTCCTGCACTCTGGACGCTGCTGGACAGGCCCCTTTGGGCCCAGGGACTTTCTCACTGCACTCGCAATGGCAGCCACGTAGTGAACGTATCCTTTCACGTACATAATCTCATTTAATTCTGATGAAAGCTTTAAAAGCTGAATGCCAACATTCCCATTAAAAAACAACAACTGAATTTAACTACCAGCATTTTATAGTGAGGGGCAGGAACTTGAACCCGAGCCCGAGGCTTCCGATCTCATGGTTCGTGGTGAAGCTCTGCCCGCCTGTGTTTCCTGCATCTGTTCTGGGCTCTGGCATACGAGAGGAGCTGTGAAGGCCAAGCCGTGGTCGGCTCACTCCCCCGTGCGCTGGGAGCCGCGCTGAGGGCCCCAGGCAGTGCTGGGGGTCACTGTCCTGACCTGCACCTCAGCACTGACCTTTCATGGCCTCCGTCCCTGGTGGTCTGCAGCTGGCTGGGAGTGGCATCGCTCAGGACATGAGCTTCTCAGGGCACCGCAGAGATGAGGATGCATGGGAAGAGGCCAGGCCTGGGCATTTCAGCACTGTGGACAGAGACACTGGGTCCCAGGACAGCCATCCCCAGCCAGGCTGGCACGCGGCGGGGGTCCAGAAACAGAGCCCAGGAACAGGGCTCAACTCCAGGGGCACCCAGACTGGCTCTGGGCAGGCGTGGGCTTCAGCCTGCGAGTCTGGGCTCAGGTTCCCACGAGTACCAGCTCAGCAAGCTCACTGTCCTGCCAGGACTCCCCCTGTCGGACTGCTGCAGGGGTGGCCTGCATGCCTAGCAGAGGCTTGCAGGACAGGGAGCGCCCATCCTCCCACAGCCCCGGCCCGCACAGCCGCCTCCCAGAGCTCTCGGAGCTCCGTAACAAGATGGCCACATCCGTGCCCATCTCCAGTCGGCCACAGGGGCACATGCCTCTTCTGAGCTGGCTGCCAGGCCCCTGGCTCAGAGCTAGGTCAGCTGACTAGCTGAAAGGGTGGTGCAGGGAGCAGGAGCAGCAGCAGGGCTGTGAACCCCAGCACCCCCGCGAGCGTCCTCCCACAGCTGTGGTGGCTCGCGCTCCTCCAGTGGGTCACCTGGGGCGCAGAGGCCGTGTGTCTGCCTGCTCTTGTGTCAGGGTGACCCGCACCTCGCAGTCCACCCGTGGCTGGGCTTGCTCGTCCTCCCCTTTCCCGGGTGTCGAGGGAAGGGCAGCCTGAGGCCTGGAGCCCAGAGGCCGGGTGCTCCGTCCTCTGCTGCAGAAGTGCCCTGCTCCCTGCCCACCCCAGAGCCCGATGCTGGAGGAGGACTGCTCCGGGGCCAGCCCTCCTGCGGGCCCAGGGGAGCTGCATCTGGCCATTCATCCAGGGGGGCTTCAGTCTGACTCCCTTCCAAGGGCACGCCCTTCCCAGCCGTCCTGCTCTAAGCCGTTAGTTCCCATGTGTTTTATATTCGAAATTTTTGCCTGTGTTTTTCATCCTGTCTTTTGGGGAAAAATCGTTTGACTTGTTTACTCTGTGCTGCCTCCTTCCTCCCTCGAGGAGCTGGGTGGTTAGTGCCTGCCCTGCGCCGTGTGCGCACTGGCGGCCCCTGCAGTGCTCCCAGGACTCCGCCGCTGCCCTGAACCGTCTGTGAAGGGAAACAATCCACGTTCACAGCAGCCTCTCTCACTGGACTTGGACTCCACCTATTTGGTCACCTGGGTTAGACCAAATAAGGAGGAGCACAGATCCGGGTTTCAACCCGAGAGACCAGGTCTGGGCGTGTGCTTTAGACTATTTGAGAAAGAAAATCGAGACCATGGAAGAAGGGCCACAGCACTGGAACACAGGGCGGACGTCAGGGGGACAGAGCATCTGAGGGGCCAAAGGCGACACCCCTGGCAGAAGAGGCTGGACGTGTGGGCAGCCCTGCAGTCAGGGAAGGTGCGGGCGGAGGGGCCTGGGCTCTGCACTGGGTGGGCTGCAGGGGGAAGGCGCCACTGTCTGCACACGAGGGAAAGAAGAGTTGGAAAGATAGTGGCCCGAGGGCCGGGGGCAGGGAGCAGAAATGGCCTGTAAGGCTGCCTGGGTTCTCCGCCGCCCAGTCAGGGTGTGCCTCCCCTCCACGCTGCGAGGAAGAGGGAAGTGGGGATGCCACCCTGTACAGCCAGCGTCAGCCGAGAACAGGACGGGCATGCCGTGGATGTGAGGTGTCCCCGGGAGCGTGGTGTGGGGGCTGTGAAAGGCTCAGAGGTGAGGTGAGAGCTTACGTGGGCCTCGCCCTAATCAGAGCACCCTCTGGTCGCGGCTCACTGGGCGGAGACTACAGACGGGTGGGGCGTGGCTGGAGGAGGCGGTCACGGGCGTGACTTGGGGTGCACACCTCATTGTGAGGAGAGCTCTCTCTCTCTCTCTGCTTCCACGCGCCATGTCCCCTGCTGCTTTCCTCCACCACACCCTTCCGCCATGATGGTCTGCTTCACCTCCAGCAAGATCAGTGGAGTTGGCCATCTATGGACTGAGACCTCTGAGACCATGAGCCCCCAGATAGACTTTTCCTCCTCCAGAATCATTCTTGTCGGGTCCTTTGTTCACAGCAGAGAACAAGCTGGCTAAAACAAGACCAAGAACCAGAGGCTTCATAAAGTACCCTAACTCCCATGCCACTCAGCCTCCGTGCCCGTGGACCTGATACTTGCTGTAAATGTCTAGCTTAAAGATTCATCTACGATCCAATCTAATGGACATTAACAAAGGATGAGATTTTGGGGCATATCAGATGGGAATTCCAAAATGGTAGAAACATACTTATAAAATACAATATAAAGTCTAATGTAAGGTCAATTTTCACTTTTGAGCTAGTCCACATGCATTGGATCCATGTACATGTCTACTTTGGATGGAAGTAGTTTATGTTTCTTAACTCCAAATCATCGATGATGTTCTCTGTCATTGTTAACAAGAAAAAAAAAAATAAAGATGTAAAAACTGTGGAAATGATGAAATAATCCTCCCCCATTATACAGAAATCTTCTTTCCATACATTTTATCATAAAGAATCAGGCAGATGAGTAGAATAACTATTTGCACATAAAGTGAGAAATCTACTCATGTGGGATTGTAGTAGATAAGGAAGAAAGAACAGAGGGGGTTGGGAAGAAACACCTTTGATTGAAATACATGAGGTATTATTTTAAGGTCAAATTTTCCACATTTCAACCAAGCTATACCCTGTGAAATTTATTCATGAATTTTTTATCATGAAAAATAGATACGGGTGTAATGAAAACCACTGTTCAACATCAGTGTCAAGCAATCGTGGGAACACGTTAGGACACCTCAGCAGTGCGATGAGTGACAACTGGAGAGGGGCCAAGGCCACTTGGGAGCCCCCATGAGAAGGCCCTTGGGGAAGTTTTGTCCATCGGCTTCCAGCACAGAACCCCCTCCCCTCCTGGCGAGCGTCCGGCCCAACACCAGTGCTTGCTGGCCAGAGCCGGCCTCCCTCCCGTGTGCTGCCTGCCTGCCCAAGGTCAAGCACATCGGAGGACCCCAGACTCACTTAATCATCAGCCTGAGTAAAACATGTCATGTCAATGAATCTGTAGGAAGGGACCAAGCACACACGCATTCACAAGGTGGAAAGAAAGGCACTTGGACAGCTCCTCCCAGACCCTCTCCTCCGGGATGTTCTGGGGAGCACCTAGCTGCTGGGAAGACGTGGGGGACCCCGCATTACCAGCCTCACACAGCTCAGCACCTCCATGAGACTAGAGGCCAGTGACCCGCCTCTGCAAGGGGTCACTCAGTACTTCCAAGACGACGTGCTGGTGGAGAATGAGGTCTTAAAAGATCCAGTTAAATCGCTTCAGCCCCAAGCGCTTTAGGAGTACAGCGGAATCCTTGTTTGGAGTGATCATGCCCTTGAATGCTGCCTCAATGCCAAACGGCTCTGGAAGCTTCCACACACACATCCCCATGCTGCGCACGTATCTGAGCACAGTGGGGCGGAAGGGCCTGGCTCCGCTCCAGCTGCAGATCCCACTCCGGGCTGGAGCTGCTCCAGCCCCTGCCCCCACAGACAGGGATCGAATCCCGTCTCTGGCAGTGCGAGGATTAATGGAGATGATGGATGTGGCTGTTCCAGGTCACCGCTCCTGCCAGACATCCTGCCTTCCCGCTCCCGTTCCTGCCAGGGTCACCTCTGCTGCTCCCCTCCGCGTGGCAGTGGAGAGCCCTGCAGATTCGCCTTTCCCCATCCGTGCCATCGTGTCACACAAGGCCGGGTCATCTCTGGTCACTTCTGGCTGTGTCCACCATAGTAAGCCCTGCAGCCCTCCCTGGCACTCACAGCTCTTTGACATCGTGATGGATGTACCAGCCGTCCAGCCTTTCCTTTGTCCCAAATCCCAGCAACCCAAATGACGCCTGTGTGTTCTGATGAGCTCTGACCGGCACCCGCTGCCCGCAGGACCCTCCTGCACCCAGGAAGGCAGGAGCTCAGTGCACCTCCACGCCCCGCTGCTGTACCTCTTGTGTGCTGAGCCTGAAGTTCTCTGCCTCCACCTGCAAAGGGCCTTAGGCCCACCGTCACAGATCTCACGCACACACACACGTGCACGTGCTGGGCATCGTGTATGGGCGCTCTGTGCTGTGGACTGAGTCTGGGTTCTTCCAGAATCTAGATCTTGTGGCACTGACATGGTGCCGCAGGGAGACGGGTCCTCTGGGGGTAAGTGGGTAAGGATGGAGCACCTGTGCGCAGTCAGTGCCCTTTTGCCAAGAGGCGAGAACCAGCCCTATACCATGTGGACGGCCATCTGCACAGCAGGAAGGGACCCTCCCCGACACCAGCTCCGAGGGCACCTGGACTTGGGACTCCCCAGCATCCAGGACCACGAGCAGTGAGCAGGCAGTGCTCCTGCTGCCTGGGGAACGTGCCCGGGTACAGCAGCGCTGTGGTTCAGGTACAGGAGCCCAGACGCTCACGTGTGAGGCCATGCAAGGTTCAGAGGCTAATGATCAGCTGATGAGAGCTGTGACGTAATCAATGGACTGAGCCACTGTGTGGACTAGCGGGGACCAGCTGGAGGCAGGAGGGGGGCTGGAGGGTCACTGCTCTGTCTCTCCTATGCTGCTTCCCTCCACGCGCCCTTCCACCTTGAAGCTCGCACCTCGGCTCAGAGCAACGAGTCCACCTGCTGTGGCCCGAGACCTCGGAGACTGGGGGACAAAGTGAACTTTGGCTCCTCCATGCTGCTCTCCCTGGGTCTTCTGGCCACAGTGATGGCAAGGCCGCTGGCACAGCAGGCCGAGCGTTGGACGGCGGTGTTCCAGACAGCAAGAGACGGGCGCTCAGCGCCTGCCCTGAGTCGTGCCGTAGGTCACAGCCTGGTGCTGACACATCCGTACTAAATCATTCATTCCCTCTGCAAACTCAGTGTCGAGGCCTTGCCCTGTGCCAGACGCAGGTGGAAGAGGAAGAGAAAGGAGGCGTCTGTCACTTTGGTTACGGATCTAAGTCACACTTGAAGTTTGCCCAAAAAGATGACCAACAGACTGAGAGAATGACAGTCCCTGTCCCTGACTGCTCCAGGATATTAGCAGGGCTTCTTTCAGGGTGGCCCCAGAGGACACGCAGACGGCATGCGGTCAGGCAGACGCAGTTAGTGAAGGAAACAGAGCTGGGTCCTGGGAGCCCCGCGTCCCTGCCGGAGTTCCTGCAGACCCCACCTGCCCCCTGGGGGCCGGCTGCAGATGGCCCGAGAGCAAGCGCCAGGCCTCCCCGCAGTCAGGACCTGCCTCCTTTCAGAAGCCCTCTTCCCTTCTGGTCACTGCAGGGACCTCATGGAGTCAGGACCCAGCAAGTCCTGAAGAGCCAGAGTCCGCCAGCTGCTTCCGCCTTCCCTGCCCGTGGGGTGGTCATGGAGACACCCAGCGGGTGGGAAAGCAGATCCCCATCTGCCACGCGTGTGGGTGCTGGTTCTTGCCTTTTCCAAGCCCCGTGTCTGTGTCTGCGTGCACAGGTGTGTGCCTCCCCAAGGCACCAGATGTCACACACAGGTGACCCTCTGCTTCATTCTAGCTCACAGTTCTGGGCCAGGTCACAGCGAGCCCAGTGCTAAGCTCGGGAGTGTCTCAGGCAGGACTTGGGAGCCGCCCACAGGCCGCTGTCCCCACACAGACCAGGGCACCCTCAAGACGGCCCCGGAGCCCTCCTGGGTGTGGGGCAGGAGGCCGACCGAGGCACCTTCTTGCACACACAAGCGCACTCACAGGAGAGCCCACCCGACCTGCGCACTGGGAGCCGCCCCTCGGCTGGCTGCCCTCGGGAGGTGCCCGAGCACTGCGGGGGACGTGGCCTCCGGGGCCTGCTGGGGCTGGGCTCCCCGCCGTCTCCGTCTGTCGGGGCTGCGCTGAACCCACAGCCTTCCTTCCTCCCGCTTCTGGAAATGCCGTCTGAGAGGGGCTTCCAAGCAGCCTGAGCTTTGGGAGGCCGCTGCTGCACCCAGATGCCACCTTCACGTGTCTCGTGGGCAGAGCGCCCTGGCGCCTCCTGGTCAGCAAGGCCCAGGCCCAGGGCCCGGGCCTGCACCCCTTTACACACGAGTTGCCCTCTAAAGCCCTCTGCAGTGGTCACGAGCCGAGGCTTCCTGCACCTGGAGCCGGGGGACACGCTGCCAGCCTACAGCACCAGTTCCATTCACTTGGTGGCACAGATGGACTTCACAGAGAGACACCTACATTCCGAGGAGTTCAGAGGCTGGGAAACTCCCGTCACATTTAGGAGCTCACGATTCGGTGTGGGCCTCCCAGCTGCCCACGCGAGCCCTGGAGCAGAGGCACCCACTGCCAGGGCCGGGCGACCTGCCCAGGCTCTTCCCCACACTTCTCCACGCCAAGCCAGTGGTCCCTCGTCCTGGCACCGCCAAACTACCCCTCCAGCCGGTCAGCCTCCTCCTCGCCCGGGTCCTGGCTGTCTGAGGGCCCACTGCTTCCAGAGGCGGCTCTGCCTCCTGAGGAGCTGGAGGCCACCTCTCACCTCACGCCAGGCTCCTAGGCTCAGGGACATGCTCTCCTCCTGCTCCAGGTGTCTCCTGCTTCTTCACCTTCCTAAGCCACACCCATGGTGACACTGTGACCAGATCCTTGCCATGGTCTCAAGGGCAGGTGACCTTCCTCGGCTGGCCCCTCCCCGCCCGCCGGGTCTCCAGCAGAGCGCCTCCTGGCTTCCTGCTCCGCTCTCAGCGGACACCCTGCCAGTCCCCTGCGGGTCCACCTGGGCTGCTTCCTCCAGGCCAAGCCACCATGCGCTGCCTGCCCTGGACTCCCCACCCCCAGGTGTGTGGACATCACAGAGACCTTCAACTTCCTCCAGGGTGGCCCACACCTGTCTCCAGCAAGGTCCCACCACCTGTCTCCACAAAGTCCCACCACCTGTCTCCACAAAGTCCCACCATCTGTTTCCACAAGGTCCCACCACCTGTCTCCACAAGGTCCCACCATCTGTTTCCACAAGGTCCCACCACCTGTCTCCAGCAAGGTCCCACCACCTGTCTCCAGCAAGGTCCCACCACCTGCCTCCACAAGGTCCCACCATCTGTTTCCACAAGGTCCCACCACCTGTCTCCAGCAAGGTCCCACCACCTGTCTCCAGCAAGGTCCCACCACCTGCCTCCACAAGGTCCCACCACCTGTCTCCAGCAAGGTCCCACCACCTGTCTCCACAAGGTCCCACCACCTGTCTCCACAAAGTCCCACCACCTGTCTCCACAAGGTCCCACCACCTGTCTCCACAGGTCCCACCACCTGTCTCCACAAGGTCCCACCACATGTCCCACCACCTGTCTCCACAAGTCCCACCACCTGTCTCCAGCAGAGGTCCCACCACCTGTCTCCACAAGGTCCCACCACCTGTCTCCACAAGGTCCCACCACCTGTCTCCACAAGGTCCCACCACCTGTCTCCACAAGGTCCCACCACCTGTCTCCACAAGGTCCCACCACCTGTCTCCACAAGGTCCCACCACCTGTCTCCACAAGGTCCCACCACATGTCTCCAGCAAGGTCCCACCACCTGTCTCCACAAAGTCCCACCACCTGTCTCCAGCAGGGTCCCACCACCTGTCTCCACAAGGTCCCACCACCTGTCTCCAGCAAGGTCCCACCACCTGCCTCCACAAGGTCCCACCACCTGTCTCCAGCAGAGTCCCACCACCTGTCTCCACAAGGTCCCACCACCTGTCTCCAGCAGAGTCCCACCACCTGTCTCCAGCAAGGTCCTACCACCTGTATCCACAAGGTCCCACCACCTGTCTCCACAAGGTCCCACCACCTGTCTCCAGCAGAGTCCCACCTCCACCCACCACCTGTCTCCACAAGGTCCCACCACCTGTCTCCAGCAGAGGTCCCACCACCTGTCTCCAGCAAGGTCCCACCACCTGTCTCCAGCAGAGTCCCACCACCTGTCTCCAGCAAGAGTCCCACCACCTGTCTCCAGCAGAGTCCCACCACCTGTCTCCAGCAAGGTCCTACCACCTGTATCCACAAGGTCCCACCACCTGTCTCCAGCAAGGTCCCACCACCTGCCTCCACAAGGTCCCACCACCTGTCTCCAGCAGAGTCCCACCACCTGTCTCCACAAGGTCCCACCCCACCACCTGTCTCCAGCAAGTCCCACCACCTGTCTCCACAAGGTCCCACAAGCAGAAGGTCCCACCACCTGTCTCCAGCAAGTTCCACAAGGTCCCACCTGTCTCCACAGAGTCCACACCTGTCTCCACAAGGTCCCACCACCTGTCTCCACAAGGTCCCACCACCTGTCTCCACAAGGTCCCACCACCTGTCTCCACAAGGTCCCACCACCTGTCTCCAGCAGAGTCCCACCATCTGTCTCCACAAGGTCCCACCACCTGTCTCCACAAGGTCCCACCACCTGTCTCCAGCAGAGTCCCACCACCTGTCTCCAGCAAGGTCCCTACCACCTGTCTCCAGCAGGGTCCTACCACCTGTCTCCAGCCAGAGTCCCACCACCTGTCTCCACAAGGTCCCACCACCTGTCTCCAGCAAGAGTCCTACCACCTGTCTCCAGCAGGGTCCCACCACCTGTCTCCACAAGGTCCCACCACCTGTCTCCAGCAGAGTCCCACCACTGTCTCCACAAGGTCCCACCACCTGTCTCCAGCACCCACCCTACCACCTGTCTCCAGCAGAGTCCCACCACCTGTCTCCACAAGGTCCCACCACCTGTCTCCAGCAGAGTCCCACCACCTGTCTCCACAGAGGTCCCACCACCTGTCTCCACAAGGTCCCACCACCTGTCTCCAGCAGAGTCCCACCACCTGTCTCCAGCAGGGTCCCACCATCTGTCTCCACAAGGTCCCACCACCTGTCTCCAGCAGTCTCCACAAGGTCCCACCACCTGTCCCAGTCCCCACCACCCCACCCCCTGTCTCCAGCAAGGTCCTACCACCTGTCTCCAGCAGAGTCCCACCATCTGTCTCCACAAGGTCCCACCCCCTGTTCTCCAGCAGGGTCCCACCACCTGTCTCCAGCAGGGTCCCACCCCCTGTCTCCACAAGGTCCCACCACCTGTCTCCACAAGGTCCCACCACCTGTCTCCACAAGGTCCCACCACCTGTCTCCAGCAGGGTCCCACCCCCTGTCTCCAGCAAGGTCCCACCACCTGCCTCCACAAGGTCCCACCACCTGTCTCCAGCAGGGTCCCACCACCTGTCTCCAGCAAGGTCCCACCACCTGTCTCCAGCAGGGTCCCACCCCCTGTCTCCAGCAGGGTCCCACCCCCTGTCTCCAGCAAGGTCCTACCACCTGTATCCACAAGGTCCCACCACCTGTCTCCACAAGGTCCCACCCCCTGTCTCCAGCAAGGTCCCACCACCTGTATCCACAAGGTCCCACCACCTGTCTCCAGCAAGGTCCCACCACCTGTCTCCACAAGGTCCCACCACCTGTCTCCAGCAGAGTCCCACCACCTGTCTCCACAAGGTCCCACCACCTGTCTCCACAAGGTCCCACCACCTGTCTCCAGCAGAGTCCCACCACCTGTCTCCACAAGGTCCCACCACCTGTCTCCAGCAGAGTCCCACCACCTGTCTCCAGCAAGGTCCTACCACCTGTATCCACAAGGTCCCACCACCTGTCTCCAGCAAGGTCCCACCACCTGCCTCCACAAGGTCCCACCACCTGTCTCCAGCAGGGTCCCACCACCTGTCTCCACAAGGTCCCACCCCCTGTCCTCCAGCAAGGTCCCACCCCCTGTCTCCAGCAGGGTCCCACCCCCTGTCTCCAGCAGGGTCCCACCACCTGTCTCCAGCAGGGTCCCACCACCTGCCTCCACAAGGTCCCACCACCTGTCTCCAGCAGAGTCCCACCACCCACCACCTGTCTCCACAAGGTCCCGCCAGTCCTCCAGCAGGGTCCCACCCCCTGTCTCCAGCAGGGTCCCACCCCCTGTCTCCAGCAGGGTCCCACCACCTGTCTCCAGCAGGGTCCCACCACCTGTCTCCACAAGGTCCCACCACCTGTCCTTTAGCAAGGTACCACCACCTGTCTCCACAAGGTCCCACCACCTGTCTCCACAAGGTCCCACCACCTGTCTCCACAAGGTCCCACCACCTGTCTCCACAAGGTCCCACCACCTGTCTCCACAAGGTCCCACCACCTGTTTCCACAAGTTCCCACCACCTGTCCTCCAGCAAGGTCCCACCACCTGTCCTTTAGCAAGGTCCCACCACCTGTCTCCACACGGTCCCACCACCTGTCCTCCAGCAAGGTCCCACCACCTGTCCTTCCAGCAAGGTCCCACCACCTGTCTCCAACAAGGTCCCACCACCTGTCTCCTCAAGGTCCCACCACCTGTCTCCACAAGGTCCCACCACCTGCTCTGCAAGGTCCCACCACCTGTCCTCCAGCAAGGTCCCACCACCTGTCTCCTCACGGTCCCACCACCTGTCCTCCAGCAAGGTCCCACCACCTGTCCTTTAGCAAGGTCCCACCACCTGTCTCCAACAAAGTCCCACCACCTGTCTCCTCAAGGTCCCACCACCTGTCTCCACAAGGTCCCACCACCTGTCTCCTCAAGGTCCCACCACCTGTCTCCACAAGGTCCCACCACCTGCCTCTGCAAGGTCCCACCACCTGTCCTGCAGGGAAGAACTCATAGCAACAGGCGCCTACCCACAGCCACTAGTCCTCAGCCTTCTCCGCCCCTTGCACCTGCCATCACTGCTGTGGCCAGGGTGCAGTGCCTGGCCATGGCCATGCTCCAGGACAGATCCTCAGCACCCTCCTCAGCTCTTGCCCGCCACCTCCAGTTCCTGCTGCCCCTTGCCGCTGCCCCATGGCCTCCACCCGGAGTGTGACCTGCTTGCGTGCACTCCACTCTGCCCTTCTCTGTGGCGCCTGCCTTGGCTCTCTCTGCTGCCTTGTGACCCTGACCTCCAGCAGGCTCTCCTGCATTCCTGCCCCGCCCCCTTCGCCCCTTTTGCCCCTGACTTCCGCACTGGCACCAGGGAGCCATCTCAGCTCTCCTGGGGTTTGAGCCAGCTTCCCTGCAGGGTGCTCCCACCAGGTGGCGCTCTCAGCTCCCTGCGGGCCTCACACTGCACACCATTAGCTGGTGGGGCCAGCTGGCCCTCCATCTCTAGTGCTCCAGACAAGCTGGCGTCTCTCCCACCGCCTCCCTCGTCCCATCTGTGTCTTCAGATCCTCCCCTGCTCGCTACAGCTCCTTCCCCTCCCGCCACAGGGAGACTCCTGAAGAGCTGATGCCATCAGGAGCCCTTCACCAGAACTGCCCTGCAGCTGACCATCCCACTTGAGTGATGCACAGGCCCTCCTCTCGCTCCGTTCCCTGATGCCTGCACCCAGCCCTGCTGAATTTCTCACCTCTTCGTGCAGCTCTCTCATTGGCCTATTAACTCCAGCATTCCTGCCATGCCTGCCTCAGGGCCTTTGCACAGCTCTTTCCCTGCCTGGACCCATACTCTGGACTCCCACAAGGTTCCCTTTCCTATGGTCTGAACTCTGCAGTTCTCTGTAGTGAGGCCCTCTCCAAAGACCAGACAGGAAACAGCGTCTTCCAACAGCTGGTCCAGGCACCTTCCCTCCACCCTGTGGAACATGCCTCTGGGCTCCTCTCGTCTCTCGTGGCCCCACTCCTTGACCCAGTTCCTTGCTGGCTGCCCTCCACACTGGCACAGCTCAGATGTAGTCTCCTAGAGACAGGCATTTTGTGTCTTTCCTGGTCTATTCTTGGAGTTTAGGATGTAAGCCTTAATTTTTTGAGGTAAAGGAATAAATAACATAAAATCAATAATTTTTGCCTATTGAAGAAAAAAACAGTGGATGAAAGGAAAACCAGACCACCAAGAGCAGGCACTGCCGCAGGTCAGAGGCTGCAGGTGTGCCCAGAGATGAGCGTGCGGCCTCACCACCCACAGTGCCACCCTGGGCAAGAGCAGAGCCACGTTCTTTTCCATGTTTTAACTCTCTTGCCTTTCCTTAAAATTAAAAACATATATATATAAAGATATCCTGAAACACTAATCAAATGATTATGAAATGAGTATAAAGAATCAAAACTCAAATATATACTATCATTTGTTTGTATGAAGGGAAATGAAAAAAGGGTAGGCAGAAATAAGGAGGGGTGGGAGGGAGGGAGGAGAGAGGAGGAGGAAGAAGGAGGGAGGGAGAGGGCGGGAGGGAGCAGGAAGGAGGGAGGAAGGAAAGGAGGAGAGAGGAAGGAAGAGGGAGGGGCTAAGGGAAGGAGGAGGAGGGAGAGGAGGGAGGGAGAGGGCGGGAGGGAACAGGAAGGAGGGAGGAAGGGAAGGAGGAGGGAAAGGAGGAGGGAAGAAGGAAGAGGGAGGGGCAAAGGGAAGGAGGATGAGGGAGGAGGAGGGAGGAAGAAGGAGGGAGGAAGGGAAGGAGGAGGGAGGAAGGAGGGGGGGGCAAGGGAAGGAGGAGAGAGGGGGAGGGAAGAAGGAGGAGGGAGGAAGGAGCAGGGAGGAAGGAAGGGAGGAAGGGAGGGGGCAGGAAGGAGGGAGGAAGGGAAGGAGGAGGTAGGAAGGGAAGAGGGAGGGGCAAAGGGAAAGGGGAGGAGGGATGGAGGAGGGAGGGGAGGAAGGGAAGGGAGGAACGGGAAGGAGGAGAAAGGAAGGAAGAGGGAGGAGGGAGGAGAGGAAGGGAGGGGAAGGGAGGAAGGAGGAGGAGGGAAAGGAAGGAGGGAGGAGGAAGGGAGGGAGGGCGGGAGGAGAAGGAGGAGGGAAGAAGAGAGGAAGGGAAAAGGAGCAGTGAGGAGCGGGAAGAAGGAGGAGGGAAAAGGAAGAGCAGAGAGGAGGAAAGGAGGAAGGGAGGGGGGGCAGGAAGGTGGGAGGAAGGGAAGGAGGAGGGAGGAAAGGAAGGCAAGAGGTAGGAGGGAGAGCGTGGAGTGGAGGGAGGAAAGGAGGGGGGAAGGGAAGGGGGAGGGAAGATGGAGGAGGGAGGAAAGAAGGGAGCAGGGAGGAAGGAAAGGGAGGAAGGGAGGGGGCAAGGAAGGAGGGAGGAAGGGAAGGAGGAGGGCAGGGAAGGTGGGGGGGAACGGAAGGAGGGAGGGGAGGAAAGGGAGGGAGCAGAAGGAGGGAGGAAGGGAAGAGGAGGGGAGGAAGGAGGGGGGGAAAGGGAAGGAGGAGAGAGAGGGGAGGGAAGAAGGAGGAGGGCGGAAGAAGCATGAGAGGAAGGAAGGAGGGAAGGAGGAGGGGAGCAGGAAGGAGGGAGGAAGGGGAAGGAGGAAATAGGATGTAGGACGAGAGGAAGGAAAATGAGGGTGAGGCGGCTAAGGGAAGGCAGGAGGAGTGGGGGAGGGGGAGCGGGAGGGGACCGGGATTGGGAACAGGAACAGAGGAGGGAGGAAGGGAAGGTAGGAGGGAAAGGTGGATGAGGAGGTAGGAAGGAAGAGGGAGGGGCAAAGGGAAAAGGGAGGAGGGAGGAGGAGGGAGGGAGGAAGGGAAGGAGGAGGGAGGAAGGAGGGGGGAAGGGAAGGAGGAGAGAGGGGGGAGGGAAGAAGGAGGAGGGAGGAAGGAGCAGGGAGGAAGGAAGGGAGGAAGGGAGGGGGCAGGAAGGAGGGAGGAAGGGAAGGAGGAGGGAGGAAGGAGGGGGGAAGGGAAGGGGGAGGGAAGAAGGAGGGAGGGAAGAAGGAGCAGGGAGGAAGGAAGGGAGGAAGGGAGGGGAGCAGGAAGGAGGGAGGAAGGGAAGGAGGAGGGAGGAAGGAGGGGGGAAAGGAAGGAGGGAGGAGGAAGGGAGGGAGCAGGAAGGAGGGAGGAAGGGAAGGAGGAGGGAGGAGGAGGGAGGGAAACAAAGGGAGGAGGAAGGGAAGGAGGAGAGAGGGGGAGGAGAAGAAGGAGGAGGGAGGAAGGAGCAGAGAGGAAGGAAGGAGGAAGGGAGGGGGGAGGAAGGAGGGAGGAAGGGAAGGAGGAGGAGGAAGGAGACAGAGGAAGGAGGAGGGAGGAAGGAGGGGCAGGGAAAGGAAGGGAGGGAGAAGGAGGAAGGAGGGGGAGGAAGGGAAGAAGGGAGGGAGAGAGGAAGGAGGGGGGGAGGAAGGGAAGAAGGGAGGGAGAGAGGAAGGAGGGGGAGGAAGGAAGAGGAGGGGAGGGAGAGAAGAGGAAGGAGGAGGGCAGAAGGATGAGGGATGAAGGAAGGGGAGGAGGGAGAGTGGAGGGAGGGCAGGCCAATGCTAAAAGTACTTCACTGTCATTGGAATGTGTTGGCAATGTAAAATAAATTCTCTTCCAAAAACCCGGGCCTAGGGAAAGGGCATTCTTAATCACTATCAATATGTGGAAGCTGCCGGCGTGTGTTTTCAGAGTGTGAGCATCTTGCTCTGGAGACTTGGTCTTGACTTTTCCGAAGCCATTTCTGAGACTAAGAGGAAGTCTGAGGACAGTCCCCTGTCGCCGCGGCGTGCTTAAAGGAAAGGGCAGTGTCTTCCAGCCGCACACTGCAGCTCCAGCTGTTCTCAAGCCGCCACTGTGCGCGCGTCTCCTGCAGGCCGGTCTCAACAGTGTCCTCACACCTGAGGTCTCACATCACCCAGGCCAGCCCCCGCCCGTCAGGGTCGCTGAGACCCGGCTCCCCACCCTGCAGACGCCATGGGGCTGCGAGGGGCATGCAGGAAGCTGGCAGTGGCGGCACCAGAAGTGCACAGCTGGGCAGTGGGCAGCGAGCCTGGGCACCTGGCCAAGTGTGGGTGCGTGGAGGCTGGGGTCACCACGGTGGACGTCTGAGCCCCACCTGGAGGACAACCGGGTGGACCTGTGTGGAAAGGGGTCCGGAAGCAGATCGTGACACCGAGGAGCGGGGACGCGTGTGTGTGTGTTCCAGTGGTGGGGAACCTGGGCTGCGGCTGGCAGCGTCAGGAGGACGGGCCACATGCCCAGGGGTCTGTCCAGAGGGGCGGCTGGGGCCAGGCGGAGCACAGCGAGTCCCTTCCTCTGCTGGGCGGGCGCAAGCACAGGGGCGTGATCCCGGGGTCCTAGAGCCACGGGCTTCTGCCAACACCAGGTCGGCATCATCGAAACACCAGCCTGACGGGCAGAGGGGACACCCTGTGGTCCCTGCGACCCAGGAGGCTGAGGCAGGAGGACTGGAGGCCAGCCTGGGCAGCACAGGCAGACCCTGCATCAGGATAAAACACAGAAAGGGCTGGGATGAGGCCTGGCGGTAAGGCGTCCCTGGGTTCAACGCCTAGCACCAAACCAAACCCAGCCGGGCAGAACCCAGCTCCTGCTCCGAAGCCTCTGCCCCTGCGTCCAGTAGGTCTGCTCTCCAGACCTCCCTGCTGCGGGTGCGTCCAGTAGGTCTGCTCTCCAGACCTCCCTGCTGCGGGTGCGTCCAGTAGGTCTGCTCTCCAGACCTCCCTGCTGCCTCGGAGACGCAGTCGTGCCCTTGTGTGGGAGTGTCCTTCAGAGCCGCTCCGCGGTCTCTCCACACTTGAGCCGGGGTCTGCTCCTGCTCAGGGAAGTCACAGCCACGGCCCTGCCTGAGACCCTGGTTGTCCCCAGTGCCATCCTCATGGCACCTGCTCCCTGCCTCTCCCCTCACCCCCAGAATCTCGCTGCCTGTGCTTTCTGCTGCGAGTCTTTGTTGAGGAGGGCCTGGGGGTCCCCACAGCCCACACCGCCGCAGCCTGCTTCTCCACAATGAAGTCCCTCCATGCCCAGTGGCAGCCAGCCTGGAGAATGCAGGACACGCACTGTCCCCACAGCACGGCCTGCGTGCAGCACGGCCGGCACCCGTGCTGCCGGCTTGGCGGGCTCATCTGCCATGGGCAGAGGGCCGGAGACTGGCCCGCTGGCCTGGAGCCGGGTGGCCACGCAGGCTGCAGGTGCCCAGGGGGGGCCTCCCTGCTCCTCCTGTCAGGCTCCCCGACTTCTCGGGGTGTGGACCAGCAGATTTGTGAACGTACAGCTGAGGCAGTTGGTCAACAAAGCCTTTGCACAACTGCAGAGACACTTTCAAATATCAGGGACAAGAGACGGGGCAGCAGAGGGGGCGGGGAGACCCCGCTGCCCGTGAGCCTCATCTTGGATCTTCCTGCTCCTGTGTCCCTGGCACTGGGGTCTTGCGATGCAGCGGCTGCCCCACCTCTCAGGCCACTCTGCTGGTACTGTGCTGTCATGCGCAGAAGCCAGCCTTGGGTGCCAGCAGCGTGGCTGTCCGCTCAGCCAGTGCCCGAGGGGCCGGGAAGGAGGAGCGAAAGCAGGCTCCAGCACAGGGGAGGAAGGGAGAAACCACACCTGGCGCCCCGCGGACCGCAGAGAGGACCCGCTGGGGCAGCGCTCTCGGGCCCGCGGAGCGAGGGCGGGTTCTAGCTTCTCTTCAGCAGGGCGGCCCGGCACGCAGAGTCCCTGCTCACAGGACGCCAGGTTTGCACGTTTCGGGAATGGGCTCGAGAGCCCCGTGAGCACCACGCACGCAGCCTGTGGCAGCTCCCGGGCCGTCCCTGGTGGCTCCTGGCCTTCGTGAAAGCTGGGGTCGCCAGGTGCTGGACGCTCAGCTCTAGCCTCGCACCGAGACACCAGTGGGGTCCAGGACGCAGAGCAGCGAAGCCACTTGCCTCCACCCAGGCAGTGGGGAAGCCTGTGGCTCAGACTCGGTCCCTCGGCCGGCCCTGCCCCCCTTCACAGGCGACTCTGCCTGGGTGCCCCTGAAGTGGGATGGCAGTGTCTCCCACCTTAGCTGGATCTTGGGGAACAACTCAGTCACTCAGGCCCACCTCGCAGCCCACGGTCCCCACACACAAGTGCAGCCCACGACACCATGAGGGGGAGGCAAGCTCTACCCACCGGCCCACCCTGTGAGAGGGACAAAGAGCTCGGTGACCAGAGCCAGAGCTGCCCAGTGCCCCCACGAGAGCGTGCAGCTAGGTCCTGTGGCGAGCTCTGCACCTCGCGTCCACGGGAGGAGCTGCCGGGGGAGGGAGCCAGCACTGGCCTGGGCAGGTGCACGGGAGGGACACGCTAGGCTGCTGGCCTCAGGTCTGGGCCTGTCACCAGTCACACAACACGGCCAGCCTGAGTGCAGCCTCTGCTGACAAACCGCCAATCATTTGGGTGGTGGCTTTTGCTTTAAAAAGAAATCCCGGTTACCCATGCTCCCGGGGGTGGCAGTCTCCCCCAGCACAGGCGCATGGTCAGTGGAGGCCAGCATCGGGGGTTCTGTGGGAAGCCCACACAGTTAGGGGCAGTGAGTTCCCTTGGAAGGAGTGGACACCGACCTAAGTGTTCAGGAAACGTGGCGACAACCACCAAATGCAGACGTGCCCTCCCAGGAGAGGAAGCCAGCCACCACACCCAAGAGGCCCGAGCCTGGGTCAGCAGCTGTGGCCGCCGGCTGACGCGGCCCTCCAAGGCTGTGCAGCACAGGAGGCGCCCCTGAAGCGCCGTGAGGCCTGACGCGCTCCCCAGCGGCCGCTCCTGGAGCTGTCCAAGGAGGAAACTGAGAGCTGCCGGCCAGGGCAGCCTCTGCACGGCCCAGGGGTCTCCCTCTGTGTGCTCCGCGGTGGGCTGTGGCGAGCTGGCCTCCACAGCGGATGTGGAGTCCGTGGGGTCCAGTGTCGAGTGACGGTGGTCACTACATTAACCAACTGACCGTGAGACGCCATTATTACAGGGAATTCGCACAGCGCTGTGAAAGTGTGTCTCGGAGGCTTCCTGCAAGCGTGGACGGCTGCCACAGAGGAGCCCCAGCAGGCCACATCCTGCCCTGCACACGCCCACCTGCCGCACGCTGGCCAGCCGCAGTGTACGGTGCCTTGACTCGATACGAAAAGGAGAGGATGAACGCTGGGGACTCGGGACACGGGGTCACTCCTCCAAGGGCAAGTTCAGGGAGAGGCTCCGAGTGCCTGGGCCACACACAGAACGGGCAGACACGCCCACTCTGGGGTGGACCAAGCAGAGACGAGGGATGCCCCCAGAGCCCAGCGGGACCCTCTCTCTCGGCAGCCCGTCGTCCCCAGGAGCTGCGAGAGTGGGGAGATCAGGCCAGAGAAAGTGGCTTTAACATCCGCGCACAGAGCCGGATTTGGAATGCCAACTGGCAAGGCCACCATGCAGGGCCAGGGGCGCACACTCATGTGCATCCACGAATGGACAGCCTCCCACTGAGCATGCCAGACTGCGAGAGGTGCTGTGCCAGGGAGGGGCAGTGCCAGTGAGGGGCGGTGCCAGTGAGGGGTGGTACCCAGTGAGGGGCAGTGCCAGTGAGGGGCAGTGCCAGTGAGGGGCGGTGCCAGTGAGGGGCGGTACCAGTGAGGTGCTGTGCCAGTGAGGTGCTGTGCCAGTGAGGGGCTGTGCCAGTGAGGGGCGGAACCCAGTGAGAGGCAGTGCAGTGAGTGGGGGACCCAGTGAGGGCAGTGCCCAGTGAGGGGCAGTGCCAGTGAGGGGCAGTGCCCAGTGAGGGGCGGTGCCCAGTGAGGGGCGGTGCCAGTGAGGGGCGGTACCCAGTGAGGTGCTGTGCCAGTGAGGTGCTGTGCCAGTGAGGGGCAGTGCCAGTGAGGGGCGGTACCCAATGAGGGGCAGTGCCAGTGAGGGACGGTGCCAGTGAGGGGCAGTACCCAGTGAGGGGCAGTGCCCAGTGAGGGGCAGTGCCCAGTGAGGTGATGTGCCAGTGAGGGGCAGTGCCAGTGAGGGGCGGTGCCAGTGAGGGGCAGTGCCAGTGAGGGGCGGTACCCAGTGAGGTGCTGTGCCAGTGAGGGGCAGTGCCAGTGAGGGGCAGTGCCAGTGAGGGGCGGTACCCAGTGAGGGGCCGTACCCAGTGAGGGGCAGTGCCAGTGAGGGACGGTGCCAGTGAGGGGCAGTGCCCAGTGAGGGACGGTGCCCAGTGAGGTGATGTGCCAGTGAGGGGCAGTGCCAGTGAGGGGCGGTGCCAGTGAGGGGCAGTGCCAGTGAGGGGAAGTGCCAGTGAGGGGCGGTACCCAGTGAGGGGCGATACCCAGTGAGGGGCGGTGCCAGTGAGGGGCGGTGCCAGTGAGGGGCAGTGCCAGTGAGGGGCGGTACCCAGTGAGGTGCTGTGCCAGTGAGGGGCAGTGCCAGTGAGGGGCAGTGCCAGTGAGGGGCGGTACCCAGTGAGGGGCAGTGCCAGTGAGGGACGGTGCCAGTGAGGGGCAGTACCCAGTGAGGGGCAGTGCCCAGTGAGGGGCGGTGCCCAGTGAGGTGATGTGCCAGTGAGGGGCAGTGCCAGTGAGGGGCGGT
Organism: Tamias sibiricus; assembly: GCA_025594165.1. Lineage (NCBI taxonomy): Eukaryota > Metazoa > Chordata > Mammalia > Rodentia > Sciuridae > Tamias > Tamias sibiricus. The sequence continues at coordinate 98,831,691 of CM046670.1, read as the reverse complement.
GCCAGTGAGGGGCGGTGCCAGTGAGGGGCAGTGCCAGTGAGGGGTGGTGCCAGTGAGGGGCAGTGCCAGTGAGGGGCGGTACCCAGTGAGGGGCAGTGCCAGTGAGGGGCAGTGCCAGTGAGGGGCGGTACCCAGTGAGGGGCAGTGCCCAGTGAGGGGCGGTGCCAGTGAGAGGCGGTACCTAGTGAGGTGCTGTGCCAGTGAGGTGCTGTACCAGTGAGGGGCAGTGCCAGTGAGGGGCGGTACCCAGTAAGGGGCAGTGCCAGTGAGGGACGGTGCCAGTGAGGGGCAGTACCCAGTGAGGGGCAGTGCCCAGTGAGGGGCAGTGCCCAGTGAGGTGATGTGCCAGTGAGGGGCAGTGCCAGTGAGGGGCGGTGCCAGTGAGGGGCAGTGCCAGTGAGGGGCAGTACCCAGTGAGGGGCAGTGCCCAGTGAGGTGATGTGCCAGTGAGGGGCAGTGCCAGTGAGGGGCAGTACCCAGTGAGGGGCAGTGCCCAGTGAGGTGATGTGCCAGTGAGGGGCAGTGCCAGTGAGGGGCGGTGCCAGTGAGGGGCAGTGCCAGTGAGGGGCAGTACCCAGTGAGGGGCAGTGCCCAGTGAGGTGATGTGCCAGTGAGGGGCAGTGCCAGTGAGGGGCAGTACCCAGTGAGGGGCAGTGCCCAGTGAGGTGATGTGCCAGCGAGGGGCAGTGTCCAGTAAGGGGCGGTGCCAGTGAGGGGCGGTGCCAGTGAGGGGCAGTACCCAGTGAGTGGTGGTACCCAGTGAGGGGCGGTGCCCAGTGAGGGGCGGTGCCAGTGAGGGCCACGCCAGTGAGTGGCCGGGCAGGAGGCACCTGTGGGGGCACACCCGGGAGCCAGTTGTGGGTGGCTGGATCTATCTACAGAGCATCACAGGTGACATGAAGGTGTGGCTCTCAGGATTTGCTCTTTACTGTGTCTGTTATTCTAAAAACCTAGTTTTCTACAACAGGCATACGCAAACCATTTTAAGAAAACAAAGTCAACAAACATCCCACTCTGGCAACCTCGTATTAGCGCAAATGAGGACATTCAGAAGATGCGTGTGGACATGGACCCCACAGTAAGGGTGGGATCTAGGGCTATGCCTTGAACAGGTGACGGCTCACACTTGACCGTCAGCCGTGGAGCCTCGAGAACGTCGGGTCCAACAGGTGCTCATTCTCAAGCGTCTTGGGAGTCGCACTCGTCTTACTGGTAAGGGTGCCACTTCTCAGGTCCACCCTCTTGTACTCACAAGAGCTGGCAGAGGCCGGGGCAGCTGGGGGTGGGCCTTAGAGAGCCATGGCCGATGAGGTCTGCGGCCCTCAGGCCACCCCGGGCTCCAGGAGATGGGCTCAACACAGCCAGACCTCAGGATGGGTGTGTGGGAGACAGACAGCTGCCAGGGCGGGCCTCCCTGAGCAAGCTCCCTGGGGTCAGAGCTGGCTTGGACTCGGGTGAATTCTTGGAAACGGGTCTCATTGGGTCCAAAGGGACAGGGTCACCTTCATGGGGATGGAGAGGAAGGGCAGCAGGACGAGGGCACTGTCTACACTGTAGCTGAGGACAGGGTGGGAGGGCAGCCACCTCAAGCCCAGGAGGACCATGGGGTCGGGGCATGGCGTGAGACCCAGGAGAAAGCAACGCGTCTGGACAGCGCGCTCTGCTTGATCTGGTCTGTTCAGAAGTGTCCGGACCACACGCGGTGCTCCCTCTGGTGTGAAGCCATGGAAACATCAGAGCTGATGCAGGAAGTCAGCTTGCGTACTTCATTACTCAGAAATGATAGACAATTCAAATATCTAAGCACCAGAAACATTAAGAAATAAATGGCAGAAAATAAGTTCTACCCCTTCACCTAACTTAAACCCGTTGTCCCTGTATCCAAGCCCTACTTGCCATCAGACAATGCGCCTATGTCCCTGTAAAATCACATGTCTGCACCTACCCGACGCTGACTCTGGGAACGCCGGCATGCGCTGGGCCAATGTCCGGGCGCGGCTGATGCACACTTGGTCCTCCACTAGAGCCTCCTGCGACCTTCCCTGCACACGAGAAGGGAAGGAACCGTTAGTGACCTCTTCTCAAGACTTGGTGGGCGCGGACGGGCCCCATGTCTCGCTGGCTCAGAGGAGGCTCCCCCTGCGCCAGTCCTGCTTCACCCACGGCGCAGGCCTGCAGACAGACTCCCTGCCGGGCTTTGTCAGAGGTGAAGTGCCTTTAAATATAAGTCTGTTCCTTAATAAGAAAAGAAACCAGAGCAGGTGCGTGGAGCATGGGAGAGGGTCCGTCTCTGGCCTCTCTACAAGGCCCACCACCAAGGATGTGGGTGGAGAGCAGCCGGGAACCCAGGACACAGCAGCTTGTCAGGGGTGACCATCTGGCGCAGGCCCCTACAGCTGCACCTACACCCCAGCTCCACAGCACCTGCAGGTTCCAATGAGCCTCTTGAGGTCACCTTGCCCTCGTAGGCCGGCCAGGACGAGGTCCACAGCAGCAGTTACAAAGGACCGAAACTTACAAGAAGGAGTCCCGGACTGGGGGAGTTTCTGCTACCGCTGTTCATTGGTCGTGTGGACGACTGGGCTGCCCGGGGAAGACTGCTCCTCCCTGGGAACGTGGACCCAAGTCCCCACCACTGACCACGCCCATCCCGACATCAGAGATCCCAGAGTCCTCCAGGCTCTCAGCCTTGCCTAGGAAGGCGGCCCTTCCTAGGGCCAGTCCTGCCAGCAGTCTCACTGCCACTCCGACGGCCGTGCTCACTGCGTGGAGCTGCTCAGAGGGTTCTTGCCAGGCACGGAACAGTGGTATTTGAGCCTCCTCCCATGCCTGTCTGTCCATGACCCGCAGAGCCGGGTGCATGGGGGTGCCACGCACATGCGTTCACACGCCTCCCTGGTACCTCTGGGCTCACCATGGCCTAGGGCAACGCCAGGCTACCAGCACGTGACTGCCCCTGCCCAGAAGAGTCCTCTTCTTCCTGTCTGAAGAAGGGACTAATTTCTCTTATTTTTGTTGATATGGTATTAAATGTGATGATGTAAGTTTCCCTAAAGTGTGAAAATTCACAGTGAAGGTCACACATAACAATACGACAAAAATCTAATTTAAACCCCAAAGCGTCTTCATGCTAAGACCAGCGCAAACAAAAATGGCCACCATCACAGAGGAGCTGTGGCCCTTCTGCATTCCTGGCCACCGCAGGTGTCCCTGATCTCCTGTCCCCTTGGCGGGGCTGAATCATACTCCACGACACATCTCAGGGTTGGCCCGGGTTCAAGCCTTGGCGTTTTCTTCCTCTGCAGGTTGACCTTCTCTCAGGCCCGCCAAAGCTCTGACCCGGGGCTCCTCACGCTTGTAAGCAAAGCCTCCGGCTTTTGTGAACACACAGGAATGTTTTCCTTCACAGATGGTGTCGAGGGCCCTTCCAGAAGAGTATCATCATTACAAAAATGCAGAGACCATTTTAGATCATTCAAAATCAACTGAAATACATGTGCGCACTTAAAAGAAGTAATGCAGATATTGAGTTTCTGAGGATTTATAATAAATGCAAAATAAGACAAAGAAGCCATTGGAAGGTACTGGTGAAAACGGCGGGTCTTGGGGTCTCACTTTAGACCTGAAATGGCAGGAAATCTGGTCTGCACTTGAACCAGAGTTGGCTCGCCTTGGGGGGTGGGCTCAGGGAACATTGTTCCCTGCGTTGGCAGCAGGAGAGGTCACGCACAGCCAAGGTGCTGCCAACAGGCCACCCTGCAGGGCACACATGGCCTTGGACAGCTCCTGTGCAGGATGGTCCTCAGGGGTGTGGCCCGCAGGGCAGGGAGGTGCAGAGGCCCATGGAGGACACCTTGGTGTGGGAAGCACCCTGCCATCACGCCCTGCTGTAGAAGGAGAGCTGAGGCAGACGGGTGTGCACACCCACGCCTCACCCAGCACGGCGGGAGCTTTACTGAGTTTAGTCACGTAGTTTGATTTCTGAAAAATCATTCAGATAATCCCAGAGAAATCAGGACTTCTCACTTATCAGAGGTGAGTGTTGGATCTGAATGCTGGGACATCAAGGACACAGCTGCTTCCTGCCCTCGCTTTTCCCCTGACCACCACCAGCGTCTGAATGCAAAGTCCTGGCCCAAGACCCGCGGGATGCCCAGGGAAGGCGATTCCAGAACCACCAGCCCGCCTGGGTCAGCCTCCTGACCTGCCTGATAACAGTGCTCCGTTCACTGATGCCGGGAAGTGACAGGACTTTCCAGCACGGGCGACGCTCTCGTTTGTGAAGCAGGGACAGTGGAGTCAGTAGTCTTCAGGGCTCCTCTGGCCTCCGGAATGAGACTCTGTCCTCAGGAAGTTGGGGGACTTGGCTGTTAACATTTATGTGCATTCCTAGGGACTGACTGACTAGCCACTTTTTATTGTCTTTTGAACACATAAGACTAGGTATTTCTGCACAGCTATTGCCACTTTTAAACAGACAGGCGCACTAGCCCTTCATGGAAATATGACAGCAGTGTGCCCACAGGTCTGGCAGACCAGGAGCCCTGGCTGGGCCAGGCAGCTCCTGGGGGACAAGCAGATGGCGTGGGGTCATTCGCTTGCTCCAGCACAGACTTCCCAACGATGGCTCCGCATTACCACCAGACATACCACCGGCCCGTTGGCTGACATGCCAGGGTCCATCTCTGCGGGACCGGAAGACCGACTGGAGGTGACCACAACCGAGCCCAGCTGCACAAGCCCTGGACGTGCGTGTGGCACCGGGTCCGCAGCAGCTGTGTGAGGCAGTGAGCACGGGGAAGCTGAGCCACCGTCTGGGTGGGACTCGCCTCCAACAACCGGACTTGTGACCACGTGCTACCAATCACCAAGCTCAACCCTCGGCACAACTGAAGTCAGCTTAATGCCAGCATGTGCCTAGTCTGAGCAAGAGTCTCGGGAAGAGCCAGCCCATGTTTCCTGTTTTCGGGACCATCCGCAGCAGCGTCTGTCCAGCACTGCCGCCCTGAGCGCAGCTGGCCTAGGAGGAGGGCAGTGCCCACCACACGTACCAGGGGCAACGGGTGGCAGCTAGGGAGAATGGCCATGCACCTCCTGGACATTCCATGCCGACCACCTGGGTCTTCCCCATGCTGACCACCTGGGGACACTCCATGCTGTCCCCTAAGGGATACTGCAATGTTTGGGTGGGATACATCGTTGAAGTAAGTCCGTTTCTGCTCTCACACCTAATGTAGCCGGAATGTGTGCTACTCCACGTGGATTCTGCCGCTCTCCGTGTCCTCAGAGCAGTCTCCATACAGACGAGCAGGTTGGAGCCACTCTCGCCGGACAACAGGAAGCCCATCTGAGTCAGTCTCAGGAACGTCCAGTGCATGATCTTACAGTTGGTGACTGACTGACTCAAAGTCAGTTGGTAATCCAAGTTAATTTTCTCTAAGATGACTATGCTGTCACTGACTTTCTGCCCATGCTGAAGACCACAGGCTTTCTTGTTAATTTGCTTTTTTGCAGGCTTCGGGGACTCAGGATGACAGAGGCAGCACAAGATCCTGCCCCAAGGGAGCCCACAGTGACACCTGACAGCAAGCTGAGGCTGGGGTCCATGGGACAGGCCCCCTCTGGAGGAAGGCAGTGGTGGGCCCGCCAGGCTGCACGCACGCCTGCAGGCACCTTCCAGGTCCCTGCTCTGGCCTGGGAATTCGCCCGTCCATTTATCTTCCACATTTCTTCCTGCTTATATTATTTCCCCCAAATTTCAACTATGGTGGTGTTGTAGTGGTCTATACTCTTCATTTTAAAAAGTGAATGCTCTATTTGCTGATTAGGGTGTTTTTGAAGGTCACTTTCACACAGTGAGATCATTCTCACGTTTCTACGGAGAAGTTGGGCATTGTGAAGTAACGCAGAAACACCCTCCAGCACGGGAACACAGCACCGCTGATGGCAGCCTCAGCCAGGCCTTGCGCTGGCTTGGGCAGCTGCCCGGAGGACCAGGGTCCAGAGCCCTGCACCACTGCATTTGACAACAGGGCCTCATGCAACCTTCTCAGTGCTGTCCGAGGAGATGGACAAAGAGGGCCTCAGCTGCAGCCTCAATTCACCGTCTGCAGCAGGGGCAGGGCCCTCCTGTGGCTCGCCGTGTGAGGCCATAAACAGGGCTTCACCCTGGGAGGGAGACAGGGAGCACATCAGACGGGTCCCAGAGAGGGTCCAGGTGTGTGTGTCCTGGGACATGGACCTTGGCAACGCAGCACCACGAGTTGAGCTGCACACGAGTTCTCGGAGGTGGCCACGCAGCAGAAGTGGGAGCACCACCAAAGTGCAGGGCGGAGGACTCTGGGCTTCTGGTGTGGCCCTCAGACGCTGGACCCAGCGGCACCGTGGGCCTCGGGAGGCCCCCCTCCACCTGGTGGGGCAAGCACCCCCGTGCCGAGAGGTCCAGTCAGGGCAGTGGAGCTGGACAGGCCTGGGGCCTGGCTTCTGCTCCAGGCTGATGCCTGACCTTCATCTACTTTCAACTTTGTAAAGGTCTTCATGAAAGTCTGAGAGCCACTGGACTACTTGACCTCTGTTTCCTGCCCAAAGACGGGGTGCCGTGTGCCTCAGGATGCACGGGACAGGGCAAGCACAGTCAAGAGATTCAGCGTGCACAACATGAGGACTTAAATTCAAGAAAATGCCACCTGGGTGTGAGGCAAAGGCACCACTGAAGAAAGGGCGCCACTTAAACTCGGCGTCTCACGACTGGACCTACCAAGTAGCGGAGCGCAAGCCACAGGCAGCGTTCCCTCTCAGGTGGAGAGGGGGACACACACAAAGGCTGTTCTCAGACCTGGACGCACTCAAGAAGCACTTGGGGAGCTTCTGGCCACACTGGACCCACCTGCAGGCTGGTTTAACTGGTCAGGGTGATGTCCAGGCATCAAGAGTTCTCAAAACCTCCCCAGGTGATCCTAATGTACAGCCAGGGCTGAGAACCCTGGCTAAAGAGGTGCTTGAATCCTGCACAGAGTCCCCAGCCCAAGCCAGCGCTCTGCCGCTCCTGCTACAAGAACCTCCACGTGCCCAGCACCTGACAGGCGAGAGGAGAAGCCGCGGGCAGGTCACTCGCACTCACTGTCTGGATGCTCTGGCTGCAGGTGTGGCCCCGCCAGCCAGGAGCTCTGCTCACAGAAGAACTCAGAGCTGTGGGCAAGGCTGGGCAGCCCTGGTGCCAGGGCAGTGGAAAACTCAGAAGAAAAGAGTCATTATATTTGGGGTTTTATCTCCAGAGCCCTGGCATGACCTTTCTATCTCCCAATGATGACACCAGTGATCTGTAAGTTGGACCTAAATCCCTTTGTGATATTAGATGCTGTGCCCAGGGCTCAGGACAGTGAGACATCTGGGCGCATGATTTTACCCCAAGGGCTGACACCAGAAGTCTCTGTGCCCTGATTCTGGAGGAGCGAATCCTGTAGGCATCCTCTCCCTGCAAAGAGTTGGAGCTGGTGACACCTGGGCTGAGAGCAGGACGTGGGCAGCAGCCTTTGTCCTGAAGGGCATGGAGAGGAGAGGGCAGCCTGCTTGCTGGGGGGACCGGGAGGAAGCCAGGAGGGGCCAGGAGAGGGCCCGTGGGCTATCGTCTGTCTTGGAGCCCCGGTCTGTTGCCTGGGTGACTGTGCACTGCTGTGGGAATGCTGTGGCTGCGTGCTGGCAGCAGAGTCCAGGAGGAGGCCAGCGCTGGCGGCCCCCGGACCTGCATGCTCTGTCGTCGCTGGGGTCAGCTTCAGACTCAAAGAGCCTCACACCCAGGTTTGCAGACCACATACAGTCACAGTGCAGTCGTGCTTTCTCCCAAAATGTAAAGCTGGGCTCTAAGAGCAGAGGAGGCGCTGGACAAGGGCACACACAGGGTGGCTGCACTCTGCCCCTGGCACCCTCCTTGCTCCCTGGCTGAGCCCAGCTGAGCAGGGCCGCTGCCTTGCTCTCTGCTGCCCCCTGTTGGTGTGGAGCGGGACGGCAGGGCCTGAGTCAGAAGTGTGCAAGGGCATGGAGTAGCCAGGCAGGGAGGCTCTGCTGTCCCCAGGCCAGGCGGGCATTCCTGCAAGGCCATGAGCAGGAGTGAGGCAGAGAGGACTGTGCCCTCCTGAAGTCGGGCTTCATCTTCACCGAGTCTGTGGGTCCTCCCAGGCGGAGCCCGAGACCTCCACATCTTATGTGCAAACAAATCTGGAGTCAGAGGAGACATCCCTACGAATGCACAGAAGCCTCGTGGGGAGGTTTCTGGCGCTGCATTTCCTGGGCCAGTTCTCATTCTCGTGCACGGGTGAGGAGCACACATCACCCTCGAACCAAGGCCTGACATCTGGAGAGGGTGCTGCCGGCCCCAGAGATGGCAGTGTGCAGGGTGGGCACAGGCGGAGCACACCTGCCGCCAGGTGCCCAGCACAAGGACCCTGGCCGCAGGTGCTCACAGCAGGCCCAGACCCCTGCCCCTCCTGGTCCCACGCCCAGTGGCTGGCCAGCCATGCTCAAGTCTCATAAAGAGCTAGCTCACATTTGTGATTCTAGAGCCACAAATAGTCCTGCATTTCAGTCTCACAACACACCTGCCCTCCCTGTGCTGGTAAAACTAGGAACTGTAGCCTGAGCCTGTACGCAAACAGGCACTGTTGGAGAAGGAGAGAGAAGGTCAGAAGATGAGGACCACAGGTGTGGCATCAGGTGAGAGGAGGAAGCCCAGGCCGCATTCACAAGAACGCCGTCTGCATATTGTCCTTCCATCTGCAAATCCTGCTCACTGGGAAGTTCTGAGCAGGACCAAGACCGCAGAGGAGCAGATTCATGGCTCACACAGGCACAGGGGCAGCAGAGGACCGGGCTCAGCAGCCCTGTGCGTGTGCATGTGTGTGAAGGCCCTGAGTCGCAGGGAGGCCAGATGCCCCTGCCTGGGAGAGCTGGCCCTCTGCATGCGAGGGCCGGGGGAGAACAGGATGGGGCAACAGGAGGGGAAGAGCAGCACCAGCGTGTGCCCAGGGCCTCGTGCCCGTCCTCAGGAGGGAGAGGAGGACTTCAGGCTGCTGTCCCTGGGCCCAGGTGTTTACTGCGAGGACTCATGGCCATCGTCAGAGGTGCAGGCACACAGAAGCCCATGGGAAGCCACGTGGCAGGCTGCCCCGCAGGCAAGGCCCCGGCCTCCGCTGGAGCTGCCGAGGGCCGCCCACACAGACCAGGCCTGCAGGTGAGGGTCGGGACTGAGGCTGACCCCTGTGTCCCTCAGTGTGGCACAGTGAGAGCCTCACCCTGAGGGACGCACCGCCCGGGACAGGAGGAGACACGGGCACAGCTGTGAGAGCAGCCAGGGCACCTTCTCCTGGCTCCTCTGGACTCGGGTTCTAAAAGGGAACAACACAGTGAAGACCAGGACGAGATCCGCAGAGCGGCTCCAGCTTCTTAAGACTCACTCCGAGACTCCCAGCACGACCTTGGCCTGGCAGACAGGAGCCCGCCCTGCGTGGCAGCGCTGGTCAGCCCCGGGGCTCCGTGGGAAACAGACGGCCCAGCTGGAGCAGGCCACGAGGCAGACGTGCAGACGCAGAGGGAAGGGGGCGGTGGCAACTGCACCTGAGGCCCCGGTCACCTTGGGTGTGAGACATTAGAGTCCAGCCTCAGGCCCAGAGGGGCAAGCACAGCTGGTGGAGGTGATGGCGGCAGCTGGTTGTGAGCGTGGTCACTGACTCGCTTAGAAAGCACCACACAGCAACAGCCCAGTTGCCCTTGTTGCACATTTAGACAGACTTGGAATCAGAAGGGATGGGGAAGAGGGTTGGCAAGGACCACGGTGGGAAGAGCTTGACTTGCGCTCAGAGGACCATCATCCAAAAGTCGATATGATGCCCCTCCCTGGCATGGCTGGCTCATCTGAGGGCAGCAGTGCAGCCAAGCCCCGCCAAGACACAGCACCAAGGAGGGGATCGAACTTGCATTCACCACGAAAGTGGAGAGGGGAGAGAGGGAGGGAGGCGCCTTTGAAAAGGGACCATCTCCACCCGACGAATGAGACCAGACCGGACTCGGGGTGCCTCCCTCGCTGTGTGCTCCCCTGCTGGGGAGGGCCAGGGTGCCTGCCTCACAGGCAGACAGGAGTGAATACGGCTGGAATCACTCACGCAGCCGACGCTCCTTTCTCCGTTTGCCTCGTTAAGGAAAAGCACCTTGCGTGTGCGTCGTGGCTGCCCCCGGGCACAGCACTCGGGGTGCTGAGGACGGCTGCGCTGTGTTTGCTGCACTGTGCTCTGGCCTGGCCCTTGGGAGCTGAGCCCCAGGTAGGGAAGCCCTCAGTGCAGAAGCGCCAGGTCGACCAGGCACAGCCGCCACCTTCCTGCCAGGAGCGATCTGCCCATCAGCGAGGCCGCGTGGGCACAGGCTGCCTTGGCAGGTGAAAACTTGCCAGGGAAGTTTCAGGGAGAATCCCTGCATGGGGCGGTACTGGGCTACGTGCTGGCTGTGACACAGCCTCTCCATCAGGGCATCATGACGCAAGGTGCCGAGGTCTTGGAGCAGACGCGTGAGCTCTGAGCAAGGGAGACGGGCTGGGCAGGGCAGAGCTGGGGGGCCAAGGGCAACCCAGGCAGAGGCACTGATGCAGGGCAGAGCTGGGCGGGCCAAGGGCAACCCAGGCAGAGGCACTGACGCAGGCTCCTCAGGCCAGGCCACGCGGCACACTCTGAGCGAGCAGGAGCAGCTCTGCCGCCTGCCACCCCTGGTAAGTGATGTGCAGCAAGACCACAGACGCCAGATGGCATCATCTGCTGTCAGCTCCAGCAAGAGGATTATCCTGAGCACAGTGCATTGTGGGTGAGGGAGCCCAGCCACATGGGGAAGCAGAGACAGAGACTGAGAGACAGAGAGAAGGCAGCGAGAAGGAGAGACAGACAGACAGTAGAGCGAGACTGAGAGAGAGGAGAGGGCAGCGAGAAGGAAAGACAGACAGACAGTAGAGATCGAGAGACAAAAGGGAGGGCAGAGATAAGAGAGAAGAAGCGAGGGAGAGACGGAGAGGAGGGCAGAGAGCGGCAGCGGGAGACATGGCTCCCAGAAGACTTCCTCTCCAAAGAGCGGCACCCACAGCCCAGAGCAGGAGACCCAGGAGCAGAGTCGCGGTTTAAAACGCAGCAGGATAAACCTAGAAATTGTCATTCTACCTTCCATGAAGGAGCCACAAGCAAGCCAGAATCAGTCCAAAGGAACCCTGGGTGGTCAGGGGCTTAGCTGGGCAGTCACCTGGAGCACAGGTGGACAGCTGCCACTGCCCCAGGCAGGGAGGGCTCACAGGAGGGAGCAGCACCGTTCAACCAGATGGAGCAGGCACGTCAGGGGACGACCCCCGCCTGACGGGAGGCTCTGTCCTGCTCGCTGTCCCATTCAGATGGAGTTTTTAAAGAATTTTAAGTAAAGGAATATGATTCAAGGCAACAACTATTTCCATTTCTCCACTTTTAGAATTTTTTCCTTTTTTTTTTTCTGGTACCTGGGCGGAACCCAGGGGGGCTGAACCACTGAACCACATCCCCAGACCCTTTTATTTTATGAGATGGGGTCTTGCTAAGTTGCTTAGAACCTCACTAACTTGCTTAGGCTAGCCTTAAACTCGCGATCCTCCTGCCTCAGCCTCCTGAGTCTCTGGGATTAAAGGCGTGCACCACCACACTGGCTAGAATTTTTTCTCTCTTGATCAAGAAATCTTAAGAAACTTTAAAAAGATCTGCGATTATTATTGACTATTATTGGGATGCTCTTCTGTGCATGGGTGATACATTATTGATCTTTGTGGGTTTTTTCTTTTTTTCAGCAAAATACACATTTTCTTCTTTCTAGAAGTCCTGTCTAACTGATGTTGTCAACTCCAGGTAAAGGGAGGGGAGGAGAGAGAGGCCTGCGGCTGTGGAGGTGAGGCAGGCCCGGGACGGAGGAGATGGGCGGCCCAGGGAGGCCGGCCCTCCTGGAGGGCAGCCCGTTGGTGGCCTCCTCTGAGGACCCTGTGCCCTCAGAGGCATCAGGGACCAGCACTGCCTCGTCACAGCGGCCATCAGGGCAGGACGTCTCAGGCCTGCGGGGCGTGCAGGCTGCGCACAGCCAGCGTCTCCAGCCATGGGGTCCACCTGCCCAAGCACGCAGTCTGGGGCAGCACCGGCAGCAGCCCAGATGCTCCCACGAGGTTTGTTCCCCCTGAATTCAGATGCTTGGGACAACCGGAGACCCCTGCGGCCTCCAGCCTCCAGGGGGTTCGGGAACAGCCCACAGTCCAGGCCCTCAACTTGCACTAGCAGAATGTGGAACGCACAGCGCCCAGCCCCAGCTCAGGCCCTGCGGCCCCTGCGTCTGCTCCCAGGCAGCCCTGCACAGAGGCCACCATGGCCTGGAGCCCGGACGGCTCGGCTCGCTGCCACCTCCCCTCTGCGGACGCAGGAGCATGTGGGGTTGTGCTTTCACACACCTGGTGTGTGTGGCGCTGTGCCCTCACTTGGGATGGGATCCCAGAGGGTGAAAAAGGCGCTATCGGGACCCACCCAGGCACACCAAGGTGGGCTTCAGCCAAGCCAGAGTCCTGTTGCCCAGGATGCCTTCCATGCCTTCCCGCCAGGCCCTTATACTAATCCTCCCAACCCTCCCCAGGCAGGGTTAGAATTCCCAGCCTCAGTCACTCAGGCCTCCCTCCTCAGCCTCTAACCTCTCCACGCTTGGGCACCACTCCGATGTGCCACGCCCTCAGCTCCAGAAGTTTCTGGGGCTGCTCAAGGAAGAGCCCAGGTGTCCCATGGACAGCATGGCTCTCACCTCCTGCTCCCTGCTGACCCGGGGGTGCCTTGAGGAACTGTGTAACAGGAGGGTGGGGAGCCTCAAAGTTGGCAACAGAGAGCCTCTCTGTCCTTTCCCTCTTCTCCCTGCACGCCTGGCTCGTTCTCCCGTCTACCCCAGTCCCAAGGGCTACACTGCTGGATGTTACACAGAGGTCCTGGGACAGGACCAGAGCTAGAAGGAGGCCAAGAGAGTGGGCAGCAGCAGAGTCCCTAGTCCTGGCCTCCACCAGTCACCACACGTGTGGTCTCTGGTGAGGTCCAGCTTTTGGTTTGTGGCTGAAATAGAAACATGATCCTTGACTGTCCAAGAACAGTTAGCCCCAGGACACATTAGACCTCCTATTTCTTGACCTCCAGACCCCTGCGCGTGTGCTCTCTCAGCGACCCGAGGAGCAGGCACAGTGGGCTGCCGTGGACTTCAGCTCTCACGCCCCAGGCCTTGCCCTTGTGGCGGTGAGAGAGCACAGACAGTGAGACCAAGGTGACCACCAACCAGGTGGGGTCTCCAGAGGAGCCTGGTGTGGCCTTGTCCCTGCCTGGGTCTGCCCAGGACATCGTCATGCAGACGTGGTGTCCGTGTGGAGAGCGCCCTCCCGGGGGTGACCCCAGCTGCCACGGAGAGGGCTCCAGAGCACACGAGGCTTCACAGCCGTTCATTCAGGGACAAATCTTCTACAAAAGAGGAACCAAAATACCTAATGTGACAAACGTCCCTGCTAGAAAGCAAGTGCCCTGGATTCCGTCACCAACACCAAACGCCCTGCACCAGGAGGCCCTGCAATCCTGTGGGGACGCGGGAGCAGTTCTGGGCGCCACATCACAGTGGTGCTCTGACACCTCCCCATGAGACCCCGAGACGTGGCCGCCCTCTCGTCACCAGCCACCGGGGCTGAAGCGCGGCACCCACGTCCCCAAGCTGGCCGCAGCCGCCTCTCCCTAGCCTCAGCAGCGCTTTATTGAAAAGGGACAAGGTTCCTTCAGGAGGCCAGAGGCACAGGCTCTGCTCTGAGACCAAGGCTCCAGCCCTACTGTCATCGACTGCCTGGCCTCAGACTCGCCACCCTCCCCACAAAGTGCATCTGGGACCAGCGACAGGCGGCAGGGGGGCTCCGGGATGCCTTTGGGCAGGTTAGAGCTGGTGTGGGAGGGGCTGTGGGGGTGACTTGGAGCCCGAGTGGCCACCAGTTCCAGGACTGGGGGTCTGCCTGGGACCGGTGGGCCATGCCCGGGGTCCTCTCTGGACCCAGGCTGGATGGAGTTGACCCTTGGGGCAGGTAGAGGCCGCCCTTGCTTCCTCAGCCCCGGGTAAGATAGCAGCACACTGCCAGCCGCCTTCTTTCACAGGAAGCCACGTGACCAGTGGCACTGGAGGCCAGTCCTGTCAGTCTTCCCACGTCTTTGCTGCCAGGTGTCGAAGCTGCACTCGTGCACTGGGTGGTTTCCAGCAGCTTGCTGACGTGCGGAGTCCTTTTAACTAGCTTGAAGCAAAGGGGAGATCGGTGTTGTTTGGAACGTGGATGACGTTGGAGGGATTCCGAGTATCAACCCGGCCTGGAGCCAGTGACTATCATGAAGGGCAGCGCTGGGACGGGCTGCCTCAGACAGGGGTCAGCCCTGGACGAGATCAGACACCCTCAGACACCCGAAGTGTTGTTGTTACGGAGATGCTTCTTTGTGTGTAACAACTACCTACAGGTTCTAGGAAGGAATAGTGGTGTCTTCACCCAGAGCTGTTCAAGTGAAGATCTGTCTGCAGAGCCAGCCTTGCCCCGGGGTGCAGGGGCTCACGGGACAGCGTTCCTTTCCACGAGACCCACTCGGCCCTGCTTGCTTCGCCTCGGGAGGAGCTCTGGCCAGCGCAGTCTGCTGCTCCGATAGCCAGCTGCCAGGTGGTGTGGCCATCAGTGGGCAGTACAGGAGGGCCCAGGAACTCATGCTGCCCAGGTCTGGTAAGACGGGAGTCTCTTGGTCTTCTCTCCGAGCCTTCGGCCGGCGGGAACCGTTTCTCCAGGTAGCTAACTCTCCTGGCCACCTTGCCCAGTGTGGACCACACACCACACGTGGAGCACGTCTTCTCTAATGGTGGCCAAGCCTGGTTTTCCCAGCCAGGAGCCCTGCACACTCTGAGGTGTGTGCCCTCGGTGGTGGGGTACTCAGGGCTTGCCTTGAGTCCCACGGAGCCCAGCTGACCCTGCAGGCTGCTGCTGCTGCCCTTCACCACAGCTCCCCTGTGGGTCCACGCACTGATGCTCTTCTCCAGCCCTCCTGACGGGCAGCTCTCCTGGACGGGCAGCTCTCCTGGGCAGCTCTCCTGGACGGGCAGCTCTCCTGGACGGGCAGCCCTCCTGGACGGGCAGCTCTCATGACGGGCAGCTCTCCTGACGGGCAGCTCTCCTGGACAGGCAGCTCTCCTGACGGGCAGCTCTCCTGACGGGCCTCTCCTGGACGGGCAGCTCTCCTGACGGGCAGCTCTCCTGACGGGCAGCTCTCCTGACAGGCAGCCCTCCTGGACGGGCAGCTCTCCTGATGGGCAGCCCTCCTGGACGGGCAGCCCTCCTGACGGGCAGCTCTCCTGGACGGGCAGATCTCCTGGACGGGCAGCCCTCCTGACGGGCAGCCCTCCTGGACGGGCAGCTCTCCTAGATGGGCAGCTCTCCTGACGGGCAGCTCTCCTGACGGGCAGCTCTCCTGACGGGCAGCTCTCCTGGACGGGCAGCCCTCCTGACGGGCAGCTCTCCTGGACGGGCAGCTCTCCTGGACGGGCAGCCCTCCTGACGGGCAGCTCTCCTGACGGGCAGCCCTCCTGGACAGGCAGCTCTCCTGACGGGCAGCCCTCCTGGACGGGCAGCTCTCCTAGATGGGCAGCTCTCCTGACGGGCAGCTCTCCTGACGGGCAGCCCTCCTGGACGGGCAGCCCTCCTGACGGGCAGCCCTCCTGGACGGGCAGCTCTCCTAGATGGGCAGCTCTCCTAGATGGGCAGCTCTCCTGACGGGCAGCTCTCCTGACGGGCAGCCCTCCTGGACGGGCAGCCCTCCTGACGGGCAGCCCTCCTGGACGGGCAGCTCTCCTAGATGGGCAGCTCTCCTGACGGGCAGCTCTCCTAGATGGGCAGCTCTCCTGACGGGCAGCTCTCCTGACAGGCAGCTCTCCTAGATGGGCAGCTCTCCTGACGGGCAGCTCTCCTAGATGGGCAGCTCTCCTGACGGGCAGCTCTCCTAGATGGGCAGCTCTCCTGACGGGCAGCTCTCCTGACGGGCAGCTCTCCTGACGGGCAGCTCTTCTGATGGGCAGCTCTCCTGACGGGCAGCTCTCCTGACAGGCAGCTCTCCTGACGGGAAGCCCTCCTGGATGGGCAGGTGCCTCCTCAGGGCCCAGGGGCTCCTCCTCACCTGCCGCCCCCCTCCCTCTTGTTTCCTAGTCTTCCTGGCCTTGGCCTCTGTCTTTCTATCACTGTGTAAGAAACTTTATTTGATGCAGACACTGTGAAAACTCCTCTTGATCTTCTGGTCACCTCCATCACAGGTGCAGGTGAACAAGTTAACTTTCATCACTTTATTAGTAAGTATTCAACGTGAATTTTGAGCCCTACTATGTGTGGGGCCCTGCTTTTGGCCCTTGGCTTTTATGCAGAGGAAACAAACAAGATTTGAAGGGTTGGTAAAAGAAGCCATTCTAAAAGTTTTCTTTAACTGGAAGGTTAAAGGTGGAAATAGAGAGATCTGCTGTCAGGCCCAGCATCAAGCCTGTGTACACTTGAACACGCCCTGACGTGTAGACACGTGTAAGGAGTCAGACACAGAGACGGCCCGTTGATGCGACCTTAGAGGACAGGCTCGGCCGCAGGAGCTCAGGCGCACTCTTCCTGCCCGGGCTGTGTCCTTCACGGGCACACACTGTCCGCCTCCGCTCTCCTGCATCGACGCAACACACTTCACACACACTGCAGAAGACGCACAAGGGAAGGTAGCCCAGCTGTCACTCCTGTCACCAATCTAAGACACGGTGAATACTGGAGTAGAAACTAGTCCTGCAAATGGGTTCTCAGACTCCAGACGTCAGGCTGAAGGAGCGAGGAATCAGCTGACCTGTCAGTCGCTACATGTCACCTGAACACACAGAACATTCTGGATCAGTAGATGAGAACTACACAAGCCCGTTGGGGTACTCCTTCCTAGAGCCTGCATCCACGCCCAGAAAGCCTCGGGAGCGGGGACCACTTTCCTCAGGAATGGTGGGAGGAGGGGCTGCTAGACTTCTATTTTTGCCAGACTTCAAGACAAACTTGACTGAGATGTCAAATTGCAATGACTGTGCCTGCCACTAAATATGCTGATATATGCACCTCCCGGTGCTGATGTCTGCTTACAGTGAACAATGAGCTCCTTCCGTCCCTAGAAAGATCGACAGCTCTGTGTGCTCAGAAGGCTGGGACTGAAGGGAAGTGGAAGCTGATCAAACACTGGGACTCTCAGAGAATGTAAATGGGCCTTTGTCTCCGCCAACACTTAGCTAGACCAAGATCACCAGATCACAGACGCGGCAGATGACTGGATGCATGGGCAAGTCCTTGAGAAGGGCAGCTGGCTGCCCAGGAAGGCCCTCCACCACAACACGCACCGCGTCCCTGCGGACGCACGGCGTGGTTCTCACTCTTTCTGTGAGTGTCCGCTTGCACTCACTGGCCATCGATGATTGGCATGGCGTGGTTCTCACTCTTTCTGTGAGTGTCCGCTTGCACTCACTGGCCATCGATGATTGGCCAAGGAGCAGGCAATCAGCATCCACCGTTAAGGCCAGCTTAAAGATGACAAAAGAGCCACAGAAAACATTGTCACCTTGGGGTAGAGATGGCAGAACCTCCTTATTCTCCACCTGATCACCACAGGGTGGAGGTCGCAGAGCCTCCTGATCCTCCACCTGATCACCACAGGGTGGAGGTCGCAGGGCCTCCTGATCCTCCACCTGATCACCACAGGGTGGAGGTCGGGGCCTCGCAGGGTGGAGGTCCTCCTGATCCTCCACCTGATCACCACAGGGTGGAGGTCGCAGGGCCTCCTGATCCTCCACCTGGTCACCACAGGGTGGAGGTCGCAGAGCCTCCTGATCCTCCACCTGATCACCACAGGGCCTCTTCCATGTTTCACAAGTATCATCTTATTTTCTCTTGGCCACAGCCTTGATCAGCAGGATTCTTCACACTGTGCTCAGTCTCTAGGTGGAAACACCATGTCAGATGCTGGGTGACTCGTTGAGAAGCAGATGCGGTGGACAGAGGGCGGCCACGGCCTCCTTGGTCTTCGGCACTGCTGGATGAGCCCCTCGCTCCACCGGGCACCTATACTTCTTTCTCACTGGGCCCAGGTCCTTTTTCCCTTCCCTCCCAGCACCCTGCCCATGGCCAGTGCAGACTGGGGCCAGCATGCCCCTACTAGCTGGTGCCTATTGACAAAGAGCAATGTCTTCAAACCTCAGAAATGGAATGCTGCTGTTGGGACAGCAGTGTCTGCTCTGAGCCAGCTGGGCCAGGTGGCCCAGCAGCACACTGCATTCCAGCTGGGACATGCAGTCAGCAGAGGGGGTTCCCTGTCAGGACAGGCCCTGATGGGCGCGGCTGAAGGGCACGTGCACTCTGCAGGACCACAGGCCACCTGCCCAGGTGAGGCCAAGAGGGTGCTCTCACCCCAACCAAGCAAATACAGCCACAAAGCAGACCCAGCTCATCTAAGGACAGCCACAGTGCGTGGCCATGTGACTAACAGGCACTGCCCATGAGAGTGCTCCTGCTGCTTTACCTCTCAGAGCGCAGCAGCCGAGAACCCCCTCAAGTGTGCCTCCCCAGTACCCGGGCCACAGAGGAAGACCCCACGTCCAGCCATTCCAAAGAGCCTGCTCACTCCCAGGGCCTGGCTGGGAGCAGGAATCAATGATTCTAGATTTTCTCATTAGAAGGGAACCTTGAAGATCCTTATTTCAGGACAAATATTCAAATCAGGATCATGGAGAAGTGTATTCAACAACAAACAGCAGCACCAAGAGAGGAGCTGGGGTGCTGTACCGTACCAAGACACTGGCAGGCTGAGCTAGATCCCAAACAGCCCAGTAAAGAGACAAGCAGCCAGGGCACTGCATGCCCAGGGCTGGCGGGGCCCTGCCAGGGAAGTTGGCACACTCCATCACACGCGTGTTCCCGAGGCAGGAAGTGACACGTGCAAGAGCCTGGGAGGCAGGCCTCCAGAGACCCCTGAGTGTGAGGCAGACAGGACCAGCTCTCAGAGGTCCCGAGGATGCCGCCCGGGGGGAAGCGGCACCCAGGGCTGAGCGGAGCTGAGTGGCAGGGTGTGTGTGGAGGGTGGGCGTGCAGGATGGTCCTGCACCCTCTTCCCTTCTATGTGATGATAAGTACTAGGACACTTTTCTTCCCTTTCCAGTCCTTTAGTTTTCCTCAGTTCACCGCAGTGATGAAGTTTCAGGAGGAGGTTGTCCTCTGTGTCTGTCACTGGGGATCCAAGAGCCCGAAGACAGCCCATCCATGCACAGAGGACGGCCATGGCTGTGTCTGGACAGATCTTCACGTGCAGGAATAGCCGCTGGGCTGGTGTGGAGCCCAGGCCATCTCCTGCCACCCCTGGCCTGCAGGACCCATCACCCCTAGATCATCTCAGCTGGCTCCAGCAGCTACCAAGACCTCAGGCATGGAGTCTGGAAGGAATGCTTGCTCGCTGAGAATGTGCAGCCCCCCCCCCCAACAGCCACTGGCCACCTCTGGACGCGTGGCTCATCTGAATGGAGACGGAGATTCAGAGAGAAACACAGTCTTGGACTTGAAGGTTCTATAGGGAATGCCTCAATATCAATCGTCCTATGCTGGTGATATATTGACACAGTATTTCTGCCATATTGAAATAAATAAAGCCAACCACGAAGATCTCTTGAGAAGTCTCTCCCGTGGCACATGGCACTTGGGCCTGCCTTGGGATGAGGTGCGGTCAGCCGTGGAGTGTCTCTGTCACTGCCCTGCATGGCCTGCAGGACACACTGCAACTGCTAAGAGCTGCCCAGTGAGCACAGAGGACCAGGGGCTCCAGGGACGTCTCGGGAGGGCAAGTCAGGACCCCACAGGCTCAGCACTGTGCCACCAAGCTGGCTTATGTCCTCCTACATTTAGTGGTGAAGATGTGTCTCTTGAACCAACTTTTGGTTTCAAATACACAAAATGAAATATAAAACCTAAGTGCTATCCTTAAATAAGTTTAACCCAGCTTGGTATACTATCTACATCACTAAAGAAAGAAAGCAGCGTCTAGTTCAAGTCATCTCACGAGGAGGCCGTCTCCATGGCTCCGAAGCGCGTGCTTCCGGGGGACCTTCTGCTCTAGGGTCACGTGGCAGGGAGGGAGGGGCTGTCGTGGCTGCCTACCCTGGGGGTGGCTCCTCTGGGGCTGGTGCTCCTCAGCATGCTTGACTTCCAAGACCTTCTCTTGCCTCGGGAGGCACGGGCCTGGGGCAGGAGAGGGCGGGTTCTGCCCCGACCCTGCTGGGGCCTGGGGGGGCAGCCTGCTCCCAGCGTGGGCCCTGCCCCCCAGCGTTCCCATGGGCTTCTGCACTGCCCTCACGTCAGCTGCCTGAGCCGGGGCGGGCGAGTCCTGGGGGTTGCGGGGTGGGGGCACAAGTCCTCTGCCATGGGGGAGGGCCTAGGGAGCCGGCGCAGGCTTCTCACGTGGGAGTGCAGGGCAGAGGCCCGCAGCGAGCCTGGGCCGTTGACGGGCATCTCAGAGGCAGTCGTCTCCCCAGCACATCCCAAGTGACAAGTGACGAAAGCAGGGGGTCACAGGTGAGGTGACAAAACACCCACTTCTACGTGTCCTGGCAGCTGGGGAGCACAGACTAGGATGTGCGGCCCTATTGTGAGGAGAAGCAGCTGTGCCCTGAGTCAGAATGGCTGGGAAATGCGGGACTGTGGGCCCCCAAGGCCACGCCTGGTGTCCCCCACAGCACTGAGGACAGCCTCCACTCTCCTCACTGCCTCCTCCACCTCCTCAGGAAACCTCGGCACCACCCCCACTCAGAACAGAACACAGCCCAGAAGTGCGGGGGCTGCCCGTCTCCTGGGGGACAGCTAGAAATGCAGGGGACCTAGGCTGCCTGTGGAAACTGGGGAGGGGCTCTGGAGAGGTGGAGGGTGCATATGGGGTGCACTTCTCCCTCGAGACCCACCAAGGAAGCCGAATGCAGGGTCCGGGGTCTCCGCACACCAGCATGTGCAGGAGATGGGGGTCCTGCAGCTGGAGCGGCAGTGCCAAGGCTACATGTGGCGCCTGGCCTGCGACGGGCAGGGACTTGGGTGGGCACCCGGCTCCGGAGGCAGTCCCGGGAAGACAAGGGCAGCCTGCTCTCAGGTGGCAGTGGAAGGACGGAGCAGTTGGAGAGCTATTTAGAGACAGAATTGGCAGGAAGTAGCCCCTGATTGGCTGCCAGATTAATTATCCCAAAGAATAGCTCGGGCCTTGTCACTCAGCCACACAAGCCCTCAGCCATCTCCCATTATCTAGAGAACAAAGTCACCATCTCATCACCAGGGATTGGCGAGCTGGGGCTGCGCCCCTCAACCCACCCTCCACATGCAGGCTGGCTCTCCCCACGGCCCTGCTGAGCCCCCTTCTAGAAAGTTCTCCGTCACCCAGGAAAGGCAGTGCACATGCTCTGGCCTCTCCATCCCGACCCTCTGCGTTCTCCAGTCCTTCCAGGCTTCAGAGCGCCCTCCTCCGCGTCAGCACCCGGCCTCCCAGCCGCGCTCTCCCCGCCCCTGAGGAAGCCCACACTCAGCACCTCACCATCCCCAGAGGGCACAGTCTGTCACAGGTGTGTCTCTGCTCCCTACTGGCACCTGAGATGTCCTAGCAGGGGTAGCTGTGACCGTTTCCTCTTGCCCGCAGCGTCCAGCAGAGCAGAGGAGGCTGAGGAAGCTGAGTTCCGTGAGCAGCATTCAGAGGGCCAAAGCCAAGTTCCCCTCAGACCACCAGCCAGCAAAGCAAGCAGGGGGGACGAAGACCTGCTGCCCATCTGGGGCACAGTGCACCTTCAGGCCCTCCGTGAGACCCTGACACTCGACCTCTTTGCCCCCTAATGCCTGAGGGCCTCAGCTCTGGGCTCTGGCCCGCTGGACCCCTGGTCTGCACATGCACACAGGTCTCGCTTCAGCACCGCACATGGCAAATGAGGAAGGTTTTGATGACCATGATGCCGAAAGAAAGCAGGAAAGGAGGTTGGTTCCCTCCAGAACAGTCACACGTGGGCTTGTGTCCAACCTGTGTGCACCGAGCTGGTGCATCTCGACAGGACGGGTGAGCCTGCACGCTGCCTCCTGCAGCCAGTGCTGTCCGGCCCCTGGACAAAGCCGGGCAGGGCTGGCGGGAGCTGGGATGCGCTCTCTGAGGCCCAGGAGCTGTGTGCCTGTGAGGTGAGGCAGCAGGTGAAGGGATCAGAGAGTCAGGACCCGTTCTCTGGCTGCGCAACTGCTGGGGTGCCCTCGGGTTGCAGGGGCCGTGTATGGGACCCCGGTGCGGTGCCAGCTTGGAGACGAGGCCAGCAATCCAGGCCTCTCTGAGTAGGACTGGCTTTCAGAGACAGGCGCGGGGAGCGCGTGGAGAGGCACAGGGACCTGCGTCTCCACACAGGCCAGGCCAGCCGGAAACCTGCCTCCTGCGCTGAGTGAGCTCGGGCTCTGCTGTGAGGGTCAGGCATCAGACGCGCCTCGCCAAAGAAGCGTGGATCTCGGTCCTGTGTCCACTCAACCCAGCCCGCTCAGCAAGAACGTTCCGGAACGCCCGCAGGGCCACGTGCAGAGCCTGCAGTGCGTGCCGGGGTGCATGCCGCTGGCTCTCCAGGGGGCTCGGCCGCGTGCGGGGGTCGCGTGCTGCAGGGCCCGACCGCGCGGCAGTGCTCCAGTGGGAGCGCCGCTGGACTTGTGGGACACAGTGAGGGACAGCCAGCCACGTGGCCATGGGAGAGGGGCTGAGGAAAGAGGAAGCGACGAGAAACGGGTGCAGAGTCACGGGGACGTCACAGGCCGGGTCCTCCCCACTCCAGCGCTGCTGCCGCTTCTGACCCTGTCCTCCACCAAGGACCAGAATCAGACTCTCGTCCCGACCAGCTCTCCCGGCCCTCCCCTTCCCGTCGCCTCCTTCGCCTTCACATCCTGTTCACACACGGAGCACTTTGAGGCCAGCTGGGGACTGTCACTCCCAACACCCCTGTCAATGCTCCCACTTGATGAGCCGTGTCCCCGCCTGTCCTCTCACGCTGAGCCTGTGGAGATGGAGACACGGTGTGGCTGGGCTTGCCAAGGACGAGGGCACACCCATCCGTCAGGGACACTTCATCTCACCCCAAGAGCACAGGAGAGGGACACTGAGAAATGGGAGCCAAGGCGGCTCCCATCCCCAGCAGGCAGAGGAAGGCAGGGAGACCGGAAGAGCAGCAGGCCGCATCACCATCAGCGTGGCCCTGGCTACAGGGTGGGTCACCTGGTAGGTGAGTGGCTGCTGGGCAGAGACTGAAGGCAGAGGACATCCAACTGTGGCCAGCCTGGCCCCGGAGAGAAGGAAAGGCGGGACTCCAACGGAGCTAGAGCTGAGGAGAGCACCTGCCACCCTCTGGGAACACACTCGCGTGTGTCACTGTCCCTCCGTGTGGGTGTGGGTGGCAAAGGGGCTGGGGTTCTCAGCGTCCTCCGCATAGTAATGGTGTTTCTGGAATACACACCTTATACAGGCGAGTCGCCTGCTTTCTGCCTATCTCACTTGATCAAAATCAAACCTGAAGGTGTCAACGGGCAGCAGGGACCCCGGGGCTCGTAGCTGTGCCCTCCTTGGGGCCAGCTCTCAGCCACCCTGGGAGCACATGGGTAGCACCATCTGGGGTGCGGTCAGGAGTGGGTCGAGGTTCAGGGGATGCAACGCCTAGAGAGGTCAGGAAAACTGAGGCAGGTGACACGGGGCCTTCGGAGCACTTCAGTGAGCCCCGTTCAGAGTTGCAGGTCAGCCCCAAACAAGGGTTCTTGGAAGTTTTGAGCTGTGCGGGACTGAGAAAAGAAGGGCACGCTCCTTGTAGGGTCCACATAGGAGAGGACCCTCCTTGGCACCTCCTGGGCGCTGTGGGTGGGAGGAGGCTGTGTGTGCCAGCAGGGCAGGGGCGCGTGTGCTGCACACCACGGCTGTGGTCCTGCCCTGAGGACCTAGCACATCTCACTCCTGGAGGTGCGGTTGTGAAAGTCACACCTAAGCGTGGCCTCACCATGCGGCAGTGAGCTGCTGCGGACCTGAAAGCCATCTTGAAGCCTGGATGGAGCAGCTTGCTTGTCTTCCTACAAAGTTTGTCTGCGTTGCTGGAGCCCGGCTGTCCTCTGCCATGGAGCCTACTACAGACGCCTGTCCCAGTGAGGTGCCTCTCGGGGAAAGGAAGGGCCCTCCTGTGTCACAGAGCTTCCCAGAGCAGAGGGCACTGAGGATCTGCCTGTTTTCTTAAACAGCTCAGCTGACTGGCGGGAGTCCTGAGGAACCATCCCATGGACACCACCAGATTGAAGACGTCCTTACCCTTCTCGCTGAGCTGTCCAGGGGGGGCCAATAGGCCCTCAGTGTGTGTTCACCAGAAGTGACATGGAGTTGGGACTCTGGCGCACAGTGATGGGCACGTGCACAGCTGGTGTCGTGACCACACTGAGGGCCAAGCATAGCCCTGGGGTCTGTGAGGCCTGCACCCACCGAAAGGAGGCGGCAGCATCCCCATCCCCGGCCCGTGAGGGCTGCTGGCCGTGCCGCCGGGGGCCTCTGGCAGCCTCTCTCCTGGCCTCTCAGGTGGTGTGCAACGGCTGAGGACCGCGTGGCAGAGGGTGAGCGCCGGACACGCACGGAACTGGACCTCCAGCCCTCCAAGAGCCTGTGGCTAGACGGCCCCTTCACAGCGCGCCCCTCAGTCAGCACAGGAACTGACAAAGGCCATATCTTCACGCTCACTGTGCCTGCCACCACCTCATGACCAGGGAAGGCCTTCTCCTGGAGCGTCAAAGGAGAAAGATGCCCGCGGTTTCACCCTTTCCTTCCGCCCCCTCACACATCGCGGGTCAGGTCCCCTCCCCACGCATCACGGGTCAGGTCCCCTCCCCACGCATCACGGGTCAGGTCCCCTCCCCACGCATCACGGGTCAGGTCCCCTTCCCCTATCTTCCCAGCTCCTCCACACAAGAAGGCCCCAGCCCACAGATAAGACAGAGTCCGCCTCAGCACTTTCAGCTTTTGAAACAGTGGATTTTTTCATTAAATTACATATGAATTTTTAAAAATCTCCCATTTTGAAAATTGGCACATCACAATTGTGTGTGTTTTGGGGTGCCGTGTCTAGACACCCCGTGGGGTGTTCAGTCAGGTGGCACATCTGCCCCCTTCTGGGAAATCACCTGATGCCTCCTTAGGGATTCTGAAAGGTGCAACATGCAGTCTCCAGGCGCCCCGCTGTGTGGCAGGCCAGGCCTGCTTCCTCCTCCCTCCTTCCTGTTTCCTCCTCCCTCCTCCTCTCCTTCCCTCCTTCTCCCCTTCCCTCCTCCCCTCCCCTCCTCCCTCCTTCCCCTTTCTTCTCCCTCCTCACTCCTCACTCCATTTCTTTCCTCCTCCCTCCTCCCTCCTCCCTCCTCCTCCCCTTCCCTCCTCCCCTTCCCTCCTCCCTCTTCCCCTTTCTTCTCCCTCCTCCCTCCTCACTCCATTCTCCTTCCTCCTCCCTTCTCCCTCCTTCCTCCTCATTCCATCCTCCTTCCTCCATCCTCCTTCTCCTAGTAACCTTCCTCTATCCTTCTCCCTCCTCCCTCCTCCCTCCTTCCTCCTCCCTCCATCCTTCCTCCTCCCTCCTCCTTCTTCCAGCCTCCTTCCTCCTCCCTCTGTCCTTCTCCTCCTTTCCTCCTCTCCCCTCTCCTTCCTCCTCTCCCCTCTCCTTCCTCCTTCCTCCTCCCTCCATCCTCCTTCTTCCAGCCTCCTTCCTCTATCCTCCT
Source organism: Tamias sibiricus (assembly GCA_025594165.1). Taxonomy (NCBI): domain Eukaryota; kingdom Metazoa; phylum Chordata; class Mammalia; order Rodentia; family Sciuridae; genus Tamias; species Tamias sibiricus. The sequence continues at coordinate 98,805,806 of CM046670.1, read as the reverse complement.
CCCCCTTTCCTCCTCCCTCCTCCCTCCTTCCTGAGCTTCAGGAGTGAGGAGAGGCCTGTCCAGCTATGCCATGGCTTTCTTCTCTCTCTGCATCCCGCCTGCCCCACTGTGCCTTGGCTCCCTCCTGCACTGGGATGTTGTGGACGATGCCCAGGCCTGCTCTGGCTGCTGTGGTGGAGCTGACTGTTGATGTGTACCCACAGAACTTGCTGTCACTTGGTGCCTCCTCTAGGCCATGGGAATTAGGACATGGATCGTGAAACAGTTTAGCTGCTAGAAATGGGTTCTTCCTTAACCTCTGCACACCCTCAAAGCTGCTTCTTGAGAAGGAAGGGTTGTCGTGAAGACAGAGGGCTGGGCTTTAGGTTCCAGGGCCAGCTGTGTGAGGTGCACGCCCTGTTTGCCCACAGGCCAGGTGAGAAGGCCCACAGGCCTGCGACCCCAGGGCAGAGGCCGTGGAGCCACAGGGCAAGCGCACACCTTTGCAGACCCCACCCTGAGTTGCTATAAAGAACACCGCGTGCCTGAAGAAAAATAACAGCATAGCCACAAAACAGACCAAGTCAAGAGAGGAAGAACTTGAGAGAGAGCTGATTCTCAGACACACATCGGAGTTCCCAGACGACGAGGTACTGGGGCAGACGACGCTCAGGTGGGTTCAAGGGTCTCAGTTGTGGAGTAGACCCTAGCCCAGCTGCAGCCGCTGCTCCCAGCCCCCAGCTCACTGGCATGGGGTTGGCTCCCTGCATGCCTCTGCTGAGGGTGTCAAGCCCAAAGTCACACAGCAGTGCTGCCGAGCGCTCCCTGCGTGAGACGCCCCATCAGCTGTACTCGCTGGACCCGGAAGGCTCTGAGCAATGGTGCTGTCTAGCCCTCCCTCCTCCAGCAAGGGCACAGGAGGCGGAGCCCGCAGCACTTGCTCTGCCACCCCCATCACGTGGGGAGCCAGACTGGGAGGAAGCTGCTTCCCACCCAGACCCTTCACAGGGCTCTGCGTCATCACCTAGGTTGACTACGGATGGAAGTCTCACTTGGAAAATAAGAGGCACAGAAAAAATAAAGCTGAAAAGATGAGTAAGTGTTTAATACGTGGAGAGAATGTCCTCTAGAAGCTCGTGGAAGGCAAAGTCTCTGTGCCCTGCGTGGCGTTAGGATCTTGAAGAATCCCTCAGATGTGCAGCAGCCAGGCCAGCAGGCTGGCAGGACGGCCAGGCCGCGTGGGGAGCTGGAGGCCGACGCCCTCAGCCAGGGCAGGCTTCACTGGCTAGATCTTGGATCATCCCCTAACTCTGCCCTCACTTGAGCAGAACCCAGGGTGGGAGCCCAGACGGCAGGCCGTGGTGACACGTGGCCCAGCTGAGTCTGCTCAAGGGGTGGGGACAGGATGTGGCAGGTAAGGCCAGGAGTGCGCAGACCTGTTGACCTTTCTGTTGGCTTGTTTTAATAGAGGCCATTTTCCTAGGGCTTACTGCCCAATCAGCGGCCCTCACATGTCAACGATGCCTTTAAAGATAAGAAATGACTTAATCTCTACTCGATGGATTCTGAGAATGCAAAGCAGGAAACGGGAGGCCGATGGCTGTGCCACTCCCCGCACGTGCTGGGCACCCAGCCCTCGGATGCTGACGCTCGTAATTTGAAACACTTATCACAGGCCGAGTAGATTTTCTAGCATTTAAAATTTACTGTATAGGTTAAAGAGTGACCTGTTGTCTCAAATTGGATTGTCTCCCACTCTCTCCAACCCTTGATCAGATCCTGTTCTGATCATTAACTCTGAAGCTAGAGGAACAGGTGGCCAGCCCGTTTGTAAACAGGTGTGTCACCATGCCCCTGGAGGACCAATGCGACACTTCTTGGCTTGCACTACGGTGTGGGTCTCTGGGGGAGAAGGATTGTTTTTGAGCTAACAAAATCCCAGTACCAGCATATTAGCTAAAAAACATTTGGGCAGGAAAACGACCTCCTTTCTTCTCAGTACTATGAAAAGAATTGCAAGAGATATTGGAAGATTCAGAATGCAAATTCAGTGGAAATTTTCATGCATTTAATTCAGAACCAAATGTGCAATGCTAGACAAAGGATAAGCAATAAATTAGATAAAATTTATCTGAGCAAATTATTAAGATTTTTTTCTGTTTTATTTAAGTAGTTAACATCCACCAATATTTCTCTGACTTTATATATTATTAGAATTCCATTTTTAAGCAAAGACATGAGGCTCTTGATGCCTGAGCTACTTAAACTTCCAGACTCCAAGAGAATATAAAATGCAAATTCCAACTTAACTTGTCTTTTACGTGATTTAGGGGCAAAATTCTTAATTCTGAATAGGCAGGTAGGTTCCGCCAGGTCCGACTCAGTGGACACGTGGCAGGTTCTCTCTGGCAGGGTCTAAAGGGCATGAGTAGCTGCTAAGTTGAATCTTCCTTCTCCTCCCCCTTGCAGGAGCCTGGGCAGCCAATGGCAGGCGGGCCACTCAGTCTGCTGCCCTCAGCCCTCTGCTGGGTGGAGGTGGGAGCCTGCCAGGCCGAGGGTGTGGCAGGGTGAGTACACACGGCCGGGGTCTTCCAGAAGACTGCCCTCAGTGGGCAACCCAGGGCTTACCCCTGCTGTAGCCCAAACGTTCTGTTGTTGATCTCTGTTGCCAACAGCTTTGAAGTGTTGAGATCACAAAGCAGACACCTGACATTCACCAACATTCCCTCCTCAAAATAGCACCCTGTTTGCTGCCTCCCTCATCCTCAGGTGAGAGAAAGTGCGCTTCAGTCCTGACTGTGCTCAGCAGAGGAACAGCTAATGTACACCTGGAGACCACGGTGAAGGAGGACTACTCCTCCATGACCCTCACCAAGCCAGAATGTTTAGCTCTGGTCTAAACGTAAAAACCCCAATCTTGTATTTAATTAATTGAGGAATACGGTGATACAATGCTATGCAACCGAATGCTATCACCTGTATTCCTGAAATATTAATCATCCAAGAACGGGAAATCAAGACTTGGCATACCCTTCTGAAGTCAGGAAAGTGACCTAATTTATTGCAAAGTATATTCAAGGGAAAGTGACTCTGGAGGTGTTTGTGACTACCTTCATCAGAGTCATGGGTTCGTTGACGCTCACAGGCATGCGTGCGCACGGGCAAGAACCTGCCCCACTCAGCTCTGCTCTCCGGGCTGGGCTGTGCACACAGCAGAGCTCCACCTGAGCCTGTGTGTGGATCATCTACTTGGTGGACGGTGGGGAGAGGAACCCCCTTCCAGCCTCCACCCTTTGTCTTCAGCATCAACCTTGACAGGTTTTCCTAGGAGAAGATACTGAGAACCCCTGAGCTGTCTGCCTCTGCTGCTGACTCCAGCTGGCCTAGCACTGAACTCTTCTAAAATGCAGAATCTAATTAACAAATTTGCAGGGAGGTTCGAGGGAAGCAGAACAAAAGAGGAACTTGCTGCCCAGCAGCCAGTCCGTCCCACTGGGTGGAGGATGTTTTCCCTGCATGGATCCCTGAGCAGCCTCCCTCGGGGTCCTGTGAAAGCCCCAGAGCCTCTCCACCCCCAGACCCAGGGGCCCTGGTGTCTCTGGTCAGTCACTGGTGGCTGTCAGTCTCTGCCTCCTTGGGTACACCTGCTGTTGGGAAGAGCTCCCACACTGAGAGGGAGGGCGGGGTTAAACCCCAGCATGGCACTGTTCACACCACATTAGCCTTAGGAACACCACAATTAGGCACAAGATTTTATTCCTGTGATAATATATTGGAAGCCCTGAAAAAATCCAGCAAGAAAGGGATTTCCCTCAGGGGGATAGAAAAGAAGGCAAAACAAAACCAATTCCTCCAGAGGATAAACAGCCTGCACTGTTACTGTCACCATCAACACTGGCTTGACCTGCAGACCTGAGGTCACAACGAGGTGCCACACCAGAAAATGCAAACAGTCTGTTGCCCCCCAAAAACCAGAGCCCAGAACCCCTGTAGGTGATCCACCTAGCTGCTCCACCTCCAAGATATCTGCAAAGGGCACGTGACGGGGTCACCAAGGAGCCAGCAGGACTGTCTGCAGAGAAGGCGTGTGTGAGGAGGCCACATGCCTGAGCACTCACAGCGGGACGATCCCCTCAGCCCCCGGCCAGCCCCTCTTCCTGGCCACTGGCGATGAGCAGCGCCTTCTCCGGCCCAGACAACAAACAGCTGGATGGATGCCAGAGGACCGTGCATCCGTGGTCGACCGTGCCCTTTTTAATCAACTTCCTAATTAAAAAATGCCATGCTGGCACTGGGTACGAAGGGAGCAGGCCTGGAATATTCCACAGAATAGCACCCTCTACTCCTGGGCTGCTGCAAATCCGTGCTCTTACAGATGTTTATGGGTTTTCCTGTGCAGAGATAGAATCAATTTGCTTGCGCCTGGCCCTCAAGACGTATTAAATTTATCCTGAAGGAAACTGGCTTCTGAAAAGCTCTTGCCCAGATGCATTAGGCAGGTGGGAGTTCCAGTGAACCAAAGGGCCCACTGGCAGATGCAGCATTGATTCTGAAGGTTCACAATCTAGCAGACAGCTCCAGCGCAGACTCGATTTGATGGCTCTCTATGGGGTGCCCTGCAGACTCGATTATCTCCACCACCAGTCTGGCTAGCATTGTTTTGTGGCGACAGTGCTCTCTGCCTTCAGCCTCTGTGCAGAAGGCACAGCCAGTGGAGTGCCTGCACCCAGGAGGGAGATGGGGCCAGACGGGAAGCCCGCCTCTGGGAGATAGCCACTGCTTCCGGCCCCTGGAATGGAGGGGCAATGCCGGCTCTTGAAGAAGCTTTCTGTGGAGTGCCATTAAAATGCACTATGGATGCAGGCTGAGATAATGGCATGAAGGTACCACTCAAAACAGCACTGGAACTAGAAATCCTGTAATGAAAACCTTCGTCAGTGTGCCAAGAAAGCCCCCCCCCATGAATTATTAATCCCAGCAGTCTGATTCAGAGTCCTAAGCCTGACATTCCACACCTGAAAATTTCTCAAGCAAATGTTCAACGTCCCCGAGGCGATTTTCTTTAAAGCCATTTGAGTGTGCTATGCAAGCAGTGAGACTTCAGAAAAGAGCAGCCAGTGTGTAACACTGGGTCACGAAGTTCTCCAACTACATGAAAGAGCGCACACATATGTCCACAGCACACGCACCAACACGATGGCTTGAATGTCGGAGCCGGCACACAACACCTCACACCAGCATCCTGCACACACACATGCACCCACAAAACCACCGAGGGGATTAACTGTGTGCTTCCAAGGGTGCAAAAATACATCCGAGCACAAAATGTTAAAGGGAAATAAGGCCAAGTCACATTTTGAAAAAAGAAATGTTTGCATGTTTCCCATTTACAGTCAGCGGAACCCCACCAAGACAACAGCACCGGGCATGCGCAGCCCAGAGCAGCCCCCACCGGGACAGCACGCCCCCACACAGACCCACGGGCAGCAGCAAGGTCAGAACACCTGATATTTGGACAAATATTTGAAATCTCAAGGATGAATTAGACAATTTTGCTATGGAAGGCTGTGTTTCCTTCCAAAGTTGATATTCAACCTAAAAGTGAAACTAAAAGCAGAAGGATTCCCTTAGAAATCACACCTTCAGACTGGTACCCACCAGCACACTCCTAGCCCGGGACCCTCCATTGTCTCTCAGGGCAAGCCCCCACTCCCCACTGAGCTCCACTGAGCTTGGCCACCAGCTGAGAGCGCGTGGCAGAAAGTCACTCTGCCAACCGGAAACCCACAACGTGATGTTGGGCCCCAAAACCAGCCAAGGAAAGCTGGGCTTCTCCGGGGAGAGGCAGCTGGCACAGGGAGCCTCAGAGGAGTGGCACTGGGGACGCCCACTTTTGGGTGGGCAAGTGGGGTTGAAGACCAGAGGCGAGGACACTGCCCTGAGAAAGTTGCAGCCATCGTAACACGAAGAGCCAGTGTCTGACTCAGATAAGGCTCGGCTCAACTCCGAAATGAAAGGTAGCAAGGGAATAAGCCTTGCTTTTCTCTAGGTAAGACTTCATGGATCCAAGAACAATTTGGTATTTGTTACCTTGGGTTAAATAATATCATTAAAACTCAGTGCTCTTTCCTTATTCTAGTCCATCAGATAATTTAAAATAAAATAGAAAGCAAAACATTTGTGTGCATACATATGCTTTAATATAAAAATAGAGAATCCACCTATTATGCAAAAAATACTGTTCAATGTAAATATTCAGAAACTTGCAATACAACCAGGAAAATGATCAAAGCCAAGTTCACAGCTTCCCTTGATGGGTTAATATTTTTCCCAATATCTGGGATTGAGGCTTAGGTTCATTGAAGGCATTTTTTCCTATTTGGAAAGGCACAGGATTTTAAACAGAAGAAATTGCACCCCCTCAAAAAAAAGTTGTATTTTTCTGTCAAATATTCACTGTCATTGTCAAAAGCCAACAGATGCAGAGCAACACTTTTTAGAAAGAACTTAGAAATAAAAGCCAAATGAAAGCATTAAGTGATCTAAAACATTGAAAAATACAGTTAAAGGATGATAATTTCTACTCGAGTTCCACCTTAAACGCAGACGATATAATTAGGTCAGTTAAATGAAAACCTTGCCTTTTAAGGAGAACGGGATTGCTAAGGCAGGGAGAACTATTTACCAGCGAATCCCCCGATGGAAGTAGGTTTAACTGAATACCAAAGCACCCCCATTGCAGCACCACAGCCCAGAATTATGTAAGAAACCGGAGCCACTGGTGACAATAGGGTGCCAGTCCACAGCTTTCCTCCCTCTTCTCAACTCAGGACACTGATCTGCAAAAAGGATCTCCATTTTTCTGAAAATAACTGAGAACACCAAAGGCTGAGCTCATTTTTATATTTGCTTTCTGTAGATTTTCCCAATCAATAGAAACTTCAGCTCAATTTTCACAATCGCCAGTAAGTTACTGTTTAGATGAGCTAAAACCTTCCAGCTAGGAAAAATATACACTAGTCAAAACTAATTAGTCTGTGCTTTCATTGAAACGTTTGCTAATTTTGCTGATCTCGATACACTGTTCCAGAAAATATTAATTAATCACGTTGAATAATGGCTGCTGCAAATTTCTGAAAACAATAATCTCTAAACAGTTAATTCTCACTTCAGACTTATGCACAGGAAGATGGATGGAGCGGCCACCCCACGCCACCAGCAGATGACTGTCCTTTTGTTACTGACCGTGAGGAGTTGAACTTTGCTCCACTTTGGGAAGCAGTGCCGTGCTCGGGCACCGCAGGAGGAGAGGACATATTTACCTGCAGGGGATATCAAAGAGAAGCCCGAGGAGCTGCACGGCAAAGTGGTCCGCACGGATCATCTGCGCCCACATCCCACTGGGCACCTTCGCTGAGCCACCTTCTCGTCAGTCGTGTCCCCAGGGCAGCCACCCCTGCCTTCCGTCTCAGGGACTCGCCCAGGAAGAGCTCCAACCTGCTCCAGGACTACAAACTCTCCTAATGCTTTTGAACGCCCACCATTTGTTCTCCATTCATCCAATCAACTTCCCAGTGCACAGCTTCTCTCCATCGGCGCGCAGACACAGGGCCACTGCTCATCTGTATGCTAATTATTTTGCCACATGGACAAAAGTAATAATGCTTTCAGACAGGAAACTAACAGGCCTGAAGTCGGAGATGGAAATTAATAAGTTGACACCACTAAACGACGGGGAGACGGGCATGCGTGCGGCGCTCTGCCTGGGGACCAGGGCAGCCTCCATTAGAAGGCGGCAGCCAGGCGGCCCCGGCTGCCAGTCCTGCCCGGGCTGTGTGCATCAAGCCCTGGTTCCCTGGGAGACCACATCTCTGCCGCAGAACAAGAGGAGCACAGAGCTCACTTACCCTGTCTCTGTCTCAGGCTGCATCCTTCCAGCCACACAGACACATCCACTCCTAAATCCTAACCCAGGAGGAACCTCATCACTCATCTAGGTGATTTGCAAGCCATGGCTGTGGATTAAGCCAGTCATTTCTAACCTTCCTGTTTATGAAGCTAGCAACACAGTCAGACAAGATTGGGATGTATGCTGTATGCTTCCTACATTGTACCCACAGGCCCCTAAATCTCTAGAGCAGAATGTGTATCATGTGCTCTGCTGTATTTAATGTAATAGAAGAGAACTGTAAACACCAAAGCCAGGCTGCTACCAGCTACCGGCTAGGTAATACATCTAAAAATATCTCCCCTATCACGGATGCTATGGTAGATCCTAGCTGTGGCCAAAGAAACCTCACAGAAGTCAGCTGAACCTGGGGTGTTTCTGAGCGGTGCTGCATCAAAACAAAACAAAAAGTGGGTCCAAGACCCCCCACCACTTCTTAGGCTGGGAGGAAGGGACTCAAGGGTTAACTCTAAGTGATTCTCAATATCTTTCTGGTTGCCAGCCTCATGATATTATTCCATTTCGGCATGAGCTCTTTTTTTTTCCTTTAATCATTTTCTTTTAAAACAGGAGACAGAACTCTTTCTCTAAGAAAGTTACCATGTTGTCAACCTTTTAGTATTGCTTAAAGGAAAAACACAAGAAAAAGTTTACTCTAAAAGGACAAGACCCAGGAAGATTTTAAAAATCCAAAAGAGAACATAGATCCATGACTTTCATTAGCATTTTTCCTTTTTTAAAGGAAACTGCTGATTTTATAAATGGCTTCTCGAGTTGAGAAATGATGTTTTGGTCTGGCAGCAGTTGCCACTGCCCTCAGCAAGCCTGTCCCAGCACCGTGGCTACAAGGCCACATGAAATGCTGAGGGCTACCTCAGCACCTCCCCCTCCCCAGCCGCCTCGCAGGCACAGACTCCCCTTCAACAACAACTCGGGAAGCATGCAGGCCGGCGGCCACAGGGGTGTCTGAGTAAGGTCCATTGTTGGCCGATTGTCTCCCAAACCATGCGGTCTGAGGAGTCCCACTGTGTGAGAGACAGAGCTGGGGGTGGCGGCGGGCGCAGCAGCAATGGGTGCTCAAGCACTTAAGAGAATGCCTGAAATCATCTGGAGAGCGGGGACGCGACCGCCCGGCCCGGGCTTGCAGGCCACCCTTAACAGAAGGAAAGAGGTACCTTTCTGCAGAGGAGGGGTGGCCGCCAGGCGGGCTCCTGCTCCTGCTCCTGCTCCTGCCTGCCGCTCAGCAGCTCCGGCGCCGCTGCCTGGAGCCCGCCACACGTGTCGGGCTCAGTAGCCTCTGTTCCCCCTCCATTCACCCCACCCGCCAGGGCTCCCTCCTCAGCGCCCTCCACACCAGCGCCACGCGGGAACTAGCCACTGCAGGCTTGCAGGGAGCGCGGTGCGACGGGGGCTCCGTGGGGAGCCTGACATGGAAGTCCTGAGTTACGAGAACACCCTCCTTCCTCTCAATGGTGATTCCTCTGAAGAGAGTCCGCCCGAGTGCAGCCAGGCTCACCGGTTGCTACAGGGGACAGCTCCCTTCCCAGGGAGCCTGCCAGAAACCGCGCAGTCTGGAAGCAGGGGAGCCTTTCAGGGAATACCCTGCACCTCCAGTTCCATCTTCCCGCACAATGCCCCCTGCTCTCCAGCAGAGCGTCCCTCCCCGCCCCCTCCCAACTTTTCTAATGATCCCCACACAGGGAGCGGGGATTTCTGTTACTTGCTCTCTCTCTCTCTCTCTCTCTCTCTCTCTTTTCTTTTTTCTTTTTTTGAGGGAGATATATTGTAGGAGAAATTTCCTGATGGACCAGCCCAATATGGCAGTGTTGATCAGTAATTTCTCACATAATAAATAAGCTTTTATGCATTCTTTAGTTTTATGACACTTGGCTTACATTTTCTCTGCCATCTCTGACTACTTCTGCATGTACCCTGGGGACTCATTACGATGTCAATGCTAAAAACAGTCTCATTGTGGAAACATGCATAGAACAGTCGGTGTGTATGCTTGAACAATGCAGGTGTGAAGGGAGAGAGGCAAAGAGAGAAACGGGGACAGAGTGAACAGAGAGGACAGAAGACAGCCAGGGGGAGGTGAAGAGAGGACACAAAGCTACCGCAACTGAGCCTTTGCAGGCTGCAGCCCAGCCTGAGGGGCACACACTGGGCTGATGCCTCACAGATGTCTGGTATCAGGAAAATCGTACAACAAATCACCGACAAGTGAAGTACTTGAACTCCTTACAAAGTCCCGGTCATTAATAGATGGTATTTTTGACATGTGGGATATGCCGGTTCACAATGTCTCGCTTGGATACCAGCCACACATGGTATGTGGGTAAGGCTCCCTCACAAAACCCGAAACACACAGAGCATTCCATTCTTCAACTTGGTGGCACCTTTTGTCTTTAGTTTGGAAGAAATGTGTATCACAAGCAGGCGCAGTATCATAGCACTATGGAATTGGGTAGGGAGAAACTTTGTTTGGCAAAACACATATTAGTCATTTTCAGTTTTTGTTCTATTTTAGCCTCTGTTACTCCCTATTAAGGAATGCGACCCGATTTTTAGAAGAAAAAGAAACAGTCATGGGAAGGGCCCTTCAGGGCCTGATGGTGCCCTTGCCACCGCAGCATGCTGGGCCATGGTGTGACTCCAAGAGCACAGCACACCTGGCGCCCTTGGCATCTGCCATCCACTGGGGCTCTGGGCAGGGCTCTGGGGAGACTGTCCACCAAAGTGGACTCCCTGGCCCAGCAAGATGCATTGGGAAAGCTGGTTACTGATGAGGAGTCATGGCTCTGGACGAAGGGGGCTCCCCGCTGAGCCCACTCCAACTGCAGGAGCACCGGGGCTTCCCTCCTACCCCTGGAGGACGCTTTCATGTCAGACACCTAAACAGAGGCACAGCTTCAGATTGCCACAAGTCAAGATGCCACCAATAAAATGCACGACAAGTTAACAAAGTATTTCAGAGGCTATAATAAGTATTTTAAAAACAATGCTTCTCAAATTAGATAGGCTTACAGGAAGAGTTGGAATGTCTAGTTTATACATGTGACCTTAAAAAGATCACTTACTGAACAAAATTAATTTTTGTAGAAGAAATTGGCTTTTAAAATTGCACATGCAAAGGCAGATGAACAAATAATTAGACTATTAATTCAATATTTTGAATTTTAAGTATGATTTTAACAAATGGAAAAATTTTGAAAAGCATTGAGGTTGCAAAATAGCTTATCTTCTTACCCTAATCCCTGAAAGTTTACAGAAAACAGAGGGAAATGATCAGACAGTGAAATAATTAGTTCATATGAATAAACAGAAGAGTAAAATTTTTAAAAACAGTAAAAAAAATTCAAGAGTGAAAAACAAATAATTAGGTGAAAAACATACCAAAAACAATGAAAGCTGCCCATTTAAGGAAACTGGTTCTCTGAAAGTGCCCACACATTCTAGAAACCACGTTTTCACAGAATTTCTGCATGTCACTCACATGTGGTCACAAATCACTGGACCCTAAACCGTGGTCCCAGCTTCTAACACAAATTTATGAAATTGGCATAACTGTGCAGCTGGGTGTGAGCTTCACTGCAGAGAAGTTGGGAGGGAAGTGTCACGCATACTTCCTGCCTCACCGTCACAGCAGAGGGCCCTGCTCATCTTTCAAAAGTGAAATCTCATTAATATCTGCAAATGTTTGGATCAACACTTTTATTTGGAAAGCAGTAGTATTTACAGTTTCCTAACCCACAATCATACATGCACAAGTAATCTTTCAGGCTCACATGCTTGATAATTTCAAAAGCAAAGTGAAATGTGTATGTAATGGCAGCTGGGAGGGCTTTACAGAATAACAATCTTCAAGTACAGGGATCTTTGCTGCCACCACCTTCAAAACATCTAATTGTGACCATAAAGACTGCTTCTACTTCTACCTCACCGGGCAGGATCATTAAGGTGATGAAAGTGAGCCATTTCCACATCACCAGGAAGCCTGTGGGGAGCCCTGGCGGCTGAAGGACTGCTATCAGTGCGGACAGCTCCCGGTGCTGAAAGGGAGGCAGAGGGCCGCTCACAATGGCTGGCTCTGCCAGCCTCTGAGAAATCACAGCAAAACTGAATGAGGTGGCGGTGCTGAGGCTGAATAGCAGCGGCTCAGAACAATGGCCACCAGCTCCAAATCCCACTATAATCACATTAATGAGATTAATCAGTGAATTAGCAGCAGTCAAATGTCAGGAAGGCGAGGAAGAATCCAACCAAGATTGGTAATTAACTTTTTTTTTTGTTGTTGTGTGTGGGGGGAGTCAACTGTGCTACCTCCTAGGCTTTTCAGAAGTTGACAGCTCTGCTCACAATCTCAGGACTCTGAGCACAGACCAAAAGGCAAAGACCACCCTTCACATTGCAACACAGACCAGGCACCACATCACCGCTGCTTAGGCCTCAGTCCTCAAAGAACTCATGGTACTTTAAAAATCCTCCATAAACTATACTGATTTTGTGGTTTTAAACTTTCTAGGCATGCAACTAACACAGAAAGTGAATTTCTTCTTCTCCAACTCAAGCTGAAACATAAAAAATATGGCTGATTAAGGAAAGGAAGGGTTACATAACAAGGGGTGCTGCTTCCAGGGTATCTGTGTGGTGTGGTGAGAGCTTCAGAAAGTGCAGCCAGAAAATGTGCTAGCACTGAACATGCCAGCAGTGCCCATTGTCTCAATGCAGAAGGTGGGACACTGAAGCACGACTTCAGGGAGACCTGGCAGCTCTGCGCTACACTTGAGGTGATTGGGTCACATGAGCTCCTTTAGGGCAAGAGGAAAAAAACCAAACTTCTTTCTGGTAGATGTCACTTAGCAGCATTTATAATGTACAAGCAACACTTTGGAGTGAAAGTTTCTGAGAGGTGCAAACTTCTAGAAATGCAATAATATTGTTTACAGAAAGAAATATTATGCAAAACACTTTAATTGTTAAATAATAATATTTTTCTACATGTAAGACACACCTTTATCTATTGTTTGAAAAGCTACATGACTTTTATGAAGTTGAACAATTATACCCTGCTCTGTCTGGGAGGGTGGTATTTGGCTGCTTTTGTCTATGATGTTAATTTTATTCAGTGAAAAATATAAACACTCAAGCAAGAAAGCTCTTACATAAACTATTTCACCCAATTTAATAAATAACATACTAGTTTATGGTTTACATAATTTTCAGTAGTTTAAGGATGTGTCATGACTAAATTGCTATAGAATTTAAAATATGTGCTCTATATTTTCTATAGCTAACTCTCATATGAACATTTAAATATGTATTTTCATTCCTTAGTCCAATCTATCTCAAAGCAGCTGAACTTTTAGTTTATTTATTTAAGTGGCATTATAAGGCATTTTTGTTAAAGTGAAATGCTGTTTTGTTATTATGAACTTCAAACATTGAGGTTATTGTTAAAAATCTTTATTTGAGATTCTCAATTTCAAGAATATAAATCAACTTTCTTTTTATAATTAGACAAATACAGCAATACATCAAGGATGTCTAATAATTTAACAGCACTTGTACAAAATTGTCTGCTCATCTCTATGTAAAGTAATCCCATGAAGTCTGGGAAGTTTTTGCTTCGGGAGCCTCACACCAGCCAGTGTTATGCATGCAGCGAGGTTTTTGTTTTTGTTTTTGTTTTTGTTTTATAAACAGCATCATGGTTAAGGCATGCAACCTAACACCGTTTCGCTTTAGACTCCTGTGGACCACAGACCTCCGGCTCAGGAATCTTTAAGCTACCAGCCTCAGCACAAAAATAACTTTCACAGGAACAAACAATAGGACTGCAGCACGAGCCCATGCAGGACAGAACAGGAGTCTCCACCATGTCCCCAGAATCAACCTAACGAGCACCACGTACCTCACAACACGACCACACCACTCGCCTGCAAATGACAGCAAGTGCAGAGCACAGAGAGGAGGAAGCCCTGTCCCCCACACTCGGGAGGGCAAGGAGGAACACGCGTGCCCCCAGAGACGGGGAAGCTTGCTTTGTCTTCAGCGCACACTGATTTCATAACCCACAGTCCAGGAATAAAGAACGAAAGACACCCACCAACCACGGGTGAAAAGCAGCGGCTCCTCGCAGACCGCAGGAAAGGCTGCTCCCTCTGCTCAGTGTGCAGTGGCTCAGGGAAAAAAGATGTCGCCCAGGCAGGGACGACACATGCGGCAGGACGGCTGGAGGCCTGAGGGAGCCGCTTCACTTCCACGTCCCCGGCTCGCAGCCCCACTCGTCCTCTCCCATGCTTTCTCTACACTTTTTTTTTTTTTTTTCACTAGCTCCAAATCCCCGGCATATGACCTTCTGTTAAATAGATAAAAAAAAAAAATTGCTTATCAGTCATGCAAATGAGGCTGAATTCATTTTCCACAACAGATGGCCTCATAGATAATGATGATGGAAGAGAGAAAATTGAATGTCTCTCACAAGGTGGCCATGGCAACCAAGAGCAGAATAATATCAATAATAAGCTCACTGCATAATAAGGTTGTCAGTCCTACAAATCAAAGTCTCCAGCTAAATCAGGTACACCACCCCAGCTAGTCACCAGGTAAATCACACACACACACACACACACACACACACACAACGTGTGTGTGTGTGTGCATGTGTGCGTGCGTGTGTGTGTGTGTGAGTGTGTGTGTGTGTGTTTTACAGTGACCGTGAAGAAGACCAGAATTCCAACCACCCGGTGGAAGTGCGTATGTGGCAGGGGGAGGGGGGGTAGGTAGTTGGATAATGAAATGACAATGTGACTTTCTTTCTTTTCTCTTTCTTTCATTATGTTTTTCGCACTGGAGTGGGTTTCCTGAGGGATCTTCTAACTAGCCATATTGAAATTTGGAAGGGGCGTGGGGAAGGCTCCTCTCCTCCGCCGCCTCCCCCTCCTCTCTGATGTGGTGCACTGCATGGATGTGAGTGCAGCCCGCCCGAGGCTTCCACCTTGACTCCCAGGGGGACATCCTGCAAAATGAATCAGCAGCCGTCCTGAGCAGGCTGATTAAAATGAAAATGGCAAGGCACACGTCTGGGCGGAACTGGAGCTCAGCGTTGCTGCCTGTCTGGCAAGCATGCTCGATATAGCTCTTGCTAATAATGGCTTGCTGCCTTGCCTGTTTTTAAAAAGGTATCGCCCTTTTCCCCTAGCTGATGGCATGGTGCTGTACATGTGTGTGCCTGCGCGTGTGGCAGGGAAGGGGGACTACTCCATTCTTCTTTCCCAGGGCTCACATGCAGACTGCCTGACACCATTGTTTCAAAACTGAACTTACTTCTGTCTTTTGAGGAAGAGTGGTGGGTGATAAGCCCAGGGTGACGGTCTCTACGTGTCTACACCCCAGATGCAGTCCTTCCCAGCCCAATTCCAGGCAACAGACCTTGAGAGGACTCTGCTGCTGGCTTCTGGGATCACAGCTGGACATGCAGGAGGGCAGCTGGGGGAAGCCTGTCTCTCTCTACCTCAGGCATTTGCAGCCAGTCTGCCCCGCTGCCCTAGGTGCAGAGAATCAGGGGGAAGAGGAAGGGTCACCACCAGATACAACATGTACTGAAAATGGGCTAAAAGTAGATCTTCAGTCTTCCTTCAAAATCCTCAGGCATGGCTTTAAGATCCCCTCAACAATTACACTTCTAACATCTATGTCAAATTTTTATTTTTAAGGAATTCTGGAAATCAGACCATTATCAACTCTCACGAAAAAAATGGCTTGAGAACACGAAGGAAGGACCTGTCAGAAACCCTCCTTCTCTGCACCCTTCACTGCTGTGAGCCACCCTCAGATTCTGCTGCCTGAACCCCTCCTTCTGGTGGCAGATGCATGAGTTTTGCATGGAACCACCGTCTCTCTGGCTGTTGTTCTTGTCTTCTGGATTCCTGCCTCTGAGAGGTGGCTGCTCCTCCTGCCCTCCAGCCCCGCCGCTGCAGTGTGAATCAGAAATCAATAGAGCTGCCCTAATGGAGACTCCACTCGGCTCACAGCGACGCGGCTGCAGCCGCCTCGCTCCCTCTCACAGAGCTGATGACGTCCACGCAGCCTTTTCAGCTGATTGGGCATCACATCGGATGTTCTGTGAAGCAAAGAACAGGAATCATTTATAGTCGGTGGGAAAAAAATGGGAGCCCGAATTCTCCCCTGTCCACGACACTGCCGCTCAGCGCTGCGCCACCAACCGCACAGTGATGGACAGTTCTCCAGGTCGCACGGTCACCGTGGAGTGAGAAGGACTTCAGAAATGACCGTAGGGCTGCAACCGCAGAACAATGGGACGTGCTTCCATCTTGTGAAGGACAAAACATTCCTCTCCAATAAGCCAATGAAATCCCCACACAGGTGCGAGTGGCAGTCCAACAGGGCCCTGCACACTGCCTCAGGCTTAAACATGGCTAGGCACCTTAGAGAATCTCCAAATGTGCTTTAAAAATGAAATCTACAATCAGAAGGACCTCTCAGAGCCCACATGCACGTGATCACCCTCTATCAGCCCCCAGGAGTCTGCTTGGGTCGTGTTAGCAATAGATTCAGCTTTCTCGTTAGTTTTCCCAAGGCTTATCTCCCACTAAGAAGGACATTTCTAAATAATACTAAGCCATGATTTTTAAAATCGCAGAGGCATATATCTAAGTATGGTTCTCTCACACGTGTGTATATCTACAAAAATACCGTGTCAGATAAGGGCCCTGCACACTTGTGTGCATGTGTGCATGCGTGGGTGTGCAGTGTGCGTCAACAAGTCTGGTCTCCTGAAGCCATGGGGCTTCCCTGGCTCCACAGCCTCGGATGCTACACCCTTAGGTGAGGTGTCCCTGGACTCCAGGGCAACAAAGGACGCCTCTCCCCTCACCCCAGGCTACCACCTGCCTTCAACCTTGCGCTGACAGCACTGGCCTCGTCTGACTGCGCTCCAGCGAGGCACTCCTGTTCCTCCCACCGCCCTCCGCTTGACTGTCAGAGCTGAGACACGGCAATCAGAGGGCTGCAGAGACAGGGACAGAGGAAGAATCATGAAGCCACAGAGCACCCGCAGAGCCACATTTCAGCCCGTTTTACAGTTACATCGTACCTGCACTTGAAGAATTACGATTTCTAAAAAATAAAATCAACTGCTCTGCTGCAGGGTACCGTAAAGCCCTGCAGGATGAATGAGGACCTATGGTTTGCAATTAAACCAGGTGATGGAGCAGTCTGCCTCAAATATCAATCAAACTCTTCCCTAAATTGTCACGGACTTACTTCTTGCTGCACTCACTTAGGAGTTCATTGCACAGATTAAATCCTTTCTTTGTCAGAAAAAGCATAGCTTGTCTTCTTTAATTTCATTTATATATTTATTTATTTGTAAGAGAAAAGAAATTCAAACGTACAGTCCCTTCCAATAGATGTGACTTCTAATCTAAGATAGGAAATAATAAATCTCAGACGTCTGTGGGTGGAACTAGGAAGGGCACAGGCTAGGCCCCAGGCTGGCCCCTCCCTGTGACACAGGTGTCCCACAGCTCCACCGATGACTCCACTGCAGGCAGGGAATGCATGCCCCTCTCCAGACACACAGGCAGTCTCATCACGAGCCATGTGGACAGGGCCCCCGGGTCCTCCGATGCCACAGTCCACCCATGACGCAGGGACACAAGCGGAACTCCACATCCAGGTAACGAGGACCACAGGAAACTCATGATCTGTGGAATGTGGCTCAGAACACGTGTGCATGAGTGATGGAGAGCTGTGATACCTGCGGGACTCTCAGACTGGCAGGCAGCAGTGACCGTGGGCCTCACAGCAGCTGGGCAGCCAATGGTCAGAACACGGAACCCAGATGGCAAACCCCGACTCAACTCAGCCTTGCCCACCCCTACGCACACACTTGCAAGGTGAGACACACACAAGGTGCGTAAGATAAGTGCCACCTTGTTCACCAGCAAGCAATCATTCAGAGGGGCCCATTTTCACCACAAGGAACTGGCCTCAGTAGTCAGAGCGTGGCTCCAGCGCTGCAGGAACAGTGGGGGCGGGAAAGACCTCAGTGCCCACAGGGCAAGGAGGAAGATCCTGGGACACAGCCGGCATTGGAGTCGGGTGGCACATCTAGAAGGTGTGGCCAACACGGCCCCTCCTGTGCCTCCTGAGCTGCTTCAGCACGACCTTGAGCAGACGAGGCTCTGGGCTCACCCAAGACTGGGCACCTGGGAGCCCAGTCCACAGCGTCCACGTTTAGATCCCTCAGCCTGAGTGTACAGAACTCGCCATTTGGGGGCAAAATTTATATGCATAAATTGTGTGGAAGACAATTCTGAGATCTAAAAGAGCATAGACAATTTAAAGTTTTGATGATCAGTAAACTAAGATAATTATAAAACACATTTATTCCACCCCTAAATCTGATTTTAAAAACATTATTTACAATTTATTAAAAAGAAATACTATTCGATTCAGCATTTGTAGTCCAATAAATTCACTAATCCTTCCAGACCACCTCTGTAGCCCCATGGTCAGGGGTCTTCACCTCTCCTCCTCCCTCCACATCTTCAGTTTAACACCCCACAGCACCTTGAAGGGAGGGATCGATGCTCCGGCTCACGGGTAGGGGCGCTGGTGCTGGTACCAGGCAGGTGCGCAGTGAGAGGGTTCTGGCTGACTTTCTAGCTGGTTCATGGAATAATCACTAAAGTGGAAAAGGAAGGAGAGACACATCTTGGGCTGTTTGCCGTACTTGGCACGTACTGAAAACTGATGGCCATCCAGGGTGTTGGAAGAGCTTCCTAATGAAAATCAGTAGGTAAACAGACTCTAGAACAGATACCAAGGCAGGATGGGGGCGGGATGGCCCAGAAGGCCCACGCCTCAGCCTCACTGCCGGGAGCACACTCTCCTGCTGTTCAGCATGGGCACCTCCTTCCTGGGCCCAATCTCCCCAGCAGAGCCTCATCAGGAACCTGGGAAGGTCTCTCGCTGTGAGTGACAAGTCTGGAGTAGCTCTTTATGTGCCCAACATCAGACACGCAGCTCTGAGCCCACCACTAGGGCCTGCTCACCCTAGATTCTGAATCGCAACTGGTCACACCAGGAGGCATGGACCCCGAGGGTTCTCCAGGGGCAACGGGGGCAGGGCAGTGCAGTGGGCTTGTGCAGAAGGGGGGCAGTGCAGTGCTTCTGTTGTGGGTAGCAGCATCGTAGGGAGACCAGCTCTGCTGCATGTTTTGGCCACTATTGCTGATGAGCTACCTCTAAGTCTGCGTCAGCTGCCCTGGTAGCTCTGCCTTCTCTGCCTGCAGCCTGGCACACTGAGTGCCACACACGGGTGTTCTGAGTGCAGACACACCGGCATCTGGGAAGTGGGGGAGATCATGGACCATGGTTTCCCTTGGCAGAGAATATCCAGCAGGACAGGAATCCATCAGTGTGGCAGATTGACTCGTAGCCACATCCGAGTGGTGGAAAGACTTGTGGCTGAGCTGGACGGGTGGTCTGCAGAGGACCAGGTGCACTTGAGGGCTTGAGGAAATGGCATCTGCCACAAATACTTGAGATTCTTCACCCAGTTGCAGAAATGAAGCCACTCCAGACACAGCACATCTAGGGTACAAGCTGCCTTGGGGAAGACATTGTATCATGGGAATGAACGGCCCTTTCCGGGGGCTGCAGCTGCCCATCGGGGCAGTGCACACAGGGGACGGGAAGCCTCAGTCCTTTGGCACTCCTGGACACGCTGCCTTGATTCCTGGGAACCCAGAAGATCATGTGGCCCCTTGGCAAGACGCTGGTGATGCGTGCTCAGCGGCCCCGCGGCCCGCGTTGCTCCAGACTCGCAGGCTGAGAGGTGAGGGGTGCACTCGGGGTGGAGTGCCTGCCGGGAGGCCTGATGCATGTGCCAGCAAGGCGGGGGTCGGAAGCAGAGCATCTCAGGAGTTCACAGGAGCAGCCTCCCAGTGGCCATGGGGCGGGGTCCTCTTCACACCCACTCAGCTGTTGGCTCTGCTAGTGCAGAAGATGCAGCTCCCGGGGTGCAGGGTGAGGAGCCAGAGCTGAAGTAAAGGGTGTTCTTGCAAAAGAAAATCAACAGAGCTCCAGCACGGGAAACAGACCCCATCCCCAGGGACAGCCAGGCCCAGAGAGGTCTCTGTGCACTGGGACAGAGCTGGGGCAGCAGGGCCCTCCACCACCTGCCCACTCACCCAGGTGAGGTTGCCCTCCCTGGCAGTGACAGGACCCAAAGGACCCCAGGTAGGTTGTGTGGCTGTGGATTTCCTGGCCAGACACAGCTTTCCAGTGGTCAGGAGGCAAAGTTACTTGGGACACAGGAGCCTGCCGCCTGGCATGGTCACGGGGCTTGTGGGGAACACCCGCCTGTGCCTATGTGCAGATGGCAGGCTCTACCTGTGCTCTCTGCTGTCACCGGGGCCCTGAAACTACTGGGTGAGGAGAGCACACAGGCCTTCCGGTGGTGGCCGAGAGGCTGATCCTGATTGCTAAAGGAGGGCAGGGCTACTGCGTACCAGAAGGAAGAGGGCGAGCGTGGACAGCAGGGCCTTCTGGGGCATTGACCCAGACTGCAACTCCACCACACTGGCCACAGGGACGCACCCAGCAGGACAACCAGGAGCCACAGCTCTTGGTGACATTAGGGTTACCCTACAATGCACACACTATGACCAGCTGGCATGCTGGCTGGAGGCAAAGAAAACCAGTCTTAGAAGGGCAGGAGGGGTGCACTAAGTGCCACTGCTGGACCTCTGAACAGAAGGCTGCACCTGGCCCAGCTGCATCTGCGGGTGCCAGGCACGGCACAGCCGCCCCTCGTCTCCACGCCCGCGTTCTGCAGGCTCCCGGTGTCTTCCCAGGACATGGCCTATCTGTGTCCTCAGCACACACCTAAGGACTCGACTAGTACAAGGACCTGCTACGCATCCTGGTCACCCCGGGCTCCTCTCAGCGAGAGGTCTCGTGGGCAGCACCTCCCCGTGCACCTCACACCAGGACAGTCCTGCCTCCTTCGCCAAAGTCCAGGCCTCTTTGCTTCCCACCTCCTCGCACTGGTCAAGGTCTCTGCGCCTTCTCAGGGGTAGTAGCCCTTCTCCGTGCAGATGTGGCATGTCAACTCTGAAGCACGCTCACATCCCAAGTGCACACACCGACTCTCGGGCACCAGAGGGGGACACCTGCCTAAAATCTGAATCCACCAGAGTGGGTCAGGCAAACAGGTAGGGAAAGCTGAGCCCCTCGGCCGTCCAGTCCCCAGCTCTCGTGTGATCTTAGGCTGAAAGAAATCGGGCAAGGAGAAACGTCTTAACTGCGTGTCTCAACGTGGGGTCTTAGTTTGTAATAATGGACAATTCCTGCTTTATCTTTTAATATGCCACACGGCAGGAGCTCTGCCCCCAATTATGGAGTAGGAAGGCCTTTGTCTTCTCTCTCTCT
This sequence comes from Tamias sibiricus, assembly GCA_025594165.1. NCBI lineage: Eukaryota > Metazoa > Chordata > Mammalia > Rodentia > Sciuridae > Tamias > Tamias sibiricus. The sequence goes on along the minus strand of CM046670.1, from coordinate 98,784,412 downwards.
TCTCATCCTGAGATGAATACACCAGCCCTCGGAGTGGCATCAGGGCCAGACTCCAGGCACCTGCCAAGCGCCTCTCAGAAGAGTGGCCTCTCAGCACCCACCCCTGGCCCTGAGTCAGGGTCCGCACCACCCAGGGGCCAGGGCCCTTCAGCACTTCCCAAACAGAAACGCAGCCTCAGCTCCTGCGTGACTGAGACTTCCTGGGAGCTACACATACGACGCAAACGCGGACAGGTAAAATCAACTTCAATGATGTATTTTATTTAATCCAATACATCTTGAATATTGTGCTCTCAAAATGTGACCAACATCCCGTTGATCAGTGGGATTCCTCACTTGTTTTCATCTGGCATCTCTGCACCGGGGCCTGTAGTTCAAGCCAGCTGTGCGCCAGGAGCTGTGGACACTTCTAGCTGGGGACGACCACACCGGGGGCTCCGCCAGGATCCACAGGTTTCTGATCCGCCTTCACCCTGGAGCACGCCTGCTGGAGCCCTCTGGTCCACTGCGACGCCCAGAGGAACACAGGCAGCGCGTTCTCACACACAGTCACAGACATCAGTGAAGACTCGGTGGCTGCCCAAGTGGACGGACACTGATGGCCATGGGCAAGCTCTCCCTGCTGTCCCAGCCTGGTCCACCTTCCTCATGGACAGCTTCTGGCTGGTGTGGCTCATTGTCCGCGGGCTTGGGACCTCCATTCCACCTGAAGGCCGAGGGTGTAGGGTTTCCACCTTGAGAGCTTCCGAACCCAGGCAGCCCGCCTCCTGTCAGCTCTTTCCTCCTGGCCTCCTGGACCCCAGCATGGCAGGGTGCAGCTCTGCCTTGTGGCCTCCCAGCTGCAGAGCACCCCGCGTTCAGGCCTTCCCTCGGACCCATCTGCCATCCAGCCTTGGCCTCCCTCTGCACAGCGGGGACAAGGCTGGATGTCACGAGGGCTTCCACTTGCCTCCAGAGACGCTCCTTGCCACATCCTGTGGTCGGTGGCGAGCGCTGCACCAGGTGGCCCGTGTCTGAGGTGTTTCTGAACGCAGGCACTTACAGCCAGGCTGCTTTTCCTTGAACTGACTTTCAGCCCCACTAGAAAGAACTCCAAAGGCGGATGCACGTCATGTTTCTGTGGAGGCCGTGGGAAGCAGGGGTCGGATCCCCACCATCTAAACCTACTGCAGACGGTAGTGCAATTTAGACAATCTACTTTAGTTTATAGGATTGGAATCTCATTTCCCAAATGCACTTACTTCCCAAACAGAAAAAAGAGCATAAACAGATGTTAGATTCATAGGAAACTGGAAATGAGAGGCTACCTTGAGAGTTTCTTAAACTAAATCCTGGAAAAGTAGTGACCAGTCCAAAGTCAGTGATGAAAGAGAGGGGGGCAGAGAGGGGTGGGGTGGGGTGAGCAAGGCAGAGAGAGACAGGGAGAGGAAGGGAGACACAGGGGGACGGGGAGACAGGGGATGGAGAGCGGGAGCCCTGCTAAAGCGACAGGCCACTCACTGAAGTCAGAGCACAGCGAGCCAGCTGGTCCCCGCTGAAATCCTACCACCCTGCAGCCTCTACTGCATTTGGTTAGAATGAAATGAAACATTCGTTTCCAGGCCTCTAGAGCTCAAGTTGGGACAAGAACAAAACCTGAACACCTTCTCCTGTGCCAAGGACTTGGGTGTGGTGCGGAAGGTCTCAGGGAGGTCCCTGGGCTCCTGCACTGGCCTGGGGAACCTCCAGGGAGAGAACTGTACCCAACACTTTCCACTCTGGTCTCCTTAAGTCAAAGGTGAGAAGGTGGCTTGGTGGGAAGTGCACAGTTGGAGCCGTACTCCCTAGCACAGCGCAGCCCTCCGGGGCCTGCGGTCAGGTCGCGCTCATCCCAGAGGGGTAAGGCAAGGTTTCCGATGCTCCAGGCACAGTGCGATCAGGTTCTCTGGCATATCATAGGTGATTTCTTTGGTTCAAAAAAGTTCTTCATTCCTGGAGGAAGGATGTTATAGAAAGAGCCAAACTCATTTGAAAATTGATCTAGTAAAGAAATGCTACCTTTGCTAATGCTCTTTTGAAACCCAAAAGATGTACTGAAAGGCTGATTTTCAAATGCCCCCTTGGTAAACGGGTTCTGAGGGAGGTGGGTCTCAATGTATTGCACCAAGGTCTAAGCTCGCACACCCTACAGCCTGGTTCTATCGGGCCCCATGGTCCCTCAGCTTATGGAGGCCTCTTGGGCTCCCGTGGGTCACATGAGTTGAGGAAGAATACCAAGGAAGATGGAGAAGATGCGATAATGCAGAAAAGATGGGAGATGTATAAGGTGTCAGCCAAAACCTAAGTGTAGACAGAAAGAAAATAATAATTGTAACAAGTACACAGGCCCCAGGTACGCTGGCAGTCTGACCCAGGGAGGAGAAGGCAGGGAATTGGGGTGGCACCCGGCAGGCCTCAGGGCCCCTGTCCACCATTCATACTGGGCAGGGCTGTGCAAGGCAGAGGTGCTTCAAGTTCCAGAAGGAAGGCAGAGCCACCACCACCACAGGGAAAGGGCCTCAGAAGTGGAAGGGGCTGGTGGGGAGCAAGAGCGCAGTCAGCTGGAACCTCCGGACTCCACAGGGAGGCAACGCAGTGGGGGAAAGACAGAGCTTGTCGAACACATGGTGCATGTACTTAAAAAACCTTTGTCCCTATTTCACTTTTTAAGCTGCCTGTTGATACTCATCAATTATAAAATGGCAAACAAACCAAGAATGAAAACTTGCCAGCCCAGTGGCACACCCCTAAAATCCCAGGAACTCAGGAGGCTGAGGCAGGAGGATTGCAACTTAGAGGCTAGCCTGGGTGACTTAGTGAGACCCTGTCTTAAAATAAAACAAAAAGGGCTGGAGGTGTATGTAACCCAGTAGTAGGGCACGTCTGGGTTCAATCCCCAGCAGCTGCCCCCAACCCCACCTTGTGAAATTCCACAGCCAGCTTTAGTGTAGGCAGCATCATGTCCTATGCCCAGGCTTTCCCTGAGCATGTGGGCCTTGGGTTCCAAAAGCAATGAGAACTGAACTGTCACTCATTCATTCAACAACAGCTGCAAAAGCCAGGTGTGCTGTGACGCATGCTGTAATCCCAGTGGCTTGGGAGGCTGAAGCAGGAGGATCTTGAGTTCAGAGTTAGACTTGGCAAGTTAGTGAGGCCCTAAGCAACTCAGCAAGACCCTGTCTCTAAATAAAATACAAAAAAGGGCTGGGGATGTGGCTCAGTGGTCAAGTGCCCTTGGTTCAATCCCTAGAGCCAAAAACAAAGCCACACCAAAAACTCCACAAAACAATAGCTGCAAAAATTGGAAATAATAGAACCATGGAACTTTTTTGAATGGAAATTGAACCTTAATTGATATACAAGATCATAAAGACTGTATGTATTTATGGGTACCAGGTGAAGCTTTGATACATGTAAGACACTTTAAAATGGAACGAACCTTAGAAAACCATAGACTTACTTATCTTTATGGTTGATGTAATAGAGGCTTTAGCCCCAAACCATCAGTCTTAACATAAAACAATAAATATTCCCACACCAATCTGACTATGGAAATTTAAAAATGCTTCTTCCAAGTGGCTGTGTCATCCCTTCATGTTTCATGGTGGAGCTGTAGTCACACTGCCAGATGACAAAGCCGTCAGTCACTGTCACCTCCTCTGCACCTGGCTGAGTGTCTGGAGAAGGCTCCCGTCTCTCTGTTCAGTTGTTGGTCTACAACACTGCCTCTCCATAGAGACTATGGGGACATGTCCCTGAGCTCATGGAGGTCCTTTTGCTGGGTATAAAATCCTTGCTTCACATGTCTTCGAGGATCCTACAAAGGCTGCTCTCAATTCACATGCAAACTCCCACCAAGTGAACCTGCCAGGCGTGTCCCCACAGCACATGCCGGCACCTCCACACATGGACCTGCACCCTCCTGTCCTCCAGACCCTCATGGACACCCAGGCCCCCACTTCCTTGGTGTCTTCTTTGAGCCTCCCACCACTCCTGGCCTTGACTGCACCAAGTTTGCGCTACTGGGATCCACCTACCACTGTCCTCTCAAATGGTCACATCTTGGCTCCCAGAGAAGTGAGCAAAGAGCCCCTACTGTGGTCACTGGTAACACCACCACTGCTGGTGCCAAGCATGAGGCTGTTGGGTGCCTACTGACCCTGTTGACTGAATGACAAGTGACAAATACCTACCCCTGGCCAGGACAGCAGAAGCACATGGGGAAACTGAAGCAGTTAGAAAACGGGAAGGAGGGCCCTTGGCACTGACAGCCAGGATTTCTGCCCAAGTGGTCTCTCCCTGCTGCCTGGTACCCTGCTGCAGGACCACACTCAAGAGGACAGCAACCTGGAGAATGTGAAGACAGCATGCCCAGCTCAATGGCACTCAATGGTCCCCGAGACAGGGGACCTCAGGTTTGAGAGCAGCCTGCATAGCAGACTGAAACCCTGCCTGAAAAAAAAAAAAAAAAAAGTTGATCTTGGAATCAACCAATTTAGCTCTAATTCTCCTCAAGTCACCGCTTGCCACCTCTGTGTGGGTCTTCAAGGTGACCGCAGAAAGTGAGTTCTCTCTAGCACACCTGTGCTTCAGGGGCCAGGACAGATCTCGTGCAGGTTTCCCAAGACCTCTCCTGCCTCATCATCTTGCTGGGGACACACGTCCATAGACTACCTCTACTGGAATTACCCGACAAGTGGCTGATTCCCCCATGGGGCAGCTACAAGTCACCTTTTCTTCCTTGATAAACCCAGAGATAGCATAGTATACAGAATAAGTACACAGGCGTGTACTGAAGAACATTTCATCCCGTAATTATGACACTGTCATTAGAAAGATGGAACGTGTGTGCGGAAGTACAGCTGGCACAGACCAGAACAGCGGCCGGCCGGGCCTCCTCCGTGTGTTTGAACTGTTTAAACACACACAAATACCCTGTGGAAATCCAGCTCAAAAACACAAGATTTTTTTCCCCTCAAGATTTAGAGATTTAAATGGGGACTTGAGAACAGCACATTCTTGAACCCAGAGAGGATATTATCAGCCCTTTGTTGTCCACTGGGACACATTTAACCAACTGTCTCTGGAGAGGCCGCTTCACTGGGAGGGAGATGTCCATGTTCTACATGAACTAAACCAGGGCTTTTCTGAGCACAAAGAAGCAATGCCAAGAAAGTCAAGGCTGGAAGCTCCTCATCTTAACAAGCACGTTCTGGTCTGTGACACTGTGATTCTCTTGCTCATGACACCCTAGAGTGTCATCTGTCGTGAAGATATAACTACAAATACAATGTGTCAGAAACAGATTGTAAAGGACACAGGGATGAAGTGTGGAGGTCCCATGCTCAGGTAGAGACCTGAGCACACTGAGCCTGAGGAACAACCTTTAGACCAAGGTGCCTCCACTGCTGAACATGCCTTCTGTGTCTGGGGGTCACAGTATGTGCGCCATCTTGTATTTCCCACAATTCTCTTCAACACATTTTACCCATGACCTTGAGCAGAGCAGGGGCAGGACGGAACTCTCCTGTGTCTGCAGAGGTGTTCCCAATAGGTTTGTTCTGCATTTAGCAATTTCTATACAGATCTAGGCTTATATTTTGCAGTTAAATTATTGTTTGAATTTATTCCAAATGTACTTAGTACTTATTTTTCTCCAGTTCTTAATCTTTATGATATATGGTAATGAGGATAAATTTGGTTTTGTTTGTTTTTATTTTCTCTGTAACTTCCACTTACATTCAATAAATTTTGGGGACCATATTGATGGATATTTAATTTAGTTTGCTATTTACCTTAACATTTTTTTCCTATGAGTTTTGGAATTACTCAATGTGAACATTAAAACCATTTGATTGTTTGGGGTGCTACATTCAAAGCTAGTACTACCCCCAAAAGTCTTCAGCACCACTGGCTTTGGTTTATGTCGACGTTGCTGCTGTCTGACGTGAGACTCCCTTAAGCCTTCAAGCAGGATGGCCTGCAGTCCTGTGCTGATCACATCCTTGTTGCTCAGTTTGGGGGGCACAGGTCCGGCACTGCATGAGAACAGCATTTCTTGATTTCTAACTGCAGTCTCTTCTTTACGTCGTCAGACCTCTCTGGTGGACCAGAAACCCATGAGTGTTGTCTGTTAGGAACTGTCCTAGTCTTCATCCTGCCGTGGCTCCGAGCTCCCCCTCACAGCCCGGGCTGTGCTGGGTCATGGCCCATTCCTGCCTCCCTGGACCTCCCCTTCTTGCTCGTCTTCAGGTTCTGTCCCCACCAGGTACCTTAGCTGGGGCCTCCTGCTTTCCTTTCTGTGGTTTGATCTGCTGGAAAAGGCCACAGCTTCAGCAGATACCCCTTCCTGTAGAGGGAAACAGGAAGGAGAGCATGGTTACTTCTTAATTCCTTCAGATGCCCTGCATGCGAGGCCCTCTCCTGCTCTGTGGCGTGGCCTGGGGCTGAGCACAGCTCGCCTCTCAGGTCCACTCTGGGTGCTGGTCACAGGAACTTCCTCTCCACCTGTCCATGGGGCCAAGTCGAGTGGTCATTACCCTGTGGGTACTTTGGGGACAGGTACTTTGTCCCCTGAACTACTTTTTTCATTGGCAGATCACAGTAATAAAGATTTCTGTCAGATATCCTAGAAAAATGTCCCATCTCACTGCATCTAAGCACCTTAGAAAGCCAACTCTGGAGTCTCTCTCTCTACTTTTGTAACTTCTAGCCTTTCTTCTCCAGGCTGCAGCCCATCAAATGTTGAGTTTGTGTGTTTCGATAATGATGATCTAGATCACGTATTAAGACAGTCCATTCCTTTCCCTGACCTGTGCCAGGTCTGCAGGAAGCCAGCTGAAGTCCCACAAAGGGGAGCTTCCGGTATCCTAGATGAGGGTTGCAGTTGTGGTCACCCAGGGTCTCCAGATTGTGGAATACAGGCCACACTGATGGGAATACTGTGCTTCCTGATTTGTGTGAAGTCACAGGTGAATATAAGATCAACTTGATAGAACCATCCTTTCCCAGCCCAGCACTTCAGCCTAACTTACTTGACAAAGTTGATGGATTGCATATAAATATCCAACATGCCAGATATTTAGATCTGAGAAGGTTTGGAGTAAAGGACAACAGTGACCATTCACAGGGAGCTGTTAAGCGCCACACGTCTTGGTGGGCAGCTCACAGCATTCCGCACCCCTCACCAAGGTCAGCGGCACTGTCAGTTACCTTGCCACAGAGGAGGCCGACACGGCGAAGCGTCCCCAAGCACAGACCATTGCATTGGCTGGTAATTTTCTCAAACTATCTCCATATGTGTGTATTTTGTTGCTTTGCTGAATGTTACTTTAAGATAAGGTAGATGGAATAAACATCTGGTGTGATCTTTCAAATGTTTCACTGAACACACGTTCATGTGATAAAATACCACGGTGCTATCAAATAATTCATCCCACAAATAGCCTGTATTAGATCAAATATTTTTTTTAAAATCTGTACCTAGAATTAAATATTTTTAAAAATTATAATTGGCAGTAAAGAGAGAGCACAATTATTTGTCATGTTGAATGTTTCCTTTTCTATTCGACACTATAGTTGTCAAAAGAAACTTTGTAGTCCACAAATCTGTGTCTGTGTACTTGTAAACTTGAGTTTCCTTTCTGTAATGTACATTATCACACAGGTGGCTTGGACAGAAATATAAATTACATGTGAATATGCCCCAATAAATTCCATGCCTCTCTGTCCTCTGAGTTTGTTTTTTCTCTGGCTTTCTTAAAGAATAATTGACAAATACAAACTGCACACATTCCCATCGTGAAGCTTTAATCTAGCACCCACTGCCATTGCATGGTGCCATGCTCCATCAACATTGGTATTCCTGCCGTCCTTGCAAAGGGTCCTTTGTTAGCGATGAACTCACCGGCCCCACTGAGCGTGGTCTCTCTACTTGGGGTTCTGGCACCAGCTCTTGCACTGCTCAGCCCTCTTCCCTGGTGCGGCCAGCCGGATGGCAGTGGTGGTGGGTCTCCTGTGCCCCACAGGACACCTGCACTTGGGAGAGAGTCAGTCATGCACTGTCTTTGCCTAAAGGGGTGCTCTGCTTCCCCGGTGACGGGCAGCACGTCTGCAGTCCCATACAGTGCGTTCCTGCCTGTGGCACTGACTTCCTTCTCCTTGAGTCCTGCAGGACCCAAGATGGAAAAGAGTGGGGTTAGGGAGCTGTGCAAGAGGGTCCACAGGGAACCCAGCCAGCAACAGGACACTAAGGAGACCCCACTGGCTCTGCCTTCCTGGAGCTCAGTGCTACTGTGGAGAGGTGTTGCTGCCTGAAGCGATGGCCGCTTGGAGCAACGGAGCCGCGGGAAGAAGTTCAGAGGCAAACTGGAGACAAACAGCTTTTTATTCTGATAACTTTTCTCTCTGGTTCTAACAACGACTAACACGCGCCACACACACCACCAAAATGGCGCTGACCCGATCAGCAATCTTGGCCAAGTCACTCGAGATCCCGGGCCAAGTCCCGTGACACTACGGAAGGCGACAATGCCCAAATCCTTATGGCCCATAGTCAACCGCAATTTAAGCCATCTCCCCAAACAGGGCTCCTACAGAGAGGCAGGACAGGGACCCAGACATCACCAGGACACTGAGGAGACACCAAGGCTCTGCCACCTTGGAGCTCAGTGCCACTGTGGAAAGAGCCTTTCAGGCCTCTCAGCGAGCAGAACCAGGAAACCGAGGCATGTCCTGCACCTGATAACGCAGCCCTGCAACGCTTCCTGAGCTGTCCATCTGCTTCCACACTGAGCTACACACGGGTTCGTGCTCCGTCTGCAGTCTAACTCAGCGCCACATGGCCTGTTCTGTTTCTCAGTTTCATCTTATTTTCTATCTTCTGTCTTGTTAACAATGAAGTTTTCTCTTACTGGAATACTTACCTATAGCAACTCACTTTTCCTCTTTCCACCATACAGCTTTAGAGTGAGTTAATTTTTATTGGGCTATTTTTCAAGATAAAAGTTAGGTGTCCCCAGGTGAGTGCTTGGTGGGCCCTTGTGACTTACAGCGTCAAGGTGCAGACTCACCCTCCAAGGAACCATGGGGAGGACCTGCTTGCTGAGTTCTGACGGTGAAGCGGCAGCCATCTGGCTGGAGTCACATCACCCGCACGCAGGGGTGCAGAGGCAGAAAGCTCCTTGCTGTGTGAGGCTCCTTGGCGTTTTCATGTTTCCTGCTTAAATATGGAGCTGCCACTCCTCAGCACTCTCTAGATCACTTCTCTGGAACTTGCAGGCTTGAATGAACATTGTCGTGTTCAGGAAAGCAGCGAGACCGTGCATCCTCTGCCTCGTCTCCATTACTGGTGGGATCTGATAAGCTCTAGCAGAAGCATCTGAAGGGCTTGCAGGTCACTGTTAGGTTGAAAGTGCCTCGTGAAAGCCTGCATCAGCTCTGGAGGCCCAGGACTTCTCAACTTGTAGAAGAGCCCCTGACAGGAAACAGAGTTGTAAATCATGCAATCATGCAGAAAAAAATAAAAGCTACAACAGCTTTCAAAATGGCACTTCCAGGACAAGAGGAGAAGGTAACACACACCTGAAATGGGAATGAGTTAGCTGAAAGGGAGGAGAGTGGAGGAGCCCCCAGGCCTCACACACCAAAACCTGGCAGCCTGTGCCAAGCCTCCAGGGGGAGGATCGGGGTGTGATCTTGTGAGCGTATTCTAGAAAGGTGAGAAGAGGAAAGCAGACAAGACCATGGTGGATGGAGGGCCCACCAGTCCCAGCACATCAGAATGGAAGCACCAGGCTCCCGGGGTGCGAGCCTCGCTGAGGACGCAGGCACAGAACCCCGGAGGTCAGCGCTCAGGGCTCAACGTCAGAGGCATCACAGAGGCTGCTGAGGAGCAGAGTCCAGGGAACTCCAGGTGGCAGCACTCCATGAGAACTCAGTAGGAAAGGCTTCAAACTCCCAAGGCAAGGCGACATCCAGCAGAGAATTCCTCATGCAGGTAGATCAGCCCCAGACAACGGAGCAGGAATCACATGTATGCACGTGATGTGATGCATACCCTGATCTCTGATGTTCCTTGTTTACAAAACCACAATGTGCGTATGATGGAAAAGTGTGCAGAAAATAACCACAAAATTTAGGAATATTTACATTATAAAGGAGTATTTACATCACATAAATCTGGTCAATGACATGTATGGGGAATTCTACTGGAAAGTTTTTATTTCTCCCAACTAAAAGAAAGTGACATGCAAAGAGAAGCCCTTGCTGCCTCTTCCTTCTTGGAGCACAGATGTAGACACCAAGGAGGGGTCGCCTCACTGATGGGCTAGCCATGCACACCTGGCTCTCCACTGCATGTCTCTTGCTGCAGGTAACAGTGGAACCCTCTGGCTGTGCTGCCAAGGTTGGTGCAGCTGCAAACAGCCAAGGGGGCAACTGAAAGTGAGTTCCGATCCTCTGCCTCTCATGGGCTGCAGAGGGGTGGCTCCACTCCAGTGCAGGGGGACTGCCTCACAGCCGAGGGCTGAGGTCCAACTGAGGAGGGGTGGGAGGTCTCCAGAGCCAGTGAGCTGAGCTCCTGGGACAGCAGCAGCTCTGCGGGCCAGGGCAGGAAGTGGCCCAGGCTATACTAGAGGACCAAGAGCTCTGGAGGGCATCCCCAGGAGAAGCTGGCATTTTGGGTGAGTGTGGGCCCAGAATAGAAATTACAACAAACCATGCAACTAAGACAATATCGCCCACAGGGAAGATACGCAAATAAAACTGTGTATGAGGGAGTGTGACCACTGCACCAGAGCCTCACGAGAACGTTCGCTCCCTACAAGAAAATGGCAGTGTAAACGCTGGAGGCTTCCCTCGGAGCCCTGACGGGGAAGGCAGGGTGGTGTGGGCAGGTCACTGTGCCTGCACTGGGCTGAGAAGCTCACCCCCAGCTTCGAGCCTAGACAGTGTAAGGAATGGCCTCAGCTCGAGGCCGAGGAAAGAGCGGCACAGGGCAGGATGCGAACCTGGACGCAGGTGTCAGAACCAAAGCTGAGAACAGCCTCTTCTAGGGAGGGACGGAAGGTGGCAGCCACCATTTGCTCAAGCCCATGGAACGGCTGGATCTCACAATCTACAGGTGTGGTTCTAATAAAACAATATACTGGGAGGGTGCTGCAGTTAGGTTCATATTCATACCTTGAATTATTTTTCTTAATATGAAAGGTTTTGTTTCTGTCCTCATTGTCTGGATCAATCTCTAATTTTCTGTCTCTTTCATTTTGCATAATGTTTCTGGTCCAGTGACAAATATCAACAATGAAATAAATGAAAACAGAAGACGCCAGACAGCAGGACTTTTCTGAGCTAGAACATTCGCAAATTCAAAGCCTAATAAATATACACAATTAGCACCTTCCTGGAAATGACTGCAGGATGGTTTGCCTTTTGCAGGAGATTCTCTTGTGGAGATGCTCGCGGACACAGAGATCCACGCTGTCCTTCACGTGAAACACTGCGGAAGGTCTCCATGTTTTGCAAGATTTCCCCTTCTAAAGACATTTTTTAAGATTCTCACTTGTCACACAACGATGAGCTTGAGACGTCGCAGGACTGTGCCATGTCTGGGGGCTCCTTGTGGGCCTCGTGCTCCTTGACCCATGGGCATGAGGCCCCTGACTCTCGCTGACCACCACCCAGGGGCCAGTCTTCAGGCCTGGGCCAACCACATTCCTTCCTGCTCTTCATGTGAGCCCTTCCTAGCACTGCCGAGGGCCATGAACTCAGGGAGGAGTGGCAGGCCGGCTCCCAGCCTCTCCGCTTCATTAGATGACAAGACGTCCACTGTGTCCTGTAGGGTGGACAGGTACATGATGGGCTCGCTGCGCAGGGAAACACTTAGAGGCCTGAGCATCCCAAGGATGCTCGTAGCTCATCGTGAAGCAAAGCAGGTCAATATTCTCCTAGTTCCCAGCTCTGGGTATTCTAACTACAAGGAATGCTACAGTAGGAAGGTCCTTCAGTACACCCAGGCTAGCCAAGGACAGCCATCCCAGCCACTGACCCACTCTGCCGCCTGCCACCATTGCTGTCACCTTCCCCCAGTCTTTGTCTGCTCAGGACTTGCCCTGGTGTCACGGCTGGGCAGTGATCTGCTCTGGGCTGGGAGACAGCTACCAGTACACAGATGGTAGACTCTTAGCATGTGCAAGACAAATGAAAACGAACATCGAAAGTGACAGAATCGCACACTCACCTGGGCCACTGCGCTGTGCCTCCTCTTCCTTTAATCACGTACCTGAGGAGCAGCCCAGAGCAAGTTTTCAGTGAAGCATGGGTTTTCAGAACCAAGTTTTGACCTTGGGAAAGAGCTTCTGCCCTGTGTCCTCTATCCTGGGTTTCAAGGCCAATAAAACTCTGCCCTAAAGCACCTTTCTTATCCATTTAATGCTTTCTAAGTAGTCCATTTAAGTAAAGCTAAACAGACTTCCATATAGGCATACTCTAAGACACGGGGTCAGGGCAGGGGAGAGACCAGAAAGATGCGGTGGGTCTGCCTCCAGGATCCAGAGGGCCAGTCCCTTAGCCTGTGGACAGACGGGCAGACAGGAGCTCTTCCCTCAATGTCCACCCTGATTCTGGCAGCCCACCAGGATGGAGTCACCCGGGCATGCTTCCTTTGCAAAATCTGGGTGTCCCTATTTGAGTGTGTGTCCCAGCTGCAGCGGTGCCCTGCCAGCATCACAGAGGGAGGACAGACCACAGGAGGTGCTCGCCACCAGCCAGGAGCTGCCACACGGCTGCGTAAGCAAGTCAGGGCACTGGGACACACTGGGAGCAGCTCGGCAGAGTGCTGGGGTCAAGTGTCCTCCCTGTGACCCTGCACAGCGCAGGCCCTGGCTCTGCTGCTCCGAAACAACCATGAAGTCGAACATGAGATGTTGGTAGTCTTTCTCCTCGCCATTTCACACTCAAAGCACCTCCTCAGTCTCCTGGCATGAGGACTCCAGCGGGGTACTCCACGGCGCCCCGCCACACGGGAGCCAGTCTTCCAGTGTGAAAGGAGGTCAGATTCCCCACTAGAGAGAAAGCCCTGGCTCTTTGGGGAAATAGCACATGGTAAATACTTGATCTTTCACGATTCTGAATTCCTGAAGTTAGAAATTCTCTTTGCAATGATGACACAGCAAAGTCCATAACTTATCATAACTCAAGAAATGACTTGTGATAAACCCTTCCCAACTCACCCTGTGTTCTCTGTTAGTCAGCTTTTCGTCACTGTGGCCAAGACGCCCGACAAGGACAACTGGAGGATGAAAAGCTCACTTTGGCTCATGGTTTCAAAGGGTCAGTCCACGGCTGGCCACCCCTGCACTGGGCCTGCGAGAGGCGGAGCCTCACAGGAAGTGGGGGGGGGAGCTCAGCTCATGGCAGTCAGCAGCAGGGCGAGAGGGGAAGGTGTCGCCTCCTGAAGCGATGGCCGCTTGGAGCAGCAAAGCCGCGGGAATAAGTTCAGAGGCAGACTGGAAACAAACAGGATCTTTATTCTGTCAGCTTCTCTCTCTGGCTCTAACAGCTCTAACACGCACCACACACCAGCAAACAACCAACAACCAAAATGGCCCTGACCCGCTCTGCGCTCGGCCCAAGTCTCTCGAGATCCCGGGCCAAGTCTCGTGAGACTACGGAAGGCGGCAATGTCCAAAACTCCATGGCCCGAAGTCAACCGCAATCATAGCCATCTCCCCAAACAGGGCTGCAGGAAGGAGCAGGGATGAGGCAGTGCCAAGCAGCTGCCCCACAGCCACCTCCGCCAGCCATGTTCTAGCCACCCACACTGACCTCCAGTCGCCCATTCAGACTGTCAAACCATCAAGTGGATTAATCCACTGACAGGTGGCTGCCGCGGGATCCAGTCTCTCCATTCTGCACACTGTGCATTGCCTGATAGGTGAGATTCTGGGGGTGCTTTAGATGCAAATCCTCACACACTCAGTCTAGGGGACCCAATGCCAGGTAGTGAGGAAGCCCCGGGGCCAACTTGCCTTCCAGTGCAGGCTGTGCACCCTTGCTTGAGCGCTTCAAGCAGACGCCGTCACTCCCAGTCACCTCGGGTCTCCGCAGGGACCTGGGGTACACGGGCTGCGTACAGACAACTTCCTCCACATCGGGTGCTGCTGGCAGTCAGACGCCCAGCCCTGCACAAGGGACACCTGGAGAGCACCAGGAAGGCCAGGGGAGCCGGGGCGCCCTCTGTGTGGGGGACTTGTCTGTCCAGTGGCTCTGAGGCAGGGCAGCATTGCCTCCAGCAGACAGCCAGGCAGGCCCAAGACTGGACCTCTGAGCCAGAGTGTGGGCCTCTGCTTTCACAGCTGCTGTGCGGGTGAGGGCAGTCAGGATAGCACGCCCACGCACAGGAGAGGAGGAACGGAGGCAGCGGGATCCACACGCACACCCAGATACATGCATGCTAACACATGGACATGTGAGCACACACATGTATACACACATATAGCCAAACAAATCCTCAGAGTAGTACACACATGCACACAAGTACACATGCACAAGAACATATATGCACGTTTTCAGGCCTGCACATGCGCATGCATACACATAATATGCCTCTGCGTACCCCAGACAGGTCTACATGTTCACAGGAATAAACATCCACACTAAAACACGCCTGTGCACACATACATTCACACATGTACATGCCACGCATGCATGCCCATACACGCAGACACGCCGACACGTGCACACAGGCATCAGATGCACGGTGCTGCCCACACGGTTCACACCTGCCCTGATGAGGAGGGGGCACCTTCCAAGGCCGAGGCAGTGATCCCTGAAACAGTTAATAAGACAGAACCTAGACCATCGTTTCTCCTATGTGTACAAACTCATGGTAAAACTTGATCTATAAGTTAGGCAAAGAAGTTCAAACAGCAGCTAGCAATAAAATAGAACAGCTAAATAAAATGACCGGCAGCTGACCTCTTGCACTTGGGAGGCCATTGCTAAGCAAAACGAAGGCTAGGTGGACACAGCACTGGGTGGCCACTCCACCCCGTGACAGCCAGAGAGCTGCTCAGAGACCACGGAGTGCATGCAGCCTGGACACGCTGGGCCACAGCAGGGTTCTTGTCCCTGGGGGAGAGAGCAGGTGGGCACAGAGAGCGTCTCACCATCGGAACGCAGCAGGCAGAGCTTCTGAGCCGCTCATTCTGGGTCTTCCCAGTTAATGCTTTCAGATTGCTTCTGACCAGAGGTAACAGGAACTGTGGAAAGAGGGGCTACTATGTGAACACACACGCACACCTCCCACGGTGCACACACACAGTGTATACACGCACACCCCTCATGGTGCACACACACAGTGTATACACGCACACCCCTCATGGTGCACACGCAAAGTGTACACACACACACACACACCACCCACAGTGCACACAGCATGGTGCACATGCATAGCGCGTGCGCGCACACACACACACACATACACCACCCATTGTGCACATGCATAGTATACACACACATACTCACACACACCACCCATGGTGCACACACATAGTATACACACACACACACACACACACACCACCCATGGTACACACACACAGTGTATACACGCACACCCCTCATGGTGCACACGCATAGTGTACACACACACACACACACGACCCACAGTGCACACAGCATGGTGCACATGCATAGCGCGTGCGCGCACACACACACACACACACACACACACACCACCCATTGTGCACATGCATAGTATACACACACACACACACCCACCCATGGTGCACACACATAGTACACACACGCACACCACCCATGGTGCACACGCATAGTATACACACACACACACCCCCCACCCACGGTGCACATGCATAGCGCGTGCGCGCACGCACACACACACACACATACACCACCTATGGTGCACATGCATAGTATACACACACACACCACCCATGGTGCACACAGCAGGGGCACACATAGTACACACACTCACACAATATTGGTCCTGTAAGAACAGTTACTTAAAGGACAAAAAAGAAATCGTAAGAAAAGCAAATGAAGCTCATTGACTTAGAATAACCATGAAATGAAAACTAAATAAGTCTTGCATTAGTTGTGTCATTCATACAGGAAGTAATCCTAGGTTACTCTGTGAGCATCTCCATAAAAGAATAAAGTATATTTAAGATGAATATTCATGATTACCCACTAAAATTAATGGAACTATAACATGAGAGAAGTGATGTGATGGTCAGTCGGCTGGCAGGGAGCTGGGACAGAACGCGTCGTGAGGAACTGACTGGGTGCTGCCTGTGTGGCAGCCCTGGGCTTTCCCAGCGAGGCAGGAGACGCTGAGACAAAGGGAAAACAACAGGGCTTTGGGACCAGAACATTTTTCCTTTCAACCAAAACCAAAACAAAACAATGCAAAGAGAAAAATATTCTTGGGGAAAATGAATTAGGTTGATCCTTGGGGAGGAGGGAGCAAAGCCGGGCTCACTTCTTGTGAATGAAGCTGGAGATCTTCATCAGAATACCTAGGCATCAGCTGATGCAGCGTCCCAGAGGCTGACTTCCTCAGCCAGCCAAGGAAAACAAAAGAGAGCACTTTAAATAATTGCAAGCAGTGGTCTTTGCATAGGACACCGTCTGGGAGAGAGACCTTTCACATGGTAGGCTTCAAGAGTAGGCGAAGCTCACCAGGTTCACATACCAAGATTTGCTTGTGTTTGCTGTCAGGGGCGTGTGGTGTCAGACTCGTCATTTCACAGAGGCCCGAGTCATGTGCAAACACAAAAAGCAAAATTTAAAGCAACAACCAAGCTCCCGTGAGCGTGGAGGCTTGGATGAAGCTTGGCCGTGGCCCAGCGCCGTGACTTCCACTCGGAGTTGAGCTATTTTTAACTCTGTTATAAAATACAGAGCACTGAGAAGCAATGTTGCTAGCAAGGGTCCGCTTAAAATACTAAGGGAGTGCGAGACATACCATCTGGAACACCCAAAGGGCAGAACAGAAAGGAGGAACTACCAGGCAGCGGGAAGCGTGCTAGACCCGCAGGTTACCAAGACAGAACAGTGGCCAGGCGGGGCCGTCCGAAGCTGCCACTGCAGCCCTGGGACCAGGAGCAGCACCTCCCGCCCGGGCAAAGCAGAGCCAGACAAAAGAGTCTCGCGCACTCTCGCACACTTGCACCCTGGCGACGCCTGGCTGTGCCGTTGGCTGTAGGAGGACAGTAGGACGCTCCCTGACAGGGACAGTTTCACTGCTGCCAGAACAGAATTCCCACACTTCCAGACACACGGGACCTGCAGTGGTTTGCAAATCATTTAAATAATTTTGCCTATGATTTTCAGCTGCTGTCACTCATACAAAATGCAGAATCATGTCATTTGAATACCTTAACAGCTCCACGTCGCTGGACATGTTGGCGACTATCTTGCAGGCACAGTTGCCTATCAGCTATTAGACGTAACCTTCCAGAGACATCCTAGTCTACCTTTCTTTTTTACGACCTTATTTTCAGGAAAGTTTTGATTCATGGCAAAATTGAGAAGGAGGCAGGGAGTGAAGGAGTGACCCTGCCATTGAGTGCAGAGCCGCCCAGCCACCTCGTCCCCCACACAGTGGTCAGGTCAGTCTGCAGGACTGCAGGGGCCTGAGGGCAGGCATCCTCCCACCCTGCAAGCCTTTCTGCACCCAGAAACCACAACAGTGTTAACCAGACACCAATGGGCCACCCTGGCTTCTCCCTGCGGGGCCTGCAGGCTGATATCTGGCTGCCTTCCAGTCCCAGGCTCCTGCCCACAGCCGCCCGCGGATGCTGTGACCAGGGAGCCCCTCTCCAAATGGGCAGCCCTGAGGCTGGACGACTCCTGCTGGGGCACAGCATAGAAACTGCATGCCTCACACCATGATGGAAGATAGCCCAGGTCACCTGGTGAGTGGCAGGTGCCATCGAAAGGCTGGCTCCGCCAGTTAGCAGCTGTGCAATCCTGGGCAAGCTGATGGCATCTGAGCCTTGGTCTCCTGTCTGCACACCACCAATGCCATTCAGTTCTGATTGCCTCACGTGACTGTTCTCAAGTGAGTGACACTAAAGAAAGCCCACTGACACCCTGGGATGCGCCACCAACTTTCCAAGTTCTCTGTAAGTTCACAGTGAAAGTGGCCACATTCATGGACAGGCTCATCCTGGCATCTGGGGCTTGGGGCTGAAGGAAATCTCAATGTGTCTCGTTGGTCTTGCTGTTGCTTTTGAGCAGATGCAGCATAGCTTCTCTTCCAGTGCCAATGGAGGCTCCCAAGCATCAGATGGATGAATGCAGTTAACAGCACAGTGGCTGCCTGTGTCCTGCCTGCTTGCACCCATGGATTTACATGGGGCCTCAGACTCCTCCTAGGAGAGTAATCACACCCTTGTCAACTTCAGAGTTGTCACACATCTATCTGGCTCAGTCAGCACTGTTGTCATTATCATCACAGGTTATCAAATACGTTCTATCCAGCTGAGCTCCTAGGCCAGGCCTCGGCCATGGCACCAACCTTCGAGAGGTGTGCTCACGGGCCAGCCCAGAGCTGAGCGCTGAGGGGAGGGCACACTTTCAGACAGAGACTCCCCACCCAGCCCTGAACAATGAGGTGGCTTCATGTCCAGAACAAAGCAACACTGTGGGGTCAAATGAAACAAAATGAAATGGAGGTGAGAGCCACGAGCCATGTCCCTTCTCGGGTGGGAGCCACGTGCTGGTGGGTTCCAGCCTCTTGTGCCAGATGAGGTCGCAGCCAGGGCCAACTGAGCAGCAGCTGACTCGGCCACAGCCTCAAAACTGCACTTAAAAATACACCTAAGGTTAGCCGGGCGCGGTGGCACACACCTGTAATCCCAGCACTTGGGAGGCTGAGGCAGGAGGATCGCGAATTCAAAGCCAGCCTCAGCAATGGCGAGGCACTTAGCAACTCAGTGAGACCCTGTCTCTAAATAAAATACAAAAAGGGCTGGGGATGTGGCCCAGTAGTCGAGTGCCCCTGAGTTCAATCCCTGGTACCCCACACACACACACAAAAAAAAATACACCTAAGGTGATCACTGAGCTGGCAGGAGACACTCAGGAACTAGACCCTCGGTGAGAGCAGACTTGCAGCTCTAAAACCAGCCTGCCATGCTGAGCCTGAGCCTAGAGGCCCGACTCTGGCCTGCTGTGGCTTCACAGGCACAGATAGCAATCCAGAGTGGCTCCGGACAGAAGGCCAGGGAGAAATTAGGGAAACGCTGCCATCTCAGTGTTCATACTAGATAAGAAGACAGGCTTTGGCTTATGAGTGACGCTTCTGAATTAATTAGAGTAAAAACAATAGAAAAACCACAAAGGAAGAGATAGTATGGACCCAGGATGAGAACAGGGCTGGGCATGCAGCTCAGTGTAAGGGCAATACAAGGTCCTGAGCTGGATCCCAGCACACCCTCCACCGCCCCCCACACACAGCGCAAATATTAACAGAATAAAAATTCTATGATAAAAACAAGTTCCAAAAGATAAAAAATGAAAAATAAATTGAGAAGTTTAAAAGAAAGATGAGAAAGCATGGATGAATACCAGGAACGAACCTGTGCAAAAGAGCAGAGATTTTGAAAAGAATGAATGACAAGATATCATTCTGAGCAACTATGACAATAAGTTTGAAAACTTCAATGAAATGGCCAAATTCCTAGAGAAATATAGTTTCCAAAAATTGACACAAGTAGAAGCAGAAAGCAAGAATAGTCCTGTAAGCATCACAAGAGTGCATCGCTGCACCCTGTGGGCACCAGAGTCGGCACTGGAGAGGTGCCCAGCTGGTAAGTGGTTGGCCAGTCCACACTCACCCCAATACTCACGAGCATTCCCAGTCACTTTCTGAAGCTACCATCAGCTTCATTAAAACAAAACAAACACCCCAGCAAAGAAAGATGGAAAGGTCCAATCTTGCTAAGAAGAAACAGATGAGAAATTGGAAATAAAATGCTGGCAAAAACTCAACAACATATATCAAAAACCAAATCAAGTTGGATTTTTTTTAGGAGTACAATCCTATGTAAACATTTAGATAGCACACCATACCTCAAAAATATGTGCAATTATTACATGTTAATCGAAGTTTTCAAAGAGATGAAAATATTAGTTACTTGAATTTGATCATTACACATTAGATTCTTGTATTGTGTTATTATTGTGTCCCATAAATATATACAATTAAATAATCATTCATAAAGTACATTTGTATTAAATTGTCAAAATAAATAACATAAATTATTTACATTAGGAAAATCACATGAACATGTCAAAAGATAAAAAAATTGATTTGCTAAAACCTAATATCTATCCTTCTAAAAAATCAAAATCAATAAAATTTTGGCATAGTAAATAAATAAACCAAATGTATGCAATTCTGCATTTTTCTTGCAACCTAAAGTGCCATTAGAATAATCATAAAGGAAGCAGCTTTAAAGACAGACGCCACCTGACGGGAGGCGTGCAGGCGGTGCAGAGTGCCCCGTGCCTGAGGTGGGCAGCAGTGGGAGGCCTGGACCCTGCCTTGGTTGCCGGTTGCCGATCACTTCCTACTTCTGGGCCCTCAGCCCGGGCGGCAAAGTTCAGGGTCCTCCCCAGGCCTGGCAAAGCCATGCTCACTGGGAAGCAGAGGACCTGCAAGAGGCGAGGAGGAAGGCGGGGCCTCCCCATCCCACCGCTGAGACGCCAGGGCCAGGGCCGCGACAAACAGGCAGCTGAGGGATTTCTGGAAGTCTAGAGGCCAAGCCTCCTGCTCTGGTCCCAAGCGATGACCACTGTAGCCTCGTCTCCACCCTCCCCCCCCCCCCCCCCCCCGCCCTTGGCCGAGAGCCTCCCCTGCACGGGGAAGCAGCTGTGGTCTCTGCGACACGTCCATCACACCAGGACCCTCCCTGCTCAAGGCTTCATTTCACAGGAGAGAGAGCCCACCTCCTTACAGTGGCCCCCAGGCCCACACACCTGTACTCTCACACGCCCGTGCACGTGCATACACGCCCACCTGGGCAGACCTCGCCTCTCCTTTCTGCTTTGCTCCGCTGGCTGCCTGTCCATGACCCCCCAGCCAGGCCTCCCTCTGCTCTGTGCCCAAGCACACACCCAGCTCAGCTCTGCACTCTCTTGGGAGGGGTCACTCCGCGGTCACCTCCCGGGAGGCCACTTCTCACCCCTACTTAGAATCCCTGCCCCAACCAACAATGGGCTCCTACACTGAGAGATTTCAGTGCAGCATCCTGGCTGACCTAGTGAGGGCTCTGTTTCCTTGGGAAATTCTTACGGCTGCCATTTGGAAAACCTCACGTACCTGGCTCTCAGTTGGAAAGTGACATTCAGGCCTGCTAGTGAGAAAGGGCTCCCTGGCAAATGACACCTGTGACTCGGTAATGGCCGAGTTCAGCAGAGGCCTTCATCTTTGTCAGCATGAACCCTTCATGGAGTTCCACCTTCTGCTATGGTCTGGGCCTGGCACATCCCCCAAGGCCCCTGTGCCAGAGCCTCCGTGCCCCGCGAGCTGCTACTGGGAGGAGGCACAGACCTTAAGAGGAGGCCCAGGGAGAGGTCATGAGGTCCAGGGTGTATCCTCCAGGCAGTCACGGGACCAGGCCCCTTCCTCTCGCCACTCTCTGGCCAAGGGCTGCTCAGGAGTCCACACACTGCCATATGATGTGGGCAGGGGTCCACACACTGGCACATGATGTGCAGCCACAGGATGAAAGCAACGGGGCCAGCCATGATTTGAAACTCTGAGCTAAATAAATCTTTGCTCTTTGCACTCTGATTACCCCAGGTAACAGTCACAGGGAGGGAGTCTCCCTGCACCTTCTGACCCCCTGCCTGCTCCTGCCACGTCACACCCTGTTCCCCTACGACCCTAGTCACAGTGAGGGAGGCTCCCTGCACCTTCTGACCCCTGCCTGCTCCTGCCATGACATGCCCTGTTCTCTGGACCCTTCTGACCACTCTTTTGCTGTCTCTCCAAAATGTGCTCTCTCTAAACCTGATATATTTCTATTCTTGAAAGGTCTTGTTTTTATCTATTTTTTCTTACCCAAATCATTTTTCCAGAATCTCAGGAGAGGCCTGCTGTGGCCCTGAGGTGAGAGCTGGTGACGAGGAAGGACGGAGACCAACGCCGACCACCCTCGGAGCAGTGCAGTCAGGCACCGTGCTGGGAGTGGAGAGCCTCTGAAGTCCCCGATTCACATCAGGGGATGCCCCCATGGCACCAGGAAGATGGGCACTTGCTCCTGGCTGTGAAGCCTCTTGAGGCATCAGTCACCTCAAGCTCCACGTTTTCCAGTAGCCAACCTGACACCCACCTCGACACCCAGCAGACAGGGAGGCCAGCACCCCCAGTCAAGTCCTCTGTCCTCCCCAGCTGGCCTCACCACAGGTCCCCAGGGCTCCTTGAAGGGCAAGGCCACCTGTGCTCATAAGTAGTTTCAAGAACATCCAGAACTGTACCTGTACCTCTGGGGGCCAGCCCAGAGTAGCCCCTGCACCCCAGAATGTGTCCAAGGCTTTGGAAGCAGGGCCTGCCCTCCTCTTCCTCCAGCTGCCCTGGGAGGCAGGCAGGAGAGAGCCCTCCTGAGCACTCACTCCAGATCTCGCCACACTCCACTCAGCGTCAACAGGTGGCTCCTGGTCCAACGGAAAGGAAGAGTAGAACCCCCTAAATCGCCTGTGAAGGCCCGAGAGACTTGGCTGCTTCTTTCTTCTCTGGTTTCCCACCCACGTCCTCACGGTCCTCCATTCCCACCAGCACAAGCCTCCTGGCCATCCCTCTGGCAGGCCACCCACATGCTGTCACAGGGCTGGACATCTGTGTGCACACAGCCACACACATGTACACACATACACAGTCACACGCACATGCACACCTGCACACATACACAGCCAAACACAATGTGCACGTGCACACAGTCACACACGTGCACACACTTGGACACATACACAGTCACGTGCACATGCACACGCATACAGAGCCAAACACAATGTGCACGTGCATGTAGTCACACGTGCACATAGTCACACATACACATGCACACACATGCACACATACACAGCCAAACACAATGTGCACATGCACACACACGCATGCACACACTTGCATACATACACAGTCATGTGCATACACACATGCACACATACAGAGCCAAACAGCAATGCCCAAAACTCCATGGCCCATAGTCAACCGCAATTTAAGCCATCTCCCCAAACAGGGCTCCTGCATGCACGTGCACGTAGTCACACATACACATGCACACACATGCACACATACACAGCCAAACACAGTGTACAGTCAAACACAGGTGCACACACATGCACACATACACAATCACATGCACGTGCACACCTGTACACAATGTACACATGCACACACATGTAGTCACACATGTGCAAGGGCACACACACACACCACTACCTCTCCCCCTCTTCTTGTCAGTGCTTGGACACCCTCACAGTGAGGGCTGCCGTGTGGACCGTCTGACCTGGCACGCCACTTCCTCCGTAGGCGCGCCATGGCCCTCCCCTGACCTTGGGAGCCCTCGGCCTTCCCTAACTTCCCGTTCCATACACTCTCTGCGTTCTCACCTGCTCTGCAGTGTGGCCCATCTCCGCCCCAGCAGAGGGCACAGGTGCAGAAGGCACTCTGCTCTCCGTCCTGCACTGCTGCAGAGGCGACACAGGCGCATGCAGGCTCTCGAATGAATGAATACACAAAATTTGCATTTTCCTTTGGAGTCCCTGTAGTAAGTCTTGGGCTCTCTGGAAAACCCAGTTATTCAGACTAGTATGTTCCACAAGGTCCTTGCTAGTCAGGACTTTATGGAAACTTCCCCACTCTCCTCGGGCCATGCTGCAGTCACACTGGCTTTTGCTGACACGCTTTGGAAGGCGCTGCCATTTGCCACGTGCGCCCAGGGACACTGTGCTCCTGAGCACCAACCTCCCCACAGACATCGGGGACATGGTTTCATTGTGTCCGAGGGCACTGCCCACGGCACCAAGGTGGCACATGTGAGGGCAAGGAACGGAGCCACAGGCCGGGTCTCACCCGCCTCCTCTGAGAAGCTGGTCCCGGGACAAGCACATCAAGCCCTTTAACCCAGCTTCTCCAGCTACCAAGACGACACAGTTTGAATGGTGTGGTCTCTAAAACTCTGTGCAATGTGAAAATTGTGTTTTTTCAAAAGGCAATAAACCATTGACAGAATTAGAAATCACCTCCGCTGCCTTGGGCTTTCATGCACCTTACCGGGCTGCTCGAAAGAGCCAGAGTCCACACAGGTACCAGGCGACCCGTCCACAACCAGCTGGCCCCAGCCTCATTCACCCGGCTGTCACGGAGGCCCAGGAGGGCTTCCCCAGGTCTCTTCCTAGGAGTCAACGGCCGCTGCTCAGGAGCTGTGTGGAGAGCTGACTCCCAGAGGTGGACGCCAGGGCCCACTGTGACTCACGCTCCTGTTTCCTCCACAGTTGGCGCTCTAGGTCCTTCTGCGCCTAGGGCTGAGTCTCCAGCTCTGAACACAGAAGTGTTGCTAGAGCGCTGGTGGGGCCAGTGGGGCGGGGCCAGGACAGCAGGGGCACCCTTCCTTGCCAAACACCAAGTGCTCTCTGCCACACAGAGCAGTCCACCCCTGGCTTGTGGCAATAAGGACCTCGCTTAGCTTTTCTACTAGTGCACCTTCGTGGAAGAAAATTAAACTGGCTGAAATTCTAGAAATCTGGGGAAATTTCCTTGCTTTTTCAGGATAAGGATGTAAATTGTCAAAGCAGAACAATTACATTCTAGGTATCCAAGGACCACAATCTGCTGCTCATGAAACATCTTCCTTAGTGTCTTAAAGAAAAGTGATTTTTTTTTTTTTTTTTTTTTTTTTGCACTGGAATCTGTCTGTGGGAGGGATGCAGCACCACAGTGCCATGTGCATGGTGCGTGACGATCACGTCAGAGCAACACGTGCTGCACCATCTCTGCCAAGGCCGACCCGCTCTGTGCGCTGGGACCCTGCACGCTCCGACAGCGACTGGAAACACACAGCTGACTGTGGAGGCCATACCAGCCCTCTTACTGCAGGGGACTGAACAAGCCCTCCTAACTGCGTGGGCTTAGCCCTAAGCTGGACCTAGCTTCTTCCCATCCCTCACCCACTTCCCTGCCGCTGGTAACTACTGTTCCACTATGTCCCCCTGGATCTGGAGTCCTGCGTGCTGACCCTGCACCAGGCAGCTTCACCTGTTCTTCCCTGAGATTGGCTTCTTAGTTTTTACACACACGTGAGATCACGGGTATTTGTTTCTGCTTCTGGTTTACTTCACTTAACAGAATGTCCTCCAGCACCACCCATACTGCAATAGGTGACCAAAGCTTTCTCTTCCTGGCTGAGTACTATTCCATGGTGCCTGTGTCCAGATGGTCCCTTCCTTCCTATGTTGACGGAGACTTCAGGTGACCCCACCTCTAGGCTGTTGTGAGTAGTGCTGCAATACACAGGGAGTGCAGGTGGCCTTTGACATGGTTCATCTTCCATGCATACCCAGCAGTGGGCTTGCTAGGTCACATGGCAGCATAGGTGACACAGTAGAAATGTACACAAGTACAAAAAGCCAAGGAGATAGTGAGTGGTGTAGGAGAGGACCTACAGAAGAGGAGAAAGCACTCGCAGACTGGTCACTCAAGTTGGCATGACACCCGGAATACCTAGGACTCAAAAAACTTAACAAGGGCAACAACAATTCCACTAGAAAATGGCTAAAGGCCAGGAGGGGCATCTCTCAGAAGGGAATCCACAAGAGGGCAAAACCCAGCACGTGAGAATCGCTCAGCCCCGTCCGCCCCCAGGAAGGCGAGTCACAACCGCCCCAGACAGCGCCTCACCCGCTGGCGCAGGGGAGTGAGACGGGCAAGGTGCAGCAGGCGCTGCAGAGGGCTCCTGCAGTTCAGCCCAGCCACAGGGCAGGCAGAGGAGCCCGAGACCCACACAGAGCCATCGCGGGAAGGAGGGCTCGTGGGGACCTGACAGGAGCCTCGTGCAGCCCGAGGAGCCTCCTGCCACCTTGCAAACGCTCTGCAGCCATGACCAGCCGCCGGATGGGTGTGGCCTGAGCCTAGCAGTAACTCAACCCGGTGACCTGGCTGCGGCAGGAGAGGGGGGAGACAGTCACAGGGCCCTTCTCAAACCTCCTGGGCCCCACCATCCATTCTTTACAGGAGTGGTTTTGGCTGCTCCACGGGCACCCTGGGAAGGCTCGGAGGAGCCAGGGTGAGCTTGCCCAGCAAACTGCCCCGTGGACTTTTGTCCAGAGGTAGAGGGAAACTGCAGGGCCACGGCCCAGGACTGACCTGGAGGGTTCTCTTCTCCCAGACCTCGCACGGGGCTCTGGTCCCTCTGGTTCCACCTGGACTCCAGGTGCCAGTCCACGAGGACACGGAGAAGAGGCTGTGAGGAGGCGAGGAGGCCCGGGCCACGGTGCCCCGACGGCGCTCCCAGGGGACGACTGAAGGCATTGGCGGCTGCCTGGATGTGCACTTGAGGTAGACCGAGGGCAGCAGTCTCCCTGTCCTTTGAAGAAGCTCATGTGCCACGGGTGGCCTGGACACTACAGACGTGGTGGTCGTGCTGGTGTGAGAGTCACACCTGCGTGGCTCGGCCCCACTGGCCGCCTGCTCCATCGTCAGCTCCACCGCCAGCTGGCGCCTGGATGGGAGGCCTGGGAGCCGTGACTGTGCTGCAGCTTCCTCCCTGGGCCTCACGAGCTGCTGCGGAACACCAGGGAGAAAGCACGCCACTAAGCGGGGATGACCCGGGGCCACAGTGACCGCCACTGGTGGGTGGCTCACAAACATCTAACTCCAGGACACGAGATTCTGGCCAAAATCTAGACAGCAGGGAGCAGGGTCATCTGTGAGGGACAGCCTCGAGGAGCAGACCCAGCCAGCGGCCAAAGCAGCTGTGCACACAGCGGCATCAGTGGTGGGACGGGACAGGGCCAGCTGCAGACCTCCTCCTGCCACACGAGCGTGGAGAGCAGACCTCACGCCCCACCCGATACAACCACTTGGGAGGGCACACAGCGTGGACAGGTCCCGGCCTGGGCGCAGGCCCACTGTGACATGGAGAGGAAGCCATGGGCCACGTCCAGGGTGGGGATGCCTGGTCTGGGCTGGCTGCCAGCTCTAGGGCTGCTCGCCTTCCTCTGGAGACAAAACCTGCTCTGGAAAGACTGTCCTCTCGGAGGCGAGATTAAAGTGGCCTTAATGGTGACAAGTGTTCACCTCCCCAACGTGTGGCTAGGCGAGGGGTCCAGGCAGTGCACCCAGCGCTCTGCTGTCCACTGCGGGAGTGCGGCCAGGAGGTGCCGGTCTTTCTGTGCCCAGTGCCTTCCTTTTAGTACGAGGTCCTCGGTCCTCACGTGGCCAGGCCCTGGGGAGGGAACAGGGCAGAAGGGAAAGCAGAGGTGGCAACAGAGTCAAGGTCGCAGCCAGGAGCAGGAAGTCTGGCTTCTGCTTGTAGGATGGTCAGTGCTGATCATGTGTGCGCGAGATAACCAGCAGGTCATGGAAATCCTCATCACAAGGAAATGGTGACATCTAAGGTACTGAACATCTAATTGCCTGGCCTCATGATTGCCATGTGCATGTGTACCAAAACCCAGCATTCTTCCCCAGAAACGTGTCCACATGCGTCAGCCGTAACAAAAAGAGAAACATGTGAATATTAAATGCATGGAAGAATCAGAGCGCATGGAACACACAGGCTAGGGCTATCAATGCAGCATGGCCTAGGTTAATTCTGCGGTGGTCACTACATGCATTCTGTAGGACTCAGGTCTTATAAGATACAGGGAGTCTTGCTTAACAGCCCGACAGCTGGAATGTTCTGCTAAACATTCCACAAGCACTTAGGAGAAATGAGAGGTAATTTCCTGGATGCCTGCTGATGTCAGCACAGCAGGGGACTCGAACAGTCGCTGCCCCACAGTGGGGGACAGCCAGCTCTGGCATTCCTGTCTTCACATGAGGGCGCTAATCCCATCATGGGCACCACCCTCACCCAGCCCTCACCACCTCCAAAGGCTCCATCTCCAAGCACCACCACAGCGCAAGCTACAGACTGTGTGTGTGCTGGATGGCGCGTAGACACTGCCACTGATAGATAGGTTACCCTCCCCCCTCAGAGTCTTCCACACCCTAAGAGAAGCAACCTTGTTTCATTCTCCAGACAAGATGTTCCAGACAGGATGTTCCTTCCCCCGAGCAGAATGTTTCTTTTCCCCAGGCAAGAGCCAATAGGCTTAAAGGTCGCCCCGTTCTATGGGCAAAGAGCCAATGGTGTTGGGGTTGCTCTAGTGCACCCCCCACCAGAAATCCCTATATAAGGCCCTGTTCGAGAGACTCAGATCAGACAGAGAGAGACACACGGACACACAACATCAGCATGTCGCTGCTGAGAGGAGGAAGCCACTGCAACAGCTCCAGACCCATCGCCTCCAGCCGACGGCAGCTGCCCCAGCCGACAGCTCCAGACCCATCACCTTCAGCCCGACGGCCGCTCCCAGCTGACAGCTCCAGCCTCCAGCCAGCAGCAGCTGCTTTACCAACAGCAGAGATCCTAGCTGGTCTGTCCAGAGCTTGCACACTACCCTCTCCCTGACTCCCTTCTCCCACCAGAGCTTGCACACTCCCCTCTCCCACCTCTTCAACCTTCGACCAGAACACCTCTTCTCCGGTTTTTGCACCGGCCACGAAGGCTGTTGAATAAATCTTTTGGCTGTACGGCTGTCCCCGGTGTGATGCTTTGCCCTTCATTGGTGCCGTGTCACTTACTCCCGCCCAAGTCCTGACCCCATTCCGGGAAGTTGCGGGTCCAGAAGGAATTGTCCGTGTCCATGTTCCCTTCCCAATGACCGAGGTAGTGCAAATCGAGAAACGATTAGGCTCTTATAGCACTGACCCCACTACATACCTCAGGGAATTTCAATGGGTCCCCCAAGCTTATAGCCTTACCTTCCATGACATCTATATGATTTTGGCAAATACCCTCCTCCCTGAGGAGCGTAGGCAAGTCTGGGAGCAGGCACGGGCCTATGCCGATGAGAACCATAGAACCAATCCTAACCATCTCATTGGACCTCAGGCTGTCCCCGAAAGGGACCCTAACTGGGACTATAATTCCCCAGGGGGCGTGGCCTTGCGAGATCAGTTTTCCACTTGTATACTAGCTGGTCTTAAGCGTGCAGCACAAAAGGTAGTTAACTTTGACAAGCTGCAGGAAATCATACAAAAAAGGGAAGACACCCCCTCCAAATTTCTAGATCGACTAACAAAAGTTCTCCAACAGTACCCCAATTTAGATCCTGAATCTCCAGGGGGACGTCAGGTCCTTATGTCTTACTTTTTGTCCCAAAGTTACCCCGATATACAGGCTAAATTGAGAAAATTAGAGCAAGGACCTGCAACACCTCAGACCGAGATCTTGGCCACGGCCTTTAAGGCCTATCATAATAGAGATGAGAATACTGAACGCCGTAGGTTTCAGAACTATGAAAAGGCCAAACGAGCAAGATTTCAAATGCTGGCCCAGGCTTTACAGGGCACCGATTCTCGGGCCTCACAAACAGGGGGCCATTACCCCGCGCAGAGGGGACCTCCAGGGCCGTGTTTCAAGTGCGGGAACGAAGGACACTGGGCTAGAGCTTGCCCCAATCCCAGGCCCCCTACATGCCCATGTCCTAAATGCTCCAAGATGGGCCACTGGGGTGTTGACTGCCCCAGTTCCTGCAGGGGGACTGGATCAGTCATGAAACCCGACCTGCTTGGAGTAGCCGCAGAAGATTGATGGGGCCCTGGGTTTCCTCTCCCGACAGTTGACATCTCCTTACAGGAGCCTAGGGTCACCCTTCTTGTTGATGGCCACCCCATAAATTTCCTACTAGATACAGGAGCCACTTTCTCGGTCTTGAGGGAGTTTTGGGGGCCCCCACCATATCGTCCCGTTGTCGGGATAGAGGGACACACCATTCACCCCCACAAGACTCCCATGCTGTCTTGCCGCCTCCACCTCCATTCATTTGTCCACCAGTTTCTAGTAATCCCTCAATGTCCTGTGCCTTTATTGGACCAAGATATACTGGTCAAATTTCAGGCCTCAGTTGTGCTCTCTGACCCAGCTCGCTCAGTTCTGCTCCCCGACTCGTCTCACTCCGTCTCCTCCTCTGTCTTCCTTCTTAGCATTTTAGAGGCTGATGCGGAAACCTTCTGTTACCCTGCCCCCTCCCATCTGGTAGACCCCAAAGTTTGGGACACCCAGACTCCATCCCTTGCTCACTGTGACCCTATACGAATACACCTTAAAGATCCCCAGTATTTCCCTAATAGAGCCCAGTACCCACTCCCAGCCACTAGCCTCAGAGGTCTCCAACCTATTATCTCAGACCTTCTGCGGAAACGCTTTCTCCGACCCACCCATTCCCCATATAATACTCCCATATTGGCAGTCAAGAAGTCCAATGGGTCATATGGGCTAGTCCAAGATCTTCGTCTCATCAATGAGGCTGTAGGCCCATACACCCTCTGGTCCCAAATCCTTATACCATTCTCTCCCTAATTCCTTCCTTATCTACTCATTTCTCGGTCATTGACCTTAAGGATGCCTTCTTCACTGTCCCTTTAGCTCAGGAATCACAAGACATCTTTGCCTTTATCTGGACTGATCCTGATACTCAACGGTCCCAACAATTGACCTGGACAGTCCTCCCTCAGGGTTTTTGAGACAGCCCTCATATCTTTGGACAGACACTGGCTGCCAATCTCAAAGGCCTTGAATTCTCTGACTCCACTCTTTTGCAATATGTAGATGATCTTCTCCTTTGCAGCCCTTCCTTCTCCACAGCTCGTATAGACTCTTACACCCTTTTAAATTTTCTTGCTTCTCGTGGGTATCGTGTTTCCCCATCTAAGGTACAACTTGCCCAGACCCAGGTAGTTTATTTAGGAGTTCAGATTTCCCATCAATTGAAGGCCATTACTGTAGACCGAAAGGCCCTCATCAAGGCCCTCCCATGTCCCAAGACAAAGGAAGATATTCTTTCCTTCTTGGGGCTAGCAGGATACTTCCATGCATGGATTCCCAATTTTTCTCTTTACGCAAAACCTCTATATGAGGCAGCTAAGGGGGTTAAGGAAAAGCCCCTTCCTGAAGGCATTCAGGCTGAGTTTAAGCATCTGCAGCAGGCACTATTACAGGCCCCAGCTCTTCACCTCCCAGACCTTCTTCAGCCATTCACCCTTTATGTCCATGAGATGACAGGTCTGGCTCTAGGTGTTTTAGGCCGATATAAGGCCTCCATTTTTGCTCCCATTGCCTACCTTTCTAAACAACTTGATCCCACCGTTCGCGGATAGGCCCCTTGTCTTAGGGCTCTGGCTGCTGCTTACCTACTTCTCCAGGAATCAAAAAAGTTGACCTTTGGTGCCCATGTCACTGTTGCCTCTCCTCATCATTTTTAAAAGACCTGTTAACCTATAAGAGCCTTCAAACTCTCCGCCCAGTCACGTTCTCTCTCTCTCCTTGTTTCTTTTCTGTATGACTCCTCAATCTCCTTCCAACCCTGCTCCTCTTTACACCCAGCTACCCTCCTCCCAGTCTCCTCTGAGCACCCGGAGCATGATTGTGTAGAGATGCTTGAGGCTTTAATCCCCCACCCGTCCCACATTCAAGAGGGACCACTTCCTGACTCTTCCCTAATCTGGTTCACGGATGGCAGCTCTTTCCTTAAGGATGGGCAACGCTTTGCCGGCTATGCTGTCGTCTCCCTATCAGAGGTTATCGAGGCAGCACCCCTCCCCCCCCGAGTACCACAAACCAACAGGCCAAACTAACAGCTGTTATTTGTGCCTTTGAGTTAGCAGCTGACCGAAACCTCACCCTCTACACAGACTCAAAATACGTCTATCATATTTTACTTTCCCATTTGGCAATATGGAAAGAGCGGGGGCTCCTGACCACAAAGGCCCCGCAGTTACTAATTCCAAATTAATATCAAAGCTCCTGCAGGCCTCTCTTCTGCCCAAACTAATAGGGATTTCTCATTGCCCTTCACACCAAAAATGGTGAGTCTCCCATGGTTCAGGGGAACACAAGGGCTGATAGGGCGGCAAGGGAGGCAGCACTATCTTCTCCTTCTCTTTTGGCTTCGATCCAATCTACTACCCAGACTCCCACACCCCCTTCTGTACAATCAATCCTCTCCTATCTCCATTTTCTTTTCCATCCTAACCCTCAAGCCCTCAGAACGTTCGCAACCTCCTTCCTCACCCTGACTCCAGAGGACACACAGTTTCTCCATCAACTCACCTCCATGTGCACTGCATGTCAGCGCACCAATCCATGCACTCCCCTTAAACCAGGAACATTTCCCTCTCACCAAGCTCGAGGTCAGTTTCCAGGAGCTGATTGGCAAATAGATTTCACCAACATGCCAACTGTCTGGAAACATAAATATCTCCTGGTCTTAGCAGATACCTTCTCTGGATGGGTGGAGGTCTTTCCTACTTCCAAAAAAAGGGCTTCCACAGTAGCTTCTATTTTAGTCTCAGAAATCCTTCCCCGCTTTGGGTTGCCCACATCCATCCAGTCTGAAAATGGGCCTGAATTTGTCTCTCATGTCACCCAAAATATATCTACTTCCCTTAACATTCCTTGGCATTTCCATATCCCATATCACCCCAAGTCTTCAAGAAAGGTAGAGAGGACTAATAGAACCCTTAAGGACATTCTGACTAAACTCTCCTTGGAGCTTCACTTGGACTGGGTCAAGCTACTTCCCCTTGCCCTCTTTAGGCTCCGAGTCCTCCCAAAGAAACCTTCCTCACTATCCCCTTTTGAGGTTATGTTTGGGCGACCAGCTCTTCCACCTGGAATTTCCCCAATTCAAGGACCCTTGCCCAAGGATCTCTCTCTTTCCCTCTTGTCCTTCATCAGACATCAGCTATGGATGTGCCAAGATCACATCCTGCCAGACCCAGGTAGACTCTCCACTTCATTCCCATTAACACCTGGTTCTTGGGTATATTTCTCCCCTCCCCAGGACACAAGATCAGTCTCCCTTGCCCCAAAGTGGACAGGCCCCTTCCAGGTTGTGCTGTGCACACCCACGGCTGCTAAGCTTCGTGAAACCTCAGGGAACTTGACATCTTGGATTCATATCTCCAGACTAAAACCAGCTACCCAACTAGCTGAGGATCCACAAAAGAACAACAGATACCTACCACATTACGCTTGTTCTTCCCTTCCTACCAATCCCCTAAAAATTCGCTTTTCTCGTGTTCCCGATATAGACTCAGAATAATTTTTTGTCTTTCTTGATCTGCAACTTCAACCAGCTTCTCCTTAGGTATCATCTGTTACTTCTCATCACCTCAGGACAAATTCATCTTTTTGGTGCCAACCTCCTGGGAATCCTTTTCAACCTCAAGCCTGACCTACCTGTCTTATCATATCCCCCCCATAACACTCCACGTCGCCCCGTTTCAGCAGGAAGTAGCCAGACTGACATACGATGTCCCACTTCCTAAGAAAACAAAAAGGGGGGAATGATAGATAGGTTACCCTCCCCCCTCAGAGTTTTCCACACCCTAAGAGAAGCAACCTTGTTTCATTCTCCAGACAAGATGTTCCAGACAGGATGTTCCTTCCCCAAGCAGAATGCTTCTTTTCCCCAGGCAAGAGCCAATAGGCTTAAAGGTCGCCCCGTTCTATGGGCAAAGAGCCAATGGTGTTGGGGTTGCTCTAGTGCACCCCCCACCAGAAATCCCTATATAAGGCCCTGTTCGAGAGACTCAGATCAGACAGAGAGAGACACACGGACACACAACATTGGCTCGTTGCTGCTGAGAGGAGGAAGCCACTGCAACAGCTCCAGACTCATCGCCTCCAGCCGACGGCAGCTGCCCCAGCCAACCGCTCCAGACCCATTGCCTCCAGCTGACGGCAGCTGCCCCAGCCGACAGCTCCAGACCCATTGCCTTCAGCTCGGGCCGCTCCCAGCTGACAGCTCCAGCCTCCAGCCAGACAGCAGCTGCTTTAGCCGACAGCTCCAGAGATCCTAGCCGGTGCAACCAAGCACCCACCTTCTGTCCAGAGCTTGCACACTCCCCTCTCCCTGACTCCCTTCTCCCACCAGAGCTTGCACACTCCCTTCTCCCTGACTCCCCTCTCCCACCTCTTCAACCTTCGACCAGAGCACCTCTTCTCCGGTTTTTGCTACCAGCCATGAAGGCTGTTAAATAAAGCTTTTGGCTGCACGGCTGTCCCCGGTGTGATGTTTTGCCCTTCAGCCAGAACACCGTCTTCCACAGCCCTTTGAGTTCCTTGAGCTGAGAGACGTGTGCCCCCACTTTCCACCAGGCCCTGAATTGTCTGTCTGCGCTCTCAGGTGTGTTCCCATTTGTTCTTGGTAATGACCTTGATGTGTCCTCTCAGCTCCTAGACCCACGGCTCAGAGTCCACCTTGACCTCAGTCTGGAACACTGCCTCCACCTCTGGAGCCCCCGACCTTGGGGAGCCCAGAGCCCTCAGCCCTGCGGTTTCTTCTCCGCTCCTCGCCCTCCTGCAGCAGCTGGGCCACCTCCCGACCTGGCTCTCTCCCCAGCCCTGGCGGGCCCACGTTCGAGCCACATGACAGAGCTCGCTGCCTCTCCTGGTGCCTCTTTGTGCCTAGGGTTTCCTCTGCCACCTTCTTTTTTTTTTTTTTTTTTTTTTTTTTTTTTCTTTTTGATACTGGGGATTGAACTCAGGGGCACTCGACCACTGGGCCACATCCCCAGCCCTTTTTTTGTATTTTATTAGAGACAGGGTCTCACTGAGTTGCTAAGTGCCTCGCCATTGCTGAGGCTGGCTTTGAACTCATGATCCTCCTGCCTCAGTCTCCCAAGTGCTGGGATTACAGGCGTGCGCCACCACGCCCTGCCCTCCTCTGCCTTCTTACCACCCCTGCTGCCTATTGGATCCACCTCCTGGGCTCCGTGGTGACCCCTTCAGACGAGAGGCACCAGATGTGGTCACTTCACGTCCCCCAGACACCACATGTTCTGCTGTTCCTGCCTCACTGTGCTGGGAGGGTTGCTCTTGATGCTCTCCATGATCTGTGCGTGGGGACGAAGTCGGGTACCTTGTGTGCAACACCAGAGTCTCAGGCAATGATTCTGCCAGAAAATGGGCCTGTCCTTCTGCCTCCCACAGACCTCAGTCTGCCCCACACCCAGCTATCTTGAGAGTCACCACCCTGGAGACAAAAGGTTCGATGTGTTCTCTGCCTGTCCTTCCATTCCACACGCCAGACGTTCTAGCCAGGACAGCAAATCAAGGGGACAAGCAGAGGCGCCCTGCACTGGAAGGACTCTCGGCTGTCATCATTCACAATGGACAGGACGATGTGCACAGAGAAATCACATACATAATTTTCACAATTTATAAAAATTAACACATTGTACTACTAAGTTGCTGAAATAATATTCCACACATAAAATCAATTAAATTTTTGTCACAAAAAATTAATTGAAAAATATATTTTGTAAAATAGAAGCATAAGCATTAACTATACTCCTCACAATATATCTAACTAGAGATGTGAAAATATTCTATAGATGAAATTATAAAGCTGATGGATATTTAAAATATCCAAACATGAAAATGCACCATGCTTAATGAGTAGAAGCCTACAATAGAAGCTATAATAATCACAGGTGTAATGAGACACTTACCACTATCTCAATTAAAATACTAGCAGTGTGTGTGTGTGCACATATATGTAGGTATGTTTGTGTGTGTACATACATGTGTGTATGCATGTGTATGTGTGTGTATGTGTGTGTGTGTGTGTATCTGTATACATGTGTGTGTTCAGAAGCCAACGACAATCGTAGTGGACTTGTCAGAAGAAGGACAATGTCCCCTGGAGAAGTGCCAAGAGGAACGACTCACTCTGCATCAGGGCAAACTTCAAAGCTACAACAATTAATAAAGGGAGAAACTGGGTATAGGGCTAAACAAATAGAGAAAGGAAGCAGAGAAGATCGTTCAGAAAGAAAAGTGTGCGAATGCAGACATTTAATCTACGACGAATCACAGTCTGATTCCGTGGAGAAAGGACGGTCTCCCAAAAACGAAACGACTTTAAAAAGTACCAACGTTTATTCCTCTCTTGTTCCCGTTTGGGTCGCTGCAAGGAACACCCGAGGCTGGCCACGACATAAAACGAAGGGGATTACTCGGCTCGTGGCTCTGGTGGCTGGGGATCCAGAGAGCAAGGCACCAGCACTCCGCGGGCCCACAGCGGCCCCGAGACCCGAGGGACGCTGCCTGGGGGCAGGGGCGGGCAGCGCGGACCTCGGCTTGGCTTGGCTTCGTGACCACACCCACGAGACCCACCCCGCCGGCCAGCCTGAGCCCACCTCTCGCCCAGGCCCCAGCGCTGAAGGCCACCCCTGCGCCGGCAGCCCCAGGCCAGGCCCAGCAGGGAGCCACAGCAGAGCCGCAGGCCCTGACGCGCTCTCCCGCACACGCACCTGGACTCAGGGTGAGGGGAGGCCAGCACACGGGCAGACAGCGCGTGCTCACCGGACGCCACCAGCGGGAAGCCCTCCGAGATCAGCCAGCGACGCCACCAACAGAGGCCAGTTCAGCCGCGCTAGGTCAGGAAAGTTCCGCTCTCCACAAGACGCCTCTCGCCGCGGGAGGAGAGAAGCCAGGACCCGAGCACCGTCCACGGCACGCCACGCAGGGACGCGCCCGACGCACAGCCCACAGCGCACCACGCAGGGCACGCGCCCGACCGACGCGCCACGCAGGGACGCCCACGGCGCGCCCACGCAGGGACGCCGCCAGACGCACGGCGCCCACGCCACACGCCACGCAGGGACGCCGCCCGACGCACGGCCCACAGCGCGCCACGCAGGGACGCCGCCCGACGCACACCTCGGAGCGCCCCACACAGGAACACCCGTCCCACGCACACCCAGCAGCACGCCACGCAGGGACGCCCCCCGACACACACCGCCAGGGCGCCCAGTGCAGGGACACTGTCCCGACACACACCTGGCAGCACCCCAAGCTGGGGACACCGGGAGCCTGAAGATCTAAAAGAGGAAGAGTGGACCTATAGACAGAACCGGGCCAGATGCCTGCAGGGGCACCTCAAGAAGAGGATGTCCAGTGATTAACCAGGGTGCACAGCAGGTGCCAGCCTTGTCCTGCCCGCGAGTCTGCCCACCCTGGCACGGCCCCACCTCTGACCTGGCGTGCAGGCAGCAGCTTTGAACCCTTTCAAGCTAGGTTCAGGGCTGGTCCGGCAGGACCGAGGGGCTGGGGTGGCAGGTGTGAGGGAACCTGCAGGAGACACTCACAGAATCCCCTCAGGTTCGTGGCTAATAGCCTGTTTGATGAATTGGTCATTTGTTTAAAGGGATTTTCAGCTTTTGGAAAATTGATTACTCCCCAGCAGAAACATGATTTTCAGAGAAATGCTCTAGACCAGAGCTACACAATCCCTCCTGGAGTTAGGGCGTCCTCCCACCTCCCAGCACCCAGGGAGGAGCTCAGAGGTTCAGAGACCTTCGCCCACTCCAGTCCCTGCAGACGGAGAGGCCCAGAGTTGGCAGATGGACCAGGAGGACACGTGGCTCACAGGAGGCAAGAGAGCAAGCCCCTAGGAAGAGCCACCCAAGAGGAGATGTGTGGGTGAGCGGGTGTTAATCAGGAGACAGAGAAGTGGGCCTTCATTCAGGCTAGGCAAGTACAGGAAACCTGGGCACAGGGCACTGGAGGGAGGCCGGGAGGCCAGGAAGGCTGGAGGAGCAGCTGCCAGGGCAGGAGGCCGGAAGCCGTGTGCTCAGGCCCTGGGCATGTGTGTACCTGACTCCAGCCCCTCTTGATGCAGAGGGGTCATGGGGCCAGGCTCCAGGAAACCAACACAGAACCAGGTTGAAGTCCTCCAAAGAGAGACGAGGGCACCTGTGCCAACAGTGCGAGCCTCACAGAGGGTAAAAGGTGGAGGGAGAAACAGGTCCATCTGGAGGTGACCCCCCCCCCCCAGCAAGAGTGGATGTGGGCGCCATGAGACTAACCCAGGTCTCAGCAAGACCTGCCAGGACATCAGGACACGCCCAGCGGCTGCTGGAGGCTTCCCTGTCCCCCTCCTCCCATGGCGCTGTCACACCACAGCATGGCACTAGCACGGACCCACTTTAAGGAGGAGAGCCTCTGTCACCACTGCCCAGGAGAACCAGAGCCTGAGTCTCCTGCTCAGCTGAGACTTTTCCATTAACCACACTAATGGAAGTAAAAATGAAAGAGTAAGATTAATTTTAATAGCATACTCTATTTAATGCACACCTAAAACACCATTCCAATACATGAGCTATACGGAAGTGTTCACGAGATATTTCACGTTCCACCCACACGCGGTCTTCTGGGCCTCCTGTGCTCCACACCTGTTGCTCATCGCGGGAATGCCGCCTCCTATCAGAAGCACACACTCTGCACCGTGGCCCCATAATTGAACCGCGGAGCACGTGACCAGGTTGCTCCAAACACACGGGGAAGTTTCCCAACAACTGCTTACACTTCAGTTAACCGGAATTAAATACGACGGAGCATTCGGTTCCTCCAGCACCAGCCACGTTTAGAACGTTCCCTGACCACCTCTGCTGGTGGCTGCTCTGTGGCACAGCTCAGGCCAGGACAAGTCTAACATTCCCCCAGAGTCACCAGTCCCAGGGCCTGGACCCCAGTCAGCCATCGCCAGGGGTCCCGCGCAGCGGGCTCAGGCCCTCCGCCCTCAGGGAGTCCTAATGGCAGCTCCTCCCCTCGCTGGAGATGCCTGCCACAACCCTTTGCCCAGAGTGGCGCCTGCGCTGTGAGTGGCCTTCTCTTCTCCCTGACCCTGCGGTGCCAGTGCAGCCCACTCAGAGCAGGGTGCCCACCCACCTGCATGGACACTCAAGGATCCTGAAGGTGCAGACGTGTGGACTTAAAATATGTGTCCCCTGCGTTCTCCTTCACAAGAGCATTCACTGTCCCAGGACACAGGTTAGTGCCTAGGGCTGCACTTGGCACGTCATGTGACTATTTGGGGTAGGAATAATTCATCTGTTAGACGTGCGAGGAGAGGTGAGAGGGAGTAGACAGTGGCTCTGGTGCAGTTCAGAGGGACAGCAGGGTGGAGAGTGTCCATTTAAGGGCGTGGGCAGGGTGAGGGAGGCGCTCAGGAGAAATCCCTGCACCGTGGCTTTGCAGACAGAGCAGTGAGCGAGAGGAGGCTTGGAAGCTGGCTGGTTGGTAAAGTCACGCCTTGTTAAGTCAAAGAGCACAACTCGCATCAGTCTGGACGGTGAGGTTGAAGCCCGACTGAGGCTCAGGGGCTGTGCTGTGCCAGGGTCTCGGGGTCTGGGACTGCAGAAGACAGCTGTGCAGCCACTGCCCAGGACGTGCTGGCCGAGAGCCCTCCTGCCCAGGTGAGCCGTGGAGCCAGCCTCACCAGCCTCGGGTTCTGGGACATTCTGGACACTGGCCCACTGTTCTGCTCCCCAAACGCAAGGGAGTCCCTGCAGCCCCTCCTGTCCCGTCCTGTCTTGTCCTGCCTGGGTCGCTCTGGTGAGCTGTTCATCCTGAGGGTGGAGTCAGTGCTGTTGCTCCAGAAAGCTGAGGTTCTCCCGACCTGTGTGGTATCGGGTCTGTCCCTCAGCCTGATGGGACAGACTCCCTTGCTTCACATGTCCATCCTACAGTCCTTGGCCCTATATCCCATGCTTTCCACTTCCTGACACCATAAACCCTTGAACGCAGGAGGCAGCTGCTCCCGGCCTCCTCCTTGGGCCTCCCTCAATGCCAGATGAGGTCAGCTGCCTTTCACTGGTAACTTCTTGCCCAGATCTGCAAGGCTGAAAATTGTAATTACACTACAATCCCATTAAAGTACCTCTAAAACGTGGGAAAGAATGATTTCAATCAGATTCAATACATTTTCCTATTGCAAAAGGGCCTGGGTTCGAATACACAGGCATGGGTTTTGCTCACTCTTTCAGCCAGTGGCAGCAGGGCCTCGGTCAGCTCCGAGCAAGGGCGTGGCGTGCACGCCGAGCTAGAGGATCCCAGGTGGCATCACTGGGCTTCAGGAGTGGAGGAGGAACTTCAGTCATCATCTCTGTGTGCAGCGCCTGGCCTGTGTGTCCCCAGCTGAGGGACAGACCCGGCGCCACACGTGCTCGGTGTTTTCCGAGCATGTATCAGGCCATGCGCCCACATCCGTGTGGAAGGAGACATGGTCGTCCTTTCTCAAGGGAGCCAGGCCTGGCGCTCAGGGAACCACTGCTGCTCCCGTGGAGACCCCCTTCCAGGCCCAGTATCCCAGGGCTGGCCACTTGAGGTGGGCCCAGCCATCAGAGGTGCTCCAGGTGGGCCAGGGCAACACTAGCACTGCCCCTGCCTCCCGCATGCCTGTGACTCACAGAACTGACCACTGACCAGGCAACCTGCCCAGCTCGCGGCAGAGGTCGCCTCTCTGAGCAGACTCCCATGAGCACGTCCTGTGAAGGGGCACATGTCTACACATCTGACTTTCGCACTGGTTCACACACGTGTGTGGACGTGATTGTGCAGCAACACAGGACCTGGACAGTCATTGGCCCTCGTTCCCACTCGCCACACACCTCCTTTGAGGCCAGTTCCCTCGGGAGTCTCGGTCAGGGCACGCTCACAGGTGCTGCTGGGTAGGGCGGCAGACTCCTCCTGATTCGGAGGGTCAGGCTTAATTGCAGGGATGGTCCTCACTTGGGAAGGTTCCACAATGCCCGGGACAACTCACCACCTGGAAAATGCACGTTCACATGAAAACAAGCCCCACACTGTCATCATGCTATTTTTCAACTATTGCAAAACCAGATTTATGATCTAGCTCAAATGATGTGTTATAATTTGATAAATTTTTATCTGTATTGAACAATTTCTTATTAAAGGAAAGTTGAAAATCTGATAGATATAATCTAATTATAATATCTAATTACAAGATGAAATAAATCACTAAAACCAGCTTAATGAGTCTTAAATACTAATTAATATTCAGACAGGAAGCTGGGATGGTGATGTTCCAGTCAGCAGAGGACACACGGGAGCACCTGAGCACGCAGGCTGTTTGTCAGTTGGAGTCTGAGAGGCCTCCCTCCTTCCCTCCCTCCACACTGCACGAGGGAGTGCCCGATCTCGGAAGCTCTTGTGATGACAGGCGGCCACGAGCACACTCCGCAGGCGGAAGTGCTGGAGGGAGACCATTTTGCCAGAATCAGTTGGGGAGTCTGGACGTGCTCTTAACCAGACGTGTTGCAAAAGAGCCTCCGCTTTTCAGAAGGAGTAGAGGCGAGGGTCTCCTGAGAGGCGGGTGGTCTGACAGGCGTGTAAGCACAGTAAGGAACCACCAGTGTGCGCGTTGACACTCCCTCTGACACTAAGGTGCAAGCCGGGGAGCCCTGGCCCAGACTGCCCAGCGCGAGTGCCCGTCCCACATCCAGCACGAACCTGGGACCTGCTCACCTCTCCCGCCCTGCTGTCCTCTCGCACAGGGTGGCAGCTCAGATGGGAGCCAGCGGGGCTCTCTCCAGGCAGCGCAGAGGGGTGCCTGGGTATGTTCAGTGCCCATCAGCCCCTTTGCCGGCCACTCTCTCTCCCAGCTCAGGAGGCCTGGGCCCTCTCTTCAAGGCTCTGTCAGTCCTGCCCTGCCATGGGTAGCACCATTGCATCTCAGGTCCACTGTGTAGAAAGCCAGCATGGAGTGTAGTGGCAGAGGCATGTGGGACAGCGGGGCAGGGAGCGCAGCACCACCTCGTCACACCTGGCGCATGGTGGCACTCGGGCAGCAAGGGGTGAGGGGCAAAGTGCACAGGCACTGGCCCTGTCTCCACAGGCAGCCGCCACAGCTCCAAGGCACGCCACCCTGGCACAGCCTGCCAGGAAAGAGCAGCTCCACTCCCCAGCTTGTCAAGGACTTCACAGAGTGGCTCCTCCGACACTCGTCCCGGCGGGATTAGCTTGCCTGACAGCCAC
Source organism: Tamias sibiricus (assembly GCA_025594165.1). NCBI lineage: Eukaryota > Metazoa > Chordata > Mammalia > Rodentia > Sciuridae > Tamias > Tamias sibiricus. Next base: position 98,742,245 of record CM046670.1, on the reverse strand, counting down.
TGCGAGACTGCTCGCTCTCCCAGCCCGTGCGCTGAGTCTTCGACAGTTCCCGCCAGGCCAAGACGCGTGGGGAGCGTCCCTCTGCCAGGCCACCTGAGCAAGCAAGGCACCCCATCTCAGGCCGACCGAGGCCTGCCAGGGCCCCTGGAGGGCCTCCGTACCAAGAGAAGCGTTCACAAGACAGGTGACTCGTCGCCCTCATGGGGTCTGTGAAGGGCCTCAGTCCAGGGAGTGAGCGTGGAAGGAGCTTCAGAGGGCAGGGACGCGGCCTGGGTGGCTTCCTGTGCATCTGCTGCCAGAGCCTGTCCCGAGGAGCAAGGCCAGGGGCAAGGGGCCACTCCACTGCGGGGACACATGCTCCTTCAAAACCCTGAGAAGGGCCACAGGTGGCCTTGTGATCCTCTGCTCTGCTGGCCGTCCTCTTCCTTCAATAACGTCAAGCCTCTTAGGTCAGGTCCAGCGTGCCCCGCGGCAGCCGGGCCTCCTGGCCATCACTTCCAGGCCTCGTGGCCGCCCCTGCTCCAGGGCTGTTTCTGCCAGTTTGCTGTCTTCCCCTTCCTGGCTGCCTCCTTCCCTTCCAGCCCTCCTCTGTGGGCACCTTTCTCCCCTGCCCTCACCCCTTCCTGGAGTGGGTACTGAGATCTCCTGGTTCTCTGGCTTCCTCGCTGGCGTGCCTCTGTGTGACTGCATTTGCCCAGGGCTTCATGCCACCCACGAGCCGCAAACCTCGCACGCTCGTCTCCATTCAAGAGGCGTAGTTCCAGACCCCTCTGAGCTTCCTCCAGCAGCTCCCCCTGGGCACGCCGCAGGCACTCAGACTCGTGTGCTGGAGAGTCGGCCGCTGCTTCCTGTCTCTGCCCTCCTCGTGCACAGAAACGCTGCTGCCTGAACACGCCCTAAAATCAGAGACCGGGAGCAAGGCCTCAGCCTCCCCATCTCCCTTTGTGCACACTGGTGCACAGCGCCCTGGTCCTGGAGTCCCTGGGGCCCCACTGCCAACGGGCACTTCTTGGCCTTGGAGTCTTGCTGCTGGGAATCCCGCCTGGACCTCAGCACCGCCACCCTGCACAGGGGCTCTTCAGAGTGGTCTCCCACCTCGGCTCCCTCTCCTCCAAGTCACCCTCCATGGAGCTGCAAAGGGAGCTCAGGGAGCACCCGCCTGACCACACAACTCCTCTCCACACCTCCCAGAAGAGTGAGCACTGCTCATGGAGGCTGCAGCCCAGCCCCCAGCATGACCCCTGCCCTGCTCCTGCCGCTGTCTCAGTGACCAGCCCCTTCTGGCACCTGGCCCCTGCTCCAGATCCTTCTCTGCTCACCCCCACCCCCAGCAGTGTCCTGAGAACCTGCACTCATCCCCTGCCGAGGACCGGATGGAAGGTAGTCAGCAAGTGACAAATGAATGGAAGAATGAAAATAAAGGGCATTTTAGAAAAAGAATGAAATGTGCCCCACTCGTTCAGAAAGGGTTGCTGAGACCTGTTGTGTCAGGCACTGTGGTAGGCACACGTGCCAGGGTGACCCTGTCCTCCTGGAGGTTTCCTTCCGATGGGAGACAGGACAGTGAAAAGGCAGGTGTGAACAAAAGTGAGTTATACAGTGTGTTTGAACCTGAAACTGCTACCGGAAAAAAAGTGGGGCAAAAACAGATTAGGAATGTAAAGAAAGAACCCATGCATCTGAGTGGTCGGGGCAAGCCTCGTCCAGAAAATGGCATCTGGAGATGTGGGAGCCCTAGGGAGAGTGCAGTGCGGGAGGAGGAGCCGCCTGGAGGAGGCCATGTCCACTGCAAAGGCCGAGGGCAGAGCCCTGGGTGGGTGCCCTGAAGAGGCCAGCCTGAGGGCTGCGGGTCATCATCCAGAGCTGTCTCAGCACGGGTGGAACTCGGCGTGCACTGGCCAGTTAACTGGCCAGACTCCAGAGCTTGGAAGGAAAGCAGTCATGGCGGCAGCATGTGAACAGAGGGAAGGGTGGGTCCACAGCGCCGAGGGTCACAGCGCAAATGCAGGAGCAGCGTATGAACTGGAAAGAGCTTAGAACTGACGTGATGCCCAGTGTTGGCAAACTGCTCAAGAAATAAGTTCTGGCACGTTTATAAGATTAAATACTCATAAGCAGTACCAAACACACTGCAAAGGAAAAACTCGTAATGCAAGAGCAAAGTTTACCAATAATCTGAAGTGACTAAAGGAGGTTCCTTGGCACTCACAACAGCAAGTTCCAATCTCAAGTTTAAGGTGAGACACCTGCATTACAAATGTGCAGCACCATGAACAGAGGCTAGTTTCTAGTTCTTTGTGGCACTTTGCTATATTTTGCAAATTTGTAAAACTAGGTGTGATTTTAATATCAAAATGAAAACAATGCTATTTTTTTTTAAGAGACAGAAGTCCAAAACAGAATTCAATACATACTTTTTAAAAAATTGTTTTACATGTCATTGGGGAAAAAAAGCATTGTTCAATGATTTATCCTGGTGAAATTGGAATTATTTGAAATAAACAAAGGAATAAGATGCAGCTCCTTCCTCACACCATATGTTAAAATACATTCCAGTTGTTTAGGCCAAACACACAAAAACACCTAAAGACAGTTTAAAATCCCTGGACTGAGGTCATAGCTCAGTGATAAAGGGTGTGCTTAGCATGTGTAAGGGCCTGAGTTCAAATCCCCACACCAGAAAACTGTATATCCACACGTGAAGAATAAAATTAGAACACTCTCTCTCAGCCTCCATATGGATCAGCTCAAGTGGATCAAAGATCTAGGAATCAGAACAGAAATTTTCAAGTGCTGGAAGAAAACAAAAGGTCAACAGTCCAACACATAGGGTAGGCACTGACGTCCTCCATAGGACTCCTAAACCTCAGGAAGTAATTGATAAGTTATTGGGATTAATAAATTGTTGGGGGTTAATTTATTAAGAACTAATAAAAGAGCATCAAATTAAAAAACTTCTGCACAGAAAAGAAAGCCATTAATATGGTGAAGAGAGAGCCTACAGAATGGAAGAAAATCTTTGCTAGCTTCTCTTCCAACAGAGGATTAGCATCCAGTATATATAAAGAACTCCAAAACAACACTAAAAGAAAACAGAAACAAGTAGGCAAGCAAACTAAACAGACATTTCTGAAAAGGAGAGTTAAAAATGGCCAACCAATAAATTTTAAAATGCTCAACATCATTAGTGGTCAGAAAAAGTGCAAATCAAAACTACATTTAGATGTCATCTCCCTGCATTGAGAATGGAAATCATCAAAAATACAAATAACAATAATTGCTGATGAGGATGTGGGGGAACAGTTACACTGATACACTGTTGGTAGGACTGTAATTTACTATGATTACAATGGAAAAGAATGTGGAGCTTCCTCAAATATTTAGGAATGGAGCCACTACATGACCCAGCTACACCATTTCTCAGGATTTACCCTATAGACTTAAAGTCGGCACACCATAGCCACAAATGTCCACTCATTGCTATAGCAGCACAGTGCACAAGGGTCACATTATGGAACCAGCCATGGCAGCTGTGAACAGTTGAAGAGAATGTGGTATATGTATGCACAGTAAAGTTTTATTCAGCCATAAAAAGAACAAAGTATGTCATAGGCAGGAAAATGGATGGAACTTGAGAACATTTTGTTAAGTGAAATAAGCCAAATGCAGAGAGGGAGGAGGGGAAGAAAAGGAAGTTACGGGGAATAAAATTGACTGAATGATGTTGTGTGCATGTATGAATATGTAACAATGAATTCCTTTAACACATGTAATTATAATGAACTGATAAAAAGGAAACAAATACTTCACACTAAAAAATAAAATAAAACAAAATGACAACCCTAATTGTCTTCTGCTTGATGCTGGGGACTGACAACATGCGTTTGTACTTTTTTCTTCCTATAATAGTAGGACATTTAAAAGGTCTATAAATCCATAGCAACCAAAATGATAAGTGGAACATGTGGATGGAGAAGTCATAACTTATTAACAGAGAAGAAAATATAAGGAAAATATCTGCATAGGGTGATATGAAAGAGAATCTGCCAAACAGCTCAGGTAAACATTGAAGAAGTCATTGGTGTCACTAATAACGCTGGGTAACAAGAAAAACAGGTGCGTTATCTGAACGTCTGCATGGAGAAGGCACATAACTGCCATGATTGCACTCCCAGAGGCCTGCCATGCTCGAGAGCATAGACATAGGTTTATGTCATGACGTTACAAGGAAGTGAAATGAGAGGCTAAGAATGAGGTGGTCTTTTAATATGGTATTAAGACAGCTCATAAGACAATTAGCTATTCAGTTCCTAGGACTCCTGCACCAACCATAAGCCTGGAGTGTTAATCTCTTTGAAACTGCATCATCCCAGTTTCACCCTTGGGCATTCAAGGTCCTGAAATGCAATGGCTGCATCCTCCTGTCCAACCTGTGATAACATCAGGCCATCCATCCAGCTCACCCACACACCGTGACCTCTCAGTGTGCTACCACATTATTCACAGATATAAACAGGTGTCACTCAACATTTGAAAGGAAAAATGTAATTAAGACAAATAAAAGGATTGAGTATAGAGGAAAGGGAGATACTGCAATAAGGAAAAGAAAATTCTAAATGTAATAGGAAAAGGCATCACACTTATAAGAGCAGGATACTCTAAACAGGAAACACTCAGATGACAGGAAAAGGCCACTAAAATTAGGAAGATGAAAACTAAAATTAAAAATATCTGTGTCTACTAAGGACTTATTAATGACTTCCTTAGAGACAAATGAAAAAATTCAATTTTATACAAAAGATTAAAAATTTGAAAGACATTAGCCTTTTGAGGAAAGATATTTTCATGTTAGATAATAGAAATAAATACTTGCCCTCAAATTTTAAAGGACTAAAAATATTTCTATGTAGAATTTTATACCTAGCTAAGCTGTCAAATGACTATGGAAATAGAATAAATTTAAAAAAAAAAATACAAGGATTCAGAAAATTTGACATTATTCCCTCTATGTAGGAAGATAATGAAGAATATGTTTCAATGAAAAGTGCAAATAAATCAAGAAAAAGTAAGGTACAGAATTCAAGAAACACTAACAGAAAATTTATTAAAACCAAGTTTTTGTGTGACAGTTATGTGATAGGTGTAGACAAAAATGAGTACAAACTGGAGTGGAATAGCAAACTCTAGTTAGATAGTGCTTAGGAAGATGAAGTGACTGAGCATTTACTACAATAGATTATATGGGGAAAAAGGGTTACAAGGACAGTTAACCAATGGATCATTAGGAGAAAGACTAAGAATGATCCCTAGAGGAAGTGATATAGGCATAGACTTCTACTGAGATTTAGGGAACAATATCCACAACATAATAATGCATCAAGTTAAACTTTGTCCTCCCAAAGAGATGTCAAAGTATATGCCCTGACAGTGCCTCTGAAGGTGGCCTTCTTTGGAAACAAGGTAATGTTAAAATGAGATTGTGCGTATGAACCCCAATCCAGCGTGAGTGGTATCTTTACAAAATTAGAGAAAACAAAGACACAGAAAGAAAACACCTATAATGACACAGGCAGGGGCTGGTGTTGTGAAGTGCAAACTGGATGTGCAAACCACCAGAACCTCGGCAGAGGCAAAGATCTTAAGATCTTGTGCAGCCTGGAGGGAGCACGACCTGCCAACCAGACTCTGGGCCTCCAGCATGCAGACTGAGCAAACAGATGCCTGCTGATGCCAGCCATGTAGTTTGCAGCACTTTGTTAGAGCAACCCTGGGATACCCACACATAAAGTAGTCAATATTCATTAACTTAAATAATCATTGTTGTAGTTGTGTTGGTAGGAAGACCTGGGGACAGCAATATAATACCCTGCTTCCTTTATCAATAACAACATAAATTTACAATGATCAAATTTAATAAGCTAAGAATGAGCAGTCTAATCACATTAAAAAGCACTTATTGAGCATCTACAAAGTATATTCACCATATTTATATGGAGACAATATCAGAATAATAATGGCAGATTTCACAGGTGGTGTGTGATGTACTGTGCTAGGTTGTGTTCTAAATGTTTGACAGATGCTGATTCATGCATTGATTTAGTACCTTATGAAGTATTTTATTGTATTTCCATGTTTCTTGTTGAGAAACTACGAAGTGTTAAAAGCTAAGTGACAGCTTGCACACTTGGGGTCAGGGGCCATGCGGTCACCCACAGCAGATTGCCCCCTCCCCACCACTGCCTTGGTGAGCCTGTGTGACAAACTGGACGTGCATCTCTCCTTCCACAGCTGGTGCGGCTCTGGGTCAGTTGGAGGCTCTCACATGCTGGTGGTCCTGTGGGTGCTCCAGAAACAATGGGCACTGCCGAGCACATTCATGTGTACATGAGAAGTGGTCACGCAGAGCCACCAAAGACTCAGAAAGTGCAATGGATAAGTAGAGCGGTGGCATTTCATGACATGCCACACAGCACAGCAAGTAGAGTAAGTGCACCACAGTCCTGCTGGTACGATCACCACACACTCTGGAAAGCTGGCAGCATGCACAGGGAGGTGTGCACGTACGAACTCGGCAAGTTCAACAGCAGTGGGGACCGGCTTCCACAGGAAGAGAAGAATGTTCACAAGAGAACTGAACTTATTAGACCAAAACTGAATTCCACAAAATGTCCTTCCAAAATAGAAGACGTAGACACTTCTGGGGCTGCTCTCCAACAGACGGCTGTGGAGGGGGCCGCGCAGGGACGTGGAGGACCCTCACAACAGGACGTTTACAATGAAGCAGCATCAAGAGCAGACGCCGCGACGTGTGCCTCCGCATGCACATGCGTGCACTAGGGCTCTGTCCTTTCAGAGGTGGGCACAGTGGCTGCCTTCAGAAGAGAGGGGCACAGGGGAGGTGGGCAAGGCGGGCGGGCGCTGTTCCTGTTCTGTCCTGATCCCGGTGCTGCTGGCTGAGTGGGTGTGATCATTTGGGTATCATCCCTTGAACTTTGTGCAAATGATTCTTTTACTGCTTATCCGTGTATGCAAACTGCAGCTGCCCCAGAGGGGAGCTCCTGAGTGTGGTGCAGAACACAGGCCCTCCTGCGCCAGGCTCTCCGCCTCCATCCCCTCCTCCCCCTGGGGGGGGGGCACCGTCTCAGGGGATCCTGTGAGCATCAGACGAGGCAGCCAGCGCCACGTGCCCAGCAAGGCCTGCGCAGAGCAGGTGCAGACAGAAGCCTGAGGAGCCTGCAGCGCAGGGCCGAGGACGCCCCGCTGCAGAGAGCAGCGTGGGGCCGCCCTGTCGGGAGAGGGCTGTGGGCGCCTCGCAGGCTGCACTGCCCGCCAGGAGGGTGTGACAGGCAGCCCGGGAGAGAGTGCAGGACTGCGGTGCCAGAGTCATTTCCCTGCCACCCTTGGGTCCTGCAGAGCTACTTCTCAAGGCCTGGCCATCAGACTTGGCGCTTTTCTGGTTGTGACGCTGTCCTGAGAGACCTGAGAGGTCAAGAGGGCCGCAGGCACAGGTCGCCTGCCCCGCCTCCGCTCCTGGGCCTGGTGCCTCGCCTGTCCTACCCGCCCCCACCTGCAGATGTGACCTGTATTTCCTGGACCTGCTCAAGGACGCATAGACGTTGTCCTTGTGTTCCTTCTTGTCTGAGGATAGCGCTTGACCAGCCCCCCTGGGCTCTGGGTCTGAGGTCTGCCCTGCGCACTGGAGAGGGTTTCCACCCCAGGACAGTGTCCCTGCTCGTCCTGGGGCTGGTTGCAGGGGTGTTGCCTGGGGTGCTGCTGTTCCAGGGGTCCCTGTCCCTGGGGCTGCAGATGTTGCAGGGGTGGCTTGTCCTGGGGCTGCAGCTGTTCCATTGTCCAGGCTGGGGGGGGCTGCTGTTCCATGACAGTGTCCAGGCTGCGTCCTGGGGTGCAGCTGTTCCAGGGGTTCCAGGCTCATGGGGCTGCAGCTGCAGCCATGTTCCAGGGGCTGCAGCTGTCCAGGGGTGTCCCTGTCGTCCTGGGGCTGCAGCTGTTCCAGGGGTGTCCTCCTCGTCCTGGGGCTGCAGCTGTTCCAGGGGTGTCCAGGCCTCCTGGGGCTGCAGCTGGGGCAGTGCCAGGCTCATGTGGGGCTGCAGGTTCCATGACAGTGTCCAGGCTCATCCTGGGGCTGCAGCTGTTCCAGGGGTGTCCAGTCCCTGCAGCTGTTTCTCGCTCCTGGGGGTGTCTGCAGCTGTTCCAGGGGTGTTGTCCTGGGGCTGCTGCTCCAGGGGTGTCCTCGGTCCTGGGGCTGCAGCTGTTCCAGGGGTGTCCCAGGGGAGGTCCTGCTCTCGTCCTGGGGCTGCAGCTGTTCCAGGGGTGTCCAGGCTCGTCCTGGGGCTGCTGCTGTTCCAGGGGTGTCCCTGCTCGTCCTGGGGCTGCAGCTGTTCCAGGGGTGTCCATGCTCGTCCTGGGGCTCCCAGGGGGGCTGCTCCAGGGGTGTCCAGGGGCTCGTCCTGGGGCTGCAGCTGTTCCAGGGGGTGTCCAGGCTCGTCCTGGGGCTGCAGCTGTTCCAGGGGTGTCCAGGCTCATCCTGGGGCTGCAGCTGTTCCAGGGGTGTCCAGTCCTGTTCCTCGTCCTGGGGCTGCAGCTGTTCCAGGGGTGTCCATGGGGCTCGCTGTTCCAGGGGTGTCCTCCTGGGGCTGCAGCTGTTGCAGGGGTGTCCAGGCTCGTCCTGGGGCTGCTGCTGTTCCATGGGTGTCCAGGGGCTGCAGCTGTCCCTGCTCGTCCTGGGGCTGCTGCTGTTCCAGGGGTGTCCCAGGCTCATCCTGGGGCTGCAGCTGTTCCAGGGGTGTCCATCGCTCGTCCTGGGGCTGCTGCTGTTCCAGGGGTGTCCATGCTCGTCCTGGGGCTGCTGCTGTTCCAGGGGTGTGTCCATGCTCGTCCTGGGGCTGCTGCTGTTCCAGGGGTGTCCATGCTCGTCCTGGGGCTGCAGCTGAGCTATTTGCAATCCTGTCAGAAGAAGGCAGCTTCGACTCCGGCAGCTGAAATGTCATCTAAGGCATTCGTGACATGAACAACTGCAGCAATCAGGGTCCAGGGGACAGGCAAAGGGAGGATTCCAGGTGGTAGCCACTCTGGTGACTGGCTTTACCCCTGGCCGCAGGGACTCAGTCAGGGAAGCTCTCATGGCACTCGTAGGCCTCCCCCAAGGCTGGGCTAGGCCTTGATTTTGAGGCGTCCCTCTGGGTATCTACCCAGCATCCCACCTCCGTCTTCCTGGTTCTGCTAGCTGTTTCTGTCCACCTTGATTTAAGCCACCCTGGTCTTCTCAGGGCCCTTGCCTGAAGGCCCAGGCTGGGCATCTGACACAGTCCTGGGCAAGCAGATCTGAAAGGAGCCCAATGGACATGGCAGCACAGGCTCTGGCCTTCTCTAGCCTAGGGTCAGCAAGACTGGGCCCTCCTTCCTGTCCAGATGCAGTGTCTAGAGTGACCGTCGTCATGAGACGAGGACAGGCAAGGGAGTGGACACGCAGCAGCGGGGGCCCATCAGGAGCACAGGAAACGGGTCCTCCCTGAGGTGGTGGGGACACTGGGGCCACCAAGCAGAGTGTCCATCCTGGTGCGGGGTGCTAGTCTGAGGGCATCGCTCACGCGCTGGGAGCTGGGATTCGGTAAGGTCCCGCACCAAGCTCTGCATGCAGCCTGGCTCCCTGGTGAGCAGCGTGCAGCGGGGCCCTCACATGCACCCGCTGCTCGGCCGTGGGGCACTCCAAGGAGCAGAACGTGGACGTGTAGGGTGAGTGACACCTCATTTACACCAGAGGCACCCATGTGTGGACCCTGATAACGATGTGACGAGTGATGTGACGACTTGTTCACTTAGTTAGAGATAGCATAAAAACCCGAGTCCCTCTCACCCACCCACGCACCTTCAAGCCCACGAGACGACCCGACCCCATCACGCTTCCCATCGAGCCGAACCGCGCTGGCTGCTTGCTGCGTTCCGGGCCTGGCTTCGTCTGTCCTGCGAGCGGCTAAGAAGATGTCCCTTGGTGAGCGCCTGGGAGCTCGGGGAGACAGAGGCTTAGCCAGGACTGAAGGGAATCTGGTTGTGAATGAAACTCTGGCATTGCAAAGACATACTGCCTCTGTCTACTTAATGTGCGCGGGACAGACACCCAACCCAGACTCACGTTCCAACATCCACATAAACGTGACTCTCAGGTGGAAGAGTCGGAAAAACAAAGGCGAATCGTACTCAGTCCTTAAATCTGCCACGTACGTACTAGATGTTAACAATATTTTCATCACCACTGATATCTCACATTTGTATACTGTTTTAGAAATTAGAAATGAATTTCATATCAATTTAAGATTTTTAATCAGATTAATTTATATACAACACTGTGCCAGATGCTAAGGGAATTTAAGAAAAATACGAAATTGGCTTGACTATTTGAAATAAAGCCAAACACAAGTTTTGTTGAAAAGTTTGACTCAAAGTCAAGCCTCAGCGGTATCACAATGAATTTCCCCCTCTCTCCACAGGCCACCCTCGCTGGCGCCCATGTGACAAAGAGCGACTTGTAGGATGTGTAACTCCATGTCATTATATCCCAATCCCTCAGGTGACTGAGGTGTCACTGACAAACAAAAAATTAGATAAATTTAAGATGTTCAAGGGGAATTTTTCCACATGTGTACAGTGTGAAATGATCACCTGTGGCAAGCTAAGCAGAAACTCGATTATTATTTTTAGCATATTAGGGTTTTTGCAAAGAATTTGACATATTTTTTTCCAAAAGAAATCAGTTGAGAATGATCTGCCTTAGGAGAAAACAGAATCCTCATGAGATCATGGAATACGCAACATGCTTATCCTGATTCAGAACCTGCGGTCGTATCAGCACACGTGTCACCTGAACTCAGCATGTCCTTCCGAGTCCTGATGCAGAACACGGGCTAGTCAGGGCCGCCGTCCCAGCTGTGTGACATCGGGGCTGGGATGACCTCCTCGCGTCTCACTCACACTCATCTGTAAGGTGAAAACAAACATATTTTGCACCACGGGGTGAAAACCCTTAACAGCCACCCAAGCCTCAGAATGTGCAAAAGGCCCGTGCACAGTGACCAGGGGCATCCTTCCAAGGACACAGATGGGCCAGCATGAGGACACGTAGTGCTCCGATTCGTCGTATCAAGAGAGCAAAGATACGCGAGGTGTGATTGTGGAACAGACGGGAAGTGTGACAAAATGCACCTCCATGGGAAAGGCGCCAGGGGCCTGGCAGGGACTTGCCCCCGTGGTGAAGGTGAAGCGTCCGGAAGCTCCCGACTGGTGTCTGACTTGGTGATAAAGACTGACTGCTTTTGACTAAGTCAGGAGCCACTCGAGTCGGTGGATGGCAGCTGTCAAGGGCACAGTGAGGGCCACGATGGTGAGCCTGCGTGCTTTCTCCTAACATCAGGAGGGCCTCACGCTGGCAAAGGGAAAGGGCGTCGGAGAGAGCGCGCGAGGGCCAGATCCTTAGTTGGGAAGACTGAGCGCTCTGCCACCCCGCGGCCAGCCGCCCGTGGTCACGGAAGCCTGAGTTCCTTTCACTGATACCGGGAGCCATTGAAATCGGGAAAGCGAATCCAAGAGCCCACCGGCGCCTCACCCCTGCTCACGCAGGATGGAGTGCTCCTTCTCCACTAGCAGCAGCGACACCTCAGGTTAGCAGTGCACACGGTCAGGAGAGACTGAGCACCGGCTGGTGGCCTCAGAAACGACTCGGCGGCAACGACATCTAGAAAGGGTGACAACGCCCATCACCCCTAATTACGAAACGCAGCACTTTCTGCTGACATCAGACACAAGTCAGGTGGTAAAGGGCATCTGTAAAAGTTCTCAGGAGCCTCACGTGATTACGAGACTGAGTATTTCCTAGCAACCGCAGGAGCAGCTGACTTGGTAAAGGACATCTGTGAGGCTCATGACCAGCATCTTACTTAAGGATGAAGGATCGAGTTCTTCCTACTGACATCAGGAACCACTCAGCTTGGTAAAGGGCATCTGTCAAAGCTCACAACCAACACAATGCTCAATTATGAAAAGCCGAGTACTTCCTGCGGAAATCCAGAGCAACTCAACTGGGTAAAGGGCATCTGTAACGGCTCACGACTAGCATCACGCTTAATTATGATATACTGAGCACTTGCTACTTACATCAGGAACAAAGCCATTTGTTAACTGGCTTGTGTAGGATCTCACAACTAGCATCGAACTTCATTGTGAAAGACTGAGCGCTTTCTTTTAACCTCATGAGCAAGTCAGCTTTGTGATGGGCATCTGTAAAGGTCTGCAACCAGCGTCATGCTGAAATATAAAAAGGCCGTGCATCAGGAACAACCTCAGTGTATCTGGGCCTACCAGCTCCTTTCACCTTGCCCGGATTCTGGCCAAGGCGATCTGACAACATAGAAAAATCCAGGTGAGAAGGGAGGCAGCTGCACTAAATCTATTGTTACCTTGCATAATTATATGTATGTGAAATCCCAAGAAAACCAGTAAAGTTTCATCAGAATTAATAAAGATGTTTGATAAAATCAACATACAGAATCAATTATATTTCTATACACCATCAACAAAAATCAAGAAATTAAGAAAATAATTCCATTCACAATACTATCGAAAGAATGAAATAATTTAAAATAAATTTAACAAAATAAGTATGAAACTTATACTCTGAAAATTATAACTGTTGAATTAATTCAAGAAAACCTTTATAAATGAAAATACTTCATTTGATCATGGAGCAGAAAATTCAGCATTGTTGGGCTGGGGTTGTGGTTCAGTGGTAGAGCACTTGCCTAGCATGTGTGAGGCATTGGGTTCGATTCTTAGCACCACATAAAAATAAATAAAGGTCCACCAACAATTAATAATAAAATATTTCAAATTTAAAAAAAAGAAAATTCAACATTGTTAAGATCACAATATGTCCAAAATTGACCCAGATATTCAACACAATACCCATTAGGATCCCAGATCCCATTTTTTGCAGAAATTGACAAATGATTCTAAACTTCACAGGGAAATTCAAGGAGTACAAAATATTCAAAGCAGTCTTTAAAAACAAAAATTAGCCAGGTGCATTGATGCATGCCTGTAATCCTGAGGCAGGAGGAATGCTACTTTGAGGCCAGCAAGACCCTTAGAAACTTAGTGAACCCTGTCTCAAAAAGTAAAAAGGGTTGGGGATGTGGCTCAGTAGTTAAGCATCCCTGGGTTCAATCCCTTGTACAAAATGAATAAATAAATAAAAACAAAAGCAAACTTTAAGGACTCATGTTTATCATTCCAAGATATGCTATATGCTACAGTGATTAAGAGCCAATATTTGGGTTAGCTTGAAAGTAGAGAAACTAATAAGAAGGGAAGTAAAATAGAAATAAAAGCACAAATATCAAGTGTTAATCATAAAAGGAAAAAGGATCAACTGGAATATATAAGGAGTATTGATTATCAAATTGTATATACACACACACATGCATAAATCTGATTTTGTCTTGACAGGAAATTCTTATTCTGAACACATCAAGAAATCCAAAAAGCCAATAAGAAAAAGATAAATAATTCAGTTAGAAAAACTAACAAAGGCTTGACTTAGGTGTTTTGGAATAAAACAGCCAATAAAAACTCTCAAAGTGTTTCAATGTGTATTTTAAATTAGAGAAATACAGATCAAGTCCTCACCTGGTATCAGGTACACCTCCCCAGGACGCATTAGAAAAAGACATAGAGAAAGAGAAACAGGGAGAGAGGCGTGGAGAGACAGGAGGTGTGCAGGATTCTGCCCTCCACTGCGGTGGGAACGTGCAGTCGCCACACCAGCAGCAGGCACCAACAGGGAACATCCACTTTCCGCAGATTCATGCCTCAGGACTCCTTGCGGAGGGACATACACAGGGGAGTGTGCATGAGAGCTTACGGAAGACAGGAGCACGCAGGCTCGCCTAGTACCTTCCAACGGCCTCACCAGACGATGGTCAGTGATGGAAGGGCAGGGAAGGCGTCACACGCCCAGAGTGTGGAAGGGCAGGGAAGGCGGCTACGCCCAGAGTGTGGAAGGGCAGGGGAAGGCGTCACACGCCCAGAGTGTGGAAGGGCAGGGAAGGCGTCACACGCCCAGAGTGTGGAAGGGCAGGGGAAGGCGTCACACGCCCAGAGTGTGGAAGGGCAGGGAAGGCGTCACACGCCCAGAGTGTGGAAGGGCAGGGAAGGCGTCACACGCCCAGAGTGTGGAAGGGCAGGGAAGGCGTCACACGCCCAGAGTGTGGAAGGGCAGGGAAGGCGTCACACGCCCAGAGTGTGGAAGGGCAGGGGAAGGCGGCTACGCCCAGAGTGTGGAAGGCAGGGAAGGCGTCACACGCCCAGAGTGTGGAAGGGCAGGGAAGGCGGCTACGCCCAGAGTGTGGAAGGGCAGGGGAAGGCGTCACACGCCCAGAGTGTGGAAGGGCAGGGAAGGCGTCACACGCCCAGAGTGTGGAAGGGCAGGGGAAGGGCAGGGAAGGCGTCACACGCCCAGAGTGTGGAAGGGCAGGGGAAGGCGTCACACACCCAGAGTGTGGAAGGGCAGGGAAGGCGTCACACACCCAGAGTGTGGAAGGGCAGGGAAGGCGGGAAGGCGGGCTACGCCCAGAGTGTGGAAAGGGCAGGGAAGGCGTCACACGCCCCCAGAGTGTGGAAGGGCAGGGAAGGCGTCACACGCCCAGAGTGTGGAAGGGCAGGGAAGGCGGCTACGCCCAGAGTGTGGGCAAGGGCAGGGAAGGCGGCTACACCCAGAGCGTGGAAGGGCAGGGAAGGCGTCACACGCCCAGAGTGTAATCCTGCAGGAACGTGAGCCTTGCGAACGTGGCTGCAGTTGACACTCGGGCGGACTGATGGTCACCGAGTGACATAACTGAGGCACAAGGCGTGCACAGAATGCCCTCAGAGAAGCTTCTCCGTGGTGTTCCCGTCCAGGTGTGGTCACTCTGGGGAGTGGGTGAGGAAGAGGGGCAGGGGAGTTTCTGGGCTCTGGATGCTGTTTCTGGGTCTGACCCGCGTGCCAGCCCACAGCCGTGCCATGCCTGGAATCCCGCGGACCGGAACCCTGCTGCTCTGTGGTGTTCCCTTGCGACCTGCGCATCCTCTCCTGACGCAGGGTGTGATTCAGCAGTCCCTACGGCAGCACTTGTCAGACAGCACCTAGTTCAGAGGTGCGGCCATGCTAGAGAGCCCTCTCTGGAAAGCGGGGAAGGACTCGGTTGAGGAAGGTGTTTGCTGCTGGAGAGGGCGGGCAGGGGAGGCCACTCAGCCCACGCCCTGAGTTGGCGAGGCCCGAGGTCAGCATTGGCTGGCGGGTCGGTGTGGCTTCCTAACCTGCGAACGCTGGCGAGTGGAGTCCTGGCCCAGAAGAGACGCCTGCTCCAGAGATGGCGCTCACAGGTGATGCGGCCTGACGGGGCGTGGCGGGGTTCCAAGGTGCTATTTTAGGGGAGCGTCACAGGGCTGGTCATGGATGGCGTAGGAGTGGGGCCGGGTCTGAGTGACTTGGGGGGGCTGGTGTGCTGAGAAGAGGCTGGGGAAGAGACAGGTTGGTGGCGCACGTCGAGGGTGCTGTGTGGAGAGGACTGAGTTGAGATGTGCCCAGGGAGTGACAGGACAGTCAGGCCCGCGGTCGGATCAGGTCAAGGAGGCCCTCAGAGGAGATGCCTGAGAGGGCGTTTGCATTCGAAAGTCCTCTGCACAAAGTGGCTTCTCAGAGTTCCTGGAATTGGTGGACCCACGCAGGAGAATGTGTGGAGAGAGGCAGAGGGAATCCAGCTCTGAACCCAAGCAGCTTAAGGCGAGGGTCCGGGAAGAGGAAGAGGTGGAGCGGGCAGGGCGCGGGGGAGGCCGAGCACGCGCACTGTGGAGGAGCGCGGCCCGGTCCAGCCCCGTGGAAGGCCTCTGGCTGAGAAAGATCGGGCCACAGAGGCCGCCCCGAACCAGGAGACATGAAGTCACCTGCGACCTCACCGAGAAACCGGCAGGCGCTGGCGGAGCAGGAAGGAGAGGAAGCGCAGGGGAGGAGGAGGACACAGGCGTGGGGACACTTGTGGGGAAGCTGCTCCGTGGACGGGTGGACACAGTGACTGACAGCATGCCACTGTTGTGCATGAGCGACAGTCCCTGAGCCATCTGCCTGGAACAGTCGGTGTGCGCGAACATGCTAGTGCCTTAACAGAGGAGCAGGAAAGGTCTCATATCGTGTTGTTTCCTTTTTTCAAAAGGAAAAAAGCGTCCACTTTCTCCAAGTCCTCAGAGAATTCTCTCCAGACCTCTCATCTGCCAGTGGTGGCATAAGATGGCCCAATGCCTTGGGTAACCGTGGGTCCACTTTGCTGAAATGTGTCCTCTTTTTTTAAAAAAAAATTATTTTTTGAATATGATCTGTCTGTGCAAACTTGAACTGCTCTGCTCCACACAATACTACTCTCCCACTAGCTGAAAATGTTGAGGTTGTATTAATTAAAATCACTTCAATGGTTCATGATCCATTATCCAAGTTGTGAGTGTGTCTTTGAAATTTGATCATCCTGTTCTCTTGCTGAAAATGTCAACGTCTTAGCACTCATTTGCCTTTCTCAGGTGAGGTCTCAGTGGTCACATTGGGCTCCATCTGAACCAGTGCTCAAAACCCCTAACAAGGAACGCTCATGACCAGGTTGAGTTCCTGAAAAACACTATAAAAAACTTAAAAGAAGATTTAATATCAATTATTTTTAATTTCCCCAAAAAAGTTGAAGAGGACTCAACACTTTCAAACACACTTTATGAGTTCTGGCAGTATAGACGCTCAAGGGACGATGGTCACAGTTCAATGTCCCTGGTGAACACAGATGCAAAGATCTTTAATGAACACCATCAGGTGGGTTTGTATCAAACTAAAGATACTCTGCACAGCAAAGGACGCAACAGAATAAGAGTCCATCTATGAAATGGGAGAAAATATGTGTCAACT